>BSBM01001051.1:29825000-31160000 GCA_027924585.1 Larix kaempferi | reverse complement strand
ATGATGGTGATCATGATAACGATGGTGATGCAGATGATTATGATGATGGTGATGCAGATGATTATGATGATGAAGATGATGATGATGATGGAGATGTTGATGAGGAAGGGGGAGATGACAATGATGATGAAGATGAGAACGATGATGATGATGATGATGAGGATGATGGTGATGAGACTGATGATGATGATGGCGATGATGATGATGATGACGATGACGATGATGATGATGATGGTGATGAAGATGTTGATGATGATGACGATGATGATGATGATGATGATGATGAAGATGATGATGATGATCATCATCATCATCATATTCATCATCATCACCATCATCACCATCATCCTCATCCTCATCATAATCATTATGTCATCATCATCACCATCATCATCATTATCCTCATCACCATCATCCTCATCCTCATCATCATCGTCTTCCTCTTCATCAACACCATCATCATCATCATCCTCACCATCATCATCATCATCCTCATAATCATCATCATTGTTCTCCTCTTCATCGTCTTTGTCATCTCCCCCCTCCTCATCAACATCTCCATCATCATCATCATCATTTTCATCATCATCATCATCATCATCTGCATCACCATCATGATGGTGATGGTGATGGTGATGGTGATGATGATGATGATGAGGATGATGAGGATGAGGATGATGATGGTGATGGAGATGATGATGATGATGATGATGATGATGAAGATGATGCCCATGATTATTATGATGATCTTCATCATCATCACCATCATCCTCATCATCATCATCACCATCATCATCATCATCATCATCATCATCACCACCACCACTGTCATCATCAACATCTTCATCATCATTGTCATCTCCCCCTTCCTCATCAACATCTCCATCATCATCATCATCATCCTCATCCTCATCCTCATCATCATCCTCCTCCTCTTCATCATCATTGTCATCTCCCCCTTCCTCATCAACATATCCATCATCATCATCTTCTTCATCATCATCAACATCATCCTCATCACCATGATCATGACGATGGTGATGAGGATGATGTTGATGATGATGATGATGGATATGTTGATGAGGAAGGGGGAGATGACAATGGTGATGAAGAGGAGGACGATGATGATGAGGATGAGGATGAGGATGATGGTGATGAGGATGATGATGGTGAGGATGATGATGATGATGGTGATGATGGTGATGGTGATGATGATGATGATGGTGATGATGATGATGGTGATGATGATGATGATGATGATGATGATGATGATGGGGAAGGGGGGGGATGACAATGATGCTGAAGAGGAGGACGATGATGATGATGATGAGGATGGTGGTGATGAGGATGATGATGGTGAGGATGATGATGATGGTGATGATGATGATGGTGATGAGGATGATGATGATGATGATGATGATGATGATGATGATGATGATGAGAAGATGAAGAGGAAGACGATGATGAGGACGATGATGAGGATGATGAGGATGATGATGTTGATGATGATGGAGATGTTTATGAGGAAGATGATGATGATAGAGATGTTGATGATGAAGGGGGAGATGAGGATGATGATGATGGAGATGAGGATGATGTTGATGAGGATGATGATGATGATGGTTATGAAGATGGTGATGATGATGATCACGATGGTGATGATGATGATGATGATGATGATGAACAAGATGATGATGATGGATATGAGGATGATGGTGATGAGGATGATGGTGATGAGGATGATGATGATGATGATGGTGATGAAGATGATCATGATGATGATGATGGTGATGATGAAGAGGATGATGATGATGGATATGAGGATGATGGTGATGAGGATGATGGTGATGAGGATGATGATGATGATGATGGTGATGAAGATGATCATGATGATGATGGTGGTGATGATGAAGAGGATGACGATGATGATGAGGAGGAGGAGGATGATGGTGATGAGGATGATGATGATGATGGAGATGAGGATGATGGTGATGAGGATGATGATTATGATGGTGATGAAGATGGTGATGATGATGATCACGATCATGATGGTGATGATGATGAACAAGATGATGATGATGGAGACATGGGGGATTCACTAGAAGGAAATATAATATCACGTTCATTCATATTGCGGTATTAAATATTCATGAAAACCTAAAAATTATATTTCTTATATATTAAGGGGCAAAGGGTTTTTTTAATTTAATGTAACAATACAAAAATACTTTGGGGTATTTTTTATATGGGCGGGCTCACAAATATCTGCCAAATAGAGATGGCGGGATCACGGTCGGATGAGAAATCGAGTTGAGGCAAGGCTCGGGCTTACTAGTACGCAGGGAAATTGCGTCTTGAGGCATGCTTGAGGCCAGGGGTTTCATGGTGATGTGGGTTTCCAGTCGATCATAGTTGAGAGACAGTGGTCATTGACAGCCAATTGTTACTAATAACACTCAGCTAGTTGTTACCAATAGCCTTGGGAGGCTGTAAGCCTCTAGGGCCTATTATAGGCCCTCGATAGGCCTTGGGGGCTTGAATACCCAACCACTCGTGCCTATTACAGGCCTTGGGAGGTTTAGTTAGCCTCCTAGAGATTGTTACAAGCCTTGAGGGCTTGGATACCTAGCCCACAATAGGCTTAGTCAGTGATTGAGGAACTGCAGCATGGAATCTAAATGTTGTACTATGTGCATTGGCTCTAGTGACATACAAGAAGTGATCTCCTATCTCTTCATTAGACCATTAGATGTTGCAAGTCATAATGATATGTGGTTGAGTAATTGCATTGTGGGTGAAGTAATGTGCATCCACAATATACATCGAAAGAAGTAAGGTGCATTGTAGAATGCATGTGGGGTCATAAGAGGGGTATCATATCAATATACTAGGTAGAAATATAAAGGGGTATAAAAAATGTTAATGGAAAAATTGATACAGACAATATCTAGTGAAAATAGGGGTTTTTTTAAATTAGGAAGGCATATTGGGAGGGGGTTAAAAAAATGATTTGGGAAGGTATTTTCCAATATTTAGTGAAATTAGGGGTATTGTTTCATATGCCATGAACGAACGTGCTATGATAGCGGTTTATTGAGTGAAGCCCCCGTGGATGGAGATGAGGATGATGGTGATGAGGATGATGATGATGATGGTGATGAAGATGATCATGATGATCATCATCATCATCATAATCATCATCAACAACATCATCATCATCATCATCATCATCATCATCATCATCCTCACACCATCATCCTCATCATCGTCCTCCTCTTCATCATCACCATCATCATCATCATCCTCATAATCATCATTATCATTATCCTCTTCATCATCATTGTCATCTCCCCCTTATTCCTCATCAACATCTCCATCATCATCATCATCTTCATCATCATCATCACCATGTCCTCATAACCATCGTCAACCTCGTCATCATCTTCATCATCATCATCATCATCATCATCTTCACCATCATCATCATCATTTGCATCATCCTCCTCATATTCATTGTCATCTCCCCCTTCCTCATCAACATCTCCATCATCGCCATCATCTTCACCATCATCATCATCATCTCCATCATCATCATCATCTTCATCATCATCATCATCATCATCTGCATCACCATCATCATCATCATCAACATCTTCATCATCATCACCATCATCACCATCGTCATCATCTTCATCATCATCACCATCACCACCACCACCACCACCACCACCATCATCATCATCATCATCATCATCATCTCATCATGATAACCATCATCATCATCATCGTCATCACCATCATCCTCATCATCATCATCGTCTTCCTCCTCTTCATCATCACAATCATCATCATCATCCTCACCGTCATCATCATCATCCTCATGATGATGATGATGATTATGATGATGATGATGATGATGGTGATGAGGATGATGATGATGATGGATATGGAGATGATGATCATCATCATCATCTTGATCATCATCACCATAATCCTCATAATCATCATCGTCCTCCTCTCCCCCCATCATCATCGAACCCTCCTCACATCATCATCATCATCGTCCCCTTCCTCATCATCATCATCATCGAGACGACAATGATGATGAAGAGGAGGACGATGATGAGGAGGAGGAGGATGGTGATGATGATGAAGATGATGGTGATAATGATGATGGAGATATTGATGAGGAAGGGGGAGATGACAATGATGACGAAGATGATGATGGTATCGAAGATGACAACCCTCCTCATCATCATCAAACCCTCCTCGCATCATCATCACCATCATCACCATCATCACCATCACCATCATCATCACCAACATCTCCATCATCATTGTCATCCCCCCCTTCCTCATCAACATCTCCATATTGCCATCTTCTCCATCATCATCATCACCATCACCATCACCATCACCATCACCATCACCATCATCATCAACATCTTCATCATCATCAACATCTCCATCATCATCATCATCTTATATCCTCCTTATATCCAAAATTAGACAATCTCCATATGATGATGAAAACTATTTAGATGATGCTAATGAAGATGAATATGATGATGACATTTAACCCCATAACTTGCCTATAATCCCTACAACCTTTAACTCTTAATCTACAATCCTTATAACCCTAATCCCAAAACCCCTAAACACCTAGAAGCACTTAAATGCACTTAGGGATTATGGGTTAGAATAGGACCTAAAGGCTTTTAGGGGGGGGGGGGGGGGGGGGGGGCTCTAGGAATAAACCGACACATTTAGATTTGTTGGGTAATAAATGCAGTGAACGTTACCCACAGAACTATACAATGTTCAGCAGGGGCGCGCACGCGCTTCTGGCATGCACGCACTCCTTGGCGCGTGCATGCCCCTACTAAAGATGAAATTTAGAAAAACACTCGTGCTCTTCTCCCGCATTTTCTCCCTGCTTCATCGTGTTTTGTTGGCTGTTTTCACGCACAGTCCGACAAGCATTTACATTTTATATTGAATTCATACACCATTTGGTGCTTCCTTGACCATTTGGATAGAATACACAACATTTGGGGCTCTATTTGTCTATTTGGATTGAATACACACCTCTTGGGCTCTATTTGGATCATTTGAGTGAATACACAACAGTTGGACTCTATTTGGCTCCTTGGATTGAATTCTCATACTACTTGGACACACATGAACTCTTCTTACATATAGTGGACACATCAAAGGAGCATTTTACATTTGAAGCAAAGTGCAATCATAATCCTTGAGGTATGGTGACAATTTTATCTTGTTAAATGTATTTTAGTCTTCATTCACTTGTTTGAATGGCATCTATTTTGGTTTTTCCTCATGAATTGTATGATAGATCTATTTTAGTCTTCTTAATCTTCAACATAGACAATAAAAACATCTTACCAAAAACAAACTACAACATGCACCAAGCAATGCTTTCAACCTTTCATGAAGATAATAAAAAAAAAATTACTTGCATCACCACCAATAACATTTCATAATCACATTCCTCCATCTAGTAGACAAAAATTTGTTGAATTCCTCATGGTTTCACTACAACAACTCACACAAACACCTAAAGAATTGAAAACTCTTAGTCTTTTGGGGCTATTTTCCCTCATCCATACCATGAAAATGAAGTGAGTATGAGCTTCTCCCTTGTAGGGAATTTGCTCGTACTAACATCCCATACCACCATCCAATACCATCCTACTAAGTTCCTAGAGGTGATGTTGTAGTTATATGTAGGGCATTCCCAATAGCTTTTAAGATTATATGAAAACATTCTCACTAGATGTTGTACATAATCAATTGCTACATCGAGCTTTAATAATCATGCACATCGAGTTTTAATATCTTGTTTGTTGTTCATTCTTGCAGGGGTGATATTTTTGTTTTTCTAAAAAAACGCATTGAATATGGGCAACAAACGTAATAATAAAAGAAAGTCTAGAAGGAAGGAGCTGCCCCCTGAAAAGGCCCGTGAGATAAGAGAAAATGCCAGGTTGTACATGCAAAACCGTAGAAATCAAAATGTTAGTTCCTTAGATCCATCAACAAGAAATGACAAAGTCGTTGAAGTCAATCAAATCTTTCCCAATGTCGAGTATGAAGGGATGGATGTTGAACAAGTTCTTAACTAGAAACCTCCCCAAGAAGAGCACACACATGGCGAACACACTCCCTTGCAAGACCAATTTGTGAATGAAGGGCAACAACAAACCGTTGACGAGACTCGTACTTCCTTGCCAACTCCCTTGCCTCAACTATCAACCGGACGATGAAGAACTCCCAGACGTATTCATGTGGATGAAAGTTCATTTTCGGGACTTGAAGGTAAGATGCCCAAACGCACTATTGATTTCCATTGTAGCAAGATAATCAAAGATTTTTTTGAATCCAGAACCGATGCAGCAAAATGTCAATTGTTTCTTGCTTTGTTAAAATCACATTGTCTAACTCATGTTAGGAGAATTTTGGGCATAAAGGTAGTTAGAAGTTCAGAGGCCAACAATCATGTTGTTAGAAATATACAATCTGCATTTAATTTGATTGGAAAAACTTCTCGTACAAAATATTTTAATGTGGCCCATCGTGTACTGTCGGAATCGATTGTATACAAATCTACAAGGCAACGTCGCCTACTCTCACACACATGTAAAATATTTAAAGTAGATAGAAAGACTCTTCAAAAGTATTCTGCCATTAGAGAAAAACTTGAGACCCCTAGCCAAAAATATTGTTGGGCCTTTGTTGGTAGGTTACCTCGTTCAGACATGAAGCTCATTGATGCTGTTAAAGAACTAGTGCAAAAGTTTTGGCATGATAACACTAGACCGTCATCGAATCAAAGAGATGTTTTAAAGTTGAGAAAATGTGTTAGGGGGGGTGAACCCCATGTCAAGCACTTCCTTGACACGACACAAACATAACTCTATGATAGGTTCAAGAATGAGAACACACAATTGAACTTGGGCCAAAGGTCCTTTGAAAAATGCAAACCCTGGTATGTTAGAATTTGCATTGATCGCAATACATGTTGTTGTAGATACCATGTAGAATTTGAGTACTATTATGATACATATAGACATATATTTTGTGGTTTGCATACTAACATTGTGTAGGATTTCCCATCGTTACAACCACTGAATGAATCCATAGAATTTATACATAGCATAATGTTTCCAATACATGAAGGACAAAAATATTATAAAAGATCATGTTTATATGGGACATGTTCCAGTTGCAGTGGATTTGCATTATTGAGCCGCTGCATCCACGCAACCGCGGAGTACAACTTTTGGAGGATGTCAGTAGAAATGTAGAACTTCCAGTACATAACATATCAAGTAGATAGTTCGAAGGAAAGAAAAAATGCATTGGTGAAGTCACAGGTAATCTAAGTTTGCATACTTTCATACTGTAAATGTTGAATTTGTACATATATATTTAGATTGAAAATGTCACGTTGTATTAATGCCCTTGGTTTTGTGGCACCAGCTACAAATTTGCAATTTTATGAAGGAATTCTACCAAAAGACCGAGCAGTATGTACAACATGTCCATGTAGCATGATGGCAGGATGAACAGTATAGACAGTGCAGGGACACCTTTCCCAATGGCACAATATTGTCGGTCGTGGACTTTGCTGAAAACTACACCCTACAACCACATAATGAGATTCAAAGTCAATACTACCATTCAAACCAAGTTAGCATAATGGTCCATATCACGTATAGGCATGCACCAGAGAGCAGCAATGACATGAGGATAATATTGAAAGAGACCAACTTCTACATCAGTGACGAAAGGTGCCACGACCTGCATTATGTGCAGCATTGCTTCAAAATTTTCTATGATCAGTTGAAGGAGAGAGGTATACAGATGGATCAGCATTGGATATGGTCAGATGGTTGTGCAGGCCAGTTAAAAAATGCACGTGTTTTCCAGTGGTTGAGTATTTTGCACAAGACTTATGATGTGCTGCATGTATGGAACTATTTTGAGACTGGGCATGGAAAGAGAGAGCACAACGGGGCTGGAGCATGTCTCAAAACTTCCCTACGAAGGGAGGAGATGAGGTGCATGAGAGACCCTCATATTCAGAATGCCAAATCCATAGTTTGATGGTGCAAAAAAAAAACTGTCAGATCGAACCACGGAGAAACACATACCAACAGGTAGAGGACATGTTGTCAAAAATTTATGGAATGTAGTTGATATATATCGATCACGTTCTTATAGCTGTAGTACTGTGCAAGGCACTCATGGATTTCAATCAGTTCGAAGCTCAAACAACCCCTTATTTGAAATATGGACACGAAAACTTGCTTGCTTTTGTGGGTCTTGCAACAATGGTGAGTGGGCTGAGTGCAAATCAATGGATTGGGTTGATGAATGGGATCATGTATCACTTGCAGTGGACCCACGTGTAGTTGTTGAAACAATCTAGTTAGAGGAATGCCAATCCTCTATTTCGAATGAATATGATCATATATCTGATCTTGTACAGCTAGGTAAACATTTCTGCATGCATATCCTGGTTCCCTCCTTGTTTTTGTAATTATCCAAGTTATCAAACCACTACTTGTTGGAATATGACCTTAAAATGCATTTTTGCAGGACACATCTATGCAGTTGTCGCCCCGACAGACAGCACAATTGGGATGAATTATGGGTTGGCATGATGCATCCAGGGGAAGCAAACCCTCCTCGCATCATTAATCGGTAGTGAAGGCATTACTTTTCCGACTGGCTTGATGGTTGTTTAGGGGGAATATTTTACAATAGATGGAAAGGGACTAAAGAGAAATGGCTACACATACACGGATTATAGACTAGGTTCACGGGTGTATCACTTTACGCACCTCATCGTTGGTATAAACATCCAACTGCAAACAATGTCAACGAAGACATCAAACAAGGTATGCTACTTACTACCTCATGCAGAGCATGAGAGGTTGTTCGAGACAATAAAAAACCGAGAGGATCCAGAAGGCCTAATTGATTGAGGTACATAGTGTAGCCATGCGATTGTTTATTCATGCACGATTAATGTTATTCATGTTAGATAGTTGATTTGATGTCGCTATCTTATATCGTTTATTTGATGTATGAGTTATGATTAAGTTATTATTTATAGCCATGTGATTGTTTATTCATGCATGATTAATGTTATTCATGTTATATAGGAATTTGATATCTTATATCTTATATCATTTATTTGATGTATGAGTTATGATTAAGTTATGATTTATAGCCATGTGATTGTTTATTCATGCATGATTAACCCTAGAAGCACTAATATAACCCTACAAACATAATCTAGCCCTAGAAATCCTAGAAAGCTAAACTAACCCTAAAAACACTAATTTAACACTAGAAAAGTAAGCTATAATACTATAAACCTAATCTAGTCCTAGATACCTAAACTATCCCTAGAAACACTAATCTAACCCTCGGAAACTAATCTAGAATCCTAGAAACCTAATATAGATATTGCCCCTATTTTCTCTACCACTCACTCCATTTTGAGCTTTAGGAATTGTTTCAATATTGGTCTAGTACTTGGATGAATATGAGGATCATTTGGGAGCTATGATTCTTCTTCATTGGCTTCTTGAGTTGGTTCTTCATTGCCTTCATCCACATAATAATGGATAATTTCATTGTTGTTCAAATATGTTGGCAACGAGGGCATGTTAAGGCTTTTTTCATTAGCGTTAGTAACAATATTCATATTCATATTCATGATGGCTTATGATAACCATTCATGCTAGGGTTTTTGGATTTGCAATGTCATTTGTTCATTGAGGCTTCTTACCACTTGACAACCTTCAATCATATTCAACTCAATAGTGTCATTTTGAATCGGTTCTAGAGAATATGTATGTGGTTCATGTGATGCAACAACTTCCATATTGTCTTGAGCTACTTCATCATCTAATTGATTAGCACTAACATGTTCATCATTGTCACTTAATGGTTGGAATGTCCTTGAGGGAGGATTTAGACCTACCTCACCCATGCCAATGCTTGAGTTTTTGGAGGTCGACCTCCAACCCCACATGTCCTCGTCATCATCATCTTCTTCATCATTATCTTCATCACGATCTTCATCACCATCACCATCATCATCAACGTCTTCATCATCATCACCATCAACATCATCATCATCAACATCTTCATCATCATTGTCATCTCTAGGTTCCTCATCAACATCTCTGTCATCATCATCTTCTCCATCATCATCATCATCATCTTCATCACCATCACCATCATCATCAACGTCTTCATCATCATCAGCAGCAACATCTTCATCATCATTGTCATCTCTAGGTTCCTCATCAACATCTCCGTCATCATCTTCTCCATCATCATCATCATCATCTTCATCATCATCTTCATCACCATTACCATCATCATTAATGTCTTCATCATCATCACCATCATCATCATCATCATCAACAACATCTTCATCATCATTGTCATCTCTAGGTTCCTCATCAACATCTCCATCATCATCATTTTCTCCGTCATCATCATCATCATCTTCATCACCATCACAATCATCATAAACGTCTTCATCATCATTACAATCATCATCATCATCAACATCTTCATCATCATTGTCATTTCTAGGTTCCTCATCAAAATCTCCATCATCTTCATCTTCTTTGTCATCAACGCATTCATCATCTTCATCACCATCACCATCATCATCAACGCATTCATCATCTTCATCATCATTGTCATCTCTAGGCTCCTCATCAACATCTCCATCATCATCATCTTCATCAACATCACCATCACCATCATCATCAACGTCTTCATCATCATCACCATCATCATCATCATCACCATAAGTGCCCGGTGGATGATTTTCCAAAGTTGACCCCCGTGTGCAAGAATTGTACACTCCCTTACTGAGCAAAAACCTAGTTTCCAAAATGGACCGACAAGGTGACACCCGGGCCACAGGACCGGAGGAGAGGGGCGCCCCTAGCACTATCTCGATGTCCTGAATCCAACGGAGTCGACGGTTTGTCGATCGGAGCCACGATCGTCATTCTATGGCTCATTCCATCTCGCATCCAAAAGGCCTTCAGGGACACCTATTGGATACTTGTCGAGGGCATAGGACTCCAACCATGCAACAAAACCTAGTTTCGGGGAGTCCTGCAAGTGTTTCTAGGGAGGTTCCAGCTGGGAACGTTGGCCATAAGTACCCGGTGGATGATTTTCCAAAGTTGACCCCCGTGTGCAAAAATTGCACACTCCCTTACTGAGCAAAACCCTAGTTTCCAAGATGGACGTACAAGGAGACACCGGGGTGAGGGGACCAAAGGAGAGGGGCACCCCTAGCACTATCCCGATGTCTTGAATCCAATGGAGTTGACGGTTTGTCGATCGGAGCCACTGTCGTCATTCTATGGCTCGTTCTGTCTCACTTCCAAAAGGCCTTCAGGGACACCTACTGGATACCTACCGGGGGCATAGAACTCCAACCGTGCAACAAAACCAGGTTCCGGGGAGTCTTGAAAGTGTGTCTAGGAAGGTTCCAGCTAGGAATGTTAGCCATAAGTGCCCGGTGGATGATTTTCCAAAGTTGAACCCCGTGTGCAATAATTGCACACTCCCGTACTGAGCAAAACCCTAGTTTCCAAGATGGACATACAAGGAGACACCGAGGCCACGATCCCGGAGGAGAGGTGCACCCATAGCACTATCCTGGCATCCTAAGTCCAACGGAGTCGATGGTTTTTCGATCGGAGCCACGGTCGTCATTCTATGGCTCATTTCGTGTCGCATCCAAAAGGCCTATAGGGACACCTGTTGGATACCTTCCGGGGGCATATAACTCCAACCGTGCAACAAAACCTAGTTCTGGGGAGTCATACCAGTGTGTCTAGGGAGGTTCCAGCTGGGAACACTAGCCATAAGTGCCCAGTCGACAATTTTGCAAATTTGACCCCAATGTGAAGGCCCTTCGAATATTGCTCAAGGGGGGAATTTCTCATTCGGAAGCCCCCAGGCGTGCGTGGCCACCGTGGATAGGTCCACAATGGCCATGGGGACCCGTGGAAGCCGACAGAATCCAAGTCTGCTCATCGATTTGGGTCCTGTGGCCCCAGATCAATTCCTCAAAGTGTCCCTGAATGGCCTCAAGGTGCCCGACAAAAATGCCCGTAGCACCCAAACCATGGCTCCAATCGCGAATCCATCGATTCTGATAGATCCAGGACGTCGGGTTTCATATAGGGGACCCCCCATAGCATGCCTCGGAGTCCCGTAAATGATGCCAATGTGCCATCTCCGGAGCTAGGGTTTTGCTTAATGAAGGCCTTTCAAATATTGCTCAAGGGGGGCATTTCTCGTCTGGAGGCCCCCGAGCATATGTGGCCACTGTGGACCGGTCCAAAATGGCCACGTGGACCTGTGGGAGCAGACAGAATCCAATTATTCTCGCCAGTTTGGGTCCCGTGGCCCCGGAGCAATTCCTCAAAGTGTCCCTGAATGGCCCCGGGGTGCCCAACGAAAATGACCGTAGCACCCAAACCATGCTTCCGATCATGAATCCGTTGATTTTGATGGATCCGGGGCACTGGGTTTCAGCTAAGGGACCCCCCACAACATTCCTCCAACCCCCAGAAATGGTGTTATTGTGCCATCTTTGAAGCTAGGGTTTTGCTCAGTGAACCCCAGCTCCTTCATTGAGCAAAAACCTAGCTTCGGAGATGGCACATTGGCACCATTTCCGGGACTTCGAGGCACATTGTGGGGGGTCCCTTAGTTGAAACCCGATGCCCCAGATCCATTAGAATCGACGGATTCATGATCGGAGCCACGGTTTGGGTGCTGCGGGTATTTTCGTCGAGCACCCTGGGGCCATTCAAGGACACTTTGAGGAATTGCTCCGGGGCCACGAGACCCAAACCAGAGAGCAGACTTGGATTATGTCAGATCCCAAAGGTCCACGTGGCCATTGTGGACCTGTCCATGTTGGCCACGCACGCTCGGGGGCCTCTGGACGAGAAATGCCCCCCTTGAGCAATATTCGAAAGGCCTTCACTGAGCAAAACCTTAGCTTAGGATATGGCACATTGGCACCATTTTTGGGACTCCGAGACATGCTATGAGGGGTCCCCTAGTTGAAAACTGGTGTCCTAGATCCATCGAAATCGACGGATTCATGATCGGAGCCACGGTTTGGGTGTTGTGGGCATTTTCTTCGGGCACCCTGGGGCCATTCAGGGACACTTTGAGGAATTGCTCCAGGGCCACGGGATCCAAACCAGCGAGCAGACTTGGATTCTGTCGGCTCCCACAGGTCCACGTGGCCATTATGGACCTTTCCACAGTGGCCACACATGCCCGGGGGCCTCCGGACGAGAAATGGCCCCCTTGAGCAATATTCAAAAGGCCTTCACTGAGCAAAACCATAGCTTTGGAGATGGCACATTGGCACCATTTCCGGGACTCCAAGGCACACTGTGGGGGGTCCCCTAGTTGAAACCCGTCATCCCTGATCCATCAGAATCGACGGATTCATGATCGGAGCCACGGTTTGGGTGTTGCGGTCATTTTCATCGGGCACCCCGGGGCCATTCAGGGACACTTTGAGGAATTGCTTCGGGGCCACGAGACCCAAACCGGTGAGTGGGATTGGATTCTGTCAACTCCCACAGGTCCACGTGGCCATTTTGGACCTATCCACGATAGTCACGTGTGCCCGGGGGCCTCCGGACGAGAAATGGCCCCCTTGAGCAATATTCAAAAGGCCTTCACTGAGAAAAACCCTAACTCCGGAGATGGCACATTGGCACTGTTTCCAGGACTTCGAGGCACACTGTGGGGGGTCCTATAGCTGAAATCTGTCGTCTCAGATCCATCGGAATCGACGGGTTCATGTTCGGATCCATGGCCTAGGTGTTAAAGTAGCTTACGCCTTTCATGAATTTGAGGCCAACCTTAACAACAGAGGAGAAACCAGAGTTGTTTCTATAGGTTGTGGGTTTGATTGTTCTCAAACAAAATCCATCTAATGCATATCATAACTGCTTGTTCATCATTTCGTTCATGGCAATTGAGTTGAGGTTGACAAACCTATGCACGCCAAATAATAGAGTGTTCACTAGACCATAGATTGTAGACTGTCGAAATTTGAAAATGTCGAGTAGCTTTAGGGTTTCATCAACACAAATTCTGGTTTGATTTGAAAATTAAACAAATTTATTGTTAGGCCTTGTTCATATTCTTCACTTTTCCAAACTCTGCGCGTAGACCAAAGCATCCTATTAATCAAAGATAAAGAAAATCTCATTTATCTCATGAAATGGCAACGTTTGTTTTACCATGTAATCGAGATTTCAGTACCGTTCTTTGAACTTCATTGTTTTACCATGTAATCGAGATTTCAATACCATTCTTTGAAATTCATTGGACAACAAAAAAAGGACAATTTGAACAATAGGAAAATTAATTAACTAAACATATCTCTGCTTGTAAATTTGTAATTGTCTATGTTAAATCATTATTGAATAAACTTTTAGATACATAAATTGCAAATTCTACCTAAAACAAAAGCATCATTAACACAAGTTTAGCGTACCTTAAAAGTTGTTTGTCGCAACGACTCAAAAGATGCAAATTCTACTAGCCGTCACTTATTAAATTACCATAAAATTGTTTATTAAATTACTATAAAGCACTTGTTAACATGGCTAGAAATCCAAGGAATTGTATTGGCATAGGATTGAAGAAAAATAATTCGTCATGATTCAAGTGACTCGGGCCATGCTACTCTATTCTTTATTTTCATGTCCGCTTATACTAAATTGGGTTTTTATTTTTATTTTTTTAATGACAGGTTTTACCAACAGGATTCTACCGTGAATTGTGTTTGGTGATAAAGGATTTTACTGTGGATTTTGTTTGGTGACATTTATGGCGACCCCCAAGGAACATATTGAAAAGATCAGGAAAGACAAGTTTTGTGTTGGGGAAAAAGAAAATCCACTTACAGAAGATTTACATCAAGCAGTTAAACAATTATCTGCTGAATTATCTGCTGTATTTTTTGATGGAGTTGATTCAGGTAATAACTGAGTTACAATTTTAGTAGTCATTTTATAATCTTATATGTTTTCTCTGTTTCCATGGTAGGATTAGTGTTTTGTTTTGGGTGCAGAATGCGGAGGACAATGACTATGAACCACATGTGGAACCTTCATTGGAATTTGTCATTACAACTAAAGATGTCGTTGGCGTAGGCGCTCCTAAGACCTTGATAGCTTTTAACAATGAGAAGGGATTTCAGAAACAGAATATTGATTCTATATGTAGGGAAGGTGGTTATATTGGAGAAAAAGGTATAAAACGAGCCATAGAATGACAACCGTGGCTCAGATTGACAAACCGTCGACTCCGTTGGATTCATGACGTCGGGATAGTGCTAGGGGAGCCCCTCTCCTCCGGTTCCATGGCCCAGGTGTCACCTTGTAGGTCCGTTTTGGAAACTAGGGTTTTGCTCAGTAAGGGAGTGTGCAATTTTTGCACACGGGCCTCAACTTTGCAAAATCATCCACCGGGAACTTATGGCTAGTGTTCCCAGCCGGAACCTTCCTAGACACACTTGCAGGACTCCCCAGAACCCGGTTTTGTTGCACGGTTGGAGTTCTATGCCCCCGGCAGGTATCCAGCAGGTGTCCCTGAAGGCCTTTTGGATGCAAGATGGAATGAGCCATAAAATGACGACCGTGGCTCTGATCGAAAAACCGTCAACTCCGTTGGATTTAGGACGTTGGGATAGTGCTAGGGGTGACCCTCTCCTTCGGTCCCATGGCCCGGGTGTCACCTTGTAGGTCCATTTTGGAAACTAGGGTTTTGCTCAATAAGGGAGTGTGCAATTTTTGCACATGAGGGTCAACTTTGGAAAATCATCCAGCGGGCACTTATGGCAAGCGTTCCCAGCCAGAACCTCCCTAGACACACTTGCAAGACTCCTCGGAACCCAGTTTTGTTGCATGGTTGGAGTTCTATGCCCCCGGTAGGTATCTAGCAGATGTCCCTGAAGGACTTTTGGATGCGAGACAGAATGAGCCATAAAATGACGACCATGGATCCGATCAACAAACCATTGAATCCGTTGGATTTAGGATGCCGAGATAGTGCTAGGGGTGCCCCTCTCCTCTGGTCCCGTGGCCCCGATGTCTCTTTGTATGTCCATCTTGAAAACTAGGGTTTTGCTCAGTACAGGAGTGTGCAATTCTTGCACACGGGGGTCAAATTTGCAAAATCATCCACTGGGCACTTATGGCTAGGATTCCTAGCCGGAACCTGCCTAGACACACTTGCAGGACTCCCTAGAACCCAGTTTTGTTGCACGATTGGAGTTCTATGACCTCAACAGGTATCCAGCAGGTGTCCATGAAGGCCTTTTGGATGTGAGACGGAATGAGACATAGAATGATGGTTGTGGCTCCGATCGACAAACCGTCAACTCTGTTGGATTCAGGATGCCGAGATAGTGCTAGGGGTGCCCCTCTCCTCTGGTCTTGTGGCCCAGGTATCATTTTGTAGGTCCATTTTGGAAACTAGGGTTTTTCTCAGTAAGGGAGTGTGAAATTCTTGCACACGGGGATCAAATTTGCAAAATCATCCACCGGGCACTTATGGCTAGCGTTCCCAACCAGAACCTACCTAGACACACTTGCAGGACTCCCCGAAACCCGGTTTTGTTGCACGGTTCGAGTTCTATGCCCCCGGTAGGTATCCAACAGGTGTCCCTGAAGGCCTTTTGGGTGCGAGACAGAACAAGCCATAGAATGACGACCATGGCTCCGATCGAAAAACCGTCGACTCCGTTGGATTCAGGATGCCGGGATAGTGCTAGGGGTGCCCCTCTCCTCCGGTCCTGTGGCCTGGGTGTCATTTTGTAGGTCCATTTTGGAAACTAGGGTTTTGCTCAGTAAGGGAATGTGCAATTTTTGCACACGGGGTCAACTTTGGAAAATCATCCACCGGGCACTTATGGCTAGCGTTCCCAGCTGGAACCTACCCAGACACACTTGCAGGACCCCTCGGAACCTGGTTTTGTTACACGGTTGGAGTTCTATGCCCCCACCAGGTATCCAGCAGGTGTGCCTAAAGGCCTTTTGGATGCGAGACGGAACAAGCCATAGAATGACGACCATGGCTCTGATTGACAAACCGTCGACTCCATTGGATTCAGGATGTCGGGATAGTGCTAGGGGTGCCCCTCTCCTCTGGTCCCGTGGCCCTGGTGTCTCCTTGTACGTCCATCTTGTAAACTAGGGTTTTGCTCAGTACGAGAGTGTGCAATTATTGCACATGGGGGTCAACTTTGGAAAATCATCCACCGGGAACTTATGGCAAGCATTCCCAGCCGAAACCTGCCTAGACACACTTGCAGGACTCCCGAGAACCCAGTTTTGTTGCACGGTTGGAGTTCTATGCCCCCAGCAGGTATCCAGCAAGTGTCCTTGAAGGCCTTTTGGATGCGAGACAGAACGAGCCATAAAATGACGACTGTGGCTCCGATCGACAAACCGTCGACTCCATTGGATTCAGGATGCCGGGATAGTGCTAAGGGTGCCCCTCTCCTCTGGTCCCGTGGCCCCGGTGTCATCTTGTACGTCCATATTGGAAACTAGGGTTTTGCTCAATAAGGGAGTGTGCAATTTTTGCACACGGGGGTCAACTTTTTAAAATCATCCACCGGGAACTTATGGTGATGATGATGATGATGGTTATGATGATGAAGACGTTGATGATGATGGTGATGGTGATGGTGATGAAGATGATGATGATGATGACGAAGAAGATGATGATGATGGAGATGTTAATGAGGAGCCCAGAGATGACAATGATGATGAAGATGGTGATGATGATGAAGATGTTGATGATGATGGTGATGGTGATGAAGATGATGATGATGATGACGAAGAAGATGATGGTGATGGAAATGTTGATGAGGAACCTATAAATGACAATGATGATGAAGATGTTGATGATCATGATGATGGTGATGATGATGAAGACGTTGATGATGATGGTGATGGTGATGAAGATGATGATGATGATAACGGAGAAGATGAAGATGATGGAGATGTTGATGAGGAACCTAGAGATGACAATGATGATGGAGATGGTGATGATGATGAAGATGGTGATGATGATGAAGACGTTGATGATAATGGTGATGGTGATGAGGACGATGATGATGATGACGAAGAAGATGATGATGACAGAGATGTTGATGAGGAACCTAGATATGACAATGATGATAAAGATGGTGATGATGATGAAGATTGTGATGATGATGGTGATGGTGATGAAGATGATTATGATGACGACGAAGAAGATGATGATCATGGAGATGTGTATGAGGAACCTAGAGATGACAATGATGATGAAGATGTTGATGATGTTGATGATGATGATGGTGATGATGATGAAGACATTGATGATGATGAAGATGGTGATGATGAATAAGATGGTGATGATGATGAAGAAGTTGATGATGATGGTGATGGTGATGAAGATGATGATGATGATGGAGATGTTGATGATGACGGAGAATATGATGATGATGGATATGTTGATGAGGAACCTAGAGATGACAATGATGATGAAGATGTTGATGATGATGATGAGGATGATGGTGATGTTGATGAAGACTTTGATGATGATGGTGATGGCGATGAAGATGATGATGATGATGATTATGATGATGGAGATGTTGATGAGGAACCTAGAGATGACAATGATGATGAAGATGAAGATGGTGATGATGATGAAGACGTTGATGATGATGGTGGTGATGATGATGATGATGATGATGATGATTATGGAGAAGATGATGATGATGGAGATGTTGATGAGGATGATGGAGAAGATGATGATGATGGAGATGTTGATGATGATGGAGAAGATGATGATGATGTTGATGTTGATGATGAAGATGATGATGATGGAGATGTTGATGATGGCACGTATTTGTAGCAATGTGTAGATAAAAGTTGGTCAACATGAAATACTCATGCAAGCCAACATGCACAGAGCATTGATCATGTGAAGATTTCAATTATTGGCAATGGCATTTCGCATTGGAATTCCATTTCATCTCCTCCCTTCAAACTAAATTTTGTTTACGTTTTGAATTTTTACATTGCCCTTGACACGAAGTTTTAGTGACAAAATAACCCTTCAGCAATGAAGTTAGACTTAAAAAAATATCATTTAATAAATTGTTTTATTAAAGAATAATTCATTGAAGTTAATGTTTGACCACATTTAATGCAACAAAACAAAACTTTCAATTTGAACACGTTGCATTAATGGTGTAATTGAAATTGTGACATTCTATTCCAAATGAATTGGCTTTAAAGACCAAATAAATATAGTATGCCCTTTATAGAGGCTATTCATTAAAATACACATTGCTATTGTGACTGTACTATGATGTTCTCCCCTTCCTTAGTCAAAAGAAGATTAATAATTTGTTTTTCCAAGGTATAGGATGTTTTGGATTTCTCAACTATTATTGCATGTGAACTTGCATTCATACCAAGCTACAACAAATATTTCACGGAAGTGGATTTGTCTATGTGAATAGATAAGTGAAAAGCTTTTAGCAACAAGACCTATAAATTTTAACTTGGAAGTATTGGAAATGTACAAAGTGGGATTGAGAGGCTTGATGGTGATTGTCATAGTGGGCATGGTATTGGTGAGAATGATGTCGTGATAGTGGAATTAAACATTAATATGGTGACCCTAGAGCTTGGATCCTAGCCTAGAAACATGAGACTAGCCTAAAAACCCTAGTTGGTAGCGTAAACCCTAGTTTGTATTCTAATCACAATGAAACCCTATTATGTAGCCTAAGATCTAGCCCTAAA
The DNA here is from genome assembly GCA_027924585.1 of Larix kaempferi. Taxonomy (NCBI): domain Eukaryota; kingdom Viridiplantae; phylum Streptophyta; class Pinopsida; order Pinales; family Pinaceae; genus Larix; species Larix kaempferi. The sequence continues at coordinate 31,140,072 of BSBM01001051.1, read as the reverse complement.
TTATAATACATATAAAAATTAAATCATTTTCATTGTACATGTATATCCATGTGCATACATTTGAATCCAAATCACTACACACATATATGCATAGTATCTCATCTATATAGCAAGGGTCCATCATCAACTAGAAAACCGTTGTACCTAGCACCGGATACCTAATTTAGAAACCTAATGGTTTGAAATAACATGCACCATGCATATTTTTATATGGTGGATATGCACACCTATGACAACCTTCTCAATGGATGGAAAACCTAATATTATCATAACATTAGTAAAGCTTAGTCCAACATGTAGTAATGCTTACATGTTCTAGTGTTGATGGCACACTAATGGATGCATGCAACTTGATGAGGGTGTATGTGTGACTCCATTGATGTAATGCAAGTCCTAAATGTCTTTAACAAGTGTCTGAGTGTCCAGTAGATGAATTAAGGATGTCCTAATACCCCTCAATCCATTCCAGATAGAATTCGAAAGCATTTGGGGTATTGCGGTAACAAGTTGGTGTGTTGAGGTGGATATAGCCTCACAAATACACCTCATAGTAGTCATTTATTGTAATGTCAACTATATGTGTTTAAGTCAACGTGTCTACATAATATTAGATCACTATCACATAATGATAAATTAAGGAAGTCCTAATTGTAAATGGTAGTAGATGTGATGGTCATCAAATCAAAGGTGGCTATATCCATGAGTGAGAATTAATGAGCTAGCTATACATTGTGCTCAAGGTTGTCCTATTTGTATGGTGAAAATTGATTAAGAAATGATTCCATAACTTTGTTATTAATTTGTTGCATGATCTTAAGTAGACAAAATGTTCAATATAAATACTAGTGACGGCATTTCATTATGTAGAGTATGGACATTTTGGATCTCATTATGTAGAGCTATTAAAAATCATGTTGGATCTCATTTTAACCATTTGACAACAATGGACATTTTCTATTTTTAAGTATTCTTTTCCTAGTACTCAAGTTCCCAATATATATCTTATGTGCCATGAGGTGTGATTTGTCCATCCATTTATTCCATTTGTTTTTAGATTAATTCTCACACATGATTTTGTTTCAGTTAGCCTATGTTTATAATGTTTTATTAACATAGATACCATTACAAGATTTTACATGTGGAAAGATAAACCGAGCTGAACTATGATATCCAACTTCTCTTCTAAGATCTAGGTAAGCTTCAGGTTGATTCACATTATAAACTAATGCATGGACATCATTGGTACCAAAACTTAAGACCACATGCCATGGACGGATAGAAGTAAAAACCAAATTTAGAAATCACATCATGATACACACAACATGAGACAACAACATTAGACAACAAGATACTAATATATACAACATCGATATAGATCACATAACTGAAAATCCATGTACATCAAGGCGACAAAACTCATCCAAACATATACAATTTCTGGCAAATAGTGGAACATGGTTCTCAATGTACATACAATGGCAACTTGTGCCCTATAGAAAATGTGACAACTCATGCCGTAGATCCAAAATACATGGAAACTCGTTCCGTATATACAAAGTACATAAAAACTGGTGCACAAAAGTGCCACATAATGGCTAATGTACATAACATGGTGTGTCAAGCATTGTGACCACCCCCGTCACTCCCAGGCACATCTCCAAAGTCAATCTTCCTACTCTTCGAGCTATCGGTGCCTCGGGTCTTGCTCTGTCTAGGAGTAGACCGTCTCTCCGAGCTCTGGAACAAATGATATAAGATACTGTCATTTTCAAGCATTTGCAACATTTACCGCATTTATAAATCAAATGTAGAATTTGAATCTTAAATAAATCACCTCTGATGCGAGTGGGAAACGTGAGGCAGGTGTCCTGGATCTGCGGAGCCTCTCAGCAATTCCAACCTACAACATTTACAACAATCATTTCATTGAAAAGTAATAATTGCTTAAATTAATTTTTGTTAATGCATCAAAATATTTTCATAAATTAGCTTGATTCTCACCATGAACACCTCCGACAATGGACATGGCTGGGCTTCTGGGCTAGTAGGTGGAGTAGATGGCTAGACAACTAGCTCTGATGCAGTCATGGGGGGGGGCGTAGATGTAGTGGCAGCCACTACAGGTGTAACCACTAGAGATACAGATGAGGATACTGGAAGAGTAGATGCCACAATAGTGGCGGGAAGTGGGGATGATATGGTGGGAGAAGACATGGTGGTATGGAGTGGAGGAGGACATCGTGGATGATGAACCCCTGTCGGTTGTACGATAGAGGGTATCGAACGAAAAGGACTAGGGGGGATGTTGAGGGATGGTGCATGGGAGGGCAGTCCAGCATGGAGGGAGGATGATGGACGAAAGGGAGGTTGTGGACGAAGAGGGGAAGGTGGAAGGAAGGGGGGGCATGGACGAATGGGGGAGGATGGATAGACATGGGGGTGTGGATAAATTGGGGAGGATGTATATACTAGGGGGTGTGGATGAGTGGGGGAGGGTGGATGGAGGGGGGAGTATGGCCGGGGAGGGGGGGGCTGGATGGAAGGGAGGGGGTGGACGGAGGGAGGGGTCTAGATGGAAGCGAGGGGTGGGACTCATGGGAGAGGGTGGAAACATAGGACTAAAATGGGGACCTGCAGCTGTTGGTGGAACCTACATATACATTTTTAATATCACAATTTAGTAAACAAACAATAAATTAAACCATAGTAAGTCGTAACAATTCAAATTAAAAGTGTGCTTTTAACTACACATTGTACCTGTGTATATGGTGATCTGCCAATCCCTAGCGGGGATGGTTGATCACCGTAGTCAGGGAACACTTGTGGAAACCAAAATGAATGCATGTTATGAACATGTTAAACAAGTCATTATTTAGGCAATCAAGATATTCAAAAACATTGTACGAACTATCAACGTGTATGCCATAAATATAAATACTTAAGTAATATAAATGACATAAGTAATGACAATATTGTGTGAGGTACTGAAAATACCTCCGTGTGAGGTGCCACAATTTCAATTGCAACTTCCATTGCTACATCCAAGTTGGGAGATCCTACATTCTCCCATGTTGGTGTCTCAGCTCTGAATAACTGTACATTGAAATAATAGTTTAATTCAAACAAAAATACTTTAAAAATACTTTACAAGTTATCAAGTGATGATTGAAAACACATTAAAAAAATTGTTGACCTGATTCATATAACAGCCCTCGATCGGGCTAGGGCAAGTGTTGCTGCAATGGGGACAAAGATGTGGCATTGTCCTCGTCGAACTGGAATGCCCAGCATGGCTACCACCGATCATGGGTCTATCCTAACCTTGTCGTGAAGGCCCTGCACCTGGATCTCTATCAAGGTCACCTGACCTCCCCACTGTAGTCACTGCTACAAAGGAGGTGTGTCCGAGGAGTCCACGTGCAACATTCCTCATTGCATCCTCGATCTGATCAAGCTTGTGGGGTAACTGAGGTGGCTAGGGAGAGGGGTTAGGGTCGCGCCTAGGAGCTAGTGGCCCTCTCAATGGGTTCCTCCTGGAAGCAGGTCAATCTTGGGCAGAGCCACGCCCAACACCCTGGAACTCGGTTATGTAAAAATATTTGACATGTAAACCGAGGAAAAACTCAGCCCACAGTTGTCGAAGGAAGTACTGTGGAACCTCCCTATTATTGCAGGGAGGTTTATCGTACACCATGAACCACCTCTACATCCAATTGTTCCTCCACAATTGGTAATGACACCAATCCATGCAGACACATGGCTTTCCAGTGTTCGGTGGTTGGTTTGTTTTTGGATCAGTGAACATACTGTATAATTGGGATTTTGTAATGTTCAAATCTTTTATTGCTTCCTTGGTAATGCCCGTGGAGTAATACTCCCGCATCCTACCTCTAAATTTAGTCATGTCAGTCAATTGGCGATGTGCATGAATGAGGGAGTCAATTGAGCTCACAATTGACGTGGCAAGAGACAATCGAGATGGTTCCCCCGATTTTCTTAGATCTATAGTGTGCACTCTCATTTCATTTACATAATGGTTAAGGTCATCTTGTTCAAAATTTGGTTCGAGGTTTTGGTTTTATTCGGCATTTGGATTTTGTTCACGGTTTTCTTTGGCATTGGGTCCAAGGTTTGGGTTTTCTTGTGTTCCACCGGACTCCGGGTTAACATTTTGTTCACTCATTGTCTCAGTTTACAATCTACAATTGAAAATTGGTCCATTGTTTTAAAAATTTGGGAATTATTAACAATTTAATAAACAAAAAAAAAAAAATTGACACAAAGAATGAATAAAATGACAAAAAATTTTGAATTTACCTATCCAATCGACGTGTAGATGAGTTGGTGGATTGATTTGGGCGGTTTTGGAGTGGAAATGGCCTCCTTTGGTCGTTGTAGTCACGCACACGCGGAGGCAACTCGCGCTTTCGGCTCCAATGACAAAGAATGGGGAATTCGGTTGTTTTTTTAACAGGAACGCATGCGTTCCCATATGCGCGCACGCACCTCGGTTCGGTACCGAACCTAGCTGCGCGTGCGCGTTGCCTTAGGTGCGTGCACGTAGTTGTTTTATTTCCGCTAGCGCGTCCCCGTTGCAACGGTTTTGAGGAGCAACTTTGTACGCCCTCCCTAAGCCCTTAGGAAAGAAAAAATTGTAATATGTAGAAATGTGCTAAGAATAATGAATAATGCATTTCTCCATTAAAGGGGAGAGTTATAAATACATAAAAAAAATAATGAAGAAATGTGTTGCCTAGTAATTGGAAAACTAGTGTAGGTAGTTTTGTAATTGGTTATGATCATTGCCCTCATTCTCACATAGGTAATTTTCCAAGAAAACCCTTCTTAGAAAAATCAAACAAATATATAATGAATGCTACTAAAGTAAAAAGTAAAAAAAGTAAAGTGAACATTATTAAAACAATCCTAATATTTTTTTTTTAAATATAATAAATTAAAATGGAGTTTAATAATCACTATCATCATCATTATTGCACAAATAAAATTTAGCAAACAAGTAATTTCAACTAATTAGTTAAATTGACAACAACAAGGAAAGAATTAGAAACCCAATCTAAAGCTCCATAAAGGATGAGATGGCTTGAGCATCGTTGAGATGGTATTAATTATTCCAAGTACCTTACATTCGTTGTCTCCTATGTTAAATTGACCACCCAAAACCTTATAACATAAGCCAAGTAACTTTAGCATGGATTAAAACCATACAAATCCTGTCATCATTCGTTTAACATTATTACAAGACTCATTCACATAATGGTTGTGTGATGTGTGATGCATCACGAATTCAATTGCCATACAATTAAACTTACCACCTTTTGTCATTTATACTTATGTCAATGCCCCTGTTCTTATTATATAGATTTGCTTACTACAATGACCATTTGACATCGCATAATATCAAAGTATTCAAGCACTCCAGCGCTAGTGTTATAGCACACTACTCATGAATATATACCATGAACAAATGTATAACTCAAATGATGTCATCAAGCTCAGAACTTCCTTTGTATTTAATATATCATGCATAAAATAATCCTCAAACTTATCATAGGACTACTAGGACTACTTTGAGTAAAGCATGCATGGTGATGAGCTTTATAACCTTTTAGTTTGTTATGGTGTATGTTACATGTGTAACCACATGTTATGAAATAAGTTTTTTGTTTTTAACTTGAAGCATAGAGAAGTGATGTGTATAAGAAATCTAGAGAACACATAACCATCATGAGTAGGTTAAGAGCAAAGATTTAAAAACTATGTTTTCTAATCATCAAAGATTAACATTCATAAATTTCTTTGTATAAATATGCAAGACCGAGATGGGATCACCTATTCACTCACTTCTGCATTTAGATAATACAATGATGATGGTCACTCCCCGAAACAAATGCCTAAAAGAGGTAAATTGTGGAGAGAGAAGGGGTATAGTAAGGGTTTCATGAATTTTATATCTTGTTTAATTTCAATTGTGCTTCATAATTTGTCCTCTTGTTGATAGTAAGGAAGTTTCATAAACTGACAAAGAATGATAAAATGAAATAGTAATATGTTTTTATTTAAGAGGTAGTTTGTTTATCTGTTTATGTATGTCATATTAGAAGTTCTATATTAAGTTTGGTTCTAATTGTGGTATCACATGCATATGAAATCATTATTTGTTATATTACTATGTAATGCTTGAATTGAGAATACATTTTATTTCTGTTTTTTTTGGTTATTTGGTTGTTCTTTGGAAATATTAAAATGTCAGGAACAATTAGAATGGAACAATTAGAATCATTCATATCTCAAATCTTCGTAAGGATGTGAAAGTTTTGTTAATTTAAGAATATGTTGTATGGATTCATACATTTATTATAAAATGATCATTTTCATGGACTTTCATGGGCTTACATCTTGTTACCATTTTTGAATCACTTGTCTTTTTCATTTCTTTATCTTTATCATGGAGTTTCACCCCATGTGAGGGATAATTTTAAGGACCCATACTTATTTAAGAGTGTATAAACCTTGGAGAATCTTACCAATTCTCAAAATTTCAACTATAAAATATTTGGCGATATTTTTCTAAAATTATTTCAATTTCTAAGGATTTTATATAGTTTATATAATATTTTGGCGATTTGTAGAGTGAAGAAAGTTTACCCCATAAAATATTTGTATAGACTTATGTGAGCTCCAAGTCTCAGCATTTGTTGATTGAAATAACTATTAATGTCTAATTTTAACTTACGCTCATTTTATTTGAAATGAACATTGTGATAATTATGTATTAGTTAGAAAATTCAATTTGAAAACAAATGAAATGAATATTTTGATAGTTATGTAATAGATATAAAATTCAATGACAACAAATAAAATGAACATTGTGATAATTATATAGTAGTTGGAAAATTCAATTATGTTGTTTTTAATGTATTTTCAATTCATGTACCAATTTTTTCTATGCATGAATGTAGGGAAAAGTTAAATTTTCACACCGCTTTTGTTATTTGTTAATTATTATGGTTTGGTACAGGGTATTTTTTAAGGATTCTAATATTATACTTAAGTATAGTATCTTAGGCGATTATTTTGGATTGAAAAAAAAATGTATATAAATAGGTAGGCGAATATTAAATATGAAACATACAATTTTCTCCTGAAATATGTAAATTTTGGCGAATATTACGATAAAAAAACAGATTTTATGTAAATATAGGCGATATTAGAGACTAAAAATGACCAAATAGCGAATTTATTTTTTGGAAAAAAGCCCGAAAAATAGCCAATTGGCGAAATTTCGCCCTTAAAAATTACCCTGGTTTGGTATCAATGTTTTTGGGTCCTGGTGCAACAAAATATTACTCGCTGGTGAAGGCACTGGCGCGCGAATGTCATGGGCGCACCGGTGTGATTATGTCGAAAGCGCATCGTAGTAAAAAAATTCCACTTAAACCTTTGCCCGCTCACCTCCACTACTAACCTCCGCCAGAAATGGATATTTCGGATCTTTTATGAGGAGCATATGCTATAACCTCCACTACAGGGCCTTTTCCTTGTTGTGAATGTTATTTTATGGGTTAGTTTAATTTTTTTATGAGTGGTTTGTATCTTCAACTTCCAACTTGCAAGTATTGAATAGATGACCTATAATGATTTAATTTCCATATATGTTAACTGGGACTATCACTATAGGTAAAAAATTTACAATCTATCTAAAAACAAAAATTATAACCAAAGTATTCAAATGGATTCAAATCATTGTTACCTTGGACTAGATGGGGAGGCCATAACGCTGAAAACGTCTTCCAAGCAGTGGTTGATAGCAGAGAAGCATGAAGTAACTCCAAGGCTTGAATCATAAAAATTTGTTATCAACTGTATCACTTTCTTAAAATTGTTTGTTATTTGAAATGGCGGCTGGAATATCTTCTTCTTACCTCGTTGGGACCAACATTAACATTCTTTTCTCCCAAATAGGAGAGATCAATGACATTGAGCTTATCAAGCAAGTTAAAGTTGGTGATGGTTGAGGCGGAATAAATCTCCAATTCATTCATGATTATGAAGGTAATTGTCTCCTTCACATGCTACTTCCACTACCTTTGTTAATTGGTTCTATTTTCCGTGGAGGGATTCTGCAATTGGCACAATTGGTGTTTATATTTTTGGTGGAGGGGTTTTGCAATTGCACTGCATTGCTTATAACACTAGCACAACCACTTAATTTGTGGTTTTTGAACACTTATAGGTCACATGTTAAGTGCCATGAACAAGTTATTGTTACTTGTTCTCCATGCTTAGTTGTAATCACTCGTTGTGTATTCTTTAGCTACCCGTTACCTTCTTTATTTAAATGGGTTGTTTGTCACTACCTATTATCCATGCATGAGCTACGAGTTATCCATTCAGAAACTACTGGTCAGTTATTTTTTATATTTCTTTTTTTGTATAAATGTTTATTTTGAATTTTGAACGATGCCCATAAAATCAATTTGGACAGTACACTTCTCCCATCCTCCTTCAATTCAGGAAAAGCATAGAAAGTAGTCCTCCTTTGAATTTTTTAATTAAAAAAAAAATTAACAATATTTGTTTAACAAAAGAAATTTATTATAAATAAACAAAAATTCCAATCACAATTATCTTGTATCTTGTGTATCATGTACTTTGTATATATAATGAAACTTTTAATTAGTTTCATTTTATGAAGGGAAATGAAGGGCATATTAATTTAAAAATTGAAATTAAAAAATATTTCTACATTTAGTGAATATTGTTGGAAACATGTGATAACCAATTTTCTGGTTATTATGTAACTATCTAATCGAGTAACTAAATTTGGTCAGTTATGAGTAACTATGTAAGAAATATTATTTATTATTGTATTCCCGTAGAAGGTAGAGATTGATGAGAGTCACGAGAGGAAAGGTTGTTGTAATCTTCATGCTTCTTGAACAATAAGAGAACTGATACCATTGCTCCGTGGATGTTTCCCTCTCGAGAGTCGTTTAATTTCTTCTACTACATATTATTTTATGTGGCTACTCGATCCAACAAGTGGTATCAGAGCCAGGTTTGAAGGTTGTAGAGAACGAGAATGGCGAGAGACATTATCGCCCTGTCTATCAATTGAAGAGAGCAAAAATTCCAGTTTTTCTGAGGGTCTAAAGCTACATGAGGAGCGAAAATTTGTATTAGCCAGGGGGCGAAAATTCAAGATTTTTGTGGGTCCAATTCTTGGAGGGGAGCGAAAATTTTATGGAAAACTTGCGAAATAAAAATCGTGGAAAAATTTCACTACCTTCATTCATCGAGAGGATCGAAAATGTTTTTTTATAAGCGAGGTAAGCAATGTTATTTTTTTTAATATTTATTTAAACCTTGATCCCATTTTTTGGGGGAATTAAACCTTTGTGAAACATTGAATCTACTATTCAAAAAGGGATTTGGTCTTTCAAGCCTTGATCTCGTTTCTTGAGAAAATGGCAAAAACGTAGAGTGTTAAATTTGAAATTGAGAAGTTTAGTGGGAGCAATAATTTTGAGTTATGGAAAGTTAAGATGCAGGATATGCTCATGCAGTAAGGAGTGGTAAAGGAACTGGTAGGGAAGATGAAGAAACCCATGAATATATCATATGAAGACTTGGAGGAGATGGATGAAAGAGCCCTCAGTTACAATAATCCGGTACTTCAATCAACGGCGTTAAGATGGAAGAAAAGCGATTCCAATGGGATGTTTTATCTTTTGCATTTTACTGGTTACAATAAAGAAGTTTCTTTACATAAAGAGGAATAAACATCCTCTTTTATTTGATGTTTAATATTTATTCATGATTTAAAGATTCTTCCGAAATTTGTTGTACCATGATATTAATTTGAGAATTCATTATTATATACGTTAGTGGTAGGAAGGTTCTTATAAATCTATCTTTTTAAAAAGTAAATGAGCCCTAATACTATAATTAATTTTAAAATTGAAATATATATTTGTTTATATGTGATTTAAAAAATATTCCTAAATCCTTCTTTTTAATAAATGTGATTATTATATTATCTTTGTACTATCAAATTAATTTTCTTTTTAATAAATGTGATTATTATATTATCCTTGTACTATCAAATTAATTTTAAATCTCTAGAGATTCTAATAAATCATCTTTTTAAAAAGTAAATGATTAACCTAAACATCATAATATTAATTTTAAAATTGAAATATATCGTGATATTAATTTTAAAATCGGAATTTATATTTGGTTATATATGATTTGGAGATGCTTTTTAAATCTCTTTTTTAATAAATGTGATTACCATGATATTAATTTTACAATTCCTTAATTTATAAGTATATAGTACCAATATTTTTATAAATCATTTTTTTTAAAAGTAAAAGATTAAGAAGAGCCCTAATATCATGATATTAATTTTAAGATTGAGAAATATCATAATATCAATTTTAAAATTGAAATATATATTTATTTATATATGATTTAAAGATTATTTCTAAGTCTTATTATATAAATCCTTGTACCAAAATATTAATTTTAGAACGGTTTAATAAGTTTGTGGTATGAGATTTTTGTAAATCATCATCTTAAAATGATTAAAGAAAAGAGCTCTAATACTATAACATTAATTTTAAAATTGATACATGTGTGAGATTAAAAAGAATCATAATATTCCACTGGAAAAAAGAATCATAATATTATAATATTAATTTTAAAATTAAAATTTACCATAATATTAATTTTAAAATTAAAATATATATATTTATTTCTAAGAACAATATTAGGTTAAAAGAAGTTTTTAAAATGTTTTTTCAATAAATTGGTTTGTTATTTTAATGTTTAGAATGGTTGTTTTTACCAATTTGTTATTTTAATGTTTAGAATGGTTGTTTTTATAAAATCAATATAATAGATTAATTATTTACATGTGATATTGAGCCGCTTTTTTATGTATGAAATTTGACCTTTTTTAATGTATGAAATTGGAATTTTTTAATTAAAAAACATAAATAACAATATTTGTTTAAAAAAAGGAATTTATAATTATAAATAAACAAAAATTCCAACCACAATTATCTTGTATCTTGTGTATCATGTCTTTTGTATATCTAAATAAGGAAACTTTTAATTAGCTTCATTTCTATGAATGGGAAATGAAGGGCATATTAATCTAAGAACTAAAATTAAAAAATATTTCCACATTTAGTGAATATTGTTGGAAATGTGTGACAATCAATATTTTTGGACATTATGTAACTGTTTAACCCAGTAATTATATTTGGTCACTATAAGTAATTGTGTAAGAAATATGATTTATTATTGTATTCCTGTAGAAGGTAGAGATTGATGAGAGTCACACGAGGAAAGGCTCTTGTAATCTTCATGTTTATTGAACAATAAGAGAACCGATACTATTGCTCTGTGGATGTTTCCCTCTCGAGGGTTTTACCACTTAAATATTTGTGTACATTTGATGTGTTTTCCATTATTTGCTTTCTCGTTTCTGCATATTATTTTATGTGGCTTCTCGATCCAACAAGTGGTATCAGAGCGAAGTTTGAAGGCCGTAGAGAACAAGAATGCTAAGAGACATTATCGCCCTGTCTATCAATTGAAGAGAGCGAAAATTCCAGTTTTTCCGCAGGTCTAAAGCTACATGAGGAGCGAAAATTTGTAGTAGCCACGGGGTGAAAATTAAAGAATTTTGTGGGTCCAATGCTTGGAGGGGATCAAATTTTTTATGGAAAACTTGCGAAATAAAAATCGCGGAAAAATTTTGCGACCTTCATTCATCGAGAGGAGTGCAAACTATTTTTTTATAAACGAGGTAAGTGATGCTATGTTTTTTTTAATATTTATTTAAACCTTTATCCAATTTTTGGGGGGAATTAAAACTTTGTGAAACATTGGATCTACTATTCAAAAATGGATTTGGTCTTTTAAGCCTTGATCTAGTTTCTTGAGAAAATGTCAAAAACGCAGTGTTAAATTTGAAATTGAGAAGTTTAGTAGGAGCAATAATTTTGAGTTATGGAAAGTCAGGATGCGGGATATGCTCGTGTAGTAAGGAGTGGCAAAGGCACTGGTAGGGAAGATGAAGAAACCCACGGATATATCAGATGAATACTAAGAGGAGACGGATGAAAGAGCCCTAAGTGTTATTCCTCTGTGCTTGGATGACGATGTTTTATTTAACATCGTGTCTGAAACTACAGCAGCAGGTCTCTAGACAAAATTGGAAATCCTGTACATGACTAAATCCATGACGAATAAAATCCTCCTGAAACGACATCTATTTACCTTGTGCATGAAAGAAGGTACGAAAATTTCATATCATTTGAATACATTTAATACTCTTATTTGTCAGTTGGCTAGCATGGATGATAAAATACAATTTGAAGAAAAGGCAATTTTACTGTTGTGCTCTCTACCTGAGTCTTGGGAACATTTTGTAACCTCTATCAGTTTAAGTTCTACCGAGTCTATTAGCTTTGATGATGTTGTGGGAGCCTTGATTTCTGAGGGAACTCGGAAGAAATATAGCCTTGAAAGCTCGACATCAGAGGTAATGGTGGCCAAAGGAAGAACCAGTGAAAGAGGACAACATTCGAGGGGCACATCAAGGTCAAAGTCGAACGGAAAACTAATTGAACTGATGGTATTGCAATAAAACATGATCCCTCAAGAAAGATTGCTGGAAATGGAAGCAAGCATCTAAGGAGGAGGACTCTATAAAGGAACCAAACATAGTCGAGAAGGATTCAGGTATGATCGATGAGGTAAAATCTACATCTAGTGTCTCACAATACCATTATGATTGGTTAACTGATTATGGAGCATCCCATCACATGTGTCTTCATAGGAGTTGGTACTCTACATACCAATCTATAGATGACGAGGTCGTTTATATGGGAAATGATGTTTCATGTAAAACTATTGGTATAGGGAGTATCAGAATAAAAATGTATGATGGTTCTGTTAGGACACTAAAAAGAGTGAGGCATGTACCTGAACTTAGGAAGAACTTGATATCAGTGGGAGTTCTAGATGCTTCCAATTACAACTTCACAGTTCTAGGTGGAGTTATGAAGATATCGAAAGGTATCTTCATTGTCGTGAAGGAAAACAGAGTCGGGAACCTATATAAACTTGAAGGGAGGACAAAAATCGATCATGTAGCAATATCATCAGTTGATGCAGCAGAATCCACTCATTTATGGCATCAACGATTGGGTCATATGAGTAAAAAAAGAATGAAGTTACTTGTTGATAAAAAATTGATTCCTAGTTTAAAATCTGTAGATTTGAAGATCTGTGAGGATTGTATTTATGGTAAAGAAGCAAGACAGAAATTTAAATTTGGAAAACACAGCAATAGAGGTGTCCTAGACTTTATTCATTCTTATCTTTGGGGTCCATCTCCTAAACTCTCTTATGGGGGATCATCATATTTCGTTAGTTTTATAGATGATTACTCTAGGAAAGTCTAGATCTACTTATTAAAGAGAAAAGATGGTGTTTTCGATACATTTAAGTAGTTTAGAGATTTGGTTGAAAAGAGCACTGGCAGGTCCATTAAATGTCTCAGAACAGATAATGGAGCCAAATTTTCTTCTAAGGAGTTTGATAATTATTGAAAGAAGGATGGGATTGAGAGACATAAAACCACTGTCTACACTCCGTAGTAGAACGGTGTTGCTTAACACATGAACATGACTCTTCTTGAGAAAGCAAGGAGCATGCTCAACAATACAAAGTTGCAGCGGGAATTTGATAATAGTGTTTAGTGCAGGGTTGTGTCTACACTATTCTAACTATTTTCCTAAGAAATGGTGAGTTCCTACGTCAGCAACATGAAAATATTATCACAAGTTTCCAAAGATCTATATCTATTCATCAATCAAGATAAGAAAACTTAAGATCTAAAGCCATCCAAGAATTAAATTAATACAAGATAAACCAAATTTAAACTCATAGATGGTAGAAACTTGAATCCATTCATATTAGAACAATGAAGAAATACATCCTTACAATGGACCTAGGAGTGAATCCCTCCTCTGTTTTCATGAGCTTCCCTTCCTTCACCCTTGCTTTTGAAGAATTTGAGCTCTTTCTCCTCCTTCAGAATCTCTCCAGCATTCCTTTGCTCTTCCTTTGTCTGTCTTTACCATGCCCCAAAGCCTTTCCTATATAGCATTGGGAAATGTGCCTTAGGCTTCTCTTTTGAGTGTGGGATAATCCATTTTCCTCATTTTAGATTATTTTAACTTGAAAACCCACTTTTCATAGTTTTTAGGCTTTTTGCACCATTTAGAATGATTTTAAGCATAATTGATGCATTTCTCAGAGAGGATTCGTCTCTGAATGAACTTGTGTCATGTCTTCTTGCTGTAGGTGCATGGTAAACATATGCCTCTTCTGTCACATGACTAGGGGTGTTAATTTGATTGTTAACAGATGCCCCCTAATGTGTGAGGTCTGAAGCAGAGCTAAGGGCCGAAATACATTACTGGATTTTTTACTCTGTATACTGATACTCTTTATCATTCAAAGCAAGGATAAGGGAAGGAAAGATCACGGGCGTAGGATTGAGGATCACACCTGCAAAACATAGCAATTTCTCAAATATATAATATTTTCCTGAGGCAGGCATACCCATGCTCAGCAGTAAACAAGCATGCCACGAACAATACACAGTGGATCCATGTCAAAAGCAAATTTTTTCTTAAATGAAAACCTGCACTTTGATGAGTGTGAGAACAAAGTCTTTATTGAACTTCTGACATGGTAGTCTAATCTTGCGTAGCTTGGGCAGTGCATTGATGAGTGATACAACTGTTTTTCCCAAGTTCGTTAATACAAACTTACGATAGTACAAGTTTATATCATGCGAATAAGCGATGTGATGTCGAGCATAATAAAACACCATATGATTACCGGTCATTGATGTATACCGTTAACAGATGAAAAGAGACCCACCGATAATGATTGTGGACTCTAAGGTACTGAGTACAAACTAACAAGTGTGAATAGATGTTCTGAAGTCGAACACTTGTAGAGTCAAACAATCAGGGGTTATTGATGTATACCCACTGTCATTTGCGAGGAAACCTGCCACTAATGACTGCAAGATCCAAGGTACTCTCGGGTTTCTAGATCCATGTCCTAGATGGTGATTTGATGTCGATAGGAATAGATCCATCGGAAGGAGGGAATTAATGCATCCCACATCAACCGATATGAAACAAAGATCAATAGTCTGATATAATTTGGTAGAACTGCAAGATACAACACTGTATACTGACACAAGGAAGGCCGACATGATTGATCAAGAATATTTGAGGAATGGATGACTCGGTTTGGACTTCGCTTGAACACATAACATGACGTAGAATGGACACTTGGCAACATAGGAATTTCAGTAACCAACCTTGATGAAATCCACTAATGCCCGATGCATTAATGAAATCTCCATTGGTGACAGGAAGGATAACCCATCGGTGGAGATCTAATCAAAATACTGGTACAATTTCCTAAGGAAAACGTAGATGGTGTACTGACAGCTGGGACCAAATTATGTGCTGTGTTCAAGGGCGACAAGGACTGACTGTTGCCATTTTCTTCAAGGATTATAATATGAAGTGATTCAAGTCTCTCCCTTTTTGGATTTTTGTGTTTTTTAATTTTTATGCTTTTTCATTTTTGTAAAAAAGAATAAAGAATGCTATGATACATAGGAAGGAACGAATGTTGCATGGGCGTACGCTCGTTTTTCAAGGGCATGGGTTAGGCCAAGGCAAATATCCATATTGCAAACAAGGGCTAAGCTAGTTGTGCACACTCTTACAGTTGTTCCTTCCTGGGGTAGTCTATCTGAAGTAGCATTATGTGTCGACATACGATGAAGTAATACCATGTGAATGAAGGTATCTGATTTGGGGAAATGGCCAAGTAGGATTGGTTAAATGAGGTTTACTTCAGCTTGAATTTTGTGAAAAATGCCAAAATCATAGATCATCATGAATCATGGTCTGTCTCAACTACCCGAGTCAAATAGTTTGAACTGTCAAAGTCTTCATGTCCTGAAATCAAAAACCATTTCACTAGCCAACCATTTAGTTAGACACTAGTTCAGATGTGCATTTAATATCGAAAAAGATAGCTAAAATTGACGAATTATGCCTCTTACTATCATTCAAAAGGATACAGTTTGTACATGTATGAATAAAAGACAAGTAAAAATACTCATGATTTACCATATGTGTTTGTTGTGCAACCGATGTATGAGAGGAAGCATTCCCTTTTAGCTTGAATTCCTAGAAGCTATGAACCTTTAGTCTTTTATCTTCCAGTAGTGGATTAGTTTCGATGTCGAACTAGAAATTTTGAAACAGTTTCCCATGTTTTCGAGTTTTTCCAAATTTTTCATTTTTTTTTTTGTATGAACATTTTTTGGGTCTTATCTGTAAGAAAAAGAATAAAAAAGGGAACTAGTATTTACACTATTCTTTTTGGTGTGTGCAAAATTTACACACTTTTTGGGTTATGATGTAAGCTAGATTATTTCAATTTCACTTATGTCCTTTAAATGATGTGTTTAATTAATTGGCCATGAAATAGTGTACATGCTTTCTTTTTGGTATAATGTTAATGACTTAGATGCCAATCAAGTACATAGTTGGCCAAAGAGTCAGCCAAACTATTTAGACTTCTAGGAACGTGTATATATTCAACAAACTTGAACTGACGCTCTAAAAGACGTACTCGTAGAAACTTTCTAAACAATGTAGGATGTTGAACCTGATACTGACCATTTAACTAGGATACAACTAATTATGAGTCCAGTTTGACGATTATTCCTCGGATGCCAAGGGTGACAGCCTCGACAAGAAGCTCAATGACTGCGCTATATTCTGCAACATTGTTGGTTGCAGATCCGAGAAAAATGCCTCCTGAGCTAAGAACTTCGTTATTAGGTGTGAAAACGACCCATGCGGTGGAAGCAACGTTCCGAGAACTACGGCTGGCGCCGTCCGCATATCCCAAATATGTGAAAGATTCTTGTGTTATCTTCCAAAGTGACAATGCCAAGCAAAATAAGTGTGTGCCCGAAATAACTAATGTACAAAATTTTATACAAAGAATACAACATAATACAACAAATGGTGTGAGGCATCAGTGCCTACGCGAAGTATTTCTTGAGATAGAGACCATTTCTGATCTCCGACATGGCTTCCCCATCAAAATTGACCAACTCATAAGCTCCCTTTTTTAACACAGTTTTGACAACAAGTGGGCCAAACCATTTAGGTACAAATTTTCCTTCTCCTATTTTATCTTTTTCTTGGTCATAAACTAAAACCAGATCGCCTTCAGAAAAGCCTCGGGGACGAATGGACTTGTCATATTGTGTTTTGACCATCTTCTTATGTACTTCTATGTTTAGAGAGGCTTCTCTTCTAGTTTCATCCAGAGCATGGAGGTGGAGAAGCCTTTCCTCTTCCGCAAAAGTGTTAGGTAGGAGTTCGACAACTATCTTTAATGATGGGATTTCACATTCAATCGGCAATACAACTTCTTCTCCATAAACCAGTTGGAAAGGAGTGAATCCGGTTGCAGTTTTAGCAGTTGTTCGGTAGGCCCAAAGAGCAGTAAACAACATCAAGTGTCAGTTATTCTTGTTTCTATTAATCATCCTTTGTAACATCGTTTTCAAAGCCTTGTTGATGGATTCTACTTGTCCATTAGCTTGAGGATAGTATGGCGAGGAGAAGTCCTGCCGCAATCCTAACCGGTTTGTAAGTTCATCCATACAGGAGTAACTAAAATGAATTCCATTGTTGGTAGTGATCTCTTTGGGTACACCAAACCTTGCTATCACATGATTGAATAGAAAGTATGCTGCAATTTTACCCGTGCAATTGAATGTCAACATCACCTCAACCCACTTGGTGAAGTAGTCCACTGCTACAATGATGTAGTGGTGGCCATCGACTGAAAGTGGGTTGACTGCCATATAATCAATGGCCCATTTTGAAAATGGACCCACAGTTACTACAGGGTGTAAAGAACCAGGATGTGCTGCATTATTCTTGTGTAAATTTGGCAAGGGTGACACTTTTTGACAGCATTTATGCAATCTTTGAAAATTGTAGGCCAAAAGTATCCTGCACGCAAGATTTTCTGAGCAGTTGCTAACCCAGAAAGATGACCGCCACATGCTCCAGCATGGCAATCATTCAATACTTGTTCAGCTTCCGGGTGTATTAAACAACATCTTAATATCATGTCTATTCCTCGATGGTACAAAGTATCCCTGATGATGAGGTATCTTCAAGCTCGATGTCGAATACGACGTCGTTCAATACTAGAAAGCTGAGGATCGATCCTTTGGGTTTGAAGATATATAATGAATGCTCCATACCAAGGATTAGAAGGTGCAAATGGGTAACTCAGACATTAATTCAGCAAATGCCAACAACTTCTTGGCTTTAGCATTCTTGAATTTGAGGTCAAATTCTTATAAAATTACTATCCATTTTGAGTATTTGCAACCAATGACATGGCGGGACAAAATGTGTCTCATGGGGTTCATTTCAGCCACTATGGTTTTTTTCCTTGGAAGTATGTAATGTCTAAGTCGTTGGACAACATGGACCGCTTCCAAGGCCAACTTCTCGTCCTGGGAATATCTCAATTCGGGGCCTACAAGGCCCTTACTAAGATAGTAAATAACATTTTCTTGAGAGGATTCGTCTTCTTGTGTTAAGACCATTCCAATTGTGGAAGGAGAGGTAGCCAAATATAGCAAAAAGTCTCGGTTATAGTTCGGTGGACTAAGCACCGGGGCAGAGACCAAAGCTTTCTTTATTTCATCAAATGAACGTTGAGCTTGGTCATCCCATGTGAATATTGCATCTTGTTTTAAGAGATGCATGAAACCTTTAGCTTTTTCAGCAAAATTCTCGACAAATCTCCTCAAGTAGTTAGCTTTCCCTTGAAGGCTTTGAAGTTGAGTGATTGTTTTCAGGGAAGGAAACTGAAGTATTGCCTCAACCTTGATGGGATCAACCATGATCCCTTTTTGGGATACTACGAACCCAAGTAACCTCCCAGAGTCCACACAAAACATGCATTTATGTGGATTTAACCTAATGTTGTACTTGTGGCAATGCTCAAAGATGGCCTGTAAGTGTGCACCATGTTCAGCTCTCTTTTTTTATTTAGCTACCAAGTCATCAAGGTAAACTTCGACGATATCTTTAGTATTGTGAAATGCGTATGACATCTCTCTTTGAAAGGTAGCCCCAACGTTTTTAAGGCCAAATGGCATTTTCCTATAAGTGAAGGTCCCCAAGGGCATATAAAAGTTGTTTTATGTTGGTCTTCCTTTTTTATCTGCATTTGGTTGTAACCGGAGAATCCGTCCATAAACGAGAATATTTCATTCCTAGCACATTCATCAATGATCTGATCAATGAAGGGTGTGGGATAGTTATCTTTGGGACAAGCTAAGTTCGAATCTCTAAAATCAGTACAAACCCGGATAGTTCCTTGTTTTTTGTTAACGGGAACTGGATTGGATACCTAATCAGTCAAAGGAACAGGATAGATGAATCCAACTTTTAAAAGCTTTTCAACCTCGGCTTTAATGGTAGCAAAATTTTTAGGGTTCACTGGACGTAGTTTTTGCCGCACAGGTTTGGTATTAGGGTAGGTTTTGATCTCATGTTCTACGATACTGGGATCGATGCCTGGCATTTCTTCATAAGACCATGCAAATACATCATGAAATTTTTTAAATAAAGTAGTGTAAAATTTTATTTCCCCAGGAGAAAAATCCGCACCTATGTTGATGTACTCAACGATGCCAGGTTTGATAGATATATCAATTTGGATGGTTTTCGAAATATTCGCCAAATTGCCTTCCGAATTCACATCATGGATTCGGATAAGGCATTGGTACTTACTGTTGTCATCATCGAAGTAAAACTTTTCAGGTCTAACTTCTAATGAGTCAATATTAGGAAGAAACGAGGATTTGTGATGCATATCCTCCCAGGGTCGTTCAGAGATGTTCATAACCTCTAAGATGGCTTCATCCGAAGAGAAAGTTTGATCTAGGATATCATGGTTACTTTGAGAGTTCCAGGCTCGAACAGGTGAAATATAGGGATCATATTCCTCCATCTTGGGAGGGTTTTGATCCGGTTCTACCGAAGCCATTTGAATAGATTGATAAGCGAGCTCTACGGCAGAAAAGGGAACACTACTCTCCGTTTCCTCATGGTGTGCATAAGTATGTGTCTTTCCATCATTCTTTTCATCTAAGGTCTTTTCTTTGGAGGTTCCAACCGTTGAGGTGGAACCAACCTCCGAAATGGAATTAGAGAAAACTCTTAATGGAAAGTATACTTCCGATGTAATGGTGAAAATCGGAGCAGTGTTAAAGGTCAATATTGGTGGTGGAAGTGGAAAAGATCCCAAAAGGGATGAGTCTTTAAACATTCCTACCCCAATATCTCGAAGCACTGTCGTTGAATCCCCTATAAAGGGTACATTCGAGTGGATACCAGTTTCAGGTGTGCAGTAATCTGGTTGATCGATTGCTACAATATTCCCTTGGTGGGGGAACCGAATGACTTGGAATACGGAAGATACTACAGTCGTCATCTTATGAATCCAACTGCGTCCCAATAGAAAATTGTAGTCTATGGGTGCATCCACTACCTCAACTGGGCAAGCCAAGATAAGTTTATGAGGTGGGAACGAATGTCCATCAAATTCCTTGAGAATTGTGTGGGATGGTACTAAGGTGGGTGATCCAAAAACTTTCCAACAAGCTAGTGACATGACACAAGTGGAGGGTCCTTCATCCACAATGGTTCAAAAATGTTCTTACCATGTGAAGTTACCTTAATTTGGAAAGCAATTTGTGAGGGAAGCCTACATGTGGGTTGTTCTAAGTCAAATGTGATCAAATTAGTGTCTGATGGATCAATAACACCGATAGCAGACAATAGTTCTTTCCTTTGAGCGGGACAACTTTGCAACACCTCCAAGGCAGACATTGCACAAGGAGATTGAGCTAAATATTCAACCACATTGTAGTTTTGAGTAGCTCGCGCATTGGGGTTGTGTGTTGTTTTGTGGAGGACCCCTTTTGGAGGTCAAGGCACCATGTCTATGGTTGGTTTTTCAATATTTAGAAAACCACTAGGTTGAGATCCATTTTTTTCGGCATCTTTTGAAGGTATATCGTAAGAACGAGCCATTTTTTGGATATGAATGTCATGTTCACCAATAGTGAATATATTAGCGTTGGGTGGATTTCTCCCTTGTGGGGGGTTTTCCTGGTTCCCTCCTGGTGGAGATACTGGCACCGCAACAACCATTTGTTGTTGCTGGAGGAAGGGTTGAGTTAGGACAGTAAGTTTTGGTTGTTTCCCTCCTCGTTGTGATAACATGCGATGAATATCATCCATATGAGGACAAAGATGAGTAGGATGATCCTCTTTGCAAATTTTGCAAGGATACTTATTTTTCCTATTTTCCTGATTGCCTCCTGTAGGGTTATTCACCTTAGGTGCCTCTCTTGTCCCAGGGTTTGCATTAGGTTTCTTCTTTTGCTTCTTCTTTTTTCCTTTTGGGTCCATAGTTTGAACCGTAAGGACTTCGGAAGTTTGGGCAGGAGTTGTAGATTGCTGATTTTCCTGGCCAGCTATGGGTTGCGGGTTTTGAACTGACATTTGTCCCAATTGCTAGGTAATCTGTTCAAGTTGGTTCACGGATCTAATCACACCATCGATATGAGGTCATGGCTCCAAGTTGGTGCCTGATTGAGAATATACTAAATCCATATGGTGAGCACTCTGAATGAGTTGTTCTTCAGTCATGGCTCCCGACATGGCTACATCTTTGGCAAGAGTAGGCAATAGTGATTTAATGAACCAATCTGCTAAGAAGTGATCAAATATTTCAGCTTTGATGAGCCTTCAACGTCTCCTCCACTCGTGGATATGATCCGAGATGTGAGTAGCAGTGGATTGCCTAAGTGAAGTTAAAAGTTCGGTTCCCGTCTCATATCCAATAAGTAATTGAAAATGTGTCAAAAAAGCCATAGCTAAAGATGAAAATTATGTGAATGTATTGTGGGGCAACTCAATGTACCATTTCGCAACATTTCCCATTAGGGTCCGCTGAAACAACCCCAACCTAATACTATCATCAACTAGGGAATTGGATGAACACCACAAATGGAATGTCATCACATGATTTGATGGATCTTCCCCTGGTTTTCTGTCAAACTTGGGTATGTCTGAGGGTAGTTTGGTTGGTATGGTTGGCCACCCATTCAAATGAGAACGGGGTCATTAGTTAGCCGAGAAAAATCCGGTAGATTCAATGTGGCTAGAAATGGTGACTTGGATGATGCCGAAGCAAACGTTTGATATCCGGGTGAAGCTTGATGGCTCCACTGTTGTGGTCCTTGGGATTGAAAAGTATTCCAAGCGGGATTACCTCCTTGTGGAGATTGCATCCAAAAAGATGGGTTATTTCCTGAATATTGTCCATTCCATTGTGGGATAGGATGCATGTATGGATTGCTCCCTTGTGGAGGTATGTTCCATTGAGGTTGGTTACTCGGTGGAACATTGCCAGTCCATTGTGGCATAGGGTTAATGGGTGGATTTCCCCCTTGCGGGGGTATGTTCCATTGAGATTGGTTACTTGGTGGAACATTACCACTCCATTGCTGGTTGGGATTCATGGGTGGATTGCCTCCTTGCGGGGGTATGTCCATTGAGATTGGTTACTTGGTGGAACATTACCACTCCATTGATTATTTCCTTGGTTTGGATATGCATTCCAAGGTTGATTTCCCCCTTGCGGGGGTGGTGCCCAAGAAGATGGGGTACTTCCTGGAACCTGCCCACTCCATGGTGGAATGGGGTTGGTGGATGGGTTACCTCCTGGTGTGCTACCTGTTGGGAGTATGGGATTTCCCCCAGGATTTATGTTAGGGAAGTTTAGATAATGGTTTCCTGAGGCATTTCCACTAACTTGTGGAGTATTACCCCAATTAGCATTATTGTTCCATGGTCCATTAATTCCACTAGTGATATTGAGGTTCCAAAATGAAGGATTCCCCCCAGGTGTAGAACTTGGAAGACTATTTGGTATGGCAATATGATTTTGATTTACTCCTAGATTGTTTTGACCTTGAGTATCCAAACCATATGGGAAACCCAAGTTTGGTAAGGCACTCCCTCCAGTAGGTATTCCTCCAGGTAAAGTGGATGTACTTCCGGGATTGGGACCCGAAACTGTACCAACTGGCAGTGAAGTGCTAGTTGAACTTATGGTAGAAGCATGTAAATTAACTGTTGGGATGGTGGTAGAGGTCAAATTGGAAGTATTGCTACCTCTAGCAACCGTTTGAGGTTGTGATGATGTTTTCCCTTGTGGTCCTGATGAAGCCATAGGGATATTGGAAGTATTGTGACCTCTAGTAGTCATTTGAGATGGTGTTGATGTGGTCCCTTGAGCTCCAGCCATAGGGATATTGGAAGTATTTCTACCTCCAAAAACCGTTTGGGGTTGAGGTGATGGGGTCCCTTGTGCTCCTGATGAAGCCATGGGGTTAGATGTTGAATTTTTCATGTGTATCAAATGTTCCAAAAGAGTATCGATGGTGTTCAATGGTTCACTGATGTGAATTACCACCAGGTCTGAAAGATTTGTCAAAGGTGGATTTACGGGATTTGCAGAGTTGTCTTCTAATGTTTCAATTTCAAATGGAGTAAGAGGATCAACAGTTTCTGTGTTCTCCTTGATAGGTGGCGTTGCAGTATTTGTTTGATGTGTTTCTGCTCTACTGTTGATAATTGAAGTTAGAAGTGTGTTAGTTTCAAAGTCAAAGTGTCTTGTATTTTGTATTCGTCTCCGCGATGTAGCGGGGCCTTCAATTTCTAGTGACTCACCTCTATGCCGCCATGGCTGGCGGGTCGGAAGTGTTAATTTTTTAGCATTAATTCAACATACTCTAGGATCTTTATTGAGAGAATAACATGTACAACATATCAAGCATAGCAATGCATATCAATCACACCAAGCAATCACAAGAGATAATAGACACATAGAGTTTTACTAGGGAAAACCATAAAGGTGAAAAACCCCACAACTTCCTCAGAGATAGAAAGAGCAATGATACAACCAAAGTACAAGAGATAGTCCTCCTAGCAGCTACTCCTACTTCCTCACTTTTGCGCCACTTTCTGATG
Organism: Larix kaempferi; assembly: GCA_027924585.1. Taxonomy (NCBI): domain Eukaryota; kingdom Viridiplantae; phylum Streptophyta; class Pinopsida; order Pinales; family Pinaceae; genus Larix; species Larix kaempferi. Next base: position 31,115,776 of record BSBM01001051.1, on the reverse strand, counting down.
GGTGTAGAAGTGAATAATGAAGTGATCAAATAGAGTGCCTCCCGCACTCTATTTAAACATGACCTGACCTGCCCAATAACCTAGCAGGGCCGACTTGTCTAACTCAGTCTAATAACCCATGGTTGTGCTAATCAAGGCTGACCCCACACTTGGTGGTCTAATAACCCATCACATGCAAGTTGTGACACTTGCAACACTTGTCAATACAAATGATGACACTTCTATATAGAGGAATAATACCATCTCTATAGGAGTACAATATACGTGGGTGAAATACATTCCGAAGTTACAATTACATCAACACTCCCTCTTAACTAGGAAGGTATTTATCGACACAGATCTGCTAGCACAAGTCTTCTTCTTTGGATCATCATCATCGAATCATCGTCCTTGAATCATCATCATCGTCACTGCTGCTGCTATCTCAATCAATCTCAAATCTACTCATCATAGGAAGTTCTACAGAGCCAGTCCTTTTTCATACTAGATGTAAGCCCACCACGTATTGGTCTTCATCATCACTGGCCATATTGTGGAATCCTCAGGACTGATTATGTGCGTTAAGCCAAAACCTCGAAAGAGCATCCTAGGACTAATTACGAGCATACTGCTCAACCTATCGGATCTCCCAAGATATTTTACATGTAACTGCACAACCTGTCCACGGCCATGGAGTATCATCCTGATACTCATGATCATACTGATCATCTCATCATCTATGAAGCATAGTCCATATGCACACAATACAACACTTACACTCACCGGCATGGGAAGACACACTTCAACCATCCGTGAAAGGCTCAACACTCACATCAACACACATGGGAGAACACATCTACCACCATGTTGGAAAGGATCTGCACTTACATCAACGCACATGGGAGAACACATCTACCACCATGTCATAAAGGGTCTGCACTTACATCAACGCACATGGGAGAACACATCTACCACCATGTCGGAAAGGCTTTTCACTTACATCAACGCACATGGGAGAACACATCTACCACCATGTCGGAAAGGATCTGCACTTACATCAATGCACATGGGAGAACACATCTACCACCATGTTGGAAAGGCTTTGCACTTACATCAACGCACATGGGAGAACACATCTACCACCATGTCGGAAAGGCTCTGTGCATCTGTTGTCTTCGGACTCATCACACATGATCCACCTAATCATGTCAAATCATCTACCTGATGCATGTCATCATAGCATGATCATCCTGATCATCAATGCATCCACCTGATGCATACCATGTATCCACTTGATACATATCATCATACATGATCTACCTGATCATACAATGTATCCACTTGATACATATCAACATACATGATCTACCTGATCATACAATGTATCCACCTGATACATATCATCATACATGATCTACCTGATCATACATTGTATCCACCTGATACATATTAACATACATGATCTACTTGATCATACAATGTATCCACCTGATACATATACAAATACATGATCCAACTGATCATATCAGGCATCCAACATGATGCATATACAAATACATGATCCAACTGATCATATCCAGCATCTAACATGATGCATATACAAATACATGATCCAACTGATCATATCCAGCATCCAACATGATGCATATACATATACATGATCCAACTGATCATATCCAGCATCCAACATGATGCATATACATATATATGATCCAACTGATCATATCCAACATCCAACATGATGCATATATAGAGCAGTAAATGGAGCATCATCCTGATGCTCATCATCCAATGCTTACATCCATAGCCATGGGAAGGATCCTCCTCTCACCATGCTTGGAATGGCTCCTGCAAATGTGTCCATCACTTCTTCCTCGAAGTGTCATCAATCTGAAGAACACCAAGCCTCTCTCTGAAGTACTCAAACTTCACTCTAGCTAGTGGTTTCATCAACACATCTGCAACCTGATCATTTGTCACAACATACAGGAGCTTTACTACTCCTCTCTGCACCATATCCCTAATATAGTGATATTTGATCTCAATGTGCTTCGACCTGTCATGGAACACCGGGTTCTCAGACAGCTTCACACAACTCTGGTTGTCACAAAAGATACCAGTAGCCTCCAACGGAAAATCAAATAACTCAGACAGTAGCTTTCGGAGCCATATTGCCTCACAACTAGCCGAACAAGCTGCAACATACTTTGCTTTGGATGTACTTAGTGCTACGTAGGATTGCTTCCTGCTAAACCAATAGATCACACCTGATCCCATACTGAAGCAACACCCAGAAGTGCTCTTCCTATCTGCAGCACTGCCTGCCCAATCTGAATCAACATAACCCTGCAGGTTAAACTTTTGATTCGCATCATACTTGAGCCCATAATCAATTGTACCCTTCAGGTACCTCGGAATTTGCTTTACAGCAAATGGGTGAACACCTCCGGGATTCGTCAGGAACAAGCTCAATGTGTTCACCACAAAGCAAATATCTGGTCTCGTGCTCGTCAGGTACATCAAGGACCCAATCATCTGATGATACACCGTGACATCAACCGACTCAGATGAAGAATCACACAAAAGCTTCAGGTTTGATGCCATAGGTGTGGCCATGGCCTTGCAATCCATCATCATGAACCTCTTCAGGATCTCTACTGCATACTTCCCTTTTCCAAGGAAGATCCCATCTGCACTCTTCTGCACCTCCATGCCTGTAAAATAGTGCATCATCCCCAAGTCCTTCATCTCGAACTCGGTAGCAAGCTTCCTCTTGGTATCGGCAATCAATACATCCTCACCTGTAACAAATAGGTCATCAACATACATAAGTAGTATCACAAGATTGCCTTCTTCAACCTTGTAGTAAAGGTTGGAATCTGCTTTACTCTTAGTAAATCCCAAATTGGATAGTAAGCTGTCTATCCTACCATACCAAGTCCTAGGGGCTTGCTTCAAGACATACAAGGCTTTCTTCAACCTGCACACATATGACTCCCTGTCACATGTCTCAAAACCAAGTGGCTGCTCCACATACACTTCCTCTTCGACTACACCATTCAAGAAAGCTATCTTGACATCCATCTGGTGTATCTTCCATTTCATCACTGCAGCCAGGGCAAGTACTGATCTGATGGAAGTGTACCTGGCTACAAGAGCAAAATTTTCTTCGTAGTTTATTCCCTCTTTCCGGGAGAAGCCACAAGCTACAAATCTTGCTTTGTACTTTTCTATGCTGCCATCTGCAGCATGCTTGATCTTGTAGATCCACTTGGAAGTCACAACAGACTTCCCTTCAGGTCTTGGGACTACATCCCAAACATCATTCTTCATGATCGACTGGTATTCCTTGACCATGGCATCCTTCCATTCTTTCTTTTCCATTTCTTCTTCATAACTGGAAGGTTCTTTGTTCATAATATCATAGAGTAGGGCAACATAGCTGGTATGAGATCTAGTCCTCTTCCTTTCTTTGTGTTCTTCTTCTGGAATGCCATACCTTTCTGCATCTTGAATAAGCTCTCTAGCCCATGCAAGTTTCCTCTTGTGAGAGTTCTTCTCACGGGGTGGATCTACAGGTTCTTGTGGATCTTCTATTTCACGATTTGTATCTGGAATTGCTTTGGTCATAGTGATGTCTTGAAATCTGGTTTCCTTTGGTTCTTCATGATCTTCAATAGGTGTCTTCCTTGACTTGATTAAGGCTGATTTTTCATCAAATGTTACATCCCTGCTGACATCAATCTTCACCCTGGAAAGTATATTCTGTAAGCTTTTGAGCTTTCACTGTACCCCACAAGAGATGCCCTTATTTCCTGAAGGATCTAGCTTTGTTCTCTTTTCCTTTGGAACATGTGTATATACTGGACAACCAAATATTCTGAGATGGCTGACTTCATGTTTCTTACTAGAGAATACCTCTTCGGGTGTCTTGTTGTCCAATATCTTGTGAGGTGTTCTGTTCTTCTCATATACAGTTGTCCTAACTGCTTCTGGCCATAGATGCATAAGCAGTTCCTGGTCATGCAGCATTGCCCGTGATGCTTCCATGATTGTTCTATTCTTTCTTTCTACAACCCCATTTTGTTGTGGATTGTAGGGAGCAGTCAACTCCCTCTTAATACCTAAATCACTGCATAGCTTCTTGAAATCACTTGAAGTGAATTCTCCACCATTTTCGGATTTGAATGTCTTGATCTTCTTATCAGTTTGATTTTCCATCAAGGCTTTGAATTCCTTGAACTTATCAAACACTTCATCTTTGTTCTTCAAGAAATAAACCCAAGTCTTCCTAGAGAAATCATCAATGAAAGAGACATAGTATACATACCCACTCAAAGAACTGGATGACATCAGACCACATACATTGGAGTGGATAATTTCTAAGATTCCTTTAGCTTTTCTTTCACTACTTGGAAATTCCTTCTTAATGTTGTTTCCTTTGCAAACCCCTTCATGCTTTGTCTTGATTTCAGGAAGACCCTCTACAGCTTTGCTTGTAATTGGTAGTGCCCTATAGTGTACATGAGCAAGCCTTCTATGCCAAATTTCACTTGGCTTCATGGATTCATGTACCATGGCATGTTCAAGTTGTCCTTTCAATTTGTACAATCCTCCCTCTTGCTCTCCAATCACTACTGCATCATCTATAGTTTTACCCTTTGGCCACATGAGGACTTGGCCATCTACAAATGCAACCCTCATACCTTTTGCATCCAATGCAGATATGGAGAGTAGATTCTTCTTGAGCCTAGGTACATATAGAACATCTTTCATCTTCAAAGACTTCCCATAGTCTAGGTTGTAGGAGGCTTCACCACTTCCCTTGATAGGGTATTGATAGTCATCCCCAAGTTTCACTTTATGGGGTGACTCGTGTTCAGATAGATTTGCAAAAAATTCTTTAAACCCAGTCATGTGTTTGGAAGCCCCACTATCAATAAGCCAATCATTACATCCATGAGAGATAGTACCTGTGAGAGCAGAGATTAGAACATATTCATCTTCACTAGATGAGTCATCACTTTCTGCTCTAGCCTTCTTCTTGGGAGGTTCATCATCCTCGGCAGCATGAGCATGATGTCTCTTCTTGTTGTTCTTCTTCCTTTTGTTGAAGTTTTTGTTGTTGTTCTTTTTGTTCTTAGGACAATCTGAAGCAAAGTGTCCCTTCTCATTACATGTGAATCATCTGAGATCTTTCTTATCTTTATGTTGATGGTGGTGTGAAGATTTCTTGGCATGAGAATGCTCCCTCTTTGACCTTCCTTTCTTGGTGTATGCTATGAGAGCTTGATCTTCATTTCCCATCTTTTCTTCTCGAGCCACAAGCCTTGCTTCTTCTTGTGAGCATTCCTCCCATAGTCTACTGAATGAGATCAACTTCCTTCTTGCACAGATTCCTTGGACGAAGGAGTACCATGACCTAGGTAGGCCATTCAATGTGGTCATGACAACTTCACCATTATCTACTACTTCATCCACAGCTTCAAGTTGTTCCTTGATCTGAGAGACCTTAGAGAAATAGGATTGAATGGTCTCTCCATTCTAAAGCTTTACCCCTTTCAATTGGTTCTGCAAAGTCATCTTCTGATTTATGTTCTTCCCTTCGAAGAGCTTGGTTAGGGAATCAAACATCTCCTTGGGTGTCTTTACAGATGACACATGTGGCATAAGAAGGTCTTTGATAGCATCAGTAATGATTCTCTTTGACTTGACCAAATTCTTCTTATGTAAGGCCTTAGCCTGTTCTCCCTCTGGGACAGGGACCTCTTCACTTATGTAAGTATCCAATTCATTTTCTTCCAGGATTAACCCAATCCTATACTTCCATGCTCAGAAGTTATCAGTCCTTTCAAGATTATCCTCAAGCTTGGTGTGGTGAGACATTTTAATGAGAAACTCAAATGGAAATAAAATATTTAGGTCTTACCACTTGATTTGCAGAAATTTGGATCTGGAGCTAGATTAGGGTTTGTTAGAGAAACCCTAAAAATTCAAAATGTGAATTTCAAACTTCTGAAAGGATAGAAAGATGCGCCTTGATGAGCTGATCATCCCGGTATACTCAGAAATTGAAAACTACAAAGTTTCACCCTCCAGGAATGCTTTTCAATCTCCCAGATTCATTGGGGAGGACCCTGAATTAGGGTTTGAGTTTCCCGGAGCTTCACCCAACCAAAAAGTTTGATCCAAAGCTCTAAACTTTGATTTTTTCAAGGCGCTTCCAGCTATGGTCTCAGGATTCAGAAATTCCTATTTTTGTGGAAACCCTAATTTTTAGGGCCAAAAAATGAAAGTGTCGAGAATTGAATTCTGATTGGACAGAAAGATGTGCCTTGTTGAGGAGAGTCAAAACACCCTACTAACTTTCAAGATCTGTGGAGAGAAACCCAATAAACAAGAAGCTTCAGCTTCCACAACTGCACAGTGTCTTCTTCTCAGGTTAGCTCTGACACCATGTTAATTTTTTAGCATTAATTCAACATACTCTAGGATCTTTACTGAGAGAATAACATGTACAACATATCAAGCATAGAAATGCATATAAATCACACCAAGCAATCACATGAGACAATAGACACATAGAGTTTTACTGGGGAAAACCATAAAGGTGAAAAACCCCACAACTTCCTCAGAGATAGAAAGAGCAATGATACAACCATAGTACAAGAGATAGTCCTCCTAGCAGCTACTCCTCCTTCCTCACTTGTGCGCCACTTTCTGATGGGTGTAGAAGTGAATAATGAAGTGATCAAATAGAGTTCCTCCCGCACTCTATTTATACATGACCTGACCTGCCTAATAACCTAGCAGGGCCGACTTGTCTAACTTAGTCTAATAACCTACGGTTATGCTAATCAAGGCCGACCCCACACTTGGTGGTCTAATAACCCATCACATGCAAGTTGCGACACTTGCAACACTTATCAATACAAATGACAACACTTCCGTATAAAGGAATAATACCATCTCTATAGGAGTACAATATACATGGGTGAAATACATTCCAAAGTTAAAATTACATCAACAGGAAGATTAGCCACTTTGAAGAATATTGATAAAAGGATGTGTTTAAAATTTTTTTGAAAATAGAATAAACAATCCTATGGCTTTCTAGACTCAACAAAATAAAAAGTGTCCACACAGTAAAAATTCCTTAGAGATTTCAAGCAAGCAAACTTACTTTTCCAAAGAACCGAAGCTCAGTGAAACGCTGGATTGTAGGGCCTTCCGAAACTAGTAGATGCTAAGGGATTTCATGTCCTCATACAATTGCTAGGAGCGAAGGTGTGAGAAACAGTTACGATAAACTTTAATCGCCAGGGGTACAAGTGTTGGTTCCTAACCACTCACCCTCCCAAGGAGTAAAAGTTCCAAAGTCTGTCTCAGGTAGTGCAAGTGTGTCCCACTGACAACAGCCTATGTGATATCCTAAGAATAGCCACTAAAGTTACCACTTCACAATCGACGGTCGGGCGAACAGTTGTAAGTTGAGGACAACTCTTATTACCAGAAACTCTAGAAACAGTGATGTCACCCCAAGGACTTGTCACTGAACATAGAATCCCTTCGATAAGCTCATGTCCCACTAAATAAGCAAGAAGGGGGAACCACCCTTACTTATCCAGATTGACCTCGTGCTTGACGCATGTTTCAGAAGAGCTTTCCCGACAAACATTTTTCGCTATTAATGGATTTACTCTCTTTAATCAATGCTAGTTTCAGAGTTTTGCAGCCCAGGACTGTTAACTCTCCAAACCTAATACAGGGCACTAACCTAATCTTGTTGATGATATGAAAATCAAAAGTTTGTCAATTTTAGATTAAGCGCCAATTTTAAATGTAGTTTTCTTAGTTTCAGGAGTGGAAATGAAACTGATGGTGTTTCGACTCGAAAAAAAAATGAACCACACAATGCAATATGCTCACTACGCTATCTTTTAGTTCGATGAATATCCTAAATTAAGGAAGAGTGAGAGGTTCATGAGTTTCTTTCAGTCATGCAAAATTTCTAGTAGATGTTGTATGTTCATGCACAATTTTTTTTTTTTTTTTTTTTTTTTTTTTTTTTTTTTTTTTTTTTGAAATATGGATAATAATTGATGTGTAAAGACCAATGTAACCCAAACAGATATCTCAAGTAAAAACGAATCTAATTCTATTACATGGGGGATCCCTATTTCTCATTCACAAGATCTCCATAAGGCCCAAGTGAAGAGGATACGCAGATCCCTTTGGAACGCTTGTGAATTAAATCCTAGACTGTTACAATTGAGATCCACTTTCTCATTTACAAGGTCACTCGAAGGCCTAAGTGAAGAGGATACGGTGGCTTGAAAAACTGTTTGCAAAAATTAAATCTACTCTGTTACACGTGATATCCACTTTCTCATTCACAAGATCGCCATAAGGTGCGAGTGAAGAGGATACGGTGGCTCGATATAAGATGCTTTGAAAATAAACCCCTAAACTATTACATGCAAGATACACTTTCTCATTCACAAGATCATCATAAGATGCGATTGAAGAGGATACAGTGCCTCATACACAATATATCTCAAGAAAAACGAACTCTAAAGGTGCAATTGTCTCTAATTATGCATGAAAATCATGAAAGCAATCAAACTCTTAAAACAAAATGTAACTAATTAAAGTGTGTTTCTGTTTTGTGGAAAGAAATGCTCTCAAATGATCTCAACATGTGATGTTCCAAGTGTGCTCTATCAAATCCAATGTGCATGAATGACGCCTTCAAAGTCATACAACTCCAAGCATAACTCAATGTTAATCCAAACTGTTCAAGCTTTATAAAAAAATTGCATTTTTTTTCTTTTTGTTCCAAAACTAAATATTTGAAATCAAAATTTTAGACTATAAAAAAAAAATGCAATTTTTTTTCCTTTTTGTTTTGGTCCAAAATTAATGGGTTGAAAAGAAATGATGCAAAATCTCAAAAAATTGTGCAAATTTTCCTTTCTTAATCAAATTTGACCCAAAACTAAAAATTTGAATTATTAACAAAAAAAATTGATTTTTTTTTTTTAAATTGTGCTAGTATTCTTTTGAAAAGAAAGTTATCATTTGAAGTTAAACCATGCTTTTCAAACTTTATGAAATTTGTTTGATTCTTTTTTAATTTTTTGCAAAAGGTATAAAAGATGAATTTTTTTAACCAAATGAAAATTTTCACTCCACTATGCAAAAACCTTTTCAAATTTTCAACATGTATCAAACATTGACATTTAGAAAACGAGAATCGTGATGTAAGTTTCAAATGAGAAAGATAACTCTAGTGCATGTCGACACTATCTCCCACAGTAACATGTTTTACCATGTTTTTTTGGCAGTTTATGTGGCGTTTTATGCAGACTTGAAACCAACATTCAGATGTTGGCATTCAATGAGATGGAAAATCTCAGTTACTGAACATTCTAACTGCAAACTGATCCATAAATTGAGAGTTTGGGGGAGACAATGAGTTTTGATGCTGAGATCAAAGCTGAGAATATCACGCCTTCAGCGCTGAGAATGCCTTTCACTGGATCATGCTAGAAGTTTGAAATTGTGGCAATGTTTAACATAATGACAGGGTTTAACTCAGTAAATGTCAACACTTAGATCTTAGTTGAATACACTCTTCAATGCTTCACGCTCCAGTGTTGAAGGCAGAGTTGGGGTTTGTAATGTTAAGTATATTGCTTCTTAAAACATCAAATGCCAAACACAGCATCAGTTTCAGAGCTAAGACGTAGAGTTGGAAAGCGGACCTCACGCAAAGCTTGAAAGTTGTAGCAAAGTGTTAAAAATCTTCAACATTCCAGGTATAATTTCAAGAATACGCAGGGTTCTAAAAAAATTCATGCAGATCTTTAAAGTTGCATTCAATCAAAACGTAGTCCTCAAGACTATCCACGCAGGCTGAAATCAAAGCATTTTTTGTGAAAATACGCAAAATCCCTCAGCGCAGAGGTTAAAGAGATTTCCACGTAGAGTTTGAGGGGAAAATACACGCAGAAGCTCCAGCAATCTCGGCGAACCTTCAATCCAAAAATATTACTGCGAGCAGCTACACGCAGGTGGTATGGATTCACGCAGATTTTAATAGCTATTCATGATCATTCCAAATCGTGGTAGCTACAAGTTTCAGAGTTTAAAGAATTTAACGCTGGGATTTAGCATGTATGCAGAGCTTCAAATGCAGGATAGAGGTTAAAGATTTCAAATCGTGGCATCTACAGGTTTCAGACTTGACGCAGAGCTTAAAATTTTAGCCCGAGATTCAAGATTCAAGTCTAAATTTTTTTTTAAACACTGGGATTTTATGGAGATATGAACATTTCAATGCAGAGATCCAATAATTTGTGAAGCTTTTGAAAATCGAAACAAAGTTTTAAAGAAATCATTCAGATCTTTAGAGATTTAAAGCAGAGTTAAAAAAACTAGATCTCAAATAAACCAAAAACTCAAAATTTCAGACACTAAACAAATCAAGAAACTCAGATCTGACTACAGATTGAGAGAACTTGATGAATTAAAGGTCTATTTAGGTTGATCTTGAGCTTCTTAAGCTGAATCTTTAGTTCTTTTCATGATCTTTAAGCTACAAAGGAGCAGATTTGAAGGAAGAACACCTCAAAACTTGAAGAAAATTCAGGAAAAATCAAGAAAAATCAACAAGTTAGTATGGTCACCAATCTGATAATAGTGTTTAGTGCAGGGTTGTGTCTACACTATTCTAACTATCTTCCTAAGAAATGGTGATTTCCTACGTCAGCAACATGAAAAGATTATCACAAGTTTCCAAAGATCTATATATATTCATCAATCAAGATAAGCAAACTTAAGATCTAAAGCCATCCAAGAATTAAATTCATACAAGATAAACCAAATTTAAACTCATAGATGGTAGAAACTTGAATCCATTCATATTAGAACAATGTAGAAATACATCCTTACCATGGACCTAGGAGTGAATCCCTCCTCCATTTTCATGAGCTTCCCTTCCTTCACCCTTGCTTTTGAAGAATCTGAGCTCTTTCTCCTCCTTCAGAATCTCTCTAGCATTCCTTTGCTCTTCCTTTGTCTGTCTTACCATGCTCCAAAGCCTTTCTTATATAGCATTGGGAAATGTGCGGTAGGATTCTCTTTTGAGTGTGGGATAATCCATTTTCCTCATTTTAGATTATTTTAACTTGAAAACCCACTTTTCATAGTTTTTAGGCTTTTTGCACCATTTAAAATGATTTTAAGCATAATTAATGCATTTTAATGCATTTCTCAGAGAGGATTTGTCTCTGAATGAACTTGTGTCATGTCTTCTTGCTGCAGGTGCATGGTAAAAATATGCCTCTTATGCATGGTAAAGCAGTTTCCCAGGAAATGGTACAAGAATTTTTTTTCCTTCATAGTGAGCCATAATTTTACCATAAGTGAGTGTGATCATTGTGTTTACTTTAAAAGGTTGGAAAATGACATTGTTCGTTATTTTGGTTTTATATGTTGATGATATGCTTGTAGAAAGAAAAAGCATGGTTGAAATCGGTAGGTTAAAGGCTCAGTTTGCTAGGACATTTGATATGAAGGATCTAGAAGCAGCAAAAAAAATCTTGGGCATGGAGATACCGGAGACAGGAAAAGTGGAAAGCTCTGGTTATCACAAGAGAAGTATGTGGAGAAAATACTTCAGATATTTGGTATGAATAAGGTGAAACCTATTAATATCCATTTAGCTTCTCATTTCAAGCTTTCTTCAGGTTTGAGTCCTAGTAGTGATGAAGAAAATAAGTATATGTCTTGTGTACCATATGCTAATGCAGTAGGAAGTTTAATGTATGCGATGATAAGTACAAGACCAGGTATTTCACATGCAGTTGTTGTTGTCAGTAGGTACATGGAAAATCTAGGAAAAGAGCATTGTCGAGCAGTGAAATGGGTGCTTCAATATCTTAGAGGCACAATCAATTATTGTATTACCTTTGATGGTTATAGTGATGAAGCCTGTGGTTATGTTGATTCTAATTTTGCAGGTGACTTAGACAAGAGGAGATGCAATTCAGTTTATGTGTTTACTCTTGAATGTGGAGCTATGAGGAGGATGTCAAAGCTTCAGAATATTGTTGCTTTATCCACTATAGAGGCAGAGTATGTATTTGCTTCACATACTTTCAAAGAGCCGATCTGGTTAAAAGGTTTGTTGGGTTAGTTACGAGAGTTTCAAAACTCTATAAAATTTTTATGTGATAGTCAAAGTGCTATTAATTTGGCTAAAAATCCTACTTATCACAGTAAGAAAAAACACATTCCTGTAAAATACCATTTTTTAAGACATGTTATTGATGAAGGTGGAGTGGTTCTTGAAAAGGTCCACACTAAAAAGAATTGTGTAGACATGTTCACAAAACCAGTTATTTTAGAGAAGCAATGAGCAAGGTATCAAGTAAATTGTTGTCAAGGTGGAGATTGTTGGAAACGTGTGACAAATAATTCTTCCGGTCATTATGTAACTGTCTAACTGAGTAACTAAATTTGGTCAGTTATGAGTAACTATGTAAGCAATATTATTTATTCTTGTATTCCTATAGAAGGTAGAGATTGATGAGAGTCAGAGGAGGAAACCCTGTTGTAATCTTCATGTTTCTTGAACAATAAGAGAACCAATACCATTGCTCTGTGGATGTTTCCCTCTCGAGGGTTTTACAACGTAAATATTTGTGTACATTTGATGTGATTTCCATTATTTTATTTCTCATTTAATTTTTTTCGCTGCATATTATTTTGTGTGGCTGCTCAATCCAACAAATATTCAAGATATGTTTACAAATCGTTTCTTGTATGGAATGAGAACCTAAATTCATACATACAATAGTCTTCTACATCATAATCAATTAGAGACCCAAAAAACACAATGAAACTCCCAAGATTTAAAACCCCCAAGCCAATGAAGGTTTTTAGCTTAGCCAAGGATGGGTAATGGGGACATGGGAAAAACTAGAAGTTATACTAATATTCAAAATATTCTTACAAACTATTTATTGTATGCAACCATCCCCAAACCAATCAATGTTTTGGATTCACTTGTAAATCAATATGATAGCACATGTGTTCATATTATTGGTTAAAAAAGGGTTAGAAAGTAATTACTCAATATATTAGATGGTATTAAATGGGTGAGGTTTTTCTTTTTAATTTTAAACTAGAGGTACATATATTACATATATTGTGGGGAAAAGTGAGTTATCAATGTGACGATATCTATCTTTGTGAGGTTTTGATATAGAAGTAAAGCATCTCGTGAAGGAGAAATGTAAGACATCTCTAGTCCTTGTACCTTAGAGAAATTATCAATGAAGCATGGATTTCTCCCAAGAAACAATGAAAATGGCTGTAAATTTCATAATAGAAGTATGTAAAAATATAAATGGTATTTTGATCACCAGAGTATTTGTTTGATTGTTTTTACCAAAATATCAAGTTGCATGATGAACAACATTTTCTAAATAGGATGTTAAATAAATATGTCAAATATTGAGACGAATTTACTAGGAGTCGAAATAATAAGGGACATAAAAAATGTGTTGGAAAAAATGGTTCTTATAATATTTGGTGAAAATAGGGGATTATTTTATTTGGATACATTTATTGGGAAGGTATTAACATTTAAATTTTAGAAGGTGGAAACACAATTAGGGATAATCCTTAAACCCTATAAACACGTGACATGACATAGGTTTATTGAGTAAACCCCCTTTTCCAAAGGGAAATGCATGGGAAAAAAACTAGATCACCATTAACAAGTTCTCTATTGTTGTGTCATGTAGAAAGGAAAATAGAACAACCAACCCTTAGTATGGTAAAGAGCATAAGCATGCTAGAAAATCCATAAGGGATGTTTCAAATGATACCTTAAAATATGATAAGATATATATGTAGAAAGCCCTAATTAAAAAGGAAAAAAAGGTACTATATAAATAGAAAGTAGGAGAATCTTTTGCACCTCTCTAATATAGATCCTAAGAAATTCAAAAGGCAAATTATAAATTATAAAACTAAAGAAAACAATATGATTCCCTTGAGGGAATATAATTCCTACCTTAAAATGTTTTATCAATCCATTGATGTCATGGAAAACATTCAAACCCTTTCTATACAGGAAGAATTTTCTCTTTATAAGACATCGAGTTTGGATTCAAGAGGCTCGCAAAAGGAAAAAATAAGCACATCGAAGGATACCGAGCATAAATATTAAAAATTGGTAGGCCTATCCTCATCCCTCACATCCACAAGCTCTTCAATTTAGCAGTGAAGTAGGGTTTCCCAAAACCCAAGACGAAAAGCCTCATTGTTCCTATTTTTAAAAGTGGAGATAAAAACAATCCATCTAATTATAGGACCATTATGATTAGCCATGTTTTAGCCAAGTTATATAGAATTATTTTGGAAAATAATATTAACATATGGACATAATTTCATGGAAAAAGAGATCAAGGTTGGGTAGGAATTAAGAGCTATCATTCAACGGTGCACCACCTTGTTATACTTAGGAATATTGTAGAGGAGTGCCATCATAATAAAACAAATTTTCTGTGTTTCTTTTCCTTTGAAAATCATTTGACACAATGCCCATAATTAACCTTTGGAATAGATTAAAGAAGCTAAAAGTCCCTTTTAAGTTGAGAGATGCTGCAATAAGGTTGAATGAAAATAGTATTGCTAAGTTTAGGAACTCTTAGGGCTAGTTTGAATAAATTAATTTTAACATAGGATTCAAGCATCTTTGATCATTTTTGGTGTATACATTGACAAACCAGAGGGTTGTTTGGAATACATAGGTTGTGTTGGCATAGATTTGGAAGGAATAGTCATCATCCTTCTTCTCTACATTGATGATATTGTTATTTTGGTAGGGAGTCCCTATGATCTCAACCAGCAACTAAAACTTCTCCAGGATATTTTCTTTAGTACATACATATGAATTTTAACACTAAAAAAACAATGGTTATGATAATCAAATCCCAGAAGATCATGTATGCTAATTTTTCATGTATGAAAACAACAACTTGGAGGAAATAACTTCATGCAAATATCTCGAAATCAACCTTCATCATAAGATTAACTATAACTATAGCATTGAGAAAAGGATAAATGGAGAGTGGAAATTTTATGATGGACTCGAAAACAATTGTAAGTAAGTAGACCTTTGGATTTGGGATAAGAAGAAACTCCTCTTTGAGACTCTCATCACTCATTTTATCTGATATGGATATGAATTTTAGGATTGTATCATCTATAGGGAATCATGGAGAAGGATAGAGAAAATTATGTATGGGCATGTTATTGCTTTGCTTCTGCACCTTGCATCTTATTATTATGCTGGTAGTCATTCTTGAGGAATAGGGATAAATGCCTACATGTCATCCCTCAATCTGTTTAGAGGAAATGGTCTAAGTAAAATCCCTATGAAGGGTGGTTAATGTTTCAGAACCTTTGTGTTTATGGATGCATGGACCTTCCTACATGATTTATTGAGCATACTTTTGTATATTGTCTTTTATGCTTATGTTGTACTCATATATATCTATTACCCTTGATGAGCAGGGATAAGTTCAAGGCTAAGAGGTGCAGTCTAGTCCAGTCAGGACTGTGATGAGGAGAATAGGCACCCTGTGGACCAGATGAAGGAGAAAAGACTTGGCAGAAGTGGAGCAGAACCTTGGCAAGAATAAGGTTTAAGTATTTTAAGTGGTGTTATGGACAGAACTTCAGTGGGAAATTTAGCATGATATGATTGCTCATATGGTGTAAGGATTTCACCACCGGATAGAGCTCACCAAGAGATTTCCAACGGAACCGACCTTTTCTCATTTGGACCAAGGATGAGGAATTTATGCCCCTCAGAATTTGTGTGGAGAGTTACCATTGGAGAGGTGTGGTTCCACATGCCCGCATCCGCAATTGCGGATTGCGGATTACAGAAAGGTAAGTTTTCCCGGTGGGAAATTCTGCATTCCCGCATCCGCAATGCGGATTGCGGAACGGTAAGTTTTTCGATGGGAAAATCTTGCACTTCTGCATCCACAAATGCGGATTGCGGATTGCGGATTCGCGGTTGCGGATTGCAGATTGCGGATTCGCAGTTTCGGATTGCGGATTTCGGAAACGTAATTTTTCCGTTGTGGAGTTTTGCACTCCCGCACCTGTAGTACGGATTGCGGATTGTGGATTACAGATTCGCAGTTATGGATTACGGATTGCAGATTCGCGGTTGTGGATTGTGGATTGCGAGAAGGTAAGTTTTCCGTTGTGGAGTTTTGCACTTCCGCACCCGCAGTACGGATTACGGATTTGCAGTTGCAGATTGCGGATTCGCGATTGCAGATTGTGGATTGCGGAAAAGTAAGTTTTTCGTTGTGGAGTTTTGCACTCTCGCACTCGCAGTACAGATTGCATATTCACAGTTGCGGATTGCGGATTCGTGGTTGTGGATTGTAGGAAGGTAACTTTTCCATTGTGGATTTTTTCACTTCCGCACCCGCAGTATGGATTGCGAATTGTGGATTCGCAGTTGTAGATTGTGGATTGTGGGAAGGTAAGTTTTTCGTTGTGGAGTTTTGCACTCCCACACCGGCAGTACAGATTGCGGATTGCGGAAAGGTAAGTTTTTCATTGTGGATTTTTGCACCTTTGCAACCGCAATGTGGATTGCAGATTGAGAATTGCGGAACGACGCCATGTGGGCTACAGATCCGAGAATAATTGCAAAACGGTGCGTGATTGAAGCATTGGAAAAAAAAGAGTACCAGGGTCTCCCATCGCCTTTGAAAGACACCGAGGTGACATGGGGACATTACAGAGTGGTATCAGAGCTTTAGTTATAGCACTGGGGCTGTTTGGGCCGAAGTACGAGCTTACAGGTTAATCCAAGAGAGGTTGAGTTGGACTTGACCACCAATTTAGAAAGAAATGAGTGCAGCAGGTGTGTGAGCTTGGATCAATGAGAGTTTTGCAATGCTCAAGGAGAGCTACTGAAGGCTGACAAGGCCATGCAATTGGACCAACTATTACATGGAAAAAGAAGTCGATGCTATTAAAGGGAATTGGAAGGGAGAATTCCTTAACACCATTCTAATCTTGTGTTATATTTTATGATTTTATATACAGAAAATCATAGCATAGAGATGCTGAAAATGCAAGATGATTAGATCAATTGAAATGAATATGCACTAGTAGACATATTGCTAGATATTCCATTGTACATGAATATGATAATTGTAGATTGGTAAAGCTAGTGATGTTTTACATATGCAATAAACCACTAATGACAATTGTTGTGGTTGAATCCTGGTTGAAAATGATGATGACGTTGTTGCATGTGACCAGTAATCTTATGAAGAAAGGTTGCTGCACCAGATTTTTTATCATGAGGATTGGTGAAAGGACTGTGTAATCCTTGAAGCTAAGCTGACAAGGTAACATCAAGAATACTCATGGGAACCATGCAGGTATGATCTATTTGTGTTGATGGTACAAGTGTTGAAGGATTGGGTAAGAATCCCTTGAACCATACCTTATAATCATAAGTTGGTATGCATGTATGGTTGAATGCACTTGACGTGAATGCCATACCACCATGGCATGATAAGGTATGGAGTAGTAAGGGAAAAGGACCTTCTACCATGTTACTGTTTAAATGTTAGAATGCATTCATATGAAACTACATCATGCCATAGATTGGTTATGAGTTTAATAACTAAGCAAGAAAGGGTCATATGTGTTTGGAATGGTAAGTGTGCATTAGAATATTTGTAAACCTATGGTTGCATAAAGTGAATGCATATGAAAATTTTGTGTAAATGTTGTAAATGTGCATGCATATGTGGGTGCACATGTTGAGATGCATTGTGTGAATGCATGGTTGTGATGTATGTTCATTTCAATTAGATAATAGATGAAATGAGGAATTAATGGTAATTATGAGATCATTTCATGAGCTGTTGTGAATGCAGGAGAAGGATTGCACAAAGGTAGTCATGATGAGAGGACTACCAGAGTGCTCTGTTGGAAGGACATAATTACATAAAATGATATGGCTGCATTTAAAGTTTTGAGTTGATTGCTGGGATAAGATTTCAGGAAGAAATGTATTGGGTATGGTGGAGTGGGTAAGATCATAGCGAAGATTGAAATATACCATGTACAAGAGCCAAACAATATGAGAATGGTCTCTTGGCTAAAACAAATCAATTCTGTAGGAGACAGAACTGTAAAATTCATGTTTGAATTTAATTATTAATGCCATTAACTGATTATGAGAATCAGGTTTCAAGTTGATTGTTAAATGTTGCTCACTATTTGGCTATTTGATAAGTGTGCCAGGAAGACCATATGTGATGGCCTGCAGAATCCAAACTTCATGGGAAGGATCCCATGCTTTGGAAATGGGTTTCGGGTGAAACCCCATTGTAAATATTGATAATATCTCAGCTGAACTACATGTGGTAAACCATGCAAGTGAGATGGTAAATATTATGTCAGGAATACATGTGTCGGTTACAGAATGTAAAAAAGAAATGAGATGGGAAATCAAGGGACTGTTAACTCAGAGAAGGGAGCCCCCATTCCTCACAAGTGAAGAGAGACTAAATATGCAAATGGATAAGTGTTTTGTAAACCCTCGCTGATATATATGTATACGCATGTCTAATTGTTAGAATTACTATGTAGAGCATGTCTTGATTTTATTCCTTTATGGAAGACTGCTTAAGTATGATTAGGGGCCTACATGGCTCACATCAGTGAGGGGTGCACACCTTTCTGGTGCTTATTTATGTTAAGGTTGTCAATATTGACTACACCCTAAGGGAATGGATGCATTACTGGTGTTTCAATGTTTGATAGTGAATGTTATGAAACATGGTTATGGTTTTGGAGCAGCAATACTGATGAGCTTGTGTGTCCATCTTGTGTTGACAGCTTGAACAAATGCAATTAGTGTTGTTCAAAAGAAGCAAAGTGAAAAGGTTGTCGTGAGGGTTTGCAGGGAAGGGTGTTATGTGCATGAAGGGTTGTGGCACATGTGAAAGGATGATGCAAGTCTGAGGAAGAGTAGTAGAGCCTTGACCTATATGGTCGGTGGCACAGTTTTCTTCCATTGGCTGATGACCCAGATGGATGTGCTAGCTCGGCGATGGAGAGGGCCAACCAGGTATGGGACTGGTTGGGCACCACCAAGTGCTTGGTAAATCTAGTCGGCGTGAAGGTGTATTGGTTGGGCACTATAAACTACTTGATGTTGTGGAGAAACATGTGTGTTGGCCAAACATCCAATTCCATAGGAGATCCCAAGGCTTGCAAAAGAGAAGCAGGACCCTATGGACTAGAGAGGAAATGCACAATACAAATAAGTATTCAATTTCATTTATTCTTGTTTGGAATAATGAATATTTCAGGTATAATCCTTCTAACAGCTAAGCTGATACACTGTTATTTATTGTTGGAAACCTTGGTCAGTGCAGGAAGCAAGGACCCTGAGAGGGCTACAAATGCTTGGTAAATCCAGAGAGTAACTGGTTGGGCGCTACAAATGCTTGGTAAATCCAGAGAGTAACTGGTTGGGCGGTACAATTGATTGGTAAATCTAGAGAGTAACTAGTTGGGAACTACAAATGCTTGGTAAATCCAGAGAGTAAATGGTTGGGCACTACAAAAGCTTGGTAAATCCAGAGAGTAAGTGGTGGCCATTAACTACTTAATGTTGTGGAGCAATCGGCATGCTGGACAAACATTCCTTAAATACTTGATAAACCCAGTCGGAGTACTGGATTAACGTATTGCTAAAACGGATGTTTGATAAACCCAGTCGACGTACTGGCTTGGCATTTCCTATTCGAATGGTTGTGGAGCAGCCTGCATGCTGGACCATCATTCATTATTGTACCCACGGGAAATCCAAGGCTTGTAAAACAAAGAAGGATCCTGTGGAATAGAGTGAAGACATCCAATATAGCTAAGTATTTGGTTATCTTGCAACTTCTTGCTTATTTAATATGAATATACGTGTGTATGTGATTTGATTATGATTTTTTAAACTCTTGCTTAAGGATAAATCCTATGAAAATAAACTAAACATGTGAATTGATTCAATGTTTGAGTGTAGGTATTACTGGAAGCAAGGACTATGAAGGCATCCTAAGGATGCATGTGGACATGTGATTGTCCTGGAAGAGCTCGACATGAGCAGCAATGAGGAAAATGGTGCTAGTGTACTTTTTAGGTCCTAGCAGCCAAATATTTTGTAGGCAACAATGGGGAAGGGTTCCCTAGCTGAAAATCCTTAGACAGACCTTAGACACCAAGTGCCATAGCTAAGGAAGGGCAAGTCAAGAATTCACACTGAAGTGAAAGAGGCTAAGAGCATGAAAACCATAGTGGTGGTGTGGGTTCCAGAATGGAACAAGACTAAGAGGAGAAAACTCTTACTGCTCTCTCTTTCCTTTTATTGGTGCATTTATAAAAACATAAAATTGTTTGTTGCACGTCATGACTTGAAATGATTGTGTTAATTGCTGGAAATGATTGTGAATGATGAATTAATGAATTCCCTGTGAAATGATGAACATGAATGAGTTCATTTGCATGTTGGGAAAGCATGAAACATGTGGAAGTGTTTGGATAAAGCATGAACTCCCTATGTCAATTTGGAAAGTGTTTGACTGATCCTAATGTTTATATTATGATTGGCCTAACAGAAATTGCAATGATGAATTTCACAGGTGAGAAATTGAAAGCAATTGTTATAAGACCAATGGAGCTAGCAAGCCAGTGTGGGATGTTGTGCACATTAACCATGGCAGCAGACCAGAGGATGTTGGTTTTGGATGAAAATCTACTCCAAATAGTTGCTGAGACCCAAGAAAATCTTGGAGAGATGCTCAAGCTACAAAAGTAGCATAATGAAATGAACCACAAGGTTTTGTAGGACTCTATTCATCTACAAAGGGAGGTAAAAATCATTCTGGGAGCAATCAGTAAGGGAAAGGAAAGCGTATCAATGAAGAAGCATTCATCCAATCATCCCATTAAGAAACGTTCTAGGTGGGGAGACTCAAAGGAAATTGAGCAGGAGAAGATAAAGCATCCACTTAAATGTTGGAAATGTGGAGGAGATCATTGCCTCCGCAACTTCCCAACAAGAAGCAACAAGAAATCTAACATCCATGAATATTTCAGGCTTGTAGATCAGTTGAGAAGTATGGTAAAAGAAGGGACTGTTGTGGAGCAATGCTCACCCACAGATCTGGAATATCACATCCAACAGGGACAGCTTGTGGGAACCAAAGGACTTGGTCCTTGAAGTTCCAAGTAAAAGGATGCGATATAGAGGCAGACCTGCAACATTTTTTGCAAATTTTGGACATGTATAAATAGTAAATGTAATCATAATTAATGGAAGACCGAGGATGGTGTTATTTTAAGGGAGGGGGAGTTGTAGTACCCCTATTTTGACCCTTATGGTTATTGGCCTCAATGTAAATAGTGTATGCAATGTGTGTCACCCTAGTGTGGAGCTCAAGGCCAAGGCCCCACTAGTGGATGTTTAGGTTTTAGTGCATAGGAAAGTATTTTCCAGTGGATTATTCATGGGTTGTTAAGCCATGAAGAAATGTAAATGATGTAAATATTAATATTTCAATCAAACACATAAGGGATTGGTTATGGAGGCAACGTTAGAAATAGGGGTTGCGTACCCACTAGGGAGTGGTGAGGGGGTTGTGGGATGGTAACCCATGTTTCCACTTGTCCATTCATGAACCCATCTGACCTCCCATAACGCCATTAATGCAATTGTAAGGGAGTGGTTGAGAAATCGGCAAATGAAGTCGATGGAGTATGGAATGGACCTATGGACCCATATGGCAGGGGACGACTTGTGCTTGCGTGCCCCGTAAACCACTCCATGCTTGGGGAATCCACGTAACCTGTTTCCTATCCCATGGTTAGTGAAGAGGAATTCATTCATTCACGAACCCGCGGAACATAGAGGGAAGAACCAGAGGTTGCGATTCTGTGGATGCACAAATCCCAGAGCCAAGTATTACCGGAAAACCCTGTTTTAGAAGTGGATAGTGGAAATCTTTGAGGGGATTCAGACGAGAATATTTTTGGAAATATTCAAGAGTGGATTGAAGTGGGAAAAGGATCAAAGAGTTGGATTCCAGAGTGGAACCAGTGAAAGATCAAGTATACATTGGTTCAGAATTCAGGACTAGCCATACCTGCCTAGACCAGTGCTGAGCGAAGGGCCACCTGAGGGGCTGTGTAGCAGAGAAGGGGACCTTACTCAAGCTAAGAGTGGAGGTTATGGGCATTCCTGGGTTGTCTGAAGCCAAGGGGATATGCTTGTATCTCTATGGTGGAGCTCAATGAGTTAGTAAACTCAATCCCTGCCTCCCGATTAGCTTGACAAACCCACTGTGTGCTGAATTCCTTGAGTGACTGTGAACCAATGATGTGAGTGAGCTTGAGTGATACTCCTTAGTGGATACATAGCCCTAGCTCGGGGATGATCTCTGATTGCTGAAATAATAGAGGCTAAGCAGAGATCTATCGTTGGGTTGGAACATTGCAGTCCATAGTTGGTTTCCTAGTGATTTTCTATTCAAAGATAAGTGCCCTTGTGGTGTTAAATAAGGATGTCTCATGTGTTTACAGCTATGCTTATTACATATCAGTTATTGATTGAATGAGTTATATGGAAATGGAGTAGTAGGAAGTTATGCATGAGCAGGGATGTATACTTATGCTTTGTATCTAAAACTGTGTTTAAGTTGTTGTTGTGCCATGATGAATGTTGGATGCATGCTAGATGTGTTTTATGTATTATGTTATGGGCATGTTATTGCTTTGCTTCTGCACCTTGAATCTTATTTCTATGTTGGTAGTCATGCTTGAGGAATAGGGCTAAATGTCTACATGTCATCCCTCGATATGTTTAGAGGAAATGGTCTAAGTAAAATCCCTCTGAGGGGTGGTTAATGTTTCAGAACCTTTGTGTTTATGGATGCATGGACCTTCCTACATGATTTATTGAGCATACTTATGTATATTGTCTTTTATGCTTATGTTTTACTCATATATATCTATATATTACCCTTGATGAGCAGGGCTAAGTTTAAGGCTAAGAGGTGCAGTCTAGTCCAGTCAGGACTGTGATAAGGAGAATAAGCACCCTGTGGACCAGATGAAGGAGAAAAGACTTGGCAGAAGTGGAGCATAACCCTGGAAGGAATAAGGTTTAAGTCTTTTAAGTGGAGTTATGGACAAAAATTCAGTGGGAAATTTAGCATGGTATGAGTGCTCAGATGGTGCAAGGATTTCACCACTGGATAGAGCTCACCAAGAGATTTCCAACGGTACCAACCTTGTCTCGTTTGGACCAAGGATGAAGAAGTTATGCCCCTCAAACGTTGTGTGGAGAGTTACCATTGCAGAGGTGTGGTTCCGTGTGCACGCATCCGCAATTGCAGATTATGGATTGCGGAAAGGTAAGTTTTCCCAGTGGGAAATTCTGCATTCCTGCATCCGCAATGCGGATTGCGGATTGCGGAACGGTAAGTTTGTCGATGGGAAAATATTTCACTTCTGCATCCACAAATACAGAATGCGGATTGTGGAAAGGTAAGTTTTTCGTTGTGTATTTTTGCACTCCCGTGCCCCAAGTATGGATTGCGGATTGCGGATTCGCAGTTGCGAATTGTGGATTGCGAATTCACGATTGCAAATTATAGATTGCGGGAAGGTAAGTTTTCTGTTGTGGATTTTTGCACTTCCGCTCCCGCAATACAGATTGTGGATTCGTAGTTGCAGATTGCAGATTGCGGATTCGCGGTTGTGGAGTGCGGATTGCGGAAAGGTAAGTTTTCCATTGTGGATTTTTTCACTCCCACACCCGCAGTACAGATTGCGGATTCACAGTTGCGAATTGCAGATTGTGGATTCGCAGCTGCGGATTGCAGATTGCGGATTCACGGTTGCGGATTGCGAATTGCAGGAAGGTAAGTTTTCTGTTGTGGATTTTTCCACTTTCGCACCCGCAGTACGGATTGCGGATTCGCATTTGCGGATTGCAAATTGCAGATTTGCAGTTGCAGATTGTGGATTTGTAGTTGCAGATTGTGGGAAGGTAAGTTTTCTGTTGTCGATTTTTGCACTCCCACACCCGCAGTATGGATTACAGATTGTGTATTGCGGATTCGCAGTTGCAGATTGCGGATTGCAGATTTGCGGTTGTAGATTGCGAATTGCGGAAAGGTAAGTTTTCCGTTGTCGAGTTTTGCACCTCCGCACCCACAGTGCGGATTGTGGATTGCGGAAAGACACCATGTGGGTTGTGGATCCGAGAATAATTGCGGAAGGGTGCATGATGGAAGCATTGGAAGAAAAAAAAAGAGTGCCACGGTCTCCCATCGCCTCTGAAAGACATCGAGGTGACCTGGGGAGGTTACAAGAATCTACGCTCATTTCCTTAGTTATCAGGCTGAAATTGTGTCTACCTAACTTTATGAGGTGCTTGGAGGAATTTTTATTCATGATGGCGACTTAATATCAAATATAATAACTGGCAGATTTTCCAGAAGCTGCAGGATTCCAGGGGGATTATAATCGAGATTTGGGGGCAGAGTAGCTTGCAGAATTTTAAACAGAGTGTCTTATTTTAGTTATCAAATCCAATATCTGAAGAACAGGTGGCATCAAGAATCATTGAGGATTAAAACAAATTAATGGAAAAATGTGACAAAGATATCAAATTCCTCTAAAACTGGTCTCATCCATATTTCTATTGTTAACAACTGAAGGCATTAATTTCCAAGCTAGCATATCAAAACAGAGCATAAATAAAGAATCTAAATCCTAGGGAGAGAGATCTCCATTGGTAGAGTGTAAGCAAGAAACAATCCAAAACAAATAGAAATTCTATTTTGGAACAAGACCTTTAAGGTCTTAGGTGTCAAATATCTCTAACATTTTTCAAATTCTACTTTTGCAAAGTGATCCAGCATTTCAAGGCAACAGTATAATAGTCAGATCCAGACTTAGAGGGATCGATCCAGCATCTTCAAGGAGTAGTTGAACATGTGTTGAATAGACTTTCATCAACTGAATAATATATAAGTGGATATTCCTTTTGGAAGGAACCAAGGGGATTTTAGGAGAGTACTGAAACTCTGTAAAATTTGTATGAGATTTTTTTTGTGCTAAGACTTGTTATAATACTTCATTATCAGATATCTATGAGATCTTGTTTATCGGTTTGTAAACCTCTCTGTTGTACATTTGTCTTTATCTTCTCATTTGAATGAGATAGCATTTATTGAGCCTCAATACTTGTTCATGAATTGTAGATTCTTATACACTATAACTACATTGTGTTTTCCAATTATTTAAATATTTGATTCAAGTGTCATTCATTCATTCTCATAAAGATTTTATGGTTATGAAGAATTCATTCTTATGAATGCACAGAGTTTATCTAGCTTAGATTGCCTTGTGGTTCATATATGTTTCCTTAATTATTCTACCTTCCACAATACAAATTGAGTATGTCTGGTAACATGTTCAATTACCTTTGATCCATATAATGTTACAACAAGTCAGAACCTTTCCCAATACTTAAAAGAGATTCAAAGTATACCTGAGACACCAACACACAAAAGCATTATCAGTTTCTTCAAGACATGCTTGGCATAGTTCTTTTGCAGCTGGAGAACATCTCAAGCACTAACATCTTTTGGCTTCGTTGTCGGGGAACGAAGGAACAGTGTATTTTTCTTGGGCATATGACAATGAATAGATTTGATTCTTGATGGTGAAAAATGATCAACATTGAAGATTGACTGTATATCATTCACCTGGTGACTCCATGGTTTGAAGAATCCACATGATTCACTGGTGACTCCACTAGTTTCAAGATGTCAAGAGTATTTGTTGTTGTTTTAGCTGGAAGGTTTGCTCGTTTTGATTTTTCAAATATTCTTGGTTTTCCTAATGTTGTACCTACTATAGATGAATGGGAAGGTCACCTTCCCAGATTTAGAGAGGATAAAGATGACAATCATGTACAATTTCATGAACTTATACATCTATTGGGATTTGTGCATGAAGATGTGTTGATGAAGATGTTCATAAATTCCTTGGAAGGAGATGCTCATGAATGGTATAGATCTGTGCCTCCTTCTAGCATTTCCTCTTTAAAAGAGTTTCATACAACATTTCATCATTATTGTAAAAGATATTTTCCTAATGAGTTTCTTTTTTAACATTGCTGTGAAGAATTTGAATCATATATTCAACATATAGTAGATGATTCTTCTAGTAATAAGGAGGAAAATGAATTTATTTATAATGGTTGTGATCCAGGATTGAAAGAGCAAATTTGTGATGGTATTGAAGATAATGGAACTAGTTAAATGCTCATTCTCAAGAAGGGACATTGCTGGAAAGTGAGTATAGTATAATTTTATTATGAAATTAATTAAAATTAGATTTTTGTTGTATAAATAAGTTTAATATTCTAAAAGAATTATTTCTATAGCTAAACCAAATAGAAATATACATGGCACAACTTATCACCATATGGAACATCTAAATGCAAGAAGGGAAAAAGTGCAAACTTAATTAGGGAACCTAAATGCCACAATGGGCAAAGTGCACACTATAGCTGGAAAAACCCTCAACCCGACTCCTACAACCCAGTAGACCCAATAAATTTAGGAGAGTCAACCGGCTAAAGCTCGGGGCAGCAATGTTATCCATGTCTCTCATGAAGACAACCCCTAGTATTTTGATATGGTTAGCCTACACAAGACTTCTTGTCTAGTTTTCCACAATAAAACTAAAATTTTTATTTTGACTTGTAATTTGGAGGGTTGTCCTATTTTTTGAATATTGAGTGTGATCATTAAAAGCTAGATGCCCAATCTTTCTTAAATGTAACTTTTGTTTATCTACTCAGTCTTTCTTAAATGTAACTTTTGTTTATCTACTCAGTCTTTCTTAAATGTAACTTTTGTTTTCAGCTCATAGAAATATTTTCTATAATATTATAAAAAATATATATAATTTAAACGAGTATATTAAATTTAAATTACCTAATGTAATATAATTTTATTAAATACTTTTTTGTCAATTAAATTTTTAAATAAAAAATAAAATAAATAGTTTATTATTTTATGAAAAAATTGTATAATTTCATAATTGAATTTAAATGGTTTATAAGTGAATTTCAAAGAGAAAATATTTGTTTCAATAAATTGTTGGCTGAAATGCGTGTTTCATTTAATTGTTGAAATGAAGTGTTTAGGTGGTTGAAATGTTTGTTTCATTGAATTGGTGAAATGAAGTGTTTAGTTGGTTGAAATGTTTGTTTTATTTAATAGTTAAAATGAAGTGTTTCATATTGTTTGATTGATTTGATTGATGTAATACATTTTAATAAGGTTTAAATAGATTTAGAGTTAAAAATATTTATCAATTTTTATACACATAAAAACTATTTTATTAATTTTTATTTAAAATAATTTTGTAAATAAAATATTTTAATTGGTAAATGATTTTATGAAAAAAATTAATATCTTTCTTTTTTACGTAAAATATTTGCTTTTAAAATAAAAAACAATATCTTAATATCTTTTTTTAATTAAATAATCATTTTAAAAAATAAATTTTATAATGATATCTAAATCATTTTAATTAATAAATTTATAAAATAAAAATAAAAATAATATATCAGTGATACACCAATTTTTTGGTAATATAAGTTAATTTGTGATAAATTTATGTGATATAAGTTAACTTGCCTTTCACCCAAAAAAGATCACATGAACATTTATTTTGTATTTTTGTATAACTAAAATTACAGGTTGAAACAATGAACTAAATATATTGAATGAGAAAATCACAAATGATACTTACAATTTTTTTCCAAATAATACCAAGTATGTATTTCCCATGCGATAAAAAAGGAAAAAAATTATATTACTTAAAATAAATTCTTGAGAGTACAATTATCATCGTCCTACCAACATTATCATCGACTACAATTGAGACAACTTTATAACCTTATAAAACATTGTGATGTTCCGGAACTATGACTGACACTTCTATGTAATCGTATTCTCTTAATTAAAAAAAAAATACAATATGACCCTTTTCTCATAATGCATAACTGAGAACTTGCGAATTCTATTGTATTTATATTAGTTAGTCGCTTAGGTTACTTGCTTCCTCTGGTTCATCTCGCCTGCAACGGTACCAAAGGAATAATTTCGACGTGAAATGTCAAATTTGCAATCTATCTACGCAAAGGAAACATTTAAAATCAAAGTATCCAAAGGGCTTCAAATCACTGATACCTTGGACTGGATTGGGAGGCCGCAACGCCGAAAACGTCGTCCAAAGCAGTGGTTGATACCAGACAAGCGCGAAGCAGTTCCAACGCCTGAACTATAGATTTGTTATTTTTATGAATAATAATAACATAAATAACTTGGATTTAATTTATATTAGGTGTGAACTAGCTAGGAGAAGATACCTATCCAGTGAAGAACACTACAGCCAAATAAAATAAAGAATTTAGAATCAACAAAAAAAACCAAATTTATAGATTAGATTAGAAAACTGTTATCTCTACATAATTTTTTTTGATAAACTGATAAACAAGACATTTTAATAAACTGATAAACAACTTTTTTGATAAACTGATAAACAAGACTGTGCTGAACAGTAAAGATGTATAAAAATTGTTATCTTTGATTCTATTTCAAACCACTAACAAGTTAGCTGTTTTTTTTCTCTTAAAATAAGACAAACTATTTGAAACGGCAATTAGTGTAATAACTTCTTACCTCATTGCGACCGACATTGACATTCCTCTCTCCCAAATCCGATAGATCTATGACATTGAGCTTATTCAGCAAGTTAATGCTGGTGATGGTTGACGCGGGAGAGATCTCCAATTCATTCGTGATTATGAAGGTAACGGTCTCTTTCACATAACCTCCTCCTCGGCTAGGCACAGCGGGTCCAGGCACAGGGTTCTGCAATTGCACCTCATATCCCAAAGGTTGACCGCAGGCACAGCGGCCACCACTCTGAGTGGCCATATAATGGGTACTGCCACCGTCCTTTCTCTGATAACCGCAAACATAATACACAATGGGAGCCGACTTTATTCTCAAAATGTCATTAGGATCGGTACACATAACGCTCGGCTCCAGTAAATGGGATTTATCGGCACTCATAAACATAGACTGGAGCTTGTCTACACTGTTGTAAAGGTTCGTGATGGAGCCGACTCTATTTCTGCCTTTCAGGTGTGAAAGTAGTTTAATAACAGAACCAGTTGGCAACGTGAGAAAGCTAAAGAGAAGATCTACAAAATCCTTCCCTGCCTCCGCATACAATATCTTCCCAGTTTTCTCGTTGATTAGAAGCCTCAAATTCATGCAACCAGCAGCATCGGTATCACGTGCCATCCTGATCACGGCCACGCAGATCCGAGGGGAAAACTAGGTCACAGAATAGAGCGAATTTTCGCCACAGGAAATTGTTGTAGGCGAGAACGGCTGCATCTCTCTGGGATCATTTATAGCGCTTACGCCGACCTCTAACAGTTACTTTCGGCCGGGATTTTATCAACTCCAAATATTCTGATATTATAAAAATAGATGATACAAACATCTCACAGCGTTCAAATTTGAAGTACCCTTGCGAAGCCTCCTAGAGGTTCTAGCCTTTTCTCAAGATTCTAGCCGTGTAAAGTTAAAATTGTCCTTCAAACAAAATTTAAAATTTGAATTTTACTCTTTTTAACATAATTTATATCAACATTTCAAAAGAAATTAATATTTGAAATTACTCATCCATATAAATTTATCATTATGTTGAAATTCTAAATTTTGGAAATATCATAAATTAGAATTACTCATAGGACCAAAGCTCTGGTTGTGGAGATGTGACTTTGACTCCCGAAGGTGTGACAACCTGTCAACCACGGTGGGTGTAACAAGATAGAATCGCTACTAATCTATTACTAAGCCCTGAACAGTAACGAAAACTTTGTTCCTACTACCTATGTGAACCTAGTTGTCTAAGTCTACTTGGTTTTAGTCAAAATGAAATTCTAATGGTTGGTTTGATGAGTCCTCCTTCACAACTTGCATGAATGTAGCAGAGGTTGATTTAAGCATCCATATACAAAGGTGGAACTGGGCACATGATATGGAGAAACAATGGGTTAGAAAAAACACCTGGACCAAAGCACCATAAGGGTTATAAGTAAAATAAAATAAAAAACAAATTTTGGTTCAAGAATAGTCTTCAATTTGATAAATGTCATGATGGTGATGCAATCTCCCTTCGTCCTTCCAAACATTTGTGTTTTCTCACCACATTTGTCGTCCTTCCAAACATTTGTGTTTTCTCACCACATTTGTCGTCCTTCCAAACATTTGTGTTTTCTCACCACATTTGTCCTCTAGGGTCGCCACCAAAATAGTATAAAAATTACTTGTCTTTACATCCTCTCCTCTTTAAATCTTCATCTCATAGTCATAACTAAAGATTATTGCATGCATGAACATCCTCACCTTATAATCTCAATTGGGTCAAGGCACAAAAACAACCATAGAATCTCTAATGTGTCAAGATGCAAAGACTAAAAGACAACTATAAGTAAGCTTATATTAAATTTATCATCTAAGTCTTTAATTGACACTATCAAGTGAGATTTGACATGTTGGATTGTTGTGATATTCTTGTCACTCCTTATTAATGTGATTCTAAGGCACTCTTTGAAGATGAAGTCCATAATTTTATGTCTTCTTCCTCATTCGCATGCCTTTTGATAAGACAATAAGGAGGGTAGTGGCTCGCATCAGCATGGAATATTGTTTAGACATAGAGGTAGATACATTAATTGTTTTCATTAAATAATTTAAATTTCTTGCGAGTGACTTCTAACACACCGAATCGTGGATTGGTATAAAATACAGCAAATTAAATAAAGCCCTGATCTCTTAACTACTCATACCTAGAACTTTCTCAAATCCAACCATTAGCAAAATTGTTTTGGTGTTTTGGTTCTATTTAAAAGGCAGATTTTGGAGACTCGGACATGCAGCGTCTTGCAAGGCTCCAGTTGACTTAGGATTGATTCCATTGCCCCTCCCTCCCTGACTTGTCGCGACAAGTGTTAGAACAACAAAATTTGATGCCCCAACTACACTAATGCTAGCCCTGCTAACCTGCTTGGTATGTAGGATTTTTTTTAAAGTTTTCTAAGCTCCGTATTATTTTCTCTTAGGTGCCCAATGCCCATCATTCTTACATCTCTTAAGCTTGGATGGATTCCCTCTCTCCGATTTGAATTAACTTTTTGGTTGGTTTTATATATGTCGTTTTGGGTTGTAGGTTTATTATACCCTCGTTTTGCTTAGTGGCTTCCTTTTCTACATAGTTAACAGTAAGTAATTCTCTCATGGTTCTTTTTTTTTAAGACTACATCTAGTCACAACGCGCTGCACTATGCATAAGATCACATGGATGCCCCAATATGGTTATTGCTCAGTCTAAAGTAGTTTTTATGTATAATGATGTGTACTCCAACTCAAAAAAAATACAATAGAATAGTTGTTATTTTATTAAAGTGTAAAATTAATGTGATAAATATGTCAAATTAATGTGTTCAAATTAGGTTTTATTGAAAAGTTATCATTTATTCATGTATATATTAGGGAGTGCTCAAATGTTTAAGATTGTAAAAATTTAGGAAGACAATATTTGTTTTTCTACATTTTTAGAGAGAAAAGTTTAGTTAATTTATACTTACACAATTATTTACTTCAAATATGAAGATTTCTAAAAATATATATCCTTCAAATTAAAATTAAGAAAATGTGCCATTCAAATTTGATCAGTGCTCACATCACATCTGTCTACGTAGGTGATTATATACGTTTATTAATAATATATTATGAAAATGTGTACTAGGATACGCTCATCTTCAAGGGAACGTTATAATAGAAAGCAAGAATCGGGTACTTCAATCAACGGCGTTAAGATGGAAGAAAAGCGATTCCAATGGGATGTTTTATCTTTTGCATTTTACGGCTTAGAATAAAGAAGTTCTTTACGTAATGGGGAATATAAAATCTAACTTTTTTCACAAGTGTTCTCTTCTTTAATGTACATGCTCTTTTATTTGATGTTTAATATTTATTCCTGATTTAAAGATTCTTCCGAAATTTGTTGTACCATGCTATTAATATTATATAAGTTAGTGGTAGGAAGGTTCTTATCCATTATCTTTTTAAAAAGTAATGTTTAAGAAGGCCCTAATACTATAATTAATTTTAAATTTTAAATATATATTTGTTTTATATGATTTAAAAATTATTCCTAAATCTTTCTTTTTAATAAATGTGATTATTATACTATCCCTGTACTATTAGATTAATTTTATTATGAGATTAACTTTAATTTTAAAACTACGAGAGATTCTTATCAATCTTCTTTTTTACAAAGTAAATGATTAAGAAGTGACTAAACATCATGATATTAATTTTAAAATTGAAATATACCATGATATTAATTTTAAAATTGGAATAAATATATTTGATTATATATGATTTGAAGATGCTTTTTAAATCTTTCTTTGAATAAATGTGATTACCATGACATTAATTTTACAACTCCTTAATTAAGTTTGTGGTACCAAGGTTTTTATAAATCATCTTTTTAAAAAGTAAAAGATTAAGAAGAGCCGTAATATCATTATATTAATTTTAAAATTGAGAAATATCGTGATATTAATTTTAAAATTGAAATATATATTTGTTTATATATGATTTAAAGATTATTTCTAAATCTTTCTTTTAATAAAAGAGATGATTATATAAATCCTTGTACCATGTTATTAATTTTAGAACGGTTTGATAAGTTTGTGGTAGTGAGATTCTTATAAATCATCATCTTAAAATGATTAAGAAGAGCTCTAATACTATAATATTAATTTTAAAATTGATATATATGTGACATTAAAAAGAATCATAATATTATAATATTAATTTTTAAAATTTCCTATAATATTAATTTTAAAATCCAAATATATATATTTATTTATAGGTTCTTAAAATGTTTTGTTAATAAATTTGTTTGTTATTTTAATGTTTAGGATGGTTGCTTTTATAAAATCAATGTTTCTTTTTATGTATGAAATTTGATTTTTTTTGTTTTTATATATAAATTTTGAATTTTTTAATAAAAAAAATTAACAATATTTGTTTATCAAAAGAAATTTATTATAAATAAACAAAAATTCCAATCACAATTATCTTGTATTTTGTGTATCATCTACTTTGTATATCTAATGAAACTTTTAATTAGTTTCATTTTTATGAAGGGAAATGAAGGGCATATTAATTTAAAAACTGAAATTAAAAAATATTTCCACATTTAGTGAATATTGTTGGAAACATGTGATAACCAATTTTCAGGTTATTATGTAACTATCTAATCGAGTAACTAAATTTGGTTAGTTATGAGTAACTATGTAAGAAATATTATTTATTATTGTATTCCTGTAGAAGGTAGAGATTGATGAGAGTCACGAGAGGAAAGGTTGTTGTAATCTTCATGTTTCTTGAACAATAAGAGAACTGATACCATTGCTTCGTGGATGTTTCCCTCTCGAGAGTCGTTTAATTTCTTCTACTGCATATTATTTTATGTGGCTACTCGATCCAACAAGTGGTATCAGAGACAGGTTTGAAGGTCGTAGAGAACGAGAATGCCGAGAGACATTATCGCCATGTCTATCAATTGAAGAGAGCAAAAATTCCAGTTTTTCTGCGGGTCTAAAGCTACATGAGGAGGGAAAATTTGTAGTAGCCAGGGGGCGAAAATTCAAGATTTTTGCAGGTCCAATTCTTGGAGGGGAGCGAAAATTTTATGGAAAACTTGCGAAATAAAAATCGTGGAAAAATTTCGCTACCTTCATTCATCGAGAGGATCGAAAATGTTTTTTTATAAGCGAGGTAAGCAATGTTATTTTTTTTAATATTTATTTAAACCTTGATCCCATTTTTTGGGGGAATTAAACCTTTGTGAAACATTGAATCTACTATTCAAAAAGGGATTTGGTCTTTTAAGCCTTGATCTGGTTTCTTGAGAAAATGGCAAAAACGTAGAGTGTTAAATTTGAAATTGAGAAGTTTAGTGGGAGCAATAATTTTGAGTTATGGAAAGTTAAGATGCAGGATATGCTCATGCAGTAAGGAGTGGTAAAGGAACTGGTAGGGAAGATGAAGAAACCCATGGATATATCATATGAAGACTTGGAGGAGATGGATGAAAGAGCCCTCAGTTCTATTTGTTTATGCTTGGTTGACGATGTTTTATTTAACGTCGTTTTTGAAACTACGGCAGCAGGTCTCTGGCTCAAGCGACAACTATTTACCTTGCGCATGAAAGAAGGTACGGAAATTTCAGATCATTTGAATGCATTTAATACTCTTATTTGTCAGTTGGATAGCATGGATGATAAAATCCAATCTGAAGACAAGCTGATTTTACTATTGTGCTCTCTACCTGAGTCTTGGGAACATTTTGTAACCTCTATCATTTTAAGTTCTATCGGGTATATTATCTTTGATGATGTTGTGGGAGCCTTGATTTATGAGGAAACTCGAAAAAAATCTAGTCTTGAAACCTCGACATCAGAGGTAATGGTGGTCAGAGGCAGAACCAATCAAAGAGGACAGCATTCAAGGGGCACATCACGGTCAAAGTCGAAGGGAAAAAAGAGAAAATTGAAGTGTTGGTATTGCAATAAAATAGGACACATCAAGAAATATTGTTGGAAATGGAAGCAAGCATCTAAGGAGGAGGACTCTATAAAGGAAGCAAACAAAGCCGAGAAGGATTCAGGTATGATTAATGAGGTATTATCTACATCTAGTGTCTCACAATACCATTATGATTGGTTAATTGATTATGGAGCATCCCATCGCATGTATCTTCATAGGAGTTGGTACTCCACATACCAATATTTAGATGACGGGGTAGTTTATATGGGAAATTATGTTTCATGTAAAACTATTGGGATAAGGAGTATTAGAATAAAAATGTATGATGGTTATGTTAGGACACTAACAGAAGTGAGGCATGTACCTAAACTTAGGAAGAACTTGATATCAATGGGAGTTCTAGATGCTGCCAGTTACAAATTCACAGTTTTAGGTGGAGATATGAATATATTGAAAGGTATCTTGTTTTCATGAAGGAAAACATAGTCGAGAACCTATATAAACTTTAAGGGAGGACGAAAATCGATCATACAACAGTAGCATCAGTTGATGTATAAAAATCCACTTGTTTATGGCATCAACAATTGGGTCATATGAGTGAAAAAGGAATGAAGGTACTTGCTAATAAAAAAATGCTTCCTAGTTTAAAATCTGTAGATTTGAAGTTCTGTGAGCATTGTATTTATTGTAAACAAGCTAGACAAAGATTTAAATTTGTAAAACACACTAGTAGAGGTATCCTAGACTTTATTCATTCTAATCTTTGGGTTCCATCTCCTAAACTCTCTTATGGGGGATCATCATATTTCCTCAGCTTTATAGATGATTACTCTAGGAAAGTCTGGATCTACTTATTAAAGAGAAATTTGATGTTTTTAATACATTTAAGCAATTTATAGCTTTGGTTGAAAAGAGCACTGGCAGGTCCATTAAATGTCTCAGAGCAGATAATGGAGCCGAATTTAATTCTAAGGAGTTTGATAATTGTTGCAAGAAGGATGGGATTGAGAGACATAAAACCATTGTCTACACTCTGCAGCAAAACAGTGTTGTTGAATGCATGAACATGAATCTTCTTGAGAAAGCAAGGAGCATGCTCAACAATGCAAAGTTGTAGCAGGAATTGTGGGGAGACACATTGCTTATAGATTGTTATCTAGTCAATCGATCACCATCGACAACAATTGACTGCAAAATTCCAGAAGAGGTTAATGTACCACAGTTACAACAAATTCAATTTGATGTTCAGTCATCTACGAAGGATGATCATGAGGATGTCCATGATGAATATATTCATGAGGAAACTCCTTATGAGGATGAGCAAAAAGAAACACCTCAAGAAACAGAGGAAATGCCACAACAATCTCTGCAAAGATCTACATGGGTCATAACTTTTCCAAATAGGTATGATGATTTTGTCACATCTGTTGCTTTAATTTCTAATGAAGGAGAACCTAGTTGTTATCAGGAAGCATTAGAAGTGCCCAACAGTGACAAATGGAAACATGCGATGAAAGAGGAAATTGATTCTTTGGCAAAGAACAAAACATGGGATCTTGTGGAACTTCCTAAGAGTAGGAATGTGGTTGGTTACAAATGGGTGTACAAATTGAAGAAAGGATTTGATGACATTGTTTCGAAGTACAAGGACAAACTGGTTGCAAAAGGGTTTTCTCATAAAGTAGTTATTGAATTTCATGAGATTTTTTCACTAGTTGTGAAACTTGTTTATATCAAAATTCTATTAGCACTAATTTCCTTATATGATTTGGAGTTAGAGAAGCTAGATGTCAAGACAACCTTCTTACATGGATATTTAGATGAGGAAATTTTCATGGAAAAACCGGAAGGGTTCGTTTAGAATCGCAACAAGAGGTTTGTTTGCAAGCTCAGGAAACCATTGTATGGCCTGAAGCAGTCTCCCAGGAAATGGTACAAGAATTTTGATCCCTTCATGGTGAGCCACAAGTTTACCAAAAGTGAGTATGATCATTGTCTGTACTTTAAAAGGTTGGAAAATGACATGTTCATTATTGTTGTTTTATATGTTGATGATGTGCTTGTAGCAAGCAAAAACATGGTTGAAATAAGTAGGTTAAAGGCTCAGTTGGCTAGGACATTTGATATGAAGGATCTAGGAGTAGCAAAACAGATCTTGGGCATGGAGATACACAGAGACAGGAAAAATGGCAAGCTGTGGTTATCACAAAATAAGTATGTGGAGAAAATGTACTTCAGAGATTCGATGAAACCTGTTAATATCCCTTTAGCTTCTCATTTCAAGATTTCTTCAGGTTTGAGTCCTAATAGTGATGAAGAAAAACAGTATATCTCTCGTGTACCATATGCTAATGCAGTATGAAGTTTAATGCATACAATGATAAGTACAAGACCAGATATTTCACATGCAGTTGGTGTTGTCAGTAGGTACATGGAAAATTTAGGAAAAGAGCATTGGGGAGCAGTGAAATGGGTGCTTCGGTATCTTAGAGGCACAAGCAATTATTGTATCACCTTTGATGGTTGTATTGATGAATTCTGTAGTTATGTTGATTCTTATTTTACAGGGGACTTGGACAAGAGGAGATCCAATTCAAGTTATGTGTTTACTCTTGCAGGTGGATCTATTAGTTGGATGTCAAAGCTTTAGAATATTGTTATTTTATCCACTACAGAGGTAGAGTATATATCTTCTTCACATGCTTGCAAACAATTGATCTGGTTAAAAGGTTTGTTGGGTGAGTTAGGAAAGTTTCAAAACACTATAAACTTTTTATGTGATAGTCAAAGTGCTATTCATTTGGTTAAACATCCTGCTTATCACAGTAAGACAAAACACATTTCTATAAAATACTATTATGTAAGACATGTTATTGATGAAGGTGGAGTGGTTCTTGAAAAGTTCCACACTCAAAATACTTCTGCAGACATGTTCACGAAACCAATTATTTTAGAGAAGTTGCAGTGGTGCTTAGCTTCTCTTGGCTTGCAGGAAAGGTGATGAACAAAGCAATGAGCAAGATATCAAGTAAATTGTTACCAAGGTGGAGATTGTTGGAAACGTGTGACAACCAATTCTTCTGGTCATTATGTAACTGTCTAACTGAGTAACTAAATTTGGTCAGTTATAAGTAACTATGTAAGAAATAATATTTATTCTTGTACCATAGAAGGTAGAGATTGATGAGAGTCAGAGAAGGAAAGGTTGTTGTAATCTTTGTGTTTCTTGAACAATAAGAGAACCGATACCATTGCTCTGTAGATGTTTCCCTCTCGAGGGTTTTACCATGTAAATATATGTGTACATTTGATGTGTTTGCCATTATTTTCTTTCTCGTTTAATTTCTTTCATTGCATATTATTTTCTGTGGCTGCTCAATCCAACAAATATTTCTACCAATATTCAAGATATTTTTACAAATGGTTTCTTGTATGGAATGCAGACCTAAAGTCATACATACAATACTCTTCTACATCCTAATCAATTAGAGACCCAAAAAACACAATGAAACTCCCAAGATTTAAAACCCCCAACCCAATGAAGTTTTTGGCTTAGCCAAGGATGGGTAATGGAGACATGGGAAAAACTAGAAGTTATGCTAATATTCAAAACATTCTTACAAACTATTTCTTGTATGCAACCATCCCCAAACCAATCAATGTTTTGGATTCACTTGTAAATCAATATGATGGCACATGTGTTCATATTATGGGTTTAAAAAGGGTTACAAAGTAATTATTCAATATATTAGATGGTATTAAACGGGTGAGGTTTTTCTTTTTAATGTTAAACTAGAGGTACATATATTACATATATTGTGGGGAAAAGTGAGTTATCAATGTGACGATATCTATCTTTGTGAGGTTTTGATATAGAAGTGAAGCATCTCGTGAAGGAGCTTAAGACATATCTCGTCCTTGTACCTTATAGAAATTATCAATGAACCATGAATTTCTCTCAAGAAACAATGAAAATGGCTATAAATTTCATAATAGAAGTATGTAAAAATATAAATAGTCTTTTGATTACCAGAGTACTTGTTTGATTAGTTTTACCAAAATACCAAGTTGCATGATGAACAACATTTTCTAAAGAGGATGTTAAATACATATGTCAAATATTGAGACCAATTTACTAGGAGTCGAAATAATAAGAGACATAAAATAATGTGTTGGAAAAAATGGTACTTATAATATTTGGTGAAAATAGGGAATTATTTTATTTGGATACCTTAATTGGGAAGGTATTAACATTTAAATTTTAGAAGGTAGTTCTAACACAATTAGGGCTAATCCTTAAACCCTTTAAACACGTGTCATGACATAGGTTTATTGAGTAAACCCCCTTTTCCTAAGGGCAATCAATAGAAGCATGGGAAAAAAACTAGATCACCATTAACAGGTTCTCTATTGTGGTGTCATGTAGAAAGTAAAATAGAACAAACAACCCTTAGTATGGTAAAGAGCATAAGCATGCTAGAAAATCCATAAGGGATGTTTCAAACGATACCTTAAAATACGACAAGATATATATGTAGAAATCCCTAATTAAAAGGGGAAAAAAGGTACTATATGAATAGAAAGCAAGAGAATATTTTGCACCTCTCTAATATAGATCCTAAGAAATTCAAAAGGAAAATTATAAATTATAAAACTAAAGAAAACAATATGATTCCCTTGAGGGACTAGAATTCCTACCTTAAATTTTTTTATCAATCCATTGATGTCATGGGCAACATTCAAACCCTTTCTATAGAGGAAGAAATTTTATCTTTATAAGACATAGAGTTTGGATTCAAGAGGATTGAAAAAGGGAAAACTAGAAGCACATCGAAGGATACCAAGCATAAATATTGAAAATTGGTGGGCCTATCCTCATCCCTCACATCCACAAGCTCTTCAACTTAGCAGTGAAGTAGGGTTTCCCAAAACCCAAGACGAAAATCCTCATTGTTCCTATTTTTAAAAGTGGAGATAAAAACAATCCATCTAATTATAGGACCATTATGATTAGCCATGTTTTAGCCAAGTTATATAGAATTATTTTGGAAAATAATATTAACATATGGATAGAAATTCATGGAAAAGGAGATCAAGGTTGGGTATGATTTAAGAGCTATCATTCAACGATGGACCACCTTGTTATACTTAGGAATATTACAGAGGAGTGCCATCATAATAAAACCAATATTCTGTGTTGCTTTGCCTTTGAAAAGCATTTGACACAGTGTAGCTAGGGTTTTACCCCTAGCTTGTGCAAATGAGCACCTACTAAGGAGAAGGGACTCCTTAGTAGTAGTTCAGTAAATGTAAATTATTATGCTAAAACAGAAATGTAAACTACTCTAAAACATGTGCATGAAACATAAACAACAAGATGTAAATAATGGCTTTTGTATTAATATTACCTCCAATGTGAAGGTTGGTGAAGCTCTTGCAATGTCCAAGAGGGTATATCCAAGCTCCAATGTGCTCCTTCTCTTTCTCCAATGGTGGAAATGGGCCAAAAGGGGCTCTCAAGGTGAAAGTGGCTCAATGGTGAGCTAGGGTTTCAAGAGAGATTTTGGCAGAGTAAGGGTATGCTTGATTGTGGATATGGAATAAGGGATCTCCATCACCTATTTATAGTTTTTTGGTGGTGGAGTGCTGACCCATGGTTTTGGGAACCATATGGTTTAGGGCAGCTGTATAGGGTTTTTTCCTCCTTTTCCTCATTATTTTATATTTTTTATTCCCTT
This sequence comes from Larix kaempferi, assembly GCA_027924585.1. Taxonomy (NCBI): domain Eukaryota; kingdom Viridiplantae; phylum Streptophyta; class Pinopsida; order Pinales; family Pinaceae; genus Larix; species Larix kaempferi. The sequence goes on along the minus strand of BSBM01001051.1, from coordinate 31,075,200 downwards.
TTTAGGGGGTTTTTGCTATTTTAGAGGAATTTTGGATATTTTGGGAGGAACAAGGGGTTTTTTAGCCTTTTTGAGGCTTTTTTGATGGTTTTGTGGCCTTTTTGAGGCATTTTAGGCCTTTTGGAGGCTTTTTAGAGGGATTTTTAGGGTTTTCAAGGGAAATATGGTAGGAAAATGGACAAATGAGCCATGTAATGGGGTAGATGAGGTAGTGAACACTTTTTGGGTGTTAACAGATTGCCCCCTGATGTGAGAGGGCAGGAGCTCATCGTATGGCCGATGGACATCATAATTCATGTATGGTTTTCCTGGGGAGTGGAAAAGAGAAGAAACAAACTGAAGCCCGAAACAACGATCCCGAACCAACTGCAAGAACTAAAAGTTCATAACCTCAATAATGGATGAGGAATCATCTGATCATATGGACGAGGCAGGCATTCCCATGCTCGTATCAGGATATAACATAATAACAACAATGGGGTCCAAAATAAGGGGACCTGGCATATACATATCCTCAAAAACTAAATGAGGAAGAATCTCAATATATGGACGAGGCGGGCATACCCATGCTCGTATCAAGATACATAAAAAATAACTGTGAGGCCCGAAAAGAGGGTCCTGTATGATACATAGAAAACCACTGTGTACATCATAAGGGTCCAGAAGGGACACAAATCTGGGACATACTGCTGGGATGACCATGTCTGAGCTGAAGAACTGGTGCACTGGAAAGATGACAGTGCAACTGAATGTGGTACCAAAGGAACTGATGAGCTGCTGGATCAGAGTGACAGGGGTCATACTCTCAATGGTACACTAAACTGGAACTAAACTGGGTACTCAAGGAAGCATAGAACTGGATGGCTTCCGAATACAATCGCCAACGCAGCCCGGACATCCACGGGAACATATAACTGGGCGTTCCGAAGTGACTCACCAATGTGCTAGAGCCGGGGGAAATCCGGGGTCTTCGACAAACAATGGAAGGGATATAAATCCTGCGCGATTCTCAACGATGCGATCAAGGTGCTGAAGTCGAGCATGTGAGAAACAACCATTCGGAGAGGCAATGATGACTCCTCCCAAAATGGTCCGTAGGCACTCACCACAGATGGTGATGGGTCCAAGGCGCAGGGACCTCTGGGTCTATCCTCTGGAATAGAGGGGCTGTCGTCGACAGAGGGAGACCTGCAACTATCAAGGCAATGATGTTTCCTTGATAGGAGCGCGAGGTGGAGAACCAAAATGTGATAGTACTGATGGCAGGACTGACAAACGGGTGGGGATAACTAGGCAAGTAGAGTGGGTGGACTCAAACTTACTTTGTTCAGAGTATGATGACGGTGATGATCGGGCAGCATATGAAACTGACTGATGGGAAAGGGATCATAGCTGTAATGGATCAAGGGTGGTGACTGGGCTGAGGGAGACTCAAGCTAGTATAATATGGCAGGAGACTGCAGAATACTCTGAACAAAGGCAACCTGATTGGGGGTGCTGCCGAGATGATCGATCATAGTGCCAGGAGGCACGGGGGGGGAACTTCTTCAAGGGTTAAGGAACTAGAAGAAGTGTGTGTAAAATGATATTGTCATGTGGATTTATACGAGCCCAGGACAGTTCATGCTCGTGGTTGCTTTCAATTTTAAGGAGTCTGAAAGCAATAAGAAGACTCTGAAGTAATGGAATGGTACTGTTGTGTGGATTTATATGAGCCCAGGACAGTTCATGCTCGTGGTTGCTTTCAATTTTAGAGAGTCTGAAAGCAAATAAGAAGACTCCAGGGGGTTGCTTTTTCGTATGTTTAGTCGCCAAGGCCCAAAGAAGCATAAAAGGATGCAATGAAGAACTCTTCTAGTCGGTGTGACTAGAGTATTCCTTTTTCGTAATTAGTCTACCAAGTCCGGAAAAGGGTTAAACTTATACCAGGTAGACGCCCTTTCAGGTACTTTAACGAGCATGAAAGGAAGCAAGATTGCTCGGCGATCTTTTCATTCTTTTAGGAGTCAGAAAAGAGCTTAACGGAAACTCCCTGAGTGCCTTTTTCGTACAGGACTTGTCCGGCTCGAAAAAGGGATAAAATTATACCGAACAAAAGGAATGGCCAGGCAAGGAGGAAGTGTTCATTCAAGGAACATTTATGATGACCAGGAACGATGGTAGGGGGGAACACTGGTGGGCCTCCTTGCGGGGTGGATGAAATGGTGGCAAAATAACGAAACATTTACAGTATGACAGGAGTGAATGGCTCATGTAAAAAAGTGGAACAATCCGATGGCGGCCAATGTGGTGCGCAAACCGAGGCAGCAAGGTGTAGGGACACAATGTTGAAACTGTACCAGGTGAGAGAGAGAAATGATCTCAAGCATCATCACGAGCTCGGAAAAATGAATCCGGCAATGCAAATGGTGCGAAAAACGGAGGTCATAAGGACTCCAGAATAGTCAAAGGAAAGAACGATGCGTATCAAATTAAAGCAAGTGACACGTGACCTCAAAAATGGTTGAGATCAAAAATGTGAAAAAGTGAGCAGGGTTAATGACCTGCCCCCATGCTCTATGCATGGGGTTTGTGATTGTGGGTCACATATGTGTTGGTTTGAACGATGGGTTCATTGACATGCTGAGATAAATGTGATGGGGTAGGGTCAAAATGATTGATCATGCCCCCGATCCCAGGGTCGAGGTAATCTATTATGCCCCTTGACTCAGAGGTGTCAAGGTGGTGCTCTATGATAGCGGGGTCGAGACCAGGCATTTCGGTATAGGACCAGGCAAAGACATCACGAAATTCTATGACGAGGTGTGTGTATTCCTCAATCTCTTGTTTACTGCAAAAGGATCCTAAAGTGATGAGTTCAGGGGCATGTCCTGGGGCAGCTATATCAATTTGGATGACAGGTGAAATATTGGCCATGTTACCCTCCTCGAAGGCGTCAGGAGCAGGAATAGGGTCCTTGAACCAGTCGACCTTGGTGGGAAGGAAGTCTCTAGATTCAACCGTGAATTGGGTGGCTGTGCTAGAGGAGGATTCTTCTGGGATGAAATAGGAACGGTGATGCATATCATCCCAGGGATAATCCGGGGCAGTAAGGGCCTCAAGAATCTCCTCATCAGTACTGAAAGTTTGCGTCGTCAAATCGGTTGACGAGGGGGTAGTGGTTGAAGAGATCATATAAATGGTATTGACCTCTCCTGAAGGGGGGGAGACCGGAGGGTGAATCTCCTCAATGGTGGGCGGGGCCGTCTTAAGATCCAGATTGTTCATCTCATAGAGAGCCGCTTTGTAATCCGGGAGATCGGGACAATGATGTGAGTAATGCCCGTAAACACCGCATATGGCACAGGGGTGGTTGGTACGCAGGCATTTATCTTTAGGCTTAGGGGTGGGGTTTAGTTCGACAACCGGGATGTTGGGGTCGTCATCGAGCATCTGCGTGTGCTTCTGTAATGCTGGTAACTGTGGACATTGATGGGTCGCATGACCTAACTCATCGCACAACGAGCATTTGGGAGGAGCACGAAACACTGGGGGGTTTTTTACTGTCTTGGGAGGTGGTACAGCAGTGTAAGTTGGGGTCCTCTGCCCCCAGTGGATTTGGGAGTAGGAGGGGGATTCGTGGAGGACGAAGGGGTAGCTACACCGAGGGGTGGCTGAGTGGTAGTAGCCATGGGTTGCACCGGTTGGAGGACAACGCTTGTTGTCGGCGGGGGAACGGGAGGTGAAAGGTACCAGACGAGTAATCCCAAGGTTAACCCCGGGAGGCTAAGGGTAGCCATAACCGGGGCGCTTACTACTCCCGATGGAGGGACCAGGAAGGGGATTGTATGGATAGGTGTAACACCAATGTGGCTAGGTACCAATGGTGGTTTAGGCAACAAAGGTGGTTGGTTATTAGGAGGTTGGTTATCGTGGGACAAGGTACATAAGTCAGACACGTTGGGCGTAGATGCTGGGGGAGGAATGGATTGGAAGGTGGAGGTCATCGGCGCGTCTGAGTAAACTCCGGGCCCCGTAGAAGAAACAAACGAGGTGGTTGTACTAGAAACAGGCTGCTCAACCATGGGGAGAACATTTTCGGGTGTCGCGGGGGCACTGGGATCATAGTAGGTGAGTTGGTCAACCTTGACCACGCGTCCCTCATGGGGGAACATCATGGTGCGAAAAACGGAAGAGGCAACGGCCCGCATGGCATACATGTACCTGCGGCCAAGCAAAAGGTTATAATCCAATTGGGGATTGATTACCTCGATGTCAATGAGTACAGTTTTTCCACCTAACTGGACGAGGACATTGGCTAGGAGGCCTTGGGGCTGAGCCGAACAACCGTCGTAGGTGCGTAATGTAGTGGTGGACTGCTGGAGAGTAGGGGATCCCAACTTCTGCTACACAAATGTAGACATAACGCATGTGGAGGCACCTTCATCGATGATGCACCAATGGATGACAATATTCCTAATGGAAACAGAAACCTGGAATGCTAGGGTGGAAGGCAGGCGAGGTTTGGACTGGTCCAAATCAAATGCCATCAAATTCGAATCATGTGGGTCAATCGCCCCAATGGCTGAGAGTAAAGTCTTGCGCTGGGAAGGGCAGTTTTTCAAGACTTCTAACGCAGACATGGCTGCGGGAGATTGGGCTAAGTAATCTACGATGTTGTAGTTTGACGCAGCGCGCGCATTGGGGTTATTGTTAATGCGGCGAAGTGGGAAACGAGGTGCCTTGGGAGCGGCATCTAGTGGAGGTGGAGGTATACGTAACGCCTGATCAGTGGGATGAGCGTTAGTAGGTTTATCAGTGGAAGGGGCTTCAGGGGTGGAGCCATATTGGTTCCGCCGGGTCTGGAGGTTGACATCAGCGGAGGACATCATCAGCAAGTGGTGGGTCCCTGAGTCAAACATGGGTTGATCAGGGGCAGCGTAAGTGATTTGTTGTTGGGGTTGCGCGTTGGCTTGAGGGGGAGCCAATGGCTGAGTGTTCACTACGCCTTGGTTGGGTAAGGGGTTCTGCAGCACCAAAGGTGGCTGCTGAGGTTGCAGGGGGTTGGGTGGTGCTTGAGGAGCCGCATGCCCTTGGCGATGGGCATCGTCAACCCAGAGTTTCCTAGCTCGCTCTAAGTGAGGGCAAGCATGTGTGTAGTGGCCATAGACCCCGCAAATAGAACAAGGGTGGTTTGTTCGCAAATTGGGGTTTTTAGCATGCTTCGGTGGGCGATCAGGGTTTTGGTTAGCGGGGGCCGCATTATTATTGTCGGAGGATTAGGAGGTTGACCGGCTTGGTCTGTAGGTTGGTTGTTCCCACGATTCCGGCCCTTGCCGCGATTATGTTGGCCCTGGTTACGTTGGTTGTTCTGGTTTTGCTGCGGATTGTGTTGGGCGTAGACTTGCCCTTGGGCAGCAGGTGGGTTCTGAGGCTGCGCAGGTGCTGGAGCAGGCTGCGGGGGATGATATGTAGGCGGAGGCTACGCAGGTGCAGCAACTTGAGGGGGTTGCTGATATGGCTACGGAGCAGGTTTTGGGTTGGCTGCAGGGGCTGCCTGTGGTGGGTAGTAAGCAGGTTGGGCTTGTGAAGGCACAGGAGCTGGTGCAGCCTGCTGGTGGTAGTAAGGCTGAGGTGCGACTGGGGGGCCGTAAGCGGGGGTCGCATGACCGAAGCACTGACGTGGACATGAGGGTCCATGGGAATGGTGGTGATGTGTCATGGGAGCATACGAGTTGGTTACTCTAGACTGTGAGGTATCCCACTAAAGGTCGGGACCAGGGTTAGGACGTGCTATGGAAAATGGTTGGGGATGCGAAGAAACACGGCCAATGATGCCGTCTGCAGCATGGGATGCCCCCGACGCATCGTGTTGGGAGGAATCTCCGTGAGGGGCATCAGGGATAATGATATAAAGATAGCCTGACTGGGCGTAAATGAGGTCGAACTGTTGGGCCTTAAGGATGGCCTCTTCTTCAGACTGGGGTCTTTCTGATGCCACATCCTTAGCAATGACAGGAAGAAGGGATTTGAGGAACCAATCTAGGAAGATACGGTCGTCTAATTTGATCTTGCATAAGCTACGGCGTCGACGCCACTCATGAATGTGGTCCATGATGTGGGTAGCCGTGTTTTTTCTGCAGGATAGGAGGATCTCAACGCCCGTGTCATAGCGAACAGACAACTGGAAGAACTGCAGGAAGGTCGATGCAAGGGAAGCAAAGGTGGCATGGGTCCCATGGGGTTGCTCGATATACCACTTGGCTGCAGAGCCAGTGAAGGTGCGCTGTAAGAGACGGAGGCGAACAGAGTTGTCCACTATGGAGTTAGAGGAACACCATAGATGGAAGGACATGATATGGTTTTGTGGGTCCTCACCTGCCTTGCCCTCGAACTTAGGGATGTCAGAGGGGAGCTTGGTGGGCATGTGAGGCCACGCAGGGTCGTGTCGGATAGGGTCGTTGGTCAATCTGGCTAGGTCAGGCAGGTTGAGGCTAGCCATGAATGGCAAACTGGAAGAAGGATGTGACACAGTAGTGGGTTGGACCAAGTTGGGGCCAATGCCCCCAAGTGGAGGGGTAGTGTTTGGAATGTTGCCCCCAAGTGGGGGAACTAAGGTGGTGTAGGATGGGCCAGCACCACCATGGGTAGTGTGGGCCACTGATGGAGTGGCGATAGGAATTCCAGCTGCGGGAATAGGTGCAGTGAGGGGAACGGTAGATGGGGGACCCATGGAGGGCATACCCAAAGCAGGCGTGGTAACTAGTGTAGTGGTGGATGTACCACCAATGGTCCCTACAACGAACGGAGTGGAAGTCGTGCCAGCCATGGGGCTAGTAGGGGCAGTATAAATGGGGTTCTCAGACTCTGTCTCAGAATCGGAGGTAAAGTAAGGGGCGTCACTATCTGGTGACGGAGTCCTACGTCGCTGACGAGAGGAGTCAAGGGACAAGGCTCGAGATCTATGATAAGTGGTATCAAGTGATGATGATCTGTGACGGTGACGGGTGGTGTCAAGTGAACCGTGCTGTGGGGGCTCGCCCCTGAGGCGTCGAAAATGTCTCGGGGACTCAATGGTGACAGATAGTGTCAAATCTCTGTGGGTTGAGGTGAGTAGAAAACAGCTCAAAAACCCTAATGCAACCGAGTGTGCAGAAGGAGAGCTCAAAAAACAAGGCACTCAGGCCAACAACCAACTCAAAACACCCACTGCAATAGCTGTGCTACAATAGGTGGAGTGTCAACAGAAATGGTCAGAATACCAACAAGCAGCAGGTTTCCTAAAAATAAAAAATGGTGGACTCACTAGACCAAAGGGAGGTAAGGGAGCATGCAAACACCTAACTAAAAGTATTCTGACTCAACTAGACATATCCTCTGCAAGGTGATGAAATCCAAGTCAGACAATATGAATAGGAAATCCAAGTGACTAAGATATCCCCCTACTGGGAGGGACACCGGGTAGTCAATCCTAGAAGAATGGCAACTAAGATACCCCATTCATGACACGTCCAGAAAGGTGAATCTGCCGTTTGGTCCTTTAACCGCAATACCCCAATACAAGGATATCCTGATAACTGCGAAAGGTAGCCCTTCGGTTACTGAATGGCGTGCGGTATTCCACTCAGGCCTCCGGAACCAGTCTCGCGACTTCAACCCTCCTAAGGGAGAGGCCCTATGGTAAACTGGTCGTGACCGTGCCAAAAAGTACTAGGGGATTTTGGTTCCCTAATTGGACAACAACTATGTCTCAAGTGTAAGTAACCGAGGGGTGTTATTGAAAGCCTATCCCCCCGATCCTACCTAACTACAAAGATTCTTTTGTGTTCCCCAAGTGGGGTTAGAATATTGGTTGAGTTAAGTAGTTTTTTAAGGCTCACTTGAATTATGTGACAGAGTGTGTGCTCGTGAGGTTATGAACCCAAAATAGAAGTGCCACAAGGGGGGCAACTTCCTAACAATAATACTGAATTCAAAACTTTAACATGCAAAATTTTCTGAATTAAAATACTGAAAATTTAAAAAGATTCTGTAAGGGGAACAGAAATTATGTTGCAGAAAAGGCTGTAGGGAAGTAGGGCTGCAGGTATGACAGATGGGTGTGCAGAAAATATTGCAGCAAAGGGGGCTGGGTTCAAACCAGGGAAAAAATGTAGAAATCAGATCGCGGGTTGGTGACGAAACTGAGCAGGCAGACCGCGGGTTTTAGGGAAACAGGCGCGGACAGGTCGCGGCTTTCTGGCCGACAGATGCAGTCGGACCATGGGAAACCAGGAAAAAGACGCAGTCGGGTCACAGCGAAGGGGCTGAAAGTCGCGGTCGGGACGCGGGAAAATGGCCGACAGGCGCAGTTAGATTGCAGCAAACAGGATGATTAGCTGCGGTCGGATCGCAGGTAACAGACTTGAATCCGCCGGCAGGGCGCCGGAAACAGTCTAAGAGCCGCGATCGGGTCGCAGGTAAAGGCCTGAAAGATGCGGTCGAGACGCGACTGCAGAGGGAAAAAGATGCAGTTTACGGCAGCCGAAAGGAAAAAATGGGAAATTATTGCAGAAAAACTAAAAAAAAAAATTAAACTGAAACCAGAAATTCAAACCTAGGGGAGTCGCCAAAACTGTAGCTAGGGTTTTACCCCTAGCTTGTGTAAATGAGCACCTACTAAGGAGAAGGGACTCCTTAGTAGCAGTTCAGTAAATGTAAATTATTATGCTAAAACAGAAATGTAAACTACTCTAAAACATGTGCATGAAACATAAACAACAAGATGTAAATAATGGCTTTTGTATTAATATTACCTCCAATGTGAAGGTTGGTGAAGCTCTTGCAATGTCCAAGAGGGTATCTCCAAGCTCCAATGTGCTCCTTCTCTTTCTCCAATGGTGGAAATGGGCCAAAAGGGGCTCTCAAGGTGAAAGTGGCTCAATGGTGAGCTAGGGTTTCAAGAGAGATTTTGGCAAAGTAAGGGTATGCTTGATTATGGATATGGAATAAGGGATCTCCATCACCTATTTATAGTTTTTTGGTGGTGGAGTGCTGACCCATGGTTTTGGGAACCATATGGTTTAGGGCAGCTGTATAGGGTTTTTTCCTCCTTTTCCTCATTATTTTATATTTTATATTCCCTTTTTAGGGGGTTTTTGCTATTTTAGAGGAATTTTGGATATTTTGGGAGGAACAAGGGGTTTTTTAGCCTTTTTGAGGCTTTTTTGATGGTTTTGTGGCCTTTTGGAGGCATTTTAGGCCTTTTGGAGGCTTTTTAGAGGGATTTTTAGGGTTTTCAAGGGAAATATGGTAGGAAAATGGACAAATGAGCCATGTAATGGGGTAGATGAGGTAGTGAACACTTTTTGGGTGTTAACACACAGTGCCCATAATTAACCTTTGGAATAGATTAAAAGAGCTAAAAGTCCCTTTCAAGTTGAGAGATGTTGCAATAAGGTTGCATGAGAATCTTATTGCTAAGTTTAGGAACTATTAAGGCTAGTTTGAATAAATTAATTTTAATATAGGATTCAAACAGATCTCCAATCATTTTTGGTGTATACATTGACACGCTAGAGGGTTGTTTAGACAACATAGGTTGTGTTGGAACTACTTTGGAAGGAATAGCCATCATCCTTCTTCTCTACATTGATGATATTATTATTATGGTGGGGAGTCCCTATGATCTCGACAAGCAACTAAAAATTCTCCTGGATATTTTCTTTAGAAGATACATATGAATTTTAACACTAACAAAACAATGGTTATGATAATCAAATTCCAGAAGATCACTTATGCTATTTTTTCATATATGACAACAACAACTTAGAGGAAATAACTTCATGCAAATATCTCGAAATCAACCTTCATCACAAGATTAACTATAAATATAACATTGAGAAAAGGATAAATGGAGGGTGGAAAGCTTATGACGGACTTGAAAACAATTGTAAGTCAGTAGACCTTTGGATTTGGGATAAGAAGAAACTCCTCTTTGAGACTCTCATCACTCCTTTTATCTGATGTGGATATGAATTTTGGGATTGTAGTATCTCTAGGGAATAGTGGAGAAGGATAGATAAAATAAAAAATTTCTTTATAACATATAATCTCAAAATTAAATGAAATACTCTATATCATATCCTCCTTGTATCTATGACTAGGTACCTAATGTAGAAGAAAAAGATAAACAACATGGGAGATAAGAGGCTTCCAAAGATTGTCTCATACTCTAGCCAAAACCACATGTTGCTTAAGCAAGGTTGGCATAAAGATGCCATGTCTTGGCTAAATCATAATGGAGTAGAGGAAGAGTTCACTCTGTAGAATAATGATAATATTAAAAGTATTGTGATGTGATAAAGAATTAGAGGATAAGAGAAAATTAAGATATTAGAAGGAGGTGATCAACCATAATCTAGTAGATCAAAAGTATCTATTTGTTTTAATGAGCGTAAAAAAGAAAATTAACAATGATAAAATAAGGACAAACTCTCATAGTCTCCATATTGAAATAGGTCATTGGACAATTCCTAAAACTTGTTGGGATGAAAGAATTTGTCATCTTTGTGATACTAGGAGGGTTGAAGATGAAAATCACTTTCTCATAGAATATCTTGCATACACCCACATTAGAGCATAATTTCAAACTATTTTCTACAATATTGACCTTCCTAACATTTTAACTCGTCATGATAATGATGATCTAGGAATGCTTCTCTTAAATCTTTTCAAGCCCAGAAATAAACTTTTCTAAAGAAAACCGAGCAGCTCCTTACATTTTGTAAGGTCTAATAAAAAAAAGTTGGTCTTAGTGGATGATAATAACCATCATCATCATCATCATAAAAAACAAAGGAATTAATGCAAGTGTACTATATGCACTTCTCCTTTCAAGAAACAAAGGAATTAATGCAAGTGTGCTATATGCACTTCTCCTTTCAAGAACCTTTCTTGATCTCCAATTTCCATACGAATATTTTTGGGCCTAGAAAGGCTTAAGGACATAAACTTCATGGCCGAATAGTTGATCTCAACATGCTTAGGCTTCTACATCATAATCCTTTCAACCACAATGGAACCTCACTCAACTTGAACTTTCCATTCTAAATTTAGAAAAGAAATATGTGTTCAATGTGCTCAAGTTTGAAGAACACATCTAGAGAAGATGAAATATCCAGGGAAAGGCTATCAATAAATTCAATCGAGTCTTCATATGAAACTAAAAATATGATAATAAATGCTATAAAATCCCACCTTTGTGAAAGAATCCCTAAATAAATTTTTCCTTGTGCTTGACTCATTGGAGAATCCCTTTGTGCTACATGACAACAGTGCTCACTAGGATGAATGATCCAACAACCATTATGAGTTGTGAATAACAATGAATAAATTAGAGTTCCTAAGGATAGGAAATTCATCTAATATTTTTCCTCACATCTTAAGAAGCATGTTGGATGGTTGAGGGTGGATTGACAAATGGACAGATAGAAAAATGGCATTGTCTCACTGGTGTGAAATGATTCTCATGAAACCCTTTCTTACAATATAAACAATTTTATATGTATTGAAATGCAATGTACAAATTGATGTGTTGCATGAATATAAGTCATTTTAGGCTCACAGATCAATCTACAATTATCCATAAGGAGCAATGAAATCACCCACGGTTCATAGTCATTACATTTCAGTGATTACTTGGAGCTCACAAATTACATTCCAGTTCTATTTCTCGGGTATTAACTTTGAAATTTGACAAGTCAATTTAATGTTTTTCAAAGCTATGAGAGAATTGTGTGTCAAAATGTGTTATATATCCTCCTTGTCATTTTTAGACAATCCAATTTATGTAGTAATAGGGAAACAATGACTCAACATCAAAGTATTTTGCATGAGATTGAATGCATCTGGATTCATCAACAAAAGCGTATACATTCCCAATTCTTTAACCCTATATTTCTTACCTCATAATAATTTGATGGTTTTAGAGATCAAAGGGAATTTCCAAGCACATTTCTCATGCTCTAACAGAATTGAGTTGAGGAAAATATAAATATGATCGATGTCGCCCCCATCCAAATGAGTGACAACCTCTGTGTTGAAGTCTACCTAAGGGACAAGTCTTTTATCTTTGGATTGCTAGTGAAAAAAAAAAGAAATAAGCAAGATCCCATGCCCAAAATTACTTGGACCATGGAGTGCACTAGTAGGCTAGGGTATTCATCAAAATGGTCCTTCGATGCCATATCCATCCCGATTATTCAAGGGTTAGTTCTATGGTTTCTTGATAATTATAACTCAAACTCTACAACTTCTTCCTAGAAGGAAATGCATCTGCCATTGCACTTTGTATATTAGTTTGGAGGGAAAAAAGACTACTAAAAATTTACTTTAATTTAAGTGATACGGAGCCTGAATTTGTAACATTGATTGCAGTTTCTTTGAACAAAAAATTAACTCTAAATGTAAGGCTGTGATCGGGTGAAAATAAAAACACAAGAGAATTTGTAAATCAATAAACATATAACATCATGTAGACAAATCTCATAAGACTCTTTCCCACAATACAAACGAAATTTGACATAATCATATAAATATAACCAAATATCAAGACATTTTGAAATAATCAGTTATTAATACCCTATGAAGTGAATAATATATTATATAACAAGGCTACTAGGTAACAAAGTCCTTGCCTAATAGTTAGTTTTGTGCACGCAGCTTTTATTGTTTGAATGAGTCTGTCTTGTTTGAATAAGTTACTTTTGCAGTGGGAGATACTATTCGTACACAATATAAGGTGAGTTTAATGTAGGACTCATAGCTCGAGTTGTAGCCAGGTTATTCATTGCTTTGTTATTTTTCAATAACAAAATTTATTAACTATTTTTAAAAATTAAAAAACAATACAACCTTAACAGCTAAGAAGAGGATGCTCAAAATAAAAATAAATCAACAATATTAAATAAATATTTCTAAATTAAATAAATATTTCTAAATGAAAATTTATTTATACAAAGCATTCAAAGCATCAATAGGTGCAAAGTGTTAATGCTAAATGCCTAACATAAAATCGCCACATGACATAAAATTAGTGAGCCTTTTTGTTATATATTGAAAGTCGTGCATCCATATCCAGGTTGTGGATGGATTTGATGGATTCTCAATGTGGAACCATAAATGTAGATAATGTAGCTATGCTAATGGTAGTTTATATATAGATGATAGTTACGGGTTAAATATCAAAGATTAAGGGTGACTATATATATAGAATTTCTAATTTCGCGATTGGGTTGTGTGAAATACATATTTGCAATGGACTTAGTACCTCCTTCCAATAAACTATGGGTGTGTACCATCATATCAACAATTGGTATAAATTTTAGTAAGTCTTTTTATTGTATATTTTGAGCCTTTTACTTTCATACTTTGGGAAGCATATATCACCTCTCGATATGTAATATTGAGAAAAATTAAATTGAAATTTAAATGTTGTGTGGGTGCATTTTTCATTGCCATCGTGTTCCTCGTCGTATGATGGTGCATAATATCTAGTTTATCATGGCACATTGAAATAATATTCAATCATTAATGCAATCATAGAGAAGACAATATCTTATGGCATTCCATTGTTTGGAAAAAATATTAGATTTGAAATTTAAACTCACGGATGAATGCAGCCAAGACGACAAAGATGATCCGCACATCAAATCAATTTTGCATTGTTTAATTAAAATTGTACCAATGACCTTTAATTACGCAGAGTCAATAAACAAACTACCTATTTTTTTTACATTGAATGCTAAGACTTTTGTGATAGGCGGTATTAACATCATGTTAATAGCATGAATTCCAACTGTCATATGGATGCCACATTGCATTTCGCAGGATTATATTTACCCGATGATTAACACTAACACGGCTGTTGAATACCACGTATGAGCCATGCAATTAGCGTGGATGGTGCTAACAATTGACTATGGTTTACACAATATTTTGCTGGTGTTTTCTCCCGCCCTTTTCCACTGCAATTCGTGGCCAGTGTTTCACTCGCAGCTCCGGGAATTGAGTTATTTGTGGGAGATCCCCTTCGTAATAGAATTCCCATAATACCCTATTATGGAGGAGACATTAGCTTTAGTCTTCTTGTCCAACATAGAGAGGCATATAACTCTTGGAAACAAGGCTTTCAATGCCATAAGCTCTGTCTTAAGCAGGGTAGTTAGTCCGAAGCATGAACCAAACAAACCTTTCAATGCCATAAGCTCTGTCTTAAGCGTGGTAGTTACTCCGAAGCATGAACCAGCTTTCTTTCATTGATAAATTTCGTATTTGCAGAGATCTTATCTTATATGTTGTAAATCAACATAGATCCAGCTTAAACTCATATCTATCAAACATTGAGAGGGATCCAATTTCTTGAGGTGTATTTCTTTTTTTAAATTTAAACTCCGAGAAATTTGATATCTCTTGATTGATAGATCCGGATTTAAGTTTTAAGTTTTTATTTTATAAACGAACATCGTTATTTTAATTACTTTTCATAATATTTTATTTTATGACCCAACATGGTTTTTTTTAAATACTTTCCATAATTTTTTATTTTATGAGCCTACATGAATTTATTAATGGTCGACATAATATGGTACTTCACTTTTTACTATCACTTTTTACATTTTATTAGATGACATGAATTTATTAATGGCCGACATAATATGGTACTTCACTTTTTACTATCACTTTTTACGTTTTATTAGATGTAACACTACATACACATTATAACATCTCCCCCATACTAGGTTGTAGAGCACCTCGTTTCACTCGGTATAATAAGTTATTTGGCTTAAGAAAATGAGAGTTCTCGACCCCATTGGATGGGACAAGCACCATTTTATTTCATGAATGTGCCTTAGGCTTATCGTCTCGGTAGTGTCATTATCCAGTTCGTGCAGTGTATATACGGGCATGGGTGGGATAAGCCTTATACTCCTTGTCACCTATTCTTGAGTCGGTTAGATTGGAGCGGACGATTACCCACTGGACCTATCATGCACATAATCTAGATGTTGCAGTGGGTTAAGTGAACGTTCATATCAAGTTACAGAGCAGTAAATTTAGTATATTCAATTTATTTGGTCGTTTTCTTGATCTCTTAGTTCAAATTCATAGGAATACTTTAGTATTTAGCTTTCTCATCCATTTAAGCTAAGCTAAATACTTTGATCTTGCAACTTTAAAATGATTTCTGAGGTTCTAATTGCATCTTATCTTTTGAACATCATGATAGGTAGCAAGGGGGAAATGGAGGTGCGCACCTGCTTAATGAGATGAGGATTTGTGACGAGGCACAGTGC
The DNA here is from genome assembly GCA_027924585.1 of Larix kaempferi. Lineage (NCBI taxonomy): Eukaryota > Viridiplantae > Streptophyta > Pinopsida > Pinales > Pinaceae > Larix > Larix kaempferi. The sequence goes on along the minus strand of BSBM01001051.1, from coordinate 31,059,886 downwards.
ACTCCAGAGAGCACGTTGATGTTGGCTCCATGATTCTCCATCTAATTCGCAAGCCCTCAGCTTAATCTTGATAAGTTGTTAAAAGAGGAGTTGTTAAGATCAGGGAAAATTTTAGGGGCGAAATTTCGCCAATTGGCTATTTTTTGGGCCTTTTTTCAAAAAATAAATTCGTTATTTGGTCATTTTTAGTCTCTAATATCGCCTATATTCACATAAAATATGTTTTTTAATCATAATATTCGCCAAAATTAACAATTTTCAGTAGTAAATTGCATGTTTCATATTTAATATTCACCTACCAATCTATATTTATGATTTTTTCAATCCAAAATAATCACCTAGAATACTATACTTAAGTATACTTTTCTAATCCTTAAAAAATACCTTGGTTAAGATTGTTGTATTTCCCGTCTACCAGAAAGTCTTAAGGAAAGCCTTTCTAAATTCTGTAAATAACAGACAAAAAAGTATGCCTACTATCTTTGCCTTAAAAAAGCGTGCCAGCCATTTTTTATGTTCTTTTCCTGTACAAGGTGTTCTATGTACATAGGCAAATTCAATGACAAAGCAATCTCTTTCACAAGCCTGTTTATGCAATCTGTAAAATTGCTTGAACTACGTAAAGTTTTCATTTGCATAAGCTATCAATTAAAGTAATAGAAACAGTAATAAATTGTGGATCTTCATACTTGAAGAACCCATAAACTCATTCTAAATCTCGTTGGAGTATATCTACATGGGCAATGCAACAATTTACAGATGCAAAGCCAAGCTAAAGCGTTATATGATCAATAAATTCTAATGCTATAGATGATGACTAGTAGATTGTACTCAAAACCACTGTGTATCTCGGTTTCGGTGCTTTCCCTTTTTTTCATTGATTTGTTCTCCAAAAACTTAAACAATAAAGAGTGGGAGAGATGAGGAATGAGATACAGAGAAATGATATTTTGTAAATGAACCTATTGCACACCCTCTAATTGCATCCCCATTTCAGCAAGCAGTAATCCTACAACCACATCCATTAGCCAAGAAGGTAGCTGCAAATCTACATACACAAGTATTTAATCTCATATTAAACATGCAAAAATAGATCTAACCTCTTCCATAGTGTAGGTATTTTCAAGTATTTGCTATTGACAACCCCAGTACCATATGCATATTAATGGCGATGGCGCTTGCAGTAAGCATAGAAATGAAATGAAAAGTAGTTGAAAGAATATGAACAGCGTGTAAGCCTCAATCTTCCTGCGCCCATAAGAAAATTTTGCTTGGCCTTCATCTTGGATAACAAATGTAAGTGCAGTTAGATTTGCTTGCTCTGATATGTATTTGGAGCTTAGATGCTATAATAATTTTAATGTTACCATTGAATGTTGTCCAGTTTGATCATCCATGGATCGTGCATGACCTTTTTTGCAAACTGCATGTGCTGGTGATTCTCTGTTGGGGCTATTGTGGGACTAGCTATCGATAGATACAAAAGTATTTTATAGAGAACACATAAATGTGTGAACATCCAGGTAGATTTGTATCATAGTCTCGTAAATCCATATAGATGGCATTACCACCATATATATAATAATTGCAAGCACCACAATTGATTGCTTCTCGGTAAACAAGTAATGGATCTATAATTCCCTTTGTTTCCTTTGTTCTCACCTTTCCTATTGCTCCAGACCCCTTATCCTTTGGCTTCAGTACTGATGGGTAAATCGGTTTTGATTCAACCCTGCTTAGATGCCAATAGTTATTGACCCAACTGAGAATAAGGCTATAAGTAACATGCAATGAAGAAGAAGATATCAAAACTTGGGTACCTCAAAATATTTGTGCGGTGAAATCGAAAGACAGCGAAACGGTGAAAGGGCGGTGCAGCCATGCAAGGTGGTGCATCCATGTAAGGCAGTCATGTGAATGTATTAATGTATTAGTGTGTATTAATGTGCTATCATCCAAATCTTTGTCATTGGAGTGTTCAAAATATTAATGTATTAATGGACATATTAATGGGAAATCATATGTTCTCATAGCTCCGTCGTTGGTCCGACGATAACACTTCAAAGTCTATGGCCAATAGCAGTTCAACTAAATAATTTTAGTGCATTATTTAATTAAAAAAATAAGAACCATTACTTAAAAACTTTGGCTAAAACGAAAATGTTTCAAGGTCAAAGGGTAACTAATTGAGTTTGATCGTGAATGATTACAATAATTACCCTGCAAGGCAAGGACTCATAATTTCACTTTGTCTCGACAAAAGTATAAAAACCACAAACAATGAACATTGTTTACTTGAATAGCTCTAAACATTCCTTTTTCCAAGCACCTTGACATATGAGTAATATTTACATGCAGTTTAGTATTCCCCCACTTACCTGATCTAAGGGAGGGACCTGATTGGAGAAATCCATCAATTACTAGCGGATGATCGATCTCTGCATTGTCTAAGGAAATCTCTAGGGCATTTGGTCTTTAGCAGGGAGCCACAAATGTATATTATGAAGTTTAATTTACCATTAATTATTAACCTTATAGGATACAACTTCTATTGCATTTCAAGTTATTATTAAATTTATTTTTAGCCTTTAGTTGGCATTCACAAATCTTCTCAATAGTCATATCATGAATTAAAAAAAATGTTTTCTACACGCTAACATTGCACACACAAATGACATGGCGGATTGCATTGTACTCATTTTCATTTCAAGAGAAATGCATTGTCGAGAGTTATGAGAAAACCACTCTCCACGTATGTCACAAATGCATTGATAGTTCTTAAAAAATAGTTTGCATGTAAGTGGACAAGTGTCAAATTTATTACATGCATTATCAACTCAACTTGCGAGAGGCTTGTGCAAACGTCTGAAAGGAAGGAACTCAACGACTAATTATTTTGATGAATAAGCGAAGCCTAGAACCAAATATATGGATGTATGGATGGATGACTGACAATGCTGCCACTTCCATGATGTGTTTCTTCCTTCAGTGTTGTCAAAGCTATTAAGGAGCACCGTAGAGGAATGGTATGTCTAGAGGGGAATTGTATATTATATAGAGGGTTGCAGGGTCTGTTCTTCTAAATTGATCATAGATTCTCAAAGTAATACCTGTATTTCCTTCCAAGTTGCCGAGGATTATCCATTGTTAACCTTAAGTCCATTCCAATAACGACGTTTTCCTAAACACATCTAGGTCCTTTGCTTCATTATTATTTACTCTGTGATCACCCCAACCATACATGAGATTCAAGTTTGCTTGGGGTTAAAATCTAACTTGTCTCACACTAGCCTTGCCCCTGCTCCCTCTTTATCCTCTATCAAATATGAGAATAAATTGCTTTTTTAACTCTATCTATTCATTCATTTGCATAGGATTGATCCTCAATATCCTCTATCATTCATCTTGAAGACAACTACCAAGAAGAAAATTGAGTTGTTTTTGAAGTTGCATCCCAAGCTTGCAGGTTGTTATTCACACCTAGCATGGCTCGTACGAAGCAGACAGTTCATAAATCGACTGGAGGGAAGGCTCCAAGGAAGTAGCTGGCTACAAAGGTCTCACTTTTCTATGACAGGTCTACTAAGGGTTCGTTACTAACTACACTGAAGGAGTCACATAATGAGGCTCATGTCATGGAAAGTCCTTTAGTGATCTTTGGTAACCATGGTGAAGACACTGGACCAGTTGTCCCTATTAAATCCATACGGCACAATGTTACAATAAGGAAGAAGAAAGGAAAAACTAATCGGGATTCTTGGCAAGGTGCTACTTCTGAAAAAAAGTGGATAAACCCTAAGGTTTCTTAAATTTCCTCTATATTTGAGATCATGGACTCTTTGACCCCTTCTCATCCTCTTAGAGCAACCATAGGCCTTGGCGACTATTGTCAATAACAATTATGTCCTTTAACATTACAGGGTTCGACAGTCAGCTCAAAAAGTCTGCATTCAGAAACTTACTTAATAATACATGTCCTGAAATTATTTTACTTCAGGAGACGATGCGTTATGGTGTAGCAGCGTGTGAATTTTTGTTTAAACTAAGACCAAACTAGCTATGTAGTGGTTTTGATGCTCAGGGGCATTCGGGGGGCCTTTTGGTGGCTTGGAACCCCATGTTTGTTGATTTTATCACTTCTTCCAATTCTGCAGGTATAAAGATGACGGATTGATGCAGGGGCTACAACTTTCGGTTCAACATTTTTAAATATTTATGGGCCGTACTCTAATAGGGAGGCTTTTTGGGACACTATTTCGGATCAAGGTATCCTTAATGATCAATCCCTTAAATTGGAGGTGATTTGAATTTAACCTTGTCCAAACTTGAAATATGGGGATCTAAGAGAATTTCCGACCCCCTTGCTTTGTACTTCAAAGATTTATTTTCTAATTAGGGCCTTCTTGATATTTCTCCAGCCTCAATGGTACCAACCTAGTCTAATTGGCGAGTCGGGTCAACAGGTTTTGTGAAAAGGATCGATAGATATTTGATTAAGGAGGCTTTGATCAATTGATTTGGTAGATATCAATCATGGAGTATATCCACAGGCATTTCTAACCACAAGGTAGTGTCTCTTTAGGTGGAGTTGGAATGTGATCGACTTGTTTTCCCATTCAAGTTTAATAGTTCATGGATGGAAGATAGTTCTTTCTGCGATTTTTTGAAAAAACAATGGGCCAGTTTGGAAGAGATCAAGCACCCGTCCTTATTCCAACAATTGATTAATAAAATAAATAAGATGTGGTGTGAAGTCATGAAATGGGACAAGGAAAAGAAAGAGTCAATGAACAAAGAATTGAGTGAGATTGAGGCAAAAATACAGGTTATTGGGAATTATGTGGGTGAATACATGTTCTCCTTGGTGAGGAAGTTTGAGCTTTGCAAACTGGAGAAAAGGAAGGGGGATATCTTAACCTTCTAGAAGAATACATGGAATTTGAAAAGTCAAGCCTTATGGGTTGCTAGTGGGGATCAAAATATGAAATTTTTTCAAATATATGCCTCTCACCGCAGAAACAATAATTCCATTTGGGAAATACGAGTGGATGGAACCCTGTTAAAAGACCAGCCAACTATTATGAGCTCAACAGTGACATATTCATCTCACATTTATAAGCAAGAGCAGTTTAGAAACCTTGTTGAGCAACTCCAGATCATTAATCTCTTTCCCAAAATTTTCTTTGATGAAGAAGGTACTATACCGAGTTTCGTGGAGGAGAAGAGTCCTGGTCCAGATGGCTGGACCGTGGAATTCTTTCTCCACTTTTTTTTATCTCTTGGGGAAAGATATCCATGATGTTGTCCAAGATTCTAGATTAAAGGCTTTCCTTCCCAAAGCAATCAACTCTACCTACATCACTCTCATCCCAAAAAAATACAAGTCGGACAACTTTAATGATTTCCGTCCGATTTATTTATGTAATCTGCTATATAAATTTATTACTAAACTGTTGTCAAACAGAGTCAAACCGGTCCTTGCCAAACATATTTCTATGGAACAATTTCGGTTCTGTACAATCGCTAGATCTTGAATGTGATTGGGGTGGCATGAGAAGGTATACACTCCATTAAAGTTAAAAACTTGCAAGCTCTTGTTCTAAAGATGGACCTTGTTAAGGCCTACGACCGGATTGATTGGTCCTATCTTCGGTTGATCCTTATTCAGATAGGGATCCCAATGGAGGTGACTAATTGGATTATGGAGTGTATCTCTTCGACATCCTTTGCGGTTCTGGTAAATGGATCACCTACAACTAATTTTGAGGGTAGCAGAGGCATTTGAAAAGGATGCCCCCTGTTACCTCTCCTTTTCATCCTTGCAATTGAAGGCCTCAATAGATTAATTGGAGAAATGAAGTAGGAGTACAAGCTAAAAGGAATTAAAATTTCTATATCTCTTACCATAACGCACTTGTTGTTTCTATATGATGTATTGATCTTAGGTGCAATTACAATTGAGGAGTGGAGGATCTATAAATACAACTTTGATTGTTTTTGTAAAGCCTCGGGGATGACTATCAGTGAACATAAGTCAAACTTTCTGCATAGTTGTTCGAATGGGTCTAGAATTAATGAAATCAGATCCTTTCTTCCAATTAAAATGGATCACTTGGAGCAGGGTTTAAAGTACCTTGGATATTACTTAAAGCCAAATAATTACAGAATACAGGGTTTGGCAGGGTTTAAAGTACCTTGGATATTACTTAAAGCCAAATAACAACTAATTTATATTACCTAGGGAGAGGGTTTGAACAAGTGGGATCCAATCTTTTCCATGGGAAGATCCTTTTATCCTCCATCAGGGTTCAATCTCAATTTATGAAGGAAAAAAAGCAACACTTCTCCTTATGGATGGTCACTTTAGAGGGGGAAATGGGCAATATAAGGATAAGTGAACTTAATGGATAGCGGATAGAGGCAATAAGTAAACTTAACATATTTTCTCTTTGCTTTCCAATGATGATGGCTTGTTATAAAATCACCATTACAAAATTAAATCAATACACCTTAACCCATCCGTCTCCCAAATGCTAAGATTCCACCAATTGAGAGCAAGACTATGAATAAGGACCTAATCTATAATGAACTTGAATGATAGAGACTTTCTAGCATTGCTTTCAAGTCTAGTGAATTTCACATGAAACTTAAGAGAGGGTAACCAAAAAAATGTTGATTCTTGTTTAAACCATTAGACAATAGAGGGGACACGATTCTACATAATATAGATACCATTAATGTTAAATATACAACATCAGGAGACATTCTCCAAACCAATATTGTGTGGTCAATATTGATCCTCCCATATATAGGTGGGCACTTTGATTTCCGTCCATGTAAAGGTTATTCCTCCCGTATAGAGGTAATTGATCAAAGTAATGATGTTGTAAAGTCTTGTTGGACAAGGCTCCAGACTTTTGTGTGTCAAGTCATGATTAGCATGTGAACCTTCTGTATAAAGGTATCCATGAGATGGACCTCCCGTATAGAGGTGGACCTTCCACATAAAGGTCATGCTTTACTTGTTAAAACCATTTAATGTTGTGTGATATATTATTAACCATGATCACCAAATTGCTATTAAGTCTTCTTTAGAAATTGATCACCTCTAAAGTGAATTACTTTAGCATATGATCATTTGGTCCGGAATAATATAATATGATCACAGCATCCGATAGTTCTTCTTAGTATAATGTAATGTGATGGATAATTAAAGTTAGCACATATTCACCATGCAATAAGAGATAAAGAAATAAAAGATAAAGCAGAGAGATCAAGAGAATTCAAAATTGCCCATGCATACACTTTAGCTAATAATATTAAAGAGAACTAAAATTATTAAAGCTTCAGTTAAGTATCAACGCTTCAGTTAAAGCATCAGTTAAAGATATGTATCAGTTAACTAAAGAACTCACAGTGGTCACTTCAAGTAAATCAATCAGCATGATTTCAGTTAACTAAGTGTTAAATAAAAGGGACTAGTTAACTAAAGTATTTTCACTTTAGTTAAACTAAAAGACAACACTTCAGTTAAAGAGAGTTAACTAAGTGTTATTGCATGATGACACTTATGTTAAACTAAAAGATGGCATGCGAGTTGTGACACTTGCATGTCGACACTTAAGTTAGCCACCTAACTAAGTGGGAAAGATTTCAGTTAAGAGGTGAGTTCATCCTAAGTGACAACTCGGTGAGATGAATCACTACATGAGAAGTGGGGCGCACCACTCCATGAAAGATTAATACATCCAATTTGAGGGTGAGTTTATCCTTAAGTTAGAAGTTAAAAATAAAAGAGAAGAATGTATAAATATGATAGACAAGATTGTTGAATCCGGTGTGAGGCGAATTCTCTTCTCCATTGAAGGCAAGGCACTTCTCTTTGTGTAGAGTATTGTTCGTGCTTGTTATTTTTATGCTAGGCACACATTCGATTGATCTCTCTTCTCTATTGCTTCTGAATCTTCACCAAGAAGTTTGGTGATCTCTCATCTTCCGAAATCAATCTGCTATGTTGCAAAAGAAAGCATTCTCTACTATCCATTAGATTATACTGAGAACAATTGTTGGGGTTTTTGTTCTCATAATTTTGAGGATTTTCCCCAGGGTATATCTTGTGTTATGGTTATATGAATTTCATGGATTGAATTGTCTCATTGCTTCAAGTCTCTGCATCCAAAAGAATTAAAGATCAAATCTCAACCAAATTTCAACATGGTATCAGAGCTCAGGGCGTGAAGGAGCTCAGTTTTGCATGCCAGCTAGAGCCTACGTAGATCCTGAGAAGTTGAGCACAAGATTTGAAGACTATGGCATTATTCTCTGTAGGACCAGAAGACCGTCTTGAGGGCACCTCAAAATTAAACACTTGGAAGGATAGGATTATCAACATACTAGAGGAACATGACTTAGATGTCTACATATCTATGATTCGGTAAAAGATAACTTGATTCCCATGATCACACCGCTGAAGACTGCGAAAGTATGTTATGATACATTAACTAATCTATATGAGAAGAATGCTCCTATTCAAAAGGGGGCATTGAAGAATAAGCTTTGAAACTTAAATATGGAGATGGATGAGATAGTGGACTCCTTCTTCTCCAAGATATCTTAGGTAAGAGATCAACTTGCCAGTATTGGAGTAGTAGTGGATGAAGATGATCTTCTCCAAAACTCTATTGATGGTCTCCCATCCTCATGGGAGACATTCTTGGATGCGGTACATGGCCTATAGGTCGACCTAACTTCGAAAGGTTGTGGCATGAATTACTCCAAGAGGAGGGGTGAATCTAGAGCCACGACACAGGGGGGTCAGTTGGTAGGCAATATCCTATCACGTCCATTCATATTGGGGAATAAACTATGATACGGAAATGAGAAAATATATTGCCATGTATTAAGGGGCCAAGGGGGCTTAATTACGTTATATGGCAATACAAATATTTAGGGTATATTTTATTACATTTTGTGTAGAAGCGGTGAAGGGGAGGCAGAGGGAAAATTAGGGGACAAGGGCACGAGGTATTGAGTTTGATGGACAAGGGATACTTAATCGGGATGTAGGATGGTTGATACTAGTGTTCTATTGAAGGGTTTTCATGTTGTTCATGTGCTTTCTTAGTTAATGAATCTTCAAATTGTCAATGGAATTGAGGTAATGAGGGATTAGAATTTCTATATTTTATGTGATTGTTATCAATTGGAAGTGTAGTTTAGGTGCATATTTCATAGGTGAATTTTTAATATTACAAGTCTAATGCGAGATTATATAATTATAGGAATAGAATTTAGGTGGGAAGGTAACACTCTATTTAGAAAAATGATTGAGATTCACTACATTTCACAATGATTGATTGAATCTCAACAAAAAAATATTAATTGTAAAAAATTGAAATTTGCATCGTAAAACCAATCCCGTCTAACCCTTTTGAGCATAGAATACATTACCCAAGTATATGAAGGGAATTATGAATGAATGAATGAATGAGAAGCATGGTTCCACCTATGTTCCATGCACAATGCACACACAACCAAAACACTTACAATCCAGTCAAAGAATTGTGCGTTTGTTGCAGCGTTGTGGAAGCATAGGAATTATATTAAAAATAAATACACCAAATAAACATGTTCTATAGCCATGAGATCACAATAAGAGTACTTCACGGTCATTTGGTCAAAATAATTTCATGAAACTGGAAATTTTACCTTTAAGTATGTTTTTAAATGGTGATATTGGTCATTTCAAATCCTCTTCCTTGCAATTTTTTTTTCTTACACACAAATTTTATTTTGGTCAACTTCCAAATCTTCCTCCCTGCAACAAATTTCTCATACACACAAATATTATTTTGGCCAATATCTAAATCCTCTTCCCTACAACAAATTGCTCATACACACAAATATTATTTTGGCCAACTTTAAGTTACATTAGAGGATTCAACATTATTTTTACTCATTAATAAATAACATCAAATTCATACTTCTAATGGATGTAAGATGTAAATTATATACAAAAATGATTGGATATCATATATAACAAGTTTCAATAGGCATTTATATAATAATAATAATTTGTCTTTAAAGCTGAACACCATTTTAGTATACTATAAACAATATTAAGTATCATTTCCTTATAATAAGACTTTAGGATAATGAATAATTCATAATAATAATATTAAGTTAAAATATTATAAAAAATTATAAATTTTAATTTGATTTGTATTTTTATTAATTTATAAATATTATGTTTTGAATGAAATTGTAATAAAAGAGGTAAAAACCTATCATATTTTTAAATTTTTTAATTTTAATAATATAAAACATGATTTTTAGGGTGGCAGGCGCTATGGGGCATTCTCTTAGATCTCAATGGGCATTTAGCCGTGAATTATGAATGGCGCTTGAGACTGACCACAAACAGAGGCTATGCTCTTTTATGGGCCTTGAAATTATTTTCTCTTTGGGTAATAAAAACATCATCATCACCGAAGACTCATTGAGTCATCTCACAAGCAAGGAAGAAAGTTTGCAATCTTGACACCATTATAGGGAGGTTGCAAACTCGAATCGTGGATCTTCTGAGAAGAATTCAAACCCCAAATCTATTGCATATTAGACAAATTAACAACATCGTGGCGGCCAAATTAGCTGACAAGGTCACTTACCTGGATCGTGGAAGCTTGGTTAAAAATTGGAGCTACTAGTATTGTTGGTGGCTCCCCTGGGATTTAATTTGGATGTCATTTCAAAATATTTCCAAATCGCATTGCATGCATTACAACTACTACAGTAATTCCATCATCGGTACATGAGCCATCTCACATTTACATTCCCACATGAGTGAGTTCTCCCATTGGCTCTCTTATTCCGCGGTAAGCATGACTCTACTCTTCCATTATAAGGTGTCTATTGGTTCACTACTTGTTCATTATGGGATATTGTTGGAGGTCAACCATAGGTTTTTGGTATATGAAAATTATAGGGTAGTCACACGAGGACATCTGGATATTGGGTGGGGAGCTACGTTTTGTATTCCACGGACGGGCCTACAACTCATTTCGACAGGTAGTTTGCTATAGGTTTTTGATAGAGGGTTGGTATGGGAGGTTCCTGTGCTTTTCCTTCTTGCCTTGATCATGATAATGTTAGAAGGCATAGTTCTGGAGGATTCGGGATGGGGCACAAGTCTAAGAGAGGTCAAATCTGATATCATGGACATGAAGATCATCATGCAAATAATTATTTCAAAGCTTGAAGCGGTTGTGTCAGGTATTCAGCATGTGACCAGTCATGTTTCTCATTTAGATGGGTGAAAAAAGGAGGCATGCACTACATCGAAACCAAGACAAAAATACGTGGACCCCTTACCTCTTAAAAGAAATACATTTAGATGCAAATATAAGGAAACACAATGACAAAGTCAATTGGGTGGGATGAGTGGGATGCAATGGACGAAAATCATCCACTAGAAGGGAGTTTTAATGTGTTCAAGGTGATAGAATACTGGGAAAGAATGAGTCTTGTAATTTTGGAGATACTTTAATCCCGGTGTTGGAATGGTGAAACTGTAATTTTTCATATCCAATTCATAACCCATTTATAGAAAAAAAGTGAGACTGAACTCATGGATGAAAATAGGATCCTCCCCCAAAAAATTGTGTGTGCTCTGGTAGTGACTAAACACGTACGAGACATGAAGAAAGAACGGCTAATATCTAAAATGTCATTTTATAATGAATCAGTAAATTCATTAGACCTTCTTACTTGCCCACTTAAGTAAATAAGTAACTACAGGGAGATGACGGGGATTCAGATGGACATGAAAGAAAAGCCTTGGATTCTTTTCACTTCCCTTTAGGAATTACTACAATTCCTTCTTCAAATGTCGATTCTTTCCTTGAATATCAATTAAAAAATGATCAAATCTTACAAAAAGAGATCAAATCTAATAGATCCACTATCTGGAATGAAAGAAACGATTTGCAGAGACCAAAACAATAACAATTTGAAGAAAAAAAATTAACTAAAAAAAAGATATGTGACTAATTTAATTTTTTCTATCAAATATTATAGTATTATGTTTCATTTAAACCTATGATAAAATACATATACATTACCTTGGTATTATGTTTGATTTAAACCTATGATAAAATACATTACCTTAAAATACATTACCTTGGTATTCATATTAGAGAAATACCTTTGATGGGTGTCTTGTAAAGGTTTAACAAACTTTACTATTGTTAAACTAAAATATCTGTAGTCTAATTATACTCATTACAAACTTTACTATTGTTAAACTAAAATATCTATAGTCTAATTATACTCACCATATAGTATTAGGAGATTAAAACTTTATTACACTTACATAACGGCCTATATTTTTTATTGTAAATTATACTTTTAAACCTTATACTTTTATACTAAAGGTGGCAAGCACCAAAGATATTATTGTCAATAATATTTCTATAGGTTATCATGAGGTTGGACTTGCTCAACTTAAAGCTTCTCATTATACCTTCACTCCCGGGTTACATCTCTTTTTTCACTAGGGTTGAATGTAAACACACTCATGCAACATTTACATTCAAGTATTATATGTATCACAGATTTCATGGTATGTTAGGAGTAAATATCCAAATGCAAGGATCACTACATCAACCTTTTCTTTTAATACTCTCATTGACTTTACCATAATATATTAAGGTTACTTTGTGAATAATATATCTCCACGAATATTGTAATATGAACCAATATATATACTTTGTAATGTTGGAGGTCAATGGCTGGATAAAGGGTTTTTACACTTCCTTAGGTTATAATGGATTAATTCAAGAAAATTATTATGATGCGATAGCTACTTGCTAACTGAGATTCCACCAAACCATTTGCTGGTTTGTACAGCTCATATTAATGAGACCAGTACTGAGTAGTAAGTATCCATCCTTTTCATGTTATTCCTCGATAGAAGGACCTCGTCTAGCTTGTTCTACACTCATTTTTGGGTCGGTCAACTTTGAATTTTTGTTTCGCTTGGCAGAGAGGGTTTATCCCTTCTTTAATCTTGAACCAAGGATTACAGGTATTTGACATCGTTGATACCTGAAGGAAATCTTCTCGGGTGATCAGAATAATAGCTGGGTATCTGGGCCAGTAAGATGATTTTCAGTTGAAAGCTAAACCTATGTCTCAGTGGTGTTTCGGTCTAGTCTGCTTTGCTTTGATTTATCTGCGAGGACTCTGAGGAAAGAGTTGATCAACTTCATAAATATCCAGGTAAGATGTTACTGTAGGTTTCTAAAATACCAGTTTTATTTTCTTGAAATTATCCTCTTTTCTTTCTGATGTATTTTATTGGATGCATTACAGATAGCAAGTGGCTTTGTCAAGGTGTATATATATTCCTTTGTACTTCTAATTTGTATTTTCATTTACAGTTCTTCTTGTTGCCAACAATAACAATATGTTCTTGTTTGAATGCATGTCCCTCATTGACAAATTTGGGAATTATTGGCAACTGTTTGGGGATGCTTAATAGGTAAGCTCACAAGCCAAGAACTCATGGTAGTGAATATGGCTTTAACAATAATCTCAAAACGGATTTTTTTTTCAATCTTTATTAAATTTTGGAATTATTATCCAACATATTCCCAAAAAAACCACTTGGATTAACTTTATTCCATTATTAATGATTCTTTGTGCAACCCTTTGGCATTACAGACACAGTGATGGTAAAATTAACCCATATTTGAGGAAAAATTTTTTGCCAGAAACTAGTTTCCAAAGATTTGCAAACTAGTCATTTTGTTTTAATATGCAACCATAAAACTACTATGGGTAAGAAGCATAAAGCTCATTTTGTTAAACCATAAAACTACTCTGGGTAAGAAGCATAAAGCTTATTTAGTTTGATCTCTTTCAACCTTACAACTCATTGTTTATTCTTACTGTGCTTCACCAATAACTCTCATATGTTTTCACTTAAAATTATCTTTTCATATGTTTTTCCTTTAAAATTATCTATTTTCTAACCTCATCAGAATAGTTTTTTAAAATTGTATTATTTTTATGTTTTTCAATAATATATATTTTTTTATTATGCTATTTTCAATATTTATATTAAAATTTATCTTGTTATTTTATATTTATTGATTTCTATAGATATTGTATAGATTATATGACATGGTTGTTTTTATTTAATAAGTTATAAATATATTTATCACATTAGTTTTTTAGAATTGTATTATTTTTATGTTTTTTAATAATATATATTTTTTAATTATGTTATTTTCAATATTTACATTAAAATTTATCTTGTTATTATTTTATATTTATTGATTTCTATGGATATTGTATAGATTATATAATATGCTTGTTTTTATTTAATAAATTATAAATGTTTTTAGTTTTTGTTTTTTTTCTTATAAATATCTAAAGTTTTAATTTGCAATTTTCACGGGGACTATGTATATTTGAGTAACGTTTCTTGGTTGAATATCATATTATTTCGTTTCTTGTTTTAGGAAAAACACTAGTTCACGGGGTTTGGAAATCTTAACGAAATGATCATTCTCGTCTTTCCTGTTCAATAGTAGGCATAACTCGTTTTATTTCATCCTTCAATAATTTTGAATGTGTATTCGTTGTTGTTTATATGAGTAGAATGTAATGCCCTGCAACTATTTTAGTTCCCATCTCAAATCATTTTATTTAAACATTGAATTTTAGAATATAAATATATATAATTATATATTTAAATATATTTTCCTCTACACTAACTATTGTAAAATCGAACCTATCCAGAAACATAATTTATTTTCATATTTAGATACAGTTTCCTTTTTTTTATAAGCAAGGGGTTGTTGGTCCAAAACCATCTCAACTTTTTTTTTTGCTTGAATCTCCTTGACCTACCGGAGTGGCCAATGGTATGAAAACCCACGACTTAGGGTCATCTAAGCCGTCAAAATCACTAGGAGATCGCACCCAGCCTGGACTGCACCAACCTCAACTTGACTAGGTTTTGGGTGTCGCCTCCCAACTAATTCTCCCCTAAGGGGAATTGAACTCGGGTCTCCTTGCTGATGAGACCCACACCTTAACTGAGTGAGCTAGCGGAAATTGACTAGAACCAACTCAACTTATTTAACTTCAAACCTTGTATATAATTTATCTTTCAGTGAAAGGAGGACATAAGCTTAACCAATGAATATATTAGGGTTAGAACATCGATTGTGTTCCATACATAATGTTTCAGTTTATCTACTCTATTTTTTAACCTCTATATCGTTAAGATTATTAGTCTACATTAACAATGATTCTAGCAAATATCCCTTCATTTTACTACTATTATAGTTAAAACTAGCATCAAGGGGATAGTCTAATTATATTATGACCTGAATATAATAAACATAATCTTTCTTTCATGTACAAATTTTGTTAAAAAAAAAGAAACAACATTTCCTATTATTATTCAATAAGAGTAATTGAGAACTGAAAATCTTTAATTCTATGCTAATCTCAGGTATCTTTAAAAAAACAACAACGTTGCTTCAGTATAACATAACTGAAAATAGATATTCCATTTAAATTTCTAATTAGCAAAAAATAGAGTTAGAATCTTTCTCTGTTTATTCATCATAAAATCCATATCAGCAAAGACAATACGCATTCTTTAAATTGTAATCCGTTTTATCTACAATACAACAAATAAAATAGATATTTTATTAAACATAATAGTACACAAGTAAAAATACTTATTTGTTTAGGAGGTCATCGATAAACTAAGGAATAATCGTGTTCCACCCTTCCGTGGACCTTAGAACTTCTTTCAATTTTCATTTAGTTCCAGTGGTCACCTTTGTGCTCAATCGAGCATACTAAGAGTAGTAACACATTTTAGTAGAAATTCATGTTGACAAATTTTATCTATTAATGCAGGGAATAAACCAGGATGCAACCTAGTCACAAAGATAGTACATACAAGTTTCCTTTAGTAGCTGTCTTCGAATTCATGTATTTAGCACATAAGCCATGGGCTCCAACCCAATACTCTAAACCATTTAGAGTTGTATCAGAATTCGAATGAACTTGTTACTATAATCATGGGTAATTGCACCTAGCAATACCTCCTCTGCATATGTTATTATTTTTCTTTCTCCTTCCTCTTAATTTTGTCCAAGTCTTCTTCTTTTCTAAAAAAAAGAAGTCATTCACCATTACATAATAAATTGTCTAAATGCTTTCAAGTGACAACATAATAGTTTTAACTTAAGTAAATAATAAAGAGGCATTCTTGAATGAAAGAAATGATTTGCAAAGACCAAAACATCCAATCTACATCAATCATGTACAAGTCCGGGAAAATATTTGAACCAAACCAAAGCACCACAATGCAATAACGCTTCAATTTTCTTCTCGGATTCTTAACTCACGGATTGTTGGCCATCTGAAACGTTGGCAAGTTTTTCTCATTGATCAAGAGATTGTCATAGATTTGATACAATTTTGAGAGCTACGGTCATGTGATCGTGTAGTTTTCGACTAGGGAGGT
This sequence comes from Larix kaempferi, assembly GCA_027924585.1. Classification (NCBI taxonomy): domain Eukaryota; kingdom Viridiplantae; phylum Streptophyta; class Pinopsida; order Pinales; family Pinaceae; genus Larix; species Larix kaempferi. The sequence goes on along the minus strand of BSBM01001051.1, from coordinate 31,043,331 downwards.
TGAGCACTCTAAGGCCATGTGTAAGAGAAATTGCTCATTGTATGGATCTCATATCTGAGTATGAAGGCGACGATCAACACCAAAAAATAGAAAGCAATATTCTCAACACAAACTGCAACACAATCATATCTAAGGCTATTATTTAATTAATCATAGATGTTGATGGTCATATGAGTGGGAAGGTAATCCCAACATAGAAGTTGTGATTGGAAAAATTGCACGTAATATCCATGGTAACAAGGAAAGACACATCACCAGTTGGTAAAAAGGACACAATAATCATCAAGATTAACTCTAAGCCTATAAAACACCTTGAAGCAACTTGATCAATGAATCACCCTCACTAAAATGTCTAGAAGGGATTGCAACCTTCTATTATTTAGGTCTAGGATAGAGAAATCCTCTAAACCCAAGTAAATCCTATGTTGAAATGCACAAAACAATCACATTGGATAGTATGGAAGTGATTCTATGTAGAAATCCACAAAACAAATATGACCAATGTTGAATTACAAGCGATTCTGACGCTGCATTCTCAATGGTATGGATATGAGGACTAGAAACAAAATATCAGACTCAAGATCACCCAAGATCCATTCAAGGAAGGAATTGCACAATTCTTTCCTCGAATGTCAATTTAGAAGTATTACCCAAACTATTTTAGCTCATTATAACTCCTATTGAACAACAAGCTACTATAGTGTACAATAAGATCTTGACATTTGGCTCTATATAAATTCGTTGAAGTTGATTTGCATAGGTGTGCAAACTTGTATGGATATGGTATAGTTATTTTCTAGATTATTGTCATGATGTCCTTTTTTTATAAACTCATCTTAAGTATAATATATTAAATTGCTTTTCATTACTTGTATCTTATTTTCCTCTGGTAAATATGTATGCTTTCATCTTCTTAATGATTACAATGTTATTTTAGGTAGGTTTGCAGTTATCATGCTAGCTAGCACATTTCTCGGTTGTTCAGCTCTCAAGTATTATGTTACAGGTAACCACCATCCATTTGTCATTTAGAAAATTGTTGTTATAGTTTATCACTTGTTAGCCATTGGTCTCATTTCATGATTTGCATGATTGTTTTGCAAGCTGCCTTGTCACCTCAAGCACCCAGCTAAGTGGAGGTGGCAAAGTGCTTCTGGAAAAGGTACCTCATGTTCTCTTTGTGTCCATGGCATTGGGTTTTCTTTGTGTCCATTGTAATCATTATGCAGTTAATTACCATATTTATTAATTTAAAAAATATATACAATTAATATCATCATAATAGCCTCCATGGTTGAATGCAAACACATCCCTGCACCACAAGAAAAATGGCATTTTATTCTCACATAAAAATTGTGTATATTAAAATATTTTATTCAAAATAATATTTTTATAATATTATAATTAGTTTATAATATTTTTATTAATTTTTTATATAGCTTTTAAATACAAAATATTAATATTATTACATTATATATATAGGGAAGTCCATCCACAAAAGGGTTTCAATTTTGCATTTTTATGGAATTTAATTTATTATGCTTATAGAAAACGTGAGCTCTCTATGGATATACTTGTATTTACATGATATAAAATTGATAGATTGACAGACTATGGTGTGAAACATCTGCAATTCTCATCTTTTATAAGCATTGAACTGACTATTGGACTATCAGTCTTTTACATTTTGTGTTACATTGATCTCTTGTATGGGTTGCATTTTACACATTTTTGCCTTCCCCATTACTATTTCGTTGGGTCTTCCACTATTCAAAGCTATAAATTGATCAGTTGCCCCTGCAATCTCAGTGAGATGATTATTAGTATTATACTATTATTTTATTTAGCATCCTGTTTTCTCATACTAAGATGTGTTAGGGCTCCTATTGGTTACATCGTGATAATACGATACAAAGGGGGTATTAAAAATGAGTTGATAAAAATGGATACCTACAATATATGGTGAAACTAGGGGTTTTATTAATTGGAAAGGTATATTGGGAGGGGGGTTCAACAATACAACTTTATGAGGCATTTTCCAATATTTAGTGAAATTAGGGATATTCTTTAATATCCTACGAACGGTCGTGCTATGTAACAAGTTCACTGAGTGAACCCCCCGTGTCTAGAACAAGTCAGTGTGAATCAAAGAAGAAAATCTTTCCCTCGCGGAAATAATGAAGAAAGGAAAGAAACCCTTCTTCCAAAAGAAGTTCTCTCATTCAAAGAAGAAGGAGTTCGACAAAGGATTTGACAAGTCAAAAGATAGATGCTTCAAATGCAACAAGAAAGGCCATTTCTCAAGAGATTGCGGAGAAAAGCGGAAAGGAAAGTTTCATGCTTCTACAACCATAGAAGATGAAATCACTCAAAAGAATGCATCTGAAGAAAAGGGGACAAGAAGGGAGTATTATCTTGTCTCATCCCTTTCAAGATCCGTCATCACAAATGCAAACACATGGTTTATTGATAGTGGCGCATCCAAACATATGATTGGTTACAAGAGTACCATCACCGATATAAAAAAGAAAGAATTCGCATGCATGATAGAGTTGGGGGACAACTCAACTTATTCAATCCAAGGAGTTGGATCCACCTCATTCCAATTGAACACCGGTGATATTATACATGTGGGGGACATTCTATATGTTCCAGGCTTAAAGAAAAACCTCCTCTCAGTTTTGGTTCTTGAAGACAAAGGTTTTTGAGTTATCTTCATGGATAACAAAGCCCTTTTATGGCTGAAGAACAAAATCCAGAATTTGTTGTTGTGATTGGAATTCGAGAGGGAGGACTCTACAAGGTACCTAGGAAGTACATTCAAGCTATGATTCACCACACTATCAGTCCATGCAAGTTATGGCAACGAAGGCTTCGACAAATACACTACAAAGCGCTACCAGGACTTCAAAAGATGGTAAAAGTTATGCCCATTTTTTATTTTGAGCATGATAGTGTATGTCGGGGTTGTGCACTTGGGAAGAATGTTAAGAAAATATTTTATAGCAGTTCTACTAGATCTAAAGGGATTTTAGATTTAATACATTCTGATGTATGTGGTCCCATGTCATCCCCCTCCCTAAGTGGCTTCTTATATTATGTATTGTTCATAGATGATTTTTCTAGGAAGTCATGGATTTATTTCATGAAGGCTAAAAGTGAGACTCTTAGCAAATTTAAAGAGTTTAAAGGCCTAGTTGAAAACCAGAAAGAAAAGCACATCCATGCATTAAGGTCTAATAATGGAGGTGAATTTGATTCACATGCATTTAATGAGCTATTTAGTGATGCAAGAATATGTAGACAATTAAGAGTACCATACAACCCTCAGCAAAATGGGGTTGCCGAAAGAAAGAATAGAACCATATGTGAGGCTGCAAAATCCATGATGCATGATCAAGATATGTCTACCTCATTATGGGAAGAATCCACCTGTACAACTGTGTACATCTAGAATAGAATCCCGCATGCCATTCTAGATGAGAAGACACCAGAAGAGTGTATACTAGTGAGAAGCCAAACATCTCACACTTGAGGATCTTTGGGATCCCAGTATACATTCATGTACCGAAAGAAAAGAGAACAAATATGGATCCTTATAGAAAGAAAGGCACCTTTGTGGGTTATAGCGAGACATCCAAAGTATATTGAATATATGTATCTGGTGAGAGACACATTGAAGTCAGTCGAGATGTTACCTTCCATGAGGAACCTGATTTCAAAAGATCGAAATAGATTCAATGTGTTTCAGAGATGGAGGATACCGAGTCTTATTCCCCCCCTTCAGAGTTAGAGAGGGAGAAACCAGAAAATGCCTCAGATTCGCCAGCTCCTAAAGAACCAATAGAACTGGTTGAGAGGTCACCTAATGAACCTCCCGCTAAAAGAAGATCTTCTTAGCACCGAGACATCTTACAAAATGCAGAGAAACATGGAGCACCAACAGGCTCATCTAGAGAGCACAAGCAATGTGACAGATATTTAGGGTATGTTACACTAATGAGTCACATCAGTGATTCAGAACCATCCTCATATGAATAAGTTGCAAAGAATCAAGTTTGGAAATATGCAATGAAAGAAGATTACAACTCTATAATGAAGAATGATGTTAGGGAGGTTGTTCCCAAACCTGATGGGAAGTCCATTGTGACTTCCAGATGGCTTTACAAGATAAAGCATGTTGCGGATGGTAGCATTGATAAGTATAAATCCATATTCGTTGCCAGAGGTTTCTCTCATAAATAAGGCATCGATTATGATGAGACCATTGCCCCTGTGGCAAGGTACAACACAATCCGAGCAATGATTTCACTTGCATCTATTCTAGGATGGAAACTTCACCAGATGGATGTGAAGACAACCTTTCTCAATGGTGAAATTGAGGAAGAGGTTTCTATTCAGCAGCCTAAAGGATTTGTGGTACATGGAAAGGAGTCCCATGTTTTCAAGCTAAAGAAAGCTCTATATGGGCTCAACCAAGCCCCGAGGGCTTGGTACTCCATAGTTGATAGTTACTTTCATAAACTGGGTTTCTGTAAGAGTGAATTTGATCCAAATTTGTACTTCAAAGTAGTGAAGAACCAACCGTTTATATTGGTTCTGTATGTTGATGATTTTTTTCTCACTAGAGAGGAACATCTGATTTCTTGGTGCAAGAGGGAGGTCACCTCAGAGTTCGAGATGAAAGACTTAGGTCTAATGCACTAATTTCTTGGCCTTGATATATGGCAAGAAAAGCTAAAACTTTTCTATCTTGAGGGAAGTATAATGTGGATATATTGCGCAGGTTTGGCATAATAGATTGCAAATCTATGACTACACCGATGGTTTCCAATTTGAGGAAACTTCAAGTTAGGCTCTTGATCAGATCCACTAGATCCCACTTTGTATAGATAGGTTATAGGCTCACTAATGTACTTGATACATTTGAGCTCTGATATATGTTATGCTCTAAGCATTCTGATTCAATTTATGTCTGATCCGAGACACAGACATTGGACAACTGCTAAGCATGTGCTTAGGTACCTTCGAGGTACAATTTCATATGGCCTCAGATATGCCTCCAATGGAGGAGTCATGTTACTTGGTTATACAGGCTCAGACTGGGGAGGAAGAATTGTGGACCGTAAGAGCACATTTGGCTTATGTTATAGCCTAGGATCAACTATGATATCTTGGTCCAGCAGGAAGCAGCGATCCGTATCCTAGAGCACTACCGAAGCAGAATACATAGCTCTTAGTGTTTCCTATCGAGAAGTAGTGTGGCTCAGAAAGATACTTGTAGGGTTTTTGAATGAAAATATTGAGCCTATAGTTATTAGGTGTGACAATAAGAGTTGCATCAAGCTTTCTGAAAACCCATTTTTTCAGGACAAGTCAAAGCACATTGAAATGAAGTATCACTTCATCCGAGACATGGTCCAAAAAGGTATAGTGAAACTTCAGTACATTGCTACTGATGAGCAGATTGCATATCTGTTAAAAAATCCTCTGTCGGGATGAAGTTCAGGTACTTCCGAGACAAGCTTGGTATGGCAGAGAATGCCTCCCTCACGGAGAGGGAGTGTTAAATATATAGAATCAGGAGACATTCTCCAAACCAATCTCGTGTAATCAAGATTGATCCTCCTGTATAGAGGTGATCACTTTGATTTCCTTCCATGTAAAGGTTATTCCTCCCGTATAGAGGTAATTGATCAAAGTAATGATGTTGTAAAGTCTTGTTGGACAAGGCTCTAGACTTGTGTGTGTCAACTCATGATTATAATGTGAACCTTCTGTATAAAGGTATCCATGAGATGGACCTCCCGTATAGAGGTCGAACTTCTGCATAAAGGTCATGCTTTACTTGTTAAAAGCATTTAATATTGTGTGATATACTATTAACCATGATCACCGGATTGCTATTAAATCTCGTTTAGAGATTGATCACCTCTAAAGTGAATTACTTTAGCATATGATCATTTGGTCTGGAATAATATAATATGATCACATCATCCGATAATTCTTCTTTGTATAATGTAATGTGATGGATAATTAAAGTTAGCACATATTGACCATGCAGTACGAGATAAAGAAATAAAAGATAAAGCATAGAGATCAAGAGAATTCAAAATTTCCCATGCATACACTTCATCTAATTAAAGAGAAATCGAATGATTAAAGCTTCAATTATAAAGCTTCAGTTAAGTATCAATGCTTCAGTTAAAGCATCAATTAAAGATATGTCTCAGTTAACTAAATAACTCACAGTGGTCACTTCAAGTAAATCAATCAGCATGATTTCAGTTAACTAAGTGTTAAATAAAAGGGACTAGTTAACTAAAGTATTTTCACTTTAGTTAAACTAAAAGACAACACTTCAGTTAAAGAGAGTTAACTAAGTGATAACAAATAAGATCTAGTTAAATAAGTGTTATTGCATGATGACACTTATGTTAAACTAAAAGATGACATGTGAGTTGTGACACTTGCATGTCGGCAGTTAAGTTAGCCACCTAACTAAGTGGGAAAGCTTTCAGTTAAGAGGCGATTTCATCCTAAGTACAGCTTAGTGAGATGAAGCACTGCATGAGAAGTGGGGCGGACCACTCCATGCAATACTAATACATCCAGTTTGAGGCCGAGTTTATCTTGAAGTTAGAAGTTAAAAATAGAAGAGAAGAATTTATAAATATGATATACAAGATTTTTGAATCTAGTGTGAAGCGAATTCTCTTCTCCATTGAAGGCAATGCGCTTCTCTTTGTGCAGGGTATTGTTCGTGCTTGTTATTGTTGTGCTCGGCACACATCCGATTGATCTCTCTTCTCTATTGCTTCCTTATCTTCACCAAGAAGTTTGGTGATCCCTTATATTCCAAAAACAATCTGTTATGTTGTAAAAGAAAGCATTCTATGCTATCCATTATATTATACTGAGAAGAATTGTTGAGGTTTTTGTTCTCATAATTTTGAGGATTTTCCCCAGGGTTAATCTTGTGTTATGGTTGTTTGAATTTCATGGATTGAATTGTCTCATTGCTTCAAGTATTTGCATCTAAAAGAATTAAAGATCAAAGCTCAACCAAATTTCAACAATTAAAAGCACCATAGGAAGTAAATCTAAAGAAGAACAGTTGTTCTATACTTATATCCTAGGATCATCGATTTTTTTTCAAATCATGGAATGGGATTGGATCTAATAATATGGAGGACTTGTGAGAATTAGATATTCCTCTATTATTGGCCACTGAATTTAGGTTAGACTTATTGTATATATTATGTGCTTTGAAGTTGCTTATAAACTAGGTTTGGGGTGAGTTTGATGGGGAGGAACTTGCAGTGACATGGCTTGTTATCAGCAATTATGGAGTTATAACAATATTTTAAAGATATTTCCTTTGTTCACACAATGACAAAATGCTTCATTAAATGACGGATTATCAAAATAGGTTGTTTATTCCCCTTTTGTAAAGTTGAAGATCATATATAATCATGGGGGGATATCAATATCAAAAATTCTTGAAAGTGTCTTTCATTGACTAGTTTCTTCCTTTCTCTTGAAATTCCCTAGCATTGTCAATCAATTCACTAAGAGTAAGCATGCCACAATGTGGGACTTTAACCAAAGTGGGGAGAGTAACATTTTTTCACACAACCACTTGAACTACATTAAATAGATGAAAAGTTGATCTCATTTTATTTTGCATTTATATGGTTGATCTCATTGATATTTACAACTCACTATGATTCTTTGGTCAACAAACATAAGCTAGGAAAGAGTTGCCAGGATCTCCCTCATTTCAAAAATTTCTCTTGGAGATTAGAAGCCCCTATCAACTCATCTCTTGAATTATTGAGTTTGTGGTCCTATCCTAAGCTTCTCAACGTCCTCTTGGGATTTCTACCACTTAGGAGGTCTTGAAATTCAATGCAATCTCAGACTAACCATTGAAAAGTTAGCGGTTAGTTAATCGTTTTCACATACAAAGCATAGCATAGAGTTTTCTTAATGAAGTTGATATGGTATTTGATGCAAACCACATATCCTGACATTTTGATGTTCAATTTGATAAGATGTATAGGTTGCTTCACAACAATATATGCTCAGTATATCATGACATTTTGATGTTCAATTTGATAAGATGTATAGGTTGCTTCACAACAATATATGCTCAGTTTATAAAAGGAACTTGATGAAGCTAACAAGATCAAGTTTAAAATGCTCGTTCTCCACATTTGGCTTCTTCCTCTTTACACGGTTACACAACACAAAATTTGGAGTTTCAAATATATATGCATTAGGAGTATCTAGATCCCTTTACCCTAACACTCTATCATTTGAACTATGAGGTAGAGCTTTTACTTAACCCCATTGTCAAGTTCTTTAACTTGGTTGTCATCAATCGAGTTTTGGGGCATTATTTATCTAAAAGTTTATGGCTCGTTTATATTATCTCATGCCTCCTAATAACCTTCTCGTTTAATTGCCCAAGTATCGCTTACCCAAAGAAAAAAATTATAGCTCCGCCACTTAAGGTTTAATTTGTACCTTAGATTATACGCTTCATTTGATAAAAGTTCGTATGACTAGGAATTTGATATTCCTTTTTACCCAAGAGTTATGTGGGTCTACAATCATATGCCACTAATGCAGACCAGTGCACCATGCATTGAGTTGAATGTGAATTGTTGGCACATTTTGAAACATGTAAACCAATGCATTGCCTCAAGATTTGCCATGCAACTACCATTTCAGTGCTTCTAACGATGCTATCCATCTAAAAGGTAGATAATCAAAGGTTGTGTTAGCATGATTGGAGGCGTAAACCATGCCTTGGGCTTGGACTGGAAGAAAAAATATGATAACATTGTGTTATGAAGAGACAACACTCCATGATGAAGAGACAACGCTCCATGTTCGTCATATGAAGTCATGTAATCTTTTTTTTAATATTTTAAGTAAATTGCATGCACATATGTGGCTCATAGAGAGGAACATGCTTTTATTTCATGCATTAGGTGGTGGCGAGAGAGGATTCAACGACAGTTTTTTTTAAATGTTCGTGGCTAATATTTTTAAAATTTCTAAAATATGGCTGTGACCACTTAGGGTTAGTGGTGCTACTGTATCGAATTTTTCTAGTGATTCTACTGCTGCTGGAGGATATGAAACAAGTGTTGTTGCACCTTGAAGTATATCTTTATGTGTTTCTCCAACAAACTCATCATAAATCCCATGGAGATCTTGCGTATTGCATGCATCTTTAATGGCATACAGAGTCAGATCATATGGGCATTAGTGAAGGTACATTGATGGTAATAATTTAGTACTTATTTCACCGAAGATATTGTGATAATAATGGTAACAAGATTCAAATCAGATGGGCATCAACAAGGATAAATTAATACCAGATTCAAATCAGATGGGCACTAGTGGCATAATAATGGTAACAACAAGATTCAAGATTCAAATCAGAGGATAATAATGGCAACGAGATTCAAGATTCAAGATTCAAATCAGAGGATAATAATGGTAACAAGATTCAAATCAGATGGGCACCAGTGGCATTTGTTGTCGCCCCTAAACTAGGATGTGCATAATCAAGTCATCTCGGATACAGAGCATTGCTGGGATTGAACAATGATGAGATCCATGTATATGGTTCTTTTTCACCAAAGACCATGAAAAATAAGCAAATTTGAAACATGGTTGATCTTGTGGTTTTGATAAGAGGAAATTGCTCTATCTAGGGTTTCAAGTTGAGGTGGTGGTTATGGATCATGAGGGAAAGATCTAAAGAAGAAACAAGATAGAGGAGTGCACTCATGCAATCTCCAGAATTGTTGAAGCCTATTGTGTGACCTTTATTGAAAAGAAATTATTCTAGAGTTCAAGGAGCACAATTAATTATTTAAATTTATTGTCAAGGACCCTGTGCAAACTTGATTTGAGAGTCTAGGCATTTCTTAAACACTGAAGATAGATGGAAGTGACTTTTACAGCAATTGATTTACACTACCTGAATGTTACATTTTCCTCATGTTCTTTGAGATCTTCTAGAATTTGCAAGAGATCGATCTCCTATTCCTGTGGGAAAGATCGAAACAGCTTCTGAAATTGTACAACGAGGGAAAATACATGAATATTGGCATAAGAATGAATAAGAATAAGAGGGAATTCTAATTCAAGGGAAAGGGGCGAGGATCCTACGCAATGGAGACCTCTATCAGATGTGGTTGATGGAAATTTACCAACATTTACAAGGTCTTCAAAATGTTGACACTGCCACTAATGCAATTAAACACGTTCAAATAGAAAAGCCATAGCTTCATTTGGTTGCCGAATTTTAAATTGAGTTAAGTGAGAATGAGAAGGATATGAGATATAGATCATGCTTGTGGGAAATGAAATTGAAGATGATTGAGATTGCAAGAAAAAATTTGGAGGCAGTTGGGTACATGTCATTGTAATCCTTTCTGCTCCGAGGAGAACACATCTGGTGAAGCTTTGGTTACCCTTTATGAGGGAGATAAAACCACAACTTGACCTACAAATTTTTTAATGAGAAGATGTCTTTCCAAATGGATTATGACCTCTGTTAAAGCATAGAATCTACGCTCATTTCCTTAGTTATCAGGCTGAAATTGTGTCTACCTAACTTTCTGAGGTGCTTGGAGGAAGTTCTATTCAAGATGGTGACTTAATATCAAATATAATAACTGGCAGATTTTCCAGAAGCTACAGGATTCCAGGGTGATTATAATCGAGATTTGGAGGTAGAGTAGCTAGCACAATATTAAACAGAGTGTCTTATTTTAGTTATCAAATCCCATATCTGAAGAACAGGTGGCAGCAAGAATCATTGAGGATTAAAACAAATTAAAGGAAAAAATGTGACAAAGATATCGAATTCCTCTAAAACTGGTCTCATCCATATTTCTATTGTTAACAACAGAAGGCATTGATTTCCAAGCTAGCATATCAAAACAAAGCATAAATAAAGAATTTGAATCCTAGGGATAGAGATCTCCATTGGCAGAGTGTATGCAAGAAAAAATCCAAAACAAATAGAAATTCTATTTTGGAATGATACCTTTAAGGTCTTAGGTGTCAAATTTCTCTAGCATTTTTCAAATTCTACTTTTGCAAAGTGATTGAGCATTTCAAGCCAGTAGTATAACAGTCAGATGCAGACTTAGAGGGATCGATCCAGCATATTCAAGGAGCAGTTGAACATGTGTTGAATAGCCTTTCATCAACTAAATAATATATAAGTGGATCTTCCTTTTGGAAGGAAGCAAGGGGATTTTAAGAGTGTTGAAACTCTGTAAAATTTGTATGAGATTTTTTTGTGTTAAGACTTGTTATAATACTTCATTATCAGAGATCTATGAGAGTTTGTTTATCGGTTTGTAAACCTCTTTGTTGTATATTTGTCTTTATCTGCTATGTTATGTTGTATATTTGTCTTTATCTGCTATGTTACCAGAAACGAGAAACGAGAAACGCAGTTAGAAGGTTTCTCCCATATAAGAAACAAGGAGAGAGAAAAAATAATACTACTAAATAAAAAAATAAGTTTTAAAAATATAGAAATGAAACCATTAAAAAAATAAAGTATTCATAATAAGATGTGATTTTATACATTAACCTCGTTTTATGTTTAAGTTAAATTAGCATAGTGAAAATTACATACTCATGCTCACCTATAATAAACTATTTTATGCTAGCTGTTCTCCCTACCTGTGGAGAGCTATTTAAGCCTTCATCGCTCGTCCCATAATCTTCAAACCTCATACAAACGGAGTGGATTACTAAAAATAGCCCAATCAATAGCAATAATAAAGGCTCTCTCCTCACACCATTCCCCCTCGATGGCTTCTCTATATTTTTTTATCTCCTCAGAGCAGGAATCCAGATTCTTATTCCAGTAGATAAACGGAAGTGGAGAAGCGGATAAACATACTGTGAGGAAGGCGAAGCCGCACCTAACCCGAACCTGACTTGCTACCGCTCAAACAACCTCACCCCCCTCGAGTGACTAGGAGGGCTTTCCCCTGGCCTTAGATTTATTCCCCTCAAAGACTTACTATGGTGATATAGTGATGAAACGTCAAAGTCTGTAGAGAAAAACGTCAGATAAGAGCCTACATGGGGGATGGGGGATAAGTAGTGATAAGTTCAGCCAACAGAGAATGACAACTACCAACTCCAATCCAAGAAAGAATTATGGGATGCGACGTCACCTAAAGTAGGTGGTTAAGGAAAAAATAATGAAACCTCATACAAACGGAGTGGATTACAGGATTACTAAAAAAACGTAAGAAGAAACGATAAGCGTTCTCCATGGTTTCTCCGGAAACGGTTTCTCATGCCTGAAAACCAGAACGGCCGTAAAAAACGGCGTTTTCCGTCTCTTTTCTATTTCTGGAGCGTTTCTTCAGCAAAACGAGGATCCTCGTCACGTTTCTGTAACAGAGTTTGAATGAAATAGCATTTATTGAGCGTCAATACTTGTTCATGAATTGTGGATTCTTATACACTGTAGCTACATTGTGTTTGCCCATTATGTAGATATTTGATTCAAGTGTCATTCATTCATTCATTCTCACAAATCTTTTATGCTTATGAAGAATTCATTCATATGAATGCACAGAGTTGGTCTAGCTTAGATTGTCTTGTGGTTCATATATGTTTCCTTAATTCTTCTACCTTCCGCAACACAAATTGAGCATGTATGGTAACATGTTCAATTACCTTTGATCCATGTAATGTCACAGCAGGTCGGAACATTTCCCAATCCTTAAAAGAGATTCAAAGTATTCCCAGCCCTTCTAAAGGGTTCTAGCCTTTTCTGACGATTCTAGCCCTTCCTAGACGTGTAAAGTTAAAATTGCCCTTTAAACAAAATTTCAATTTTCAATTTTAGATTTCTTAACATCATTTATATCAACATTTCAAAAGAAGGCAATATTTGAAATTACTCTTTCATATAAATTTCTCACTATGTTGAAATTCCCATGCTATAAAGATCGACTTGTCATCCAAAATATTGGAAATATCATAAATTATAATCACTCACTCACTGAGGTCACACATTCATTGCTCAATCATGCATGATGATGAGTGATGATTGAAGGCTACCAAGCTCTCGTTGTCGAGATGTGACTCCGACTCCCAAGTCACTTGGGTCTACGATCTAAGGTGTGAAAACGTGTCAACGGCTGCGGTTGTAACAAGAGAGAATCACTACTAGTTTATTACTAGGCCTTGAACGGGCCCAAAACTTTGTTCCTACTACCTATGTGAATCTAGCTGTCAAAGTCCACTTGTTTTTCATCAAAATGAAATTCGAATTGTCGGTTTGATGAGTCCTCCTCTACAAGACTTCATTTCTTGCATGAATGTTGCAAACTCACGACAACTCCAAGTAACACTCAATGGCATGCAACTAGGATCACAAACCATGTAGAGGTTGATTTATGCATCGATATAGAGAGGTGGCACTGGGCACATGATATGGAGAAACAATGAGTTAGAAAAACACATGGACCAAAGCAAATAAATTTAAAATAAAAATAAAAATTTGATCAAGATTAGTCTTCAATTTTATGGATGGCATGATCGTGATGCAATCTCCCTTCGTCCTTCCAAACATTTGTGATTTCTCACCACATTTGTCCTCTACCGTCACCACCAAAATAGTATAAAAAATACTTGTATGTACATTATCTTCTCTTTAAATCTTCATCTCATACTCATAACTAAAGATTATCGCATGCATGCACATCCTCACCTTATAATCTCAATTGGGTCAAAGCATAGAGACAACCATAAAATCTCAAATGTGTCAAGATGCAAAGATTAAGAGACAACTATAAGTAAGTCTTATATTAAATTTATCATCTAAGTCTTTAATTGACATTATCAATTGAGATTTGACATGTTGGATTGTTGTGATACTCTTATCACTCATTACCAATGTGAGTGTAAGGCACTCACTCCATAATTTTATGTCTCCTTCCTCATTTTCATGCCTTTTGGTAAGACAATAAGGAGGGTAGTGGCCTACATCAACATGGAAAATGGTTTAGACATAGAGGTAGATATATTAATTGTTTTCATTAAATAATTTAAATTTCTTGCCAGAGTGACTTCTAACTCACTGAATTGTGGATTGGTATAAAATACAACAAATTTTAGAGCCCTGAGCTCTTAACTACTCATACCTAGAACTTTCTCAAATCCAACCATTAGCAAAATTATTTTGGTATTTTGGTTCTATTTAAAAGGGAGATTGTATCATTGTCGAGACTCGAACATGCAGCCAGTTGCAAGGCTCCAACTAACTTAGGTCGGTTGGAGTGTGGATGCCATAAAACCAGTTGCTTATTTAAAATATTTTACATATAAGTTTAATACCTAGAAATTTTGTCTTATTTTCTGAGATGTTATTTAATTAATTGTCAGTTAAATATTAGCATGAATTCCTTGTTAAATTTTATGAGTTTGTATACAAGGTAGGGAATCATATTTATTTGGATTAAGTCACGGGAATGAAATAATTACAAGTGTAATTATGTGATATTGATTTTATGCAAGCCGATCTATTTTTATTTAAGTCGAACTCCAAAATTATTTCAAAGAAATAGAAATTGCTTGACATAAATATTTAATAATTTTTTGGTGATTGAGTTGGGTTGGACCAATTTGTCTAAAGGTTCGACCAATTTATCTAATAGAAATAAAAATTATTTGATATAATTATTTAATAAAGTTTTGGTGATTGAATCAGGTTTGACCAATTTGTCTAAAGAGTTGGGTTCGACCAATTTGTCTAATAGGTAAATTGAAAACCTTAGACTGATTTGATTTATTGAAACCAAAATTGTTTTGGGTTAATAAAAACCATGGGCTAATTTGTTTAATTGGAGAGATTAGATGTTTAAGTCTTAATTATATTTATTAATTAAATGACAAACAATACCTTCATTTAAGGTATGTTTTTAGGAGCTTTGTAATGAGTGATATTGCTAATTTGAAAACCACGGGTTAGAGTGGTATGACTACAAATTTATGCTTTAGTCTAAGTTAGACATATATGAATATGTTTGAGTTGTTGGGTTAGTCTACATCCGACAACTATATGTTTTAGTCGAAGTAGACTATATATTTATATTTTAAAATTTCTCTATTTTCATAATTGTCGGGTTAGTCTACAACCGACAACTATATGTTTTAGTCGAAGTAGACTAGATATATTTTATTTAAAAGCTCTCTATTTTCGTAATTGTCGAGTTAATCGTCAACCGACAAGTATTTGTTTAGGATTTTAGTTGGTCAGACGACTAAGCCCTTTTAGCATAGTTTATGAAAAATGGTCGGAATTCCTAAGAATAAACTTTATAAGAAAAGAATTGGAAATATTGTTTCTCGGCCAAATTTAGTTGTGGTCGAGTAAACTTATTTAATAAGAACACCATAATTTACATTGTTATTTTGGGTGTATTAACATATGTCTTAATCTTTTATTTAAGGTGAAACTTAAACTTATTGTACAGTAAGTTTTGAAAGGAAAATGATAAGTTGAAGTTACCTAATTAATGGGTAGACAAATAAATATAGGCATGTTAATTTAAGTTTTTAGAATGTGTCTATGCTCTAAGATTGAGTAGTTTTACGTGTTCCCACGAGAAAAAAAATTACTGTACAGTTCTTAATGTGCAAGGTTTATTATTAACTTTGCATTTGTGCATTAAACTATTTTGTATGAATTTATTGAACAAATGTTTCATAAATTCTTCTATGCTTTCAACATTATGAATTTTAATGCATTTGTTGTAAGATTTAATGGGTCTTTTGAAAAAAAAATATGATTATGCTATCTTACTTTATAGTTAATATGCACTATAAAATGCATTGGTTGAAGGGGTGTGTTACATTTTAAAAATAGAATTGATATACCAGATCAACTACAAATTAAACAAATTATATTTCAAGAGCTTCATAAAAGCCCATATTCCGGGCATCCAGGCTATCAGAAACTTATTACAGCCCTAAAAAAATATTTTTATTGGTCCAATATGAAAAATGATACCACTGAATTTGTTGCTAGGTGCTTGGAATGTCAACAGGTTAAAGTTATCCATCAACACCTTGTTGGGTTATTACAACTTATACCCATTCCTATAATACCCCCATTTTGACCCTTAGGATGTAATGGCTTTATATGTGAATATTGTGCATACCGGATGTATAAATTCCTAGCGTGGAGCTCAAGGCCTAGGCCCTGCTAGTGAATGCTTGGCTTTATAAGGCAAGTAGTTTATATTTTGTGAACCACGTGTTAGTAAACCATGGAAATTGTAAAATCATGTAAATATTTATGATGTAAATACCATTTCAAGAACTAGATGGAATCAATTAAAAATGACGGGGTTGAATGTATCCACTAGGGAGAGGTGAGAGGTTGGGGGATTCAATCATTGTCAAGTGTCATTTTGAGAACCCATCTTGACTAGCATGTTGACATTTAATTATGTTAGGGAGAGGCAGCGGAGAAATCAGTTCATGAAATTAATGGAGCACGGGCAATCTCAGAAATTCATATTGCGAGTTATGGGCTTACTTTACTTGGTCCAAAAGTTAACTTCCTTATGGAAATTCATTTTTCCTTCATCCCCATTCCATTACACAACAACCAAACATCATTTTCCCAGCCATTATGGATGCCCAACAGTGAAGAATTGTAGAAATCGCAACCAGAGAAGAAGCCA
This sequence comes from Larix kaempferi, assembly GCA_027924585.1. NCBI lineage: Eukaryota > Viridiplantae > Streptophyta > Pinopsida > Pinales > Pinaceae > Larix > Larix kaempferi. The sequence goes on along the minus strand of BSBM01001051.1, from coordinate 31,026,571 downwards.
TGATTTTGAGTGCCAAAAATGTCCAAAATTTGATGTGAGCAACAAAATCCAATGGGGAATCCATATATGTAAACCCTGGGGAAAAATTGAGAGTGTCAAATGCCCAGAAATCCATAAGAAAACCTAGATTTAGAAGCTGGGAATTTCAATTCTGTTTTTGGGAGTTAAGTAGCAAGAATTTGGGAAAATCCAAGAGTCGATCGAATTGGGTGAGAGATCAAAGGTCATATTTGCTTGGTAAAACCAATGAAGTCACAAATATCTATGGATCTAACAGATTGTACCTTTCTATGCCCACCCTAAAGAGCACTGGAGGGGAGGGGACCCTGAGAGACTGTGTAGTAAAGAAGGGGGCCTTCCTTGTGTTTTGTGTGGTAGGTATTGTGGGTGCCAAGGTTGTCTGAGATCAATTGAGATGCATGTAGCTCTGTGGTTGAGCTCACTGGCTTATCATTCTACTACCCTATCTCCTTACATGCTTGACAAACCCAGTTGTGTGCTAGCTTAGCATGAGTAATTGTGACTGTGGCTGTGAGTGAGCCTGGGTAGTTCCTCCTTAGTGGATACATAGCCCAGCTTGGGGGTGGTCTCTCAGCTAAAATAATATAGGCTGGAAAGAGACCTATGGTTGGGTGGAACGTTGCTTCTCCATATCCAGTTGCGTGGACAACTTCAATTAAATATAAGTGTTCACTGTTTATTTATGATAAAATTGTGTATTATGGATGACTAATAATTATGCTAAATTGAATGAGATGACCCAGTTTGAATGATCCAATTGATTTGTCAAAATTGAATGATTGAAAATAGCATAAGATGAATTTATCTATGTGCAAGATTGATTGTTATGTCTGTGTTGAATATGTTGATACATGCATGTTGTGTGTATGCAATTGATTTTAATTCCGCTGTGTATTTTTAATATGCATTGCACATGCATTTAAATGCTATTGCATTTAAATTTAAATGAAATTTGATAATACGACCTCAATGGGGGACTTTAGCACCCTGCAGATCCATCATGTTCCCTCCACCGATCGATTCTGTGAGAGGGGACGTGACAATTATGCAATGGAAATGGGACACAATCACGATGGATTTCATTACAGGCCTACCCAAATCTAAAAGGAAAAATGATTCTATTATGGTGGTAGTTGATAAGCTCACTAAAGCAGTACACTTCATACCCGTCAAATCTATCTACAAGGCAATTAATATAGCTCAAATTTTCATAAAAGAAATGTTTAGGCTGCATGGCATACCAAGGACGGTGATTAGAGATAGAGATACTAAATTTACATCATATTTTTGGAAAGCTTTATTTGTAGGCATGAATACTAAGTTGAATTTGAGTACTGTGTATCACCCACAAACAGATGGGAAAACGGAATGTGTAAATCATGTACTTGAAAATATGTTGCAGATGTATGTTATGTTCAACAACCAAGTAAGTGGGAAGAGTTTTTGCATTTAGTTGAGTTTTCCTATAACAATAATTACTAGGATTCTCTCAAAATGAGTCCTTTTGAAGCACACTATGGAAGAAAATGTAAAATACCTTTGAGCTGGGGAAATATAGAAGACCAACTAACTTTGGGACCAAAAATTTTAGAGCAGATGGAACAGGTGGTGTGACAAATAAAACAAAATCTCAAAACAACTGAAGATAGACAAAAGAGTTATGCTGGAACCAGAAGAACAACGAAGGGATTCCAAGTAGGAGATCATGTGTTTTTAAGAGTGAAACAAAAAAGAAGTTCTTTAAGAAGTAGAACCTATACCAAGCTTGCACCTAGATTTGTGGGTCCCTTTGAAATTTTAGCCAGAGCGGTACTAGTGGCATATCAACTAGCACTACCCCCTCATTAAAATTCATGATTTCTTTCATGTATCTCTTTTAAAAAAGTATGTCTATAATCAAACTCATGTTATTGACTGGGATGTGCTCTAGGTGGAATCAGAAGGAGAGGTTCTTATAGAACCAGTACGTATCATAGACAAGAGAGAAATAATGCTCTGGAAGCGGGCAATCACTCAGGTTAAAGTGCAATGGGAGCATTACACTCCGGAAGAAGCCACCTAGGAAAGAGAAGATGATATGAGACAAACATATATCCTTTCCTATTCCAATAAGAATATGTTGATTAAAGTTTCATCGAGGACAGTGAAAGGATTTAGGGGGGAGGATTGTAATACCCCTCGGTTAGAGATTGAATTATTAAATGAACATATAAAATGGGGTAATTTCCTGATAAAGTTTTTGACTCTGATATTTTAAACATCATGTACATAAATAAGTACTTGATTATTTTAATTTAATTATTATATGAGTGTGAGCATCCTTGCAATTCTTTGAATGAATACATATTAATTTAACTGTGGATCTTTACTCATCCCTAATGGGACAAGTGGTCAAATGTGAGGGAATTGCTTACTAACCAAGAAATTCCTAGGCAAATAAAAGACATTCCTAGGAAGGAAAGAAGTTTCCTTCAGGAAATTGAAAAAGGAGAGCTTTCAGGATCTGTATTGTGAGATTTCGGGCCTAGAAAAGGAATTGGAGCTTTTAGGCTTTGTGTTCCATAGCTTTCAGGTTCATTTAGTAACCCTACCCATAGAGTTTGGTGGCACCTGGAAGAGGATGGTTGGTAGGTTAGATTGAGTTCTGGGAAAGGGGGTGGATATTTGCAGCCTTTTCTGGCTTAGAGATCCTAAGGCTGGGTGGAGCAGGGATGCTTAACACTTAGTAAGTCTTGATTTTGGTCTCTCTCTTTATCCTTAAAAATAAAGTCGTATAAACTGTTAGATTAATGACTTAAGCATTATTATTGATGATTAAGGATTTAAGCATTCATATTGGCGATTAAGATGGTATTGGAGATGGTATTGGTTACATGATGATTATGTTTAATTCTTGTGTGTTTACAACTGCACTGAATTAATTATGTATTCTATTGAGAAAGAAGTTATGATTTGGATTTTTGAATAAGGCTATTGAAAGTGTTAAGGCCGCAATCCTACAGGTTAAATATAAAGAAAGACAATGGAAACCCGAGATATTAATTTCAGGGTTTATTGATAGCCAGTAGGTAAACTTATGGTATCCCTTAGAAGTTACGCTATGCAAATTCTAGGAGATAACATAAACTCACACAAGTTAAATGATGTGAAAATTGGTATAAATGTGTTGGTCGTTATACTATTATAACTGCAAAATAATATGGTTTTTTGCCTTCACAAAGTTTTTTAAAAGAATTTTTATGTCATGAACAGGCCGAGGAGGCTAAATTTTCTTAAGCTCGACAATAGAACTGAACACTATATTGTTTACAAACATAGTATATTATTTAGAAAAGCACTATTCACGGGTATATATATATATATATAAGAACGTTTATGCAAAGACAAAATACTGGGAAAATCAATTTGGGGCTTCGAATTAGTTAAAAGTATTGATAATATTCACTGAGATTATAATAGATGGAATAATAGAAAACATGATACACAACATTACAACAGTTTACTAGCTGTAAACTAATAGTTGAGAGGATTAACACAAAATATCTCCTCTATAAGATCGAACAGAGATGGTTATGGCCCTTTCTTATCACAAGACTTCAGTAAATATAATACAAAGTAGTATGGGTGTGGAAGCCCTCTAAAATCCCTAGCAAATGTCATGGCCAAATGCCTATAAATTAAAACTCTATCCCTCATAATGGGAAATAACTATTACAATGAAAACATCTCCCATGGAGACTTACCATAAATGTAAAAGGCATCGTAAAATAAGTGAGACAATTCGTTATTATATTCAAGCAAATCAAAGTTATAATTGTTCTTACAATCATCATAAAGACATGTCTTTTGTAGCTTAAATATTGTGATCTGTGTTGAATCCTATCTAAAGAAATTTACAGCCTCCTCCTTGCTAAAATAACAGAATTTTCTTTAGTAACAAAATTGCAGCTCAAGGACAAAAAATTTAGAAAACTTAATCTAGTATAATTGGAAAGAGCCTGAGTTGCATAAGGAGAATTCCTTATACTCCTCATAAACTAGAAGGCCTTCAGGTAACCCAACTACTTCCTTTGACAAGCTGTCAACAAAAGAGTTAAATTCTCTATAGATGTGCCTAATTGTAATCAGGTTGAAGAGATCCAAGAGCCTCCTTGTTATATTACACCATTGTTCCAGCAAGATAACATAAAGAGAAGAACTACCCACTGCCCAGTCCACTATGACTCTTGAGTCACCAAAAACCTGGATTGTTAAAATGTTTTTTCAAAAGAGCAAACTTTAAAAGCCCCCAAAAGCTAGCAATTCTACCTCAGAGTTTGAACCTATTCCATTTTCCAACTTTAGTAGAATATGGTGGTTTTTTGCTAGATTTAAAACCATCCCTCCTCCACATTGTTCCATATTAGAAACACCATCAAAATACCCACATGGAACATCATCTTCTCCACATTGTTCCATATTGGAAACACCATCAGAATACCCACATGGAACATCATCTTCAAGTACAGGTTCATGTAAAACACGAGGATTTTTAAATGCTAGAGGCTTGCAAAATTCCTTGAAAAATATTAAAATTTTAAGTCCTACTATTGTAGGAGACCGAGAGATATTTTCAAAAATCAAAGTATTTCTCATTTTAAAAATAGTTTATAATTTAAAAACTACAAATAATATTATAAAATAATTCTCACTCTTCTAAACATTATTAATTATTTAAAAAATTACAATTAACATTAAAAACCTAGTTTTTAATGTTTTCCATTTTATATTTTATAAGAATCATAATCAGTCAATTTCTTTTCTTCTTTGCAAATTTGCAACCTACAATAAAGGGAACAACTCTTGTTTCCCACATTGAGCACACCTTTATAACCAAAACTCTATACTTCGGTCGTTTCTCTAATCTCTAATTGATATACTTGGAAGTTGTTTCTACATCAAATTTCTAATTAAAAGATCTAATTAATATACTTGGAAGTTGTTTCTACATCAAATTTCTAGTTAAAAGTCATTGTATGGAATTATATGAAGTATGGTTTAATTTGGAATGTCCTTCACATATATGATTCGGGTGGAGCTATTAAACTGACCTTAACGTTGCTTACTCCACGCTGCTTACTGACGGGCAGGCAGAGTACGACGACCTTGGGCCAAACAATCTCCATCTGGGCACGCAATGCATCTAACCACTTATGCACCACACTATTCAGAGACAAGTCTATCTTTCCTACTTCATTTGTGGATGGTTTCTTCTTGTTGTTACAGTTTTTCCTTCTGCTGGGCAGGATTTGCTTTAATCTCAGTTGGGATTTCATGTCGCGCACCCTGAGCCTGTATTAGTTGGCTGGGCATTCAGTACAAAATCTAAATTACGAGAATACTTTTTACGGAAGCTTGTCTTATCGGGTTGCTCTGCCTTCCGACAAAAACGATTAAGCACCAGCCATTTTTATCTTTGGCTTAATGATTGATGAATATATGGTGTTAGTCAAAATTTACAAGTGGTTTTACAATTTTGAGTCACATTGTTTAGAAAGTTAGGTAAGGAGGTTGATTGTTATTATTATTTTTATTTTTTTCAATAAATAAGCAGTTATTTATTGATGGGAGTATTAGTTATTTATTGCCTGATGGGAGTATGAGATTCAACTCTAAACTTGTTTCTGTATATAAAAATACTGGCTCTCTTTTCACCACTTTAGATCTTGCAGATGGAACATCCATCATAGCTAAAGGTCGGGTTAATGTATTTTGTCTTCAAGATTTCTAAATCCGTGTTCTGCGTTATTTAAAACTAATTTGATTTGGTTATGGTGGCCAGATCGTAATAGGTTGTGATGGCATGCATTCGGTAGTTGCAAAGTGGAGGTGGAGGTGGTGGCAAATCTCTATTTCATAAAAAGTTGAGGACTAATAAATTGAACAAATTTATGGATACATTATTTTTATTTATCTTAATTTCTATCAATTGTCCACATCTCCAAGTAAATAGATCCTTCTTATAACTTTCTACAAATAAAATAAGTGGCAATGTTAAGAACATTGCCACTAAGTGACTCTTGTTATACATTTTTATTTGTCATTTTAAAAAAAAAATTGTAAATGATTATTTTTTTTATAAATTTAATCTCTTTAAGATGATACAAACTTGAGTAATGGTCTACCGAGAACATGGAGCAGAGGAGAATGCCCCGTACATGGTGACATGTGCTTCACGTAGTTACCCACCTCTAGTTTTAATGACTAGTCTACACCAACAACCAAACTTTCACTTCCATTGGACGTTGGTAATGTGGGCGATCAAGGTAGCGAACGATGATGACACTGGCAGATAAGAATGAGAATTCGGAGTTGTAGGTCGAGATTTATTCTTGTATAATTGTGGTAGAGAGTAAATATCGTCTAACATTTTATGGTTGAAAATTTAAGGATTCGTAAAATTCACTGAGGGTTCTATATTTTAAGAAAATTATGGATCCTTAAAGTTCTCTGTACTCCCTTTTGACTAAACCGTGACATTCAACAAAAAAAAAAAACATAAAAATACAATTTCAATCCATGACAAGCTTTCTCTTTGGTTGGAGGTTTATGATGAGTGATATGGCTCTCTGTGTGGGTGATCTAGGAGGCAACAAAGGATGACAAGAAAAACCCATATGCCCCACGTCCTATAGGAAATTGGGGAAGTGAAAGAAATCTTATAGGCTGTCATCTCAGCTCTGGTTTAGAGAAAGATTGAGGGAATGGAAACCTGGGCCGAGCATAAACAACAAGCGATCTTTCTCATCATGGAAGTGACATGTATTCTTATTAAAAAATAATAAAATATTATAAAAAAAATATGTCAACTACTTAAAACATTTACAATTACATATATATAAAAACTGCATAAATGAGATAAATTAAAATGCTTCTTCAAGATTTACACTTTAAAAAAAAGGGTTTGCACTTTAAGACTACACAACAAGAAAACCCATCTTTTAGCACCACAAGTTAGCACCACTTATATTTTGTGGTGTTAAGGTGGTGGTATTAACACCATTTAAGTCTTATGGTGTTAAGGTGGTGTTATTAACACCATATACATTTTCTGGTGTTAAAGTGGTGGTATTAGCACCACTTATATTTTGTGGTGTTAATATGGTGTTATATTTGTGAACTTTATTGGAAATTGAGTTCTTCCTCATCCAAGTTAATGGAAATGCCACCTTGGCAAATACCAAAAAGTGGTGCTAAGTAATTACTTGTCACATATACATGTATTGTAAGAGTTAGGATTGAATTATGAGGATTTCCACCATAAATATAAATAATTCTATTGTAAATTCAATAGTTTTTCATTTTATTAATTCAAATGAACAACCAAAGAGTTTTTACACCACAATAACAACAAGTTCAATTATTTAATTTTATAAAACTTAAATAAATAAATTGGTGAATGATTCATTTATGAGGTTTTGCAATAGAAGCACAATAAGTTCACAAATAATTATTTTTTAATATATCAATCCAATTATTCATTTGCAATACTATTTATACAAATAAATACAATTGAAAAATAAATAAAAACAACCATTTTTAATTTATTAGTGGTATAGATCAGTAGTAATAAAAATTATTTGAATTAAAATTTGATTATCCAATTAAAATATTTAATCTTATTAATTTCTTGAGAGAAATTATTCTCATTATTAGGTTTTTAGCAAAAGGCATGGATCTTAGATCTATAAACATGGTCAATAAAGAAAGCCTCTACCTATTGTCCTAAAAGAAACTTTTTAAAATCCAGGACCAAGAAAGACACCTTAAAGGTCAGGACCACACATCTTCGTAAGAGTATTCTTACCCTCTATGTATGAGCATTGACACTATTACAAGGCTTTAATTACTATGCATAGGTCTTCGTAAGAGTATTCTTACCCTCTATGTATGAGCATTGACACTATTACAAGGCTTTAATTACTATGGATAGGTCCAACGGTTGTCAACATGGCCAAGAGAATAATCTTAGGCCTTAGGCTAAAGGAATCATGAGCATAGAGAAATGGCATGTTGGCAAGTACCATATACTGGTGCTAAGTGCATATTTGTCACATTGACATGTATAAATCATATTTAATTATGATTATTTTCACCATAAGCATATTAACAAATAATTATTTTGTAAATAAATAAATTCAATTTTTTCATTCAAATAAATGCTCATGATTAATTTATGAAGTTCTATACCACAATCACAACAAATTCAATTATTAATTTTTATCCTATTTAAACACATAAACTCACATGATTCATTTATGAGGTTTTACATCATTAACACAACAAGTTCACAGAGAATTATTTTGTAAATAACTCAATTCAATTATTCATTTTTAATATTATTCAAGCAACTAAATACCTATGATTCTTAATATTAACAAATAATTAAAGAAAACCATTTTTAATTTATTATCATTATATATAATTAATAAAAGTGATTTGAATTGAAATTTGATTAATCCATAGTGTATATTTTTATTGATATATTAATTTTCTTGATGGATATTAGTATCATTATTAGGCTTCAAGCACAAGGTATGGATCGCAAATCCTTGGACATGTTCAAGGGAGGAAACCTTTACCTTGGGCCCTAAAAGAAACTTTTAAGAATCTAGGACCAAGAAAGATGATCAGACACGTCTTTCTAAGATTATTCTTAATTTTTATGTGTTGGTTTTGATGCCATTATAAGTTGTGATCACTAGCGATAGGTCTATTGGTCCACAACCTTGTTAGGAGAAGAAACCTTAACCTTAACCTAAATGAATCTTCTAGGGATGTAGGGATACTAATGATTTGTTGATCCAACATAAACGACATTTTGAAAAGATTTATGGCCTTATAATAGGGATAATGGGGGGCATTGGATGAAATAAAACTAGGTATAAGTCTTCAAGGAATATACATGATTGAGGGAGGAAACTTTGGCCTTGGACCTTGGAGGAAACCTTTAGGCATATAAGATTAACAAATATACCTCGAACCACAACATAAAAACTCCGAAGGGTATTGTTGGCCTAATATTGGGGATATTAATGTAACTAAGAGGTTTTAAGCACTATATGTGGGCATATAGGCCCTCAACATTTTTTAGGGAGGAAACATAGGCCTTAGTCCCAAATAAAATATTTTATGCATCCAAGGAAAAATACAATAACTCGGACCACTACACATGACCTATTAGGGGTATTCTTTAGCATTGAGTGAGGAAATTGACATCATTATGAGGTTTTTGCTAGTATATATGGGTCTTGGATTTTTGTATATTGTCATAAGAGGAAGATTTAAAACACACCCATGAACTCCCAACACTCTCCTTGGCATCTGAGTGTTCATGTAAGTGACACTAGGTATGAGAACCTTGGACATATCCATGGGAGGAATCACATGAATTAGGCCCTAAAGGAAGGTTTTAGGCATCCTAGGCTAAGAGTGATCACCCAAACTATCACATAAGATATCATGCACATTATAGTATATCATTAATATTAAAGTGGGATATGGCATGAAATATGTGGTTTTGTGCACTAGGGATGGGTCTTAGAAAATGGTTGAGGAAGAATTTGAATAAGTATATCGTAACATAATATTATTGTTGTAATGAGAGATTATCAAGGCCATGAACCATAACATACACCCTTTATAGTCTATATTTGGCATACAAGTTAGATATGGGTACAATCAATATTTTTTGCATAGTGGGATAGATCTCAAGGCATTGACATGAGTCATAGGAGGAAATAAAGAGTTTTATTTAGGTGTCCCAAGGCCTTGGTAATGATATTATAGGGAATATGACCATGAATTTATCCCTAAAGAAACCAATAAGGTATCCAAATCCATTGAGGCAATAGGTATCTAGGTAAATGGCCTTGGACATGGTCAATTGAGGAGACCTAAATCTCAATCCCTAAAGGAATCTTCTATCCATCAAGTCATAACAAGGTTTCCTCCACCACCCACACATGGCCTCTTAAAAGTATCATTATCTTGTTATTGGGGATGAGGTATTATTAGGTGACTTTGAGTAGTATGTACATGTCTCGGGACCTTAGGAGTGACATTCTAGGGAAGAGTACCATGCCTTCATCCCTAAAGAAATCATTGATGCATCTAAGTCCATGAATAATGTCTTAAAGCACCATTCATGACTTCGCATGGGTATCCATTGTACTATGTATCTAGGTCTTGTGGAATTGGGGCCTTCGACATGGTTAGTGGCATAGACTTGAACCTTCACCCCTAAAGGAAGCTTCTAGTCATCCAGGGATAAGAAGTTTTCTACCAACCTCCCAATGGTATAATTGGTTACTATTGAATATGTTGTTACCATTAGGTGGTTTTTATTAGTATGTACATGTCTTGGGTCCTTGGGAATGGTTTTATGGGGAAGAAGACCATGCCTATGGCCATCAAGCAATCATTAAGGCATATAAAGACATGACCACTACCTAAAAGTACCATGCATGTCTTTGGAGAAGTATTTATGGAACTATGTATCTAGGGCTTGTGGCCTTGGGAACTTGGACATAGCCAGTGGAGGAGAAATGAATCTTGAGCTCTAAAGGAATCTTCTATCCAAATAGGGATAAGAAGATTTCCTCCACCAACCAAGCATACCCTCTTCAAGGTATCATTGGCCTATGATTGATTATGCCATTTCCATTAGGTAGTTTCGAGTAGTATCTGCATGTCTTAAGGCATTGTGAAAGATGTTTCAGGGAAAATGACCATGCCTTTGGCCCTAAATAAACCATTGAGGCATCTAGAGAAATGGACAATACCTGAAGCACCATGCATGACCTTGCATGGATATTTGTGCCACTATGTATCAATGTCTTAGGGTTTGTGGTATTAGGGCCTTGGACATGGTGAAGGGAGGAGACATAAACCTATGGCCCTAACATAATCTTCTAGCCATCCCAGGCTAAGAACATCACCTCAATCAACCATACATGGCCTCATGAGGGTATCATTGGCCAATCATTGAGGATATTAATGATATTATGTGGTTTTGAGAAGTATGTAGGTGTCTTAGGGCCTTAGGAATGATTCTCTAGAGAAGAAGACCATGCCTTTGGCTCTAAAAAACCCATTGAGACATATAGAACCATGAACAATGCCTCAAAGAACCACACATGATTTTGCAAAGGTATCCATGGAGCTTTGTATCTAGGTATCGTGGCATTGAGGATTTGGACATGCTCAATAGAAGAGACATGAGCCTTGGGCCTTGAAATATTTTAGCCATCCAAGGATAAGAGGGTTTCCTTCACCAACCACACATGGGCTCCCATGGGTATCATTGTCCTATAATTAAAGAGGGTGATTCCATTAGGCCCGTTTAAGAAATATGTATGTGTATCGATGCCTTGTGAATGACATTCCAAGGGAAATACCATGCCATTGGCCCTAAATAAACCACCGAGGCATCCAAAACCATGAACAATTCCTTAAGATACCACGTGTGACTATGCAAGGGTATCCATGGAACTATATATCTAAGTCTTGGGGACTTTGGGGCTTCAACATGGTCATGGGAGGAGGCATGGAGCTTCAGGCCTAAAGGAATATTCTAGCCATCTAGGGATAAGAAAGTTGTCTCCACCAACCACACATGGCCTTCTGAGGGTATCATTGGCCCATGATTGAGGATTTCAGTGCTGCTAGGTGATTTTGAGTAGTATGTCCATGTATCAAGACATTGGAAATGAAGTTATAGGGAGGAAGCTCATGCCTTTGGACCTTCAGAAATAATTGAGACATACATAGCCATGAACAATGTCTCGAAGCACCACACATATGACTTTTTAGGGGTATCCATGGCAATATGTATCCAGGTATTGTGGCCTTAGGGATTTCAACATGGTTAGTGGAAAATATCTAAACATGGGACCCTAAAGGAATCTTCTATCCATCAGTCTCTAAGAAGTTTTCCTCCACCAACCACACATGGTCTCTTAAGGGTATAATTGGCCTATGATTGGAGATGTTGGTGCTATTAGGTGGTTTTAAGCAATACACACACGTCTTAGGGTCTCGGGGATGACATTCTATAGAAGAGGGTAATTCCTTTGGCCATGAAGAAACTATTTAGACATCCAAAGCCATTAATAATGCCATAAAGCACCACACATGGCTTCATAGTGTGCCAATGGAACTATGCATCCAAGTCATGGGGACTTGTGGTATTGGGCATGGTCAAATCCAAATAGATTTGTTTTCATCACCTTGCGAAATCCAAATGTATTTGTTCTTTAAACACCATGTTTCTTCCTCAACACTTAGTATATATGCTTTCCTAGCTTCCAATTTTGTAATTTGTTCCTCGTCCATTGTATTATAGAAATCAAACATGATATTCTTATAAAGAAGCTCCAATTTATTTTCCACTTCTAGCAATTCTTGTCTAAGATGTTCCTTCTTAACTTTCTCCCATTGAAAAACCGCTTTATTGAGTCTTTTTAGTTTCTCAAACATTATCATCATAGCCAAATCAACACTATTATACTCAGGACCTTACCATTGGTGTCTGATAAAAAATTTGAAATCCCCATCCTTAGCCATGTATGGTTAAATTTCGTAAATCCTCATCCGTGGACATTGTTGAGGGAGTAAAATTCTACCAAGACTTATAGGAGTCTTCTATGCATTTATGGCCAAGTAAAACACCTCAAACCACCACTAATGGTATTGTGAGGGTATTCTTAGCCCTATGTGTCTGGATATCAATAACATTATGCAATTTTTCATTATTAGGGATGGGATTAGGAGCACTTTACATGGTTATTGGAGAAAACCAGGACTTAGGCACTAAAGGAATCTTTTAGGGATCCAAGTCTAATAGAGATGTAGACTCGTCAAAGCACAACACTTGACTTCTCTAGGGAATCCTTGGAGTAAGAATAGGGATATGGGTGAAATTTGGGGTGTTTTGAGGATTAGGTATAGGTCTTGGGGCTCTAGACATCATCGAGGAAGGAATCTTGAAATTTATATTATAAAGGAACAATCTAGGCATCTGTGGTCAAGAAAGACACTTCAAATGAGAATATAGTTCCTCTTGATGGTATCCTTGACCTATGAGTTGGGATACCAATTCCATTAGGTGGATTTATGTAATAGACATGGGTATCGATGCATTTGACATGGTAAGGAAATGAATACTAGGCCTTAGGCCCTAAAGGCACATTTTAGATACCCAAGACCCATAACAAAGGCTCAAATTACCACAGATGGACTATCCACGAAATCCTTCACCTCTTAACTTGGGAATATTAATTACATTAGTAGGATTTGAATAAATGGTATGGGTCTCGGGATTATAAACATGGTATATGAAAAAAATATTTTCCTTACACCCTAAAGGAAACTTCTATGCATAAAGGGCCGATAAGAACATCTTAAACCACAACAAATGAGATTTAAAATCTACACTTCACCTCTTTGTGGGACAACAATTACATTAAGAAGTTGTTCAACACTAGGTATGGAACATGGAACACAAAACAAGGTTTGGGGGGGGATCCTAAAACTTATGCCATAAAGGAAGCTTGTAGGTATCTAGGGCTTAGAGCAACAACTCAATCTACAATATAGCACCGCTCGAGGGTATCCTTATCATCTAAGTGGGGGTAAGGGAGCTATTGGAATATGTTTAGTAGTAGGTATGTTTTTAAGGAATTTGGCATGGATTGGGAAGGAAATGTGGGATATGACTCCTAAAAATTATTATAGGTACAACACATCAAACCACTACCCAAGATACGTATCTAGGTCTTGTGGCATTAGGGCCTTAATATGGTTAATAGAAGAGACCTGAACATAGGTACCTAAAGGAATCTCCTATCTATCCATGGCTAAGAAGGTTACCTCCACCAACCACACATGGCCTCTTAAGGGTATCAATTATCTATGTTTGGGAATGTTGATGACATTAGGTAGTTTTGAGAAATACACACATATATTGGGGCCTTAGGAATTCCATTCTATATAATAGGACATGCCTTTGATCCCAAAGAAATCATTTAGGCATACAAATCCATTAAGAATTCCAAAAGGCACTACACATGGATTCACAGAGTATCGAGGCTACTATTCATCCAAGTCATTGGGACTTGGGTCATTGGGCATGGTCAAGGGAGGAGACCTCAACCTTAGGCCCAAAAGGAATTTTCTATCCATCAAGGGATAAGAAGGATACCTCAACCAACCACACATGGCCTCATGAAGGTAGCATTGGATTATGATTGATAATTTTAGTGCAATTAGATGGTTTTGAGTAATATATACATGTGTCAAGGCCTTGGGAATTATATTATAGGGAAGAAGACTATGTGTTTGTCCATAAATTAATTATTGGGGCGAGCCTTGAACAATGAATCTAGGAATCGTGCATGACCTTGTAGGGGTATCCATGTCACTATGCATCCAGGTTTTTGTCCTCGGGACCTTGGACATTGTCAACATAGGACACCTGAACCTTAAGCCATGAAGGAATATTCTAGCCATCTAAGGCAAAGGAGGTGGTATCCACCAACCACACATGGCCTCTTGAGTGTATCATCAGCCTATTATTGAGGATGTCAATGACATTAAGTTGTTTTGAGCAATATGTTGGTGTCTTGCGGCCTTGAGAATGATGTTCTAGGGAAGAAGACCATAACGTTGGCCCTAAAGAAATCGTTGAGGCATTCAGAGCTATGAAAATTGACTCAAAGCATCATGCATGGAATTGGAGTGGTATCTATGGCGCTATGGATCTAGGTCTTGTAGCCTTGGGCCCTCAGAAATGTTTATTGGAGGAGATTCAGAGACCTAAACATGTGGCTATAAAGGAATCTTCTAAACATCTAAAACTAAGTAGGTTACCTCCACAAACCGAACTTGGCCTATTGAGGGTATAACTGGCATATGATTTAGTAAGTTTATTCCATCAGGTGGTTTTGAGAATTATGAAGGTGTCCGAGGGCCTTCAGAATGACATTATAGGGATGAAGACCATGACTTTGGCTCTAAAGAAACCATTGAGGCATATAGAGCGTTGAATAATATCTCAAAGAATCACACATGAGTTTCCATGGGTATCCATGGTGCTATGTATCTAGATCATGTGGTCATAGGACCTTGGACATGGTAATGGAGGAGACCTGCAACTCAATTGCTAAAGGAATATTCTAACCATGCAAGGCTATGAAGGTTTCATCCACAAACAATAAGTGGTGTTTTGGAGGTATCATTGGTCTATGTTTGATGATGTTTGTGCCATTATGTGGTTTTGAGAAATATGTATGTGTCCTAGGGAATCGGGAACACTTTGTTAAGAGTAATGTCTTATTTCTAAGGTTTTGGTTGTTTAATTCATCCCATATGTCTCTGATCAACGTGAACACTTAACTTATGATTGACCCCCCCATCCTATCATTGTGAAGAGGAAACCCAATGGGCATTGTTAGGAAATCTACCTAGGCGACTTCCTCATGGGGTTGTGCGATGTACTTAAAGTTGAAAATAGTGCATCATAACTTGGATTTTATCACCCCAAGTTAGGTCGCTATAATTGTTTCATTCTATCTTCACTTAGATGCATCCTTGACAGATTTCACCACTAATTATGGAAATTCATTTTGATGGACTCATTTTTTCTTTTATATAGATCTGCTTGAACCATGCTAGAAGCATAGAGGTGTTGTTTCATCATATTTTACATAATCACATATCTAATTGAAAAAACTAGAGACTAAATCACCATTGTGAGTCCTTGTTACCCTTGGGGATATCTTAAAATCCATGGTCTTGTGTCATCTTCCATCAAATTAACTAGTTGTACTACTACCAAAACATACATTTAAAACTGTCATGGTAGGAAAAAGAGGATTGAGAGGATATGGAGGACAACCTCCACCCATCCCCTCTCCTCCTCCCCATTGAGCAACTCTCACCCATCTACCCCCCCAAAAAATAACTTCTACCCTTGACTAATCCTCCTACTTCTGGACCCCTTCGTTGAAAAATGTTGATGATACTAATGAGAAATGTTGAATTTGGAACTAGAGAAGGATTAGATTCACGATTACACTCGTACAAAAAAACATTACCTTCATTGAACTCTTAGAACTCTTAAGAGATCCATGTATTTATAGGTTTTCTTTGGAGATCTCCATGAATGGGAACTAAAGATGTAATCCAATTTGAGCCATGTGGTTGCCTCTTTGACTTTAGTACTTTATCACAATGGTAGAAAATACAAAATTTAGAGGTTTTTCTATCTCTAAATATGCATGAAAAATGCTAAAGTGCATCATTTACTGTGTTGGTGACATACATGAAGACTTTGTAAGTATCAAATGATTACTTGCATAAACTATGCAACCTAAAAAACGGAGGTATCACACAACAAAAAATTTAGTCAATTACATTATCTAACTTTGATGATCCATAGATTATACAACAATTTCTCGTAACTTCATTGACATCTCATGCCAGTATTCAATCATGAATGATGTTTTATGTAAAATGCATTCATTGCATATGAAAAATGTCTAATAACAATATCCATTGTCTAGGATTGATGGTTTATTTGGCCAACTCAAAGGAATGAAAGCCTTTTCAAAATTGTATTTAAGATCAATATATTATTATTTTAAGATGGAAGAAGTAGACATTCCTAAAGCAACATTATGAATTCTTGTTATTACATTTTGATTTGACCATCAAGTAAGGATCGAAGGTTGTTGATTATGCCACATGCCAAGAAAATCCTCCAACATTCCAAGTCCAACAAATCCCCAAAAGGAATCTAGAAAATCCTTGAAGCATCAAAATTACTCCATAAACAAATATCCCATAGAAGAGGGCGCTAGCTATCACCCAAAAGTGGTTAACTCCATTCTTAAAAAAAAAATTAAAAATATTGATGACCCATTTCAAACCAATTCTCATAATTTAATCCATAAATGAGATGGCCGAAACCACAAAACCATGATTCCATGACCCTTTTGTTAATGGCAAATATTTTTTATTTTTTAAATCCCCGACAATGCAAAAATAATAAAAAATACTCAAATCCACTTTCTTTCCTTTTAATAAAACATTTAAACAATAATGGTCTCTTTTCTTTAGCTTGCCCAATTGCTATTACCCATTAGACTTATAGGAAATATCACATATTTACCATCAATAGCATAAAATATGGGAAGCTACATTTCTCTGCCCTCTTCATGGATGCGGTTGAGGCTACAGGGGTTTTCATTGTTCACGGGTGTGGCTGAGGCTAAAGGGGTTATCCATGTTCACAAGTGTGGCTGATGCTACAGGGGTTTGACATAGCTTGTCATTTCAAGAGCACTGCCCTATGCTACAGGTGATGTAAAGCTACCTTTTTTCACAAGTGTTGTCTTTCACCCTCCCACTAGGGTTTTCATCCTTTCGCATATATTTTTTTTCATTTTGATGATGATTCTCGAGTCTAAGAGAACTCCAAAAATTGTCTCCCACTATCCATTGCAAATCTCCTTCATTCCACAACACTATGTGAGATCATAGCTTCTTCTTCCCAGTATTTACAGGATGGAGCGGCGTTGTGGTATTCCTTGTGTAATTTTACGGCTCGGACAATGAACGCGCCCTACTTCGGACCTTATGCTTTCAGAAGCCCACGGGATTGAACCCTGGCGCTAGTTTTTCACTGCTTTTCTTCTGCGGCAAATAGTAAGTTTCTTCATCTAACATTTCAGGAGGGAAGGATGTGAAATGCAATGCGAATCATGTACATATCTATCCAGATTTTGAATAATCCATGTTAATGTGATAGGTGGTCGTTTTGTCTTCCTGCATTGCAGGTATTGTGTTCTGGTCTTTTTCCAAATAGTCGGTTGTCTGACCCTAGAGGACAGGCTATCTGACAATGTGGGTGTTCTTTTTTATATTCACTTTATTTTTAATCTGGCCATTGTGGAGCCACAGATCTGTACTGTTTTACAGAGTCAGGATAGAATTCACCCTGGGGTTTTCGTATAGGATTTGATATGTGTTTCCATTTTTGCGCCCACTCTTTCTACCCTAATCACTTCTTTACAAGTATGTCTTTGTTTTCATAACCCATTTTTCTCAAATGCAAATGAGATATATCTATCTACACATTTTCGATGAAATGCAATAGGGGGTTTGTTGTTGGGCATTGGCAAGTGGACAACTGTTTCGTAAGGGAGTATTACCATGTCCCACAACAATGGCCAGAGTATGTGCACCAGTTCTATACAGATCTAAGCGTCATGGCCTGGACCGAGACAAGCAAAAAAAGGCTACAGAGATGAAGGTACTGAATTCTTTCTCATCCACTGATGCTTTGGATTTATCAAAACTCTCGTCGCTTTGTAATGCTGCTTTTGATAACGTAGTAATAGATTGTGAATACGACCCTCTAAAGAATCAATTTAATTATAAATGTTGATTGGGGCCATTTTCTATAACCTGTAGTTTATGGGACAACCAAACTTCCCACGATGAACAACTTTACGACTTCAACCATCTTTCGGGAGGAGGGGGTAGGATGGCGATGTAGTGAAAGGGCCTTAGGTAGGGCCTTGCTGTGATGCAGAGATACAAACAGAGATTGTAGGCAACAGTTTGCATAAGGTTGGGTTTAAGAAGCAAATATAATTCATTTTGAAAACCGTCTCGATAGCACTTTTTACACAGGGTTATCGTTACCTACCACAGCTCCCGAGGTGCTATCCCATAACTCGATCCAAGCTATATTTATTGTAATTGTGTAAAATTTATCTTCAAGCAAAGGAAACTAAGCCTGTTTCCAACCTACGCATAGCCAGAAACAACAGCGAGAGATTCCAACTTCTTCAGCTATAATTCTTCCCAAACTCTTGCTTAGTTGTGGATGGATCACTTCTCCCTTCTTTTATTCCTTGACATAAGAATATGGTGTTGACATGTTTTCAGTCCTTGTTCAAATAGATATATTTATCAAATATGAGATGCAAAACTGTTTCAGAAATTTGTGAAATATAGATATAACTATATTCACATCAAATCATTCCTATTACATACAGGGAGATAATTTGTCCAGACTGGCTGAAGCCTAGCAGATCAAAATCAATTACTCAAATATAACTAGCATAAATTGTGCATGCTAGGTAGAGCTGCAACTTGATTAATAACATGCCATGACCATATTGTGGATTAAAAGTGACTGTATCTGCCATATCGAGAGGAAATTACCAAACAAAACAATACTTTCTCCAATAGCATTTTTCTATGATCACAGCCACAATCATGGTGCTAACTTACAGATTATCATCTCTGCATCTAAGGTCTGGCACAAAGAATTGCCAATGGGTTTGTACAAAGGTAAGTTCTTCTGTGTATTCACATATTTCCTTTGTTTGCAATTTTAGTTTGTAGCTTTGCTTCATGAAATTAGAGCGTATTTGTCGCTTTGGTGTATTTCTAGACTTGTGGTCATTTTGAGCTTATTTTCAATTTGCAAGATTGGAAGAGAAGCTAATTCGTGTCTTTTTCCAACAGCTTTGCTACAGAAATCTGCGAAATGTGAGGTTGATAGGCTTGGATATGAGAGCCAAAGCAACAAAAAATATCAAATGTAGCCCATTTTTAATGTACGAGCAGTTAAAACATAGAACAAAAAAAACTTGCGGCTGCAATGCAACAAGTGTTATCTCTTATTTTGAAAGAAGACCGTGGCTCTTTGGCTGTTCAGGCGAGATCTTTGGTTATTCACATAATTGTCATGGCTTCATGTTCTGATTGTAATATTAGATTTTGCTAATTTTGAAAAAAGGCTATGACAACATCTTTGGAAAATTACATTGTTATGAATTCATTCTCTTCATTCTTTGATTCAATTTTTCTATTTTAAATGTCCAGAGTAATGGGATCGTCAAATACTGCCACATCTCCAAAGTGGTTGTCTTTTGCAGCAAGAAGTGTGAGGTTAGCTCCCTGTGGAGCACCCACAAGCATAGATGTTGCATTCTTGGCATTGAGGCCAATGTAGATTACATAATGGAAATACAACACCAGATTCCTACAAGGCGTTGGGAGTTGTTGCTTCTTCCAGCTATGGCCATCACTAGTTTGCAGCAACACAGTGGACACCACAAGCCATACAAAGAAAAAGTGTACAGCTCTACTATACTTATTATACTTCTTGATTGCCATTGCAAATATAAGCCTGTCACCTATCTGGGAATGACTGCAAATTACCTAATGAGGAAGCAGAATACACCTCTCTCTATATAGTATGAATTACAGCACTGATCCTTAGTACAAATTATTTAATAGTTTGTTGGAGAGTGGGTGAGTGATTCGTCCAATGGCATAGAGTCCATTTTGACGACCAACTCTAGTCGCCATATCAGGTAGGCTACCCATAAGAAATATTCATATTATTTTGGAGCTCCGGTTTCCACTAATATTTGAATGATAACCCATCAGAAAG
Source organism: Larix kaempferi (assembly GCA_027924585.1). Taxonomy (NCBI): domain Eukaryota; kingdom Viridiplantae; phylum Streptophyta; class Pinopsida; order Pinales; family Pinaceae; genus Larix; species Larix kaempferi. The sequence goes on along the minus strand of BSBM01001051.1, from coordinate 31,006,035 downwards.
CTTTACATTACTATAGAGCGAACAAAGTTTGTTGCGTATTTGCATTTGTATATTATTTTATCAAAAGCATCCAGATTCTATGAATCTCAATACAATTGGAATGCTCCTTCATTGGCTTTAAAACATGGTTTAAATCAAATTAACAAAAGCCGCCATTGATTTGATCGACTTGGGTCAAAGCTTAAAGTTTTGTTAAATCGGAAGTTGAAGCATTAACTTGCTAATCTGGTAGTTCATTTGATTTTCTTTGGGATAATGTGGAAGTATGCGTGGTTAATTTAGAAGTTGTTTTCATGGTATGTAATGGAGTAAAAAGCCTCGTTCATTTGACAATATAAATCTATGAGTTGATGTGAAAACCTTGTTAATTTGGAAGTTGACTTTATACTATCGTTGGGTTGAGGTAAAAGCATGTGTTTAATGATTTATTGCTATGTGGGCAGCAGAAACCCAATAAACAAAGGCAACCCATTAGACAAAGGAAATGTTTAGGGTGAGGTGAGAACATATGGTGTGCTTTGTTGATATATAGCAACCCATTAAACAAGGCCACTTAGCCCAAAAATATGCATGTTGAGAAATAATATATCACGAGATTAAAGGTTCATTGAGATTGAACATAGAATCAATATTGTAATAACTATTATGGAATAAATGTTTCTTAAAAATGTTAGATGATGACCCATATGGGAGTGAAGGTTTCATATCAAAGATAGGGAGGGACTCTCTTAGTTTATCATAGAACCTTGTACCTAAGGCGTAAGAGAAGAGTTGATTAGGTAGAGAACCATCGTGTGTTCTTGAAGGAGACTTTGTACTATGCTCCTCAGCATTTTCTTAGCCATTTTATTAGTGTTGGAGTATTACGGTTGGAGTATAGTGTAAAAAAATATAAATCACATATTATATATAAATATATATAATATGTGATTTATATTTTTTTTGCACCATTTATTATTTTATGGTGCTTTGCACCACTTTTTATTTTATGGTGCTTTGCACCATATACAAGTTTGTGTATATTAAATAATAATAATAATAATAATTTGTGGTGTTTTGCACCACAAAGCTTCAATCCACCTAAGATTGGTTTTGGTGGTTTGCACCATACACCATGGAATGCCACATATTCATTTAACACCACAAACAACTTTTTGACAAACACCACTTTTGCACCATAAATCTTAGCACCACTTGCGTATCCCCACATTATCACCACTTTTGCACCACTATTTGAAAATTGAGGATTTCCCAAATCCTTTACAAATAGTGGTGCTAATGTGAGGCTAAAATGCCCTTTTTCTTGTAGTGCTAGCTGCTTGATATATTCTTTTAAGATGGATCTATGATGGTGAAATATATGAAGGTTAAACTGTATTGACATCTATTGGAGAAGCCTCTAATGGATAGCAATGAGAAACAATAATAAATCATACTTCATTTTGACTAATTGTAATACCACATTCCCAAAATGGAATATACTCAACAAATTAGTGTAATCTCAATATTTGGGGCTAAATTAAATATCTTAAACAATGCTACAACTAGCATGGTTTTCAAAGAAAAGATCACAAGACAACCCAATGCAGCTCCTTCGACAACAAAGGTGCAAGCTGTTTCCATTTCAGATGATTAACTATATTCTTCGAATCAAATTTCTATAAATACTTTAACTAATCAAACGATCTAAAATTAAAATGCATCACCGAAAAAAATATTCAAACATATCTATATGTTATAAATTTATCCCAAAATGAAGTTAATCCATATTTTTCCTATGATATTAGCGTAACACAAACTCTTGAGTATCTCGGGATTAAATATTTACATTTGTGAAAAAGATATTTCAAATAAATCACACAAAAAGGTAGAAGCTTTAACATTTCTCAGGAATTTGGAGTCTGGTGCATGAAACCTTGTTCTTCCACTGAAAGGTAATCCTTATTCATGGACAGGCTGTTACATATTTTGTCAGGAATTGAAAAAAAAAAACATAAAATCTGATGAGATGTTACTAAGTAGACACTGCATATATAACTCAGAAATTTTAAGCTAGACTTAGCTTAATCCTAGCAACATCTATTAAACATCCATTTAACCTAGTGCACACTGTTCCATTGACGCCCTATGACTTACAGTCCCAACTACCTGGATCTGTATTCTTTCGATGAAAGTCTACAACGCCGCATTTAATACAGAAGATAACTTGCAGAATGCCATTCAAAATGTATGTAGAAAACTTGCAGAAGCCGTTCAAAATGTATGTAGCATATTACTCAGTTCGTTATTCGGCTATGCAACTTGAACACTTTCCAGGCCTGCACCAAAGTAGTATTTTTCTATGTAAAAGGCCAAAATAGCATTACTAGGAAAACATATAGATTCAAACACATTTGCATTCAAATCACTGTTACCTTCAGACTTACCCTTCAAAGTGGAGTCACATCGAAAACGTCGTTCAAAGGCGTGGTTGAAACCAGAGAAGCCCAAAGCAGCTCCAGTGCCTAATTAAAAAAATTTAATAATATGGTTTATACACCTATCTATCAACCATAAAACCCACACTCATTTATATAATAACTGCTTACCTCATTGGGACCGACACGCGCATTTCGCTCTCCCAAATCGGAAAGATCTTTGAGATTCAGCTTATTGAGCAAGTTAATGCTGGTGATGGTTGACGAGGGAGAGATCTCCAAATCGTTGGTGATTATGAAGGTAACGGTCTCCTTCACATAACCTTCCCCGCTGCTCCCCGTGTGATTAGTGATATCTCCGGTGGAGGGGTTCTGCAATTGCACTGGATAGGTCATATTTCGACCGCAGGCACAGCGGCCACCACTCTGAGTGGCCATATAATGGGTAGCGCCACCACTCTGAGAACCGCAAACGTAATAGACAAATGGGATTTATCGGCATTCATAAACATAGTGATCTGGAGTTTCTCTACACTCTTGTAAAGGTTCGAGAGGGAGCCAACTTTCTTTGCTGGTTTTAACTCTGAGAGTAATTTAATGACAGAACCGATTGGCAACGTGAGAAAGCTAAAGAGGAGATCTACAAAATCCTTTCCTGCCTCAGCATACAATATCTTACCAGTTTTTTCGTTGATTAGAAACCTCAAATTCATGCAAATAGCAGCATCAGCATCAGTATCACTTGCCATCTTGATCACCACACAAATTCTCAGGGAAAACCAGATATCAAAGTAAAGGTCAGGTAGAGGACATTGTCGTCATTTAAAGAACCCCAATTAACCTAGACATGGTTTTGGATTCCCAGAATCCATGGTTTAACCGAGCTCATGGTATTTGAAGATAGATTCAGGGAATGGGTCATTATTCTGTAGGGCGTATAAGGTGAGCCTTTCCAAATAGGCAGTACCGAGAGCCTTTGGACTTGACTCATGACGGGACGAAGACTTGTCCGGATAGTGGTGAATGCGTCTAGATTCAAGTATTGACCATGAATTGCTTTAAGTCTCAGGTACTAAAACCTGTCCTATGGTACGTCTGAATGTCTCTGAATTGGAGTGATGACCATGAATTAGGTACGAAAACTTGCAAGTAATGCCAGCTAATTGTAATGCCTTTGAAAATTTGTGCACTGCGCACCAAATGGATTGCCACTTTACCATGATAGAAATGATGGTTTTCTACATGAATCCCTTGAACTATGGCTTTGGTTATGATTTCATCATGTGGGTTTAGGTGTCTGTCCTGAATTATATAAAATTTGAAAGGCACCAAAGCAATAATCATGTGCATCCATTAAAAATTGGAATGTTAAAATTTTGTTTTGGGATTTCATTTGAGCCTTAAGCTTTATTATTATGTATATGTGGGGCATATACTTTAATATTATGTATATGTGTATATGTGGAGCATATAGTGACTACTTCTATAGATTAGTATTAATTGGTAATATACTAGCATTTGCCCCTTGAGGAGCAAAAGTGAATGTGAAGAGACTGGCCATATTGAAGTTCCGACCACTCTTTACAAAACAAATACCATGGAACTGGAACGGTCGGTCAAACTCAAGAGTCGACTGTTGTAAAGTCGATGGTAGGGTCATCTCTTGACATCGACCAATCTTTACAAAGGAAAATGTGCAGGATAACAAAATTTAAACCCAATAATGTTGCAAAAATTCAACTTTTTCAAGATCAATTGGAAACTAATAAGATCTTGAGGTCAAACTACAAGTTCGACCCTATGATGTATCGACCCAAACTTAAGTCCGACGATGTTACATCGACCTGTTGAGGCCTTGAGGGTGCAGGGTAAGTGAAAGGTACTGGAATGGGTTCCAAGGCTCCCAACAGACGGTGAAAATCCAAACTGAAAGGCTTCGAAAGACCCTACGCAAGGGCAGTTCTATCCCCATCCTATTTGGTATGATAATCTCCCATGGATATTCGGCATCCGCTGGCACTCTAAGAGTTGGTGGGTTTGATCAATAGATCAGTTCTCCAATTAATGGAAAACAAAAGTGTAGAACTTAGTCTGTACTAACTTAACCTCTCTAAGAAAAGGGATCTAATCTAAGCCAGACCTAATCTAAGGGAAAGCTGGTTGTTGTGCAAATCGACCTTGATGTAAAATAAATAAGTTTGTTTGTCAGCTTCAACAAAAATGTTAAAAGAAGCATTCACTTGTTCACTTAGATCATAATCAATTAATAAAAATTAAATGACAACAATTTAAGTATTTAAACCTGTTCAAGATTAACCTGTAATCACTTTGTTAATTGAAAAATTAACAATGATTAAAATTACCGTGGATCAAATTGCAGAAATAGATAAAGAAAATATCTTAATTAAATAAACTTAATAAAATATTTTCATGCATGGATCAGTCATAAAGAGAAATATGTATTACATATATGTGCATTAATTTGTGTTTTGCAAAAGATCACATACACTGTAGATGACAATCTGAAGTAGGAAATCATATGCTGTCAAAGAAATTTGAACAATTAAACAAGAGATGATTCAAAAGGTTACTTTACTGTATTAATCAAAGTTCTACAAAAAATTACAAAGCTCTGTTAAGACAGAGTGTCTCCAAATCGTCTCTTGTTGAGGCATTCCTCTTTAAATAAGAAATTACAACTGAGCACAAATGGAAATTCCCAAAAGATGGGGATTATAAAATTTGGAATTACCCTATAGATCCAGAAAATCTTGCCACTTATCATGTATTTCTAACAACTAATCTATGTTTGGATAATTGATGGATTCTGGACCTTCAACAAAATTTGCAAATGAGATTCATTTCTTAATTCCGAGAAGAATCCCGTAACAACGACTTACTGGCTGCTTTTATCAGAACACAAATGATCTGAGAATTCCTCTTTAGAAACCTCCAGATGATTTTCAACGTCGTCAAAAACAGAAAAATCAGTTAGTGGGTCCTCCTCCCTGAGGGACGGTGGACCGATCGAGACTTTATTTATTATAAAATCCCGGATAATGGAGTCATCTGTGACCATTTGTTCTCCAGGAAACTCCCTTTTCTTCCTCTGAGGGCGTTGTATGCAGACAAATAGAGTTTCAAAATCCTCGTCTTCGCTTCCACTTCTTGTATCGGGATCACCTGCATCAAAAGGTGGTGACATAGGTTATTGATATATCAAGTACTGAAGTTCTTCTTCTACACAACATTTGTCCAAATATTTGTGATATGTCTGCTTATTGCTCATACGAGATGGTTAAAGAAAAACCTCCAAAGATTAAATTCAAGATTTTTTCTAAAGAATCTAGACGAAGAACAAAATGCCTCACACTTGTCGCTGTATTTAAGAAAAAATAACAGAACGATTATGATTAAGTATGATGAGTTGTTATGATTAAAATCATGCGATATGAAAACTGCAATCATATAAACTTGAAAGAAACAACTCGTAGCATGTGTTGAAACGATTTGGATTATGACGAAGTACAAATTTAATAGAATTACGCACGACTTGAAGTCGTATCCAAAACGTACATTGTAGATCAATCAAATTAGCAACGATGACTCCAAATTTGATCAGGAGGTCAAAACACAGTATGAAACCTAGCCGCAAGAACAACGAAAAACAGAGAATTCAACGTATGTTCGAACAATGGAATCTCATCCGTTGAATCGAAGGAATCGACGACAGAGATTAATCACTGTAGGATGCGGGATCGGGTCTTAGAATGTTTTATTAAGTTTATTCATGATTCACAAAAGGCACAACCTGAAATTTGCGAGTTGCAGGTTTTGGGATTGCAAATTGGCCCAAAAAACGTATAAACGGATTTCTGAAAGTGTATATGGTTGGGGCTCCCGTGCTCAGCTGAAGCATGGGATCTGTTGTGGCCACAACACAACAAAATTTGTAAGTAATGACCCGACCATATACACTTTCGACCTTTTTAAAAATAAAGTGACATCAAGTGATATCGACTACAACAACATTGACCAGTTTGGATATCGACCATATTGACCATAACTAACTCGAATGATGAAATTTGTTTCTTTTACTCTGCAAAGCAATGTGCAATTGGCATGTTAAGGAGTTTTAGTATTTGTTTGTTGTGCAATGTAACAAAGCTATTAGTTGTGTACAATCCACTGATTCAAGCAACCACGTTCAAGCCATCTCAATGAAGGAGTCAACTATTCACCTATCCTGTTTGAATTGAAATTTTGTTTGTGAGAAGTTCGACCAATAAGTCATGTGGTTAAGCACTCCTCATGTGGCCACCTACTGTCGCTTAGTAATACTCGTCAATTGTCCTGGCTGGAAACCACCGAAGTCTTCATGATAAATGGTTTGTCGAGAGGAAAAGAACAGAAGGAAATAAAGTTAGTTTGGGCATATTATGGGGCAATAGGTCATACTAGTGTATGCAATATGTCAACCAACGTATGCAAAATGTCGACCAAAAAGTAATACCGACCATATGTGGTCGACTATGATTTACAAAGTTGACCGAAATTACAAACTATATCCTCGACTATATTTCTAGTAAGGTAGTGACTCAACCATGTTAAATATCGACCATACTATAATCAATTGAAGATGACTCTCAACTAATTAGTATCGACACGACTACATCAACCATATTTACAATAGAATGACTCATTGAATCAACCATAGTTTAGAAAAGAAAAATACAATGCCGACAACTTCTAATAATAATGACCATAAGGTCAACCATTTCATATCGACGGGACAACTTTTATCAACCAACTTAGAGTTATGTCGACTTCGTGTCACCATCTATATATTCGACTCTATCCAGAAATGTGATGTTCAACAAGTCGACTAATTGTTCTAGTCGTCAACGCATTTTATCATCTGGCCATAGTCATCCTTTGTATTACTTCAATATAAATTGATTCACAGGTCGAATTAATATGGCATGCTTCGATGGATGCCAACCAATCTCCATATGAGTAGTGCTCTGACCCAACAAGTCGAAAATCCATGGCTCAAAAATATCCAAGCAAGTTGATCTGAAAACTGGTCAAATTTATGAACTCGAATAACTATCAATGCAATCAATAAAGACAGATATTGCTCGACGTATTACTGTAGTCTTCTCCCAATTGCTTGACATGTATCATTTTAGTTGATTGCTTCAGTTGATGACCAACTCACATCACAGAACAATGTGTCCTTCTGCAACTACTGATGCATGCAGATAAGAATTTGATAAATTTGTTTGTTGGAATATAATTTTCGACTTGTAGAATGTAATTGGTCGATGTTAACTATTGGTCGACCACTTATTTTGGTTGGGTTGGTTAACATGATATTCCATTAAAAAAGTGGTCGTTGCCAACATATCATAAATATAGTTTTTGGGATTTTGTCGATGTTTAAGTCGGTTGATACAAGTCAATCTTTGAAGTCACTTAAATTTGATTAGTTGGTTAATATTTTATAAATGGTCGACCATTACACTATGGTCGATAATTATTTGGTCGATCTCTTATATATTAATTTTATGGTTGATATTGTAAAGTGGTCGAGCCTTAATATTGGTAAAGTACTGTCGACTTCCATCTCATACCTGTTGGCTAACTACCTGTTCGACGTGTTGTTACCAGGAGGTCACTTTGCTCATCCCTACGTTCCAGAATAATGTTAGCTGTCAATTTGATGAGGTGCTTACAAAAGTTACAAAGAAGACTATCTTACATGTTTGTTGCCAATTATTTATGCGTGTCAAGTTATCGGGTGTCAACCAGAAAAGACAAGAGCACTTCGAAGACAGAGTAATGAATTCATCGAAGTCAAGCCGGTCGATTGCATCTTCGGATGCTCTAGTCGCCAAGGTGACTGTCTACAAGATTTGCTTGCAAAAGAGTATCAGTTGGTCACAATGATATTCAAGAAAAGTAAAAGCATCGACAATGAGTAATTGTGATTGTAGCAGTAATAGCTGGAGATGAGAAAAGTAAGAGGAAACTGCAAATGATGAAAAGGCAGCTAACAATGTTGTGGTGGACGATCGCGATGTAGATGCATTGATGGTCGATATGAACAGGTTGCAAAGCTTAAATCTATGGTATTATGGGGGGGTTATAAGTTTGCCCAATTACATTTGTAAATTTCAAAATTTGGAGACATTAAAATTGGTCTATTGTCATCAACTCAGGCAGCTCTTGAATGGCAAAGAAAGCAGGGATTGACAACATCGAAGAAAGCAGGGATTGTCAACACTATTAACATGTGGGTCGACAATCGAGAGTAACAAAATTTTTCGAAGGGTCGACAGAAAGGGGGTGGTCGTACCATGACCAGTCGGAAACCGACTATTCCGGGAGAATTTATTAACGGAAACATAAATTTCTTGAACTAACATTAGCTACAAATAGTCTGAAAATACTTCAGACTATTGTATGATTTGTTAAGAGAAGAATTACAGGAAGTGACATTGGATTCTGAGAAGTTTCAAGAATTAAAAACACTGATTCTAAAGCTTATAAAATCTCATGCTTGGGAGGAATTTATGGAGCTTATGCTTTATGCTAAACAATATCAATTAGCAGAAAAATGGGCTACTTCTAGACAGTCTTGATCACTACTAAAGTCTTGATGAACGGAATTGCTCTGTGGTTGATTGCATCCTTCCAGGAGTTCATTACCACGACGTGATTCTGTAAATTCTTGGCATGCGAGATCAGTTATACTAAACGGAAGCTCCAACGGGCCATTGGAACCATTGACAGAAGCATAATCACTCCACGACCAAAATTTACTCTAAAAAAAAACAGAAATTGTCTTACTCTAACAAAACACAGAAATTGTCTCTCCAGTAAATGAAAATAAATCCTAATGATCAATGATTTAAGCTTTACGAGTTCTTGATTATGCGTCGGGATAGAGGAGGGAGGAGGTCTGCAGAGGTTGGAGGTCGAGGAGGTCAAAAGAGGTCGAGCAGGGAGGAGGTCGACGAAGGTAAGAGGTTGAGGAGGTCAGAAGAGGTTGAGGAGGTCCGAGGTCGGAGGAGGTCGAGGTCGAGGAGGTTTGAGGTCAGAGGAGGTTGAGGTCGAGGAGGTCATAGGAAGTTGGAGAGGTCGAGGAGGTTAGAGGAGTTCACTGTTACTACTTAAGCTGATATGCCAGTTACTTGGAATCTACTATTGTTGCATTTCTCGTTGTGTTGTTGCACTTTTGTAGACACTAAATAGTGGTTAATTAGAATAGTAGGAAAGTATTAAACCCATTAAGTTTGAATCATAACATTTGAATTGGTAGTGATATAAAAGCTTGTAATTAATTATATGGTATTCAACGTATAAGCTTTAAACAACAGTAGAATTTGAAAGCGATATTAGAGCAGCAAGTACTTAAGAAATATACAAATTCATATAATAATAATAATAACCATTTGACAAGCCATGTTTCAGACTAATAGCGGCAGCGATCTTAATGTCTCTGAATGTTTAGTTAATGTCTTGATAAGTTGCAATGTTGTTGTCCAGGCACTTGGAAAACATCACCTAAATAAATCTTGAAACAGAAAGAATTATTGTTTATTTAGATAGTAAAACGGTGATTAAGATTTTTGTTTATAAATAATAAAATGGTTGTTAAGTTTACTGTATTTTATACGCAACTGTGTTTTAAAGTAAAATCATGGCACCATTAAAATATATGTTGAAAGTAGGCCATGGTGGCTACGGTCGCTCCCCTTCCCGATTGGATTGGATTGTCGATGAACATTATTTCGCTCACGTTTTTATTATAAAAAAATTATGTTCCCTCTATATTCAAACACTGAATAATATCAGCAATCTGAAGAGGTCTCATAATAGTATTTGTGATTTTATTTTTATATAATAGCCGAGTCCATGAATTGTAAAAATATTGTAATTGGTCGAGTCTTAAAGTTGTGGTCGGGTTCGACTGTATTTTTCAGCTAGCCATCTCGACAGCTTCTTACCATTTCTGCTGGGATGTCCGAGTTAGAAGAACTCCCAATAGTGACAAAAGCAGAACTAGTACCGCGTGATGTGAAGGTGGAAAACATAATTCATTACTCGTCTATTCAGAACAACGAATTTCTTCTTCCGAGTCTCCAAACCAACAGAAAACCTGGAAGCCACATTCTTTAGCAATTTCTTTGGCAATATATTCTATATGTTGAATCTCAGAATTCGCTAGTTTGAAAGGTAGTCGGTCTAGAGCTTTTGGCATTAGATTGAATGAGCTTGTTATAGTCGGTTTGTTAGTCGATGAAGCGGCATCTTTCTCTGGCCTTGCACAACGGTGCCTGTAAGGTGTGCAATGGGAATCCTCCTGGCATGAGTATGGGTCAGTATTGAATCTGCATCCATCACCATAAAGATTGGATGTGATTCTCACAACAAGTGGTACTACAGTCCCAAGATGTTAAAACAGTATCGACCTGCAAGGTGTGCTTTTCAATTTATTTGCTTTGTCGAAAAGTCATTATAATTCTGAAGGTGTGCAATGGGCATCCTCCTGGTATGAGTATGGGTCAGCACTAAATCTGCATTCATCACCATAAAGACTAGATGTGGTTCTGACAATAAGTGGTATTACAGTCCTAAGATGTCAAAACAGTATCGACCATATATTAGCGAAGTTATTGCAAGAAAGAAATAAACACACTCTTGAACAGTGCTATAAAGAAAAAAAGTAGAGACCTAATAAACCAATCTAAATTATAACTACAAATTTGAAAATTGCAAGATAGGTTGCAAAAAAAAATGTGATTTAACACAATGGTACAACAAAACTAAATAATTTAATATTGAAGTCTGCTCATTGGTGGTTTCAAGTAGCACTTATGTATAAGTGTGTATACAAAAAGGTGTAGTTGCTAAGCATGGGATAGAAAGTACAAAAGTCAAAATTGAAGAGTAGAATGTTGGGGAAAGTGTTTTTAAAGGTACAGTTCAAAGCTTGCAAGCAATTGGACGTTTATTAAGCACAATGTGTTCACTTTCATCAACTGTATCGATAGGGGCTAATGATGGAGAAACCTCTTCTGACATCACAAAAGGCACCTTCAAGCGAAAATTTGAATTAAAAGTCTATGTCTTTACTGATAAGGTTATAAGGTACTGTCGAGTACAAACATGTTGAACAATTTCCAAGAGAGTCGTGTGATCATTTGATAGAAGACAAAAATATTTTGTAGAGACTCCCATGAGTTGTTGCGCAGCATCATCAAAAGCTATAATACCATATAGTTGTCTAGTAGCATCCATGATATCAAGTTTGAGTATGTATCGGTAAGCACACTCGGTAAACTCTCCATCACATTTTGCACAATGCCAAATATTGCCAACTTTGTGGAAATTTTTTTCATGCATTGTATTCCATTAACAAATAGGGGGCATGCAAGGAAATGAAAGTCATTGATGTTAATATGGGTGATTGTACCAATAATTGAATACCAAGTTGCTTTCTCAGAGGGTTGGAGAGATTGTAGGACAAAGATGGAAATGCGTTTATAGGGGATAGAAGAAGACGAGTTGGATTTTTTGCTCAAAGATGGGGAGGCTAAATGGAATCCATTGTCAGCAAACCATGCTTGTAGAACTTGAGCTTCCTCGATATCTTGGTTTATAATGAGGTTGGTGTTTGAGACTGTTCCAATGGTTTTTCCATTGAATTCTGTAACACGCCCACCTTTGATTGCAAGGATATAGGGAGTAGCTAAACCTCGAAGGTTTCCAAGATGGGCACCCTCAATTGCGCAATGCTGCCCCCGAAGTGTTATATCTATGCTATACCTGGACATGTCCCTCAACTCAACTGTTCGGCGAATGGTTTCAGAGCCATCCCTTTTGCGTATAGTTGATGTAGGGGAAACAAAAATGACAATTCCGAGAAGGTCAACCATGGAATTGATGGGTGTACTTTTGATGTCATGGATAGATTTAAAGTTGAAGCAATAAAAAGGAATAAGTGGGCATTCTTCCAAGCATCGTTGAATTGTTGAGGAGTAGTTCAGGAAAATCTCGAAAGCACTTTCCAAATGGTTGTATGTTGGATTAACCGGTTTGATTGTGCCATTTGAGACTATGTAGACTATGTAGACTATGCCAACTTGTATTTCATCATATAATAAGGTAGCTAGTTCATTGAAAGCAGAGAGATGAATCTCATCTTTGGTAGCACTAACAAGGTCAAACCCAAAGAGTTGACCAGGGCCTTTTTGATTGGTGTAGCTGTTCATACTTGTCTTTGCAGTAATTCGTCCTTGAATGGTTCAAGTTTTGTTGGAAGGGTTGAGCAATGTGAATTGAAGAGTAGGTGCAACAAGGTTTGGCATTGTAGAAGGTATTGCAAGTGAGGGGTTTTCGGAGTCAAGGGCGTTGTTTTCTGAAATAGATGAACTACTGTGGGCTGTAAACCTAGGTGTCAAGTTGAAAGGGGATGGGTCTCCAATAATTGTTGTTTCTAAGGTGACAATTTTGAAGATTCTCAATGCAATAGTCCTAGCAAGAAGAATGAACGCGAGTAAGTATAAGTAAAAAAAAAGTTACAATTATGAGGAGTGAAAAAAAAATAAGTGAAAAGGAAGATGTAGAAACCAAATCATACGTTGCATCATGTATAGTGTTGCATGTACAATTCCTAACTTTGATGATTGAACCTTTTTGGAGTTGGTTGTTTTCCACAACGCTATTGTAGCTAGTTGGAAGCAATGTATCGTGCTTATGAATTCCATCAGAGATAGAGATCCGGAAGCGGGCAATTGCTGAGTTAAGAGAGCTTAGTCGATCAAGAGCAACAACTTGTACAAGTGGGCATAGGTCAACAACACCATGCATTAGAAGTGAAATAGTGTTTTCAGTCAACGCAGTGTCCATAGCTCGGTAATGCTAATAGTAGGAAACATATATTGGTAAACACAAAGAAATGAATATATCCCAGTGAAGTTACCTTTCACCTGAAAGCAGTAAATAAATCACGTCAATGATCAAATACTTAATCTCAAGAAATGACAGTCCATTGACAAAAAAACACTCTAGGTTCCAACAAAAAACGCCAAAAAAGACAGAAAAAATAGAGTGTAGTTTTCAACAAAAAAAAACAAAAACAACAGCATAATTTTAGATAAATTTGCTCTTAGCACCTTGTTTTTATTATTAAATAGGAACAGTGACAACAAGATAGCATTGTGCATATACCAGATGGGTAATATAAAGATTATTTTTCTGCAAGGACAACTTTTCTAGGAGACAAAGACAACAAAAATAGAATCTGGGTTTCAACAAAAAAAAATACCAATGAACATACAAGTAATTGGAGTAAATAAATGACAGTCAATTGGCAGAAACAAATTCTGGTTTTGAACAAAAACATAAAAAAAGACAGCAGAAAAAAAGCAACATAATTTTAGGTAAATTTGGACTTAGAACCTTGTTTTTAAATATTAAACAGGAACAGTGACCACAAGATAGGATTGTGTCTGCAAGATCAACTTTTTTAGGAGACAAAGATTGTTGCAGTGCAAATTACCTGCAAAAGTTAGTAGGAAACATATATTGGTAATCACAAGGAAATGAATATATACCAGTCAAGTAACCTTTCATCTTAAATCAGTAAATAAATCAGGTACATGAACAAAAAGACTCTAATTTTGAACAAAAAACACCCAAGAAGACAGCAGAAACAGAAGCTACTTTCCAACAAAAAACAACAAAAAAGGGAACATTATTCTTGGTAAATTTGCTCTAAGAAGCTTGTTTTTAAATATTAAACAGGAACTCTGAGAACAAGATTACTTTTCTGGAAGGGAAACTTTTCTAGGAGACAAAAAAATGAATATATACCAGTGAAGCAACTTTTCGTCTGAAACCAGTAAATAATTGACATAAGCAAAGTCTAGTTTTCAAGAAAAAACATCAAAAAATACAGCAGAATCTTGTTTGAATATACTAAACAGGATCAAGATTTAGAAAAGGATAATTATAGCAAGTGAAATGAGTTTTGGTTTGAGAGGAGAACCCTTTTTTTGAATAGGAAACAATAATCTTTCGCTCCTTAACAGGGTTGTTGGTCTGTAAAAGAGCAACAAATTAAAGGCAATTTGAATGCTGAGAAAAAACTATGATTATGTCACAATAACAGTATTGAAGAAGAAAAGAATGAGAGAGGCTTTACCCATCGAATTTTATAAACGATCAAGAGTAAAGGCGGTGCATTGGTGTCTGGGCACATTTAACCATTGTTGCATTGAAATCTGTTGTCGTATCTCCACAACATCAAATATCCAGTAGGTCCAATCCGTCAAATCCAGATATACGTCGATAGGCAGATATCGGTACTACTAAAGCAAAGTTCATAACTTCGTGATGGATTAAACCCAAAGAAATCAATGTTCATGTGGGTAACCTTATAGAAGGTTGTTCAATGTCCAATCCGTCATTGAATGCTCAAGTTTCTAATCAAAAGTATAGATCTCGTAAGCTTTTTCCATGCAGAGCTGCACCACCTGTTTACACTGTATCAACGCAAATGCTATTGAGTTTGGTTGATAGTCGAGTTGGTCGAGCCTTAACAAAATTGGTTGCCTCTTAACTATTTAGTCGAAATGATGGACACTTTGTAACATATGGTCGGAATTCAAAATGGTCGGGTCACTTTAGTTATAAAAAAATATGGTCGATAGTTGAGTTCGTTGAGAATTTAAAAATACGGTCGATAGTCGAGTTCATCGGGTCTTTAAAATTTGGTCGACTGTTGACTGTGTGGTCCAATTGATGGACATGCGTCGACTGTTAACTGTGTAATTTTGTTTTCCATCATATTTGTAAGATATGGTCGGAACTCAAAATGGTCGGGTCACTTTAGTTATAAAAAAATATGGTCGATAGTCGAGTTGGTCGAGCCTTTAAACATTGGTCGACTTTTAACTGTGTGGTGGAATTGATGGACATGGGTCGGAAGTCGAGTTGGTCGAGCCTTAAAAAATATGGTCGATAGTCGACTGTTAACTGTGTAATTTTATTTTCCATAATATTTGTAAGATATGGTAGGAAGTCAAAATGGTCGGGTCACTTTAGTTAAAAAAAATATGGTCGATAGTCGAGTTGGTCGAGCTTTAATATGGTCAATAGTTGAGTTGGTCGAGCTTTAATATGGTCGATAGTCGATTGTTAACTATTTGGTTGAATTGATGGACACCTCATTTTGGTCGGCGTGAAATTATCACTGTGTAAACATGATCGACATATGAAACAGTTGATATGAATTTGTATTTTTGTTATCATTAATATTTGTAAGATATGGTCGGGAGTTAAAATTGTCGGGCCATAGTGGAGTTGATCGAGCCTTTAAAAAATGGTCGAATCTTAATTGGTCGACACTTAGTTGGTCGAGCCTTTAAACATTGGTCGACTTCTTACTGTGTGGTGGAATTGATGGACACGGCTTGGAAGTCAAAATAGTCAGCTGAATTTATTTTCAAAAAATATGGTCGATAGTCGAGTTGGTCGAGCCATAAAAAATTAGTCGCCTCTTAACTATTTCGTCGAATTCATGGACACTTCGTTTTGGTTGGCGTGAAGTTATCACTGTGTAAACATGATCGACATATGAAACAGTTGATATGAATTTGTAATTTTGTTTTCGATAATATTTGTAACATATGGTGTCGGGTCACTTTAGTTATAAAAAAATATGGTCCATAGTCGAGTTGATCGAGCTTTTAAAAATTGGTCGACTCTTAACTATGTCGGCTAACTTTAGTTTTAAAAAAATATGGTCGATAGTCGAGTTGGTCGGGCCTTTAAAAATTAGTCGACTGTTAACTATGTGTTCCAATTGATGGAAACACGTCGATTGTTAACTGTGTAATGCAAATCGCTGTGACACGGACTGGGGTTTGCGTGAAAGAGGCAAAGTAATGCAAATAAGGTTGGCGTGCACGAAAGCGACAGGATTCCATTGGATCCATAGACACGGAATCTTTCCGAGGTGGAAGGTCACGCTTCCCCTTGGTGAAATGCCTACGACATAACTAGTACAACCACTTAATTAGTGCCATTAACAAGTTAAGAGCTGTTGGTTATTTATCCAGTTATCTATCCATGCATCAACAACTAGTTATTCATGTATCAGATACCAATGCATCAGATACCAATTGTCCATGAATAATTACTATTTATAATTGTTTGTTTTTAATATTTACATAAATTTGATTAAGCTATGATCTTGATTTCTTCTTCAGGTTTTGGAGCTCAGGAGAGTGGGTGAAGGAAATTGTTGCACCTGTTACATTCAACATTCAGTGAATGCTCAGGAATTCCATACATTTTCCATGGTAGGATCCTAGAGGACATATTCATTGAAACACTTCACAAATTCCTGTAGCCATTGATATTTTGCCTTATGTTGTGTGAATGGCAGTGGATGACGAGAATGACAACAACGTTCTCTACATTGCTACCTGGTGGCCTTTGTTTCACGTTTGTGCATTGTAGAGGATTTGTTTCTAAGGTCATTGATGGAGATGGAAAAATTGTTTCATATGAACGTTGGTCTCACAAACTTCATTGATGCTCAAAATTTCATTAGTTTACATGTTTGGGATTTTAATTCAATAAATATCTATGTTAATCATCCATTCAAAGGGTTTATGTATTTATATATTGTCTCACATGTTTGCGATTTTAATTCGATAATTATTCCCTTCATCATCCATTCACAGGTGTTAGGTATTATAGATTGTGTCTCAGATTGACCGTAATGTAATGTTGCAGAAGAGACCATTACAACTTGTAGAGCATATGTTGGAGGAAAGTATTTTATACATGGAGATAATTGAATGTAAGGCATTTTTCATTCTAGACATGGGTTGTTCATCTGGATTGAATGTTCTATTGGCTATAGAAAATGTGATCAAGGTTCTGAAAGCCAATTTATGTTTTTCCATGGGAAATGATGTTCCGCAGTTCCTGCAAGTTTTCTTTAATGATCTTCCTACCACTGATTTCAATTCGCTCTTGAGAGCTTGCCTCCATTAGTGATGACTGATAAGATTGGCCCATTTGTGGGGTCATCCTTCGGAAGGCTATTTCTAGATAAGAGCCTCCATTTTCTACATTCTTCCCATAGTCCTCATTGGTGCCTATCTCAGGCATGTTTTCAAAACATATCTTTGTACCGAGAGAGGCAATATTGTAGCTCACTCAGTAAATTATATAATATATAGATTGTACTTAGCTTTATGTGTGAATGATAGTTTCTCTTCAAAGTTTTAGAAAAGAATTAAGTAGCATGGGACAAAGGAAAAATCTTTGTGGAGGATCTCTTACTATTGGAGAACCTTATTTCCGTCAATATAAAAGGATTTCAACGTGTTTATGAGAGCTCGGACAGGGAAGCTGGTTGGAGGGCACATTCTGTTGGTCTTCATCATTGTTACAATGTTGTTTCTTCGTTGGGAGTGTAATTGAATTATGCCCTTTATAACTTAACTCTCACCCAAATGGATGTCATTGTAGGTTACATGTATTTTGGAGTCTGGGCTAAAGGAACCTCGTTTGCCATAAAGTTTTGGAGAGAATTTCAACAATGTCCATAGACTTGGCAGGTGATGAAACACCTTTGAAATAACATCAACAACAATAAATATTAGATATAATACCATCCTGAGCATCATATAAAAGAGAATGACCCTCAATCAAATATAATATAAGGATGTTTTCCTAAAGAACAAAACTATCATTTGTTTCTTTTCTAACGAAGATCCCACTGCCAACTAGAGTCCTTTTGATAGAGAGTAGAGAGTTTGCTTCTTTTATTTGAGGCCTTGTAAAATTGTATACAAACCTTATAATTTAGGGATTTTGGGCCTTGCCTCTTGCATAATCAAGTACATGTTTTTGAATGATGTGGCTTGGTTGGTTTTATATACTCAAAATTTACATAAAAATCAGTTTGTTTCACTTTAAATAATGAAAGTGTTTAAAAATAAAGATGATTCCAAATAAAGAGTATAGAGAAATTTTGCCTCTCTTACATTATATCCTCATGACAAGATCAAAAGATCTAGTAGAATTTTGTTTATGTGATAAGAAATCATAAATTTCCTAAAAACTTGAATTGGTGATTTTGCTTACTTGGTTTTAAAGATATATTAATTAAACCTCTTGAATTTATAAAAAAAATTCTTAATAATTTTCAATGTTGATTTTGTTAAAAAAACTTGAATTGGTGATTTTGCTTATTTGGTTTTAAAGATATATTGATTAAACCTCTTGCATTTATAAAAAAAATTCTTAATCATTTTCAATGTTGATTTTATTAGAAAAAATCAACTTATTTAATGTTAAATTTGTAACATTAAGCTATTTTTTTTATTATTGAAAATTTAGAAAAAAAAACACTAATCCCATGGAAAATAGATAGATCTTAAAGTTTATCGTCTTCCTGAATGTTCTTGTATAGCGTTCACCAAGAGCACACATGATGGTTTGTGCATTTATAGATAGTACATGCTCATTGCATGAGAAGATGAAATAGATAGCCATACTCTCGCCAATATTGTGAGAATTTTTCGTTGCTACATAGCAATTCTTAGGCCTAATGTGATTACGATGATTTCTTTGAGGATTTTTGTCACAACGTTGTTTATTGGTCTTCATTCAAATGATTATGGTCTTTGAAATGGTTTGTGTGAAACTTGTTTGTTTCTTTGATGCCATGTATTGGAAGCATAGACTCTTCATGTGATTGATATATATATATGAATTAAACTAGAATGAAGGTCAATAATATTGGTTAGCTATTAAAATAAGTAATTTTAATATAAAGAAATTAAAATTTGGGTGCATTTTGGTGAAATCAAATTATTTTTAACAAGGGAGTGTTTTACTCAATGTATTATTATACCTCTCTCTCGAAGGCCCTTGCAGGTATATTGTATTCGATATGCTTTGACTTGCAATTAGTTTATCATTGACTAATCTAATTTTTGAACTTACCCTAAATTTTACATTATACATTGAAATTCTTATTTTTCTTCAATTATAAATATTCATTTGTCTAGCGTGTGATTGGCTAATCCAATTGAAGCGTTATTGCCCAGCCGATGACGGGCTTATTGGGAATGGGAAATTTTTTTAATGCATTCAATCTGCGTAGGTCCATGTGTTGGTGAGAGAGGTCTCCGCCGCCACCACCTCTGTCACCCCACCGCCTCCACTGCCACCGCCACTTACACTCACTACCACTACCTCTGTCACCTCCACCGCCTCCACTGCCACCGCCTTTGTTCCCCTCACAACCTCTTCATAGTCACCGTCACTGCATCTTCATAGTTAGGTTGAAGGAAAAATTGGCACCGCATAGCAATCCCAGGGGATGCGCTCAAGGCCAATATGACAACCCTCGATCCCTTGGTTCTGCCAATGTTGAGCAGCTTATCTTCCGCTTCTCTGTAATTGCTTCCCTGATTTCAAACAAGGATTCGAGCATTTATGCATCCACCTCGGCAGAGAGTTATTCGAGAGGTCATTATTCACATTGTATACCTGCACAACCATCACCTTCATTATCTATAAGCTGCAATATTTAGAGATCTCTAACCTATATTATAGTGCCTTCATCACCATTTTTAAGCTATAATTTGTTCTCCTGTCGAAGGCCCTTGCAGGTATATTGTATTCGATATGCTTTGACTTGCAATTAGTTTATCGTTGACTAATCTAATTCTTCAATTTACCCTAACTTTTACATTATACATTGAAATTCTTATTTTTCTTCAATTATAAATATTCATTTGTCTAGCATGTGATTGGCTAATCCAATTGAAGCGTTATTGCCCAGCCGACGATGGGCTCATTGGGGATGGGAAATTTTTTTAAACTAGTCAATCTACGTAGGTCCATGTGTTGGATGGGAGAGGTCTCCATGTGTTGGAGGCATTTAAAGGGATTTTCACCTATGAGAGATTTGATTCCTCTTGGCGCTTGGTAGATCCCCTTTTAGATGGATCTATGCTAGTGGTTTAGCAAGGGGAAATGACATTCGCTATTTATTTAGTTATAGTTTAACATGGGAAAGGCCAAGTTCATAGCCAGGGAATTCATGCCTCGAAAAAGTTACCTTATCTTTTTGATTAAAAAAGATACTTATTTTTTTATTTCAATTTTTATAAAATTCGTGATAAAATGTACTTATTAAATAACATGGTTTTTTAATTCATACATTAATAATAATAATAAATATTGAAATAAAATAGTTTATTTTAAATAATAATTTTTTAAAACAATAATTTATGTTAATTTATATTTTTAAAATTTATTATGAAAATTCATTATTAGAATAAATTAAAATGCACTTGTTCATTTGTCTTAGTTTGTCTAACAATCTTATTCTCTTTTCTTTTCTTTTTTGATATCCGAAGAACTAAGTGGATCCTCCCTTCTGAGCTATGTCAGCCGACTAGGCCAGTTTACAAACCTCGAGCCGGGGTCAGCCTAAATTTGGAACTGGTTCACCAGCAAGTGGGAAGGTAGGGACCATTCAGAGATACCAAGGACGAGACCTGCAATTGAACCGTGCAGGGAGCAGGAGTAGAACCCTGGTCTCTGGCATAGGGACCATCAGGACCAGCCACTGGGTCCATCTACATTAAACAACAGCAAATGTTTTTATTAACAACCTTATTCCATCTCCATGTAACAAATTCAAATGTTTTTGGTAAACATTAAATTCAAAATTTTATATTTTCCCGATCTACATTACATTTTAGTAACTATCAAAATTAATAAATAAATTTTGTTACCTCTCTCTTTTCAATATAATTTTGTTTTTTTATAGTTCTCTACATGGATAGAAAGTAGCTTTTATAAACACATTAATTTCTATTATACTTCGAGTACCCCGTCTCCAGGACTATAAAGGAATGCATATCTAGTTCCTATTGTTTGATGAAGATCTAGCCTCTGTATCAACTACGAATTGACTGCTTTTTCGCTTGACAAAGATCTAGCATTTGTTAGAAGTCAATACGATTTTAATTTCTTTTCACCTGATAGAGCTCTAGTGTCTGTACTAATTACTAGCAAGCCATATGAATATTAATAATATGGCTTATATACGCCGATCGACGTATATCTATTGTTTAAATGTGGTTGATATACACCGATCGACGTATATAAGCCATATTATTAATATTAATATGGCTTGCTAGTTGACGGTTCGACCCGCAGAAATATTTTTCGTAACTTTTAATATTAATATTATGGTTGTAAAAATATTAATAATTATTATTTAATTAAAATTGTTTTATTATAATCATATATAATAGGAACTATTTAATTATAATAATAATATCATGTCTTATTATTATTATTATTATAAATAACAAATATTGAAATATATTATAATAATAATAATTGTGTACACATATACTGTTATGGTAAACAATACATCTTAATATGGCATATGTTTTTATAATAATAATAATAATATCTTTTATTATTATTATTATTAAAAAAAAATTATTATTATTAAAGTTGTCAATTCTCATTATAAAATATTTTCATTTATTATTGTTATAATTCTATTTTCTTATTTTCATTTTCAACTATCTTAATTGATTATTAATAATAAATAAATATTTATTATTATTATTTTCTTATTTTCATTCATAATTATTCTAATTATATTTTTATATTTATAATTAATTTTATTATTATAAAATATCTTAAAATAAAAGAAAATAATTATAATAATATTTATTATTATTATTATTAGTATAAAATATTTAAAAATAATAATAACAATAATAATAAAAATAATTGTTATAATTTAAAATAATAATAATAATAATAATAATAAAATTGTCAATTCTCATTACAAATTATTTTCATTTATTATTATTATAAATATATTTTTTTATTTTTATTTACAATTATTTTAATTAATAATTATTTTTTATTATTATTACTATTATTAATTTCTTATCTTCATTTATAATTATTATAATTATATTTTGTTATTATTGATAAATAGGATTATTAATAATATATTATTTATAATTAATTAAGTTATTAATATTTTATAATATAATGATTGAACAATATTTCACGTTTATATATATATAAGTAAGTGTTAATCAATATATCATATAACTTTTGTATAATTAAATTTTTAACATGAAATATTCCTTTTGTCTCTAAATATACATTTTCTTTATTATTTTAATATTCTTTTTCTTTTTAAATATATTTTCTTATTTTCATTTATAGTTATTTTAATTAATAATTAATAATTAATAATTAATAATAATTAATAATAATTAATAATTAATAATAATTAATAATTATTAATTAATAATAATTTATTATTATTATGTGGTTGTTGTTGTTTTTATTATTATTATTAATTTCATATTTTTATTTATAATTATTATAATTATATTTTTTTTATAAATATTTTTATAATTATAAATATTTAAGAAATAAAAATAATAAGAATATTATTATTATTATTATTATAAAATATTTGAAAATAATAGTAACAGTAACAATAATTATTATTATTTAAAATAATAATAACAATAACCATAACAACAATAACAATTATTATTATTATTATTATTATTAAATAGCAATTTTTAAAATATTTTATAATTATAAAAATAAATAAAATAAATTATAATAATTTTAAATGAAAATAAGAAATTAATTAAAATAATAAAAATATTAATAAATAATAATTATTAATTTACTATTAATTATTAATTAAAATAATTGTAAATGAAAATAAGAACATATAATTATGACAATAATAAATGAAAATAATTTATAATGAGGATTGATAACTTTAATAATAATATTTTTTTTTAATAATAATAATAATAACAACAATGATAATAATAATAACAAAAGTATAAAACTTGATGCTCACAAGCTAACTTGTGGTTGACTATGGTTGACCATGCTTGAATTTGGTTGACCATGGTTGACAATAGTTGAACATTGTTGACTTTGAATGTTCATGGTTGACTATGGTTGAAAATCCTTGAGCATGGTTGACCCGAGCATTGACTTTGGTTGACCTTCGATGACTTTTGTAAACCATGGTTGGTTTTGGTTGACTATGGTCATCTATGGTTGACCATGGTTGACTTTGGTTGAACATCATTGACCATGGGTAACTTTGGTCAACCATGGTTTACTTTGATTAATCATAGTTGCCTTTGGTTGACCACGGGTTACTATGGATGGCTATGGTTGACCATGGTCGATCATGGTTGACTATGATTGACTATGGTTAACAATGGTCAACTATTCGTTTATTATGGTTGAGAATGGTTAACTATGGTTGTCCATTGTTGACTATGTTTAACCATGGTTGGCATTACTCGCTTATAGTTGACTATTATTAATAATTATCTTAATTAATTATTAATAATAAATAAATATTTATTATTTATTATTATTATTTACTTATTTTCATTCATAATTATTATAATTATATTTTGATATTTATAATTATTTTTATTATTATAAAATATCTTAAAATAAAAAATAATAATAATATTTATTATTATTATAAAATATTTAAAAATAATAATAATAGTTATTATTTAAAATAATAATAATAATAATTATTATTATTATTAAAATTGTCAATTCTCATTACAGATTATTTTCATTTATTATTATTATAAATATATTTTCTTATTTTTATTTACAATTATTTTAATTAATAATAATTAATTATTATTAATTTATTATTTTCATTTATAATTATTATAATTATATTTTGTTATTGTTGATAAATAGGATTATTAATAATATATTAATTAATTAATTAATAAGGTTATTAATATTTTATAATATAATGATTGAACAATGTTTCACGTTTATATATATAAGTAAGTGTTAATCAATATATCATATAACTTTTGTATAATTAAATTTTTAATATGAAATATTCTTTTTGTTTCTAAATATACATTTTCTTTATTATTTTAATATTCTTTTTCTTTATAAATATATTTTCTTATTTTAATTTACAATTATTTTAATTAATCATTATTAATTAATAATTAATTAATTAATTAATTATTATTATTATGTGGTTGTTGTTGTTTTTATTTTTATTCTTAATTTCATATTTTCATTTATAATTATTATAATTATATATATTTTTATAAATGCTTTTATAATTATAAATATTTAAGAAATAAAAATAATAAAAATATTATTATTATTATTATAAAATATTTAAAAATAATAATAACAATAATTATTATTATTTAAAATAATAATAACAGTAACAATAATTATTGTTATTTAAAATAATAATAACAGTAACAACAACAACAATAACAATAATAATAATGATAATAATTATTATTATTAAATAGCAATTTTTAAAATATTTTATAATAATAAAATTAATTATAAAAAAAATAAAAATAAATTATAATAATTTTAAATGAAAATAAGAAATTAATTAAAATAATAAAAATATTAATAAATAATAATTATTAATTCACTTTTAATTATTAATTTACTATTAATTATTAATTAAAATAATTGTAAATGAAAATAAGAAAATATAATTATAACAATAATAAATAAAAATAATTTATAATGAGGATTGACAACTTTAATAATAATATTTTCTTTTTAATAATAATAATAACAACAATGATAATAATAATAACAAAAGTATAAACCTTGATGCTCTCGAGCTAACTTTTGGTTGACTATGGTTGACCATGTTTGAATTTGGTTGACCATGGTTAATTATAGTTGACTTTGGTTGACCATGGTTGATAATAGTTGAACATTGTTGACTTTGAATGTTCATGGTTGACTATGGTCGTCTATGGTTGATCATGGTTGACTTTGGTTGAACATCATTGACCATGGGTAACTTTGGTCAACCATGGTTTACTTTGATTAATCATAGTTGGCTTTGGTTGACCACGAGTTACTATGGATGGCTATGGTTGACCATGGTTGATCATGGTTGACTATGATTGACTATGGTTAACAATAGTCAACCATTAGTTTATTATGGTTGAGAATGGTTAACCATGGTTGACTATGTTTGACCATGGTTGGCATTACTTGCTTATGGTTGACCATGGTTGACATTAGTTGACAATGGTTGACTTTAGTTGACCATGGTTTCCTTTAGTTGGCCATGGTTGACTTTGTTCAACTATGATTGACTTTGGTCGACTATGATTGACTCTGGTTGATTATAATTGACTTTAGCCACCCAAAATTGACTTTGGTTGACCTTGGTTGAATTTGGATGACCATGGCTAACTATGGTTGACATTAGCCAACCATGGTTGAATTTAGTTAACTGTGGTTAACTTTGGTTGACTACAGGTTGAATTTGGCTGAACAAAGTTGACTCGGGTTGACTTTTGGGTGACAATGGTTGATCATGGTTGAATTTGGGTGACCATGGCTGACTTTAGTTGACTTTGGTTAACTATGGTTGACCATGGTTGACTTTGATTGACCATAGTTGACTTTATTTGACTATGGCTAACCAAAGTTAACCTAGTTGACTTTGGTTTCCATGGTTGACTTTGATTTACTATGGTTGACATCAATTCACATTGGTTAACCATGGTTAACTTTTGGTTGAATTTTGCTTAACAATAGTTGACATTAGCTCACTATGGTTGACATTTGGTGGATTTTGGTTGACCCTTGTTGAATTTGTTTACTTTGGCTTATTTTTTATTGATAATCGTTGACCAAGATTGACCATGGTTGACTAGGATTGACCATGGTTGACTTTTGGTTCACCATGGTTAAGTATGGTTGACCATGGTTAACCATTGTTGACTTTGGTTGACTTTTGGTTGACTTTGGTTGATTTTGCTTGACTATGGTTAACCATGGTTAACTTTTGGTTCACAATGGTTGATTTTGGTTGACTATGGATGACTAAGGATGGCTTTTGTTGAACAAGGTGTAGGGTTGGTTGACTTTAGTTGACCACGGCCGAATTTTGGTTGCCTTTGGTTGACCATGGTCGACTTTTGGAAGACTTTGGATAACCACGGTTGACTTTGGTAACCATTTGGTTAACCAAGGTTGAATTTGGTTTACTTTGGTTTTATTTTGGTTGACTTTGGTGCACTATGCAATACCATGGTTGACTTTTGGTTGACCATTTTTTACTTTGGTTTACCATGGTTGACTATTCCTGACCAAGGTTGACAATGGTGGACTTTGGTTGACCATGGGTTGAATTTTGGCTAACTTTGATTGGTTATGGTTGACCATTATGGTTAATGTTGGTAGACTTTAGTTGTACACGGTTGATAACAATTTGACTTTGGTTGGTCGTGGTAGAGCATGGTTGAAAACAATTGACTTTGGTTGACGATGGTTGACTTTAGCTTGATTTTTGGTTGACCATGGTTTACTTGGGTTGACTTTTAGGTGACTTTGGTTGACCATGGTTGACTTTTTGTTGGCTTTGGTTGAGCATGGTTGGATTTTGGTTCTCTTTAGTTGACTTTGGTCGACAATGATTGACTTTAGTTGTTTGGTTGACTTTGGTTTTTTAATGACCATGTTTATTATGGTTTGGTTGAATTTGGTTTTTCGGGCATTGATGAATTTGGTTGTTTGGTTGACTTTGGTTGTTCATGGATGGTTGGATTTGGTTGAATTTGAATGTTTGGGAATGGTTGACTTTGGTTGACCATGGTTGACTTTAGTAAACCATGGTTGCCATCTAGATGAAGCATAGATTACGAATGATTAGAAGTACGCATGGAGAACAAGTAACATATAACTTATTTGTGGCACTTGTGGCCTATCAGTGTTCACCGACCACAAGTTAAGTGGTTGTGGTGGTATATATTTTGTGTCTATATGAACAAAAATATCATTAGAGTTTGTTTTTCTAAGTATGTTTTTAATGAAACACATTTTATTGTGTCATTGATTATTTAATATCAATGAATATATATATATATATATATATTATTGATGCTGATATATTTTTAAATTGAAAAACCATTCATTTGTTCTTTATTTAAAATTATGTAAAAAATAATTTGATATAAGTATTATTAAAAATTAAATTAAATTAACTTAGTGTCTTGTTTTTTCCGTGACATGATAATTTCTATAAACTCAATTTTTAAACATTTAAAATTAAAAAAAATTAAAAAACATATTAAAATAAAAATTATATTAAATACTTTAATATTTAAAATTATAATAATTTCTTAAAACATATTAAATTAATAAATAATTTACACATTTAAAATTAATAAATAATTTAAACATTTAAAATTGTATTACTTTTCTCTAAAATTATATTAAATTTCATTTAAAATTATATTACTTTCATTTAAAGCTGTATTACTTTAAACATTTAAAATTATATCATTTTTCATATTACATTTTTATAAAATTGTTCAATCTTCGTTGTGCAATGACCGGTGCCCGTCCATTAAGTGTTTACATGAAGACCGAAAGGCTTAAGTATAACAATCACCCAAAATTGTATATGCCCAAGGTGGAAAACATTTAATAATAGTTAAAACATTTAAGGCTGTATAAACATTTAAAATTATATTTAACTTTTCTCTAAAATTATATTAATTTTCATTTAAAATGATATTACTTTTCATTTAAAATTGTATTACTTTAAACATTTAAAATTATATCACTTTCATATTACATTTTTATAAAATTGTTCAATCCGTCCATTAACTATTTGCATGAAGACCAAAAGGTTGTATATAAGTATCTATCACAATCACCCAAGGCTATAATTCCCAGGGTGTAAAATATTTAATAATAGTTAAAACATTTAAGGCTGTATAAACATTTAAAATTATATTACTTTTCATATTACATTTTTATAAAATTATTCAATCTTCGCTATGCAGTGACCGTTGCCCGTCCATCAACTGTTTGCATGAAGACCCAAAGGTTGTATATATGTATCACAATCACCCAAGGCTGTATATGCCCAGTTTGTAAAACATTCACTCCATCCACCATTATACCCCTATGAATGTTCACATCAATTGTATTTCAACATTTCAATGGAAAAAAATGCACACAACAGATAAATTTTATGAATGTCTAAACTGAGGAAGCCATCCATCCTGTGAATGAAGGTCACCTAGGAATCTATTCATTCATAAACTCAAAGACAAGGTTTGATTCATAAAAGTGGAAGCGAGTGTTTGAGTTTATGGAAGCGAGTGTTTGAGTTTAATTAACAATAGAAATAGTGGTTTCCCCAGATGTGGAAAGAAGTTCTTGATTTGACTGTAGAAACCCCATCTGATTTTGTAGATATATGAAGTAGATATGGTGTTGTCGCTACCATTTTGTGGGCACATGCGTTATAAGGTGGATAGACACGAGGAGTTCAGTGTCGAAATAGGATTTTCTCTTCTGTTGAAATTGTAAAGACCGTTAACAAACAATGTGCAGCTAACTCTGCAGCTAACTTGCCCAATTGTGTGCCCACCTGGATTCATCGAGTAACCAACAAATTAATATACAGGTTATTGAATCCGAGAAATGATTGTAACAATGAAAAATGGGTTGTTTTAAGTCCTGTGGTGAAATGAATAAGTGGATTGTCAAAATTATAGACGTGATATACACAGCAAACGTAGTTCAGAAGTTTTAAAAAATGAGAATCTATGGACATGGGATATTAGCAGGATTGTACGCAATTTCCCAAATGACCACATTTTCCAAAAGAGATCTATTATTTTATTTAGCATAGCTTTACATTAAGCTAATGGATCAAACTGTAGATTTAAATTACCATCAATTTTAGGTTAATGGAGAGTGGAGAAAAGGTAAATAATGGATTCTAGGTTTTTAGTGTAAATTCATTTTATTTTTGAATTTATTAAATATTGAGATCTATTCACACTGATTTGTACTGAAATTTTTAAGGAATGAAGCAAGGAACAATATTAAAGGTTCAAACCCGAAATGCATCGTTAATCTACAGTGTAAAGAATGAGTTTCAAGTTATCATAAATCATTTAAACAATAAACATAATATCTAAAACCTATTTAATCTCAGACCCCTAACTCTATATATCACTGCAGATGTCATCTATATGTCAATGTAGATGACAGATTAAATATCCAAGTTAAAATAAATCTTAATACCCACCCTTTCTCACCGTCCTTCCGAAGACTTGACAACAAATAATGGTGGTACAAGTTGCCACCCATGCCAATAACAAAGAGTAGAATACCAAGTGGCATCAAATCCATAGTTGGCGATGGCAAGCCCTCAGATATTTGCATATCATATAGGAAAATGACAGCTGAAAAAATGTAAACAAAAAAAAAGAAATGGCAATGTTCATGGTGATCACTCCAAAATAGCCTTGAATAAACAAAACCTGCACACAACCAAAATATAATAATAAATTAGAGATAATGGAAACAAGAAACTGAAGGATTAACTGGATAGAGAATACCTCGAAAACCCTCTCGAAGGAATGAAGGGCTAATTCCACAGTCAAGACCAGAAGCCGAGTGCTAGCCTTCAATGAACATAAATTCAATACATTTGATTATCAATGGTAGTCATAATAATAAATGAGGGGCACCACTAGCGTGTCATGGGCACCGACAATGTATTTGAACACTGCATAATGCCCAGACTCTGTACTGTCACAAATAGTGTAGTCAGTAGCCAAAAAATTAAATGCCAAAACCATCATCGCCCTCGCCACTACAACTGCAACACAGATTCTCTGCTACTCCAATATTCTGTGATCCAAACAAATAAATTAACACGCCATTCATTAAATCTAAGAAGATAAAACGCAAGAGCATAATACATCTAGAGACATCAAATCAAACGCAATAAAGAGTCCACAAGGGAGCATTATTTTTCCTTTTGGGAATACGATATCGAAGCCTATCCCTGGTTTTTTACTTTTCTGAACCCTTATACTGGGTGTGCAGGAGAAGGATTCAATCCGTTCAAGCCTAGTATTTTCAAGCTGTGCATGAGAAGGATTCAATCAATAACTTAAACGGTCCGAACTCTACAAAGAGAAATTGGCAGCCCTGTCATCGTGAATGGCCATCTTTCTTCATTCCCTTTACTCTTCACTTAAGGCGTTACAGGAGGAGCATGGAGAGTGGAGCGCTTCATTCTCTCTAGCATCAGCGTGGAGAAAACTCCAGCATGTCTATGAAAATAAAATTTAAACGTTTACTTGATATATAAGACCTCCTGAAACAAAAGTTCACAGATCTCCCCCAATATGTGGTATTTGTAACCCATTCATTGTTCCAACCATGTTGATGTGGAGTAACGTTCCAGTTCATGATATTTCAGCCTTCCAGCCACGTTACAGTAACAGTTTCAGCCATGTTCCATCCAAGACTCTGTGCATTTACACCACCGTGCCATTTAAAATAATTCTATTTTTTATTAATTAGTGGTGACTCTTCAAATTAAACATGCACCCTAGTTAATTCAGTAAATCTCAATAGTTTATTCGTGCACCAAACGAAGAATATTCCGCCATTATTTAAATCTGGCCATTCATTTTTTTTAAAATGAAAAATCATCCACCTCTGCCCCACCCCCCAAACTTGAAATAAAATGCCTTACGGTGTAACAAATTGACTTATTTTTGCATGACAGGGATTCTGGTATTCTTTTTTTTTTTTTTCCGTTTAAATATAAAGGTTAACAAAAGATTGGTTCACCACTAATTCCATCAATTTTCTACAATAATGAGCTAGCGTTTACATATGGTAAACAACACCCATTTTCAATTTATAGGCGATAATTACGCCGCAAGGCGTTTCACAAGTGGGAAAGACTTCCCAAACTTTTGCATTGGCATGTTTTCCACCGTCTGATTGGTTTTACCGATGATTTGGTGCAATTGATCCGTTGATAGCAATCGATGGTTCGTCTGTCAGATGCTTTCCCACCGACTTATGCGCAACAAGGCTCTGAGGCGGCGCAGAGGTTTGCAGGTGCATGCATTGCATGTAATGGTGCGAGGCCCTGTTTCCCACGTTTTCGCGAGAAGTGCGGGTTCAACAGAGTTTGGGTTTCCACGACCAAGGTTTCGCAGGTTGGGTTAGAGAAGTTGTGCAATCCCCGAATGGCTCCTCCGGTTTTGGAAATGGAAAACAAAGAGTCTCTGCACAATCGCTCTGGTATTCTTAACCCTCCTGGAATGGTATTCTTAACCCTCTTTGAAGCTGTTGTTCCCAATGGCATTTAAAATGCCAGGAAAAACTTAAATATAATGGAAAACATCTGGTTATCATTTGAATTATTTGTATGTCAGTGAATGTATTTTTCATTATCCCTTGTAACTCGCAGTGTCTGCTTTACTCACTTCCCATGTTTAAGTATTTTTTGGTTTTTTAAGGCTCCGTGTATGATGCTTTTAGCAATCCGCATTGGCATTTTCCCAGATATCTTTGAGTATTCATGTAATTTCCCAATTTCTTTCTGAAGTGAAGCAGTGAGCATTTTTGGTTATACACGAGATTTGTTTGTCTTTCTTGGATGGTTTGTATTTGAAGCTTATAGTCTACCTACTCAAACTATAGCAGATATTGGCAATATAATCCTAAAATGCATCAAATCTAAAAACTTATTGGAGAAGTCAGAAGGAAAACCAAATTTAATCATTAGGATTGTTGAGAAAGGGAATGTAAATGTGTTGTGATTTTGCATTGGCTAGAGCAACTTGGGTATGCTTTATGGATCGCAAGAAAGTTCTTCTCAAAGTTGATAACTTTTTTTGTCGTGCAACAGGTCTATCTACATAAGTCATTCCCCCCACTAAGTTGGACAATTCACCCTACCAGTTACTGACTTAGACCTCTTAATTCAAGTAGCTATACATTTTTTTGGGTATCTCTTTGGTCAAAGCCACCTATGACTTGCACCTGGCATTATTTTGCAAAGACCATATTAGCACAGAGAACCACCAATAATAACTTCCCCACATTAGCACAAATCGAGTGTTCCCACATCTCAGAAAGACTCAGTCAACGGCTTCAACATTAAGGGTGTTCCCATCAACTTTTGAACCCGGGTCATCATTGTGGTGAGTGCTCCAACTGGCTGCTAGATTACAGTCCAACAAACAATTGTGAGTTATTCCAAGACTTTTTGAGCTCACCATTTACGGAACACATAAAGCCTAGGAAAGGGATCGTACCCTTTTTCCATTTCTAAGAGAATCTCCTTCCTGGACTCAAAATGGTTCGGCATCTGCTTTACTTGAGAATATTGTTTATGATATCGCTATACATATTGATGGTGTGGAGAAAGGAACTGAAACTGCTAAAAAGATGCTTGCATATATCATTCAAGTAAGTGTGGAACAGAGAATGAGACATTTACCAGACAACACTTGTATGCATACCCTCAGATTTTTCTTGGTCTTGTAACTTAGCGAAAGTGCCCTAGATCTAGTACATTTGCTCATTTTTGTACATCTAGTATATTTTCTCATTTTTGTACCAATAATGTACAGATAGTATCTAAACTGAAGCTTTATTTATGAATTATTTTGTCAATCCAGGCCATCTAGTGGTATCGGGTGACTGGTTAGGGATCTTACTAGGTCATTTACCAACATTTTTGAATAGTAATAAGTTATTTTGTAGATTTTTCCATTTTGAGCAGCCATATTGATGCCCTCTTTTTAAGAAAGGGCACAATGGTTGAACTGTGTAACAAACTGTTTGTCATGAAGAATAGTAGAATCCAAGTGGGATCCTTTTTGGTTACAAAAATTACACAAATTGATTGTATTTAATATCATGGATTTTTCTCCTAGTGAGTATATTAGCTCAAAATGATTGGCTATAAGAAACTTTACAGATATGGTAATACTCTCAATGGGTTTGTTGTGCAAATGTCTCCGGATCAAGTACAAGGACTTTGTATGTGCCCATTCAACATTCCTTCACCGGTTTAACATGGTTTAGTTGGTTCCATGCCAAAAATGAAATGTTTGGTTGTTGGCATGCTTTGTTGGTTATGTTCTCTTAACAGACAAGTTCATTGTTTTGTTTGTAGACTGAAAAATTGTGGAAAACTGCACAAGTAACACATATCCAAAAGGACTGGAAAGTTAAAAGGTTGACTAATACTCCAAAGTTAATGGCAATGGAAATCTTTCTATTGGTTAAATTCTCATGTTGTTGTTGTTTATGAGAGTGGTTTGACTTCAAGTTCAAGTTGTCCTCCACTTGGTTATTTAAATGCCATTCACTTATTGGCTTCTACAATGCAACTTACTCTCCAGTACTGCATAATACGACCATTTACAATGAAAGCTGTGGATGAGATGCGCTCTACATGGAAGGATACTCAAGCCACTTCCTCTGAGGTATCACAATTTTCGTAATGGAAACGTTCAACTCTCTCTGATGTCGTTTGAACTTGTAATTAACTCAACTCAGTTAAGTATCCCTCGACAAAATTTATGCAGAAATTAGATCTTTATTTTCTCTAATGAAAATTTAGAAGTTATGGGTGTTCATAAAGAGTTGTTAAGGTAGAACAAATTGGCTATCAGCTCTTCTTGTTTGGTAATCGAGGACAGGTAATTATCATTTTTTGTTTTGATGTAAATTCTTGGAACGACCCCATTTTAGTTACTCTTGATTCGTTGTATACTAAAGGGAGAGAAAAATAGCACATGGCATGAAAAATTTGTCATTCTTTTTTCTTATGCTTGTAATCTAAAATTGTTACAAACTTTGCTCTTTTCCTACATTTAGAGTATATAACATTTAGAGTATTTAAAATATGTAAAGATTTAGTTGATTGTCTTGTTTGAGATCTCTTTTACCGTGTCTTATCAAACCAAAAAAGACAAATGCCTTTACTTTATATAACGTTTAGACAATTTAAAATACATGACATTATAACTTACGTCGTTCACTTTTGCACCTCCAGGGGCAAATGCTAGTTATATAAATCCTTGTACCATGATATTAATTTTAGAACGGTTTAAAAAGTTTGTGGTACTGAGATTCTTATAAATCATCATCTTAAAATGATTAAGAAGAGATTTAATACTATAATATTAATTTTAAAATTGATATATGTGAGAGATTAAAAAGAATCATAATATTATAATATTAATTTTAAAATTAAAGTTGATCATAATATTAATTTTAAAATTGAAATATATATATTTATTTATAGGAACACTATATGTCAAAAGAAGTTTTTAAAATGTTTTGTAAATAAATTTGTTTGTCATTTTAATATTTAGAATGCTTGCTTTTATAAAATCAATATAATAGATTAAATATTTACATGTAATATTAAGCTGTTTCTTTTTAGGTATGAAATTTGATTTTTTAGGGGAAATTCAGGTTCAACCCATTTGCATATTGGACAAAAGAACCAAGACGCGCAGAAACAGGGCCATCGGACAGGTAAAGGTCCAATGGACCCACTATAGCCCTAAAGAAGCGACTTGGGACCTGGAAGATGAGATGAGGGAAGAGTATCGCCATCCATTTGAAGACTAATAAATGTATATGAAGTTTTGAAAGTTTATTTTGAAAATTTTGGACAAAATGAACATCGAGGACGGTGTATAATTTAAGGGGGGAGGGGAATGTAACACCCCTGGTTTAAACCCCATTATTTTGTTAATATAATTTTGTAAAAGAATTGGAGTGCTTGTGAGTCATAACTCATGTTGTATTTTTCTCTGTTAACATAAAAATTAAACTAGCAGTGGTAGAGCCAACACACTGCATGAACAGGGACTCATGTATTCAACTAGGTCAATAAGGTGGGGTGGCATATAACCTAAAAGCTAAGTATGACCTTTTTCAACCCTTCTTACCTTATAATTTTGATAAACCCATACTTTTTCCTAATTAATTTCTTAAACCTTTTTTTGAAGTTAAAAAGGATATTAAGAGAGAGATTAAGAGGTTAATAGAAAATTGGCAAGTGTTGCTGAGTGAGCATGCAAACAACAAAAAGAACGTAAAGAGGAAATAACAGAAAATATGTGAGTAAGAGAAGGAAAAAATGCAGTGGGCAGCATGAGAATGTTGTAGCATTGAAAGAAATTGGGACTGAATGGTCGATTGGAATTGCTAGAGGACAGAGTAATTAGTTAAGTTCCAGAGAAAAGTGTCCAATCAATTCAAACTCTGTGGAAGATGGGTTGGTCGAGAGTACCTGTAATCCCAAGCTTGTTTTGTTGATTTTATAGTTGGTAATTTACACTTGATTTGCCTCTGGTTGCACCTGCGAAATGGCAATGGTGTAATAAATTCTTTTATTGGAATTCGAAGCACAGGTGCAGTGATGGATTTCACTGCGGTGCTAGTTAGAATGAAGCTAAGGGAAATGATTGCACAGTTGACATGGATTTGGTAACAAACCAATAAATCTTGTTTGCCAAGTGAAAAAATCGTGAGAAAAACCTGGGATTGGTGAGAGCCTATGGTGAATGCATGAGTCTCAGCTCGGGGATGGAATTCTGCTAATAAATTTATGAGTAGAATTACCTATGGTCGGTTGGAGCGTGGATGCCATAAAACCAGTTGCTTATTTAAAATATTTTACATATAAGTTTAATACCTGGAAATTTTGTCTTATTTTCTGAGATGTTATTTAATTAATTGTCAGTTAAATATTAGCATGAATTCCTTGTTAAATTTCCTGAGTTTGTATACAAGGTAGGGAATCATATTTATTTGGACTAAGTCACGGGCATGAAATAATTAGAAGTGTAATTATGTGATATTGATTTTATGCAAGCCGATCTATTTTTATTTAAGTCGAACTCCAAAATTATTTCAAAGAAATAGAAATTGCTTGACATAAATATTTAATAATTTTTTGGTGATTGAGTTGGGTTGGACCAATTTGTCTAAAGGTTCGACCAATTTATCTAATAGAAATAAAAATTATTTGATATAATTATTTAATAAAGTTTTGGTGATTGAATTGGGGTTTGACCAATTTGTCTAAAGAGTTGGGTTCGACCAATTTGTCTAATAGGTAAATTGAAAACCATAGACTGATTTGATTTATTGAAACCAAAATTGTTTTAGGTTAATAAAAAACCATGGGCTAATTTGTTTAGTTGGAGAGATTAATGTTTAAGTCTTAATTATATTTATTAATTAAATGACAAACAATACCTTCATTTAAGGTATGTTTTTAGGAGCTTTGTAATGAGTGATATTGCTATTTGAAAACCACGGGTTAGAGTGGTATAACTACAAATTTATGCTTTAGTCTAAGTTAGACATATATGAATATGTTTGAGTTGTTGGGTTAGTCTACATCCGACAACTATATGTTTTAGTCGAAGTAGACTATATATTTCTATTTTAAAATTTCTCTATTTTCATAATTGTCGGGTTAGTCTACAACTGACAACTATATGTTTTAGTCGAAGTAGACTAGATATATTTTATTTAAAAGCTCTCTATTTTCGTAATTGTCGAGTTAATCATCAACCGACAAGTATTTGTTTAGGATTTTAGTTGGTCAGTCGACTAAGCCCTTTTAGCATAGTTTATGAAAAATGGTTGGAATTCCTAAGAATAAACTTTATAAGAAAAGAATTGGAAATATTGTTTCTCGGCCAAATTTAGTTATGGTCGAGTAAACTTATTTAATAAGTACACCATCATTTACATTGTTATTTTGGGCGTATTAACATATGTCTTAATCTTTTATTTAACGTGAAACTTAAACTTATTGTACAATAAGTTTTGAAAGGAAAATGATAAGTTGAAGTTACCTAATTAATGGGTAGACAAATAAATATAGGCATGTTAATTTAAGTTTTTAGAATGTGTCTATGCTCTAAAATTGAGTAGTTTTACGTGTTGCCCACGAGAAAAAAATTTACTGTACAGTTCTTAATGTGCAAGGTTTATTATTAACTTTGCATTTGTGCAGTAAACTATTTTGTATGAATTTATTAAACAAATGTTTCATAAATTATTCTATGCTTTCAACATTATGAATTTTAATGCATTTGTTGTAAGATTTAATGGGTCTTTTGAAAAAAAAATGTGATTCTGCTATCTTACTTTATAGTTAATATGCACTATAAAATGCATTGGTTGAAGGGGTGTGTTACATTTTAAAAATAGAATTGATATACCAAATCAACTACAAATTAAACAAATTATATTTCAAGAGCTTCATGAAAGCCCATATTCTGGGCATCTAGGCTATCGGAAACTTATTGCAGCCCTAAAAAAATATTTTTATTGGTCCAGTATGAAAAATGATACGACTGAATTTGTTGCTAGGTGCTTGGAATGTCAACAGGTTAAAGCTATCCATCAACACCCTGTTGGGTTATTACAACTTATACCCATTCCTAAAATAACCCCATTTTGACCCTCAGAATGTAATGGCTTTATATATGAATATTGTGCATACCGGATGTATAAATTCCTAGCGTGAAGCTCAAGGCCAAGGCCCTGCTAGTGAATGCTTGGCTTTAAAAGGAAAGTAGTTTATATTTTGTGAACCACGTGTTAGTAAACCATGGAAATTGTAAAATCATGTAAATATTTATGATGTAAATACCATTTCAAGAACTAGATGGAATCAATTAAAAATGAGGGGGTTGAATGTATCCACTAGGGAGAGGTGAGGGGTTGGGGGATTCAATCATTGCCAAGTGTCATTTTGAGAACCCATCTTGACTAGCATGTTGACATTTAATTATGTTAGGGAGAGGCAACGGAGAAATCAGTTCATGAAATTAATGGAGCACGGGCAATCTCAGAAATTCATATTGCGAGTTGTGGGGTTAGTTTACTTGGTCCAGAATTGTAGAAATCGCAACCAGAGAAGAAGCCATGATTTTGAGTGCAAAAATGTCCAAAATTTGATGCGAGCAACAAAATCCAATGGGGAATCCATATATGTAAACCCTAGGGAAAAATTGAGAGTGTCAAATGCCCAGATATCCATAAGAAAAACTAGATTTAGAAGCTGGGAATTTCAATTCTATCTTTGGGAGTTAAGTAGCAAGAATTTGGGAAAATCCAACAGTCGTTCGAATTGGGTGAGAGATCAAAGGTCAAATTTGCTTGGTAAACCCAGTGAAGTCACAAATATCTGTGGATCTAACAGCTTGTACCTTTCTATGCCCACCCTAAAGAGCATTGGAGGGGAGGGGCCCTTGAGAGACTGTGTAGTAAAGAAGGGGGCCTTCCTTGTGTTTTGTGTAGTAGGTATTGTGGGTGCCAAGGTTGTCTGAGATCAATTGAGATGCATGTAGCTCTGTGGTTGAGCTCACTGGCTTATCATTCTACTACCTATCTCCTTACATGCTTGACAAACCCAGTTGTGTGCTATCTTAGCATGAGTAATTGTAACTGTGGTTGTGACTGAGCCTGGGTAGTTCCTCCTTAGTGGATACATATCCCAGCTTGGGGGTGGTCTCCCAGCTAAAATAATATAGGTTGGAAAGAGACCTATGGTTGGGTGGAATGTTGCTTCTCCATATCGAGTTGCGTGGACAACTTCAATTAAATATAAGTGTTCACTGTTTATTTATGATAAAATTGTGTATTATGGATGACTGATAATTATGCTAAATTGAATGAGATGACCCAATTTGAATGATCCAATTGATTTGTTAAAATTGAATGATTGAAAATAGCATAAGATGAATTTATCTCTGTGCAAGATTGGTTGTTATGACTGTGTTGAATATGTTGATACATGCATGTTGTGCATATGCAATTGATTTTAATTCCGTTGTGTATTTTTAATATGCATTGCACATGATTTAAATGCTATTGCATTTAAATTTAAATGAAATTTGATAATACGACCTCAATGGGGGACTTTAACACCCCGAAGATCCATCATGTTCCCTCCACGAGTTGATTTTGTGGGATGGGACATGACAATTATGCAATGGAAATGGGACACAATCACGATGGATTTCATTACAGGCCTACCCAAATCTAAAAGGAAAAATGATTCTATTATGGTGGTAGTTGATAAGCTCACTAAAGCAGTACACTTCATACCCATCAAATCTATCTACAACGCAATTAATCTAGCTCAAATTTTCATAAAAGAAATGTTTAGGCTGCATGGCATACCAAGGACAGTGATTTGAGATAGAGATACTAAATTTACATCATATTTTTGGAAAGCTTTATTTGTAGGCATGAATACTAAGTTGAATTTTAGTACTGCGTATCACCCACAAACAGATGGGCAAACGGAATGTGTAAATCATGTACTTGAAAATATGTTGCATATGTATGTTATGTTCAACAACCAAGTAAGTGGGAAGAGTTTTTGCATTTAGTTGAGTTTTCCTATAACAACAATTACTAGGATTCTCTCAAAATGAGTCCTTTTGAAGCACACTATGGAAGAAAATGTAAAATACCTTTGAGCTGGGGAAATCTAGAAGACCAACTAACTTTGGGACCAAAAATTTTAGAGCAGATGGAACAAGTGGTGTGACAAATAAAACAAAATCTCAAAACAACTGAAGATAGACAAAAGAGTTATGCTGGAACGAGAAGAACAACGAAGGGATTCCAAGTAGGAGATCATGTGTTTTTAAGAGTGAAACAAAAAAGAAGTTCTTTAAGAACTAGAACCTATACCAAGCTTGCACCTAGATTTGTGGGTCCCTTTGAAATTTTAGCCAGAGCCGTACCAGTGGCATATCAACTAGCACTACCCCCTCATTAAAATTCATGATTTCTTTCATGTATCTCTTTTAAAAAAGTATGTCTATGATCAAACTCATGTTATTGGCTGGGATGTGCTCTAGGTGGAATCAGAAGGAGAGGTTCTTATAGAACCAGTACGTATCATAGACAAGAGAGAAAGAATGCTCTTGAAGCAGGGAATCACTCAGGTTAAAGTGCAATGGGAGTATTACACTCCGGAAGAAGACACCTAGGAAAGAGAAGATGATATGAAACAAAGATATATCCTTTCCTATTCCAATAAGAATATGTCTATTAAAGTTTCACCGAGGACGGTGAAAGGATTTAGGGGGGAGGATTGTAATACCCCCTGGTTAAAGATTGAATTATTAAATGAACATATAAAACAGGGTAATTTCCTGATAAAATTTTTGACTCTGATATTTTAAACATCATGTACATAAATAAGTACTTGATTATTTTAATTTAATTATTATATGAGTGTGAGCATCCTTGCAATTATTTGAAAGAATACATATTAATTTAACCGCAGATCTTTACTCATCCCTAATGGGACAAGTGGCCAAATGTGAGGGAATTGCTTACTAACCAAGAAATTCCTAGGCAAATAAAAGACATTCCTAGGAAGGAAACAAGTTTCCTTCAGGAAATTGAAAAAGGAGAGCTTTCAGGATCTGTATTGTGAGATTTCAGGCCTAGAAAAGGAATTGGAGCTTTTAGGCTTTGTGTTCCATAGCTTTGAGGCTCATTTAGTAACCCTACCCATAGAGTTTGGTGGCACCTGGAAGAGGATGGTTGGTAGGTTAGTTTGAGTTGTGGGCAAGGGGGTGTATACTTGCAGCCTTTTCTGACTTAGAGATCCTAAGTCTGGGTGGAGCGGGGATGCTTGACACTCAATAAGTCTTGATTTTGGTCTCTCTCTTTATCCTTAAAAATAAAGTCGTATAAACTTTTAGATTAATGACTTGAGCATTATTATTGATGATTAGGGATTTAAGCATTCATATTGGCGATTAAGATGGTATTGGAGATGGTATTGGTTACAGGATGATTATGTTTAATTCTTATGTGTTTACAACTGCACTGAATTAATTATATATTCTATTGAGAAAGAAGTTATGATTTGGATTTTTGAATAAGGCTATTGAAAGTGTTAAGGTCGCAATCCTACAGGTTAAAAATAAAGAAAGACAATGGAAACCCGAGATATTAATTTCAGGGTTTATTGATAGCCAGTAGGTAAACTTATGTTATCCCTTAGAAGTTACACTATGCAAATGCTAGGAGATAACATAAACTCACACAAGTTAAATGATGTGAAAATTTGTATAAATGCATTGGTTGTTATACTATTATAATAGCAAAATAATATGGTTTTTTGCCTTCACAAACTTTTTTAAAATTATTTTTATGTCATGAACAGGCCAAGGAGGCTAAATTTTCTTAAGCTCAACAATAGAACTGAACACTATATTGTTTACAAACATAGTATATTATTCAGAAAAGCACTATTCATGGGTATATATATATATATATATAAGAACGTTTATGCAAAGACAGAATACTGGGAAAATCAATTTGGGGCTTCGAATTAGTTAAAAGTATTGATAATATTCACTGAGATTATAATAGACGAAATAATAGAAAACATGATCCACAACATTACAACAGTTTACTAGTTGTAAACTAATAGTTGAGCCGATTAACACAAAATGTCTATTCACAAGGCTTCAATAAATATAATACAAAGTAGTATGGGCATGGAAGCCCTCTAAAATCCCTAGAAAATGTCGTGGCCAAATGCCTATAAATTAAAACTCTATCCCTCATAATGGGAAATAACTATTACAATGAAAACGTCTCCCATGGAGACTTACCATAAATGTAAAAGGCATCGTAAAATAAGTGAGGCAATTCGTTATTATATTCAAGCAAATCAAAGTTATAATTGTTCGTACAATCATCATAAAGACATGTCTTTTGTAGCTTAAATATTGTGATCTGTGTTGAATCCTATCTAGAGAAATTTACAGCCTCCTCCTTGCTAAAATAACAGAATTTTCTTTAGTTACAAAATTGTAGCTCAAGGACAAAAAATTTAGAAAACTTAATCTAGTATAATTGGAAAGAGCCTGAGTTGCATAAGGAGAATTCCTTATACTCCTCATAAACTAGAAGGCCTTCAGGTAACCCAACTACTTTCTTTGACAAGCTGTCAACAAAAGAGTTAAATTCTCTATAGATGTGCCTAATTGTAATCAGGTTGAAGAGATCCAAGAGCCTCCTTGTTATATTACACCATTGTTCCAGCAAGATAACATAAAGAGAAGAACTACCCATTGCCCAGTCCACTGTGACTCTTGAGTCACCCAAAACCTGGATTGTTAAAATGTTTTTTCAAAAGAGAAAAATTTAAAAGCCCCCAAAAGCTAGCAATTCTACCTCGGAGTTTGAACCTATTCCATTTTCCAACTTTAGTAAAATATAGTGGTTTTTTGCTAGATTTAAAACCATCCCTCCTCCACATTGTTCCATATTAGAAACACCATCAAAATACCCACATGGAACATCATCTTCTCCACATTGTTCCATATTGGAAACACCATCAGAATACCCACATGGAACATCATCTTCAAGTAAGGTTCATGTAAAATACGATAATTTTTAAATGCTAGAGGCTTGCAAAATTCCTTGAAAAATATTAAAATTTTAAGTCCTACTATTATTGGAGACCGAGAGATATTTTCAAAAATCAAAGTATTTCTCATTTTAAAAATAGTTTATAATTTAAAAACTACAAATAATATTATAAAATAATTCTCACTCTTCTAAACATTATTAATTATTTAAAAAATTACAATTAACATTAAAAACCTAGTTTTTAATGTTTTCCATTTTATATTTTATAAGAATCATAATCAGTTATATTTTATAAGAATCATAATCAGTTAATTTCTTGTCTTATTTGCAAATTTGCAACCTACAATAAAGGTAACAACTCTTGTTTCCCACATTGAGCACACCTTTATAACCAAAACTCTATACATTGGTCGTTTCTCTAATCTCTAA
This sequence comes from Larix kaempferi, assembly GCA_027924585.1. Classification (NCBI taxonomy): domain Eukaryota; kingdom Viridiplantae; phylum Streptophyta; class Pinopsida; order Pinales; family Pinaceae; genus Larix; species Larix kaempferi. The sequence continues at coordinate 30,962,776 of BSBM01001051.1, read as the reverse complement.
TTGATATACTTAATTGATATACTTGGAAGTTGTTTCTACATCAAAGTTATAGTTAAAAGCTCTAATTAATATACTTGGAAGTTGTTTCTACATCAAATTTCTAATTAAAAGATCTAATTAATATACTTGGAAGTTGTTTCTACATCAAATTTCTAGTTAAAAGTCATTGTATGGAATTATATGAAGTATGGTTTAATTTGGTCTCTCCTTCACATATATGATTAGGCTGGAGCTATTAAACTGACCTTAACGCTGCTTACTCCACGCTGCTTACTGACCGGCGGGCAGAGTACGACGACCTCGGGCCAAACAATCTCCATCTGGGCACGCAATGCATCTAACCACTTATGCACCACGCTATTCAGAGTCAAGTCTATCTTTCCTACTTCATTTGTGGATGGTTTCTTCTTGCTGTTACAGTGGATTTCATGTCGCGCACCCTCAGCATGTATTAGTTTTTACAAAATCTAAATTACGAGAATACTTTTTACAGAAGCTTGTCTTATCGGGCTGCTCTACCTTCCGACAAAAATGATTAAGCAACAACCATTTTTATCTTTGGCTTTACGTGAGGTGTAATGATTGATGAATATATGGTGTTAGTCAAAATTTACAAGTGGTTTTACAATTTTGAGTCACGTTGTTTAGAAAGTTAGGTAAGGAGGTTGATTGTTATTATTATTTTTATTTTTTTCAATAAATAAGCAGTTATTTATTGATGGGAGTATCAATTATTTATTGCTTGATGGGAGTATGAGATTCAACTCTAAACTTGTTTTTGTATATAAAAATACTGGCTCTCTTTTCACCACTTTAGAGCTTGCAGATGGAACATCCATAACAGCTAAAGGTCGGGTTAATGTATTTTGTCTTCAAGATTTCTAAATCCGTGTTCTGCGTTATTTAAAACTGATTTGATTTGGTTATGGTGGCCAGATCGTAATAGGTTGTGATGGCATGCATTCGGTAGTTGCAAAGTGGAGGTGGAGGTGGTGGCAAACCTCTATTTCATAAAAAGTTGAGGACTAATAAATTGAACAAATTTATGGATACATTATTTTTATTTATCTTAATTTCTATCAATTGTCCACATCTCCAAGTAAATAGATCCTTCTTATAACTTTCTACAAATAAAATAAGTGACAATGTTAAAAACATTGCCACTAAGTGACTCTTGTTATACATTTTTATTTGTCATTTTTAAAAAAATTATGTAAATGATTATATTTTTTTATAAATTTAATCTCTTTAAGATGATACAATCTTGAGTAATGGTCTATAGAGAACATGGAGCAGAGGAGAATGCCCCGTACATGGTGATGTGTGCTTCGCGTAGTTACCCACCTCTAGTTTTAATGACTAGTTTACACCAACAACCAAACTATCACTTCCATTGGACGTTGGCAATGTGGGCGATCAAGGCAGCGAACGATGATGACACTGGCAGATAAGAATGAGAATTCGGAGTTGTAGGTCGAGATTTATTCTTGTATAATTGTGGTAGAGAGTAAATATAGTCTAACATTTTATGGTTGAAAATTTAAGGATTCGTAACATTCAATGAGGTTTCTATATTTTAAGAAAATTATGGATCCTTAAAGTTCTCTCTACTCCCTTTTGACTAACCTTGACATTCAACAAACAAAAAAAAACATAAAAATACAATTTCAATCCATGACAAGCTTTCTCTTTGGTTGGAGGTTTATGATCAGTGATATGTCTCTCTGTGTGGGTGATCTAGGAGGCAACAAAGGATGACAAGAAAAACCCATATGCCCCATGTCCTACAGGAAATTGGGGAAGCAAGAGAAATCTTCTAGGCTGTCATCTCAGCTCTGGTTTAGAGAAAGATTGAGGGAATGGAAACCTGGGCCGAGCAGAAACAACAACCGATCTTGCTCATCATGGAAGTGACATGTATTCTTATCAAAAAATAATAAAATATTATAAAAAAAATATGTCAACTATTTAAAACATTTACAATTACATATATATAAAAACTACAGAAATGAGATAAATTAAAATGCTTCTTCAACATTTACACTTTAAATAAAGGGTTTGCACTTTAAGACTAGCTGCTTGATATATTCTTTTAAGATGGATTTATGATGGTGAAATATATGAAGGTTAAACTATATTGACATCTATTGGGGAAGCCTCTAATGGATAGCAATGAGAAACAATAATAAATCATACTTCATTTTGACTAATTGTATTACTACATTAGCAAAATGCAATATACTCAACAAATTAGTGTAATCTCAAGATTTGGGGCTAAATTAAGGTTAAACTGTATTGACATCTATTGGGGAAGCCTCTAATTGATAGCAATGAGAAACAATAATAAATCATACTTTATTTTGACTAATTGTATTACCACATTCGCAAAATGGAATATACTCAACAAATTAGTGTAATCTCAAGATTTGGGGCTAAATTAAATATCTTAAACAATGCTACAACTAGCATGGTTTTCAAAGAAAAGATCACAAGACAACCCAATGCAGCTCCTTCGACAACAAAGGTGCAAACTGTTTCCATTTCAGATGATTAACTATATTCTTCGAATCAAATTTCTATAAATACTTTAACTAATGAAACAATCTAAAATTAAAATGCATCACCGAAAAAAATATTCAACATATCTATATGTTATAAATTTATCCCAAAATTAAGTTAATCCATATTTTTCCTATGATATTAGTGTAACACAAACTCTTGAGTATCTTGGGATTAAATAATTACATTTGTGAAAAAGATATTTCAAATAAATCACACAAAAAGGTAGAAGCTTTAACATTTCTCAGGAATTTGGAGTCTGGTGCATGAAACCTTATTCTTCCACTGAAAGGTAATCCTTATTCATGGACAGGCTGTTACATATTTTGTCAGGAATTGAAAAAAAAAACATAAAATCTGAACAGATGTTACTAAGTAGACACTGCATATATAACTCAGAAATTTTAGGCTAGACTTAGCTTAATCCTAGCAACATCTATTAAACATCCATTTAACCTAGTCCACACTGTTCCATTGACGCCCTATGACTTACAGTCCCAACTACCTGGATCTGTATTCTTTCGATGAAAGTCTACAACGCCGCATTTAATACAGAAGATAACTTGCAGAATGCCATTCAAAATGTATGTAGAAAACTTGCAGAAGCCGTTCAAAATGTATGTAGAAAACTTACAGAAGCCGTTCAAAATTTATGTAGCATATTACTCAGTTCGTTATTCGCCTATGCAACTTGAACACTTTCCAGGCCTGCACCAAAGTAGCATTACTAGGAAAACATTTGCATTCAAATCACTGTTACCTTCAGACTTACCTTCAGACTTACCCTTCAAAGTGGAGTCACATCGAAAACGTCGTTCAAAGGCGTGGTTGAAACCAGAGAAGCCCAAAGCAGCTCCAGTGCCTAATTAAAAAAATTTAATAATATGGTTTATACACCTATCTATCAACCATAAAACCCACTCATTTACTTAATAACTGCTTACCTCATTGGGACCGACACTGGCATTTCGCTCTCCCAAATCGGAAATATCTTTGAGATTCAGCTTATTGAGCAAGTTAATGCTGGTGATGGTTGACGAGGGAGAGATCTCCAAATCGTTGGTGATTATGAAGGTAACGGTCTCCTTCACATAACCTTCCCCGCTGCTCCCCGTGTGATTAGTGATATCTCCGGTGGAGGGGTTCTGCAATTGCACTGGATAGGTCATATTTCGACCGCAGGCACAGCGGCCACCACTCTGAGTGGCCATATAATGGGTAGCGCCACCACTCTGAGTGGCCATATAATGGGTAGCGCCACCACTCTGAGAACCGCAAACGTAATAGACAATAGGAGCGGACTTTATTCTCAAAATGGCATTAGGATTGCTACACATAACGCTCGGCTCCAGCAAATGGGATTTATCGGCATTCATAAACATAGTCTGGAGTTTCTCTACACTCTTGTAAAGGTTCGAGAGGGAGCCAACTTTCTTTGCTTGTTTTAACTCTGAGAGTAATTTCATGACAGAACCGATTGGCAACGTGAGAAAGCTAAAGAGAAGATCTACAAAATCCTTTCCTGCCTCAGCATACAATATCTTACCAGTTTTTTCGTTGATTAGAAACGTCAAATTCATGCAAATAGCAGCATCAGCATCAGTATCACTTGCCATCTTGATCACCACACAAATTCTCAGGGAAAACCAGATATCAAAGTAAAGGTCAGGTAGAGGACATTGTCGTCATTTAAAGGACCCCAATTAACCTAGACATGGTTTTGGATTCCCAGAATCCATGGTTTAACCGAGCTCATAGTATTTGAAGATAGATTCAGGTAATGGGTCATTATTCTGTAGGGCGCATAAGGTGAGCCTTTCCAAATAGGCAGTACCGAGAGCCTTTGGACTCGACTCATGACGGGACGAAGACTTGTCCGGATAGTGGTGAATGCGTCTAGATTCAAGTATTGACCATGAATTGATTTAAGTTTCAGGTACTAAAACCTGTCCTATGGTACGTCTGAATGTCTCTGAATTGGAATGATGACCATGAATTAGGTACGAAAACTTGCAAGTAATGCCAGCTAATTGTAATGCCTTTGAAAATTTGTGCACTGCGCACCAAATGGATTGCCACTTTACCATGATTGAAATGATGGTTTTCTACATGAGTCCCTTGAACTATGGCTTTGGTTATGATTTCATCATGTGGGTTTAGGTGTCTGTCCTGAATTATATAAAATTTGAAAGGCACCAAAGCAATAATTATGTGCATCCATTGAAAATTGCAATGTTAAAATTTTATTTTGGGATTTCATTTGAGCCTTAAGCTTTATTATTATGTATATGTGGGCATATACTTTACTATTATGTATATGTGTATATATGGAGCATATAGTGACTACTTCTATAGATTAGTATTAATTGGTAATATACTAATGTATTAATCAATTAATCAAAATGTTAAAAGAAGCATTCACTTGTTCACTTAGATCATAATCAATTAATGAAAATTAAATGACAACAATTTAAGTATTTAAACCTATTCAAGATTAACCTGTAATCACTTTGTTAATTGAAAAATTAACAATGATTAAAATTATTGTGGATCAAATTGCAGAAATAGATAAAGAAAATATCTTACTTAAATAAACTGAATAAAATATTTTCATGCATGGATCAGTCATAAAGAGAAATATGTATTACATATCTGTGCATTAATTTGTGTTTTGCAAAAGATCACATACACTGTAGATGACAATCTGAAGTAGGAAATCATATGGTGTCAAAGCAATTTGAACAATTAAACAAGAGATGATTCAAAAGGTTACTTTACTGTATTAATCGAAGTTCTGCAAAAAATTACAAAGCTCTGTTAAGCCAGAGTGTCTCCAAATTGTCTCCTGCTGAGGCATTCCTCTTTAAATAAGAAATTACAACCGAGCACAAATGGAAATTCCCAAAAGATGGGGATTATAAAATTTGGAATTAGCCTATAGATCCAGAAAATCTTTCCACTTATCATGTATTTCTAACAACTAATCTATGTTTGGATAATTGATGGATTCTAGACCTTCAACAAAATTTGCAAATGAGATTCATTTCTTAATTCCAAGAAGAATCCCGTAACAACGACTTACTGGCTGCTTTTATGAGAACACAAATAATCTCAGAATTCCTCTTTAGAAACCTCCAGATGATTTTCAATGTCGTCAAAAACAGAAAAATCAGTTAGTGGGTCCTCCTCCCTGAGGGATGGTGGACCGATCGAGACTTTATTTATTATAAAATCCTGGATAATGGAGTCATGTGTGACCATTTGTTCTTCAGGAAACTCCCTTTTCTTCCTCTGAGGGGATTGTATGCACACAAATAGAGTTTCAAAATCCCCGTCTTCACTTCCCCTGCTTGTATCGGGATCACCTACATCAAAAGGTGGTGACATAGGTTCTTGATATAGCAAGGACTGAAGTTCTTCTTCTACACAACATCTGTCCAAAGATTTGTGATATGTCTGCATATTGCTCATACCAGATGGTTAGAAGAAAAACCTCCAAAGATTAAATTCAAGATTTTTTCTAAAGAATCTAGACGAAGAACAAAATGCCTCACACTTGTCGCTGTATTTAAGAAAAAATAACAGAACGATTATGATTAAGTATGATGAGCTGCTATGATTAAAATCATGCGATCTGAAAACTGCAATCGTATAAACTTGAAAGAAACAACTCGTAGCATGTGTTGAAACGATTTGGATTATGACGAAGTACAAATTTAATAGAATTATGCACGACTTGAAGTCGTATCCAAACCGTACGTTGCAGATCAATCAAATCAGCAATGATGACTCCAAATTTGATCAGGAGGTCAAAACACAGTATGTAACCTGACCGAAAGAACAACGAAAAATAGAGAATTCAACGTATGTTCGAACAATGGAATCTCATCCGTTGAATCGAAGGAATTGACGACAAAGATTAATTACTGTAGGACGCGGGATCGGGTCTTGGAATGTTTTATTAAGTTTATTCATGATTTGCGAAAGGCGCAACCTGAACCTTGCGGGTTGCAGGTTTTGGGATTGCAAATTGGCCCAAAAAACGTATAAACGGATTTCCGAAAGTGTATATGGTTGGGATCTGTTGTGGCCACAACACAACCAAATTTGTAAGTAATGACCCGACCATATACACTTTCGACCTTTTTAAAAATAAAGTGACATCAAGTGATATCGACTACAACAACATTGACCAGTTTGGATATCGACCATATTGCCCATAACTGACTTGACTGACGAAATTTGTTTCTTTTACTCTGCAAAGCAATGTGCAATTGGCATGTTAAGGAGTTTTAGCATTTGTTTGTTGTGCAATGTAACAAAGCTATTAGTTGTGTACAATCCACTAATTCAAGCGACCACGTTCAAGCCATCTCAATGAAGGAGTCAACTATCGACCTATCTGGTTTGAATTCCAATTTTGTTTGTGAGAAGTTCGACCAATAAGTCATGTGGTTAAGCACTCCTCATGTGCCCGCCTACTATCGCTTAGTAATACTCGTCAATTGTCCTGGCTGGCAACCACCGAAGTCTTCATGATAAATGGTTTGTCGAGAGGAAAAGAGCAGAAGGAAATAAAGTTAGTTTGGGCAGATTATGGGGCAATAGGTCATACTAGCGTATGCAATATGTCAATCAACGTATGCAAAATGTCGACCAAAAAGTAATACCGACCATATGTGGTCGACTTTAATTTACAAAGTCGACCGAAATTACAAACTATATCCTCGACTATATTTTTAATAAGGTAGTGACTCGACCATGTTAAATATCGACCATACTATAATCAATTGAAGATGAATCTCAACTAATTAGTATCGACACGACTACATCGACCATATTTACAATAGAATGACTCATCGAACAGACCATAGTTTAGAAAAGAAAAATACAATGTCGACAACTTTTAATAATAATGACCATAAGGTCGACCATTTCATATCGATGGGACAACTTTTATCAACCAACTTAGAGTTATGTCGACTTTGTGTCACCATCTATATATTCGACTCTATCCAGAAATGTGATGGTCGACAAGTCAACTAATTGTTCTAGTCGGCAACGCATTTTATTATTTGGCCATAGTCATCCTTTGTATTACTTCAATATAAATTGATTCACAGGTCGAATTAATATGGCATGCTTCGATGGATGCCAACCAATCTCCATATGAGTAGTGCTCTGACCCAACAAGTTGAAAATCCATGGCTCAAAAAGATCCAGGCAAGTTGATATGAAAACTGGTCAAATTTATGAACTCGAATAACTATCAATGCAATCAATAAAGACAGATATTGCTCGACGTATTACTGTAGTCTTCTCCTGATTGCTTGACATGTATCATTTTAGTTGATTGCTTCAGTTGATGACCAACTCACATCACATAACAATGTGTCCTTCTGCAACTACTGATGTAGGCAGATAAGAATTTGATAAATTTGTTTGTTGGAATATAATTTTCGACTTGTAGAATGTAATTGGTCGATGTTAACTATTGGTCGACCACTTATTTTGGTTGGGTTGGTTAACATGATATTCCATTAAAATAGTGGTCGATGCCAACATATGGTAAATATATTTTTTGGGATTTTGTCAATGTTTAAGTCGATTGATACGAGTCAATCTTTGAAGTCACTTAAATTTGATGAGTTGGTTAATATTTTATAAATGGTCGACCATTACACTATGGTCGATAATTATTTGGTCGATCTCTTATATATTAATTTTATGGTTGATATTGTAAAGTGGTCGAGCCTTAATATTGGTAAAGTACTGTTGACATCCATCTCATACCTGTTGGCTAACTACATGTTCGACGCGTTGTTACCAAGAGGTCGATTTGCTCATCCCCACATTCCAGAATAATGTTAGCTATCAATTTGATGAGGTGCTTACAAAAGTTACAAAGAAGACTATCTTACATGTTTGTTGCCAATGATTTATGTGCGTCAAGTTATCGTGTGTCAACCAAAAAAGACAAGAGCACTTCGAAGACAAAGTAATGAATTCATCGACGTCAAGCCGGTCGATTGCATCGTCGGATGCTCTAGTCGCCAAGGTGACTGTCTACAGGATTTGCTTGAAAAAGAGTATCAGTTGGTCACAATGATATTCAAGAAAAGTAAAAGCATCGACAATGAGTAATTGTGATTTTAGCAGTAATAGCTGGAGATGAGAAAAGTAAGAGGAAACTGCAAATGATGAAAAGGTAGCTAACAATGTTGTGGTGGACGATCGCGATGCAGATGCATTGATGGTCGATATGAATAGGTTGCAAAGCTTAAAGCTATGGTATTATGGGGGGGTTATAAGTTTGCCCAATTACATTTGTAAATTTCAAAATTTGGAGACATTAAAATTGGTCTGCTGTCATCAACTCAGGCAGCTCTTGACTAGCAAAGAAAGCAGGGATCGACAACATTGAAGAAAGCGGGCATTGTCGACACTGTTAACCTGTGGGTCGGCAATCGAGAGTAACAAAATTTGTCGAAGGGTCTACAGAAAGGGGGTGGCTGTACCATGACCAGTCGGAAACCGACTATTCCGGGAGAATTTATTAATAGAAACATAAATTTCTGGAAACTAACGTTAGCTCCAAATAGTCTGAAAATGCTTCAGACTATTGTATGATTTGTTAAGAGAAGAATTATGGGAAGTGACATTAGATTCTGAGAAGTTTCAGGAATTAAAAACATTAATTCTAATGCTTATATGATCTCATGCTTGGGAGGAATTTATGGAGCTTATGCTTGATTCTAAACATTATCAATTAGCAGAAGAATGGGCTACTTTTGGACAGTCTTGATCACTACTAAAGTCTTGATGAACGGAATTGCTCTGTGGTTGATTGCATCCTTCTAGGAGTTCATTACCATGACGTGATTCTGTAAATTCTTGGCATGCTAGATCAGTTATACTAAACGGAAGCTCCAACGGGCCATTGGAACCATTGACAGAAGCATAATCACTCCACGACCAAAATTTACTCTAAAAAAAAACAGAAATTGTCTTACTCTAACAAAAAACAGAAATCGTCTCTCCAGTAAATGAAAATAAATCCTAATGATCAAAGATTTATTCTTGATGAGTTCTTGATTCTGTGTCGGGAGAGAGGAGGGAGGAGGTCTGTAGAGGTTGGAAGTCGAGGAGGTCAGAAGAGGTCGAGCAAGGAGGAGGTCGGCGGAGGTTAGAGGTTGAGGAGGTCGGAAGAGGTTCGAGGTTGGAGGAGATCGAGGTCGAGAAGGTCAGAGGAAGTCGGAGAGTTCAAGGAGGTTAGAGGAGTTCACTGTTACTGCTTAAGCTGATATGCCAGTTACTTGGAATCTACTATTGTTGCATTTCTCGTTGTGTTGTTGCACTTTTGTAGGCACTAAATAGTGGTTAATTAGAATAGTAGGAAAGTATTCAACCTATTAAGTTTGAATCATAATATTTGAATTGGTAGTGATATAAAAGCCTGTAATTAATTATATGGTATTCAACGTATAAGGTTTGAACAACAGTAGAATTTGAAAGCGATATCAGAGCAGCAAGTACTTAAGAAATATACAAATTCATATAATAATAATAATAACCATTTGACAGGCCATGCTTCAGACTAATAGCGGCAGCGATCTTAATGTCTATGAATGTTTAGTTAATGTCTTAATAAGTTGCAGTGTTGTTGTCCGGGCACTTGGAAAACATCACCTAAATAAATCTTGAAACAGAAAGAATTATTGTTTATTTAGATAGTAAAACAATGATTAAGATTTTTGTTTATAAATAATAAAATGGTTGTTAAGTTTACTGTATTTTATACGCAATTGTGTTTTAAAGTAAAAGCATGGCACCATTAAAATATATGTCGAAAGTAGGCCATGGTGGCTACGGTCGCTCCCCTTCCCGATTGGATTGGATTGTCGATGAACATTATTTCGCTCACGTTTTTATTATAAAAAATTTATGTTCCCTCTGTATTCAAACACTGAATAATATCAGCAATCTGCAGAGGTCTCATAATAGTATCTGTGATTTTATTTTTATATAATAGCCGAGTCCATGAATTGTAAAAATATTGTAATTGGTCGAGTCTTAAAGTTGTGGTCAAGGTTCAACCGTATTTTTCAGCTAGCCATCTCGACAGCTTCTTACCATTTCTGCTAGGATGTTCGAGTTAGAAGAACTCCCAACAGTGAAAAAAGCAGAACCAGTACCGCGTGATGTGAAGGTGGAAAACATAATTCATTACTCGTCTATTCAGAACAACGAATTTCTTCTTCCGAGTATCCAAACCAATAGAAAACCTGGAAGCCACATTCTTTAGCAATTTCTTTGGCAATATATTCTATATGTTGAATCTCAGAATTCGCTAGTTTGAAAGGCAGTCGGTCTAGAGATTTTGGCATTAGATTGAATGAGCTGGTTATAGTCAGTTTGTCAGTCGATGAAGCAGCATCTTTCTCTGGCCTTGCACAACAGTGCCTGCAAGGTGTGCAATGGGAATCCTCCTGGCATGAGTATGGGTCAGTACTGAATCTGCATCCATCACCATAAAGACTGGATGTGATTCTAACAACAAGTGGTACTACAGTCCCAAGATGTTAAAACAGTATCGACCTGCAAGGTATGCTTTTCAATTTATTTGCTTTGTCGAAAAGTCATTATAATTCTGAAGGTGTGCAATGGGCATCCTCGTGGTATGAGTATGGATCAACACTGAATCTGCATCCATCACCATAAAGACTGGATGCGGTTCTGACAATAAGTGGTATTACAGTCCTAAGATGTCAAAACAGTATCGACCATATATTAGCGAAGTTATTGCAAGAAAGAAATAAACACACTCTTGAACAGTGTTTATAAAGAAAAAAAGTAGAGACCTAATAAAGCAATCTAAATTATAACTACAAATTTGAAAATTGCAAGATAGGTTGCAAAAACAAATGTGATTTAACACAATGGTACAACAAAACTAAATAATATAATATTGAAGTCTGCTCATTGGTGGTTTCAAGTAGCACTTATGTATAAGTGTGTATACAAAAAGGTGTAGTTGCTAAGCATGGGATAGAAAGTACAAAAGTCAAAATTGAAGAGTAGAATGTTGGGGAAAGTGTTTTTAAAGGTACGATTCAAAGCTTGCGAGCAATTGGACGTTTATTAAGCACAATGTGTTCACTTTCATCAACTGTATCGACAGGGGCTAATGATGGAGAAACCTCTTCTGACATCACAAGAAGCACCTTCAAGCGAGCATTTTAATTAAAAGTCTATGTCTTTACTAATAAGGTTATAAGGTACTGTCGAGTACAAACATGTTGAACAATTTCCAAGAGTGTCATGTGATCATTTGATAGAAGACAAAAATATTTTGTAGAGACTCCCATGAGTTGTTGCATAGCATCATCAAAAGCTATAATACCATATAGTTGTCTAGTAGCATCCATGATATCAAGTTTGAGTATGTATCGGTAAGCACACTCGGTAAACTCCCCATCACATTTTGCACAATGCCAAATATTGGCAACTTTGTGGAAAAAATTTTCATGCATTGTATTCCATTGACAAATAGGGGGCATGCAAGGAAATGAAAGTCATTGATGTTAATATGGGTGATTGTACCAATAATTGAATACCAAGTTGCTTTCTCAAAGGGTTGGAGAGATTGTAGGACAAAGATGGAAATGCGTTTATAGGGGGTAGAAGAAGATGAGTTGGATTTTTTGCTCAAAGATGGGGAGGCTGAACGGAATCCATTGTCAGCAAACCATGCTTGGAGAACTTGAGCTTCCTCGATATCTGGGTTTATAATGAGGTTGGTGTTTGAGACTATTCCAATGGTTTTTCCATTGAATTCTGTAACACGCCCACCTTTGATTGCAAGGATATAGGGAGTAGCTAAACCTCGAAGGTTTCCAAGATGGGCACCCTCAATTGTGCAATGCTGTAATGTCCCCATTTTGACCCCCTTTGTATTAAATCGTAAATGATGTAAATATTGTAATTTAATCATGGTGAGGAGCTCAAGGCCAAGGCCCCACCATTGATTTAGCGTTTCATGTATCGGCAATTAAAAATAGATGCCTATGGTTCTTGTGTGAGATGGGCATAATGTAAATAAGACATCATGTAAATACGAATTTTAATGGAAAAACCCCAACTAGCTATGCAATGCAACAAAAGAGATGGGGCATGATTCTAAAAGGAATAGGGAGGGAAATTATTCAAACTCTTGAACCAATGGTGTCAGCCCATGTGTCAATGAGAAAACCCATGAACTCTTAACTACCCATTTTGTCTCATGCACCCAATCATTTAATTCTTCCAAAGATTGGTTGGGGCAGTTAATGTCTTGGGATTGGAGAAGTATGGCAGTCAGATTTTCGTGCATGAGCAAGCCACCAACCTGAAAATCGTATTTTTGGCTTGCTGGGCAAGAAAACCCCCACGAAATGCTGCCTAAGGAATTCCTCATGCATTACGTCCTTCCTCTCACGCAGACTGAGCGCACTGGAAGTTATCCTCACGTTTTTCACCATAACCCTGCGTTTTTCCATGCCCAGGAACTCGTTTTTGGTATTTTGCAGCAGCTGGGGAAGGAGGGACGCGATTTTGGACTGAGGGAGAGGTCGTTTTTTCCCTTGGGGCGTTTTTCTGGAATGGGTTGCTCTCCTAGTCGAATTTTCCTAGTTGCCAATTCGTTTTGAGTCTACCCACGTTTTTCTGAAGCTCAGGAAACCCCACCTCATGCATCCCACTGTTGGAACGTTTTTCTCATGCTCAGCAAGTGTAGTTTTGTTGTTATGAGCATCCTTGTTTGACTTGAACCTGTAAGCAAGAAACTGGAGTGGTAGTGGACAGAATTAACTTGATAAACCTAGTGTAGGGAGTAACCTCTCAAGAAGATCAAGAGGGCTGGCTACTTTTCTATGCACACCCTGAGAGCACTAGAAAGGAAGGTATGGCTTGAGGGACTGTGTGGCACTGAAGAGAATACTTCCTGGTGTTGGGTGTGTAGGCATTGTGAGTGCCAAGCTGAATAGATCTGGGAGGGGTACCCATAGCTCTGTGGTTGAGCTCATTAGCTTAGCAATTCTTCCTTTCCATCTCCTAGCAGCCTGATAAACCCAATTGTAGATTGGCTTGGCTCATCTTGGTGTATGCTTGGCTATGTGTGAGTTTGTTGTTCCCTGGTTCATTGTAGAGATGATGCCCAGCTCGGGGGTGGTAGTGGTGCTGAAAGATTGAGGAGCACACTGGCCTACGGTTGGGTGGAACGTTGCAGTTGCATAGCCAGTTGCTTGGGGCTACTATTATAAGATAAGTATTCTCCTATGTTAAATTTGCAATTATCATTTGATGAATATTATGAATGTATGTGGATGTGTTAAATGAAATTACTTCCGCTGTGTTTTTAAAAGTATATGCATTTCCATAGGATCTTTTATAATTCTACAATGGTCTTTATTTAATGGCCGTCACAGAAAACTTGAATGAATGTTAGATATCAACAGGATTTGTTTAATTTCCGTTGAGTTTCCATAGCATGCACATATACATGTCATTGTATCCATGAGTTTAGTTAATGGATATGGGGTTAATTGCCCGGATTGAGCACCACGTCCTCTCTATCATGCTGTATGGTAGGAGGGGACATTACAAATGCTCCCCCCGAAGTGTTATATCTATGCTATACCCGGACATGTCCCTCAACCCAACTATTCAGCAAATGGTTTCAGAGCCATCCCTTTTGCGTATAGTTGATGAAGGGGAAACAGAAATGACAATTCTGAGAAGGTCGACCATGGAATTGATGGGTGTACTTTTGATTTCATGGATAGATTTAAAGTTGAAGCAATAAAAAGGAATAAGTGGGCATTCTTCCAAGCATCGTTGAATTGTTGAGGAGTAGTTTAGGAAAATCTCGAAAGCACTTTCCAAATGGTTGTTTGTTGGATTAACCGGTTTGATTGTGCCATTTGAGACTATGTAGACTATGCCAACTTGTATTTCATCATATAATGAGGTAGCTAGTTCATTGAAAGCAGAGAGATGAATCTCATCTTTGGTAGCACTAACAAGGTCAAACCCAAAGAGTTGACCAGGGCCTTTTTGATTGGTGTAGTTGTTCATACTTGTCTTTGCAATAACTCTTCCTTGAATGGTCCAAGTTTTGTTGGAAGGGTTGAGCAATGTGAATTGAAGAGTAGGTGCAACAAGGTTTGGTGTTGGAGAAGGTATTGCAAGTGAGGGGTTTTCAGAGTCAAGGGCGTTGTTTTCTGAAATAGATGAACTATTGTGGGCTGTAAACCTAGGTGTCAAGTTGAAAGGGGATGGGTCTCCAATAATTGTTGTTTCTAAGGTGACAATTTTGAAGATTCTGAATGCAATAGTCCTGGCAAGAAGAATGAACGTGAGTAAGTATAAGTAAAAAAAAAAGTTAGAATTATGAGGAGTGAAAAAAAAATAAGTGAAAAGGAATATGTAGAAACCAAATCATACGTTGCATCATGTATAGTGTTGCATGTACACTTCCTAACTTTGATGATTGAACCTTTTTGGAGTTGGTTGTTTTCCACAGCGCTATTGTAGCTAGTTGGAAGCAATGTATCGTGCTTATGAATTCCATCAGAGATAGAGATCCGAAAGCGGGCAATTGCTGAGTTAAGAGAGCTTAGTCGATCAAGAGCAACAACTTGTACAAGTGGGCATGGGTCAACAACACCATGCATTAGAAGTGAAATAGTGTTTTCAATCAACGCAGTGTCCATAGCGTGGTAATTCTAATAGTAGGAAACATATATTGGTAAACACAAAGAAATGAATATATCCCAGTGAAGTAACCTTTTGCCTTAAAGCAGTAAATAAATCACGTCAATAATCAAATACTTAATCTCAAGAAATGACAGTCCATTGACAAAAAAAAGACTCTAGTTTCCAACAAAAAACACCAAAAAAGACAGAAAAAACAGAGTGTAGTTTTCAACAAAAAAAACAAAAACAGCAGCATAATTTTAGATGAATTTGCTCTTAGCACCTTGTTTTTATTATTAAACAGAAACAGTGACAACAAGATAGCATTGTGCATATACCAGATGGGTAATATAAACATTATTTTTCTGCAAGGACAACTTTTCTAGGAGACAAAGACAACAGAAATAGAATCTGGTTTTCAACAAAAAAAAATACCAATGAACATACAAGTAATTGGAGTAAATAAATGACAGTGAATTGGAAGAAACAAATTCTGGTTTTGAACAAAAACATAAAAAAAGATAGCAGAAAAAAGCAACATAATTTTAGGTAAATTTGTACTTATAACCTTGTTTTTAAATATTAAACAGGAACAGTGACCACAAGATAGGATTGTTTCTGCAAGATCAACTGTTTTAGGAGACAAATATTGTTGCAGTGCAAATTACCTGCAAAAGTTGGTAGGAAACATATATTGGTAATCACAAGGAAATGAATATATACCAGTCAAGTAACCTTTCATCTTAAATTAGGTACATGAACAAAAAGACTCTACTTTTGAACAAAAAACACCCAAGAAGACAGCAGAAACAGAAGCGACTTTCCAACAAAAATCAACAAAAAAGGGAACATTATTCTTGGTAAATTTGCTCTAAGAAGCTTGTTTTTAAATATTAAACAGGAACTCTGAGAACAAGATTACTTTTCTAGAAGGGAAACTTTTCTAGGAGACAAAAAATGAATATATACCAGTGAAGCAACTTTTCATCTGAAACCAGTAAATAATTGACATAAGCAAAGTCTAGTTTTCAAGAAAAAACATCAAAAAATACAGCAGAATCTTGTTTGAATATACTAAACAGGAACAAGATTTAGAAAAGGATAATTACAGCAAGTGAAATGAGTTTTGGTTTGAGAGGAGAACCTTTTTTTTGAATAGGAAACAAGAATGTTTCGCTCCTTAACAGGGTTGTTGGTCTGTAAAAGAGCAACAAATTAAAGGCAATTTGAATGCTGAGAAAAAACTCGTATTATGTCACAATAACAGTATTGAAGAAGAAAAGAATGAGAGAGGCTTTACCCATCGAATTTTATAAACGATCAAGAGTAAAGGCGGTGCATTGGTGTCTGAGCACATTTAACCATTGTTGCATTGAAATCTGTTGTCGTATCTCCACAACATCAAATATCCGGTAGGTCCAATCCGTCAAATCTAGATATACGTCGAGAGGCAAAGATTGGTACTACTAAAGCAAAGTTCATAACTTTGTGATGTATTAAACCCAAAGAAATCAATGTTCACGTGGGTAACCTTATAGAAGGTTGTTCAATGTCCAATCCGTCATTGAATGCTCAAGTTTCTAATCAAAAGTATAGATCTCGTAAGCTTTTTCCATGCAGAGATGCACCACCTGTTTACACTGTATCAACGCAAATGCTGTTGAGTTTGGTCGATAGTCGAGTTGGTCGAGCCTTAACAAAATTGGTTGCCTCTTAACTATTTGGTCGAAATGATGGACACTTTGTAACATATGGTCGGAATTCAAAATGGTTGGGTCACTTTAGTTATAAAAAAATATGGTCGATAGTTGAGTTCGTCGAGAATTTAAAAATATGGTCAATAGTCGAGTTCGTCGGGTCTTTAAAATTTGGTCGACTGTTAACTGTGTGATCCAATTGATGGACATGCGTCGACTGTTAACTGTGTAATTTTGTTTTCCATCATATTTGGAAGATATGGTCGAAACTCAAAATGGTCGGGTCACTTTAGTTAAAAAAAAATATGGTCGATAGTCGAGTTGGTCGAGCCTTTAAACATTGGTCGACTTTTAACTGTGTGGTGGAATTGATGGACACAGGTCAAAAGTCGAGTTGGTCGATAGTTGAGTTGGTCGAGCCTTAAAAAAATATGGTCGATAGTTGACTGTTAACTGTGTAATTTTGTTTTCCATAATATTTGTAAGATATGGTTGGAAGTCAAAATAGTCGGGTCACTTTAGTTAAAAAAAATATGGTCGATAGTCGAGTTGGTCGAACTTTTAATATGATCGATAGTCGATTGTTAACTATTTGGTCGAATTGATGGACACCTCGTTTTGGTTGGCGTGAAATTATCACTGTGTAAACATGATTGACATATGAAACAGTTTATATGAATTTGTATTTTTGTTATCGTTAATATTTGTAAGATACAGTCGGGAGTTAAAATTGTCGGGCCATAGTGGAGTTGATCGAGCTTTTAAAAATTGGTCGACTCTTAATTGGTCGACACTTAGTTGGTCGAGCCTTTAAACATTGGTCGACTTTTAACTGTGTGGTGGAATTGATGGACACAGCTCGGAAGTCAAAATAGTCGGCTGACTTTATTTTCAAAAAAATATGGTCGATAGTCGAGTTGGTCGAGCCGTAAAAATTGGTGGCCTCTTAACTATTTCGTCGAATTCATGGTCACTTCATTTTGGTTGGCATGAAGTTATCATTGTGTAAACATGATCGACACATGAAACAATTGATATGAATTTGTAATTTTGTTTTCGATAATATTTGTAAGATATGGTGTTGGGTCACTTTAGTTATAAAAAAATATGGTCCATAGTCGAGTTGATCGAGCTTTTAAAAATTGGTCAACTCTTAACTGTGTCGGCTAACTTTAGTTTTAAAAAAAATATGGTCGCTAGTCGAGTTGGTTGGGCCTTTAAAAATTAGTCGACTGTTAACTATGTGGTCCAATTGATGGAAACGTGTCGACTGTTAACTATGTGGTCCAATTGATGGAAACGTGTCGACTGTTAACTGTGTAATGCAAATCGCTACGACATAGACGGGGGTTTGCGTGAAAGAGGCAAAGTAATGCAAATAAGGTTGGCGTGCGTGAAAGCGGCAGGATTCCATTGGATCCATAGACAAGGAATCTTTCCGAGGTGGAAGGTCACGCTTCTCCTTGGTGAAATGCCTACGGCGTAACTAGTACAACCACTTAATTAGTGCCATTAACAAGTTAAGAGCTGCTGGTTATTTATCCAGTTATCTATCCATGCATCAGCAACTAGTTATTCATGTATCAGATACCAATGCATTAGATACCAGTTGTCCATGAATAATCACCATTTATAATTGTTTATTTTTAATATTTACATAAATTTGATTAAGCTATGATCTTTGATGTCTTCTTCAGGTTTTGGAGCTCAGGAGAGTGGGTGAAGGAAATTGTTGCACCTGTTACATTCAACATTCAGTGAATGCTCAGGCATTCCATACATTTTCCATGGTAGGATCCTAGAGGACATATTCATTGAAACACTTCACAAATTCTTGTAGCCATCGATATTTTGCCTTATGTTGTGTGAATGGCAGTGGATGATGAGAATGACAACAACATTCTCTACATTGCTACCTGGTGGCCTCTGTTTCACGTTTGTGCGTTGTAGAGGATTTGTTTCTAAGGTCATTGATGGAGATGGAAAAATTGTTTCATATGAACGTTGGTCTCATAGACTTCAATGATGCTCAAAATTTCATTAGTTTACACGTTTGGGATTTTAATTCAATAAATATCTATGTTAATCATCCATTCAAAGGGTTTATGTATTTATATATTGTCTCACATGTTTGCAATTTTAATTCAATAATTATTCCCTTCATCATCCATTCACAGGTGTTAGGTATTATAGATTGTGTCTCAGATTGACCCTAATGTAATGTTGCAGAAGAGACCATTACAACTTGTAGAACATATGTTGGAGGAAAGTATTTTATACATGGAGATAATTGAATCTAAGGCATTTTGCATTCTAGACATGGGGTGTTCATCTGGATTGAATGTTCTATTGGCTATAGAAAATGTGATCAAGGTTCTGAAAGCCAATTTATGCTTTTCCATGGGCAATCATGTTCCGCAGTTCCTGCAAGTTTTCTTTAATGATCTTCCTACCACTGATTTCAATTCGCTCTTGAGGAGCTTGCCTCCATTAGTGATGGCTGATAAGTTTGGCCCATTTGTGGGGTCATCCTTCGGAAGGCTATTTCTAGATAAGAGCCTCCATTTTCTGCATTCTTCCCATAGTCCTCATTGGCGCCTATCTCACGCGTGTTTTCAAAACATATCTTTGTACTGAGAGAGGCAATATTGTAGCTCACTCAGTAAATTATATAATATATTGATTGTACTTAGCTTTATGTGTGAATGATAGGTTCCCTTCAAAGTTTTAGAAAAGAATTCAGTAGCATGGAACAAAGGAAAAATCTTTGTGGAGGATCTCTTATTATTGGAGAACCTTATTTCCGTCAATATCAAAGGATTTCAACATGTTTATGAGAGCTCAGACAGGGAAGCTGGTTGGAGGAGGGCACATTCTGTTGGTCTTCATCATTGTTACAATGTTGTTTCTTCGTTGGGAGTGTAATTGAATTATGCCCTTTATAACTTAACTATCACCCAAATGGATGTCATTGTAGATTACATGTATTTTGGAGTCTGGGCTAAAGGAACCTCGTTTGCCATAAAGTTTTGGAGAGAATTTCAACAATGTCCATAGACTTGGCAGGTGATGAAACACCTTTGAAATAAAATCAACAACAATAAATATTAGATCTAATACCATCCTGAGCATCATAGAAAAGAGAATGACCCTCAATAAAATATAATATAAGGATGTCTTCCTAAAGAACAAAACTATCATTTGTTTCTTTTCAAAACGAAGATCCCACTGCCAACTAGAGTCCTTTTGATAGAGAGTAGAGAGTTTGCTTCTTTTATTTGAGGCCTGGTAAAATTGTATACAAACCTTATAATTTAGGGCTTTTGGGCCTTGCCTCTTGCATAATCGAGTACATGTTTTTGAATGATGTGGCTTGGTTGGTTTTATATACTCAAAATTTACATAAAAATCAATTTGTTTCACTTTAAATAATGAAAGTGTTTAAAAATAAAGATGATTCCAAATAAAGAGTATAAAGAAATTTTGCCTCTCTTACATTATATCTTCATGACAAGATCAAAAGATCTAGTGGAATTTTGTTTATGTGATAAGAAATCATAAATTTCCTAAAAACTTGAATTGGTGATTTTGCTTACTTGGTTTTAAAGATATATTGATTAAACCTCTTGAATTTATAAAAAAAATTCTTAATCATTTTCAATGTTGATTTTATTAGAAAAACTTGAATTGGTGATTTTGCTTATTTGGTTTTAAAGATATATTGATTAAACCTCCTGCATTTATAAAACAAATTCTTAATCATTTTCAATGTTGATTTTATTAGAAAAAATCAACTTATTTGATGTTAAATTTGTAACATTAAACTGTTTTTTTATTATTGAAAATTTAGAAAAAAAAACACTAATCCCATGGAAAATAGATAGATCTTAAAGTTTATCGTCTTCCTGAAGCTTCTTGTATAGCGTTCACCAAGAGCACACATGATGGTTTGTGCATTTATAGATAGTACATGCTCATTGCATGAGAAGATGAAATAGATAGCCATACTCTCGCCAATATTGTGAGAATTTTTCGTTGCTACATAGCAATTCTTAGGCCTAATGTGATTACGATGATTTCTTTGAGGATTTTTGTCACAACGTTGTTTATTGGTCTTCATTCAAAAGATTATGGTCTTTGAAATGGTTTGTGTGGAACTTGTTTGTTTCTTTGATGCCATGTATTGGAAGCATAGACTCTTCATGTGATTGATATATATATATATGAATTAAACTAGAATGAAGGTCAATAATATTGGTTAGCTATTAAAATAAGTAATTGTAATATAAAGAAATTAAAATTTGGGTGCATTTTGGTGAAATCAAATTATTTTTAACAAGGGAGTGCTTTACTCAATGTATTATTATACCTCTCGAAGGCCCTTGCAGATATATTGTATTCGATATGCTTTGACTTGCAATTAGTTTATCATTGACTAATCTAATTTTTGAATTTACCCTAAATTTTACATGATAAATTGAAATTCTTATTTTTCTTCAATTATAAATATTCATTTGTCTAGCGTGTGATTGGCTAATCCAATTGAAGCGTTATTTCCCAACCGACGCCGGGCTTATTGGGAATGGGAAGTTTTTTTAATGCATTCAATCTGCGTAGGTCCATGTGTTGGTGAGAGAGGTCTCCGCTGCCACCACCTCTGTCACCCCACCGCCTCCACTGCCACCGCCACTTACACTCATTACCACTACCTCTGTCACCTCCACCGCCACCGCCTTTGTTCCCCTCACAACCTCTTCATAGTCACCGTCATTGCATATTCATAGTTAGGTTGAAGGAAAAATTGGTACCGCATAGCAATCCCACGGGATGCGCTCAAGGCCAATATGACAACCCTCAATCCCCTGGTTCTGCCAATGTTGAGCAGCTTATCTTCCACTTCTCTGTAATTGCTTCCCTGATTTCAAACAAGGATTTGAGCATTTATGCATCCACCCCGGCAGAGAGTTATTCAAGAGGTCAGTATTCACATGGTATACCTGCACAACCATCACCTTCATTATCTATAAGTTGCAATAATTAGAGATTTCTAACCTATATTATAGTGCCTTCATCGCCATTTTTAAGCTGTAATTTGTTCTCCTGTCGAAGGCCCTTGCAGGTATATTGTATTCAATATGCTTTGACTTGCATTTAGTTTACCGTTGACTAATCTAATTTTTCAATTTACCCTAACTTTTACATTATACATTGAAATTCTTATTTTTCTTCGATTATAAATATTCATTTGTCTAGCGTGTGATTGGCTAATCCAATTGAAGCATTATTGCCCAGCCGACGATGGGCTCATTGGGGATGGGAAATGTTTTTAATGCATTCAATCTACATAGGTCCATGTGTTGGATGGGAGAGGTCTCCATGTGTTGGAGGCATTTAAAGGGATTTGCACCTATGAGAGATTTGATTCCTCTTGGTGCTTGGTAGATCCCCTTTTAGATGGATCTATGTTAGCGGTTTAGCAAGGGGAAATGACATTCGCTATTTATTTAGTTATAGTTTAACATGGGAAAGGCCAAGTTCATAGCAAGGGAATTCATGCCTCGAAAAAGTTACCTTATCTTTTGATTAAAAAAGATACTTATTTTTTTATTTCAATTTTTATAAAATTCGTGATAAAATGTACTTATTAAATAACATGGTTTTTTAATTCATAAATTAATAATAATAATAAATATTGAAATAAAATAGTTTATTTTAAATAATAATTTTTTAAAACAATAATTTATGTTAATTTATATTTTTAAAATTTATTATGAAAATTCATTATTAGAAAAAATTAAAATGCACTTGTTCATTTGTCTTAGTTTGACTAACAATCTTATTCTTTTTTTTTTTTTTTTTTTTTTTTGATATCCGAGGAACTAAGTGGATCCTCCCTTCTGAGCTAGGTCAGCCGAGCAGGCCAGTTTACAAACCTCGAGCTGGGGTCAGCCTAAATTTGGAACCGGTTTACTAGCAAGTGGGAAAGTAGGGATGCATTCAGAGATACCAAGCACGAGACCTGCGATTGAACCGTGGAGGGAGCAAAAGTAGAACCCTGGTCTCAGAGACATAGGGACCATCAGGACCAACCACTAGGCCCATCTACATTAAACAACAGCAAATGTTTTTATTAACAACCTTATTCCATCTCCATGTAACAAATTCAAATGTTTTTGGTAAACATTAAATTCAAAATTTTATATTTTCCCGATCTACATTACATTTTTAGTAACTATCAAAATGAATAAATAAATTGTGTTACCTCTCTCTTTTCAATATAATTTTTCTTTTTTATAGTTCTCTACATGGATAGAAAGTAGCTTTTATAAACACATTAATTTCTATTATACTTCGAGTACCCCGTCTCCAGGACTATAAAGGAATGCATATCTAGTTCCTATCGTTTGACGAAGATCTAGCCTCTGTATCAACTACGAATTGACTGCTTTTCGCTCGACAAAGATCTAGCATTTGTTAGAAGTCAATACGATTTAATTTCTTTTCACCTGATAGAGCTCTAGTCTCTGTACTGATTACAAATTGATTTATTTTCACGTGACAGGGATTCTGGTATTCTTTTTTTTTCCGTTTAAATGTAAAGGTTAACAAAAGATTGGTTCACCACTGATTCCATGAATTTTCTACGATAATGAGCTAGCGTTTACATGTGGTAAACAACACCCATTTTCTACGATAATTACGCTGTAAGGCGTTTCACAAGTGGGAAAGACTTCCCAAACTTTTGCATTGGCATGTTTTCCACTGTCCGATCGGTTTTACCGATGATTCGGTGCAATTGATCCGTTGATAGCAATCGATGGTTCGTCTGTCAGATGCTTTCCTACCGAATTCTACACAACAAGGCTCTGAGGCGGCGCAGAGGTTTGCAGGTGCATGCGTTGCATGTAATGGTGCGAGGCCCTGTTGCCCATGTTTTCGTGAGAAGTGCGGGTTCAACAGAGTTTGGGTTTCCACGACCAAGGTTTCGCAGGTTGGGTTAGAGAAGTTGTGCAATCCCTGAATGGCTCCTCCGGTTTTGGCAATGGAAAACAAAGAGTCTCTGCACAATCGCTCTGGTATTCTTAACCCTCTTGGAATGGTATTCTTAACTCTCTTTGAAGCTGTTGTTCCCAGTGGCATTTAAAATGCCAGGAAAAACTTAGATATAATGGAAAACGTCTGGTTATCATCTGAATGCGAGTGAATGTATTTTTCATTATCCCTTGTAACTCGCAGTGTCTGCTTTACTCACTTCCCATGTTTAAGTATTTTTTGGTTTTTTAAGGCTCCGTGTATGATGCTTTTAGCAACCCGCAACGGCATTTTACCGGATATCTTTGAGTATTCATGTAATTTCCCAATTTCTTTATGAAGTGAAGCAGTGGGCATTTTTGGATATACACGAGATTGTCTGTCTTTCTTGGATGGTTTGTATTTGAAGCTTACAGTCTACCTACTCAAACTATAGGAGATATTGGCAATATAATCCTAAAATGCATCAAATCTGAAAACCTATTGGAGGAGTCAGAAGGAAAACCAAATTTAATCATTAGGATTGTTGAGAAAGGGAATGTAAATGTGTTGTGATTTTGCATTGGCTAGAGCAACTTGGGTATGCTTTATGGATCGCAGGAAAGTTCTTCTCAAATTTGATAACTTTTTTTTGTCGTGCAGCAGGTCTATCTACATAAGTCATTCCCCCCACTAAGTTGGACAATTCACCCTACCAGCTACTGACTCAGACCTCTTAATTCAAGTAGCTATACATTTTTTTGGGTATCTCTTTGGTCAAAGCCACCTATGATTTGCACCTGGCATTATTTTGCAAAGACCACATTAGCACAGAGAACCACCAATAATAACTTCCCCACATTAGCAAAGATCGAGTGTTCCCACATCTCAGAAAGACTCAGTCAACGACTTCAACATTAAGGGTGTTCCCATCAGCTTTTGAACCCGGGTCATCATTGTGGTGAGTGCTCAACCTGGCTGCTAGATTACAGTCCAACAAACAATTGTGAGTTATTCCAGGACTTTTTAAGCTCACCATTTATGGAACACATAAAGCCTAGGAAAGGACTCGTACCCTTTTGCCATTTCTAAGAGAATCTCCTTCCTGGAATCAAAATGGTTCGGCATCTGCTTTACTTGAGAATATTGTTTATGATATCGCTATACATGTTGATGGTGTGGAGAAAGGAACTGAAACTGCTAAAAAGATGCTTGCATATATCGTTCAAGTGAGTGTGGAACAGAGAATGAGACATTTACCAGACAACACTTGTCTGCATACCCTCAGATTTTTCTTGGTCTTGTAACCTAGCGAAAGTGCCCTAGATCTAGTACATTTGCTCATTTTTGTACATCTAGTATATTTTCTCATTTTTGTACCAATAATGTACAGATAGTATCTAAACTGAAGCTTTATTTATGAATTATTTTGCTAGTCCAGGCCATCTAGTGGTATCGGGTGACTGGTTAGGGATCTTACTGGATCATTTATCAACATTTCTGAATAGTAATAAGTTATTTTGTAGATTTTTCCATTTTGAGCAGCCATATTGATGCCCTCTTTTTAAGAAAGGGCACAATGGTTGAACTGTGTAACAAACTATTTGTCATGAAGAATAGTAGAATCCAAGTGGGATCCTTTTTAGTTACAAAAATTACACAAATTGATTGTATTTAATATCATGGATTTTTCTCCTAGTGAGTATATTAGCTCAGAATGATTGGCTATAAGAAACTTTACAGATACGGTAATGCTCTCAATGGGTTTGTTGTGCAAATGTCTCCGGATCAAGTACAAGGACTTTGTCTGTACCCATTCAGCATTCCTTCACCGGTTTAACATGTTTTAGCTGGTTCCATGCCAAAAATGAAATGTTTGGCTGTTGGCATGCTTTGTTGGTTATGTTCTCTTGACAGACAAGTTCATTGTTTTGTTTGTAGACTAAAAAATTGTGGAAAACTGCACAAGTAACACATATCTAAAAGGACTGGAAAGTTAAAAGGTTGACTAATACTCCAAAGTTTTTGGGCCTTCCATCTCAAGTATGGCCAAGTGGAGGAGGCGAAGAGAGAGCAGGGGAAGGGGTTGCGATTGACATTATTGATACAAGGATCTACCCTCAGCATCCAAGCTTTTCAGTTCACAATTCTCCACATTATGGATCTGTTCCTAGCTATACAGGAAAACGTGAAGTCGACCCTGATACTTCTCCGAATTTCTATAATGGGAAGATTGTTGGGGCTCAACATTTTGCAGCTGCTGCAATTGCAGCGGCATCATTCAACCCTGCGTATGATTTTTCTTCTCCTTTGGATGGGGATGGGCCTGGAAGGTATGGTTTTGAGTTTTGTAATAATGATGCAAGGTTTTGTGTTACATAAAAAGTAAATTGCAGTATTTGGTAGTGAATGGGCATTATTAATAATTTCTATTATGATCAAATTGGTAGTGTATAGGCATACCCTTCAATGAGAAGTGTCTCTCACTTTCTCAATGGAACCTTAAATTTCCATTGGTAATTTCAGATTGTTGTTTTGCTGAATATATAGAAAAGTCTAGCTGCTTTTGTCTGAGGAAACCATTAAGACCTTTTAAGATTGTTGTTTTGTTGAATATATAGCAAAGTCTAGCTGATTTTGTTTGAGGAGACCATTAAGATCTTTTCAGATTGTTGTTTTGATGAATATATAGCAGAGTCTAGCTGATTTTTTCTAAAGAGACCGTTAATATCTTTTGAGTTTTAACAAGTTACTAGGACTATTTTGCAGTGGAAATTAGAGCCTGTACCTTGAAATTGACCTCTTCTTCTTCTGCCTTATCTCTATGTTTTTGGGTTTCTGTTAAAGTCCAAGAAACATAAAGACGAGATAGAGATATTATAGATTTTAAAGCTGGATGGAACATGCGTGTCATAGAAACTAATGATGTGTGGAGCAACAACAACTACAACAAGGGATTATAGTGTGGAGGTAAATATATTAGGCAAATTACTAGCAGTGCAAATAAGATAACCAGCAGCGACTTTGAGTCCTATTCTTGTCAACTTTGATTTAGAGGGTGTTGATGCATTTTGGGGAGAGAATTACTTGATTTTTAGGGATTGTTATGAGTAAACCACAACTCTTTTTCACAAAAAGACCTCACCGAAACAACAAGCCAATCCACAATTGGAATGCATGCAGAGCATGTCAAATTTAGCATGCTTTCTTTACTTTGTCCACAGACAGCTAGGGTGAGTTACTCATGGTTATGGGCTTATATATATACAGATTCAAAAGGATTTGATGGGGTATGGGCTTCTATATATACAAAGTTGAGAGGATTTGAGGGGGTTAAGACAGTATTTGTTTAACATATTGTAGCACTGGGAATCTCATCATCCTTCCACCTTTCGGATATGACATATCACCTCTATCATTGCATGCTACAGGGCCAATGGCATCCTGTCGTGTTGTCACAATGATGTAATCCATGTCTCTTGAATAATGCATTGATTTGGTTCGATTATGCTTTGTCTCTACCTCTTAGAACCTCTTGGTTAGATGTGAGTCTAATAGGGTTACGGTGATTTGGTTGGATTTCATGCTCTTACTTTGATTTTTTATTCACTTAAGGTATGCAATCTCCTCATTTCATTTTTTTCATTTGCTATTATAATTGTCACAGTAATCTGATCTCAAGCACTTGAAATTCAACTAAGGAATCCTTGCTTTTAACTGTTTTTTGGCATTTCAAGGGTGAGTTTATCACATGCTGATCAATTTGGAATTTATGCATATAGTTCGTTTGGTAACAACATATAACCCCTAAGGATACCCCCTTGAGACTGGAAAAGCACTAATCCAAATAGAAACATCTAACAGTGACAGGGTTAGATTGGTTAATAATAATTATTAGGCAGGGCTTTCGATGCATATCTGTGTGATAACAGTGCCCAAGGTTTGATACTGCCCCTTGAGACTGGAAAAGCACTAGTCCAAATAGAAACATCTAACAGTGACAGGGTTAGATTGCTTAATAATAATTATTAGGCAGGGTTGTGAAAATCCTCACAGCAGATCTAAGAGATGATGTATACCTCACAAGAGTAATTATGATTAAGCAGGAAAATAGAAGAAGAGTAAACAATACAATATAATGAGCAACAAAATAATATGGTATAGTAGAACTCAGATAGAAGCAATAATACTTCACACACACTTGTTAATTAATCACAATATGGACCAAAAATTAGTACAATGGTAGAGAGGATTCGAATGTCTAAGGTGGCAATTCGAATTAGCCTCTCAGAGCGATCATAAGATCAATAGAGTGTCATCGGAGCACAACTAGGTGTCCTCATGATCATCGGAGCACAACTGGAAGTCTTCATCATCATCAGTGGAGTCATCAATGCTCAAGTAACTATCAACCATTAGTCAAATTAACTTTGGTAGGTGTAACTGAGTGTAACTCAGTGTAATTGAGTGTAACTCAGTGTAACTGACTGTAACACAGTGTAACTGAGTGTAAACTGAAGACAATTGGACTGGTAGGTGAAGAAGGGCAAGTTGCTCCCTAAAATCAATGAAGAAGGGCGCATTAAGCAACTAGAGGGCTAAAACTGAATAGTGAGAAGCTCCTGGGGGTTGGCTAACTGATGGCTAGGTGCTGGATTGCTGACTGGGATGCATGCAAAATGCATGCAAACCCTAAAGGTGCTTGCATGACTGAAAATGTAAATGATCAAAATACTGGTGGGACTAGGATGGAGTATAGGAATATCCTAACACCCCCCCTTAATCCATCTTGGGACCTGGTAACTAAGACCAAAGGTCACCCAATACAATGAATAATAACAATCAATAAACCAAGGAAGTGGGAAAATTTCATGGGAAACATACCCCCTCCTCAAAAAATAGACTGTAAGGCACACATAAAAATAAATGCTCCAAACTCAAGCAGGTGTGATGCTTGGTCATATGTCTAGAGGTATCTTCTTCTTTGGAAGAAGTGGATCATGCTCAAAAAGCATGTGCTTGTACTTGCTCTTCAAATCGAATGTGATGAGAACAAATCCAATAGTATTAGAATGATCCTTGAACCCGTGATTCGAATCAGCTGAGGTAGGATCAAATTTTTTAATGTGCATATAGTCCTTTGTCTTATCCTTCGAACCACCATGGGTGAGATTATGCCAAAAAGAACTATTACATGTTTGCTTGAAATCAAAATCAAATTTAAGACTTTCAAAACAGTTTCTTGAGATCTCCTTTGAACCAGCAGGGGTGAGATCAAAACTATCATATGCATGAGAAATTTTCCCAAGCAGTAATTGCTTAGAACCCAAATTAGATACAAGACTTGAATGATGGCTTCTTGAGATCTCCTTTGAACCATGAGAGGTGAGATCAAAACCAGTAGATGCATGAGAAATTATCCCAAGCGAATGGCAATGGCCATATTCTTCAATGACCTTCTGAGAGCATGGAATTATGATCATATAGTAGTATAAAAGAGGAGATAGCTAGAGAGGAGCGAATGCATTACCTTCAATAGCTATTTTGACCTCCGAAATAATCATGTGATCATGATGCAAATCAACAGACTCTGGTGCAAGAGAGGATTTAGGACCTTCTGCAATATCTAGAGTGTGAGCTGGCAGAGAAAGAGAAGAAAGTTTGAGCATGAGTGGAGAATCTGCAAGTTCTTTGTCAACAACTTCAATATGAGATGATACTGGTGCATGATCTGAGAGACCATCAAGGGGAGCGAATGGAACACTTTGCTTGCTTTCGAATGGATTTGGACCAATCCCTTCATTCTGTCTGCCAAATCTTTCATCCAGGTAGGCCCATAGCTCTTTTGAAGATTCAACATCATCAATGAATTGATGTACCAAGCATCGAGACATAGAAAGCATCATGTTTCCCATGGTTCTGTCACCATTATTTAACCAGTCAATATTTTCTTCAGAGGATTCGAACTCTCTCTCAAAACAATAATCAAAGAGACCATTTCTCTTCAAATGTGCTATCATCTTTGGTTTCCATTCATCATAGTTGAATGGAGAAAGAGGATCATAGTTGAATGGAGGAGGATAGATTTCTTCTGAATACATTGAAGTTGTAGAAGACCTGCAAAAACAATATAGAATAACTACAACTACTACTGCTACAAAAATGCAGAAACTGCTGCACTCGAAATCTTGGTAATAACTTGCAAAAAACTCTCAAGAATGGAGATAAACAATTCTCTCAACATGCTCTGATACCATGTGAAAATCCTCACAGCAGATCTAAGAGATGATGTATACCTTTCAAGAGTAATTATGATTAAGCAGAAAAATAGAAGAAGAGTAAACAATACAGTATAATGAGCAACAAAATAATATGGTACAATAGAACTCAGATAGAAGCAATAATACTTCACACACACTTGTTAATTAATCACAATATGGACAAATAAATAGTAAAATGGTAGAGAGGATTCGAATGCCTAAGGTGGCAATTCGAATTAGCCTCTCAGAGTGATCATAAGATCAATAGAGTGTCATCGGAGCACAACTAGGTGTCCTCATGATCATCGGAGCACAACTGGAAGTCATCATCATCAGTGGAGTCATCAATGCTCAAGTAACTGTCAACTATCAGTCAAACTAACTCTAGTAGGTGTAACTGAGTGTAACTAAGTGTAACTGAGTGTAAACTGAAGACAACTGGACTGGTAGGTGAAGAAGGGCAAGTTGCTCCCTAAAATCAAGGAAGAAGGGCGCATTAAGCAACCAGAGGGATAAAACTGAATAGTGACAAATTAATTAAAATAAGAAAAATAAGAAATTAATAAAAATAATAAAAATATTAATCAATAATAATTATTAATTCACTTTAAATTATTAATTTACTATTAATTATTAATTAAAATAATTGTAAATGAAAATAAGAAAATATAATTATAACAATAATAAATGAAAATAATTTATAATGAGGATTGACAACTTTAATAATAATATTATTTTTTTAATAACAATAATAACAACAATGATAATAATAATAACAAAAGTATAGACCTTGATGCTCGCGAGCTAACTTGTGGTTGACTATGGTTGACCATGCTTGAATTTGGTTGACCATGGTTAATTATGGTTGACTTTGGTTGACCATGCTTAATTATGGTTGACTTTGGTTGACCATGGTTGACAATAGTTGAACATTGTTGACTTTGAATGTTCATGGTTGACTATGGTATTCTATGGTTGATCATGGTTGACTTTGGTTAAACATCATTGACCATGGGTAACTTTGGTCAACCATGGTTTACTTTGATTAATCATAGTTGGCTTTGGTTGACCACTGGTTACTATGGATGGCTATGGTTGACCATGGTTGATCATGGTTGACTATGATTGACTATGGTTAACAATAGCCAACCATTAGTTTATTATGGTTGAGAATGGTTAACCATGGTTGTCCATGGTTGACTATGTTTGACCATGGTTGGCATTACTTGCTTATGGTTGACCATGGTTGACTTTCAACAACCATGGTTGACATTAGTTGACGATGGTTGACTTTAGTTGACCATGGTTTACTTTAGTTGGCCATGGTTGACTTTGGTCAACTATGATTAACTTTGGTCGACTATGATTGACTCTGGTTGATTATAATTGACTTTAGCCACCCAAAATTGACTTTGGTTGACCTTGGTTGAATTTGGATGACCATGGCTAACTATGGTTGACATTGGTCGACCATGGTTGAATTTAGTTAACTGTGGTTGACTTTGGTTGACTACAGGTTGACTTTGGCTGAACAAAGTTGACTGGGGTTGACTTTTGGGTGGCAATGGTTGATCATGGTTGAATTTGGTTGACCATGGCTGACTTTAGTTAACTATGGTTGACCATGGTTGACTTTGATTGACCATAGTTGACTTTATTTGACTATGGCTAACCAAAGTTAACCTAGTTGACTTTGGTTTCCATGGTTGACTTTGATTTACTATGGTTGACATCAATTCACATTGGTTAACCATGGTTAACTTTTGGTTGAATTTTGCTTAACAATAGTTGACATTAGCTCACTATGGTTGACATTTGGTGGATTTTGGTTGACCCTCGTTGAATTTGGTTTACTTTGGCTTATTTTTTATTGATAATGGTTGACCAAGATTGACCATGGTTGATCAGGATTGACCATGGTTGACTTTTGGTTCACCATGGTTAAGTATGGTTGACTATGGTTAACCATTGTTGACTTTTGGTTGACTTTGGTTGATTTTGCTTGACTATTGTTAACCATGGTTAACTTTTGGTTCACAATGGTTGATTTTGGTTGATTTTGGTTGACTATGGATGACTATGGATGACTTTTGTTGAACAAGGTGTAGGGTTGGTTGACTTTAGTTGACCACAACCGAATTTTGGTTGGCTTTGGTTGACCATGGTCAACTTTTGGAAGACTTTGGATAACCACGGTTGACTTTGGTAACCATTTGGTTAACCATGGTTGAATTTGGTTTACTTTGGTTGACTTTGGTGCACTATGCGATACCATGGTTGACTTTTGGTTGACCATTTTTTACTTTGGTTTACCATGGTTGACTATTCCTGACCAAGGTTGACAATGGCGGACTTTGGTTGACCATGGGTTGACTTTTGGCTAACTTTGATTGGTTATGGTTGACCATTATGGTTAATGTTGGTAGACTTTAGTTGTACACGGTTGACAACAATTTGACTTTCGTTGGTCGTGGTAGAGCATGGGTGAAAACAATTGACTTTGATTGACGATGGTTGACTTTAACTTGATTTTGGTTGACCATGGTTTACTTGGGTTGACTTTTAGGTGACTTTGGTTGACCATGGTTGACTTTTTGTTGGCTTTGGTTGAGCATGGTTGGATTTTGATTCTCTTTAGTTGACTTTGGTCAATAATGATTGACTTAGTTGTTTGGTTGACATTGGTTTTTTAATGACCATGTTTATTATGGTTTGGTTGAATTTGGTTTTTGGGGTATTGATGAATTTGGTTGTTTGGGAATGGTTGACTTTGGTTGTTCATGGATGGTTGGATTTGGTTGAATTTGAATGTTTGAAAATGGTTGACTTTAGTTGACCATGGTTGACTTTAGTAAACCATGGTTTCCATCTAGATGAAGCATAGATTACGAATGATTAGAAGTACGCATGGAGAACAAGTAACACATAACTTATTTGTGGCACTTGTGGCCTATCAGTGTTCACCACCCACAAGTTAAGTGGTTGTGGTGGTATATATTTTGTATCTATATGAACAAAAATATCATTAGAGTTTGTTTTTCTAAGTATGTTTTTAATGAAACACATTTCATTGTGTTATTGATTATTTAATATCAATGAATATATATATGTATATACCATTGAGTATGGATCATGCCCACGAAATTTGAATTTGGATATATATATATATATATATATATATATATATATATATATTCTTTAATTTTTGGGATGTGATTTAGTAGGGGAATTGTAATGATCTATACTCAAGGGTGTTGCATGTGGATTCATATTGATGTAAGTTCTAAATACAAAATGTGTTATTCTTAATTTATGTGTAGAAGAGAATTATGAAGGTTTTTGTATATTATTATTGATGCTGATATATTTTTAAATTGAAAAACCATTCATTTGTTCTTTATTTAAAATTATGTAAAAAATAATTTGATATAAGTATTATTAAAAATTAAATCAAATTAACTTAGTGTCTTGTTTTTTCGGTCACATTATAATTTCTATAAACTCAATTTTTAAACATTTAAAATTAAAAAAAATTAAAAAACATATTAAAATAAAAATTATATTAAATACTTTAATATTTAAAATTATAATAATTTCTTAAAACATTTAAAATTAATAAATAATTTAAACATTTAAAATTATATTACTTTTCTCTAAAATTATATTAAATTTCATTTAAAATTATATTACTTTCATTTAAAGTTGTATTACTTTAAACATTTAAAATTATATCATTTTTCATATTACATTTTTATAAAATTGTTCAATCTTCGTTGTGCAATGACATGTGCCCGTCCATTAAGTGTTTACATGAAGACTGAAAGGCATAAGTATCACAATCACCCAAGGCTGTATATGCCCAAGGTGGAAAACATTTAATAATAGTTAAAACATTTAAGCCTGTATAAACATTTAAAATTATATTTAACTTTTCTCTAAAATTATATTAATTTTCATTTAAAATGATATTACTTTTCATTTAAAATTGTATTACTTTAAACATTTAAAATTATATCACTTTCATATTACATTTTTATAAAATTGTTCAATCCGTCCATTAACTATTTGCATGAAGACCGAAAGGTTGTATATAAGTATCTATCACAATCGCCCAAGGTTATAATGCCCAGGGTGTAAAATATTTAATAATAGTTAAAACATTTAAGGTTGTATAAACATTTAAAATTATATTACTTTTCATATTACATTTTTATAAAATTATTCAATCTTCGCTATGCAATGACCGGTGCCCGTCCATCAACTGTTTGCATGAAGACCCAAAGGTTGTATATATGTATCACAATCACCCAAGGTTGTATATGCCCAGTTTGTAAAACATTCACTCCATCCACCATTATACCCCTATGAATGTTCACATCGATTGTATTTCAACATTTCAATGGAAAAAAATGCACACAACAGAGAAATTTTATGAATGTCTAAACTTAGGAAGCCATCCATCCTGTGAATTAAGGTCACCTGGGAATCTATTAATTCATAAACTCAAAGACAAGGTTTTATTCATAAAATTGGAAGCGAGTGTTTGAGTTTATGGAAGCGAGTGTTTGAGTTTAATTAACAATAGAAATAATGGTTTCCCCAGATGTGGAAAGAAGTTCTTGATTTGACTGTAGAAACCCCATCTGATTTTGTAGATATATGAAGTAGATATGGTGTTGTCGCTACCATTCTGTGGGCACATGCGTTATAAGGTGGATAGACACGAGGAGTTCAGTGTCGGAATAGGATTTTCTCTTCCGTTGAAATTATAAAGACCGTTAACAAACAATGTGCAGCTAACTCGCCTGATTTTGTGCCCACCTGGATTCATCGAGTAACCAACAAATTAATATATGGGTTATTGAATCCGAGAAATGATTGTAACAATGAAAAATGGGTTGTTTTAAGTCTCGTGGTGAAATGAATAAGTGGATTGTCAAAATTATAGACGTTATATACACAACAAATGTAGTTCAAAAGTTTTAAAAAATGAGAATCTATGGACATGGGATATTAGCAGGATTGTACGCAATTGACCAAATGACCACATTTTCCAAAAGAGATCTATTATTTTATTTAGCATAGCTTTACATTAAGCTAATGGATCAAACTGTAGATTTAAATTACCATCAATTTTAGGTTAATGGAGAGTGGAGAAAAGTTAAATAATGGATTCTAGGTTTTTAGTGTAAATTCATTTTATTTTTGAATTTATTAAATATTGAGATCTATTCACACTGATTTGTATTGAAATTTTTAAGGAATGAAGCAAGGAACAATATTAAAGGTTCAAACCCGAAATGCATCGTTAATCTACAGTGTAAAGAATGAATTTCAAGTTATCATAAATTCATTTAAACAATAAAAATAATATCTAAAACCTATTTAATCTTAGACCCCTAACTCTATATATCAATGCAGATGTCATCTATATGTCAATGCAGATGACAGATTAAATATCCAAGTTAAAATAAATCTTAATACCCACCCTTTCTCACCGTCCTTCCGAAGACTTGACAACAAATAATGGTTGTACAAGTTCCCACTTATGCCAATAACAAAGAGTAGAATACCGAGTGGCATCAAATCCATAGTTGGCGATGGAAAGCCCTCAGATATTTGCATATCATATAGGAAAATGACAGCTGAAAAACTGTAAACAAAGGAAATAGAAATGGCAATGTTCATGGTGATCACTCCAGAATAGCCGTGAATAAACAGAACCTGCACACAACCAGAATATAATAACAAATTAGAGATAATGGAAACAAGAAACTGAAGGATTAACTGGATAGAGAATACCTCGAAAACCCTCTTGAAGGAATGAATGGCTAATTCCACACTCAAGACCAGAAGCCGAGTGCCAGCCTTCAATGAACATGAATTCAATACATTTAATTATCAATGGTAGTCATAATAATAAATGAGGAACACCACCAGCGTGTCGTGGGCACTGACAGTGTATTTGAACACTGCATAATGCCCAGACTCTGCACTGTCACAAACAGTGTAGTCAGTAGCCAAAAAATTAAATGCCAAAACTATCATCGCCCTCGCCACTACAACTGCAACACAGATTCTCTGCTGCTCCAGTATTCTGCGATCCAAACAAAAAAATTAACACGCCATTCATTAAATCTAAGAAGATAAAACGCAAGAGCATAATACATTCAGAGACATCAAATCAAACGCAATAAAGAATCCACAAGGGAGAATTATTTTTCCTTTTGGGAATACGATATCGAAGCCTATCCATGGTTTTTTACTCTTCTGAACCCTTATACTGGGTGTGCAGGAGAAGGATTCAATCTGTTCAAGCCTATTATTTTCAAGCTGTGCATGAGAAGGATTCAATCAATAAATTAAACAGTCCGAACTCTACAAAGAGAAATTGGCAGCCCTGTCATCGTGAATGGCCATTGCTCTTCATTCCCTTTACTCTTCACTTAAGGCGTTACAAGAGGAGAACGGAGAGTGGAGTGCTTCATTCTCTCTAGCATCAGCGTGGAGAAAACTCCAGCATGTCTATGAAAATAAAATTTAAACGTTTACTTGATATATAAGACCTCCTGAAACAAAAGTTCACAGATCTCCCCCGATATGTGGTGTTTGTAACCCATTCACTGTTCCAGCCACGTTGATGTGGAGTAACATTCCAGTTCCTGATATTTCAGCCTTCCAGCCACGTTACAGTAACAGTTTCAGCCACGTTCCATCCAAGACTCTGTGCGTTTACACCACCATGCCATTTAAAATAATTCTATTTTTTATTAATTAGTGGTGACTCTTCAAATTAAACATGCACCCTAGTTAATTCAGTAAATCTCAATCATTTATTCGTGCACCAGACGAAGAATATTGCGCCATTATTTAAATCTGGCCATTCATTTTTTTTAAAATGAAAAATCATCCACCTCTGCCCCACCCCCCAAACTTGAAATAAAACACCTTACGGCGTAACAAATTGACTTATTTTCGCGTGACAAGGATTCTGGTATTTTTTTTTTTCCGTTTAAATATAAAGGTTAACAAAAGATTGGTTCACCACTGATTCCATGAATTTTCTACGATAATGAGCTAGCGTTTACATGTGGTAAACAACACCCATTTTCAATCTATAGGAGATAATTACGCCGTAAGGCGTTTCACAAGTGGGAAAGACTTCCCAAACTTTTACAGTGGCATGTCTTCCACCGTCCGATTGGTTTTACCGACGATTCGGTGCAATTGATCCGTTGATAGAAATCGATGGTTCGTCTGTCAGATGCTTTCCCACCGACTTATGCGCAACAAGGCTCTGAGGCGGCGCAGAGGTTTGCAGGTGCATGCATTGCATGTAATGGTGCGAGGCCCTGTTGCTCATGTTTTCGCGAGAAGTGCGGGTTCAACAGAGTTTGGGTTTCCACGACCAAGGTTTCGCAAGTTGGGTTAGAGAAGTTGTGCAATCCCCGAATGGCTCCTCCGGTTTTGGAAATGGAAAACAAAGAGTCTCTGCACAATCGCTCTGGTATTCTTAACCCTCTTGGAATGGTATTCTTAACCCTCTTTGAAGCTGTTGTTCCCAGTGGCATTTAAAATGCCAAGAAAAACTTAAATATAATGGAAAATGTCTCGTTATCATCTGAATTATTTGTATGTGAGTGAATGTATTTTTCATTATCCCTTGTAACTCACAGTGTCTGCTTTACTCACTTCCCATGTTTAAGTATTTTTTGGTATTTTAAGGCTCCGCGTATGATGCTTTTAGCAATCCGCATCGACATTCTCCCGGATATCTTTGAGTATTCATGTAATTTCCCAATTTCTTTCTAATGTGAAGCAGTGGGCATTTTTGGATATACACGAGATTTGTCTGTCTTTCTTGGATGGTTTGTATTTGAAGCTTATAGTCTACCTACTCAAACTATAGGAGTTATTGGAAGTATAATCCTAAAATGCATCAAATCTGAAAACTTATTGGAGAAGTCAGAAGGAAAACCAAATTTAATCATTAGGATTGTTGAGAAAGGGAATGTAAATGTGTTGTGATTTTGCATTGGCTAGAGCAACTTGGGTATGCTTTATGGATCGCAGGAAAGTTCTTCTCAAAGTTGATAACTTTTTTTGTCGTGCAACAGGTCTATCTACATAAGTCATTCCCCCCACTAAGTTGGACAATTCACCCTACCAGCTACTGACTTAGACCTCTTAATTCAAGTAGCTATACATTTTTCTGGGTATCTCTTTGGTCAAAGCAACCTATGACTTGCACCTGGCATTATTTTGCAAAGACCACATTAGCACAGAGAACCACCAATAATAACTTCCCCACATTAGCACAGATCGAGTGTTCCCACATCTCAGAAAGACTCAGTCAACGGCTTCAACATTAAGGGTGTTCCCATCAGCTTTTGAACCCGGGTCATCATTGTGGTGAGTGCTCCAACTGGCTGCTAGATTACAGTCCAACAAACAATTGTGAGTTATTCTAGGACTTTTTGAGCTCACCATTTATGGAACACATAAAGCCTAGGAAAGGGCTCGTACCCTTTTTCCATTTCTAAGAGAATCTCCTTCCTGGACTCAAAATGGTTCGGCATCTGCTTTACTTGAGAATATTGTTTATGATATCGCTATACATGTTGATGGTGTGGAGAAAGGAACTGAAACTGCTAAAAAGATGCTTGCATATATCGTTCAAGTGAGTGTGGAATAGAGAATGAGACATTTACCAAACAACACTTGTATGCATACCCTCAAATTTTTCTTGGTCTTGTAACCTAGCGAAAGTGCCCTAGATCTAGTACATTTGCTCATTTTTGT
The DNA here is from genome assembly GCA_027924585.1 of Larix kaempferi. Taxonomy (NCBI): domain Eukaryota; kingdom Viridiplantae; phylum Streptophyta; class Pinopsida; order Pinales; family Pinaceae; genus Larix; species Larix kaempferi. The sequence goes on along the minus strand of BSBM01001051.1, from coordinate 30,923,712 downwards.
ACATCTAGTATATTTTCTCATTTTTGTACCAATAATGTACAGATAGTATTTAAACTGAAGCTTTATTTATGAATTATTTTGTCAATCCAAGCCATCTAGTGGTATCGGGTGACTAGTTAGGGATCTTACTGGGTCATTTACCAACATTTCTAAATAGTAATAAGTTATTTTGTAGATTTTTCCATTTTGAGCAGCCATATTGACGCCCTCTTTTTAAGAAAGGGAACAATGGTTGAACTGTGTAACAAACTATTTGTCATGAAGAATAGTAGAATCCAAGTGGGATCCTTTTTAGTTACAAAAATTACACAAATTGATTGTATTTAATATCATGGATTTTTCTCCTAGTGAGTATATTAGCTCAGAATGATTGGCTATAAGAAACTTTACAGATACGGTAATACTCTCAATGGGTTTGTTGTGCAAATGTCTCCGGATCAAGTACAAGGACTTTGTCTGTACCCATTCAGCATTCCTTCACCGGTTTAACATGTTTTAGTTGGTTCCATGCCAAAAATGAAATGTTTGGCTGTTGGCATGCTTTGTTGGTTATGTTCTCTTGACAGACAAGTTCATTGTTTTGTTTGTAGACTGAAAAATTGTGGAAAACTGCACAAGTAACACATATCCAAAAGGACTGGAAAGTTAAAAGGTTGACTAATACTCCAAAGTTAATGGCAATGGCAATCTTTCTATTGGTTAAATTCTCATGTTGTTGTTGTTTATCAGAGTGGTTTGACTTCAAGTTCAAGTTGTCCTCCACTTGGTTATTTAAATTCCATTCACTTATTGGCTTCTACATTGCAACTTACTCTCCAGTACTGCATGATATGACCATTTACAATGAAAGTTGTGGATGAGATGCGCTCTACATGGAAGGATACTCAAGCCACTTCCTCTGAGGTATCACACTTTTCATAATGGAAACGTTCAACTCTCTCTGATGTCGTTTGAACTTGTAATTAACTCAACTCAGTTAAGTATCCCTCGACAAAATTTATGCGGAAATTAGATCTTTATTTTCTCTAATGAAAATTTAGAAGTTATGGGCGTTCATAAAGAGTTGTTAAGGTAGAACAAATTGGCTATCAACTCTTCTTGTTTGGTAATCGAGAACAGGTAATTATCATTTTTTGTTTTGATGTAAATTCTTGGAATGACCCCATTTTAGTTACTCTTGATTCGTTGTATACTAAAGGGAGAGAAAAATAGCACATGGCATGAAAAATTTGTCATTCTTTTTTCTTATGCTTGTCATCTAAAATTGTTACAAACTTTGCTCTTTTCCTACATTTAGAGTATATAAAATTTAGAGTATTTAAAATATGTAAAGTTTTAGTTGATTGTCTCGTTCGAGATCTCTTTTACCATGTCTTATCAAACCAAAAAAGACAAATGCCTTTACTTTATATAACGTTTAGACAATTTAAAATACATGACATTATAACTTACGTCGTTCACTTTTGCACCTCCAGGGGCAAATGCTAGTTATATAAATCCTTGTACCATGATTTTAATTTTAGAACAGTTTAATAAGTTTGTGGTACTGAGATTCTTATAAATCGTCATCTTAAAATGATTAAGAAGAGATTTAATACTATAATATTAATTTTAAAATTGATATATGTGAGAGATTAAAAAGAATCATAATATTATAATATTAATTTTAAAATTAAAATTGATCATAATATTAATTTTAAAATTGAAATATATATATTTATTTATAGGAACACTATATGTCAAAAGAAGTTTTTAAAATGTTTTGTAAATAAATTTGTTTGTTATTTTAATATTTAGAATGCTTGCTTTTATAAAATCAATATAATAGATTAAATATTTACATGTAATATTAAGCTGTTTCTTTTTAGGTATGAAATTTGTTTTTTCAGGGGAAATTCATGTTCAACCCATTTGCATATTGGACAAAAGAACCAAGACGCTCCGAAACAGGGCCATCGGATAGGTAAAGGTCCAATGGACCCACTACAGCCCTAAAGAAGCGACTTGGGAGCTGGAAGATGAGATGAGGGAAGAGTATCGCCATCCATTTGAAGACGGTGTATAATTTAAGGGGGGAGGGGAATGTAACACCCCTGGTTTAAACCCCATTATTTTGTTAATATAATTTTGTAAAAGACTTGGAGTGCTTGTGAGTCATAACTCATGTTGTATTTTTCTCTGTTAACATAAAAATTAAACTAGCAGTGGTAGAGCCAACACACTGCATGAACAAGGACTCATGTATTCAACTAGGTCAATAAGGTGGGGTGGCATATAACCTAAAAGCTAAGTATGACCTTTTTCAACCATTCTTACCTTATAATTTTGATAAACCCATACTTTTTCCTAATTAATTCCTTAAACCTTTTTTTGAAGTTAAAAAGAGAATTAAGAGAGAGATTAAGAGGTTAATAGAAAATTGGCAAGTGTTGTTGAGTGAGCATGCAAACAACAAAAAGAACGTAAAGAGGAAATAACAGAAAATATGTGAGTAAGAGAAGGAAAAAATGCAGTGGGAAACATGAGCATGTTGTAGCATTGAAGGAAATTGGGACTGAATGGTCGATTGGAATTGTTAGAGGATAGAGTAATTAGTTAAGTTCCAGAGAAAAGTGTCCAATCTATTCAAACTCTGTGGAAGATGGGTTGGTCGAGAGTACCTGTAATCCCAAGCTTGTTTTGTTGATTTTCTAGTTGGTAATTTACACTTGATTTGCCTCTGGTTGCACCCGCGAAATGGCAATGGTGTAATAAATTCTTTTATTGGAATTCGAAGCACAGGTTCAGTGATGGATTTCACTGTGGTGCTAGTTAGAATGAAGCTAAGGGAAATGATTGCACAGTTGACATGGATTTGGTAACAAACCAATAAATCTTGTTTGCCAAGTGAAAAAATCGTGAGAGAAACCTGGGATTGGTGAGAGCCTATGGTGAATGCATGAGTCTTAGCTCGGGGATGGAATTCTGCTGAGAAATTAATGAGTAGAATTATTTATGGTCGGTTGGAGCGTGGATGCCATAAAACCAGTTGCTTATTTAAAATATTTTACATATAAGTTTAATACCTGGAAATTTTGTCTTATTTTCTGAGATGTTATTTAATTAATTTTCGGTTAAATATTAGAATGAATTCCTTGTTAAATTTCCTGAGTTTGTATACTAGGGAATCATATTTATTTGGATTAAGTCACGGGCATGAAATAATTACAAGTGTAATTATGTGATATTGATTTTATGCAAGCCGATCTATTTTTATTTAAGTCGAACTCCAAAATTATTTCAAAGAAATAGAAATTGCTTGACATAAATATTTAATAATTTTTTGGTGATTGAGTTGGGTTGGACCAATTTGTCTAAAGGTTCGACCAATTTATCTAATAGAAATAAAAATTATTTGATATAATTATTTAATAAATTTTTGGTGATTGAATCGGGTTTGACCAATTTGTCTAAAGAGTTGGGTTCGACCAATTTGTCTAATAGGTCAATTGAAAACCATAGCCTGATTTGATTTACTGAAACCAAAATTGTTTTGGGTTAACAAAAACCATGGGCTAATTTGTTTAATTGGAGAGATTAGATGTTTAAGTCTTAATTATATTTATTAATTAAATGACAAACAATACCTTCATTTAAGTTATGTTTTTAGGAGCTTTGTAATGAGTGATATTGCTGATTTGAAAAACCACGGGTTAGAGTGGTATAACTACAAATTTATGCTTTAGTCTAAGTTAGACATATATGAATATGATTGAGTTGTCGGGTTAATCTACATCCGACAACTATATGTTTTAGTCGAAGTAGACTATATATTTATATTTTAAAATTTCTCTATTTTCATAATTGTCGGGTTAGTCTACAACGGACAACTATATGTTTTAGTCGAAGTAGACTAGATATATTTTATTTAAAAGCTCTCTATTTTCGTAATTGTCGAGTTAATCGTCAACCGACAAGTATTTGTTTAGGATTTTAGTTGGTCAGTCGACTAAGCCCTTTTAGCATAGTTTATGAAAAATGGTCAGAATTCCTAAGAATAAACTTTATAAGAAAAGAATTGGAAATATTGTTTCTCGGCCAAATTTAGTTATGGTCGAGTAAACTTATTTAATAAGAACACCATAATTTACATTGTTATTTTGGGCGTATTAACATATGTCTTAATCTTTTATTTAACGTGAAACTTAAACTTATTGTATAGTAAGTTTTGAAAGGAAAATGATGAGTTGAAGTTACCTAATTAATGGGTAGACAAATAAATATAGGCATGTTAATTTAAGTTTTTAGAATATGTCCATGCTCTAAAATTGAGTAGTTTTACGTGTTCCCACGAGAAAAAAAATTACTGTACAGTTCTTAATGTGCAAGGTTGATTATTAACTTTGCATTTGTGCATTCAACTATTTTGTATGAATTTATTAAACAAATGTTTCATAAATTATTCTATGATTTCAACATTATGAATTTTAATGCATTTGTTGTAAGATTTAATGGGTCTTTTGAAAAAAAAATATGATTCGGCTATCTTACTTTATAGTTAATATGCACTATAAAATGCATTGGTTGAAGGGGTGTGTTACATTTTAAAAATAGAATTGATATACCATATCAACTACAAATTAAACAAATTATATTTCAAGAGCTTCATAAAAGCCCATATTCTGGGCATCGAGGCTATCAGAAACTTATTACAGCCCTAAAAAAATATTTTTATTGGTACAATATAAAAAATGATACCACTGAATTTGTTGCTAGGTGCTTGGAATGTCAACAGGTTAAAGTTATCCATCAACACCATGTTGGGTTAAAGTTACAACTTATACCCATTCCTATAATACCGCCATTTTGACCCTTAGAATGTAATGGCTTTATATGTGAATATTGTGCATACCGGATGCATAAATTCCTATCGTGGAGCTCAAGACCAAGGCCCTGCTAGTGAATGCTTGGCTATAAAAGGCAAGTAGTTTATATTTTGTGAACCACGTGTTAGTAAACCATGGAAATTGTAAAATCATGTAAATATTTATGATGTAAATACCATTTCAAGAACTAGATGGAATCAATTAAAAACGAGGGGGTTGAATGTATCCACTAGGGAGAGGTGAGGGGTTGAGGGATTCAATCATTGCCAAGTGTCATTTTGAGAACCCATCTTGACTAGCATGTTGACATTTAATTATGTTAGGGAGAGGCAGCGGAGAAATCAGTTCATGAAATTAATGGAGCACGGGCAATCTCAGAAATTCATATTGCGAGTTATGGGCTTAGTTTACTTGGTCCAGAAGTTAACTTCCTTATGGAAATTCATTTTTCCTTCATCCCCATTCCATTACACAACAACCAAACGTCATTTTCCCAGCCATTATGGATGCCCAACAGTGAAGAATTGTAGAAATCGCAACCAGAGAAGAAGCCATGATTTTGAGTGCCAAAAATGTCCAAAATTTGATGTGAGCAACAAAATCCAATGGGGAATCCATATATGTAAACCTTGGGGAAAAATTGAGAGTGTCAAATGCCCAGAAATCCATAAGAAAACCTAGATTTAGAAGCTGGGAATTTCAATTCTGTTTTTGGGAGTTAAGTAGCAAGAATTTGGGAAAATCCAAGAGTCGATCGAATTGGGTGAGAGATCAAAGGTCATATTTTCTTGGTAAACCCAGTGAAGTCACGAATATCTATGGATCTAACAGCTTGTACCTTTCTATGCCCACCCTAAAGAGCACTGGAGGGGAGGGGACCCTGAGAGACTGTGTAGTAAAGAAAGGGGCCTTCCTTGTGTTTTGTGTGGTAGGTATTGTGGGTGCCAAGGTTGTTTGAGATCAATTGAGATGCATGTAGCTCTGTGGTTGAGCTCACTGGCTTATCATTCTATTACCCTGTCTCCTTACATGCTTGACAAACCCAGTTGTGTGCTAGCTTAGCATGAGTAATTGTGACTGTGGCTATGAGTGAGCCTGGGTAGTTCCTCCTTAGTGGATACATAGCCCAGCTTGGGGGTGGTCTCCCAGCTAAAATAATATAGGCTGGAAAGAGACCTATGGTTGGGTGTAACGTTGCTTCTCCATATCTAGTTGGGTGGACAACTTCAATTAAATATAAGTGTTCACTGTTTATTTATGATAAAATTGTGTATTATGGATGACCAATAATTATGCTAAATTGAATGAGATGACCTAGTTTGAATGATCCAATTGATTTGTTAAAATTGAATGATTCAAAATAGCATAAGATGAATTTATCTCTGTGCAAGATTGATTGTTATGATTGTGTTGAATATGCTGATACATGCATGTTGTGTGTATGCAATTGATTTTAATTCCGTTGTGTATTTTTAATATGCACTGCACATGCATTTAAATGATATTGCATTTAAATTTAAATGAAATTTGATAATACGACCTCAATGGGGGACTTTAGCACCCTGTAGATCCATCATGTTCCCTACACCGGTCGATTCTGTGGGAGGGGAGGTGACAATTATGCAATGGAAATGGGACACAATCACGATGGATTTCATTACAAGCCTACCCAAATCTAAAAGGAAAAATGATTCTGTTATGGTGGTAGTTGATAAGCTCACTAAAGCACTACACTTCATACCCGTCAAATCTATCTACAAGGCAATTAATCTAGCTCAATTTTTCATAAAAGAAATGTTTAGGCTGCATGGCATACCAAGGACGGTGATTAGAGATAGAGATACTAAATTTACATCAGATTTTTGGAAAGCTTTATTTGTAGGCATGAATACTAAGTTGAAAATTAGTACTACGTATCACCCACAAACAGATGGGAAAACGGAATGTGTAAATCATGTACTTGAAAATATGTTGCAGATGTATGTTATGTTCAACAACCAAGTAAGTGGGAAGAGTTTTTGCATTTAGTTGAGTTTTCCTATAACAATAATTACTAGGATTCTCTCAAAATGAGTCCTTTTGAAGCACACTATGGAAGAAAATGTAAAATACCTTTGAGATGGGGAAATCTAGAAGACCAACTAACTTTGGGACCAAAAATTTTAGAGTAGATGGAACAGGTGGTGTGACAAATAAAAAAAAATCTCAAAACGACTAAAGATAGACAAAAGAGTTATGCTGGAACTAGAAGAACAACGAAGGGATTCCAAGTAGGAGATCATGTGTTTTTAAGAGTGAAACAAAAAAGAAGTTTTTTAAGAACTAGAACCTATACCAAGCTTGCACCTAGATTTGTGGGTCCCTTTGAAATTTTAGCCAGAGCGGTACCAGTGGCATATCAACTAGCACTACCCCCTCATTAAAATTCAGGATTTCTTTCATGTATCTCTTTCAAAAAAGTATTTCTATGATCAAACTCATGTTATTGACTGGGATGTGCTCTAGGTGGAATTGGAAAGAGAGGTTCTTATAGAACCAGTACATATCATAGACAAGAGAGAAATAATGCTCTGGAAGCGGGCAATCACTCAGGTTAAAGTGCAATAGGAGCATTACACTCCGGAAGAAGCCACCTAGGAAAGAGAAGATGATATGAGACAAACATATATTCTTTCCTATTCCAATAAGAATATGCTGATTAAAGTTTCACCGAGGACGGTGAAAGGATTTAGGGGGGAGGATTGTAATACCCCCTGGTTAAAGATTGAATTATTAAATGAACATATAAAACACGGTAATTTCCTGATAAAGTTTTTGACTCTGATATTTTAAACATCATGTACATAAATAAGTACTTGATTATTTTAATTTAATTATTATATGAGTGTGAGCATCCTTGCAATTATTTGAAAGAATACATATTAATTTAACCGCGGATCTTTACTCATCCCTAATGGGACAAGTGGCCAAATGTGAGGGAATTGCTTACTAACCAAGAAATTCCTAGGCAAATAAAAGACATTCCTAGGAAGGAAAGAAGTTTCCTTCAGGAAATTGAAAAAGGAGAGCTTTAAGGATCTGTATTGTGAGATTTCAAGCCTAGAAAAGGAATTGGAGCTTTTAGGCTTTGTGTTCTATAGCTTTCAAGCTCATTTAGTAACCCTACCCATAGAGTTTGGTGGCACCTAGAAGGGGATGGTTGGTAGGTTAGTTTGAGTTCTGGGCAAGGGGGTGGATGCTTGCAGCTTTTTCTGGCTTAGAGATCCTAAGGCTGGGTGGAGTGGGGATGCTTAACACTCAGTAAGTCTTGATTTTGGTCTCTCTCTTTATCCTTAAAAATAAAGTCGTATAAACTGTTAGATTAATGACTTAAGCATTATTATTGATGATTAAGGATTTAAGCATTCATATTGGCGATTAAGATGGTATTGGAGATGGTATTGGTTATAGGATGATTATGTTTAATTCTTATGTGTTTACAACTGCACCGAATTAATTATGTATTCTATTGAGAAAAAAGTTATGATTTGGATTTTTGAATAAGGCTATTGAAAGTGTTAAGGCCGCAATCCTATAGTTTAAATATAAAGAAAGACAATGGAAACCCGAGATATTAATTTCAGGGTTTATTGATAGCCAGTAGGTAAACTTATGTTATCCCTTAGAAGTTACGCTATGCAAATGCTAGGAGATAACATAAACTCACACAAGTTAAATGATGTGAAAATTGGTATAAATGCGTTGGTCATTATACTATTATAACTGCAAAATAATATGGTTTTTTGCCTTCACAAACTTTTTTAAAAGAATTTTTATGTCCTGAACAGGCCGAGGAGGCTAAATTTTCTTAAGCTCGACAATAGAACTGAACACTATATTGTTTACAACCATAGTATATTATTCAGAAAAGCACTATTCAGGGGTATATATATATAAATATATATAAGAACGTTTATGCAAAGACAAAATACTGGGAAAATCAATTTGGGGCTTCGAATTAGTTAAAAGTATTGATAATATTAACTGAGATTATAATAGATGGAATAATAGCAAACATGATCCACAACATTACAACAATTTACTAGCTGTAAACTAATAGTTGAGACGATTAACACAAAATATCTCCTCTATAAGATCGAACAGAGATGGTTATGGCCCTTTCTTATCACAAGACTTCAGTAAATATAATACAAAGTATTATGGGTGTGGAAGCCCTCTAAAATCCCTAGAAAATGTCATGGCCAAATGCTTATAAATTAAAACTCTATCCCTCATAATGGGAAATAACTATTACAATGAAAACGTCTCCCATGGAGACTTACCATAAATGTAAAAGGCATCGTAAAATAAGTGAGGCAATTCGTTATTATATTCAAGCAAATCAAAGTTATAATTGTTCTTACAATCATCATAAAGACATGTCTTTTGCAGCTTAAATATTGTGATCTAATTTACAGCCTCCTCCTTGCCAAAATAACACAATTTTCTTTAGTTACAAAATTGCAGCTCAAGGACAAAAAATTTAGAAAACTTAATCTAGTATAATTGGAAAGAGCCTGAGTTGCATAAGGAGAATTCCTTATACTCCTCATAAATTAGAAGGCCTTCAGGTAACCCAACTACTTCTTTTGACAAGCTGTCAACAAAAGAGTTAAATTCTTTATAGATGTGCCTAATTGTAATCAGGTTGAAGAGATACAAGAGCCTCCTTGTTATATTACACCATTGTTCTAGCAAGATAACATAAAGAGAAGAACCCATATGCCCCACGTCCTACAAGAAATTGGGGAAGCAAAAGAAATCTTCTAGGGTGTCATCTCAGCTCTGGTTTAGAGAAAGATTGAGGGAATGGAAACCTGGGCCGAGCAGAAACAACAAGTGATCTTGCTCATCATGGAAGTGACATGTATTCTTATTAAAAAATAATAAAAGATTATAAAAAAAATATGTCAACGATTTAAAACATTTACAATTACATATATATAAAAACTACAGAAATGAGATAAATTAAAATGCTTCTTCAAGATTTACACTTTAAAAAAAGGGTTTGCACTTTAAGACTAGCTGCTTGATATATTCTTTTAAGATGGATCTATGATGGTGAAATATATGAAGGTTAAACTGTATTGACATATATTGGGGAAGCCTCTAATGGATAGCAATGAGAAACAATAATAAATCATACTTCATTTTCACTAATTGTATTACCACATTCCCAAAATGGAATATACTCAACAAATTAGTGTAATCTCAAGATTTAGGGCTAAATTAAATATCTTAAACAATGCTACAACTAGCATGGTTTTCAAAGAAAAGATCACAAGACAACCCAATGCAGCTCCTTCGACAACAAAGGTGCAAACTGTTTCCATTTCAGATGATTAACTATATTCTTCGAATCAAATTTCTATAAATACTTTAACTAATCAAACGATCTAAAATTAAAATGCATCACCGAAAAAAATATTCAAACATATCTATATGTTATAAATTTATCCCAAAATGAAGTTAATCCATATTTTTCCTATGATATTAGGGTAACACAAACTCTTGAGTATCTCGGGGATTAAATAATTACATCTGTGAAAAAGATATTTCAAATAAATCACACAAAAAGGTAGAAGCTTTAACATTTCTCAGGAATTTGGAATCTGGTGCATGAAACCTTGTTCTTCCACTGAAAGGTAATCCTTATTCATGGACAGGCTGTTACATATTTTGTCATGAATTGAAAAAAAAAACATAAAATCTGATGAGATGTTACTAAGTAGACACTGCATATATAACTCAGAAATTTTAAGCTAGACTTAGCTTAACCCTAGCAACATCTATTAAACATCCATTTAACCTAGTGCACACTGTTCCATTGACGCCCTATGACTTACAGTCCCAACTACCTGGATCTGTATTCTTTCGATGAAAGTCTACAACGCCGCATTTAATACAGAAGATAACTTGCAGAATGCCATTCAAAATGTATGTAGAAAACTTGCAGAAGCCGTTCAAAATGTATGTAGCATATTACTCAGTTCGTTATTCGCCTATGCAACTTGGAACACTTTCCAGGCCTGCACCAAAGTAGTATTTTTCTATGTAAAAGGCCAAAATAGCATTACTAGGAAAACATATAGATTCAAACACCTTTGCATTCAAATCACTGTTACCCTCAGACTTACCCTTCAAAGTGGAGTCACATCGAAAACGTCGTTCAAAGGCGTGGTTGAAACCAGAGAAGCCCAAAGCAGCTCCAGTGCCTAATTAAAAAAATTTAATAATATGGTTTATACACCTATCTATCAACCATAAAACCCACACTCATTTATATAATAACTGCTTACCTCATTGGGACCGACACTCGCATTTCGCTCTCCCAAATCGGAAAGATCTTTGAGATTCAGCTTATTGAGCAAGTTAATGCTGGTGATGGTTGACGAGGGAGAGATCTCCAAATCGTTGGTGATTATGAAGGTAACGGTCTCCTTCACATAACCTTCCCCGCTGCTCCCCGTGTGATTAGTGATATCTCCGGTGGAGGGGTTCTGCAATTGCACTGGATAGGTCATATTTCGACCGCAGGCACAGCGGCCACCACTCTGAGTGGCCATATAATGGGTAGGGCCACCACTCTGAGAACCGCAAACGTAATAGACAATAGGAGCGGACTTTATTCTCAAAATGGCATTAGGATTGCTACACATAACGCTCGGCTCCAGTAAATGGGATTTATCGGCATTCATAAACATAGTCTGGAGTTTCTCTACACTCTTGTAAAGGTTCGAGTGGGAGCCAACTTTCTTTGCTGGTTTTAACTCTGAGAGTAATTTAATGACAGAACCGATTGGCAACGTGAGAAAGCTAAAGAGGAGATCTACAAAATCCTTTCCTGCCTCAGCATACAATATCTTACCAGTTTTTTCGTTGATTAGAAACCTCAAATTCATGCAAATAGCAGCATCAGCATCAGTATCACTTGCCATCTTGATCACCACACAAATTCTCAGGGAAAACCAGATATCAAAGTAAAGGTCAGGTAGAGAACATTGTCCTCATTTAAAGGACCCCATAGGGCGCATAAGGTGAGCCTTTCCAAATCGACAGTACCGAGAGCCTTTGAACTTGACTCATGACGGGACGAAGACTTGTCCGGATAGTGGTGAATGCGTCTAGATTCAAGTATTGACCATGAATTGCTCTAAGTTTCAGGTACTAAAACCTGTCCTATGGTACGTCTGAATGTCTCTTAATTGGAGTGATGACCATGAATTAGGTACGAAAACTTGCAAGTAATGCCAGCTAATTGTAATGCCTTTGAAAATTTGTGCACTGCGCACCAAATCGATTGCCACTTTACCATGATTGAAATGATGGTTTTCTACATGAATCCCTTGAACTATGGCTTTGGTTATGATTTCATCATGTGGGTTTAGGTGTCTGTCCTGAATTATATAAAATTTGAAAGGCACCAAAGCAATAATCATGTGCATCCATTAAAAATTGGAATGTTAAAATTATTTTTTGGGATTTCATTTGAGCCTTAAGCTTTATTATTATGTATATGTGGGGCATATACTTTACTATTATGTATATGTGTACATGTGGAGCATATAGTGACTACTTCTATAGATTAGTATTAATTGGTAATATACTAGCATTTGCCCCTTGATGGACAAAAGTGAAAGTGAAGAGACTGGCCATATTGAAGTTTCGACCACTCTTTACAAAACAAATACCATGGAAGTGGAACGGTCGGTCAAACTCAAGAGTCGACCGTTGTAAAGTCGATGGTAGGGTCATCTCTTGACATCGACCAATCTTTACAAAGGGAAATGTGCACGATAACAAAATTTAAACCCAATAATGTTGCAAAAATTCAACTTTTTCAAGATCAATTGGAACCTAATAAGATCTTGAGGTCAAACTACAAGTTCGACCCTATGATGATGATTCAAAAGGTTACTTTACTGTATTAATCGAAGTTCTGCAAAAAATTACAAAGCTCTTTTAAGACAGAGTGTCTCCAAATCGTCTCCTACTGAGGCATTCCTCTTTAAATAAGAAATTACAACCAAGCACAAATGGAAATTCCCAAAAGATGGGGTTACAAAATTTAGAATTAGCCTATAGATCCAGAAAATCTTGCCACTTATCATGTGTTTCTAACAACTAATCTATGTTTGGATAATTGATGGATTCTGGACCTTCAACAAAATTTGCAAATGAGATTCATTTCTTAATTCCGAGAAGAATCCCGTAACAACGACTTACTGGCTGCTTTTATTAGAACACAAATGATCTGAGAATTCCTCTTTAGAAACCTCCAGATGATTTTCAACGTCGTCAAAAACAGAAAAATCAGTTAGTGGGTCCTCCTCCGTGAGGGACGGTGGACCGATCAAGACTTTATTTATTATCAAATCCCGGATAATGGAGTCATCTGTCACCATTTGTTCTTCAGGAAACTCCCTTTTCTTCCTCTGAGGGGGTTGTATGCAGACAAATAGAGTTTCAAAATCCCCGTCTTCACTTCCACTGCTTGTATCGGGATCACCTGCATCAAAAGGTGGTGACATAAGGTTCTTGATATAGCAAGGACTGAAGTTCTTCTTCTACACAACATAATCCAAAGATTTGTGATATGTCTGCATATTGCTCATACCATATGGTTAGAAGAAAAATCTCCAAAGATTAAATTCAAGATTTTTTCTAAAGAATCTAGACGAAGAACAAAATGCCTCACACTTGTCGCTGTATTTAAGAAAAAATAACAGAACGATTATGATTAAGTATGATGAGCTACTATGATTAAAATCATGCGATCTGAAAACTGCAATCATATAAACTTGAAAGTAACAACTCGTAGCTTGTGTTGAAACGATTTGGATTATGATGAAGTACAAATTTAATAGAATTACGCACGACTTGAAGTCGTATCCAAACCGTATGTTGCAGATCAATCAAATCAGCAATGATGACTCCAAATTTGATTAGGAGGTCAAAACACAGTATGAAACCTGGCCGCAAGAACAACGAAAAACAAAGAATTCAACGTATGTTCGAACAATGGAATCTCATCCGTTGAATCGAAGGAATCAACGACAGAGATTAATCACTGTAGGACGCGGGATCGGGTCTTAGAATGTTTTATTAAGTTTATTCATGATTCGCGAAAGGCGCAACCTGAAACTTGCGGGTTGCAGGTTTTGGGATTGCAAATTGGCCCAAAAATCGTATAAACAGATTTTCGAAAGTGTATATGGTTGGGGCTCCCGTGCTCAGCTGAAGCATGGGATCTGTTGTGGCCACAACACAGCCAAATTTGTAAGTAATGACCCGATCATATACACTTTCGACCTTTTTAAAAATAAAGTGACATCAAGTGATATCGACTACAACAACATTGAACAGTTTGGATATCGACCATATTGACCATAACTGACTCGACTGATGAAATTTGTTTCTTTTACTCTGCAAAGCAATGTGCAATTGGCATGTTAAGGAGTTTTAGCATTTGTTTGTTGTGCAATGTAACAAAGCTATTAGTTGTGTACAATCCACTGATTCAAGCGACCACGTTCAAGCCATCTCAATGAAGGAGTCAACTATGGACCTATCTGGTTTGAATTGAAATTTTGTTTGTGAAAAGTTCGACCAATAAGTCATGTGGTTAAGCACTCCTCATGTGTCCACCTACTATCGCTTAGTAATACTCGTCAATTGTCCTAGCTGGAAACCACCAAAGTCTTCATGATAAATGGTTTGTCGAGAGGAAAAGAACAGAAGGAAATAAAGTTAGTTTGGGCAGATTATGGGGCAATAGGTCATACTAGCATATGCAATATGTCAACCAACGTATGCAAAATGTCGACCAAAAAGTAATACCAACCATATGTGGTCGACTATAATTTACAAAGTCGACCGAAATTACAAACTATATCCTCGGCTATATTTTTAATAAGGTAGTGACTCGACCATGTTAAATATCGACCATACTATAATCAATTGAAGATGACTCTCAACTAATTAGTATCGACACGACTACATCGACCATATTTACAATAGAATGACTCATCGAACCGACCATAGTTTAGAAAAGAAAAATACAATGCCAACAACTTCTAATAATAATGACCATAAGGTCGACCATTTCATATCGACGGGACAACTTTTATCAACCAACTTAGAGTTATGTCGACTTCGTGTCACCATCTATATATTCGACTCTATCGAGAAATGTGATGGTCGACAAGTCGACTAATTGTTCTAGTCAGCAATGCATTTTATCATCTGGCCATAGTCATCCTTTGTATTACTTCAATATAAATTGACTCACAGGTCAAATTAATCTGGCATGCTTCGATGGATGCCAACCAATCTCCATATGAGTAGTGCTCTGACCCAACAAGTCGAAAATCCATGGCTCAAAAAGATCCAGGCAAGTTGATATGAAAACTGGTCAAATTTATGAACTCGAATAACTATCAATGCAATCAATAAAGACAGATATTGCTTGACGTATTACTGTAGTCTTTTCCCGATTGCTTGACATGTATCATTTTAGTTGATTGCTTCAGTTGATGACCAACTCACATCACATAACAACGTGTCCTTCTACAACTACTGATGTAGGCAGATAAGAATTTGATAAATTTGTTTGTTGGAATATAATTTTCGACTTGTAGAATGTAATTGGTCGATGTTAACTATTGGTCGACCACTTATTTTGGTTGGGTTGGTTAACATGATATTCCATTAAAAAAGTGGTCGATGCCAACATATGGTAAATACATTTTTTGGGATTTTGTTGATGTTTAAGTCGGTTGATACGAGTCAATCTTTGAAGTCACTTAAATTTGATGAGTTGGTTAATATTTTATAAATGGTCGACCATTACACTATGGTCGATAATTATTTGGTTGATCTCTTATATATTAATTTTATGGTTGATATTGTAAAGTGGTCGAGCCTTAATATTGGTAAAGTACTGTCGACTTCCATCTCATACCTATTGTCTAACTACATGTTCGACGCGTTGTTACCAGGAGGTCGCTTTGCTCATCCCCACATTCCAGAATAATGTTAGTTGTCAATTTGATGAGGTGCTTACAAAAGTTACAAAGAAGACTATCTTACATGTTTGTTGCCAATGATTTATGTGCGTCAAGTTATCAAGTGTCAACCAGAAAAGACAAGAGCACTTCGAAGACAGAGTAATGAATTCATCGACGTCAAGCAGGTCGATTGCATCGTCGGATGCTCCAGTCGCCAAGGTGACTGTCTACAGGATTTGCTTGCAAAAGAGTATCAGTTGGTCACAATGATATTCAAGAAAAGTAAAAGCATCGACAATGAGTAATTGTGATTGTAGCAGTAATAGCTGGAGATGAGAAAAGTAAGAGGAAACTGCAAATGATGAAAAGGTAGCTAACAATGTTGTGGTGGACGATCGCAATGCAGATGCATTGATGGTCGATATGAATAGGTTGCAAAGCTTAAATCTATGGTATTATGGGGGGGTTATAAGTTTGCCCAATTACATTTGTAAATTTCAAAATTTGGAGACATTAAAATTGGTCTACTGTCATCAACTCAGGCAGCTCTTGACTAGCAAAGAAAGCAGGGATCGACAACATTGAAGAAAGCAGGGATTGTCGACATTGTTAACCTGTGGGTCAGCAATCGAGAGTAACAAAATCTGTCGAAGGGTCTATAGAAAGGGGGTGGTCGTACCACGACCAGTCGGAAACCGACTATTCCGGGAGAATTGATTAACAGAAACATAAATTTCCTGAACTAACGTTAGCTGCAAATAGTCTGAAAATGCTTCATACTATTGTATGATTTGTTAAGAGAAGAATTATAGGAAGTGACAGTAGATTCTGAGAAGTTTCAGGAATTAAAAACATTAATTCTAAAGCTTATAAGATCTCATGCTTGGGAGGAATTTATGGAGCTTATGCTTGATTCTAAACAGTATCAATTAGCAGAAGAATGGGCTACTTCTGGACAGTCTTGATCACTACTAAAGTCTTGATGAACGGAATTGCTCTGTGGTTGATTGCATCCTTCTAGGAGTTCATTACCATGACGTGATTCTGTAAATTCTCGGCATGCTAGATCAGTTATACTAAACGGAAGCTCCAACAGGCCATTGGAACCATTAACAGAAGCATAATCACTCCACGACCAAAATTTACTCTAACAAAAAACAGAAATTGTCTTACTCTAACAAAAAACAGAAATTGTCTCTCCAGTAAATGAAAACAAATCCTAATGATCAATGATTTATTCTTGATGAGTTCTTGATTCTGTGTCGGGAGAGAGGAGGGAGGAGGTCTATAGAGGTCGGAAGTCGAGGAGGTCAGAAGAGGTCGAGTAGGGAGGAGGTCGACGGAGGTCAGAGGTTGAGGAGGTCGGAAGAGGTTCGAGGTCGGAGGAGATCGAGGTCGAGAAGGTCAGAGGAAGTCGGAGAGGTCAAGTAGGTTATAGGAGTTCACTGTTACTGCTTAAGCTGATATGCCAGTTACTTGGAATCTACTATTGTTGCATTTCTCGTTGTGTTGTTGCACTTTTGTAGGCACTAAATAGTGGTTAATTAGAATAGTAGGAAAGTATTCAACCTATTAAGTTTGAATCATAATATTTGAATTGGTAGTGATATGAAAGCCTGTAATTAATTATATGGTATTCAACGTATAAGCTTTGAACAACAGTAGAATTTGAAAGCGATATCAGAGCAGCAAGTACTTAAGAAATATACAAATTCATATAATAATAATAATAACCATTTGACAGGCCATGTTTCAGACTAATAGCGACAGCGATCTTAATGTCTCTGAATGTTTAGTTAATGTCTTAATAAGTTGCAGTGTTGTTGTCCGGGCACTTGGCAAACATCACCTAAATAAATCTTGAAACAGAAAGAATTATTGTTTATTTAGATAGTAAAACGTTGATTAAGATTTTTGTTTATAAATAATAAAATGGTTGTTAAGTTTACTGTATTTTATACGCAATTGTGTTTTAAAGTAAAACCATGGCACCATTAAAATATATGTCGAAAGTAGGCCATGGTGGCTACGGTCGCTCCCCTTCCCAATTGGATTGGATTGTCGATGAACATTATTTCGCTCACGTTTTTATTATAAAAAATTTATGTTCCCTCTGTATTCAAACACTAAATAATATCAGCAATCTGCAGAGGTCTCATAATAGTATCTGTGATTTTATTTTTATATAATAGCCGAGTCCATGAATTGTAAAAATATTGTAATTGGTCGAGTCTTAAAGTTGTGGTCAGGGTTCGACCGTATTTTTCAGCTAGCCATCTCGACAGCTTCTTACCATTTCTGCTGGGATGTCCGAGTTAGAAGAACTCCCAAAAGTGAAAAAAGCAGAACCAGTACCGCGTGATGTGAAGGTGGAAAACATAATTCATTACTCGTCTATTCAGAACAATGAATTTCTTCTTCCGAGTCTCCAAACCAATAGAAAACATGGAAGCCACATTCTTTAGCAATTTATTTGGCAATATATTCTATATGTTGAATCTTAGAATTCACTAGTTTGAAAGGCAGTCGGTCTAGAGCTTTTGGCATTAGATTGAATGAACTGGTTATAGTCAGTTTGTCAGTCGATGAAGCAGCATCTTTCTCTGGCCTTGCACAACAACGCCTGCAAGGTGTGCAATGGTAATCCTCCTCGCTTGAGTATGGGTCAGTACTGAATCTGCATCCATCACCATAAAGACTAGATGTGATTCTAACAACAAGTGGTACTACAGTCCCAAGATGTTAAAACAGTATCGACCTACAAGGTATGCTTTTCAATTTATTTGCTTTGTCGAAAAGTCATTATAATTTTGAAGGTGTGCAATGGGCATCCTCCTGGTATGAGTATGGATCAGCACTGAATCTGCATCCATCACCATAAAGACTGGATGCGGTTCTGACAATAAGTGGTATTACAGTCCTAAGATGTCAAAACAGTATCGACCATATATTAGCGAAGTTATTGCAAGAAAGAAATAAACACACTCTTGAACAGTGTTTATAAAGAAAAAAAGTAGAGACCTGATAAAGCAATCTAAATTATAACTACAAATTTGAAAATTGCAAGATAGGTTGCAAAAACAAATGTGATTTAACACAATGGTACAACAAAACTAAATAATATAATATTGAAGTCTGCTAATTGGTGGTTTCAAGTAGCACTTATGTATAAGTGTGTATACAAAAAGGTGTCGTTGCTCAGCATGGGATAGAAAGTACAAAAGTCAAAATTGAAGAGTAGAATGTTGGGGAAAGTGTTTTTAAAGGTACAGTTCAAAGCTTGCGAGCAATTGGACGTTTATTAAGCACAATGTGTTCACTTTCATCAACTGTATCGACAGGGGCTAATGATGGAGAAACCTCTTCTAACATCACAAGAAGCACCTTCAAGCGAGCATTTTAATTAAAAGTCTATGTATTTACTAATAAGGTTATAAGGTACTGTCGAGTACAAACATGTTGAACAATTTCCAAGAGAGTCATGTGATCATTTGATAGAATACAAAAATATTTTGTAGAGACTCCCATGAGTTGTTGCACAGCATCATCAAAAGCTATAATACCATATAGTTGTCTAGTAGCATCCATGATATCAAGTTTGAGTATGTATCGGTAAGCACAGTCGGTAAACTCCCCATCACATTTTGCACAATGCCAAATATTGCCAACTTTGTGGAATTTTTTTTCATGCATTGTATTCCATTGACAAATAGGGGGCATGCAAGGAAATGAAAGTCATTGATGTTAATATGGGTGATTGTACCAATAATTGAATACCAAGTTGCTTTCTCAAAGGGTTGGAGAGATTGTAGGACAAAGATGGAAATGTGTTTATAGGGGGTAGAAGAAGATGAGTTGGATTTTTTGCTCAAAGATGGGGAGGCTGAACGGAATCCATTGTCAGCAAACCATGCTTGGAGAACTTGAGCTTCCTCGATATCTGGGTTTATAATGAGGTTGGTGTTTGAGACTGTTCCAATGGTTTTTCCATTGAATTCTGTAACACGCCCACCTTTGATTGCAAGGATATAGGGAGTAGCTAAACCTCGAAGGTTTCCAAGATGGGCACCCTCAATTGTGCAATGCTCCCCCCAAAGTGTTATATCTATGCTATACCCGGACATGTCCCTCAACCCAACTGTTCAACGAATGGTTTCAGAGCCATCCCTTTTGCGTATAGTTGATGCAGGGGAAACAGAAATGACAATTCCGAGAAGGTCGACCATGGAATTGATGGGTGTACTTTTGATATCATGGATAGGTTTAAAGTTGAAGCAATAAAAAGGAATAAGTGGGCATTCTTCCAAGCATCGTTGAATTGTTGAGGAGTAGTTTAGGAAAATCTCGAAAGCACTTTCCAAATGGTTGTATGTTGGATTAACCGGTTTGATTGTGCCATTTGAGACTATGTAGACTATGCCAACTTGTATTTCATCATATAATGAGGTAGCTAGTTCATTGAAAGCAAAGAGATGAATCTCATCTTTGGTAGCACTAACAAGGTCAAACCCAAAGAGTTGACCAAGGCCTTTTTGATTGGTGTAGTTGTTCATACTTGTCTTTGCAATAACTCCTCCTTGAATGGTCCAAGTTTTGTTGGAAGGGTTGAGCAATGTGAATTGAAGAGTAGGTGCAACAAGGTTTGGCGTTGGAGAAGGTATTGCAAGTGAGGGGTTTTCGGAGTCAAGGGCGTTGTTTTCTGAAATAGATGAACTATTGTGGGCTGTAAACCTAGGTGTCAAGTTGAAAGGGGATGGGTCTCCAATAATTGTTGTTTCTAAGGTGACAATTTTGAAGATTTCGAATGCAATAGTCCTGGCAAGAAGAATGAACGTGAGTAAGTATAAGTAAAAAAAAAAGTCACAATTATGAGGAGTGAAAAAAAAATAAGTGAAAAGGAAGATGTAGAAACCAAATCATACGTTGCATCATGTATAGTGTTGCATGTACACTTCCTAACTTTGATGATTGAACCTTTTTGGAGTTGGTTGTTTTCCACAGCGCTATTGTAGCTAGTTGGAAGCAATGTATCGTGCTTATGAATTCCATTAGAGATAGAGATCCAAAAGCGGGAAATTGCTGAGTTAAGAGAGCTTAGTCGATCAAGAGCAACAACTTGTACAAGTGGGCATGGGTCAACAACACCATGCATTAGAAGTGAAATAGTGTTTTCAATCAACGCAGTGTCCATAGCGTGGTAATTCTAATAGTAGGAAACATATATTGGTAAACACAAAGAAATGAATATATCCCAGTGAAGTAACCTTTCGCCTGAAAGCAATAAATAAATCATGTCAATAATCAAATACTTAATCTCAAGAAATGACAGTCCATTGACAAAAAAAAGACTCTAGTTTCCAACAAAAAACACCAAAAAAGACAGAAAAAATAGAGTGTAGTTTTCAACAAAAAAAACAAAAACAGCGGCATAATTTTAGATGAATTTGCTCTTAGCACCTTGTTTTTATTATTAAACAGAAACAGTGACAACAAGATAGCATTGTGCATATACCAGATGGGTAATATAAAGATTATTTTTCTGCAAGGACAACTTTTCTAGGAGACAAAGACAACAGAAATAGAATCTGCTTTTCAACAAAAAAAAATACCAATGAACATACAAGTAATTGGAGTAAATAAATGACAGTCAATTGGAAGAAACAAATTCTGGTTTTGAACAAAAACATAAAAAAAAAGATAGCAGAAAAAAGCAACATAATTTTAGGTAAATTTGCACTTATAACCTTGTTTTTAAATATTAAACAGGAACAGTGACCACAAGATAGGATTGTTTCTGCAAGATCAACTGTTTTAGGAGACAAAGATTGTTGCAGTGCAAATTACCTGCAAAAGTTAGTAGGAAACATATATTGGTAATCACAAGGAAATGAATATATACCAGTCAAGTAACCTTTCATCTTAAATCAGTAAATAAATCAGGTACATGAACAAAAAGACTCTAATTTTGAACAAAAAACACCCAAGAAGACAGCAGAAACAGAAGCTACTTTCCAACAAAAAACAACAAAAAAGGGAACATTATTCTTGGTAAATTTGCTCTAAGAAGCTTGTTTTATAATATTAAACAGGAACTCTGAGAACAAGATTACTTTTCTGGAAGGGAAACTTTTCTAGGAGACAAAAAAATAAATATATACCAGTGAAGCAACTTTTCATCTGAAACCAGTAAATAATTGACATAAGCAAAGTCTAGTTTTCAAGAAAAAACATCAAAAAATACAGCAGAATCTTGTTTGAATATACTAAACAGGAACAAGATTTAGAAAAGGATAATTACAGCAAGTGAAATGAGTTTTGGTTTGAGAGGAGAACCTTTTTTTTGAATAGGAAACAAGAATCTTTCGCTCCTTAATAGGGTTGTTGGTCTGTAAAAGAGAAACAAATTAAAGGCAATTTGAATGCTGAGAAAAAACTCCTATTATGTCACAATAACAGTATTGAAGAAGAAAAGAATGAGAGAGGCTTTACCCATCGAATTTTATAAACGATCAAAAGTAAAGGCGGTCCATTGGTGTCTGAGCACATTTAACCATTGTTGCATTGAAATATGTTGTCGTATCTCCACAACATCAAATATCCGGTAGGTCCAATCCGTCAAATCTAGATATACGTCGAGAGGCAAAGATTGGTACTACTAAAGCAAAGTTCATAACTTTGTGATGTATTAAACCCAAAGAAATCAATGTTCACGTGGGTAACCTTATAGAAGGTTGTTCAATGTCCAATCCGTCATTGAATGCTCAAGTTTCTAATCAAAAGTATAGATCTCGTAAGCTTTTTCCATGCAGAGCTGCACCACCTGTTTACACTATATCAACGCAAATGCTGTTGAGTTTGGTCGATAGTCGAGTTGGTCGAGCCTTAACAAAATTGGTCGCCTCTTAACTATTTGGTCAAAATGATGGACACTTTGTAACATATGGTCGGAATTCAAAATGGTTGGGTCACTTTAGTTATATAAAATATGGTCGATAGTTGAGTTCGTCGAGAATTTAAAAATATGGTTGATAGTCAAGTTCGTCGGGTCTTTAAAATTTGGTTGACTGTTAACTGTGTGATCCAATTGATGGACATGCATCGACTGTTAACTGTGTAATTTTGTTTTCCATCATATTTGTAAGATATGGTCGGAACTCAAAATGGCCGGGTCACTTTAGTTATAAAAAAATATGGTCGATAGTCGAGTTGGTCGAGCCTTAAAAAAATATGGTCGATAGTTGACTGTTAACTGTGTAATTTTGTTTTCCATAATATTTGGAAGATATGGTCGGAAGTCAAAATGGTCGGGTCACTTTAGTTAAAAAAAATATGGTCGATAGTCGAGTTGGTCGAGCTTTTAATATGGTCGATAGTCGATTGTTAACTATTTGGTCGAATTGATGGACACCTCGTTTTGGTTGGCGTGAAATTATCACTGTGTAAACATGATTGACATATGAAATAGTTGATATGAATTTGTATTTTTGTTATCATTAATATTTGTAAGATACGGTCGGGAGTTAAATTGTCGGGCCATAGTGGAGTTGATCGAGCCTTTAAAAATTGGTCGACTCTTAATTGGTCGACACTTAGTTGGTCGAGCCTTTAAACATTGGTTGACTTTTAACTGTGTGGTGGAATTGATGGACACGGCTCGGAAGTCAAAATAGTCGGCTGAATTTATTTTCAAAAACATATGGTCGATAGTCGAGTTGGTCGAGCCGTAAAAATTGGTGGCCTCTTAACTATTTCGTCGAATTCATGGACACTTCATTTTGGTTGGCGGGAATTTATCACTGTGTAAACATGATCGACATATGAAACAATTGATATGAATTTGTAATTTTATTTTCGATAATATTTGTAAGATATGGTGTTGGGTCACTTTAGTTATAAAAATATATGGTCCATAGTCGAGTTGATCGAGATTTTAAAAATTGGTCAACTCTTAACTGTGTTGGCTAAATTTAGTTTTAAAAAAAATATGGTCGCTAGTCGAGTTGGTTGGGCCTTTAAAAATTAGTCGACTGTTAACTATGTGGTCCAATTGATGGAAACGCGTCAACTGTTAACTGTGTAATGCAAATCACTGCGACACAGACGGGGGTTTGCGTGAAAGAGGCAAAGTAATGCAAATAAGGTTGGCGTGCGCGAAAGCGGCAGGATTCCATTGGATCTATAGACAAGGAATCTTTTCGAGGTGGAAGGTCACGCTCCTCCTTGGTGAAATGCCTACGGCGTAACTAGTACAACCACTTAATTAGTGCCATTAACAAGTTAAGAGCTGCTGGTTATTTATCCAGTTATCTATCCATGCATCAGCAACTAGTTATTCATGTATCAGATACAAATGCATTAGATACCAGTTGTCCATGAATAATTACCATTTATAATTGTTTATTTTTAATATTTACATAAATTTTATTAATCTATGATCTTTGATGTCTTCTTCAAGTTTTGGAGCTCAGGAGAGTGGGTGAAGGAAATTGTTGCACCTGTTACATTCAACATTCAGTGAATGCTCAGGCATTCCATACATTTTCCATGGTAGGATCATAGAGGACATATTCATTGAAACACTTCACAAATTCTTGTAGCCATCGATATTTTGCCTTATGTTGTGTGAATGGCAGTGGATGATGAGAATGACAACAACGTTCTCTACATTGCTACCTGGTGGCCTCCGTTTCACATTTGTGCGTTGTAGAGGATTTGTTTCTAAGGTCATTGATGGAGATGGAAAAATTGTTTCATATGAACGTTGGTCTCACAGACTTCAATGATGCTCAAAATTTCATTAGTTTACACGTTTGGGATTTTAATTCAATAAATATCTATGTTAATCATCCATTCAAAGGGTTTATGTATTTATATATTGTCTCACATGTTTGCGATTTTAATTCAATAATTATTCCCTTCATCATCCATTCACAGGTGTTAGGTATTATATATTGTGTCTCAGATTGACCTTAATGTAATGTTGCAGAGAGACCATTACAACTTGTAGAACATATGTTGGAGGAAAGTATTTTATACATGGAGATAACTGAATCTAAGGCATTTTGCATTCTAGACATGGGTTGTTCATCTGGATTGAATGTTCTATTGGCAATAGAAAATGTGCTCAAGGTTCTGAAAGCCAATTTATGTTTTTCCATGGGCAATCATGTTCCGCAGTTCGTGCAAGTTTTCTTTAATGATCTTCCTACCACTGATTTCAATTCGCTCTTGAGGAGCTTGCCTCCATCAGTGATGACTGATAAGATTGGCCCATTTGTGGGGTCATCCTTCGGAAGGCTATTTCTAGATAAGAGCCTCCATTTTCTGCATTCTTCCCATAGTCCTCATTGGCACCTATCTCAGGCATGTTTTCAAAACATATCTTTGTACTGAGAGAGGCAATATTGTAGCTCACTTAGTAAATTATATAATATATTCATTGTACTTAGCTTTATGTGTGAATGATAGGTTCCCTTCAAAGTTTTAGAAAAGAATTCAGTAGCATGGAACAAAGGAAAAATCTTTGTGGAGGATCTCTTATTATTGGAGAACCTTATTTCCGTCAATATCAAAGGATTTCAACGTGTTTATGAGAGCTCAGACAAGGAAGCTGGTTGGAGGAGGGCACATTCTGTTGGTCTTCATCATTGTTACAATGTTGTTTCTTCGTTGGGAGTGTAATTGAATTATGCCCTTTATAACTTAACTATCACCCAAATGGATGTCATTGTAGGTTACATGTATTTTGGAGTCTGGGCTAAAGGAACCTCATTTTCCATAAAGTTTTGGAGAGAATTTCAACAATGTCCATAGACTTGGCAGGTGATGAAACACCTTTGAAATAACATCAACAACAATAAATATTAGATCTAATACCATCCTGAGCATCATAGAAAAGACAATGACCCTCAATCAAATATAATATAAGGATGTCTTCCTAAAGAACAAAGCTATCATTTGTTTCTTTTCAAAACGAAGATCCCATTGCCAACTAGATTCCTTTTGATAGAGAGTAGAGAGTTTGCTTCTTTTATTTGAGGCCTGGTAAAATTGTATACAAACCTTATAATTTAGGGCTTTTGGGCCTTGCCTCTTGCATAATCAAGTACATGTTTTTGAATGATGTGGCTTGGTTGGTTTTATATACTCAAAATTTACATAAAAATCAGTTTGTTTCACTTTAAATAATGAAAGTGTTTAAAAATAAAGATGATTCCAAATAAAGAGTATAGAGAAATTTTGCCTCTCTTACATTATATCTTCATGACAAGATCAAAAGATCTAGTGGAATTTTGTTTATGTGATAAGAAATCATAAATTTCCTAAAAACTTGAATTGGTGATTTTGCTTACTTGGTTTTAAAGATATATTGATTAAACCTCTTGAATTTATAAAAAAAATTCTTAATCATTTTCAATGTTGATTTTATTAGAAAAACTTGAATTGGTGATTTTGCTTATTTGGTTTTAAAGATATATTGATTAAACCTCTTGCATTTATAAAAAAAATTCTTAATCATTTTCAATGTTGATTTTATTAGAAAAAATCAACTTATTTGATGTTAAATTTGTAACATTAAACTATTTTTTTTATTATTGAAAATTTAGAAAAAAAACACTAATCCCATGGAAAATAGATAGATCTTAAAGTTTATCGTCTTCCTGAAGCTTCTTGTACAGCGTTCACCAAGAGCACACATGATGGTTTGTGCATTTATAGATAGTACATGCTCATTGCATGAGAAGATGAAATAGATAGCCATACTCTCGCCAATATTGTGAGAATTTTTCGTTGCTACATAGCAATTCTTAGGCCTAATGTGATTACGATGATTTCTTTGAGGATTTTTGTCACAACATTGTTTATTGGTCTTCATTCAAAAGATTATGGTCTTTGAAATGGTTTGTGTGGAACTTGTTTGTTTCTTTGATGCCATGTATTGGAAGCATAGACTCTTCATGTGATTGATATATATATATGAATTAAACTAGAATGAAGGTCAATAATATTGGTTAGCTATTAAAATAAGTAATTGTAATATAAAGAAATTAAAATTTGGGTGCATTTTGGTGAAATCAAATTATTTTTAACAAGGGAGTGCTTTACTCAATGTATTATTATACCTCTCGAAGGCCCTTGCAGATATATTGTATTCGATATGCTTTGACTTGCAAATAGTTTATCATTGACTAATCTAATTTTTGAATTTACCCTAAATTTTACATGATCCATTGAAATTCTTATTTTTCTTCAATTATAAATATTCATTTGTGTAGCGTGTGATTGTCTAATCCAATTGAAGCGTTATTGCCCAACCGATGACGGGATTATTGGGAATGGGAAGTTTTTTTAATGCATTCAATCTGCGTAGGTCCATGTGTTGGTGAGAGAGGTCTCCGCTGCCACCACCTCTGTCACCCCACCGCCTCCACTGCCACCGCCACTTACACTCATTACCACTACCTCTGTCACCTCCACCGCCTCCACCGCCACCGCCTTTGTTCCCCTCACAACCTCTTCATAGTCACCGTCATTGCATATTCATAGTTAGGTTGAAGGAAAAATTGGTACCGCATAGCAATCCCAGGGGATGCGCTCAAGGCCAATATGACAACCCTCAATCCCCTGGTTCTGCCAATGTTGAGCAGCTTATCTTCCACTTCTCTGTAATTGCTTCCCTGATTTCAAACAAGGATTTGAGCATTTATGCATCCACCCCAGCAGCGAGTTATTCGAGAGGTCAGTATTCACATGGTATACCTGCACAACCATCACCTTCATTATCTATAAGTTGCAATATTTAGAGATTTCTAACCTATATTATAGTGCCTTCATCGCCATTTTTAAGCTGTAATTTGTTCTCCTGTCGAAGGCCCTTGCAGGTATACTGTATTCAATATGCTTTGACTTGCAATTAGTTTACCGTTGACTAATCTAATTTTTCAATTTACCCTAACTTTTACATTATACATTGAAATTCTTATTTTTCTTCGATTATAAATATTCATTTGTCTAGCGTATGATTGGCTAATCCAATTGAAGCGTTATTGCCCAGCTAACGATGGGATCATTGGGGATGGAAAAAAAATTTAATGCATTCAATCTACGTAGGTCCATGTGTTGGATGGGAGAGGTCTCCATGTGTTGGAGGCATTTAAAGGGATTTGCACCTATGAGAGATTTGATTCCTCTTGGCGCTTGGTAGATCCCCTTTTAGATGGATCTATGTTAGTGGTTTAGCAAGGGGAAATGACATTCGCTATTTATTTAGTTATAGTTTAACATGGGAAAGGCCAAGTTCATAGCAAGGGAATTCATGCCTCGAAAAAGTTACCTTATCTTTTGATTAAAAAAGATACTTATTTTTTTATTTCAATTTTTATAAAATTCGTGATAAAATGTACTTATTAAATAACATGGTTTTTTAATTCATACATTAATAATAATAATAAATATTGAAATAAAATAGTTTATTTTAAATAATAATTTTTTAAAACAATAATTTATGTTAATTTATATTTTTAAAATTTATTATGAAAATTCATTATTAGAATAAATTAAAATGCACTTGTTCATTTGTCTTAGTTTGTCTAACAATCTTATTCTTTTTTTCTTTTTTTTTTGATATCCGAGGAACTAAGTGGATCCTCCCTTCTGAGCTAGGTCAGCCGAGCAGGCCAGTTTACAAACCTCGAGCCGGGGTCAGCCTAAATTTGGAACCGGTTTACCAGCAAGTGGGAAAGTAGGGATGCATTCAGAGATACCAAGGACGAGACCTGCGATTGAACCGTGGAGGGAGCAAAAGTAGAAGCCTGGTCTCAGAGACATAGGGACCATCAGGACCAACCACTAGGCCCATCTACATTAAACAACAGCAAATGTTTTTATTAACAACCTTATTCCATCTCCATGTAACAAATTCAAATGTTTTTGGTAAACATTAATTTCAAAATTTTATATTTTCCCGATCTACATTACATTTTTAGTAACTATCAAAATGAATAAATAAATTGTGTTACCTCTCTCTTTTCAATATAATTTTTCTTTTTTATAGTTCTCTACATGGATAGAAAGTAGCTTTTATAAACACATTAATTTCTATTATACTTCGAGTACCCCGTCTCCAGGACTATAAAGGAATGCATATCTAGTTCCTATCATTTGACGAAGATCTAGCCTTTGTATCAACTACGAATTGACTGCTTTTCGCTCGACAAAGATCTAGCATTTGTTAGAAGTCAATACGATTTAATTTCTTTTCACCTGATAGAGATCTAGTCTCTGTACTGATTACAAATTGATATATTTTTGCGTGACAGGGATTCTGGTATTCTTTTTTTTTTCCGTTTAAATGTAAAGGTTAACAAAAGATTGGTTCACCACCGATTCCATGAATTTTCTACGATAATGAGCTAGCGTTTACATGTGATAAACAACACCCATTTCCTACGATAATTACGCCGTAAGTCATTTCACAAGTGGGAAAGACTTCCCAAACTTTTGCCTTGGCATGTTTTCCACTGTCCGATCGGTTTTACCGACGATTCGGTGCAATTGATCCATTGATAGCAATCGATGGTTCGTCTGTCAGATGCTTTCCTACCGACTTATACGCAACAAGGCTCTGAGGCGGCGCAGAGGTTTGCAGGTGCATGTGTTGCATGTAATGGTGCGAGGCCCTATTTCCCATGTTTTCGTGAGAGGTGCGGGTTCAACAGAGTTTGGGTTTCCACGACCAAGGTTTCGCGGGTTGGGTTAGAGAAGTTGTGCAATCCTCGAATGGCTCCTCCGGTTATGGAAATGGAAAACAAAGAGTCTCTGCACAATCGCTCTGGTATTCTTAACCCTCTTGGAATGGTATTCTTAACCCTCTTTGAGGCTGTTGTTCCAAGTGACATTTAAAATGCCAGGAAAAACTTAAATATAATGGAAAACGTTTGGTTATCATCTGAATGCGAGTGAGTGTATTTTTCATTATCCCTTGTAACTCGCAGTGTCTGCTTTACTAACTTCCCATGTTTAAGTATTTTTTGGTTTTTTAAGGCTCCGTGTATGATGCTTTTAGCAATCCGCATCGGCATTTTCCCGGATATCTTTGAGTATTCATGTAATTTCCCAATTTCTTTATGAAGTGAAGCAGTGGGCATTTTTGGATATACAAGAGATTTGTCTGTCTTTCTTGGATGGTTTGTATTTGAATCTTACAGTCTACCTACTCAAACTGTAGGAGATATTGGCAATATCATCCTAAAATGCATCAAATCTGAAAACCTATTGGAGGAGTCAGAAGGAAAACCAAATTTAATCATTAGGATTGTTGAGAAAGGGAATGTAAATGTGTTGTGATTTTGCATTGGCTAGAGCAACTTGGGTATGCTTTATGGATTGCAGGAAAGTTCTTCTCAAAGTTGATAAATTTTTTTTGTCGTGCAGCAGGTCTATCTACATAAGTCATTCCCCCCACTAAGTTGGACAATTCACCCTACCAGCTACTGACTCAGACCTCTTAATTCAAGTAGCTATACATTTTTTTGGGTATCTCTTTGATCAAAGCCACCTATGATTTGCACCTGGCATTATTTTGCAAAGACCACATTAGCACAGAGAACCACCAATAATAACTTCCCCACATTAGCACAGATCGAGTGTTCCCACATCTTAGAAAGACTCAGTCAACGGCTTCAACATTAAGGGTGTTCCCATTAGCTTTTGAACCCGGGTCATCATTGTGGTGAGTGCTCCAACTGGCTGCTAGATTACAGTCCAACAAACAATTGTGAGTTATTCCAGGACTTTTTGAGCTCACCATTTATGGAACACATACAGCCTAGGAAAGGGCTCGTACCCTTTTGCCATTTCTAAGAGAATCTCCTTCCTGGACTCAAAATGGTTCGGCATCTGCTTTACTTGAGAATATTGTTTATGATATCGCTATACATGTTGATGGTGTGGAGAAAGGAACTGAAACCGCTAAAAAGATGCTTGCATATATCGTTCAAGTGAGTGCGGAACAGAGAATGAGACATTTACCAGACAACACTTTTCTGCATACCCTCAGATTTTTCTTGGTCTTGTAACCTAGCGAAAGTGCCCTAGATCTAGTACATTTGCTCATTTTTTTACATCTAGTATATTTTCTCATTTTTGTACCAATAATGTACAGATAGTATCTAAACTGAAGCTTTATTTATGAATTATTTTGCCAGTCCAGGCCATCTAGTGGTATCAGGTGACTGGTTAGGGATCTTACTGGGTCATTTATCAACATTTCTGAATAGTAATAAGTTATTTTGTAGATTTTTCCATTTTGAGCAGCCATATTGATGCCCTTTTTTTAAGAAAGGGCACTATGGTTGAACTGTGTAACAAAC
Source organism: Larix kaempferi (assembly GCA_027924585.1). Taxonomy (NCBI): domain Eukaryota; kingdom Viridiplantae; phylum Streptophyta; class Pinopsida; order Pinales; family Pinaceae; genus Larix; species Larix kaempferi. Next base: position 30,892,428 of record BSBM01001051.1, on the reverse strand, counting down.
TATTTGTCATGAAGAATAGTAGAATCCAAGTGGGATCCTTTTTAGTTACAAAAATTACACAAATTGATTGTATTTAATATCATGGATTTTTCTCCTAGTGACTATATTAGCTCAGAATGATTGGCTATAAGAAACTTTACAGATACGGTAATACTCTCAATGGGTTTGTTGTGCAAATGTCTCCGGATCAAGTACAAGGACTTTGTCTGTGCCCATTCAGCATTCCTTCACCGGTTTAACATGTTTTAGTTGGTTCCATGCCAAAAATGAAATGTTTGGCTGTTGGCATGGTTTGTTGGTTATGTTCTCTTGACAGCCAAGTTCATTGTTTTGTTTGTAGACTGAAAAATTGTGGAAAATTGCACAAGTAACACATATCCAAAAGGACTGAAAAGTTAAAAGGTTGACTAATACTCCAAAGTTTTTGGGCCTTCCATCTCAAGTATGGCCAAGTGGAGGAGGCGAAGAGAGAGAAGGGGAAGGGGTTGCGATTGATATTATTGATACAAGGATCTACCCTCAGTATCCAAGCTTTTCAGTTCACAATTCTCCACATTATGGATCTGTTCCTAGCTATACAGGAAAACGTGAAGTCGACCCTGATACTTCTCCGAATTTCTGTAATGGGAAGATTGTTGGGTCTCAACATTTTGCAGCTGCTGCAATTGCAGCGGCATCATTCAACCCTGCGTATGATTTTTCTTCTCCTTTGGATGGGGATGGGCCTGGAAGGTATGGTTTTGAGTTTTGTAATAATGATGCAAGGTTTTGTGTTACATAAAAAGTAAATTGCAGTATTTGGTAGTGAATGGGCATTATTAATAATTTCTATTATGATCAAATTGGTAGTGTATAGGCATACCCTTCAATGAGAAGTGTCTCTCACTTTCTCAAGGGAACCTTAAATTGCCATTGGTAATTTCAGATTGTTGTTTTGCTGAATATATAGAAAAGTCTAGCTGCTTTTGTCTGAGGAAACCATTAAGACCTTTTCAGATTGTTGTTTTGTTTAATATATAGCAAAGTCTAGCTGATTTTGTCTGAGGAGACCATTAAGATCTTTTCAGATTGTTGTTTTGATGAATATATAGCAGAGTTTAGCTGATTTTGTCTAAAGAGACTGTTAAGATCTTTTTAGTTTTAACAAGTTACTAGGACTATTTTGCAGTGGAAATTAGAGCCTATACCTTGAAATTGACCTCTTCTTCTTCTACCTTGTCTCTATGTTTTTGGGTTTCTGTTAAAGTCCAAGAAACATAAAGACGACACAGAGATATTATAGATTTTAAAGCTGGATGGAACATGCGTGTCATAGAAACTAATGATGTGTGGAGCAACAACAGCTACAACAAGGGATTATAGTGTGGAGGTAAATATATTAGGCAAATTACTAGCAGTGCAAATAAGATAACCAGCAGCGACTTTGAGTCCTATTCTTGTCAACTTTGATTTAGAGGGTGTTGATGCATTTTGGGGAGAGAATTACTTGATTTTTAGGGATTGTTATGAGTAAACCACAACTCTTTTTCACAAAAAGACCTCACCAAAACAACAAGCCAATCCACAATTGGAATGCATGCAGAGCATGTCAAATTTAGCATGCTTTCTTTACTTTGTCCACGGACAGCTAGGGTGAGTTACTCATGGTTATGGGCTTTTATATATACAGATTCAAAAAGATTTGATGGGGTATGGGCTTCTATATATACAAAGTTGAGAGGATTTGAGGGGGTTAAGACAGTATTTGTTTAACATATTGCAGCACTGGGAATCTCATCATCCTTCCACCTTTCGGATCTGACATGTCACCTCTATCATTGCATGCTACAGGGCCAATGGCATCTTGTCGTGTTATCACAATGATGTAATCCATGTCTCTTGAATAATACATTGATTTGGTTCGATTATGCTTTGTCTCTACCTCTTAGAACCTCTTGGTTAGATGTGAGTCTAATCGGGTTACGGTGATTTGGTTGGATTTCATGCTCATTCACTTAAGGTACGCAATCTCCTCATTTCATTTTTTTCATTCGCTATTATAATTGTCACAGTAATCTGATCTCAAGCACTTGAAATTCAACTAAGGAATCCTTGCTTTTAACTGCTTTTTGGCATTTCAAGGGTGAGTTTATCACATGTTGATCAATTTGGAATTTATGCATATAGTTCGTTTGGTAACAACATATAACCCCTAAGGACACCCCCTTGAGACTGTAAAATCACTAATCCAAATAGAAACATCTAACAGTGACAGGGTTAGATTGGTTAATAATAATTATTAGGCAGGGCTTTCGATGCATATCTGTGTGATAACAGTGCCCAAGGTTTGATACTGCCCCTTGAGACTGGAAAAGCACTAGTCCGAATAGAAACATCTAACAGTGACAGGGTTAGATTGCTTAATAATAATTATTAGGCAGGGTTGTGAAAATCCTCACAGCAGATCTAAGAGATGATGTATACCTCACAAGAGTAATTATGATTAAGCAGGAAAATAGAAGAAGAGTATACAATACAATATAATGAGCAACAGAATAATATGGTATAGTAGAACTCAGATAGAAGCAATAATACTTCACACACACTTGTTAATTAATCACAATATGGACCAAAAATTAGTACAATGGTAGAGAGGATTCAAATGTCGAAGGTGGCAATTCGAATTAGCCTCTCATAGTGATCATAAGATCAATAGAGTGTCATCGGAGCACAACTAGGTGTCCTCATGATCATCGAAGCACAACTAGAAGTCTTCATCATCATCAGTGAAGTCATCAATGCTCAAGTAACTGTCAACCATCAGTCAAACTAACTCTGGTAGGTGTAACTAAGTGTAACTCAGTGTAATTGAGTGTAACTCAGTGTAACTGACTGTAACACAGTGTAACTGAGTGTAAACTGAAGACAACTGGACTGGTAGGTGAAGAAGGTCAAGTTGCTCCCTAAAATCAAGGAAGAAGGGCGCATTAAGCAACTGGAGGGATAAAACTGAATAGTGAGAAGCTCCTGGGGGTTGGCTAACTGAGGGTTAGGTGTTGGACTGCTGACTGGGATGTATGCAAAATGCATGCAAACCCTAAAGGTGCATGCATGACTGAAAATGTAAATGATCAAAATACTGGTGGGACTAGGATGGAGTATAGGAATATCCTAACACCCCCCCTTAATCCATCCTCGGCCCTGGTAACTAAGACCAAAGGTCACCCAATACAATGAATAATAACAATCAATAAACCAAGGAAGTGGGAAAATTTCATGGGAAACATACCCCCTCCTCAAAAAATAGACTGCAAGGCACACATAAAAATAAATGCTCCAAACTCAAGCAGGTGTGATGCTTGGTCATATGTCTGGAGGTATCTTCTTCTTGGGAAGAAGTGGATCATGCTCAAAAAGCATGTGCTTGTACTTGCTCTTCAGATCGAATGTGATGAGAACAAATCCAACAGTATTAGAATGATCCTTGAACCTGTGATTCGAATCAGCTGAGGTAGGATCAAATTTTTGAATGTGCATATAGTCCTTTGTCTTCTCCTTCGAACCACCATGGGTGAGATTATGCCAAAAAGAACTATTACATGTTTGCTTGAAATCAAAATCAGATTTAAGACTTTCAAAACAGTTTCTTGAGATCTCCTTTGAACCAGCAGGGGTGAGATCAAAACTATCATATGCATGAGAAATTTTCCCAAGCAGTAATTGCTTAGAACCCAAATTAGATACAAGACTTGAATCATGGCTTCTTGAGATCTCCTTTGAACCATGAGAGGTGAGATCAAAACCAGTAGATGCATGAGAAATTATCCCAAGCGAATGGCAATGGCCATATTCTTCAATGACCTTCTGAGAGCATGGAATTATGATCATATAGTAGTATAAAAGAGGAGATAGTTGGAGAGGAGCGAATGCATTAGCTTCAATAGCTGTTTTGACCTCCGAAATAATCATGTGATCAAGATGCAAATCAACAGACTCTGGTGCAAGAGAGGATTTAGGACCTTCTGCAATATCTAGAGTGTGAGTTGGCACAGAAAGAGAAGAAAGTTTGAGCATGAGTGGAGAATCTGCAAGTTCTTTGTCAACAACTTCAATATGAGATGATACTGGTGCATGATCTGAGAGACCATCAAGGGGAGCGAATGGAACACTTTGCTTGCTTTCGAATGGATTTGGACCAATCCCTTCATTCTGTCTGCCAAATCTTTCATCCAGGTAGGCCCATAGCTCTTTTGAAGATTCAACATCATCAATGAATTGATGTACCAAGCATCGAGACATAGCAAGCATCATGTTTCCCATGGCTCTGTCACCATTATTTAACCATTCAATATTTTCTTCAGAGGATTCGAACTCTCTCTCAAAACAATAATCAAAGAGACCATTTCTCTTCAAATGTGCTATCATCTTTGGTTTCCATTCATCATAGTTGAATGGAGAAAGAGGATCGTAGTTGAATGGAGGAGGATATATTTCTTCTGAATACATTGAAGCTATAGAAGACCTGCAAAAACAATATAGAATAACTACAACTACTACTGCTGCAAAAATGCAGAAACTGCTGCACTCGAAATCTTGGTAATAACTTGCAAAAAACTCTCAAGAATGGAGATAAACAATTCTCTCAACATGCTCTGATACCATGTGAAAATCCTCATAGCAGATCTAAGAGATGATGCATACCTTTCAAGAGTAATTATGATTAAGCAGAAAAATAGAAGAAGAGTAAACAATACAGTATAATGAGTAACAGTATAATATGGTACAGTAGAACTCAGATAGAAGCAATAATACTTCACACACACTTGTTAATTAATCACAATATGGACAAATAAATAGTACAATGGTAGAGATGATTCGAATGCCTAAGGTGGCAATTCGAATTAGCCTCTCAGAGTGATCATAAGATCAATAGAGTGTCATCGGAGCACAACTAGGTGTCCTCATGATCATCGGAGCACAACTGAAAGTTTTCATCATCATCAGTGGAGTCATCAATGCTCAAGTAATTGTCAACTATCAGTCAAACTAACTCTAGTAGGTGTAACTGAGTGTAACTAAGTGTAACTGAGTGCAAACTGAAGACAACTGGACTGGTAGGTGAAGAAGGGCAAGTTGCTCCCTAAAATCAAGGAAGAAGGGCGCATTAAGCAACCAGAGGGATAAAACTGAATAGTGAGAAATTAATTAAAATAAGAAAAATAAGAAATTAATTAAAATAATAAAAATATTAATCAATAATAATTATTAATTCACTTTAAATTATTAATTTACTATTAATTATTAATTAAAATAATTGTAAATGAAAATAAGAAAATATAATTATAACCATAATAAATGAAAATAATTTATAATGAGGATTGACAACTTTAATAATAATATTATTTTTTTAATAACAATAATAACAACAATGATAATAATAATAACAAAAGTATAAACCTTGATGCTCGCGAGCTAACTTGTGGTTGACTATGGTTGACCATGTTTGAATTTGGTTGACCATGGTTAATTATGGTTGACTTTGGTTGACCATGGTTGACAATAGTTGAACATTGTTGATTTTGAATGTTCATGGTTGACTATGGTCTTCTATGGTTGATCATGGTTGACTTTGGTTGAACATCATTGACCATGGGTAACTTTGGTCAACCATGGTTTACTTTGATTAATCATAGTTGGCTTTGGTTGACCACTGGTTACTATGGATGGTTATGGTTGACCATGGTTGATCATGGTTGACTATGATTGACTATGGTTAACAATAGCCAACCATTAGTTTATTATGGTTGAGAATGGTTAACCATGGTTGTCCATGGTTGACTATGTTTGACCATGGTTGGCATTACTTGCTTATGGTTGACCATGGTTGACTTTCAACAAGCATGGTTGACATTAGTTGACGATGGTTGACTTTAGTTGACCATGGTTTACTTTAGTTGGCCATGGTTGACTTTGGTCAACTATGATTGACTTTGGTCGACTATGATTGACTCTGGTTGATTATAATTGACTTTAGCCACCCAAAATTGACTTTTGTTGACCTTGGTTGAATTTGGATGACCATGGCTAACTATGGTTGACATTGGTCAACCATGGTTGAATTTAGTTAACTGTGGTTGACTTTGGTTGACTACAGGTTGACTTTGGCTGAACAAAGTTGAATGGGGTTGACTTTTGGGTGGCAATGGTTGATCATGGTTGAATTTGGTTGGCCATGGCTGGCTTTAGTTGACTTTGGTTAACTATGGTTGACCATGGTTGACTTTGATTGACCATAGTTGACTTTATTTGACTATGGCTAACCAAAGTAAACCTAGTTGACGTTGGTTTCCATGGTTGACTTTGATTTACTATGGTTGACATCAATTCACATTGGTTAACCATGGCTAACTTTTGGTTGAATTTTGCTTAACAATAGTTGACATTAGCTCACTATGGTTGACATTTGGTGGATTTTGGTTGACCCTCATTGAATTTGGTTTACTTTGGCTTATTTTTTATTGATAATGGTTGACCAAGTTTGACCATGGTTGACCAGGATTGACCATGGTTGACTTTTGGTTCACCATGGTTAAGTATGGTTGACCATGGTTAACCATTGTTGACTTTGGTTGATTTTGCTTGACTATTGTTAACCATGGTTAACTTTTGGTTCACAATGGTTGATTTTGGTTGACTATGGATGACTATGGATGACTTTTGTTGAACAAGGTGTAGGGTTGGTTGACTTTAGTTGACCACAACCGAATTTTGGTTGGCTTTGGTTGACCATGGTCAACTTTTGGAAGACTTTGGATAACCACGGTTGACTTTGGTAACCATTTGGTTAACCATGGTTGAATTTGGTTTACTTTGGTTTTATTTTGGTTGACTTTGGTGCACTATGCGATACCATGGTTGACTTTTTGTTGACCATTTTTTACTTTGGTTTACCATGGTTGACTATTCCTGACCAAGGTAGACAATGGCAGACTTTGGTTGACCATGGGTTGACTTTTGGCTAACTTTGATTGGTTATGGTTGACCATTATGGTTAATGTTGGTGGACTTTAGTTGTACACGGTTGACAACAATTTGACTTTGGTTGGTCGTGGTAGAGCATGGGTGAAAACAATTGACTTTGGCTGACGATGGTGGACTTTAGCTTGATTTTTGGTTGACCATGGTTGACTTGGGTTGACTTTTAGGTGACTTTGGTTGACCATGGTTGACTTTTTGTTGGCTTTGGTTGAGCATGGTTGGATTTTGATTCTCTTTAGTTGACTTTGGTCAACAATGATTGACTTTAATTGTTTGGTTGACGTTGGTTTTTTAATGACCATGTTTATTATGGTTTGGTTGAATTTGGTTTTTCGGGCATTGATGAATTTGGTTGTTTGGGAATGGTTGACTTTGGTTGTTCATGGATGGTTGGATTTGATTGAATTTGAATGTTTAGGAATGGTTGACTTTGGTTGACCATGGTTGAATTTAGTAAACCATGGTTGCCATCTAGATGAAGCATAGATTACGAATGATTAGAAGTACGCATGGAGAACAGGTAACACATAACTTATTTGTGGCACTTGTGGCCTATCAGTGTTCACCGACCACAAGTTAAGTGGTTGTGGTGGTATATATTTTGTGTCTACATGAACAAAAATATCATTAGAGTTTGTTTTTCTAAGTATGTTTTTAATGAAACACATTTCATTGTGTTATTGATTATTTAATATCAATGAATATATATATATATATATATATATATATATATATATACCATTGAGTATGGATCATGCCCACGAAATTTGATTTTGTATATATATATATATATATATATATATATTCTTTAGTTTTTGGGATGTGATTTAGTAGGGGAATTGTAATGATCTATACTCAAGGGTGTTGCATGTGGATTCATATTGATGTAAGTTCTAAATACAAAATGTGTTATTCTTAATTTATGTGTAGAAGAGAATTATGAAGGCTTTTGTATATTATTATTGATGCTGATATATTTTTAAATTGAAAAACCATTCATTTGTTCTTTATTTAAAATGATGTAAAAAATAATTTGATATAAGTATTATTAGAAATTAAATCAAATTAACTTAGTGTCTTGTTTTTTCGGTGACATGATAGTTTCTATAAACACAATTTTTAAACATTTAAAATTAAAAAAAATTAAAAAACATATTAAAATAAAAATTATATTAAATACTTTAATATTTAAAATTATAATAATTTCTTAAAACATTTAAAATTAATAAATAATTTAAACATTTAAAATTATATTACTTTTCTCTAAAATTATATTAAATTTCATTTAAAATTATATTACTTTCATTTAAAGTTGTATTACTTTAAACATTTAAAATTATATCATTTTTCATATTACATTTTTATAAAATTGTTCAATCTTCGTTGTGCAATGACCGGTGCCCGTCCATTAAGTGTTTACATGAAGACTGAAAGGCATAAGTATCACAATCACCCAAGGCTGTATATGCCCAAGGTGGAAAACATTTAATAATAGTTAAAACATTTAAGGCTGTATAAACATTTAAAATTATATTTAACTTTTCTCTAAAATTATATTAATTTTCATTTAAAATGATATTACTTTTCATTTAAAATTGTATTACTTTAAACATTTAAAATTATATCACTTTCATATTACATTTTTATAAAATTGTTCAATCCGTCCATTAACTATTTGCATGAAGACCGAAAGGTTGTATATAAGTATCTATCACAATCGCCCAAGGCTATAATGCCCCAGGGAGTAAAATATTTAATAATAGTTAAAACATTTAAGGTTGTATAAAAATTTAAAATTATATTACTTTTCATATTACATTTTTATAAAATTATTCAATCTTCGCTATGCAGTGGCCGGTGCCCGTCCATCAACTGTTTGCATGAAGACCCAAAGGTTGTATATATGTATCACAATCACCCAAGGTTGTATATGCCCAGTTTGTAAAACATTCACTCCATCCACCATTATACCCCTATGAATGTTCACATCGATTGTATTTCAACATTTCAATGGAAAAAAATGCACACAACAGAGAAATTTTATGAATGTCTAAACCGAGGAAGCCATCCATCCTGTGAATGAAGGTCACCTGGGAATCTATTCATTCATAAACTCAAAGACAAGGTTTGATTAATAAAAGTGGAAGCGAGTGTTTGAGTTTATGGAAGCGAGTGTTTGAGTTTAATTAACAATAGAAATAGTGGTTTCCCCAGATGTGGAAAGAAGTTCTTGATTTGACTGTAGAAACACCATCTGATTTTGTAGATATATGAAGTAGATATGGTGTTGTCGCTACCATTCTGTGGGCACATGCGTTATAAGGTGGATAGACACGAGGAGTTCAGTGTCGGAATAGGATTTTCTCTTCCGTTGAAATTGTAAAGACCGTTAACAAACAATGTGCAGCTAACTCGCCCGATTGTGTGCCCACCTAGATTCATCGAGTAACCAACAAATTAATATATAGGTTATTGAATCCGAGAAATGATTGTAACAATGAAAAATGGGTTGTTTTAAGTCCTGTGGTGAAATGAATAAGTGGATTGTCAAAATTATAGACGTGATATACACAGCAAACGTAGTTCAGAAGTTTTAAAAAATGAGAATCTATGGACATGGGATATTAGCAGGATTGTACGCAATTGACCAAATGACCACATTTTCCAAAAGAGATTTATTATTTTATTTGGCATAGCTTTACATTAAGCTAATGGATCAAACTGTAGATTTAAATTACCATCAATTTTAGGTTAATGGAGAGTGGAGAAAAGGTAAATAATGGATTCTAGGTTTTTAGTGTAAATTCATTTTATTTTTGAATTTATTAAATATTGAGATCTATTCACACTGATTTGTACTGAAATTTTTAAGGAATGAAGCAAGGAACAATATTAAAGGTTCAAACCCGAAATGCATTGTTAATCTACAGTGTAAAGAATGAATTTCAAGTTATCATAAATTCATTTAAACAATAAACATAATATCTAAAACCTATTTAATCTTAGACCCCTAACTCTATATATCAATGCAGATGTCATCTATATGTCAATGCAGATGACAGATTAAATATCCAAGTTAAAATAAATCTTAATACCCACCCTTTCTCACCATCCTTCCGAAGACTTGACAACAAATAATGGTGGTACAATTTCCCACCCATGCCAATAACAAAGAGTAGAATACCGAGTGGCATCAAATCCATAGTTGGCGATGGAAAGCCCTAAGATATTTGCATATCATATAGGAAAATGACAGCTGAAAAACTGTAAACAAAGGAAATAGAAATGGCAATGTTCATGGTGATCACTCCAAAATAGCCGTGAATAAACAGAACGTGCACACAACCAGAATATAATAACAAATTAGAGATAATGGAAACAAGAAACTGAAGGATTAACTGGATAGAGAATACCTCGAAAACCCTCTTGAAGGAATGAATGGCTAATTCCACAGTCAAGACCAGAAGCCGAGTGCTAGCCTTCAATGAACATGAATTCAATACATTTGATTATCAATGGTAGTCATAATAATAAATGAGGGGCACCACCAGCATGTCGTGGGCACCGACAGTGTATTTGAACATTGCATAATGCCCAGAATCTGCACTGTCACAAACAGTGTAGTCAGTAGCCAAAAAATTAAATTCCAAAACTATCATCGCCCTCGCCACTACAACTGCAACACAGATTCTCTGCTGCTCCAATATTCTGCGATCCAAACAAACAAATTAACACGCCATTCATTAAATCTAAGAAGATAAAACGCAAGAGCATAATACATCCAGAGACATCAAATCAAACGCAATAAAGAATCCACAAGGGAGAATTATTTTTCCTTTTGGGAATACGATATCGAAGCCTATCCATGGTTTTTTACTCTTCTGAACCCTTATACTGGGTGTGTAGGAGAAGGATTCAATCCGTTCAAGCCTAGTATTTTCAAGTTGTGGATGAGAAGGATTCAATCAGTAACTTAAACGGTCTGAACTCTACAAAGAGAAATTGGCAGCCCTGTCATCGTGAATGGCCATCGCTCTTCAATCCCTTTACTCTTCACTTAAGGCGTTACAAGAGGAGAACGGAGAGTGGAGTGCTTCATTCTCTCTAGCATCAGCGTGGAGAAAACTCCAGCATGTCTATGAAAATAAAATTTAAACGTTTACTTGATATATAAGACCTCCTGAAACAAAAGTTCACAGATCTCCCCCGATATGTGGTATTTGTAACCCATTCACTGTTCCAGCCACGTTGATGTGGAGTAACGTTCCAGTTCCTGATATTTCAGCCTTCCAACCACGTTATAGTTACAGTTTCAGCCACGTTCCATCCAAGACTCTGTGCGTTTACACCACCGTTCCATTTAAAATAATTCTATTTTTTTATTAATTAGTGGTGACTCTTCAAATTAAACATGCACCCTAGTTAATTCAGTAAATCTCAATCATTTATTCGTGCACCAGACGAAGAATATTCCGCCATTATTTAAATCTGGCCATTCATTTTTTTTTAAATGAAAAATCATCCACCTCTGCCCCACCCCCCAAATTGAAATAAAACACCTTACGGCGTGCTTACGGTGTAACAAATTGACTTATTTTCGCGTGACAGGGATTCTGGTATTCTTTTTTTTCTGTTTAAATATAAAGGTTAACAAAAGATTGGTTCACCACTAATTCCATGAATTTTATACGATAATGAGCTCGCATTTACATGTGGTAAAAAACACCCATTTTCAATATATAGGCGATAATTACGCCGTAAGGCGTTTCACAAGTGGGAAAGACTTCCCAAACTTTTACATTGGCATGTTTTCCACCGTCCGATTGGTTTTACCGACGATTCGGTGCAATCGATCCGTTGATAGCAATCGATGGTTCGTCTGTCAGATGCTTTCCCACCGACTTATATGCAACAAGGCTCTGAGGCGGCGCAGAGGTTTGCAGGTGCATGCATTGCATGTAATGGTGCGAGGCCCTGTTGCCCATGTTTTCACGAGAAGTGCAGGTTCAACAGAGTTTGGGTTTCCATGACCAAGGTTTCGCAGGTTGGGTTAGAGAAGTTGTGCAATCCCCGAATGGCTCCTCCGGTTTTGGAAATGGAAAACAAAGAGTCTCTGCACAATCGCTCTGGTATTCTTAACCCTCTTGGAATGGTATTCTTAACCCTCTTTGAAGCTGTTGTTCCCAGTGGCATTTAAAATGCCAGGAAAAACTTAAATATAATGGAAAACGTCTGGTTATCATCTGAATTATTTGTATGTGAGTGAATGTATTTTTCATTATCCCTTGTAACTCGCAGTGTCTTCTTTACTCACTTCCCATGTTTAAGTATTTTTTGGTTTTTTAAGGCTCCGTGTATGATGCTTTTAGCAATCCGCATCGGCATTCTCCCGGATATCTTTGAGTATTCATGTAATTTCCCAATTTCTTTATGATGTGAAGCAGTGGGCATTTTTGGATATACACGAGATTTGTCTGTCTTTCTTGGATGGTTTGTATTTGAAGCTTATAGTCTACCTACTCAAACTATAGGAGATATTGGCAGTATAATCCTAAAATGCATCAAATCTGAAAACTTATTGGAGAAGTCAGAAGGAAAACCAAATTTAATCATTAGGATTGTTGAGAAAGGGAATGTAAATGTGTTGTGATTTTTCATTAGCTAGAGCAACTTGGGTATGCTTTATGGATCGTAGGAAAGTTCTTCTCAAAGTTGATAACTTTTTTTGTCGTTCAGCAGGTCTATCTACATAAGTCATTCCCCCCACTAAGTTGGACAATTCACCCTACCAGCTACTAACTTAGACCTCTTAATTCAAGTAGCTATACATTTTTCTAGGTATCTCTTTGGTCAAAGCAACCTATGACTTGCACCTGGCATTATTTTGCAAAGACCACATTAGCACAGAGAACCACCAATAATAACTTCCCCACATTAGCACAGATCGAGTGTTCCCACATCTCAGAAAGACTCAGTCAACGGCTTCTACATTAAGGGTGTTCCCATCAGCTTTTGAACCCGGGTCATCATTGTGGTGAGTGCTCCAACTGGCTGCTAGATTACAGTCCAACAAACAATTGTGAGTTATTCCAGGACTTTTTGAGCTCACCATTTATGGAACACATAAAGCCTAGGAAAGGTCTCGTACCCTTTTGCCATTTCTAAGAGAATCTCCTTCTTGGACTCAAAATGGTTCGGCATCTGCTTTACTTGAGAATATTGTTTATGATATCGCTATACATGTTGATGGTGTGGAGAAAGAAACTGAAACTGCTAAAACGATGCTTGCATATATCGTTCAAGTGAGTGTGGAACAGAGAATGAGACATTTACCAAACAACACTTGTATGCATACCCTCAGATTTTTCTTGGTCTTGTAACCTAGCGAAAGTGCCCTAGATCTAGTACATTTGCTCATTTTTGTACATCTAGTATATTTTCTCATTTTTGTACCAATAATGTACAGATAGTATCTAAACTGAAGCTTTATTTATGAATTATTTTGTCAGTCCAGGCCATCTAGTGGTATCGGGTGACTAGTTAGGGATCTTACTGGGTCATTTACCAACATTCCTGAATAGTAATAAGTTATTTTGTAGATTTTTCCATTTTGAGCAGACATATTGATGCCCTCTTTTTAAGAAAGGGCACAATGGTTGAACTGTGTAACAAACTATTTGTCATGAAGAATAGTAGAATCCAAGTGGGATCCTTTTTAGTTACAAAAATTACACAAATTGATTGTATTTAATATCATGGATTTTTCTCCTAGTGAGTATATTAGCTCAGAATGATTGGCTATAAGAAACTTTACAGATACGGTAATACTCTCAATGGGTTTGTTGTGCAAATGTCTCCGGATCAAGTACAAGGACTTTGTCTGTACCCATTCAGCATTCCTTCACCGGTTTAACATGTTTTAGTTGGTTCCATGCCAAAAATGAAATGTTTGGCTGTTGGCATGCTTTGTTGGTTATGTTCTCTTGACAGACAAGTTCATTGTTTTGTTTGTAGACTGAAAAATTGTGGAAAACTACACAAGTAACACATATCCAAAAGGACTGGAAAGTTAAAAGGTTGACTAATACTCCAAAGTTAATGGCAATGGCAATCTTGCTATTGGTTAAATTCTCATGTTGTTGTTGTTTATCAGAGTGGTTTGACTTCAAGTTCAAGTTGTCCTCCACTTGGTTATTTAAATGCCATTCACTTATTGGCTTCTACATTGCAACTTACTCTCCAGTACTGCATGATACGACCATTTACCATGAAAGCTGTGGATGAGATGCACTCTACATGGAAGGATACTCAATCCACTTCCTTTGAGGTATCACAATTTTCGTAATGGAAACGTTCAACTCTCTCTGATGTCGTTTGAACTTGTAATTAACTCAACTCAGTTAAGTATCCCTCGACAAAATTTATGCGGACATTAGATCTTTATTTTCTCTAATGAAAATTTAGAAGTTATGGGCGTTCATAAAGAGTTGTTAAGGTATAACAAATTGGCTATCAGCTCTTCTTGTTTGGTAATCGAGAACAGGTAATTATAATTTTTTGTTTTGATGTAAATTCATGGAATGACCCCATTTTAGTTACTCTTGATTTTTTGTATACTAAAGGGAGAGAAAAATAGCACATGGCATGAAAAATTTGTCAATCTTTTTTCTTATGCTTGTAATCTAAAATTGTTACAGACTTCGCTCTTTTCCTACATTTAGAGTATATAACATTTAGAGTATTTAAAATATGTAAAGTTTTAGTTGATTGTCTCGTTCGAGATCTCTTTTACCGTGTCTTATCAAACCAAAAAAGACAAATGCCTTTACTTTATATAACGTTTAGACAATTTAAAATACATGACATTATAACTTACGTCGTTCACTTTTGCACCTCCAGGGGCAAATGCTAGTTATATAAATCCTTGTACCATGATTTTAATTTTAGAACGGTTTAATAAGTTTGTGGTACTGAGATTCTTATAAATCGTCATCTTAAAATGATTAAGAAGAGATTTAATACTATAATATTAATTTTAAAATTGATATATGTGAGAGATTAAAAAGAATCATAATATTATAATATTAATTTTAGAATTAAAATTGATCATAATATTAATTTTAAAATTGAAATATATATATTTATTTATAGGAACACTATATGTCAAAAGATGTTTTTAAAATGTTTTGTAAATAAATTTTTTTGTTATTTTAATATTTAGAATGCTTGCTTTTATAAAATCAATATAATAGATTAAATATTTACATGTAATATTAAGCTGTTTCTTTTTAGGTATGAAATTTGATTTTTTAGGGGAAATTTAGGTTCAACCCATTTGCATATTGGACAAAAGAACCAAGACGCTCCGAAACAGGGCCATCGGATAGGTAAAGGTCCAATGGACCCACTATAGCCCTAAAGAAGTGACTTGGGAGCTGGAAGACGAGATGAGGGAAGAGTATCACCATCCATTTGAAGACTAATAAATGTATATGAAGTTTTGAAAGTTTATTTTGAAAATTTTGGACAAAAATGAACATCGAGGACGGTGTATAATTTAAGGGGGGAGGGGAATGTAACACCCCTGGTTTAAACCCCATTATTTTGTTAATATAATTTTGTAAAAGACTTGGAGTGCTTGTGAGTCATAACTCATGTTGTATTTTTCTCTGTTAACATAAAAATTAAACTAACAGTGGTAGAGCCAACACACTGCATGAACAGGGTATCATGTATTCAACTAGGTCAATAAGATGGGGTGGCATATAACCTAAAATCTAAGTATGACCTTTTTCAACCCTTCTTACCTTATAATTTTGATAAACCCATACTTTTTCCTAATTAATTCCTTAAACCTTTTTTTGAAGTTAAAAAGGGAATTAAGAGAGAGATTAAGAGGTTAATAAAAAAATTGGAAAGTGTTGCTGAGTGAGCATGCAAACAACAAAAAGAACGTAAAGAGGAAATAACAGAAAATATGTGAGTAAGAGAAGGAAAAAATGTAGTGGGCAGCATGAGAATGTTGTAGCATTGAAGGAAATTGGGGCTGAATGGTCGATTGGAATTGCTAGAGGACAGAATAATTAGTTAAATTCCAGAGAAAAGTGTCCAATTAGTTCAAACTCTGTGCAAGATGGGTTGGTCGAGAGTACCTGTAATCCCAAGCTTGTTTTGTTGATTTTCTAGTTGGTAATTTACACTTGATTTGCCTGTGGTTGCACCCGCGAAATGGCAATGGTGTAATAAATTCTTTTATTGGAATTTGAAGCACAGGTGCAGTGATGGATTTCACTGTGGTGCTAGTTAGAATGAAGCTAAGGGAAATGATTGCACAGTTGACATGGATTTGGTAACAAACCAATAAATCTTGTTTGCCAAGTGAAAAAATCATGAGAGAAACCTGGGATTGGTGAGAGCCTATGGTGAATGCATGAGTCTCAGCTCGGGGATGGAATTCTGCTGAGAAATTAATGAGTAGAATTACCTATGGTCGGTTGGAGGGTGGATGCCATAAAACCAGTTGCTTATTTAAAATATTTTACATATAAGTTTAATACCTTGAAATTTCGTCTTATTTTCTGAGATGTTATTTAATTAATTGTCGGTTAAATATTAGCATGAATTCCTTGTTAAATTTCCTGAGTTTGTATACAAGGTAGGGAATCATATTTATTTGGATTAAGTCAGGGGCACGAAATAATTACAAGTGTAATTATGTGATATTGATTTTATGCAAGCCGATCTATTTTTATTTAAGTCGAAGTCCAAAATTATTTCAAAGAAATGGAAATTGCTTGACATAAATATTTAATAATTTTTTGGTGATTGTGTTGGGTTGGACCAATTTGTCTAAAGGTTTGACCAATTTATCTAATAGAAATAAAAATTATTTGATATAATTATTTAATAAAGTTTTGGTGATTGAATGGGGTTTGACCAATTTGTCTAAAGAGTTGGGTTCGACCAATTTGTCTAATAGGTAAATTGAAAACCACAGACTGATTTGATTTGATTTATTGAAACCAAAATTGTTTTAGGTTAATAAAAACCATGGGCTAATTTGTTTAGTTGGAGAGATTAGATGTTTAAATCTTAATTATATTTATTAATTAAATGACAAACAATACCTTCATTTAAGTTATGTTTTAAGGAGCTTTGTAATGAGTGATATTGCTATTTGAAAACCACGAGTTAGAGTGGTATAACTACAAATTTATGCTTTAGTTTAAGTTAGACATATATGAATATGTTTGAGTTGTCGGGTTAGTCTACATCCGACAACTATATGTTTTAGTCGAAGTAGACTATATATTTCTATTTTAAAATTTCTCTATTTTCATAATTGTCGGGTTAGTCTACAACCGACAACTATATGTTTTAGTCGAAGTAGACTAGATATATTTTATTTAAAAGCTCTCTATTTTCGTAATTGTCGAGTTAATCGTCAACCGACAAGTATTTGTTTAGGATTTTAGTTGGACAGTCGACTAAGCCCTTTTAGCATAGTTTATGAAAAATGGTCGGAATTCCTAAGAATAAACTTTATAAGAAAAGAATTGGAAATATTGTTTCTCGGCCAAATTTAGTTATGGTCGAGCAAACTTATTTAATAAGAGCACCATAATTTACATTGTTATTTTGGGTGTATTAACATATGTCTTAATCTTTTATTTAACGTGAAACTTAAACTTATTGTACAGTAAGTTTTGAAAGGAAAATGATAAGTTGAAGTTACCTAATTAATGGGTAGACAAATAAATATAGGCATGTTAATTTAAGTTCTTAGAATGTGTCTATGCTCTAAAATTGAGTAGTTTTACGTGTTGCCCACGAGAAAAAAATTTACTGTATAGTTCTTAATGTGCAAGGTTTATTATTAACTTTGCATTTGTGCATTAAACTATTTTGTATGAATTTATTAAACAAATGTTTCATAAATTATTCTATGCTTTCAACATTATGAATTTTAATGCATTTGTTGTAAGATTTAATGGGTCTTTTGAAAAAAAAATATGATTATGCTATCTTACTTTATAGTTAATATGCACTATAAAATGCTTTGGTTGAAGGGGTGTGTTACATTTTAAAAATAGAATGGATATACCAGATCAACTACAAATTAAACAAATTATATTTCAAGAGCTTCATGAAAGCCCATATTCTGGGCATCTAGGCTATCAGAAATTTATTGCAGCCCTAAAAAAATATTTTTATTGGTCCAATATGAAAAATGATACCACTGAATTTGTTTCTAGGTGCTTGGAATGTCAAAAGGTTAAAGCTATCCATCAACACCCTGTTGGGTTATTACAACTTATACCCATTCCTATAACACCCCCATTTTGACCCTTAGAATGTAATGGCTTTATATGTGAATATTGTGCATACCGGACGTATAAATTCCTAGCGTGGAGCTCAAGGCCAAGGCCCTGCTAGTGAATGCTTGGCTTTAAAAGGCAAGTAGTTTATATTTTGTGAACCATGTGTTATTAAACCATGGAAATTGTAAAATCATGTAAATATTTATGTTGTAAATACCATTTCAAGAACTAGATGGAATCAATTAAAAATGAGGGGGTTGAATGTATCCACTAGGGAGAGGTGAGGGGTTGGGGGATTCAATCATTGCCAAGTGTCATTTTGATGACCCATCTTGACTAGTATGTTGACATTTAATTATGTTAGGGAGAGGCAGCGGAGAAATCAGTTCATGAAATTAATGGAGCACGGGCAATCTCATAAATTCATATTGCGAGTTGTGGGCTTAGTTTACTTGGTCCAGAATTGTAGAAATCGCAACCAGAGAAGAAGCCATGATTTTGAGTGCCAAAAATGTCCAAAATTTGATGTGAGCAACAAAATCCAATGGGGAATCCATATATGTAAACCCTAGGAAAAAATTGAGAGTGTCAAATGCCCAGATATCCATAAGAAAACCTAGATTTAGAAGCTGGGAATTTCAATTCTGTTTTTGGGAGTTAAGTTGCAGGAATTTGGGAAAATCCTAGAGTCGATCGAATTGGGTGAGAGATCAAAGGTCAGATTTGCTTGGTAAACCCAGTGAAGTCACGAATATCTATGGATCTAACAGCTTGTATCTTTCTATGCCCACCCTAAAGAGCATTGGAGGGGAGGGGCCCCTGAGAGACTGTGTAGTAAAGAAGGGGGCCTTCCTTGTGTTTTGTGTGGTAGGTATTGTGGGTGCCAAGGTTGTCTGAGATCAATTGAGATGCATGTAGCTCTGTGGTTGAGCTCACTAGCTTATGATTCTACTACCCTACCTCCTTACATGCTTGACAAACCCAGTTGTGTGCTAGCTTAGCATGAGTAATTGTAAGTATGGCTGTGACTGAGCCTGGGTAGTTCCTCCTTAGTGGATACATAGCCCAGCTTGGGGGTGGTCTCCCAGCTAAAATAATATAGGCTGGAAAGAGACCTATGGTTGGGTGGAACGTTGCTTCTCCATATTCAGTTGCGTGGATAGCTTCAATTAAATATAAGTGTTCACTGTTTATTTATGATAAAATTGTGTATTACAGATGACTAATAATTATGCTAAATTGAATGAGATGACCCAGTTTGAATGATCTAATTGATTTGTTAAAATTGAATGATTGAAAATAGCATAAGATGAATTTATCTCTGTGCAAGATTGATTGTTATGACTGTGTTGAATATGTTGATACATGCATGTTGTGTGTATGCAATTGATTTTAATTCCGTTGTGTATTTTTAATATGCATTGCACATCCATTTAAATGCTATTGCATTTAAATTTAAATGAAATTTGATAATACGACCTCAATGGGGGACTTTAACACCCCGCAGATCCATCATGTTCCCTCCACCGGTTGATTCTGTGGGAGGGGACATGACAGTTATGCAATGGAAATGGGACACAATCACGATGGATTTCATTACAGGCCTACCCAAATCTAAAAGGAAAAATGATTCTATTATCGTGGTAGTTGATAAGCTCACTAAAGCAGTACACTTCATACCCATCAAATCTATCTACAAGGCAATTAATCTAGCTCAAATTTTCATAAAAGAAATGTTTAGGCTACATGGCATACCAAGGACGATGATTTGAGATAGAGATACTAAATTTACATCAGATTTTTGGAAAGCTTTATTTGTAGGCATGAATACTATGTTGAATTTTAGTACTGCGTATCACCCACAAACAGATGGGCAAACGGAATGTGTAAATCAGATTTTTGGAAAGCTTTTAAGAAAATGTACTATAAAATACAACCAATCACATTCTAGTAGATGACATCATCCCCCTTGGTGAGGTGGCATTGCATGAGTTAAGAATGTTTATTTGTCAAATTTTCTATGGTGGATGAAAACACATAGTTAACCAAGGTAGTGGTGTAAGTACTTTTAAGTCATAAAGTAAAGTACTCATAATGATAGTCTTTTCATAAAGTACTCATAATGAATGTCTTTTCACACTTTCACATAAAATAATATTATTGTCATTTTCAAGTGAAGTACTCTTAATTCATAAAGAAAGTCCTTTCACATTTTTTTATAAAATAATATATTATCATTTTTATGTTTTTAATTTTAAATTATATATTCACTCCATTCTATTTAATAACAGAATGTCAAATTAATAAAGAATAATAATAGATTTAATAAATAATAATAACAATAATAATAATGCAATGTGGATTATAATAATATTATTGACATTTTACATGTAAATAAATTCTCAATTAAATTACATTATTAAATTCATGAGAAAAGTACTAAATATAAAAAGTCAACATAAAATTTAAAAAAAAACTCTTAAAAATGTTTTTTATTATTTAATTTCATTTGCAAGTTCAAGACAAATAAATGTTAAAGGACAATACATTTTTGGGAATTTACAATGAATCTTAGTCACATCAATGTAGATTTATTTTATTAATTTTATTTCTAGTGAATTTTGAAAAGTAACTCAACCATGGTTATTTATATTGTGCATAGAAAATAGTGTGGGAGGTGACTTGTCATATATACCTACCCCATAAAACCTCCAATTCATAATATTTTAATATATCTCATATTTTTGTAGTACATCTCTTAGGAGGCCCTTTTTTGACCTCAAAATCTCTCTAATGTGTATGTTATGTTCAACAACCAAGTAAGTGGGAAGAGTTTTTGCATTTAGTTGAGTTTTCCTATAACAATAATTACTAGGATTCTCTCGAAATGAGTCCTTTTGAAGCACACTAGGGAAGAAAATGTAAAATACCTTTGAGCTGGGGAAATCTAGAAGACCAACTAACTTTGGGACCAAAAATTTTAGAGCAGATGGAATAGGTGGTGTGACAAATAAAACAAAATCTCAAAACAACTGAAGATAGACAAAAGAGTTATGCTGGAACGAGAAGAACAACGAAGGGATTCCAAGTAGGAGATCATGTGTTTTTAAGAGTGAAACAAAAAAGAAGTTCTTTAAGAACTAGAACCTATACCAAGCTTGCACCTAGATTTGTGGGTCCCTTTGAAATTTTAGCCAGAGCGGTACCAGTGGCATATCAACTACCACTACCCCCCTCGTTAAAATTCATGATTTATTTCATGTATCTCTTTTAAAAAAGTATGTCTATGATCAAACTCATGTTATTGGCTGGGATGTGCTCTAGGTGGAATCGGAAGGAGAGGTTCGTATAGAACCAGTATGTATCATAGACAAGAGAGAAATAATGCTCTTGAAGCGGGCAATCACTCAGGTTAAAGTGCAATGGGAGCATTACACTCCGAAAGAAGCCACCTAGGAAAGAGAAGATGATATGAAACAAACATATATCCTTTCCTATTCCAATAAAAATATGCTGATTAAAGTTTCACCGAGGACGGTGAAAGGATTTAGGGGGGAGGATTGTAATACCCCCGGTTAAAGATTGAATGATTAAATGAACATATAAAACAGGGTAATTTCCTGATAAAGTTTTTGACTATGATATTTTAAACATCATGTACATAAATAACTACTTGATTATTTTAATTTAATTATTATATGAGTGTGAGCATCCTTGCAATTATTTGAAAGAATACATATTAATTTAACCGCAGATCTTTACTCATCCCTAATGGGACAAGTGGCCAAATATGAGGGAATTGCTTACTAACCAAGAAATTCCTACGCAAATAAAAGACATTCCTAGGAAGGAAAGAAGTTTCCTTCAGGAAATTGAAAAAGGAGAGCTTTCAGGATCTGTATTGTGAGATTTCAGGCCTAGAAAAGGAATTGGAGTTTTTAGGCCTTGTGTTCCATAGCTTTCAAGCTCATTTAGTAACCCTACCCATAGAGTTTGGTGGCACCTGGAAGAGGATGGTTGGTAGGTTAGATTGAGTTCTGGGAAAGGGGGTGGATACTTGCAGCCTTTTCTGACTTAGAGATCCTAAGGCTGGGTGGAGCGAGGATGCTTGACACTCAGTAAGTCTTGATTTTGGTCTCTCTCTTTATCCTTAAAAACAAAGTCGTATAAACTGTTAGATTAATGACTTAAGCATTATTATTGATGATTAGGGATTTAAGCATTCATATTGGCGATTAAGATGGTATTGGAGATGGTATTGGTTACAGGATGATTATGTTTAATTCTTATGTGTTTAGAACTGCACTGAATTAATTATATATTCTATTGAGAAAGAAGTTATGATTTGGATTTTTGAATAAGGCTATTGAAAGTGTTAAGGCCACAATCCTACAGGTTAAATATAAAGAAAGACAATGGAAACCCGAGATATTAATTTCAGGGTTTATTGCTAGCCAGTAGGTAAACTTATGTTATCCCTTAGAAGTTATGCTATGCAAATGCTAGGAGATAGCATAAACTCACACAAGTTAAATGATGTGAAAATTGGTATAAATGCATTGGTCGTTATACTATTATAACTGCAAAATAATATGGTTTTTTACCTTCACAAACTTTTTTAAAATAATTTTTATGTCATGAACAGGCCGAGGAGGCTAAATTTTCTTAAGCTCGACAATAGAACTGAACACTATATTGTTTACAAACATAGTATATTATTCAGAAAAGCACTATTCACGGGTATATATATATATATATATATATATATATATATATATGAACGTTTATGCAAAGACAAAAAACTGGGAAAATCAATTTGGGGCTTCAAATTAGTTAAAAGTATTGATAATATTCACTGAGATTATAATAGACGAAATAATAGAAAACATGATCCACAACATTACAACAGTTTACTAGTTGTAAACTAATAGTTGAGACGATTAACACAAAATGTCTATTCACAAGACTTCAATAAATATAATACAAAGTAGTATGGGCGTGGAAGCCCTCTAAAATCCCTAGAAAATGTCATGGCCAAATGCCTATAAATTAAAACTCTATGCCTCATAATGGGAAATAACTATTACAATGAAAATGTCTCCCATGGAGACTTACCATAAATGTAAAAGGCATCGTAAAATAAGTGAGGCAATTCGGTATTATATTCAAGCAAATCAAAGTTATAATTGTTCTTACAATCATCATAAAGACATGTCTTTTGTAGCTTAAATATTGTGATCTGTGTTGAATCCTATCTAGAGAAATTTACAGCCTCCTCCTTGCTAAAATAACAGAATTTTCTTTAGTTACAAAATTGCAGCTCAAGGACAAAAAATTTAGAAAACTTAATCTAGTATAATTGGAAAGAGCTTGAGTTGCATAAGGAGAATTCCTTATACTCCTCATAAACTAGAAGGCCTTCAGTTAACCCAACTACTTCCTTTGACAAGCTGTCAACAAAAGAGTTAAATTCTCTATAGATGTGCCTAATTGTAATCAGGTTGAAGAGATCCAAGAGCCTCCTTGTTATATTACACCATTGTTCCAGCAAGATAACATAAAGAGAAGAACTACCCACTGCCCAGTCCACTATGACTCTTCAATCACCAAAAACCTGGATTGTTAAAAAAAAATTTCAAAAGAGCAAACTTTAAAAGCCCCCAAAAGCTAGCAATTCTACCTCGGAGTTTGAACCTATTCCATTTTCCAACTTTAGTAGAATATAGTGGTTTTTTGCTAGATTTAAAACCATCCCTCCTCCACATTGTTCCATATTAGAAACACCATCAAAATACCCACATGGAACATCATCTTCCCCACATTGTTCCATATTGGAAACACCATCAGAATACCCACATGGAACATCATCCTCAAGTACAGGTTCATGTAAAACACGAGGATTTTTAAATGCTAGAGGCTTGCAAAATTCCTTGAAAAATATTAAAATTTTAAGTCCTACTATTGTAGGAGACCGAGAGATATTTTCAAAAATCAAAGTATTTCTCATTTTAAAAATAGTTTATAATTTAAAAACTACAAATAATATTATAAAATAATTCTCACTATTCTAAACATTATTAATTATTTAAAAAATTACAATTAACATTAAAAACCTAGTTTTTAATGTTTTCCATTTTATATTTTATTAGAATCATAATCAGTCAATTTCTTGTCTTATTTGCAAATTTGCAAAATACAATAAAGGTAACAACTCTTGTTTCCCACATTGAGCACACCTTTATAACCAAAACTCTATACAATGGTCGTTTCTCTAATCTCTAATTGATATGCTTGGAAGTTGTTTCTACATCAAATTTATAGTTAAAAGTTCTAATTAATATACTTGGAAGTTGTTTCTACATCAAATTTCTAATTAAAAGATCTAATTAATATACTTGGAAGTTGTTTCTACATCAAATTTCTAGTTAAAAGTCATTGTATGGAAATATATGAAGTATGGTTTAATTTGGTATGTCCTTCACATATATGATTCGGGTGGATCTATTAAACTGACCTTAATGCTGCTTATGATTCGGGCCAAACAATCTCCATCTGGGCACGCAATGCATCTAACCACTTATGCACCACGCTATTAAGAGACAAGTCTATCTTTCCTACTTCATTTGTGGATGGTTTCTTCTTACTGTTACAGTGGATTTCATGTCGCGCACCCTCAGCCTGTATTAGTTGGCTAGGCATTCGGTACAAAATCTAAATTACGAGAATACTTTCTACTGAAGCTTGTCTTATCGAGCTGCTCTGCCTTCCGACAAAAACGATTAAGCACCAGCCATTTTTATCTTTGGCTTTACGTGAGGTGTAATGATTGATGAATATATGGTGTTAGTCAAAATTTACAAGTGGTTTTACAATTTTGAGTCACATTGTTTAGAAAGTTAGGTAAGGAGGTTGATTGTTATTATTATTTTTATTTTTTTCAATAAATAAGCAGTTATTTATTGATGGGAGTATCAGTTATTTATTTCCTGATGGGAGTATGAGATTCAACTCTAAACTTGTTTCTGTATATAAAAATATTGGCTCTCTTTTCACCACTTTAGAGCTTGCAGATGGAGCATCCATAACAGCTAAAGGTCGGGTTAATGTATTTTGTCTTCAAGATTTCTAAATCTGTGTTCTGCGTTATTTAAAACTGATTTGATTTGGTTATGGTGGCCAGATCATAATAGGTTGTGATGGCATGCATTCGGTAGTTGCAAAGTGGAGGTGGAGGTGGTGGAAAACCTCTATTTCATAAAAATTTGAGGACTAATAAATTGAACAAATTTATGGATACATTATTTTTATTTATCTTAATTTCTATCAATTGTCCACATCTCCAAGTAAATAGATCCTTCTTATTACTTTCTACAAATTAAATAAGTGAAAATTTGTACACTGCGCACCAAATGGATTGCCACTTTACCATGATTGAAATGATGGTTTTCTACATGAATCCCTTGAACTATGGTTTTGGTTATGATTTCATCATGTGGGTTTAGGTGTTTGTCCTAAATTATATAAAATTTGAAAGGCACCAAAGCAATAATCATGTGCATCCATTAAAAATTGGAATGTTAAAATTTTGTTTTGGGATTTCATTTGAGCCTTAAGTCTTATTATTATGTATATGTGGGGCATATACTTTACTATTATGTATATGTGGAGCATATATTGACTACTTCTATAGATTAGTATTAATTGGTAATATACTAGCATTTGCCCCTTGAGGGGCAAAAGTGAACGTGAAGAGACTGGCCATATTGAAGTTGTTGATGTATATGTAACTTCGGAATGTATTTTACATATATGTATAATGTATTCCTATAGAGATGTTATTATTCCTCTATACGGAAGTGTCGTCATTTATATTGTAAGTGTCGTAACTTATACTTGATGGGTTATTAGACCAACTTGTTGGGGTCGGCCCTGTATAAGTCATGTGGGTCAAAGGGTTATTAGACCACCCTATTGGGGGTCGGCCATGTGGGTTGAAGGGTTATTAGACCACCCTATTGGGGGTTGGCCCAGTCAGCATTATGTTATGTGGTTAAGTTCGAGCCTACATGAGTTAGGTAAAAGGCAAGTCAAGTCAAGTATAAATAGAGTGCGGGAGGCACTCTATTTACTCACTCACTTCTCACTCATGCACTCAAGGAGGAGTGGCGCACTTATGGAGGAGGAGGATCTGCTGGTAGTATATGTCTATCTCTTATGGTTGGTTGTATCATTTCTCTATCTATCTCTGAGGAAGTTATTGGGGTTTTTCACCTTTATAGTTTTCCCCAAGTAAATCTTTGTGTCTCTTGTGTGCTTGCATTATTGTCTCCATGATTGATATGCTGTAGATATGTGGTACATGTTGTTCTCTCAGTTAAGATCCTAGATTAGATTGAAGTAAATTCTGAAAATTTAACATGGTATTAGAGCTAACCTGAAAGAAGGCATAATATGGCATGTATGACACTTGTTGCACTTACGATGCTAGGGCTTGATATAGCAAAAACTAGTCATCGTAGCACTTTCGCTATAAATCCGTTTTGGCAAAGGTTTCGGATCTGAAATCTTTACAGGTCGAATATTAAATCTCGAGGTACCTTGTGTCCAGAGGAAAACCTCTAATTCGTTGTACTTTGTGATTTATGATCTATACAATATAGGGTTTCGTCCTATTCCATATCTGAGTCAAAATCAGGTGACCTTGGGAAAAATGTCATAACTTGGGCTAGGAAGCTCCAAATGAAATTTCGTAAAAAGTGACAGGTAGTACACAGACGGTACTATCTCAGAAAAGTTTGCAGAGGCCGAAGTTGAACCAGTGACATGTGGCACGCCATACAAGTGTGCTCTCCTGTATTATCCCATAAACAGGTCACGTTGCGACACTTGGAATAACTCTCTCTCAGAGAGTCCAATTGAGGTTAGACCTATCAGGATGGAAAGATAACAGGCCTAGCTATCTCAGGAAATTTTTTCAAAGGCCGAAGTTCAAATAGTGACACGTGGCATGTCGTACAAGTTTGCTCTCTTGTATTATCCCAAAACAGGTCACGTTGCAACACTTGGCGTAACTCTCTATCAGAGAATCCAATTGAGGTAAGACCTATCAGGATGGAAAGATAACAGGTCATGCTATCTCAGGAAACATTTTCAGACCCTGTGGATCGAAAAGTTTTGAGGTACACCAGAAACAATCAGGTACATATTTCTGTCAAAACAGAATTATTTTTGAGTACCTTCATTCATGGCTTCCGGAATTTAGGGCTTTGGAGAAAGTTGGAATTTTTGTAATCGGAGACCACGGCTGGATGCTACTCATCAAAATAGAAATTTAGAGACCAAGATCAGAATTTTTGGTTGGGAAAAAGGCCGATCTTGATCAAACCTTAGTTCGGGACTTTGATCAGAAAAGTGGAAAATTAGGGCTTCTGTAAAAATGGGAATTTTTGAAATCTGTGACCATGGCTGGAAGCTCCTCAAAAAAATAGAAGCTTAGAGCCTTGGATCAAACCTTTTGATTGGGCAGAAGAGTGGGCTTCATCAAATCCCAGTTCAGGGTCACGTCTAGTGAATCCAAAGTCTGAAAGGCAAAATTGAAGAGTAAAACTTTGCAGTTTTCAAATTCTGAATATACCAGCTTGATCAAATCATCAAGGCGCATATTTCTATCCTTTCAGAAGTTTGAAATTCAAAGTTTGAGATTTTGGGGTTTCTCTGACAAACCCATATCTAGCTCCAGTCCCAGCTCTTGTAAATCAAGTGGATTGGGTTAATCCTAGAAGAAGATGGATTGGTCACCTGCATAAGTGAAGAAGTTCCTGTTTCAGAGGGAGATGAGGCTAAGGCCTTACATAAGAAGATTACAAGCAATCTCGACAGGTATGACTCATCGAGGTATGTTTCGATATTTGTTCATGATTAAGTTTATGGTATGTTTATCTTCATGTTATTACGGTTAAGTACAATTTTGTTTTTAGATTTGTCGTATCACCTTAACAAAATTATGAATGCATGATAGAAGATATTCATTGGTTAGGGTGTTGAAACTTATGATTGTACTAATGCATTATGGTGTTGTATGAGGTTTATGTTGTCTGCTAACATGAAAGGTACACCAAGAAAGACAAATCATGTTCTTCTTCAAGAACGTATGATCATGGTGACATGAAGACAAGGATTCATCCATTGTCATGGATCACATAGAAGATCTACTTTCGAGGTATGTATAACTTGTTTCTACAATGGTTAACTTATGAGATATGCAGGTTACTAGCACAAGTCACTGAAGAGAGCCAGAAGACATTATGCGGGTATGTTAAGCTAGCATGCCAATCCAGGTATGTTTTTCTTATATCAAGCTAGAATCCTACCTTGTGTTAGGATCTTATATTGTTGTTGATAATGATTATTCATGAAGTCATAGGTTTGAATAATCATGGTTGTATGCATATTATATCTCTTACCTTGATTAAGGATTCAACTAACCCGAAGAGTCATAGGTTTGAGTAATTATAAGTTTAGACATGTTATGCTTCTTATGATTTGACTAACCATAAGAATCCTACATAAACCTTGAATGCTAATGCTTATTATTTCTGTTTGAAATGATCATGACTATACATGCTTGAGATTATTGTGTTTTAATAGTATGCTAATGAATGTATGATTTTATATGAGCTCACAAGGATAACACAATCATGATACTAATAAGCATGCATAGAGACCAAGGATGAATATGAGTTCAAGAACAGGTAATCCAGGAAGCAAATATCAAGAGGGAGTACACTCCAATGGTTTATGCAAGGATGCAGATATTCAGAGGGAGTTGACCATCTCTCTCTACATTCCACAACATAAAGGTGTAGAAGAAGCTACTTCAGATTAGGACTCCAGTAGCTGCTGCAAGGAAGCAAAGACTCAGAAGGAGTCCACCCAACGAACAAACAAAGATAAGTATTTTAAATAAAATTGTTCAATGATGTATATGCTCATGTTCCTAGACTTAGGATATGTATTGTGCATATTAGAATAGTTGCATTGATGAACAGTATACTACTAATATACATGGGTAAGTGGCCTATGGCACTGTACAACATTCCATTGCTACTTATCTAGAATGAAACCTCTTTGCTGACATGTTGGGAATTGTGCACACTCTTAACAATGTTCTGGTAGACATTGGAAGGCATCTAGAAAGTTACGGGATATGGATAAATGTTGTATTGAAGCATTGGCAAAGATAATTGCATGACTGTATGACATAGTTCTTTATGTGTAAGAATTTGTTCTGAAAACTATGAGATGTTTTCTAATCATGCAATTTAACTTGTTGTGTAGGAAAGATCGTATGCCATCTCCTACAAAAGAAGAACTACAACATTTGTTCCAGCAAAAAAGATATCTATTGAAGATATTGAAGATATTGAAGTTCCCAGGATCTGGGATGAAGAAATGAAATGCCATGATCCGTCGATCATGAAGAATGATGTTTGGGATGTAGTCCCAAGACGTGAAGGGAAGTTTGTTATGACTTCCAAATGGAACTATCAGATCAAGCATGTTGCAGATGACAGCATTGAGAAATATAAAAGTGATGAAATAGAAGATGCACCAGATGGATTTCAAGACAGCATGGTGTAGTCATATATGTGTGCAGAACTTGGTATGGTAGGATAGACAAATTTCTATCCAGTTTGGGCTTTACCAAGAGTAAAGTGGATTCCAACCTTTACTACAAGGTTGAGGAAGGCAATCCAGTGATACTACTTTTGTATGCGGATAACCTGTTTGTTACAGGTGAAAATAGATTGATTGCCGACACGCAGCGGAAGCTTACTACTGAGTTTGAGATGAAGAACTTGGGGATGATGCACTATTTGTTTTTGGCATGGAGGTGTGGCAGAGTGCAGATGGAATCTTCCTTGGACAAGGGAAGTATGCAGTAGAGATCCTGAAGAGGTTCGGAATGATGGATTGCAAGCCATGGCCACACCTATGGCATCAAATCTGAAGCTTCTATGTGATGCTTCATCTGAGCCGGTTGATGTCTCCATGTATCGTCAGATGATTGGGTCCTTGATGTACCTAACGAACACGAGACCAGACATTTGCTTTGCTGTGAACACATTGAGTCAGATTCGAGGAGTGTTCACCTAGTTGCTGTAAAGCATGTTTTGAGGTACCTGAAGGGTACAGTGGATTATGGGCTCAAGTATGAGGCGAATCAAAAGTTTAACCTGTAGGGTTATGTTGATTCAGATTGGGCTGGCAGTGCTGCAGATAGGAAGAGCACATCTGGATGCTGCTTCAGTATGGGATCAGGTGTGATCTCTTGGTTTAGCAGGAAGCAGTCTTGCGTAGCACTGAGTACAGTTGAGGCAAAGTATGTTGCAGCCTGTTCAGCTAGCTGTGAGGCAGTATGGCTACGGAAGCTACTGTCCGAGTTATTTGATCTCCCGTTGGAAGCTACTGGTATCTTCTATGACAACCAGAGTTGTGTGAAGCTGTCCGAGAACCCAATGTTTCATGACAGGTTGAAACACATAGAGATCAAATATCACTATATCAGGGATATGGTGCAGAGAGGATCCGTGAAGCTCCTATATGTTGAGACGGACGAGCAGATTGCAGATGTGCTGACGAAGCCACTAGCCAGGGTGAAGTTTGAGTACTTCAAAGAGAGGCTTGGCGTTCTTCAGATCGAGGACACTTCGAAGAAAAAGTGATGGACACATTTGCTGAAGCCATTCCAAGAATGCTGGAAGGAGGATCCTTCACATGGCTGTGGATGTAAGCGCTGGATAATGAGCATCAGGATGATGTTCTGGTTTCTGCTTGGATATGATCAGTTGGATCATTTTTATTTATGCATCATGTTGGATGCTGGAGATGATCAGTTGGATCATTTTTATGTATGTATGTACACATCATGTTGGATGATGGATATGATCAGTTGGATCATTTATATGTACGCATCATGTTGGATGCTGGATATGATCAGTTGGATCACGTGTATGTATTTTTGTATATGCATCATGTTGGATGCTTGGACCATGTATCTGTATATGTATCAGGTGGATACATTGTATGATCAGGTGGATCATGTATGGTGATATGTATCATGTATTTGTATTTGTATCAAGTGGATACATTGTATGATCAGGAGGATCATGTATGATGATATGTATCAGGTAGATACTTGGTTTGCATTAGGTAGATGCATTGTATGATCAGGATGATCATGGATGACGAGCTTCAGGATGTTGCTCCAGATGACATGCAGCAGGATGTTGCAATGATGATGATCAGGATGATCATGGATGATGAGCTTCAGGATGATGCTCCAGATGACATACAGCAGGACGTTGCAGTGATGATGATCAAGCTGATCATGGATACATCAGGATGATGTATGGTGAGTATCATGTTGATACCCTATGGTCGTGGATCAGGTTGTGCAGATGAGCATGTAATCCGGTGCACTGGGAGATTTGTAGATGGTCTTTCGAGGTTTTGCCTATGGCATGTAATTCGGTGCCTTGGGACATCTGGCAAATGCTTTTTCGAGGTTTTGCTCTGGGAGGACATATAATTCGGTGCCCTGGGAGATTTGTAGATAGTATTTCGAGGTTTTGCCTATGGCATGTAATTCGGTGCCCTGGGATATCTGGCAGATGCTCTTTCGAGGTTTTGTCCTATGGCATATAATTCGGCTCCCTGGGAGATCCGATAGGTTGGGCTGTGTGCCCGTAATCAGTCCTGGGATGCTCTTGCGAGGTTTTTCCATGACCACATGTAATTCGTTGCCCTGGGAGATCCTATAGGTAGAGCTGTGTGCTCGTAACAGCCTGGGATTCTCTTGCGAGGTTTTGTGGTGAGGTCACATGTAATTCGTTGCCCTGGGAGATCTTATAGGTAGAGCTGTGTGCTCGTAACAGCCTGGGATGCTCTTTCAAGGTTTTGTGACGCACGTAATAAGTACTGAGGATTCCACAGTGTGGCCAGTGATGATGAAGACCTGCAGGTGGTGGGCCTACATCCAGTATGAAAAAGGACTGGCTCTGTAGAACTTCCTATTACAAGTAGATTCAGAGATTGATTGAGATAGCAGCAGCAGTGATGATGATCCAGAGAAGATGACTTGTGCTAGAAGAACTGTGCTGAGAAATACCTTCCTAGTTAAGAGGGAGTGTTGATGTATATGTAACTTCGGAATGTATTTCACATATATGTATAATGTATTCCTATAGAGATGTTATTATTCCTCTATACGGAAGTGTCGTCATTTATATTGTAAGTGTCGTAACTTATACTTGATGGGTTATTAGACCACCTTGTTGGGGTCGGCCCTGTATAAGTCATGTGGGTCAAAGGGTTATTAGACCACCCTATTGGGGGTCAGCCATGTGGGTCGAAGGGTTATTAGACCACCCTATTGGGGGTCGGCCCAGTCAGCATTATGTTATGTGGTTAAGTTCGAGCCTGCATGAGTTAGGTAAAAGGCAAGTCAAGTATAAATAGAGTGCGGGAGGCACTCTATTTACTCACTCACTTCTCACTCATGCACTCAAGGAGGAGTGGCGCACTTATGGAGGAGGAGGATCTGCTGCTAGGATATGTCTATCTCTTATGGTTGGTTGTATCATTGCTCTATCTATCTCTAAGGAAGTTATTGGGGTTTTTCACCTTTATGGTTTTCCCCAAGTAAATGTTTGTGTCTCTTGTGTGCTTGCATTATTGTCTCCATGATTGATATGCTGTAGATATGCTGTACATGTTGTTCTCTCAGTTAAGATCCTAGATCAGATTGAAGTAAATTCTGAAAATTTAACAGAAGTTTTGACCACTCTTTAGAAAACAAATTCCATGGAACTAGAACGGTCGGTCAAACTCAAGAGTCGACCGTTGTAAAGTCGATGGTAGGGTCATCTCTTGACATCGACCAATCTTTACAAAGGAAAATGTGCAAGATAAAAAAAATTAAACCCAATAATGTTGCAAAAATTTAACTTTTTCAAGATCAATTGGAACCTAATAAGATCTTGAGGTCAAACTACAAGTTCGACCCTATGATGTATCAACCCAAACTTAAGTCCAACGATGTTACATCGACCTGTTGAGGCCTTGAGGGTGCAAGGTAAGTGCAACGTGCTGGAATGGGTTCCAAGGCTCCCAACAGACGGTGAAAAACCAAACTGAAAGGCTTCGAAAGACCCTACGCAAGGGCAATTCTATACCCATCCTATTTGGTATGATAATCTCCCATGGATATTCAGCATCCCCTGGCACTCTAAGAGTTGGTCGGTTTGATCAATAGATCATTTCTCCAATTAATGGAAAACAAAAGTGTAGAACTTAGTCTGTACTAACTTAACCTGTCTAAGAAAAGGGATCTAATCTAAGCCAGACCTAATCTAAGGGAAAGCTGGTTGTTGTGCAGATCGACCTTGATGTTAAATAAATAAGTTTGTTTGTCAACTTCAACAAAAATGTTAAAAGAAGCATTCACTTGTTCACTTAGATCATAATCAATTAATGAAAATTAAATGACAACAATTTAAGTATTTAAACTTGTTCAAGATTAACCTGTAATCACTTTGTTAATTGAAAAATTAACAATGTTTAAATTATTGTGGATCAAATTGCAGAAATAGATAAAGAAAATATCTTAATTAAATAAACTTAATAAAATATTTTCATGCATGGATCAGTCATAAAGAGAAATATGTATTACATATCTGTGCATTAATTTGTGTTTTGCAAAAGATCACATACACTGTAGATGACAATCTGAAGTAGGAAATCATATGTTGTCAAAGAAATTTGAACAATTAAACAAGATATGATTCAAAAGGTTACTTTACTGTATTAATCGAAGTTCTGCAAAATATTACAAAGCTCTGTTAAGACAGAGTGTCTCCAAATCGTCTCCTGCTGAGGCATTCCTCTTTAAATAAGAAATTACAACCAAGCACAAATGGAAATTCCCAAAAGATGGGGATTACAAAATTTGGAATTAGCCTATAGATCCAGAAAATCTTGCCACTTATCATGTATTTCTAACAACTAATCTATGTTTGGATAATTGATGGATTCTGGACCTTCAACAAAATTTGCAAATGAGATTCATTTCTTAATTCCGAGAAGAATCCCGTAACAACGACTTACTGGCTGCTTTTATCAGAACACAAATGATCTGAGAATTCCTTTTTAGAAACCTCCAGATGATTTTCAATGTCGTCAAAAACAGAAAAATCAGTTAGTGGGTCCTCCTCCCTGAGGGACGGTGGACCGATCGACACTTTATTTATTATAAAATCCTGGATAATGGAGTCATCTGTCACAATTTGTTCTTCAGGAAACTCCCTTTTCTTCCTCTGAGGGGGTTGTATGCAAACAAATAGAGTTTCAAAATCCCCGTCTTTGCTTCCACTGCTTGTATCGGGATCACCTGCATCAAAAGGTGGTGACATAGGTTCTTGATATAGCAAGGACTGAAGTTCTTCTTCTACACAACATCTGTCCAAAGATTTGTGATATGTCTGCATATTGCTCATACCAGATGGTTACAAGAAAAACCTCCAAAGATTAAATTCAAGATTTTTTCTAAAGAATCTAGACAAAGAACAAAATGCCTCACACTTGTCGCTGCATTTAAGAAAAAATAACAGAACGATTATGATTAAGTATGATAAGCTGCTATGATTAAAATCATGCGATCTGAAAACTGCAATCATATAAACTTGAAAGAAACAACTCGTAGCATGTGTTGAAACGATTTGGATTATGATGAAGTACAAATTTAATAGAATTACGCACGACTTGAAGTCGTATCCAAACCGTACGTTGCAGATCAATCAAATCAGCAATGATGACTCCAAATTTGATCAGGAGGTCAAAACACAGTATGAAACCTGGCCGCAAGAACAACGAAAAACAGAGAATTCAACGTATGTTCGAACAATGGATTCTCATCTGTTGAATCGAAGGAATCAACGACAAAGATTCATCACTGTAGGATGCGGGATCGGGTCTTAGAATGTTTTATTAAGTTTTGGGATTGCAAATTGGCCCAAAAAACGTATAAACGGATTTCCGAAAGTGTATATGGTTGGGACTCCCGTGCTCAACTGAAGCATGGGATCCGTTGTGGCCACAACACAACCAAATTTGTAATTAATGACCCGACCATATACACTTTCGACCTTTTTAAAAATAAAGTGACATCAAGTGATATCGACTACAACAACATTGACCAATTTGGATATCGACCATATTGACCATAACTGACTCGACTGACGAAATTTGTTTCTTTTACTCTGCAAAGTAACGTGAAATTGGCATGTTAAGGAGTTTTAGCATTTGTTTGTTGTGCAATGTAACAAAGCTATTAGTTGTGTACAATCCACTGATTCAAGCGACCATGTTCAAGCCATCTCAATGAAGGAGTCAACTGTCGACCTATCTGGTTTGAATTGAAATTTTGTTTGTGAGAAGTTCAACCAATAAGTCATGTGGTTAAGCACTCCTCATGTGCCCGCCTACTGTCGCTTAGTAATACTCGTCAATTGTCTTGGCTGGAAACCACCGAAGTATTCATGATAAATGGTTTGTCGAGAGGAAAAGAACAGAAGGAAATAAAGTTAGTTTGGGCATATTATGGGGCAATATGTCATACTAGTGTATGCAATATGTCAACCAACATATGCAAAATGTCGACCAAAAAGTAATACCGACCATATGTGGTCGACTATAATTTAAAAAGTCGACCAAAATTACAAACTATATCCTCGACTATATTTTTAATAAGGTAGTTAGTCGACCATGTTAAATATCGACCATACTATAATCAATTGAAGATGACTCTCAACTAATTAGTATCGACACGACTTCGACCATATTTACAATAGAATGACTCATCGGACCGACCATAGTTTAGAAAAGAAAAATACAATGCCAACAACTTCTAATAATAATGACCATAAGGTCGACCATTTCATATCGACGGGACAACTTTTATCAACCAACTTAGAGTTATGTCGACTTTGTGTCACCATCTATATATTTGACTCTATCCAGAAATGTGATGGTCGACAAGTCCACTAATTGTTCTAGTTGGCAACGCATTTTATCATCTGGCCATAGTCACCCTTTGTATTACTTCAATATAAATTGATTCACGGGTCGAATTAATATGGCATGCTTCGATGGATGCCAACCAATCTCCATATGAGTAGTGCTCTAACCCAACAAGTCGAAAATCCATGGCTCAAAAAGATCCAGCCAAGTTGATCTGAAAACTGGTCAAATTTATGAACTCGAATAACTATCAATGCAATCAATAAAGATAGATAGCTCGACGTATGACTGTAGTCTTCTCCCGATTGCTTGACATGTATCATTTTAGTTGATTGCTTCAGTTGATGACCAACTCACATCACATAACAACGTGTCCTTCTGCAACTACTGATGTAGGCAGATAAGAATTCGATAAATTTGTTTGTTGGAATATAATTTTCAACTTGTCGAATGTAATTGGTCGATGTTAACTATTGGTCGACGACTTATTTTGGTTGGGTTGGTTAACATGATATTCCATTAAAAAAGTGGTCGATGCCAACATATGGTAAATATATTTTTTGGGATTTTGTCGATGTTTAATTCGGTTGATATGAGTCAATCTTTGAAATCACTTAAATTTGATGAGTTGGTTAATATTTTATAAATGGTCGACCATTACACTATGGTCGATAATTATTTGGTCGATCTCTTATATATTAATTTTATGGTTGATATTGTAAAGTGGTCGAGCCTTAATATTGGTAAAGTACTATCGACTTCCATCTCATACCTATGGGCTAACTACCTGTTCAATGCGTTGTTACCAGGAGGTCGCTTTGCTCATCGCCACATTCCATAATAATGTTAGTTGTCAATTTGATGAGGTGCTTACAAAAGTTACAAAGAAGACTATCTTACATGTTTGTTTCCAGTGATTTATGTGCGTCAAGTTATCGGGTGTCAACCAGAAAAGACAAGAGCACTTCGAAGACAGAGTAATGAATTCATCGACGTCAAGCTAGTCAATTGCATCTTCGGATGCTCCAGTCGCCAAGGTGACTATCTACAGGATTTGCTTGCAAAAGAGTATCAGTTGGTCACAATGATATTCAATAAAAGTAAAAGCATCGACAATGAGTAATTGTGATTGTAGTAGTAATAGCTGGAGATGAGAAAAGTAAGAGGAAACTGCAAATGATGAAAAGGCAGCTAACAATGTTGTGGTGGACGATCGCGATGCAGATGCATTGATGGTCAACCTTATTTTTACCACTATTACATGAATTTTTTAATGGCAATGGCAATCTTGCTATTGGTTAAATTCTCATGTTGTTGTTGTTTATGAGAGTGGTTTGACTTCAAGTTCAAGTTGTCCTCCACTTGGTTATTTAAATGCCATTCGCTTATTGGCTTCTACAATGCAACTTACTCTCCGGTACTACATGATACGACCATTTACAACGAAAGCTGTGGATGAGATGCGCTCTACATGGAAGGATACTCAAGCCACTTCCTCTGAGGTATCACAATTTTCGTAATGGAAACGTTCAACTCTCTCTGATGTCGTTTAAACTTGTAATTAACTCAACTCAGTTAAGTATCCCTCGACAAAATTTATGCGGAAATTAGATCTTTATTTTCTCTAATGAAAATTTAGAAGTTATGGGCGTTCATAAAGAGTCGTTAAGGTAGAACAAATTGGCTATCAGCTCTTCTTGTTTGGTAATCGAGAATAGGTAATTATCATTTTTTGTTTTGATGTAAATTCTTGGAACGACCCCATTTTAGTTACTCTTGATTCGTTGTATCCTAAAGGGAGAGAAAAATAGCACATGGCATGAAAAATTTGACATTCTTTTTTCTTATGCTTGTAATCTAAAATTGTTACAAACTTTCCTCTTTTCCTACATTTAGAGTATTTAAAATATGTAAAGATTTAGTTGATTGTCTCGTTTGAGATCTCTTTTACCGTGTCTTATCAAACCAAAAAAGACAAATGCCTTTACTTTATATAACATTTAGACAATTTAAAATACATGACATTATAACTTACGTCGTTCACTTTTGCACCTCCAGGGGCAAATGCTAGTTATATAAATCCTTGTACCATGACATTAATTTTAGAATGGTTTAATAAGTTTGTGGTACTGAGATTCTTATAAATCGTCATCTTAAAATGATTAAGAAGAGATTTAATACTATAATATTAATTTTAAAATTGATATATGTGAGAGATTAAAAAGAATCATAATATTATGATATTAATTTTAAATTAAAATTGATCATAAAATTAATTTTAAAATTGAAATATATTTATTTATTTATAGGAACACTATATGTTAAAAGAAGTTTTTAAAATGTTTTGTAAATAAATTTGTTTGTTATTTTAATATTTAGAATGCTTGCTTTTATAAAATCAATATAATAGATTAATTATTTACATGTAATATTAAGCTGTTTCTTTTTAGGTATGAAATTTGATTTTTTAGGGGAAATTCAGGTTCAACCCATTTGCATATTGGACAAAAGAACCAAGATGCTCCGAAACAGGGCCATCGGACAGGTAAAGGTCCAATGGACCCACTACAGCCCTAAAGAAGCGACTTGGGAGCTGGAAGATGAGATGAGGGAAGAGTATCGCCATCCATTTGAAGACTAATAAATGTCTATGAAGTTTTGAGAGTTTATTTTGGAAATTTTGGACAAAATGAACATCGAGGACGGTGTATAATTTAAGGGGGGAGGGGAATGTAACACCCCTAGTTTAAACCCCATTATTTTTTTAATATAATTTTGTAAAAGACTTGGGGTTCTTGTGAGTCATATCTCATGTTGTATTTTTCTCTGTTAACATAAAAATTAAACTAGCAGTGGTAGAGCCAACACACTGCATGAACAGGGACTCATGTATTCAACTAGGTCAATAAGGTGGGGTGGCATATAACCTAAAAGCTAAGTATGACCTTTTTCAACCCTTATTACCTTATAATTTTGATAAACCCATACTTTTTCCTAATTAATTCCTTAAACCTTTTTTTGAAGTTAAAAAGAGAATCAAGAGAGAGATTAAGAGGTTAATAGAAAATTAGCAAGTGTTGCTGAGTGAGCATGCAAACAACAAAAAGAACGTAAAGAGGAAATAACAGAAAATATGTGAGTAAGAGAAGGAAAAATGCAATGGAAAACATGAGAATGTTGTAGCATTGAAGGAAATTGGGACTGAATGGTCAATTGGAATTGCTAGAGGACAGAGTAATTAGTTAAGTTCCAGAGAAAAGTGTCCAATCCGTTCAAACTCTGTGGAAGATGGGTTGGTCGAGAGCACCTGTAATCCCAAGCTTGTTTTGTTGATTTTCTAGTTGGTAATTTACACTTGATTTTCCTCTGGTTGCACCCGCAAAATGGCAATGGTGTAATAAATTCTTTTATTGGAATTCGAAGCACAGGTCCAGTGATGGATTTCACTATGGTGCTAGTTAGAATGAAGCTAAGGGAAATGATTGCACAGTTGACATGGATTTGGTAACAAACCAATAAATCTTGTTTGCCAAGTGAAAAAATCATGAGAGAAACCTAGAATTGGTGAGAGCCTATGGTGAATGCATGAGTCTTAGCTCGGGGATGGAATTCTGCTGAGAAATTAATGAGTAGAATTACCTATGGTCGGTTGGAGCGTGGATGCCATAAAACCAGTTGCTTATTTAAAATATTTTACATATAAGTTTAATACCTGGAAATTTTGTCTTATTTTCTGAGATGTTATTTAATTAATTGTCGGTTAAATATTAGAATGAATTCCTTGTTAAATTTCCTGAGTTTGTATACAAGGTAGGGAATCATATTTATTTGGATTAAGTCACAGGCATGAAATAATTACAAGTGTAATTATGTGATATTGATTTTATGCAAGCCGATCTATTTTTATTTAAGTCGAACTCCAAAATTATTTCAAAGAAATAGAAATTGCTTGACATAAATATTTAATAATTTTTTGGTGATTGAGTTGGGTTGGACCAATTTGTCTAAAGGTTCGACCAATTTATCTAATAGAAATAAAAATTATTTGATATAATTATTTAATAAAGTTTTGGTGATTGAATCGGGTTTGACCAATTTGTCTAAAGAGTTGGGTTCGACCAATTTGTATAATCTGTAAATTGAAAACCATAGACTGATTTGATTTATTGAAACCAAAATTGTTTTGGGTTAATAAAAACCATGGGCTAATTTGTTTAATTGGAGAGATTAGATGTTTAAGTCTTAATTATATTTATTAATTAAATGACAAACAATACCTTCATTTAAGTTATGTTTTTAGGAGCTTTGTAATGAGTGATGTTGTTGATTTGAAAACCACGGGTTAGAGTGGTATAACTACAAATTTATGCTTTAGTCTAAGTTAGACATATATGAATATGTTTGAGTTGTCGGGTTAGTCTACATCCGACAACTATATGTTTTAGTCAAAGTAGACTATATATTTATATTTTAAAATTTCTCTATTTTCATAATTGTCGGGTTAGTCTACAACGGACAACTATATGTTTTAGTCGAAGTAGACTAAATATATTTTATTTAAAAGCTCTCTATTTTCGTAATTGTCGATTTAATCGTCAACCGACAAGTATTTGTTTAGGATTTTAGTTGGTCAGTGGACTAAGCCCTTTTAGCATAGTTTATGAAAAATGGTCGGAGGTCCTAAGAATAAACTTTATAAGAAAAGAATTGGAAATATTGTTTCTCGGCCAAATTTAGTTATGGTCGAGTAAACTTATTTAATAAGAACACCATAATTTACATTGTTGTTTTGGGTGTATTAACATATGTCTTAATCTTTTATTTAATGTGAAACTTAAACTTATTGTACAGTAAGTTTTGAAAGCAAAATGATAAGTTGAAGTTACCTAATTAATGGGTAGACAAATAAATATAGGCATGTTAATTTAAGTTTTTAGAATGTGTCTATGCTCTAAAATTGAGTAGTTTTACGTGTTCCCACGAGAAAAAAATATTACTGTACAGTTCTTAATGTGCAAGGTTTATTATTAACTTTGCTTTTTTGCATTAAACTATTTTGTATGAATTTATTAAACAAATGTTTCATAAATTATTCTATGCTTTCAACATTATGAATTTTAATGCATTTGTTGTAAGATTTAATGGGTCTTTTGAAAAAAAAATATGATTCTGCTATCTTACTTTATAGTTAATATGCACTATAAAATGCATTGGTTGAAGGGGTGTGTTACATTTTAAAAATAGAATTGATATACCAGATCAACTACAAATTAAACAAATTATATTTCAAGAGCTTCATAAAAGCCCATATTCTGGGCATCCACACTATCAAAAACTTATTACAGCCCTAAAAAAATATTTTTATTGGTCCAATATGAAAAATGATACCACTGAATTTGTTGCTAGGTGCTTGGAATGTCAACAGGTTAAAGTTATCCATCAACACCCTGTTTGGTTATTACAACTTACACCCATTCCTATAATACCCCCATTTTGACCCTTAGAATGTAATGGCTTTATATGTGAATATTGTGCATACCGGATGTATAAATTCCTAGCGTGGATCTCAAGGCCAAGGCCCTGCTAGTGAATGCTTGGATTTAAAAGGCAAGTAGTTTATATATTGTGAACCACGTGTTAGTAAACCATGGAAATTGTAAAATCATGTAAATATTTATGATGTAAATACCATTTCAAGAACTAGAAGGAATCAAT
Organism: Larix kaempferi; assembly: GCA_027924585.1. Taxonomy (NCBI): domain Eukaryota; kingdom Viridiplantae; phylum Streptophyta; class Pinopsida; order Pinales; family Pinaceae; genus Larix; species Larix kaempferi. The sequence continues at coordinate 30,850,297 of BSBM01001051.1, read as the reverse complement.
TAAAAATGAGGGGGTTGATTGTATCCACTAGGGAGAGGTGAGGAGTTGGGGGATTCAATCATTGCCAAGTGTCATTTTGAGAACCCATCTTGACTAGCATGTTGACATTTAATTATGTTAGGGAGAGGCAGCGGAGAAATCAGTTCATGAAATTAATGGAGCACGGGCAATCTCAGAAATTGATATTGCGAGTTATGGGCTTAGTTTACTTGGTCCAAAAGTTAACTTCCTTATGGAAATTCATTTTTCCTTCATCCCCATTCCATTACACAACAACCAAACATTATTTTCCCAGCCATTATGGATGCCCAACAGTGAAGAATTGTAGAAATCGCAACCAGAGAAGAAACCATGATTTTGAGTGCCAAAAATGTCCAAAATTTGATGTGAGCAACAAAATCCAATGGGGAATCCATATATATAAACCCTGGGGAAAAATTGAGAGTGTCAAATTCCCATAAATCAATAAGAAACCCTAGATTTATAAGCTGGGAATTTCAATTTTGTTTTTGGGAGTTAAGTGGCAAGAATTTGGGAAAATCCAAGAGTCGATCGAATTGGGTGAGAGATCAAAGGCCAGATTTGCTTGGTAAACCCAGTGAAGTCACGAATATCTATGGATCTAACAGCTTGTACCTTTCTATGCCCACCCTAAAGAGCACTGGAGGGGAGGGGACCCTGAGAGACTGCGTATTAAAGAAGGGGGCCTTCCTTGTGTTTTGTGTGGTAGGTATTGTGGGTGCCAAGGTTGTCTGAGATCAATTGAGATGCATGTAGCTCTGTGGTTGAGCTCACTGGCTTATGATTCTACTACCCTATCTCCTTACATGCTTGACAAACCCAGTTGTGTGCTAGCTTAGCATGAGTAATTGTGACTGTGGCTGTGAGTGAGCCTGGGTAGTTCCTCCTTAGTGGATACATAACCCAGCTTGGGGGTGGTCTCCCAGCTAAAATAATATAGGCTAGAAAGAGACCTATGGTTGGGTGGAATGTTGCTTGTAATGCCCATATTTTGATTCGGCATATTTATTAGTTAGACACACCATACTTTATTTCTTATATATTTTGTCGAACTCAGCTCGACTGAGTAAACTATATTGGACCTCATTATATGATGTTACTCTGTCTTATGATTTCACCATGATTATGATGTTACTATGTTATGCAGTTATGATGTCATGATTATCATATGATTTCCTTATTTTACGATTGCAGTATATGTTTATATGTTTTCCTTAATGAAATGTGAAATATATGATTCGGTACGTGGATACCATCTTCTTATATGAATTATTAAAATGTTATATGTATCTATGATGAGCTAAAAGGTTACATGAAATGAAATGATAACATGGATCAATTGGCGATCAATGGAAAATGCTTTCTATAAATTGTATTTTGCAAAACACTAACCTACAGGACACAAGGGCTATGGGATAGCCAGTTACTTGATCTGATATACATTGGAAAGGAAAAACATGTTCATACAGCAAACCTTAGCAGCCAAAATGAGGATACGATAACACAAACTGATAATCCCGATAGCAGCAAGTATGACTTGATAAGGGCGTAGGCCCAGTATGTTGAGAGGGATGGATGTGTTTCCCACCCTATGTTTCCATGAGACCCGAGGTCGTGGGAGGGCCGTGCTGAGACACGCTCCCCATGTTGTTGTGATGACGATTGTCGGATGCCTGCTAGGGGAGGATAGGTCCGCTGTTCAGCCGACGCTATCGCTCTCAAGTTCTATGTGGTCAGATCGGTGAGTCCGACATCCACTGTTGTACTAGCAGAGGAAGGATAGGGAGGATGCTGGACGTAGGTTATGATGGGAGGATGTGTTAGTTAGCACTGTTGGGGGTTTAGTATTCCTTGATTCCGAGTTAGTGGAAGTAGGCACCCTTCCTGTACTTGATTGATTAAACTAATGTAAACATAAAGACAATGATGTTAAAACGTAAAGGGTTAACTGTTAAATAACCGAGGATGTTAAAGTAATTATACTATAGATTATGCTTGCTCTTCTGCATGGGGGTAGATACTATTGTTAGTTAGCAAGTATGCATAGGTGGAATGGGGTTTGTTTATAGTACATGTCCGACATGTGCATACACTGGCCATGCATGCACACCTCGTACATGTACAATATTACTGGTGTATAACATACTTGTCATACTTGAATAGTAGTATAAATGTCATAGAAAACTCAGTTAAGGGTACATCAATCAACTTAGGTAATGAATGGTTAGGTTGTTAATGTGTAAATAAGTGAATTAGTAATTATATGAAAACATTGTAATAATAAACTAAGACAAGTATCGTCAGTTAACATTGTCATAGAAGAACTGTTGTGAATAGGGTAATGATAGTGTCTAATTAATTAGTAAAATTGTTTAAGCCCTCACAAGTGCTTTGTTCATAAGAACAAGGATGCTATGTTGATGATAGGGTACCCATGTGATAAACAAATAATTAAAAATACTATGATTGATTCACCTTTTATTATTGTCAAAGGGTGATTTAATTATTATTATTAATTAATAAATGATATTCCAGCAACATTTATATCCCTATTGTAACAAATGCAATATAAGTAAGATTTAAAATATTGATTTATAAATTAATATTGTGTGATTAATTCCATTTCAAAAGTTAGCCATAATAAGATAATCATTTTTGGAATAAACGTGATGTGATGGAAAATGGATATTTAATTATTCAATGTTAATCTTGGAATTTAAACCTCAAGCTAAGTAGTCTCGACGGATAAGGTGGATCATTAAGACACATCATGTCCAAGTTGACAAGGGGCAACTAATTATATAATATTTTATTAATTACATTAATAACATTAAAATATCAAGGATGGAGGATAGACTTGTATTTAATGAAACTTGTCCCGAATGGATAACTTTGGGGTGATAATCCCCACCGTAATAAATATTTACGACCGTCAATCCAAAACCAACTAATTTTTCCATGAGAGTAATTAATTATACATTTTTATAAAGAACCGTGTATGAATGAACTAGTGATAGGGGTAAATGTTGAGGGGCTCGAGAGGGGGATTTTGGGGCGGTGGAGTAAGCCCAAGATATTCTCGAGGAAGGGAAATTATATAGAGGGGGAGAGCTTGGAGAAAGGGGAGTTTGGTATTTTGGATTGGGGAAGAAAAGAAGTTTTCAGAACAGAAGATTGGGAGAACAGAAAGTTTGATTGGAGAACAGAAGAATTTTGAGAACGGAAGGAAACACTGCTCTCGGGATTATCAGATTGTGGGCTCGGGGGCTTGGAAATCCTTTGATTTCCAAGGGCCAGCAAGATTATAGCTGGTCGGTAGGGTGGACACTTCAGTTTGGCTGTCTAAGGGGTTATACAACCTGCTACAACTTACGGTTAGCATCAGCATCAGGTAATTTCCGTTATTTACTATTATGCTAAATCTTACTGTAAACATGCAAACTTACTATTTACTGATTTACTGCTATTTACTGATTTATTAAGTTGTGAAACCTATTCTTATGCTGGAACATGATTGTTGAAAAGAAAATAACGATATGTTTGTTTATTTTAAATTACGAATGTAAGGTTAGTGAAAACACCACAGTACACTAAATATTATTTAGGCACATAGTAATTCTTAGAAATCCACTTCCATAAACTGATAAAGTTTAAAACGTAGAAAATTGAACCTGAAATTTTACATAGTGCTCTGCCGTAAAAACCAGAGCACTACATTGCTTCTCCATATCCAGTTGTGTGGGAAACTTCAATTAAATATAAGTGTTCATTGTTTATTTATGATAAAATTGTGTATTATGGATGACTAATAATTATGCTAAATTGAATGAGATGACCCAGTTTGAATGATCCAATTGATTTGTTAAAATTGAATGATTGAAAATAGCATAAGATGAATTTATCTCTGTGCAAGATTGATTGTTATGACTGTGTTGAATATGCTGATACATACATGTTGTGTGTATGCAATTGATTTTAATTCCGCTGTGTATTTTTAATATGCATTGCACATGCATTAAAATGCTATTGCATTTAAATTTAAATGAAATTTGATAATACGACCTCAATGGGGTACTTTAGCACCCTGCAGATCCATCATGTTCCCTCCACCGGTCGATTCTGTGGGAGGGGACGTGACAATTATGCAATGGAAATGGGACACAATCACGATGGATTTCATTACAGACCTACCCAAATCTAAAAGGAAAAATGATTCTATTATGGTGGTAGTTGATAAGCTCACTAAAGCAGTACACTTCATACCCGTCAAATCTATCTACAAGGAAATTAATCTAGCTCAAATTTTCATAAAAGAAATGTTTAGGCTGCATGGCATACCAAGGATGGTGATTAGAGATAGAGATACAAAATTTACATCAAATTTTTGGAAAGCTTTATTTGTAGGCATGAATACTAAGTTGAATTTTAGTACTGCGTATCACCCACAAACAGATGGGAAAATGGAATGTGTAAATCATGTACTTGAAAATATGTTGCAGATGTATGTTATGTTCAACAACCAAGTAAGTGGGAAGAGTTTTTGCATTTAGTTGAGTTTTCCTATAACAATAATTACTAGGATTCTCTCAAAATGAGTCCTTTTGAAGCACACTATGGAAGAAAATGTAAAATACCTTTGAGCTGGGGAAATCTAGAAGACCAACTAACTTTGGGACCAAAAATTTTAGAGTAGATGGAACAGGTGGTGTGACAAATAAAACAAAATCTCAAAACAACTGAAGATAGACAAAAGAGTTATGCTAGAACCAGAAGAACAACGAAGGGATTCCAAGTAGGAGATCATGTGTTTTTAAGAGTGAAACAAAAAGGAAGTTCTTTAAGAACTAGAACCTATACCAAGATTGCACCTATATTTGTGGGTCCCTTTGAAATTTTAGCCAGAGCGGTACCAGTGGCATATCAACTAGCACTACCCCCTCATTAAAATTCATGATTTCTTTCATGTATCTCTTTTAAAAAAGTATGTCTATGATCAAACTCATTTTATTGACTGGGATGAGCTCTAGGTGGAATCGGAAGGAGAGGTTCTTATAGAACCAGTACGTATATTAGACCAGAGAGAAATAATGCTCTGGAAGCGGGCAATCACTCACGTTAAAGTGCAATGGGAGCATTACACTCTGGAAGAAGCCACCTAGGAAAGAGAAGATGATATGAGACAAACATATATCCTTTCCTATTCCAATAAGAATATGCTGATTAAAGTTTCACCGAGGCCGGTGAAAGGATTTAGGGGGGAGGATTGTAATATCCCCCGGTTAAAGATTGAATTATTAAATGAACATATAAAACAGGGTAATTTCCTGATAAAGTTTTTGAGTCTGATATTTTAAACATCATGTACATAAATAAGTACTTGATTATTTTAATTTAATTAATATATGAGTGTGAGCGTCCTTGCAATGATTTGAAAGAATACATATTAATTTAACCGTGGATCTTTACTCATCCCTAATGGGACAAGTGGCCCAATGTGAGGGAATTGCTTACTAACCAGGAAATTCCTAGGCAAATAAAAGACATTCCTAGGAAGGAAAGAAGTTTCCTTCAGGAAATTGAAAAAGGAGAGCTTTCAGGATCTGTATTGTGAGATTTCAGGCCTAGAAAAGGAATTGGAGCTTTTAGGCTTTGTGTTCCATAGCTTTCAGGCTCATTTAGTAACCCTACCCATAGAGTTTGGTGGCACCTGGAAGAGGATGGTTGGTAGGTTAGATTGAGTTCTGGGCAAGGGGGTGGATACTTGCAACCTTTTCTGGCTTAGAGATCCTAAGGCTGGGTGGAGCGGGGATTCTTAACACTCAGTAAGTCTTGATTTTGGTCTCTCTCTTTATCCTTAACAAATAAAGTCGTATAAACTGTTAGATTAATGACTTAAGCATTATTAATGATGATTAGGGATTTAAGCATTCATATTGGCGATTAAGATGGTATTGGAGATGGTATTGGTTACAGGATGATTATGTTTAATTCTTATGTGTTTACAACTACACTGAATTAATTATGTATTCTATTGAGAAAGAAGTTATGATTTGGATTTTTGAATAAGGCTATTGAAAGTGTTAAGGCCGCAATCCTACATGTTAAATATAAAGAAAGACAATGGAAACCCAAGATATTAATTTCATGGTTTATTGATAGCCAATAGGTAAACTTATGTTATCCCTTAGAAGTTACGCTATGCAAATGCTAGGAGATAACATAAACTCACACAAGTTAAATGATGTGAAAATTGGTATAAATGCGTTGGTCGTTATACTATTATAACTGCAAAATAATATGGTTTTTTGCCTTCACAAACTTTTTAAAACTAATTTTTATGTCATGAACACGCCGAGGAGGCTAAATTTTCTTAAGCTCGACAATAGAACTGAACACTATATTGTTTACAAACATAGTATATTATTCAGAAAAGCACTATTCACGACTATATATATATACATAAGAACGTTTATGCAAAGACAAAATACTGGGAAAATCTATTTGGGGCTTCGAATTAGTTAAAAGTATTGATAATATTCACTAAGATTATAATAGACGGAATAATAGCAAACATGATCCACAACATTACAACAGTTTACTAGCTATAAACTAATAGTTGAGACGATTAACACAAAATGTCTCCTCTATAAGATCGAACAGAGATGGTTATGGCCCTTTCTTATCACAAGACTTCAGTAAATATAATACAAAGTAGTATGGGCGTGGAAGCCCTCTAAAATCCCTAGAAAATGTCATGGCCAAATGCCTATAAATTAAAATTCTATCCCTCATAATGGGAAATAACTATTACAATGAAAACGTCTCCCATGGAGGCTTACCACAAATGTAAAAGGCATCCTAAAATAAGTGAGGCAATTCGTTATTATATTCAAGCAAATCAAAGTTATAATTGTTATAATTCCTTGAAAAATATTAAAATTTTAAGTCCTACTATTGTAGGAGACCGATAGATATTTTCAAAAATCAAAGTATTTCTCATTTTAAAAATAGTTTAGAATTTAAAAACTACAAATAATATTATAAAATAATTCTCACTATTCTAAACATTATTAATTATTTAAAAATTACAATTAACATTAAAAACCTAGTTTTTACTGTTTTCCATTTTATATTTTATAAGAATCATAATCAGTCAATTTCTTATCTTATTTGCAAATTTGCAACCTACAATAAAGGTAACAACTCTTGTTTCCCACATTGAGCACACCTTTATAACCAAAACTCTATACATTGGTAGTTTCTCTAATCTCTAATTGATATACTTAATTGATATACTTGGAAGTTGTTTCTACATCAAATTTATAGTTAAAAGTTCTAATTAATATACTTTGAAGTTTTTTCTACATCAAATTTCTATTTAAAAGATCTAATTAATATACTTGGAAGTTGTTTCTACATCAAATTTCTAGTTAAAAGTCATTGTATGGAAATATATGAAGTATGGTTTAATTTGGTATGTCCTTCACATATATGATTCGGGTGGAGCTATTAAACTGACCTTAATGCTGCTTACTCCACGCTGCTTACTGACCGGAGGGCAGAGTACGACGACCTCGGGCCAAACAATCTCCATCTGGGCACGCAATGCATCTAACCACTTATGCACCACGTTATTCAGAGACAAGTCTATCTTTCCTACTTCATTTGTGGATGGTTTCTTCTTACTGTTACAGTGGATTTCATGTCGCGCACCCTCAACCTGTATTAGTTGGCTGGGCATTCGGTACAAAATCTAAATTACGAGAATACTTTTTACGGAAGCTTGTCTTATCGAGCTGCTCTACCTTCCGACAAAAACGATTAAGCACCAACCATTTTTATCTTTGGCTTTACGTGAGGTGTAATGATTGATGAATATATGGTGTTAGTCAAAATTTACAAGTGGTTTTACAATTTTGAGTCACATTGTTTAGAAAGTTAGGTAAGGAGGTTGATTGTTATTATTATTTTTATTTTTTTCAATAAATAAGCAATTATTTATTGATGGGAGTATCAGTTATTCATTGCCTGATGGGAGTATGAGATTCAACTCTAAACTTGTTTCTGTATATAAAAATACTGGCTCTCTTTTCACCACTTTAGAGCTTGCAGATGGAACATCCATAACAGCTAAAGGTCGGGTTAATGTATTTTGTCTTCAAGATTTCTAAATCCGTGTTCTGCGTTATTTAAAACTGATTTGATTTGGTTATGGTGGCCAGATCGTAATAGGTTGTGATGGCATGCATTCAGTAGTTGCAAAGTGGAGGTGGAGGTGGTGGCAAACCTCTATTTCTTAAAAAGTTGAGGACTAATAAATTGAAGAAATTTATGGATACATTATTTTTATTTATCTTAATTTCTATCAATTGTCCACATCTCCAAGTAAATAGATCCTTCTTATAACTTTCTACAAATAAAATAAGTGACAATGTTAAGAACATTGCCACTAAGTGACTCTTGTTATACATTTTTATTTGTCATTTTTAAAAAAATTATGTAAATGATTATATTTTTTTATAAATTTAATCTTTTTAAGATGATACAAACTTGAGTAATGGTCTATAGAGAACATGGAGCAGAGGAGAATGCCCCGTACATGGTGACGTGTGCTTCTCGTAGTTACCCACCTCTAATTTTAATGACTAGTCTACACCAACAACCAAACTATCACTTCCATTGGACGTTGGTAATGTGGGCGATCAAGGCAGCGAACGATGATGACACTATTAGATAAGAATGAGAATTCGGAGTTCTAGGTCGAGATTTATTCTTGTATAATTGTGGTAGAGAGTAAATATCGTCTAACATTTTATGGTTGAAAATTCAAGGATTCGTAAAATTCACTGAGGTTTCTATATTTTAAGAAAATTATGGATCCTTAAAGTTCTCTCTACTCCCTTTTGACTAAACCTTGACATTCAACAAAAAAAAAAACATAAAAATACAATTTCAATCCATGACAAGCTTTCTCTTTGGTTGGAGGTTTATGATGAGTGATATGGCTCTCTGTGTGGGTGATCTAGGAGGCAACAAAGGATGACAAGAAAAACCCATATGCCCCATGTCCTAAAGGAAATTGGGGAAGCAAAAGAAATCTTCTAGGTTGTCATCTTAGCTCTGGTTTAGAGAAAGATTGAGGGAATGGAAACCTGGGCCGAGCAAAAACAACAACCGATCTTGCTCATCATGGAAGTGACATGTATTCTTATCAAAATATAATAAAATATTATAATAAAAAAATATGTCAACTATTTAAAACATTTACAATTACATATATATAAAAACTATAGAAATGAGATAAATTAAAATGCTTCTTCAACATTTACAATTACATATATATAAAAACTATAGAAATGAGATAAATTAAAATGCTTCTTCAACATTTACACTTTAAAAAAAGGGTTTGCACTTTAAGACTAGCTGCTTGATATATTCTTTTAAGATGGATCTATGATGGTGAAATATATGAAGGTTAAACTGTCTTGACATCTATTGGGGAAGCCTCTAATGCATAGCAATGAGAAACAATATCTTAAATGGAATATACTCAACAAATTAGTGTAATCTCAAGATTTGGGGCTAAATTAAATATCTTAAACAATGCTACAACTAGCATGGTTTTCAAAGAAAAGATCACAAGACAACCCAATGCAGCTCCTTCGACAACAAAGGTGCAAACTGTTTCCATTTCAGATGATTAACTATATTCTTCGAATCAAATTTCTATAAATACTTTAACTAATCAAACGATCTAAAATTAAAATGCATCACCGAAAAAAATATTCAAACATATCTATATGTTGTAAATTTATCCCAAAATGAAGTTAATCCATATTTTTCCTATGATATTAGGGTAACACAAACTCTTGAGTATCTCGGGATTAAATAATTACATTTGTGAAAAAGATATTTCAAATAAATCACACAAAAAGGTAGAAGCTTTAACATTTCTCAGGAATTTGGAATCTGGTGCATGAAACCTTGTTCTTCCACTGAAAGGTAATCCTTATTCATGGACAGGCTGTTAAACATATTTTGTCAGGAATTGAAAAAAAAAAAAACATAAAATCTGATGAGATGTTACTAAGTAGACACTGCATATATAACTCAGAAATTTTAAGCTAGACTTAGCTTAATCCTAGCAACATCTATTAAACATCCATTTAACCTAGTGCACACTGTTCCATTGACGCCCTATGACTTACAGTCCCAACTACCTGGATCTGTATTTTTTCGATGAAAGTCTACAACGCCGCATTTAATACAGAAGATAACTTGCATAATGCCATTCAAAATGTATGTAGAAAACTTGCAGAAGCCGTTCAAAGTGTATGTAGCATATTACTCAGTTCGTTATTCGCCTATGCAACTTGAACACTTTCCAGGCCTGCACCAAAGTAGTATTTTTCTATGTAAAAGGCCAAAATAGCATTACTAGGAAAACATATAGATTCAAACACATTTGCATTCAAATCACTGTTACCTTACCCTTCAAAGTGGAGTCACATCGAAAACGTCGTTCAAAGGCGTGGTTGAAACCAGAGAAGCCCAATTAAAAAAATTTAATAATATGGTTTATACACCTATCTATCAACCATAAAACCCACACTCATTTATATAATAACTGCTTACCTCATTGGGACCGAGACGCGCATTTCGCTCTCCCAAATCGGAAAGATCTTTGAGATTCAGCTTATTGAGCAAGTTAATGCTGGTGATGGTTGACGAGGGAGAGATATCCAAATCGTTGGTGATTATGAAGGTAACGGTCTCCTTCACATAACCTTCCCCGCTGCTCCCCGTGTGATTAGTGATATCTCCGGTGGAGGGGTTCTGCAATTGCACTGGATAGGTCATATTTCGACCGCAGGCACAGCGGCCACCACTCTGAGTGGCCATATAATGGGTAGGGCCACCACTCTGAGAACCGCAAACGTAATAGACAATAGGAGCGGACTTTATTCTCAAAATGGCATTAGGATTGCTACACATAACGCTCGGCTCCAGTAAATGGGATTTATCGGCATTCATAAACATAGTCTGGAGTTTCTCTACACTCTTGTAAAGGTTCGAGAGGGAGCCAACTTTCTTTGCTTGTTTTAACTCTGAGAGTAATTTCATAACAGAACCGATTGGCAACGTGAGAAAGCTAAAGAGAAGATCTGCAAAATCCTTTCCTGCCTCAGCATACAATATCTTACCAGTTTTTTCGTTGATTAGAAACCTCAAATTCATGCAAATAGCAGCATCAGCATCAGTATCACTTGCCATCTTGATCACCACACAAATTCTCAGGGAAAACCAGATATCAAAGTAAAGGTCAGGTAGAGGACATTGTCGTCATTTAAAGGACCCCAATTAACCTAGACATGGTTTTGGATTCCCAGAATCCATGGTTTAACCGAGCTCATGGTATTTGAATGGGTCATTATTCTGTAGGGCGCATAAGGTGAGCCTTTCCAAATAGGCAGCACCGAGAGCCTTTGGACTTGACTCATGACGGGACGAAGACTTGTCCGGATAGTGGTGAATGCGTCTACCATGAATTGCTTTAAGTTTCAGGTACTAAAACCTGTCCTATGGTACGTCTGAATGTCTCTGAATTGGAGTGATGACCGTGAATTTCAGGTAAGTTTCAGGTACTAAAACCTGTCCTATGGTAAGTTTCAGGTACTAAAACCTGTCCTATGGTACGAAAACTTGCAAGTAATGCCAGCTAATTGTAATGCCTTTGAAAATTTGTGCACTGCGCACCAAATGGATTGCCACTTTACCATGATTGAAATGATGGTTTTCTACATGAATCCCTTGAACTATGGCTTTGGTTATGATTTCATCATGTGGGTTTAGGTGTCTGTCCTGAATTATATAAAATTTGAAAGGCACCAAAGCAATAATCATGTGCATCCATTAAAAATTGGAATGTTAAAATTTTGTTTTGGGATTTCATTTGAGCCTTAAGCTTTATAATTATGTATATGTGGGGCATATACTTTACTATTATGTATATGTGTATATGTGGAGCATATAGTGACTACTTCTATAGATTAGTATTAATTGGTAATATACTAGCATTTGCTCCTTGAGGGGCAAAAGTGAACGTGAAGAGATTGGTCATATTGAAGTTTCGACCACTCTTTAAAAAACAAATACCATGGAACTGGAACGGTCGGTCAAACTCAAGAGTCGACCGTTGTAAAGTTGATGGTAGGGTCATCTCTTGACATCGACCAATCTTTACAAAGGAAAATGTGCAGGATAACAAAATTTAAACCCAATAATGCTGCAAAAATTCAACTTTTTCAAGATCAATTGGAACCTAATAAGATCTTGAGGTCAAACTACAAGTTCGAGCCTATGATGTATCGACCCAAACTTAAGTCCGACGATGTTACATCCACTTGTTGAGGCCTTGAGGGTGCAGGGTAAGTGCAAGGTGTTGGAATGGGTTCCAAGGCTCCCAATAGACGGTGAAAACCCAAACTGAAAGGCTTCGAAAGACCCTACGCAAGGGCAGTTCTATCCCCATCCTATTTGGTATGATAATCTCCCATGGATATTCGGCATCTACTGGCACTCTAAGAGTTGGTGGGCTTGATCAATAGATCAGTTCTCCAATTAATGGAAAACAAAAGTGTATAACTTAGTCTGTACTAACTTAACCTGTCTAAGAAAAGGGATCTAATATAAGCCAGACCTAATCTAAGGGAAAGCTGGTTGTTGTGCAAATCGACCTTGATGTAAAATAAATAAGTTTGTTTGTCAGCTTCAACAAAAATGTTAAAAGAAGCATTCACTTGTTCACTTAGATCATAATCAATTAATGAAAATTAAATGACAACAATTTAAGTATTTAAACTTGTTCAAGATTAACCTGTAATCACTTTGTTTATTGAAAAATTAACAATGATGAAAATTACTGTGGATCAAATTGCAGAAATAGATAAAGAAAATATCTTAATTAAATAAACTTAATAAAATATTTTCATGCAAGGATCATTCATAAAGAGAAATATGTATTACATATCTATGCATTAATTTGTGTTTTGCAAAAGATCGCATACACTGTAGATGACAATCTGAAGTAGGAAATCATATGCTGTCAAAGAAATTTGAACAATTAAACAAGAGATGATTCAAAAGGTTACTTTACTGTATTAATCGAAGTTCTGCAAAAAATTACAAAGCTCTGTTAAGACAGAGTGTCTCCAAATCGTCTCCTGCTGAGGCATTCCTCTTTAAATAAGAAATTACAACCGAGCACAAATGGAAATTCCCAAAAGATGGGGATTACAAAATTTGGAATTAGCCTATAGATCCAGAAAATCTTGCCACTTATCATGTATTTCTAACAACTAATCTATGTTTGGATAATTGATGGATTCTGGACCTTCAACAAAATTTGCAAATGAGATTCATTTCTTAATTCCGAGAAGAATCCCGTAACAACGACTTACTGGCTGCTTTTATCAGAACACAAATGATCTGAGAATTCCTCTTTAGAAACCTCCAGATGATTTTCAACGTCGTCAAAAACAGAAAAATCAATTAGTGGGTCCTCCTCCCTGAGGGACGGTGGACCGATCAAGACTTTATTTATTATAAAATCCTGAATAATGGAGTCATCTGTGACCATTTGTTCTTCAGGAAACTCCCTTTTCTTCCTCTGAGGGGGTTGTATGCAGACAAATAGAGTTTCAAAATCCCCATCTTCGCTTCCACTGCTTGTATCAGGATCACCTGCTTCAAAAGGTGGTGACATAGGTTCTTGATATAGCAAGGACTGAAGTTCTTCTTCTACACAACATTTGTCCAAAGATTTGTGATATGTCTGCATATTGCTCATACCAGATGGTTAGAAGAAAAACCTCCAAAGATTAAATTCAAGATTTTTTCTAAAGAATCTAGACGAAGAACAAAATGCCTCACACTTGTCATTGTATTTAAGAAAAAATAACAGAACGATTATGATTAAGTATGATGAGCTGCCATGATTAAAATCATGCGATCTGAAAACTGCAATCATATAAACTTGAAAGAAACAACTCGTAGCATGTGTTGAAACGATTTGGATTATGACGAAGTACAAATTTAATAGAATTACGCACGACTTGAATTCGTATCCAAACCGTACATTGTAGATCAATCAAATCAGCAATGATGACTCCAAATTTGATCAGGAGGTCAAAACACAGTATGAAACCTGGCCGCAAGAACAACGAAAAACAGAGAATTCAACGTATGTTCGAACAATGGAATCTCATCCGTTGAATCGAAGGAATCGACGACAGAGATTAATCACTGTAGGACGCGGGATCGGGTCTTAGAATGTTTTATTAAGTTTTGGGATTGCAAATTGGCCCAAAAAACGTATAAACGGATTTTCGAAAGTGTATATGGTTGGGGCTCCCGTGCTCAGCTGAAGCATGCGATCTGTTGTGGCCACAACACAACCAAATTTGTAAGTAATGACCCGACCATATACACTTTCGACCTTTTTAAAAATAAAGTGACATCAAGTGATATCGACTACAACAACATTGACCAGTGTGGATATCGACCATATTGACCATAACTAACTCGAGTGACGAAATTTGTTTCTTTTACTTTGCAAAGCAATGTGCAATTGGCATGTTAAGGAGTTTTAGCATTTGTTTGTTGTGCAATGTAACAAAGCTATTAGTTGTGTACAATCCACTGATTCAAGCGACCACGTTCAAGCCATCTCAATGAAGGAGTCAACTATCGACCTATCTGGTTTGAATTGAAATTTTGTTTGTGAGAAGTTCGCCCAATAAGTCATGTGGTTAAGCACTCCTCATATGCCCGCCTAATGTCACTTAGTAATACTCGTCAATTGTCCTGGCTGGAAACCACCGAAGTCTTCATGATAAATGGTTTGTCGAGAGGAAAAGAACAGAAGGAAATAAAGTTAGTTTGGGCATATTATGGGGCAATAGGTCATACTAGCGTATGCAATATGTCAACCAACATATGCAAAATGTCGACCAAAAAGTAATACCGACCATATGTGGTCCACTATAATTTACAAAGTCAACCGAAATTACAAACTATATCCTCGACTATATTTTTAATAAGGTAGTGACTCGACCATGTTAAATATCGACCATACTATAATCAATTGAAGATGACTCTCAACTAATTAGTATCGACACGACTACATCGACCATATTTACAATAGAATGACTTATCAAACCGACCATAGTTTAGAAAAGAAAACTACAATGCCGACAACTTCTAATAATAATGACCATAAGGTCGACCATTTCATATCGACGGGACAACTTTTATCAACCAACTTAGAGTTATGTCGACTTCGTGTCACCGTCTATATATTCGACTCTATCCAAAAATGTGATGGTCGACAAGTCAACTAATTGTTCTAGTCGGCAACGCATTTTATCATCTGGCCATAGTCATCCTTTGTATTACTTCAATATAAATTGATTCACAGGTCAAATTAATATGGCATGCTTCGATGGATGCCAACCAATCTCCATATGAGTAGTGCTCTGACCCAACAAGTCGAAAATCCATGGCTCAAAAAGATCCAAGCAAGTTGATCTGAAAACTGGTCAAATTTATGAACTCGAATAACTATCAATGCAATCAATAAAGACAGATATTGCTCGACGTATTACTGTAGTCTTCTCCCGATTGCTTGACATGTATCATTTTAGTTGATTGCTTCAGTTGATGACCAACTCACATCACAGAACAACGTGTCCTTCTGCAACTAACGATGTAGGCAGATAAGAATTTGATAAATTTGTTTGTTGGAATATAATTTTTGACTTGTAGAATGTAATTGGTCGATGTTAACTATTGGTCGACCACTTATTTTGGTTGGGTTGGTTAACATGATATTCCATTAAAAAAGTGGTCGATGCCAACATATGGTAAATATATTTTTTGGGATTTTGTCGATGTTTAAGTCGGTTGATACGAGTCAATCTTTGAAGTCACTTAAATTTGATGAGTTGGTTAATATTTTATAAATGGTCGACCATTACACTATGGTCGATAATTATTTGGTCGATCTCTTATATATTAATTTTATGGTTGATATTGTAAAGTGGTCGAGCCTTAATATTGGTAAAGTACTGTCGACTTCCATCTCATACCTGTTGGCTAACTACCTGTTCGACGCATTGTTACCAAGAGGTCGCTTTGCTCATCCCCACGTTCCAGAATAATGTTAGCTGTCAATTTGATGAGGTGCTTACAAAAGTTACAAAGAAGACTATCTTACATGTTTGTTGCCAATGATTTATGTGCGTCAAGTTATCGGGTGTCAACCAGAAAAGACAAGAGCACTTCAAAGATAGAGTAATGAATTCATCGACGTCAAGCCGATCGATTGCATCGTCGGATGCTCCAGTCGCCAAGGTGACTGTCTACAGGATTTGCTTGCAAAAGAGTATCAGTTGGTCACAATGATATTCAAGAAAAGTAAAAGCATCGACAATGAGTAATTGTGATTGTAGCAGTAATAGCTGGAGATGAGAAAAGTAAGAGGAAACTGCAAATGATGAAAAGGAAGCTAACAATGTTGTGGTGGACGATAGCGATGCAGATGCATTGATGGTCGATATGAACAGGTTGCAAAGCTTAAATCTATGGTATTATGGGGGAGTTATAAGTTTGCCCAATTACATTTGTAAATTTCAAAATTTGGAGACATTAAAATTGGTCTACTGTCATCAACTCAGGCAGTTCTTGACTGGCAAAGAAAGCAGGGATTGACAACATTGAAGAAAGCAGGGATTGTCGACAATGTTAACCTGTGGGTCGACAATCGAGAGTAACAAAATCTATCGAAGGGTCGACAGAAAGGGGGTGGCCGTACCACGACCAGTCGGAAACCGACTATTCTGGGAGAATTTATTAACGGAAACATAAATTTCCTGAACTAACATTAGCTGCAAATAGTCTAAAAATGCTTCAGACTGTTGTATGATTTGTTAAGAGAAGAATCACAGGAAGTGACATTGGATGCTGAGAAGTTTCAGGAATTAAAAACACTGATTCTAAAGCTTATAAGATCTCATGCTTGGGAGGAATTTATGGAGCTTATGCTTGATGCTAAACAATATCAATTAGCATAAGAATGGGCTACTTCTGGACAGTCTTGATCACTACTAAAGTCTTGATGAACGGAATTGCTCTGTGGTTGATTGCATCCTTCCAGGAGTTCATTACCACGGCGTGATTCTGTAAATTCTTAGCATGCCAGATCAGTTATACTAAACGGAAGCTCCAACAGGCCATTGGAACCATTGACAGAAGCATAATCACTCCACGACCAAAATTTACTCTAAAAAAAACAGAAATTGTCTTACTCTAACAAAAAAAGAAATTGGCTCTCCGGTAAATGAAAATAAATCCTAATGATCAATGATTTAAGCTTTACGAGTTCTTGATTCTGCGTCGGGAGAGAGGAGGGAGGAGGTCTGCAGAGGTCCGAGGTCGAGGAGGTCAGAAGAGGTCGAGCAGGGAGGAGGTCGACGGAGGTCAGAGGTAGAGGAGGTCGGAAGAGGTCGAGCAGGTCCGAGGTCGGAGGAGGTTGAGGTCGAGGAGGTCAGAGGAAGTTGGAGAGGTCGAGGAGGTTAGAGGAGTTCACTGTTACTGCTTAAGTTGATATGCCAGTTACTTGGAATCTACTATTGTTGCATTTCTCGTTGTGTTGTTGCACTTTTGTAGGCACTAAATAGTGGTTAATTAGAATAGTAGGAAAGTATTCAACCCATTAAGTTTGAATCATAACATTTGAATTGGTAGTGATATAAAATCCTGTAATTAATTATATGGTATTCAACGTATAAGCTTTGAACAACAGTAGAATTTGAAAGCGATATCAGAGCAACAAGTACTTAAGAAATATACAAATTCATATAATAATAATAATAACCATTTGATAGGCCATGTTTCAGACTAATAGCGGCAACGATCTTAATGTCTCTGAATGTTTAGTTAATGTCTTAATAAGTTGCAATGTTGTTTTCCAGGCACTTGGAAAACATCACCTAAATAAATCTTGAAACAGAAAGAATTATTGTTTATTTAGATAGTAAAACGGTGATTAAGATTTTTGTTTATAAATAATAAAATGGTTGTTAAGTTTACTGTATTTTATACGCAACTGTGTTTTAAAGTAAAAGCATGGCACCATTAAAATATATGTTGAAAGTAGGCCATGGTGGCTACGGTTGCTCCCCTTCCCGATTGGATTGGATTGTCGATGAACATTATTTCGCTCACGTTTTTATTATAAAAAATTTATGTTCCCTCTGTATTCAAACATTGAATAATATCAGCAATCTGCAGACGTCTCATAATAGTATCTGTGATTTTATTTTTATATAATAGTCGAGTCCATGAATTGTAAAAATATTGTAATTGGTCGAGTCTTAAAGTTGTGGTCGGGGTTCGACCATATTTTTCAGCTAGCCATCTCGATAGCTTCTTACCATTTTTGCTAGGATGTCCGAGTTAGAAGAACTCCCAACAGTGACAAAAGCAGAACTAGTAGCGCGTGATGTGAAGGTGGAAAACATAATTCATTACTCGTCTATTCAGAACAATGAATTTCTTCTTCTGAGTCTCCAAACCAACAGAAAACCTGGAAGCCACATTCTTTAGCAATTTCTTTGGCAATATATTCTATATGTTGAATCTCAAAATTCGCTAGTTTGAAAGGCAGTCGGTCTAGAGCTTTTGGCATTAGATTGAATGAGCTAGTTATAGTGGGTTTGTCAGTCGATGAAGCAGCATCTTTCTCTGGCCTTGCACAACGGCACCTGCAAGGTGTGCAATGGGAATCCTCTTGGCATGAGTATGGGTCAGTACTGAATCTGCATCCATCACCATAAAGAATGGATGTGATTCTGACAACAAGTGGTACTACAGTCCCAAGATGTTAAAACAGTATCGACCTGCAAGGTGTGCTTTTCAATTTATTTGCTTTGTCGAAAAGTCATTATAATTCTGAAGGTGTGCAATGGGCATCCTCCTGGTATGAGTATGGGTCAGCACTGAATCTGCATCCATCACCATAAAGACTGGATGTGGTTCTGACAATAATTAGTATTACAGTCCTAAGATGTCAAAACAGTATCGACCATATATTAGCAAAGTTATTGCAAGAAAGAAATAAACACACTCTTGAACGGTGTTTATAAAGAAAAAAAGTAGAGACCTGATAAAGCAATCTAAATTATAACTACAAATTTGAAAATTGCAAGATAGGTTGCAAAAACAAATGTGATTTAACACAATGGTACAACAA
The DNA here is from genome assembly GCA_027924585.1 of Larix kaempferi. Lineage (NCBI taxonomy): Eukaryota > Viridiplantae > Streptophyta > Pinopsida > Pinales > Pinaceae > Larix > Larix kaempferi. Next base: position 30,830,964 of record BSBM01001051.1, on the reverse strand, counting down.
AACTAAATAATATAATATTGAAGTCTGCTCATTGGTGGTTTCACGTAGCACTTATGTATAAGTGTGTATACAAAAAGGTGTAGTTGCTAAGCATGGGATAGAAAGTACAAAAGTCAAAATTGAAGAATGTTGGGGAAAGTGTTTTTAAAGGTACAGTTCAAAGCTTGCAAGCAATTGGACGTTTATTAAGCACAATGTGTTCACTTTCATCAACTATATCGACAGGGGATAATGATGGAGAAACCTCTTCTGACATCACAAGAAGCACCTTCAAGCGAGCATTTGAATTAAAATTCTATGTCTTTACTGATAAGGTTATAAGGTACTGTCGAGTACAAACATGTTGAACAATTTCCAAGAGAGTCGTGTGATCATTTGATAGAAGAAAAAAATATTTTGTAGAGACTCCCATAAGTTGTTGCGCATCATCATCAAAAGCTATAATACCATATAGTTGTCTAGTAGCATCCATATTATCAAGTTTGAGTATGTATTGGTAAGCACACTCGGTAAACTCCCCATCACATTTTGCACAATGCCAAATATTGCCAACTTTGTGGAAATTTTTTTCATGCATTGTATTCCATTGACAAATAGGGGGCATGCAAGGAAATGAAAGTCATTGATGTTAATATGGGTGATTGTACCAATAATTGAATACCAAGTTGCTTTCTCAGAGGGTTGGAGAGATTGTAGGACAAAGATGGAAATGCGTTTATAGGGGGTAGAAGAAGACGAGTTGGATTTTTTGCTCAAAGATGGGGAGGATGAACGGAATCCATTGTCAGCAAACCGTGCTTGGAGAACTTGAGCTTCCTCGATATCTGGGTTTATAATGAGGTTGGTGTTTGAGACTGTTCCAATGGTTTTTCCATTGAATTCTGTAACACGCCCACCTTTGATTGCAAGGATATAGGGAGTAGCTAAACCTCGAAGGTTTCCAAGATGGGAACCCTCAATTGTGCAATGCCCCCCCCCGAAATGTTATATCTATGCTATACCGGACATGTCCCTCAACCCAATTGTTCGGCGAATGGTTTCAGAGCCATCCCTTTTGCGTATAGTTGATGCAGGGGAAACATAAATGACAATTTCGAGAAGGTCAACGATGGAATTGATGGGTGTACTTTTGATGTCATGGATAGATTTAAAGTTGAAGCAATAAAAAGGAATAAGTGGGCATTCTTCCAAGCATCGTTGAATTGTTGAGGAGCAGTTTAGGAAAATCTCGAAAGCACTTTCCAAATGGTTGTATGTTGGATTAACCGGTTTGATTGTGCCATTTGAGACTATGTAGACTATGCCAACTTGTATTTCATCATATAATGAGGTAGCTAGTTCATTGAAAGCAGAGAGTTGAATCTCATCTTTGGTAGCTCTAACAAGGTCAAACCCAAAGAGTTGACCAGGGCCTTTTTGATTGGTGTAGGTGTTCATACTTGTCTTCGCAGTAACTCGTCCTTGAATGGTCCAAGTTTTGTTGGAAGGGTTGAGCAATGTGAATTGAAGAGTAGGTGCAACAAGGTTTGGCGTTGGAGAAGGTATTGCAAGTGAGGGGTTTTCGGAGTCAAGGGCGTTGTTTTTTGAAATAGATGAACTAGTGTGGGCTGTAAACCTAGGTGTCAAGTTGAAAGGGTATGGGTCTCCAATAATTGTTGTTTCTAAGGTGACAATTTTGAAGATTCCGAATGCAATAGTCCTGGCAAGAAGAATGAACATGAGTAAGTATAAGTAAAACAAAAGTTACAATTATGAGGAGTGAAAAAAAAATAAGTGAAAAGGAAGATGTAGAAACCAAATCATACGTTGCATCATGTATAGTGTTGCATGTACACTTCCTAACTTTGATGATTGAACCTTTTTGGAGTTGGTTGTTTTCCACAGCGCTATTGTAGCTAGTTAGAAGCAATGTATCGTGCTTATGAATTCCATCAGAGATAGAGATCCGAAAGCGGGCAATTGCTAAGTTAAGAGAGCTTAGTCGATCAAGAGCAACAACTTGTACAAGTGGGCATAGGTCAACAACACCATGCATTAGAAGTGAAACAGTGTTTTCAGTCAACGCAGTGTCCATAGCGTGGTAATGCTAATAGTAGGAAACATATATTGGTAAACACAAAGAAATGAATATATCCCAGTGAAGTAACCTTTCGCCTGAAAGCAGTAAATAAATCACGTCAATGATCAAATACTTAATCTCAAGAAATGACAGTCCATTGACAAAAAAAAGACTCTAGTTTCCAACAAAAAACACCAAAAAAGACAGAAAAAACAGAGTGTAGTTTTCAACAAAAAAAACAAAAACAACAGCATAATTTTAGATGAATTTTCTCTTAGCACCTTGTTTTTATTATTAAACAAGAATAGTGACAACAAGATAGCATTGTGCATATACCAAATGGGTAATATAAAGATTATTTTTCTGCAAGGACAACTTTTCTAGGAGACAAAGACAACAGAAATAGAATATGGTTTTCAACAAAAAAAATACCAATGAACATACAAGTAATTGGAGTAAATAAATGACAGTCAATTGGCAGAAACAAATTCTGGTTTTGAACAAAAACATAAAAAAAGACAGCAGAAAAAAGCAACATAATTTTAGGTAAATTTGCACTTAGAACCTTGTTTTTAAATATTAAACAGGAACAGTGACCACAAGATAGGATTGTTTCTGCAAGATCAATTTTTTAGGAGACAAAGATTGTTGCAGTGCAAATTACCTGCAAAAGTTAGTAGGAAACATATATTGGTAATCACAAGGAAATGAATATATACCAGTCAAGTAACCTTTCATCTTAAATCAGTAAATAAATCAGGTACATGAACAAAAAGACTCTAATTTTGAACAAAAAACACCCAAGAGGACAGCAAAAACAGAAGCTACTTTCCAATAAAAAACAACAAAAAAGGGAACATTATTCTTGGTAAATTTTCTCTAAGAAGCTTGTTTTTAAATATTAAACAGGAACTCTGAGAACAAGATTACTTTTCTGGAAGGGAAACTTTTCTAGGAGACAAAAAAATGAATATATACCAGTGAAGCAACTTTTCATCTGAAACCAGTAAATAATTGACATAAGCAAAGTCTAGTTTTCAAGAAAAAACATCAAAAAATACAGCAAAATCTTGTTTGAATATACTAAACAGGAACAAGATTTAGAAAAGGATAATTATAGCAAGTGAAATGAGTTTTGGTTTGAGAGGAGAACCTTTTTTTTTAATAGGAAACAAGAATCTTTCGCTCCTTAACAAGGTTGTTGGTCTGTAAAAGAGAAACAAATTAAAGGCAATTTGAATGCTGAGAAAAAACTCAGATTATGTCACAATAACAGTATTGAAGAAGAAAAGCATGAGAGAGGCTTTACCCATCGAATTTGATAAACGATCAAGAGTAAAGGCGGTGCATTGGTGTCTAAGCACATTTAACCATTGTTGCATTGAAATCTGTTGTCATATCTCCACAACATCAAATATCCAGTAGGTCCAATCCGTCAAATCCAGATATACGTCGATAGGCAGAGATCGGTACTACTAAAGCAAAGTTCATAACTTCGTGATGGATTAAACCCAAAGAAATCAATGTTCACGTGGGTAACCTTATAGAAGGTTGTTCAATGTCCAATCCGTCATTGAATGCTCAAGTTTCTAATCAAAAGTATAGATCTCGTAAGATTTTTCCATGCAGAGCTACACCACCTGTTTACACTGTATCAACGCAAATGCTGTTGAGTTTGGTCGATAGTCGAGTTGGTCGAGCCTTAAAAAAATTGGTCGCCTCTTAACTATTTGGTCGAAATGATGGACACTTTGTAACATATGGTCGGAATTCAAAATGGTCGGGTCACTTTAGTTATAAAAAAATATGGTGGATAGTTGAGTTCGTCAAGAATTTAAAAATATGGTTGATAGTCAAGTTCGTTGGGTCTTTAAAATTTGGTCGACTGTTAACTGTGTGGTCCAATTGATGGACATGCGTCGACTATTAACTGTGTAATTTTGTTTTCCGTCATATTTGTAAGATATGGTCGGAACTCAAAATGGTCGGGTCACTTTAGTTTAAAAAAAATATGGTCGATAGTCGAGTTGGTCGAACCTTTAAACATTGGTCGACTTTTAACTGTGTGGTGGAATTGATGGACACGGGTCAGAAGTCGAGTTGGTCGATAGTCGAGTTGGTTGAGCCTTAAAAAATATGGTCGATAGTCGACTGTTAACTGTGTAATTTTGTTTTCCATAATATTTGTAAGATATGGTCGGAAGTCAAAATGGTCGGGTCACTTTAGTTAAAAAAAATATGGTCGATAGTCGAGTTGGTCGAGCTTTTAATATGGTCGATAGTTGATTGTTAACTATTTGGTCGAATTGATGGACACCTCGTTTTGGTCGGCGTGAAATTATCACTGTGTAAACATGATCGACATATGAAACAGTTGATATGAATTTGTATTTTTGTTATCGTTAATATTTGTAAGATATGGTCGGGAGTTAAAATTGTCGGGCCATAGTGGAGTTGATCGAGCCTTTAAGAATTGGTCGACACTTAGTTGGTCGAGCCTTTAAACATTGGTCGACTTTTAACTGTGTGGTGGAATTGATGGACACGGCTCGAAAGTCAAAATAGTCGACTGACTTTATTTTCAAAAAAATATGGTCGATAGTCGAATTGGTCGAGCCGTAAAAAATTGGTCGCCTCTTAACTATTTCGTCGAATTCATGGACACTTCGTTTTGGTTGGCGTGAAGTTATCATTGTGTAAACATGATCGACATATGAAACAGTTGATATGAATTTGTAATTTTGTTTTCGATAATATTTGTAAGATATGGTGTCGGGTCACTTTAGTTATAAAAAAATATGGTCCATAGTCGAGTTGATCGAGCTTTTAAAAATTGGTCGACTCTTAACTGTGTCGGCTAACTTTAGTTTTAAAAAAAATATGGTCGATAGTCGAGTTGATCGGGCCTTTAAAAATTAGTCGACTGTTAACTATGTGGTCCAATTGATGGAAACGCGTCGACTGTTAACTGTGTAATGCAAATCGCTGCGACACGGACGGGGGTTTGCGTGAAAGAGGCAAAGTAATGCAAATAAGGTTGGCGTGCGCGAAAGCGGTAGGATTCCATTGGATCCATAGACAATGAATCTTTCCGAGGTGGAAGGTCACGCTTCTCCTTGGTGAAATGCCTACGACGTAACTAGTACAACCACTTAATTAGTGCCATTAACAAGTTAAGAGATGCTGGTTATTTATCCAGTTATCTATCCATGCATCAACAATTAGTTATTCATGTATCAGATACCAGTTGTCCATGAATAATTACCATTTATAATTGTTTATTTTTAATATTTACATAAATTTGATTAAGCTATGATCTTTGATGTCTTCTTCAGGTTTTGGAGCTCAAGAGAGTGGGTGAAGGAAATTGTTGCACCTGTTACATTCAACATTCAGTGAATGCTCAAGCATTCCACACATTTTCCATGGTAGGATCCTAGAGGACATATTCATTGAAACACTTCACAAATTCCTGTAGCCATCGATATTTTTCCTTATGTTGTGTGAATGGCAGTGGATGACGAGAATGACAACAACGTTCTCTACATTGCTACCTGGTGGCCTCTGTTTCACGTTTGTGCATTGTAGAGGATTTATTTCTAAGGTCATTGATGGAGATGGAAAAATTGTTTCATATGAACGTTGGTCTCACAGACTTCAATGATGCTCAAAATTTCATTAGTTTACACATTTGGGATTTTAATTCAATAAATATCTATGTTAATCATCCATTCAAAGGGTTTATGTATTTATATATTGTCTCACATGTTTGCGATTTTAATTCGATAGTTATTCCCTTCATCATCCATTCACAGGTGTTAGGTATTATAGATTGTGTCTCAGATTGACCGTAATGTAATGTTGCAGAAGAGACCATTACAACTTGTAGATCATATGTTGGAGGAAAGTATTTTATACATGGAGATAATTGAATGTAAGGCATTTTGCATTCTAGACATGGGTTGTTCATTTGGATTGAATGTTCTATTGGCTATAGAAAATGTGATCAAGGTTCTGAAAGCCAATTTATGTTTTTCCATGGGCAATCATGTTTCGCAGTTCCTGCAAGTTTTCTTTAATGATCTTCCTGCCACTGATTTCAATTCGCTCTTGAGGAGCTTGCCTCCATCAGTGATGACTGATAAGATTGGCCCATTTGTGGGGTCATCCTTCGGAAGGCTATTTCTAGATAAGAGCCTCCATTTTCCGCATTCTTCCCATAGTCCTCATTGGCGCCTATCTCAGGCATGTTTTCAAAACATATCTTTGTACTGAGAGAGGAAATATTGTAGCTCACTCAGTAAATTATATAATATATTGATTGTACTTAGCTTTATGTTTGAATGATAGGTTCCCTTCAAAGTTTTAAAAAAGAATTCAGTAGCATGGAACAAAGGAAAAATCTTTGTGGAGGATCTCTTACTATTGGAGAACCTTATTTCCGTCAATATCAAAGGATTTCAACGTGTTTATGAGAGCTCGGAGAGGGAAGCTGGTTGGAGGAGGGCACATTCTGTTGGTCTTCATCATTGTTACAATGTTGTTTCTTCATTGGGAGTGTAATTGAATTATGCCCTTTATAACTTAACTATCACCCAAACGGATGTCATTGTAGGTTAAATGTATTTTGGAGTCTGGGCTAAAGGAACCTCGTTTGCCATAAAGTTTTGGAGAGAATTTCAACAATGTCCATAGACTTGGCAGGTGATGAAACACCTCTGAAATAACATCAACAACAATAAATATTAGATCTAATACCATCCTGAGCATCATAGAAAAGAGAATGACCCTCAATCAAATATAATATAAGGATGTTTTCCTAAAGAACAAAACTATCATTTGTTTCTTTTCAAAACGAAGATCCCACTGCCAACTAGAGTCCTTTTGATAGAGAGTAGAGAGTTTGCTTCTTTTATTTGAGGCCTGGTAAAATTGTATACAAACCTTATAATTTAGGGCTTTTGGGCCTTGCCTCTTGCATAATCAAGTACATGTTTTTGAATGATGTGGCTTGGTTGGTTTTATATACTCAAAATTTACATAAAAATCAGTTTGTTTCACTTTAAATAATGAAAGTGTTTAAAAATAAAGATGATTCCAAATAAAGAGTATAGAGAAATTTTGCCTCTCTTACATTATATCTTCATGACAAGATCAAAAGATCTAGTAGAATTTTGTTTATGTGATAAGAAATCATAAATTTCATAAAAACTTGAATTGGTGATTTTGCGTACTTGGTTTTAAAGATATATTGATTAAACCTCTTTGAATTTATAAAAAAAATTCTTAATCATTTTCAATGTTGATTTTATTAGAAAAACTTGAATTGGTGATTTTGCTTATTTGGTTTTAAAGATATATTGATTAAACCTCTTGCATTTATAAAAAAAAATCTTAATCATTTTCAATGTTGATTTTATTAGAAAAAATCAACTTATTTAATGTTAAATTTGTAAGATTAAGCTATTTTTTTATTATTGAAAATTTAGAAAAAAACACTAATCCCATGGAAAATAGATAGATCTTAAAGTTTATCGTCTTCCTGAAGCTTCTTGTATAGCGTTCACCAAGAGCACACATGATGGTTTGTGCATTTATAGATAGTACATGCTCATTGCATGAGAAGATGAAATAGATAGCCATACTCTCGCCAATATTGTGAGAATTTTTCGTTGCTACATAGCAATTCTTAGGCCTAATGTGATTACGATGATTTCTTTGAGGATTTTTGTCACAACGTTGTTTATTGGTCTTCATTCAAAAGATTATGGTCTTTGAAATGGTTTGTGTGAAACTTGTTTGTTTCTTTGATGCCATGTATTGGAAGCATAGACTCTGCATGTGATTGATATATATATATATGAATTAAACTAGAATGAAGGTCAATAATATTGGTTAGCTATTAAAATAAGTAATTTTAATATAAAGAAATTAAAATTTGGGTGCATTTTGGTGAAATCAAATTATTTTTAACAAGGGAGTGCTTTACTCAATGTATTATTATACTTCTCGAAGGCCCTTGCAAGTATATTGTATTCGATATGCTTTGACTTGCAATTAGTTTATCATTGACTAATCTAATTTTTGAATTTACCCTAAATTTTACATTATACATTGAAATTCTTATTTTTCTTCAATTATAAATATTCATTTGTCTAGCATGTGATTGGCCAATCCAATTGAAGCGTTATTGCCCAGCCGATGACGGGCTTATTGGGAATGGGAAATTTTTTTAATGCATTCAATCTGCGTAGGTCCATGTGTTGGTGAGAGAGGTCTCCGCCGCCACCACCTCTGTCACCCCACCGCCTCCACTGCCACTGCCACTTACACTCACTACCACTGCCTCTGTCACCTCCACCGCCTCCACTGCCATCGCCTCTTCATAGTCACCGTCACTGCATCTTCATAGTTAGGTTGAAGGAAAAATTGGCACCGCATAGCAATCCCAGAGGATGCGCTCAAGGCCAATATGACAACCCTCGATCCCCTGGTTCTGCCAATGTTGAGCAGCTTATCTTCCGCTTCTCTGTAATTGCTTCCCTGATTTCAAACAAGGATTCGAGCATTTATGCATCCACCCCGGCAGAAAGTTAATCGAGAGGTCAGTATTCACATGGTATACCTGCACAACCATCACCTTCATTATTTATAAGCTGCAATATTTAGAGAGTTCTAACCTATAATATAGTGCCTTCATCGCCATTTTTAAGCTGTAATTTGTTCTCCTGTCGAAGGCCCTTGCAGGTATATTGTATTCAATATGCTTTGACTTGCAATTAGTTTACCGTTGACTAATCTAATTTTTCAATTTACCCTAACTTTTACATTATACATTGAAATTCTTATTTTTCTTCGATTATAAATATTCATTTGTCTAGCGTGTGATTGGCTAATCCAATTGAAGCGTTATTTCCCAGCCGACAATGGGCTCATTGGGGATGGGAAAAATTTTTAATGCATTCAATCTACGTAGGTCCATGTGTTGGATGGGAGAGGTCTCCATGTGTTGGAGGCATTTAAAGGGATTTGCACCTATGAGAGATTTGATTCCTCTTGGCGCTTGGTAGATCCCCTTTTAGATAGATCTATGCTAGTGGTTTAGCAAGGGGAAATGACATTCACTATTTATTTAGTTATAGTTTAACATGGGAAAGGCCAAGTTCATAGCCAAGGAATTCATGCCTCGAAAAAGTTACCTTAATTAAAAAAGATACTTATTTTTTTATTTCAATTTTTATAAAATTTGTGATAAAATGTACTTATTAAATAACATGGTTTTTTAATTCATAAATTAATAATAATAATAAATATTGAAATAAAATAGTTTATTTTAAATAATAATTTTTTAAAACAATAATTTATGTTAATCTATATTTTTAAAATTTATTATGAAAATTCATTATTAGAATAAATTAAAATGCACTTGTTCATTTGTCTTAGTTTGTCTAACAATCTTATTCTTTTTTTTTTTTGGTATCCGAGGAACTAAGTGGATCCTCCCTTCTGAGCTAGGTCAGCCGAGCAGGCCAGTTTACAAACCTCGAGCTGGGGTCAGCCTAAATTTGGAACTGGTTCACTAGCAAGTGGGAAGGTAGGGACGCATTCAGAGATACCAAGGACGAGACCTGCAATTGAACCGTGAAGGGAGCAGGAATAAAACCCTGGTCTCTGGCGTAGGGACCATCAAGACCAGCCACTGGGTCCATCTACATTAAACAACAGCAAATGTTTTTATTAACAACCTTATTCCATCTCAATGTAACAAATTCAAATAATTTTGGTAAACATTAAATTCAAAATTTTATATTTTCCCGATCTACATTACATTTTTAGTAACTATCAAAATGAATAAAGAAATTGTGTTACCTCTCTCTTTTCAATATAATTTTGTTTTTTTATAGTTCTCTACATGGATAGAAAGTAGCTTTTATAAACACATTAATTTCTATTATACTTCGAGTACCCCGTCGGGCCAGGACTATAAAGGAATGCATATCTAGTTCCTATCGTTTGACGAAGATCTAGCCTCTGTATCAACTACGAATTGACTGCTTTTCTCTTGACAAAGATCTAGCATTTGTTAGAAGTCAATACGATTTAATTTCTTTTCACCTGATAGAGCTCTAGTGTCTGTACTAATTACAAATTGACTTATTTTCGCGTGACAGGGATTCTGGTATTCTTTTTTTTTTCGTTTAAATATAAAGGTTAACAAAAGATTGGTTCACCACTGATTCCATGAATTTTCTACGATAATGAGCTAGCGTTTACATGTGGTAAACAACACCCATTTTCAATCTATAGGCGATAATTACGCCGTAAGGCGTTTCACAAGTTGGAAAGACTTCCCAAACTTTTGCATTGGCATGTTTTCCACCGTCCGATCGGTTTTACCGACGATTCGGTGCAATTGATCCGTTGATAGCAATCGATGGTTCGTCTGTCATATGCTTTCCCACCGAATTATACGCAACAAGGCTCTGAGGCGGCGCAGAGGTTTGCAGGTGCATGCGTTGCATGCAATGGTGCGAGGCCCTGTAGCCCATGTTTTCGCGAGAAGTGCGGGTTCAACAGAGTTTGGGTTTCCACGACCAAGGTTTCGCAGGTTGGGTTAGAGAAGTTGTGCAATCCCCGAATGGCTCCTCCGGTTTTGGCAATGGAAAACAAAGAGTCTCTGCACAATCGCTCTGGTATTCTTAACCCTCTTTGAAGCTGTTGTTCCCAGTGGCATTTAAAATGCCAGGAAAAACTTAAATATAATGGAAAACGTCTGGTTATCATCTGAATTATTTGTATGCGAGTGAATGTATTTTTCATTATCCCTTGTAACTCGCAGTGTCTGCTTTACTCACTTCCCATGTTTAAGTATTTTTTGGTTTTTTAAGGCTCCGTGTATGATGCTTTTAGCAATCCGCATCGGCATTTTCCCGGATATCTTTGAGTATTCATGTAATTTCCCAATTTCTTTCTGAAGTGAAGCAGTGGGCATTTTTGGATATACACGAGATTTGTCTGTCTTTCTTGGATGGTTTGCATTTGAAGCCTACAGTCTACCTACTCAAACTGTAGGAGATATTGGCAATATAATCCTAAAATGCATCAAATATGAAAACCTATTGGAGGAGTCAGAAGGAAAACCAAATTTAATCATTAGGATTGTTGAGAAAGGGAATGTAAATGTGTTGTGATTTTGCATTGGCTAGAGCAACTTGGGTATGCTTTATGGATCGCAGGAAAGTTCTTCTCAAAGTTGATAACTTTTTTTTGTCGTGCAGCAGGTCTATCTACATAAGTCATTCCCCCCACTAAGTTGGACAATTCACCCTACCAGCTACTGACTCAAACCTCTTAATTCAAGTAGCTACACATTTTTTTGGGTATCTCTTTGGTCAAAGCCACCTATGACTTGCACCTGGCATTATTTTGCAAAGACCACATTAGCACAGAGAACCACCAATAATAACTTCTCCACATTAGCACAGATCGAGTGTTCCCACATCTCAGAAAGACTCAGTCAACGGCTTCAACATTAAGGGTGTTCCCATCAGCTTTTGAACCCGGGTCATCATTGTGGTGAGTGCTCCAACTGGCTGCTAGATTACAGTCCAACAAACAATTGTGAGTTATTCCAGGACTTTTTGAGCTCACCATTTATGGAACACATAAATCCTAGGAAAGGGCTCGTACCCTTTTGCCATTTCTAAGAGAATCTCCTTCCTGGACTCAAAATGGTTCGGCATCTGCTTTACTTGAGAATATTGTTTATGATATCGCTATACATGTTGATGGTGTGGAGAAAGGAACTGAAACTGCTAAAAAGATGCTTGCATATATCGTTCAAGTGAGTGTGGAACAGAGAATGAGACATTTACCAGACAACACTTGTCCGCATACCCTCAGATTTTTCTTGGTCTTGTAACCTAGCGAAAGTGCCCTAGATCTAGTACATTTGCTCATTTTTTTACATCTAGTATATTTTCTCATTTTTGTACCAATAATGTACAGATAGTATCTAAACTGAAGCTTTATTTATGAATTATTTTGCCAGTCCAGGCCATCTAGTGGTATCGGGTGACTGGTTACGGATCTTACTGGGTCATTTACCAACATTTCTGAATAGTAATAATTTATTTTGTAGATTTTTCCATTTTGAGCAGCCATATTGATGCCCTCTTTTTAAGAAAGGGCACAATGGTTGAACTGTGTAACAAACTATTTGTCATGAAGAATAGTAGAATCCAAGTGGGATCCTTTTTAGTTACAAAAATTACACAAATTGATTGTATTTAATATCATGGATTTTTCTCCTAGTGAGTATATTAGCTCAGAATGATTGGCTATAAGAAACTTTACAGATACGGTAATACTCTCAATGGGTTTGTTGTGCAAATGTCTCAGGATCAAGTACAAGGACTTTGTCTGTGCCCATTCAGCATTCCTTCACCGGTTTAACATGTTTTAGTTGGTTCCATGCCAAAAATGAAATGTTTGGCTGTTGGCATGCTTTGTTGGTTATGTTCTCTTGACAGACAAGTTCATTGTTTTGTTTGTAGACTGAAAAATTGTGGAAAACTGCACAAGTAACACATATCCAAAAGGACTGGAAAGTTAAAAGGTTGACTAATACTCCAAAGTTTTAGGGCCTTCCATCTCAAGTATGGCCAAGTGGAGGAGGCGAAGAGAGAGCAGGGGAAGGGGTTGCAATTGACATTATTGATACAAGGATCTACCCTCAGCATCCAAGCTTTTCAGTTCACAATTCTCCACATTATGGATCTGTTCCTGGCTATACAGGAAAACGTGAAGTCGACCCTGATACTTCTCCGAATTTCTATAATGGGAAGATTGTTGGGGCTCAACATTTTGCAGCTGCTCCAATTGCAGCGGCATCATTCAACCCTGCGTATGATTTTTCTTCTCCTTTGGATGGGGATGGGCATGGAAGGTATGGTTTTTAGTTTTGTAATAATGATGCAAGGATGGGGATGGGCATGGAAGGTATGGTTTTGAGTTTTGTAATAATGATGCAAGGTTTTGTGTTACATAAAAAGTAAATTGCAGTATTTGGTAGTGAATGGGCATTATTTAATAATTTCTATTATGATCAAATTGTTAGTGTATAGGCATACCCTTCAATGAGAAGTGTCTCTCACTTTCTCAATGGAACCTTAAATTGCCATTGGTAATTTCAGATTGTTGTTTTGCTGAATATATAGAAAAGTCTAGCTACTTTTGTCTGAGGAAACCATTAAGACCTTTTCAGATTGTTGTTTTGTTGAATATATAGCAAAGTCTAGCTGATCTTGTTTGAGGAGACCATTAAGATCTTTTCAGATTGTTGTTTTGATGAATATATAGCAAAGTCTAGCTGATTTTGTCTAAAGAGACTGTTAAGATCTTTTGAGCTTTAACAAGTTACTAGGACTATTTTGCAGTGGAAATTAGAGCCTGTACCTTGAAATTGACCTCTTCTTCTTCTACCTTATCTCTATGTTTTTGGGTTTCTGTTAAAGTCCAAGAAACATAAAGACGACACAGAGACATTATAGATTTTAAAGCTAGATGGAACATGCGTGTCATAGAAACTAATGATGTGTGTAGCAACAACAGCTACAACAAGGGATTATAGCGTGGAGGTAAATATATTAGGCAAATTACTAGCAGTGCAAATAAGATAACCAGCAGCGACTTTGAGTCATATTCTTGTCAACTTTGATTTAGAGGGTGTTGATGCATTTTGGGGAGAGAATTACTTGATTTTTAGGGATTGTTATGAGTAAACCACAACTCTTTTTCACAAAAAGACCTCACTGAAACAACAAGCCAATCCACAATTGGAATGCATGCAGAGCATGTCAAATTTAACATGCTTTCTTTACTTTGTCCACGGACAGCTAGGGTGAGTTACTCATGGTTACGGGCTTATGTATATACAGATTCGAAAGGATTTGATGGGGTATGGGCTTCTATATATACAGAGTTGAGAGGATTTGAGGGGTTTAAGACAGTATTTGTTTAACATATTGCAGCACTGGGAATCTCATCATCCTTCCACCTTCCGGATCTGACATATCACCTCTATCATTGCATGCTACAGGGCCTATGGCATCCTGTCGTGTTGTCACAATGATGTAATCCATGTTTCTTGAATAATACATTGATTTGGTTCGATTATGCTTTGTCTCTACCTCTTAGAACCTCTTGGTTAGATGTGAGTCTGATAGGGTTATGGTGATTTGGTTGGATTTCATGCTTTTACTTTGATTTCTTAATCACTTAAGGTACGCAATCTCCTCATTTCATTTTTTTCATTCGCTGTTATAATTGTCACAGTAATCTGATCTCAAGCACTTGAAATTCAACTAAGGAATCCTTGCTTTTAACTGCTTTTGGGCATTTCAAGGTTGAGTTTATCACATGTTGATCAATATGGAATTTATGCATATAGTTCGTTTGGTAACAACATATAACCCCTAAGGACACCCCCTTGAGACTGGAAAAGCACTAGTCCAAATAGAAACATCTAACAGTGACAGGGTTAGATTGGTTAATAATAATTATTAGGCAGGGATTTCGATGCATATCTGTGTGATAACAGTGCCCAAGGTTTGATACTGCCCCTTGAGACTGGAAAAGCACCAGTCCGAATAGAAACATCTAACAGTGACAGGGTTAGATTGCTTAATAATAATTATTAGGCAGGGCTCTGAAAATCCTCACAGTAGATCTAAGAGATGATGTATACGTCACAAGAGTAATTATGATTAAGCAGGAAAATAGAAGAAGAGTAAACAATACAGTATAATGAGCAACATAATAATATGGTATAGTAGAACTCAGATAGAAGCAATAATACTTCACACACACTTGTTAATTAATCACAATATGGACAAATAAATAGTACAATGGTAGAGAGGATTCGAATGCCTAAGGTGGCAATTCGAATTAGCCTCTCAGAGTGATCATAAGATCAATAGAGTGTCATCGGAGCACAACTAGGTGTCCTCATGATCATCGGAGCACAACTGGAAGTCTTCATCATCATCAGTGGAGTCATCAATGCTCAAGTAACTGTCAACCATCAGTCAAACTAACTCTGGTAGGTGTAACTCAGTGTAACTGATTGTAACTGAGTGTAACACAGTGTAACTGAGTGTAACTAAGTGTAACTGAGTGTAAACTGAAGACAACTAGACTGGTAGGTGAAGAAGGGCAAGTTGCTCCCTAAAACCAAGGAAGAAGGGCGCATTAAGCAACTAGAGGGCTAAAACTGAATAGTGAGAAGCTCCTGGGGGTTGGCTAACTGAGGGCTAAGTGTTGGACTGCTGACTGGGATGCATGCAAACCCTAGAATGCATGCAAACCCTAAAGGTGCATGCATGACTGAAAATGTAAATGATCAAAATACTGGTGGGACTAGGATGGAGTATAGGAATATCCTAACACCCCCCCTTAATCCATCATGGGCCCTGGTAACTAAGACCAAAGGTCACCCAATACAATGAATAATAACAATCAATAAACCAAGGAAGTGGGAAAATTTCATGGGAAACATACCCCCTCCTCAAAAAATAGACTATAAGGCAAACATAAAAATAAATGCTCCAAACTCAAGCAGGTGTGATGCTTGGTCATATGTCTGGAGGTATCTTCTTCTTGGGAAGAAGTGGATCATGCTCAAAAAGCATGTGCTTGTACTTGCTCTTCAGATCGAATGTGATGAGAACAAATCCAACAGTATTAGAATGATCCTTGAACCTGTGATTCGAATCAACTGAGGTAGGATCAAATTTTTGAATGTGCATATAGTCCTTTGTCTTCTCCTTCGAACCACCATGGGTGAGATTATGCCAAAAAGAACTATTACATGTTTGCTTGAAATCAAAATCAAATTTAAGACTTTCAAAACAGTTTCTTGAGATCTCCTTTGAACCAGCAGGGGTGAGATCAAAACTATCATATGCATGAGAAATTTTCCCAAGCAGTAATTGCTTAGAACCCAAATTAGATACAAGACTTGAATCATGGCTTCTTGAGATCTCCTTTGAACCATGAGAGGTGATATCAAAACCAGTAGATGTATGAGAAATTATCCCAAGCGAATGGCAATGGCCATATTCTTCAATGACCTTCTGAAAGCATGGAATTATGATCGTATAGTAGTATAAAAGAGGAGATAGCTAGAGAGGAGCGAATGCATTACCTTCAATAGTTGTTTTGACCTCCGAAATAATCATGTTATCATGATGCAAACCAACAAACTCTGGTGCAAGAGAGGATTTAGGACCTTCTACAATATCTAGAGTGTGAGCTGGCACAGAAAGAGAAGAAAGTTTGAGCATGAGTGGAGAATCTGCAAGTTCTTTGTCAACAACTTCAATATGAGATAATACTGGTGCATGATCTGAGAGACCATCAAGGGGATCGAATGGAACACTTTGCTTGCTTTCGAATGGATTTGGACCAATCCCTTCATTCTGTCTGCCAAATCTTTCATCCAGGTAGGCCCATAGCTCTTTTGGAGATTCAACATCATCAATGAATTGATGTACCAAGCACCGAGACATAGCAAGCATCATGTTTTCCATGGCTCTGTCACCATTATTTAACCAATCAATATTTTCTTCAGAGGATTCGAACTCTCTCTCAAAACAATAATCAAAGAGACCATTTCTCTTCAAATGTGCTATCATCTTTGGTTTCCATTCATCATAGTTGAATGGAGAAAGAGGATCATAGTTGAATGGAGGAGGATAGATTTCTTCTGAATACATTGAAGTTGTAGAAGACCTGCAAAAACAATATAGAATAACTGCAACTGCTACTGCTGCAAAAATGCAGAAACCGCTGCACTCGAAATCTTGGTAATAACTTGCAAAAAACTCTCAAGAATGGAGATAAACAATTCTCTCAACATGCTCTAATACCATGTGAAAATCCTCACAGCAGATCTAAGAGATGATGTATACCTCACAAGAGTAATTATGATTAAGCAGGAAAATAGAAGAAGAGTAAACAATACAGTATAATGAGCAACATAATAATATGGTACAGTAGAACTCAGATAGAAGCAATAATACTTCACACACACTTGTTAATTAATCACAATATGAACAAATAAATAGTACAATGGTAGAGAGGATTCGAATGCCTAAGGTGGCAATTTGAATTAGCCTCTCAAAGTGATCATAAGATCAATAGAGTGTCATCGGAGCACAACTAGGTGTCCTCATGATCATCGGAGCACAACTGGAAGTTTTCATCATCATCAGTGGAGTCATCAATGCTCAAGTAACTATCAACCATCAGTCAAACTAACTCTGGTAGGTGTAATTGAGTGTAACTAAGTGTAACTGAGTGTAAACTGAAGACAACTGGACTGGTAGGTGAAGAAGGGCAAGTTGCTCCCTAAAATCAAGAAAGAAGGGTGCATTAAGCAACTGGAGGGCTAAAACTGAATAGTGAGAAGCTCTTGGGGGCTGGCTAACTGAGGGCTAGGTGTTGGACTGATGACTGGGATGCATGCAAAATGCATGCAAACCCTAAAGGTGCATGCATGACTGAAAATGTAAATGATCAAAATATTGGTGGGACTACGATGGAGTATAGGAATATCCTAACAAGGGCTTTCGATGCAGTCTGTGTGATAACAGTGCCCAAGGTGTGATACTGCTATAATAATTACATTTTAACTAGAGATGACTATAGACTTTGACCCTCTTTCACAACAACAATCATCAAAATTATTGTGAATGAATGAAAGCGATATGATCACAAAAGTTAACTTAACATTGTCATTTCACATAATTAAGTGATGTTTTCATGTTTATAAGACCTTAGGAAAATAAACCTCCCTTCCTAATCAAGTACCCTTCTATAGATGACCCAACTTCATAACAAAAACAAAACCTTTCGAACCATGGAAAACCCAACACCATTCGAATGCAAACACGTACTCATTTAAGCAAAGGAATATCGATCATAAACTCACAAAAACAATGGCAGTCCATATCCATTTCACTCATACACAAGAACATAATTAATTTGCATAATTAGAAACAAAGATAAATACTTATCTCTTAACCAAAAGAAGTCCAAGGAACTCATTACATTTAAGTAGTCTTTCCTCAATTATAGGCATTGAGTTGCATATCCCACCTCCCAACCAAGGTAGGAGGCCACTAGAGTGAAGGAAACGAACTAGAGACTCACAGCTCACTCAACCAACCCAATTGCTTCCGGGATTAGCCAATAATAGCACTCCAAGTAACTCATCCAGCAAATCAATTAGTCATGGCTTTCTCCTTCACTTCCCTACACACAAGGAAGATCTTTCCCTTCTATGCTCAACCGTACCCAAGGAATATTGTTATTAAAAAAATTATGTTCAAATAAAGATGAAAAATAGAGCTCTCATTATAAACTTTGTTGGTCTTAAGTGAGATTTAAATTGGTTTCTTAATTGTTTTCTAGCATGGAATTCTATTAGGATTAATTGACTTTATGCAATGAATTGTTCTTTCTTTGAAAGGGAATCAACCACGGTATTATGTTCCTTAAATACATGAGAAAAAAAATGAAATAAAAAATGGAGTTTATATCTTTTAAATTGTTGTCAATTCAATCCTACCAATGCTTTGTTAGTCAATGGTGGAGATTGAGTTCTTTGATACATGGCTCATCTTCCCCTTCCTAAAGGTGTTTTCATGAGGATAATTTTAGAAGAGGTATTTACCCTTGAATCATAACAATGTTAGTACTTATATCACACTTCTCATAAGATGTGGGAAGGACTTTAACATACATTGCAGATTTAGTGGCTTATGTAAACTTTGTTAGTTTCTCTCAGTCACGATTCAAGGTTGATTATTTCCTTGGGGAGGGCTCGCTATTCTCCCACTTTTTACTTGATGATTCTTTACCTTCAAAGGCAAAGTTGTAACTTTCCCATGTTGGACACAAATTTTGAAATGAAACGTGATATGTTCATAATTATCAACTTTCCCATGTTGGACACAAATTTTGAAATGAAACGTGATATGTTCATAATTAGATAATTATGTTTAGCGATAATGCTTGCTTTTCAACACAATTTATCATGAAGTTATTTACTGAAATCGAAAAATGTAAATTCCAACCACTGTTGTGTGTAAAAGAATTTATAATTCTGATTATGAGTCTTTGAACTAAAAGAATTTGCTTATGACTTTTTTTAATTTAAAAAATTAGGTTATGAAATGCATCAATATCGGAGGCTTTTGAATTAAGTTGAAAATTTATTTAAATTGAAAGAACTTTTATTTCAATTCTAGGTTTGGACAACATTTGGATATAATGGTACATTTCGTTTATTTCAATTCCAGGTTTGGACAACGTTTGGATATGACCGCACATTTCGCAGTACAATCTTACCTCCAACTTGCTCAACTATTCGTTCCAAAAACTTGCCACATCTTTACTTTTTCGTTTTATTTGGACTGTCATGTGAGCCATCATTGTTGTGCACACAAATTTCAGTACAATTTACTAGTAAGAACCAATTTAATTTAATATAAAGCAATAGAGAATTTGTAAACCGGCTTTGCTTATGGGCTAAAATCTACTAAACCTATAATATTCAAATCAAAACTCATACTATTTTTATAAATCATATTTAAAAAAAATACAATATCTTTTACCATCTGAACATGAACATGCTCATCTAACCCAACGGAGATTAAATTAAGTTGATTTTCAAATTAAAAAATAAGCGTGGCAAGGCATGTAAGATGTCCACATATGGATCTCTATACTCTCACCTGAGATATGCTTGGCAATTGCATTTCATTCAAGACATGCAAGTTGTCCACATCTCGATCTTCATTGATGAGATATGCGTGGCGATTGCAGGAGTTGTTTTATTAATTTCATGCACCGTTAAAATCATAAAATCATAAGTTTTGAACTTTATAAACTTAGGGGTGCAAATGAGTTTAAAATCCTAAAGCTGTATGTCTTCTATGTCTTCTATTTACAGGAGTAACGCTCAGAAGGCTAGTGGATGATGTTGAACTGGAAACGGGAACATGATAGAAATAGTAATCAAAGAAGAATGAAGTGCAGAGCCAAAGGCTCGCACAAACACACAGGAATGGTAAATACCAATTCACTTAACTATTGAAATGAGATTACAATATATAGGTGTAGATAGTCACAACACACCAAACCATAGATCCAAGAAGTGTGGATCTCAAACCTCTACATGCTAAATATAGAATAGACACATCAACCCAATCCCAATCACCCTGCCTATCATTTTGACATTATTATTCTAACATTCCCCCTTAATGGAGAAATGAATTCAAACTAAAACCATAGATATTTTAGCTTGCCTAAATATGCCCACAGGTTTGAGTTCCACGCTACACTACTTATGAATAAACCATCTTCATTTTTTAATATGTTGTGACATCTTGGAATATGCCACTTTGAAATTATACCTCTTCTTCATTGGTATTGTAAACTGATAACCTGCGTCATTTTTGGCTTACCATGAACACCATATGTGAGTATTGGTTTAACATGTGGATTTGAACCAATTATACCATCAAACATAACCTTTAGCATGCATCTTCTCCATAATGTAGATAAATTCTACAACAATGCATGCAACCATCTCAGTCGACATCGCTTGACCAGATGTATTCCAAACATCCCATAGACTTGGACTCGGCATATCCATAACCATAACAAAATAGTCCCCATGATGACCTTTAAAGTGTACCCGTGGAACCCCATGATTTCCACCAAGAGTGTTGTAAAATTGCCACTCATTTGGGGGACCATAATTGCAACCTTTACTAGTTCTGTGTTCAAACTTTATAGCAACCTCAACAGCACCAGGACCAGTAGTTCGGTCAGAGCAACCAGACATTCGACGTCCTACATAAACTTGTCCAAATTCACCTTTATCCAGTTTCCTTTCAATCTTATACACAAGAGAGCTCGCTATACTCACCTTCTCAGTGAGAGGGCCAGTGCTGGCCTCATCCTCAGCAACGACCACCTTATCGTCACCTTTTTCTGCACTTTCATCATCCATTTCAATAGCTACAGGGTTATCATGCAAATTTGAATTTGATTCCAGTGAGATCTCTTTGTCTCCTTCATCATTTATGGAAACTTGGATGAAGTAATCCTCTTCCTCTTCATCTTCAAAGATGCTTTCAAAAGCAAGCCTCATTAAAAAATCCATTTTTCAAGAGAAAAAATAGGCAGCAGCTACGTGGCAGTGGCGCAGGGGCAAATCCGTGTAAGTGTAGTGATCAACTACCACGCCTAGGAAGAGTGGCGACCCGCGGTAGTGCAATATTCCTGAAGTGTCGCGCCCTAGCAGACTTTCAGATCGCGGTAGTGTAGCAGTACCGCGCCCTAGCAGGCTTTCAGACCGCGGTAGTGTAGCAGTACCGCACCTCCTCTGCCAAATTCAACTCAGGTCTCCTCTTTGCAACCTGACGGCTCTTCTCTGCAACCAGCCTTTCGGTCTTGTCTTATAACTCCTTCTCACCATAGCTCATTACAATTGGCGACTGGATAATTTCAACAGTGGCTCTCACAACCGGCCACTCAACTTCAATAACTGCAGCTTCGTTGATTGTTCTCCTCAGCTGGCAGAGCACAGTGATTTCTTTACAACATTGTCTCTTCCATAGGGTGGATGGCTCATCTTTGCAGCTACTAATCACCAGATCTGGTAGGCTACGATTTCCAACACATGCAGCGGATAGCAATCTGCTCCACAACCTTATCTGAAATCTCAGACAGCGATTTCCTCTCCGCAACCTCAGTTTGATAGCGGATCCTTGTTCTCACTCTCGGCACTCATGCAACAACGATCTTTTCTTCATACAGCGGCGATCTCCTGGTCTGCAGTCTCCACCAATCGGCTCCTCAAGCTTCACGCAACTTCAGTCAACACAGGCTCTTTTACACAACCTCTTCTGCACACAGCGCCACAATGGGCTTCTTACAGCCACTAAGGGCTTCACACAACTTCTCACAGTAGGCCAATCAGGCTCTTCACACACCAGGCCACTCAGGCTTTTTTTGATGTATATGTAACTTCGGAATGTATTTCACATATATGTATATTGTATTCCTATAGAGATGTTATTATTCCTCTATACGGAAGTGGTTGTATTCCTATAGAGATGTTATTATTCCTCTATACAAAAGTGTCATCATTTATATTGTAAGTGTCGTAACTTATACTTGATGGGTTACTAGACCACCTTGTTGAGGTTGGCCCTGTATAAGTCATGTGGGTCAAAGGGTTATTAGACCACCCTAGTGGGGGTTGGCCCAGTCAGCATTATGTTAAGTGGTTAAGTTGAGGCCGACCTAGTTCAGTAAAGGTCAAGTCAAGTTAGTGTATAAATAGAGAATGTGTCTCTCTCATTTTATACATTCTATTCTCTCACTCACACTTTGGAGAGTGACACACTTGTGGAGGAGGAGGCTCTGCTGCTAGGAGAAGACTATCTCTTGTATTCTAGTTGTATCATTGCTCTATCTATCTCTGAGGAAGATATTGGGGTTTTTCACCTTTATGGTTTTCCCCAAGTAAACTATGTGTCTCTTGTGTGCTTGCATTATTGTGTCC
The DNA here is from genome assembly GCA_027924585.1 of Larix kaempferi. Lineage (NCBI taxonomy): Eukaryota > Viridiplantae > Streptophyta > Pinopsida > Pinales > Pinaceae > Larix > Larix kaempferi. The sequence goes on along the minus strand of BSBM01001051.1, from coordinate 30,808,261 downwards.
ATGATTGATATGTTGTAGATTTGTTGTACATGTTGTTCTCTCAATTAATATCCTAGATCAGATTGAAGTAAATTCTGAAAATTTAACATGGTATCAGAGCTAGCCTGAAAGAAGGCATGATATGGCATGTATGACACTTGTTGCACTTACGATGCTAGGGCTTGATATAACAAAAACTAGTCATCGTAGCACTATCGCTATAAATCCATTTTGGAGAAGGTTTCGGATCTGAAACTTTTACAGGTCGAAGATCAGATCCCCATGTACCTTGTGTCCAAAGGAAAACCTCTAATTCGTTGTACTTTGTGATTTATGATCTGTACAATATAGGGTTTCTACCTCTTCCAGATCTGAGTCAAAAACAGGTGATCTTGGAAAAAAGGTCATAACTTGGGCTAGGAAGCTCCAAATGAAATTTTGTAAAAAGTGACAGGTAGTAAATAGACTGTACTATCTCATGAAACTTTTTCATAGGCCGAAGTTGAACCAGTGACACATGGCACACCGTACAAGTTCGCTCTCCTATATTATCCCATAAACAGGTCACGTTGCGACACTTGGCATAACTCTCTCTCAGAGAATCCAATTGAGGTCAGACCTATCAGTATGGAAAGATGACAGGTCAGGCTACCACAGAAAACGTTTTCAGACCTTCTGGATCGAAAAGTGCGGAGTTACACCAGAAACAATCAGGTACATATTTATGTCAAAACAGAATTATTTTTTAGCACCTTCATTCATGGCTTCCAGAATTTAGAGTTTCAGAGAAAGTTGTAATTTTTGTAATCAGAGACTACGGTTGAATGCTACTCATCAAAATAGAAATTTAGAGACCAAGATCAGAATTTTTGGTTGGGCAGAAGACCGGGCTTGATCAGACCCTAGTTCGGGACTTTGATCAGAAAAGTGGAAAATTAGGGCTTCTGTAAAAATGAGAATTTTTTAAATCTGTGACCACGGCTAGAAGCTCCTCAGAAAAATAGAAGCTTAGAGATTTGGATGAAACCTTTTGATTGGGCAAAAGAGTGGGCTTCATCAAACCCCAGTTCAGGGTCACGTCTAGTGAATCCGGAAGTTTCAAAGGCAAAATTGAGGAGTGAAACTTTGCAGTTTTCAAATTCTAAATATACCAGCTTGATCAGCTCATCAAGGCGCATATTTCTATCCTTTTGGAAGTTTGAAATTCAAAGTTTGAATTTTTGGGGTTTCTCTGACAAACCCTAATATAGCTCCAGATCCAGTTCCTGCAAATCAAGTGGATTGGTTTAATCCTAGAAGAAGATGGATTGGTCACCTGCATAAGTGAAGAAGTTCCTGTCTCGGAGGGAGATGAGGCTAAGGTCTTCCATAAGAAGATTACAAGCAATCTTGACAGGTATGGCTTACAGGTATGTTTCGAATTATGTTCATGATTAAGTTTATGATATGTTTGTCTTCATATCATTACAGTACAATCTTGATTAATTACTAGACTTGTCGTATCACCTTAATAGAAGATATTCATTGATGAAGGTTTTGACACTTATGATTGTACTAATGCATTATGGTGTTGTATGAGGTTTATGTTGTCCGCTAACATGAAAGGTACACCAAGAAAGACAAATCATGTTCTAGTTCAAGAACATATGATCATAATGACATGAAGACAAAGATTCTCCATTGTCATGGATCACTTAGAAAATCTACTTACGAGGTATGTATAACTTGGTTCTACAATGGATAACTTATGAGACATGCAGGTTACTAGCACAAGTCATTGAAGAGAACCAGAAGACATTATGCGGGTATGTTAGACATAACTAGCTAGCATGCTAATCCAGGTATGTTTTTCCTATATCAAGCTAGAATCCTACCTTGTGTTAGGATCTTATACTGTTGTGTTGTTGATAGTGATTATTCATGAAGTCATAGGTTTGAATAGTCATGGTTGTATGCATATTATGTTTCTTACCATAATTGATGATATGACTAACCAGAAGAATCATGAAGTTATAGGTTTAAATAATCACGGGTTTATGCATTGATGATTTAACTAATTAGAAAATTCCTATGATCAAATAAGAATATGCATGAGTAAAAGAAGACTTCCCTGAAACCTTGAATACTAATGTTTATTATCTATGAATGATCATGACTATACATGTTTAAGACTATTGTGTTTTGATAGTATTAAGATTATACTAATAAATGTGTGATTATGTATGAGACCTCAAGGATAACACAATGATGATACTAATAAGCATGCATAGTGATTAAGGATGGATATAAGGTAATCCAGGAAGCAAAGATTAAGAGGGAGCACACTCCAGTTGTTCCTGCAAGAAAGCAAAGGAGCACACTTCAGTAGTTTCTGCAAGGACGCAGATATTCAGAGGGAGTTGACCACTTCTCACAATCCACATCAGAATGGAGTTGCAAAGACTCAGAGGAAGTCCACCCAACAAACAAACAAAGATAAGTATTTTAATTATCATTTCTTGCATATTTGTTTGTTTAAATAAAATTGTTCAATGATGTATATGCTCATGTTCCTAGACTTAGGATATGTATTGTGCATATTATAATGATTGCATTAATGAACAGTATACTACTAATATGCATGTGATGGGTAAGTGGCCTATGGCACTGTACAACATTCCAGTGCTACTTATCTAGAATGAAACCTCTTTGCTGACATGTTGGGAGTAGTGCAAACTCTTAACAATGTTCTAGTAGAGACTGGAAGGCATCTAGAAAGTTGTGGAACATGGATAAATGTTGTATTGAAGCATTGGCTAAGATAATTGCATGACTGTATGACATATTTCTTTATGTGTAAGAATTTGTCTGAAAATTATGAGTTGTTTCTAATCATGCAATTCAACTTGTTTTATAGGAAAGACCGTATACCTTCACCTACAAAAGAAGGACTACAACATTTGTTCAAGCAACAAAATTATCTATTGAAGATATTGAAGTTCCCAGGATACGAGAAGAATGCCATGATCCGTCGATCATGAAGAACGATTTTTGGGATGCAGTCCCAAGAGCTGAAGGGAAGTCTGTTGTGACTTCCAAATGGAACTATCAGATCAAACATGCTGCAGATGGCAGCATAAAGAAATATAAAAGTGATGAAATAGAAGATACACCAGATGGATTTCAAGACAGCTTTCTTGAATGGTGTAGTCATATATGTGTGCAGAACTTGGTAGGATAGACAGCTTTCTATCCAGTTTGGGCTTTACCAAGAGTAAAGCGGATTCTAACCTTTACTACAAAGTTGAGGAAGGGAATCCTGTGATTCTACTCCTGTATGTGGATGACTTATTTGTAACAGGAGATAATAGATTGATTGCAGATACTAAGAGGAAGCTTGCTGCCGAGTTCGATATGAAAGACTTAGGAATGATGCACTATTTCCTAGGTATGGAGGTGTGGCAGAGTGCAGATGGGATCTTCCTTGGTCAAGGGAAGTACACAGTAGATATCCTGAAGAGATTCGGGATGATGGACTCAAGGCCATTGCCACACCCATGGCATCGAACCTGAAGCTTCTGTGTGATGCTTCATCTGAGCCGGTTGATGTCTCTATGTATCGTCAGATGATTGGGTCCTTGATGTACCTGAGGAACATGAGACCAGATATTTGCTTTGCGGTGAACACATTGAGCCAATTCCTGACGGATCCGAGGAGTGTTCACCTGGTTGCTATAAAGCATATTCTAAGGTACCTGAAGGGTACAATTGATTATGGGATCAGGTATGAAGTGAATCAAAAGTTTAACTTGCAGGGTTATGTTGATTCAGATTGGGCAGGCAGTGCTGCAGATAGGAAGAGCACATCTGGGTGCTGCTTCAGTATGGGATCAGGTGTGATCTCTTGGTTTAGCAGGAAGCAATCCTGCATAGCACTGAGTACAGCTGAGGCAGAGTATGTTGCAGCCTGTTCAGCTAGTTGTGAGGCAGTATAACTTCGGAAGCTACTGTTAGAGTTATTTGATCTCCCGCTGGAGACTACTGGTATCTTTTGTGACAACCAGAGTTGTGTGAAGCTGTCTGAGAACCCTGTGTTTCATGACAGGTCAAAGCACATAGAGATCAAATATCACTATATCAGGGATATGATGCAGAGAGGAGCTGTGAAGCTCCTGTATGTTGCGATAGACGAGCAGATTGCAGATGTACTGATGAAGCCACTAGCTAGAGTGAAGTTCGAATACTTCAGGGAGAGGCTTGGTGTTCTTTAGATCGATGACACTTTGAGGAAGAAGTGATGGACACATTTGCTGAAGCCACTCCAAGCATGTTGGAAGGTCGATCCTTCACATGGCTATGGATGTAAGCGCTGGATGATGAGCATCAGGATGATGTTCTAGTTTCTGTTGGATATGATCAGTTGGATCATTTATATGTATATGTATGTACGCATCATGTTGGATGTTGGATATGATCATTGGATCATTATATGTATATGTATGTACGCATCATGTTGGATGCTGGATATGATCGGTTGGATCATTTATATGTATTTTGTATATGCATCATGTTGAATGCTTGGACCATGTATCTGTATATGTATCAGGTGGATACATTGTATGATCAGGTAGATCATGTATGTTGATGGATACATTGTGTGGATCATGTATCTATGTATCAGGTGGATACACTGTGTATGGTGATATGTATCAGGTAGATACTTGGTATGCATCAGGTGGATGCATTGTATGATCAGGATGATCGTGGATGACGAGCTTCTCCAGATGACATGCATCAGGACGATGCAGTGATGATGATCATGTGTACATCAGGATGATGTATGGTGAGTATCAGGACGATACTTTGTGGCCATGGATCAGGTTGTGCAGATGAGCATGTCTGGGAGATCCTATAGGTCGGAGTTGTGTACCCGTAACAGCCTGGGATGCTCTTTCGAGACATTGCTCTGGGAGGACATGTAATTTGTGCCCTGGGAGATCTTCAGGTCAGAGTTGTGTACCCGTAACATCCTGAGAAGCTCTTGCGAGGTTTTGTCCTATGGCATGTAATTTGCTCCTGGGAGATCTGGACAGGATGAAAAAGGCCTCAGATGCTTTAGCCAAGTTTTGCCATGACCACATGTAATTTGCTCCTGGGAGATTTGGACAGGATGAAAAAGGCCTCAGATGCTTCAGCCAGGTTTTGTGGTGGACCACATGTAATGTGCTCCTAGGAGATCCGACAGGTAGAGCTGTGTGCTCGTAACAGCCTGGGATGCTTCAACCAGGTTTTGTGGTGAGATCACATGTAATGTGCTCCTGGGAGATTCGACAGGTAGAGCTGTGTGCTCGTAATAGCCTGGGATGCTTCAGCCAGGTTTTGTGATGGGTCACATGTAATGTGCTCCTGGGAGATCCGACAGGTAGAGTTGTGTGCTTGTAACAGCCTGGGATGCTACCGCCAGGTTTTGTGACGCATGTAATAAGTCCTGAGGATTCCACAGTATGGCCAGTGATGATGAAGACCTGCAGGTGGTGGGCCTACATCCAGTATGAAAAAGGACTGGCTCTGTAGAACTTCCTATGACGAGTAGATTCAGAGATTGATTGAAATAGCAGCAGCAGTGACGATGATGATGACTCGATGACTATTATCCAGTGACGATGATCCAGAGAAGATGACTTGTGCTAGAAGACCTGTGTCGAGAAATACCTTCCTAGTTAAGAGGGAGTGTTGATGTATATGTAACTTTGGAATGTATTTCACATATATCTATATTGTATTCCTATAGAGATATTATTATTCCTCTATACGGAAGTGGTTGTATTCCTATAGAGATGTTATTATTCCTCTATACGGAAGTGTCGTCATTTATATTGTAAGTGTCGTAACTTATACTTGATGGGTTATTAGACCACCTTGTTGGGGTCGGCCCTGTATAAGTCATGTGGGTCAAAGGGTTATTAAACCACCCTAGTGGGGGTCGGCCCAGTCAGCATTATGTTAAGTGGTTAAGTTGAGGCCGACCTAGTTGAGTAAAGGTCAAGTCAAGTTAGTGTATAAATAGAGAGTGTCTCTCTCATTTTATACATTCTATTCTCTCACTCACACTTTGGAGAGTGGTGCACTTGTGGAGGAGGAGGATCTGCTACTAAGAGAAGACTATCTCTTGTATTCTGGTTGTATCATTGCTCTATCTATCTCTGAGGAAGTTATTGGGGTTTTTCACCTTTATGGTTTTCCCCAAGTAAACTCTGTGTCTCTTGTGTGCTTGCATTATTGTGTCCATGATTGATATGATGTAGATTTGCTGTACATGTTGTTCTCTCTGTTAAGATCCTAGATCAGATTGAAGTAAATTCTGAAAATTTAACAGCTCTGATACCAAAATAGTAATCAAAGAAGAATGAAGTGCAAAGCCAAAGGCTCGCACAAACACACAGGAATGGTAAATATCAATTCACTTAACTATTGAAATGAGATTACAATATATAGGTGTAGATAGTCACAACACACCAAACCATAGATCCAAGAAGTGTGGATCTCAAACCTCTACATGCTAAATATAGAATAGACACATCAACCCAATCCCAATCAGCCTGCTTATCATTTCGACATTATTATTCTAACAGATAGGAGTCCACATAAAGAAAAAATGGGAATGGTGAAAAGTTGGGTTGAAGAAGCCATAAAGGTGTTGTTATGCCCTGGGTACAAGAAAATGAACCAAAAAATATTATGATTGCAACAACAACATGGTGAAACTAAGAATTCAGGTAAATGACAAATATTAAAGTTGTACAAGCATAGCCGAAAAGTTCAGGGCGTTGGCATAGCCGGCTTGGGTGGAATGGGAAAGACAACGTTGGCTTTAGAAATCTTCAATAAGAAGAGTTCAAATTACAATAAATCCTATATTTTTGGCCGATGTAAGCAATAATGCTAGAAGCAGCTCATTATTTCCTGCAAAGTAAAGATTGAGAGGCAACTCATTATGTGAATTTCTAGACTCACAAAAATATTCAAAAATCCTTTTCCATGTGAGGTTTGATCAAACTAACTCATAATTCTTTCGGCCAACAACATGTGATAAGATCCATCGGAATACCAACCATTGTTTGATTACCATGCCTCATGCCACAATGCAGGTGGTGGTCAATATTCTAACTAACTAATTAATGTTTGGATTTAGCGTTTTGTGTTCTTTCAGGGAGCAGTGCTCTGAATGTAAACCTTGCATTGTGGTGGTCAATATTCTAACTAACTAATGAATGTTTGGATTTAGCGTTTTGTGTTCTTTCAGGGAGTTGTGCTCTGAGTGTAAACCTTATATTTGAAAATGGGGGTTCACTCTTTGTAAAAAGCTTAGGTTTTTGCATCCACATGCAGAATGCCAATAATGCAATTGCCAATAATTTTACTAATCTAATGTTTTGATTTTCTTTTCATTTGTGTTTCTCTTTTCAATATTCTACTTTGCCTCTGCCTTCTTCATCACCCCCCTCCCCTTACAATACGACGTTCTTTTATTGCACCCCAAGGTGCAATTGCTAGTTTTTAGAATATTTTATAAATTCAGACATTGAATAATGTTCTACCAATCTTAAAATGGTTAAGAGTTAATCGGGATCCAAACCCTGGGTAACTACGAAGATGAATGAATCTGAAAGGAGTTCGGTCCATAACCGGTGTTGATTTAACTGTTCCATACTATAATATCTCTATAAATTCCACCATAGATCTATTCGACAAAGTCAATCCATGACAAAAAGATTCCCATAACAATTATTTTGCAATATCTCTAAACACTATACAAAAAGGAACCACTGCATTTATACATAGTAGAAATTTATTCTAACAAACTTAACATATAAATCCATGCTAGAAAAAAATGATCACCATATCCTTTACGATATTTCTAAATAGAGATATAAAACTTGAACAGGTTGTCAGCAAGACTCATCGCATATATTGAGGAGAAGGAAACAACAATTATTTCCGAGAGAAGGAAAACAATTTGAATGTCATTCATAATTTCATAACTTATATATATATAAAAAAAAACTTACTTGATAACAATGGGGAAAACATACTTGGAGATTTAGTTTCTCCCCACCATAGGAGAGGACAACAAACTTGTTAGCTGACTCCACCCCCGAGCTAGGTCACCACCATGCACTAGAATTTTAAGCAATCACTTCCACGCGACACTCTCTTCAGAGTCCGTAACAAACAATGATGGACTTATGAAAATATAGAACACTCAACACAGTTTCTCCATGCACAACATGGTGTCCCATGCTATCTCAGTGCACTATTATATATAGTTTTGCCCAGGTCTTGCGCCATCCCAATCAAATCTCCAATCAATCCATAAATCCCTATGATTTAGGATCTTGTTTGGTTGTTGAGTTTTAGAATGGATTTGATTGGTAAAGATCTCTCTCTTGCTTACTTACACATGTTCTTTGTGCCATGGCGGTGTCCCCTCATTTAGTTGACTCTCCAAGTGCCTTTTTTCTTTTATTTAATAATAAAAAATAGTTTGTTGTGCAAAGTGTCACTTTCTGTTTTTGAGTTTTAATTAACTCTTACATAAAAATAGTTGTCACAATTAACAATTCAAAAATAAATAATAATGTTTTTAGGGTTTCACAGATATTGAACGTGAAGGTTGTCGCTTCTTGTATGGAGAAGAACTATGAGGGAAATTGTATAAGATGTGGCCCACATAGTGACATAAATAATGCCAAAAAGATTTTTTTGTAGCCCAAATACATTGTCCACAGCATAGAGAAACTCAATCTCGTAGGCATTCATTTGCGCTCATCAGAAGTAAGAATTTGGGCACACTATCTACATCTAGGGTTCGATTGTCTTTGTGCTAGAACACCCCAATGGAAACTCCCAACAGCCCTCAAACTCTTATCACAAACCAACTGGGTAGGAAGATCGACCAATCAAACCCATAGTAGCTACAAATCTCCAAAAAGCATAGAAGAGTCAAAATGTTCATTCTAGGCCAATAACACCATACCAACATCACCAAAGCACCAAAGCCCCTTACTCATAACTAAAATCCTATCTTCCTTAGAGGAAAAAGTAAAAGAGCAAACCCCTCTTTAGCATCAAGATCTCAACCTTGCTTGACACAAGGAGCCCCCAAACATCACCAAGCCAAGACCTCAACTTTGGAAGAGAAGGCTTTATGCAGTAGAAATAACCATACAAACCCTTGGATCACATCAGATTTGAACCCTCAATAAACCAATCAAAGGGAAGGTCAATAAAATCCCCACTAGATCGAACTAGATCGAACTTGGAAGCACCACTTAAATCTACCTACATGAGAGGAGCCCTTCTCAAAAGAACCTATAACCCATCATTAGGAGAAAAAGGTAGATCATCCTTCCCTATGGTCACTCCATCACTCACCACTCACCGATGGAGGCAAAGAAACCTCCCCAAAAGCCTTTGAAACCTTCTCGGTGACAAAAGAACCACCCCCAAATGGACAATTTGAGAACCATGTACATACATTTCAACAATTAATTTTCAAATTTATAATTTATATTGAATTTTATTAATTAAATATATAATTACACTAAATTATGGGTGAGATGTGTCATATATATATATATATGTATTATCTTTATCACCCCCACAATTACTGGTCATCGAGAAAATCAGATATCAAATTAAAGCATATGTCAGGCAGAGGACATTGTCGTCAATTAGAAAATGAGATATCAAATTAAAGCATATGTCAAGCAGAGGACATTGTCGTCAATTTAAAGGTTTTGACCGCGGCGCACAACCACAAAATATTGTTGGGTTAGGTAACCCCCAATTAACGTAACATGGTTTTGGATTCCCAGAATCCACATATGAAGCATCCACCGACATATGAAGCAAGTGGGAGTCGACATCCACGTCTCGCAATTTCATAGTGTAGCCATCCCGTATATTACACGTAGTTCAGGGAACTTTTGACCATCACATAAATGATTTTTTTTTTTTTTTTTAATAATAGGGTCTTTGAAATTATGGAAAGTAAAGTAAATAAGTAAAATTGAGTGAGTTTGAAAATTTATTAAGAATATATAAAATATTAATTATAGTAAATTAGTTGAGAAGGTACATCACACTATAGATGGATAGAAACATTGTACATCACACTTTAGATTGATGGAAACACAATGTTGACATTTAAATTGACTTTTTGTGGAACAAAATGTGAATTGAATAAATATATATATTTGTATTTTGTTTTTGGTGAGCCTTATTGTAATGATTGTATTTCAAGCTTTCCTTGATTATTCGGAATAGCAGGAAGGTGATTTTTCCGTTGAAAAAAAATAAAAATAAAATAAAAAATAAATAAATAAATAAATAAATTGAGTGAGTTTGAAAATTTATCAAGAATATATAAAATATTAACTATAGTAAATTAGTTGAGAAGGTACATCACATTATAGATGGATGGAAACATTGTACATCGCACTATAGATGGATGGAAACATTGTACATCACACTTTAGATTGATGGAAACACAATGTTGACATTTAAATTGACTTTTTGTGGAACAAAATGTGAATTGAATAGATATATGTATTTGTATTTTTTTTGAAGTCATATATATATATTGGTGACTTGATTAGGATATAAAGTCTTTTAGGTAGGGAGACACACCAATGGAGGAGACTATTAATAGGCTTTGAAAAGTTTAAAAAAACATCAAATCATGGAACACGGTCCTAAGGTAAGTGGAAACTGAAAACATTATTTATAGATATTAGAATATAGATTATGTGTATATCCATCCACCTTGGAGAAGACTATAAACTCCATACATGATTACTTAAAAGTGGAAGAAAATCTGCGATGGCACACACATTAGTGTAGTAGGGATAATAACTATAATCTATTATGAAGAAAATCTCAATTTGTAATTGCATCCTATATGTGCAAACATGTTTTTAAATAGACTTGAATCCTTCTTAGAAACAAATTATAGATCTTGCAAGGTTGCAATTTTCTTTAAGTTAAACCCATATGTATATCTTTGCCACGATGGGATTTTTTATATAAAAAGTAAACCATAATATAAAAGTGCCAATCATAAGCCACAAAGTAGCACATAATTTTCGGATGAGCAATTAATGAAAGAAACAAGATCGGTATAACATTATCTTCCCTAGAGCATATACCTCTTTCATGCACTAACACATGTGACCATCAAAGGATGAACACTCATAACAAGGGAGGGATTGCATAAGCCATGTGTCTCCCATTCCATATTTGTTAACAACTACCTCAAACCACACTTTCCCATGGTAATTTACACTTATGGTTTGTAGCTCTTGGGTTTTGACATGGCTTGATGACTTTAAAATAGTAGGGAAATTGATAAGAAACATAACATAGAGTCATTATGTGTCTCTTATGTATGGAATAAAGTATATATGTTACATGATTATATGTGAATTATAGATATAAATATTTTATGGAAGTGTATATGTGACTTGCAATTATTGTTGTTGTGACAAACCAATATGGTGATTGTAATTCAATTGTACATTCAAGTCATTTGATGGACATGTAGCAAAGAAAACCATTAACTTTGTCGTGTTCTTGTTCAATGACCCAAATGCACAATCTAGTTAAGTGAAGGGATAGGACACCCTTGAAGTAGTTGGTTGGAAGTTTTAGTGAAGTGTAGCAAGAAACTATACAACCATGAGAGAATTGAAGAAAAAAATTACAACTTATCCTTATTGATCTCACCCACGAAAACCTTAAAAAATAGTTTCACACACACTTGAAACAATTTGGCTTCAAGGGTGATGGCCACTCCTATAAGCATGGTATCATAAAAATATTGGAGATCATAAATGGGATATATGTGGGGAGAAGTACTTAAAGGACTAATCTACTGAACACACATTTATATTGAGAGTAGGTGTGAATCAATATAAGACAAAATTTGTATTTATTTAAACATCCATTAACCATAATAAAGTAATCATGTGTAATATTAACCATAGTACACACAATTTACATGGAAACCCTTTAGGGAGAAAACAACTTTTTTTTACAATTTTGTAGGAACAAACCTACATTTACAAAAAATTGTAGGCACCAACCTAGTGTTACAAAATTTGTAGGAATTCACTTACTGGAGACACTAATCCCCATCGCTAAGCACCAACTTAGCAAGAGACACTAATCTCTGTTTGAACGACACCAACCTTCAAATACAATATTCAATATATGAACATTTGCATTTCCCTAACCATGTTTTCTTGCTACTTCTGCTTTTACCATGTTTGCTTGCTACTTTTTCCTTCTCCATGTCTGCCTTTACCAGGTCTTGATATGTTCGTTATTTCTTCCTTTACCAGATATGCTCGTTATATCGTCTCTCTCTCTCTCTCTCTCTCTCTCTCTCTCTCTCTCTCTCTCTCTCACACACACACACACACACACACACACACATATTCTTCTTTGTCACTCTCTCCTTTTGGAATGATACTCAATATTTATTCATATTGTATTATCCTCTTCAAACACATTTCTCTTCAAGTATAACATTTATTTGTATACATCATCATGACCCATATTGAAGAGACATGTTAATTTATTAATTAAATAATTAATTCTTTTTATTTCACCTTGACAAGTATCATGGAAAATCATCATGGGCCTCCAAAACCATGTGGAATTGAAACCACCAATAGTAAAACCATTTGTAAAATATTTCTAAATGACTTTTTACATGCATTTTTACTTCCAAAACCATAAAATTGAAACCACGGGCTTGTAAAATATTTTTTTTGACTTCTTTACATGCATTTTTAAATATACTAGTAAAATTTACTTTTTACTTTTTCACATGAACCCACTTAATCACATTTTACTTCTCCATGTACACCCATTATATATATATATATATATATATATATATATATATATATATATGCACGCTCCTCCTTACTTGCAAATGCCTAAGCATAACATCAATGACAACATGTTCAACAATCTTCCCCTTTGTCATTGATGACAATCCTATGAAGAAATACATAATCCACCATGACTAGAAAGAAATTTTCCCTTGTCTGCAACTCTCCCCCTTGCTGCAGTACTCCCCCTATATGCAACTCTCCCCCTTGCTGCAATACTCACCCTATATGTACTCTCCCCCTTTGACATCAATGATAGAGTGACGCTCCCCCTAAACTTGTGCTTCTCCTTAAGCACTTAGTGACTAGATGAGATGTATACGACTCTCAATTATTATACGAGATACTCAAATGTCTCTTTGAGAAGGTATTTTGTGAAGATATCCACAATCTGTTTTTTGGTGGCAATATATTCCAACTTGACATTCTGTTATGCTAAATGTTCTCTTAATAAGTGATGCTTGATTGGAATATGTTTTTTTCGAGTGCATAACATGATTCTTTGAAATATTTATTGCACTTGTGTTGTCACAGAGTATTGAGATTGGATGATCATATTCCTCCTCAATATCTTTTAGTGTCTACTTCATCCAAATAATATTTGTGCAACATGATATTGTTTCTATATACTCGGCCTCTACATTGGATAGAGAAATTGAAGATTGTTTCTTACTTAACCAAGACACTAGATTGTTTCTTAGAAAGATTGCTCCTCCACTTGTAATTTTCCTATCATCAAAATTGCCTCCCTAATTCGCATAAGTATATGTTGTTAGAGTAATATTTTCACCTCTTAAGTAACACAAGCCGAAGTCCAAAGTTACCTTTAGATATCTGAATATTGTTTTCACTACTTGCACATGATTTTCTTTTGATGCACCTTGAAACGATGCAACCAATCCTACTGCTTTCATAATGTCATGCCTTGTTTCCATCACATATAATAGGATACCAATCATTGACCTATACAATGTTTGATTTGCTTCTAGAGATTCATCATCTTTGCTCAATTTATAACCTGTGACCATGGGTGTGTTGCTTGGTGCACAATCTTCCATTCTAAAGTTCTTCAATATTTCCTTCATACTTGTTTTTTGAAATGAATATGTTTTTGTTAGATTGAGAAATTTGTAAACAAAGGAAGAATGATAGTTCACCAAGAATAGACATCTCAAATTCCTTCTACATTTCTATTGCAAACTCTTGGCACATTTTGTTCATGCTTCCTCCAAAGATAATGTCATCTACATAAACTGCAACAATCAAGTGGTTTTCAATTTCCATCTTAATGTATAGATTGATTTCCACAATTCCTCTTTTGAAGCCTTGTTGTTGTAGATATTTATCAAGTCTTGAATACCAGGATTTGGGAGCTTGCTTTAGTCCATAAAGTACTTTCTTCAATTTGCACACATGATCCTTATTTTTTGATAATAAGAACCCTTCTGGTTGTTCAATATTGCATTGCTTGCATCAGTCTTGTTCAATAATCAGTCTAAAGATAGTTTTCTAGAATTTAGTATTTATCTAGTGGGGGAAATATAAAACCAATATTGCATTGCTTGCATCAACTGGAAATGAATCAGAGGTCAAATCAAAACTGGTCTTCAAACCATCCTTAAAGGCGATCTAAATATTGGTAGTAAAATAACTTTCAAGTAGATTAGTAAATACACAAACAAGGCAAAAACTCCTCTCGCAAATGCTAGGGAAAAGGTACCCAGAACAGTAGTAGACCTAGCTGTTGATGTTGTTATTCAGGAACTTATGTAAAACGAGATCTATACAGTATTAGTGGTTGGGATTGTGATCTAAAATAAGAGTTTAGGGATTTAGGTTAAGATTTCAATGATCTGAATAGAGGCTATTCTCCATAGGCCATTCTACATGTACATCCACATCAATGACCGTACTTAATGTCAAGTTCTTTATCTTCACTACCTTATCCTTCTTCCTAACATGATTCACCATGGAATACCCTTTCAATTGGGATGCGCCTCGGCTCCCACCATGTAGGCATTCAAAATGCAACAACATTTTGATGAAACCTTCACACGTAAATGGGTTAGGGGGATCTCACTTAATCTCTTGTGAATATGAAGACAATTGAGATATGGCCTCAAGGATTTCCAAATAGTTGTTTCTAGAGACCTACAAAAGAGGGAAGAGCTGAAGATAAGGTTGAATGGGTAACCCTATTAGAAGTTTCATTGATTTCCTATTGAATGTTGCTTTTTTTAGCCCCTTTGAAGACCTTCTAGATGTAATATCCATTACACCTTGTTCATTTAAAAGATTGACATGATTTGTGACCATTCCATATTGCAATTATAGATCCTTTAGTGGTTTATCCCCTAATATTTTCAATAAAGCTTTGGATCATTGAGATCCAAAACCCTTGGGATACATTGGCATGTGAAGGGAGCGAGTATTTGAAAATTAACAAACCCTTAGTCGGATCAATTGAATACTTCTCTTTTAAAATTAATGTTCCAATGCAAAAGATAAAATAACATTGTTCATTGAACTCTAATAATTTTAGCTCATCTACAGAATATAAAAATAACAATGTTCCACCAAGTTTCTAGGACGCGGGAGCGGGGAAACGTACATTGGGGATGTTTAGAGACACCCCGAAATTTTAGGGAAATTTTGGGGGAAGGGGGGCGTCGGGGTCCCTAACATAGGGGGGCCTGTCTCTAAAATTATTAAAAAATTAAAAACTATGAATCCCAACATATTAACATATCAATTCCTCATGCCATCACCATTTTCATAGTAAATTGAAATTCATTAGTGTGTAATGTAAACATGATATTCAATTCATAATGGCTATTTTTTTTTTTAATACATGCACGTCTTCCATTATAACTTTGAAATTTGAATCATAGACATAAACAATAGATAAAATTAAAATCATAAATCATAAATCTGAATCATAGACATATCACATAAACACCTACAAATAAAGAGTGATGAGACAAAGACTCAATCTGAATTCATCAATGACAGTAAATAAAACCAAAAGTAGCAAAATGAAATCAACAAAAGAACATCAAGGAGATAGTTCCAGGGACTGGTCCTCCTGATGCATCTGTTGCTTCTATGGGATTTGACAACCTTACAATAATTCATTGTCAGAATGGCTAGATTCCACCAAATAACATGTTGAAAAGAAATGTCTTCTACATAAGTAGGTTGCTCCCTTGAAAAAAAATTATTTGTATCCAATAGAGTAGAGTTCTTATTGCAAAAATTAGTGAAACACCCAGAAGCCCTAGTGTTTTATCCTACACTTGGAGAGAAACAACCCCGTCTTTTGCTTGCCCACAAACATTTGTTGGTTTGCAATCATATCTGTAATATGAAAACTAAGTACTAGCATTTTGAACCTTCTTTCCACCAACTATATGAACTAGAATACTATGGTTTCTAGGAATCTATGTAGTTGTTGCGTAGAACAAAACACTTCTAGCTCTTGTTAAATGGAATATAGGTCCATGAGATCACACATTCTTAGGTTGGTGAAAGATTCAAATCATTACAATATGGGAGGGAGAATTACCTTCTGCAACATCAAAACTCCAAAAGGATTTGTTGTTGTAATGGCTTGCTATAACTCCTCCCTATAAAATACACAAAATGATCATTCAATTTCTTAAATAAGACAAGGAAGATACAAAATATTTATGGAGCATAGTATTTTTTGCTTCTAGGGAATTTTTTATAATATGTTTCTTTACATTTTTGTCTTTTTTATTGTTTAGTTATGCAAAAATAAAAATTTGTTTGATATAATTTATTTTAGTATTTTTGTGAAAATGGTTTCAGGTTATAGGCTTATACAGAAATTGCAGAGATTCAAAGACTTCTATTTCCGAGCTGCATTTACATTTTGAAATGTTTTGATGGGTTTCTATAAGGCTCATTAATGAATTTTCTGTGATGTAATTTATTGAGAAGCAATGTCTAGAATTGATCGACCTAAAAAACATGGGAGACAAGCGACACTTGATAATGCATTTAACTTGATTCGGCATGATGTAATTGTTGAAGAAGATGTTGATTTTGAAAACGATAAGAATATTGAAGAAGAAGGTCCTCCAGAAAAGAAAGGTAAAGGAGTAGCTACCAAAAGATCATTCAAACCCGCATGGAAGTTATTGCACAAATGGGCTTATCCAATAATAGGCCTAGATGGTGAAGAGCGCATCAAGTGTTTATGGCGTGTTAAATTCAAAGAAGATACACCATTTGCATGGGAGGTAGTAGTACAATCCAATTAAGTGGATTAAATGTCCATGTGCATCATCTGAGGCTCATAAATGCTCAGTTCAACTATTAGAATATGAATTGAGACAACCATGTTTGCCCATCCCAAAGCACAATGAACTTATGTTGGATGTTGAAAAATCTAGAATAGTTAGTGCTATGGAAACTCTGTATTTTGTGGCTATAAGGGATTTACCTTTAGAATTATACAAAGACTTATGTAACCTACACAGGCATAAGGGAACTCCTAATATTCCATTAACCAATGAATATTTTTCCATATGTTAATATCACGTCTGGTAAAGAGTTTTTACTTGCAGCAAAAGAGGTATATTCAAATTAGAAGAAATTTGGGTGAAAAATGGGCCTCCTAAGGAAAATAATAAGAAAATAATAAAATAATAGTAGAGAGAGAGTAAAAAAAACTATTTTTTTGGATCGTATTTTCAACTTATATCATTGTAGGTTTACTCAAATTTCAAGCAAGAGGACTCGTTGGATGCATAATTAAATTATGCATCCAACGAATACTCGTGTTGCATACTTTTAACAACATCCACACCATGAAAAATTGAAAATACATTAAAAAACGTGTTTCTAGTGAGAGAAAACACGTTTTTTAATGTATTTTCGATTTTTCATGGTGTGGATGTTGTTAAAAGTATGCAACATGGGTACTCGTTGGCACGGGGGGTTCACTCGACGAACTTGTTACATAGCACAATCGTTCGCAGGATACTAAAGAATATCCCTAAATTCACAAAATATTGGAAAATACTTCCCAAAATTGTATTGTTGAACCCCCCTCCCAATACACCTTTCCAATTAAAAAATCCCTGGTTTCACCAAATATTGTAGGTATCCATTTTTATTAACCCATTTTTAATACCCCCTTTATATCATATTATCATTTTGTAACAAACATAAGCCTTAATGCACCCTAGTATAAGCAAACATGGGGCAAAATAAAATGATAGTATAATTCTAATAATGATCCCACCGGGATTGTAGGGGCTACTGGTCGATTTGTAGAGTTAGATTGTGGAAGTCCGAACAAAATAGTAACGGGGAAGGAAAAAAGTGTAAAAGGAAATCTAATCAAGATATCAATGTAACAAGTAAGGTACATGATTGATAGTCCAACAATCAATGCAACAGTTAGAAAAAATGTGAATTGTAGATGTTCCACACCACAACCTGCCAACCTACCAATTAGAGAGCTCATGTTTTCAAATTCTCAAGAAAGAGAAGTTAAATACTAAGGTTGGGTGTGGGTTTGGATGCGTTCAAATTCTATGGTATGCTTAGCACCTGTGCTATTGAAATTTGGTGAGTGGTGTAGGCAATTTTATGACATGGGCATCAAAACGAGATTTGTATTAGAAGTATATGTTGAGAATGCATTTATGAGCATGTATGAAAAGAGGATGAGCATAATTTGAATCCTTGTTGAAAATTGTAAAGTAACGATGTTTCATTAACATGATGCACTCTATGCTCAATGGGATAAAATGATGACTCTAATGTGTCTAATAGTGAGACAATCAAGCAATGCTATAATAATTACAAGGAAATGGACTTGTGGTAGAATGTTTGGACATGAACCCAACTTTATGCATATATAAATATGTGGTTTGTGAATTCTAAAAGACTGCCTCTTTGAGCAACCAAATAGTTGAAAGGGGAAAAGGAAGAGATGGAGAAGTGAAACATGATGAAGGTAAATATCTACTCAAGAACTAGAGTACACAAAGGTTTATTCCTAGATTGAGACCAAAGGTTCATAACAATTATAAGTATGAATAGGAAGTATGGATTTTCTCCAATATAAATTTCATATGTTCTTGTTTTAGAACCTAGTGTATTGAATGAAAATAATTTATGGATATACAATTAATTTAAAAGCTAATAAGCATAGTGTTTATCACGGGGGGTTCACACAGTGAACTTGTTACATAGCACGATCGTTCGCATGATATTAAAGAATATCCCTAATTTCACTAAATATTGGAAAATGCCTCCTAAAATTGTATTGTTGAAACCCCCTCCCAATATTCCTTTCTAATTAATAAAAGCCCTAGTTTCACCATATATTGTAGGTATCCATTTTTATCAACCCATTTTTAATATCCCCTTTATATCATATTACCAAGTTGTAGCAAAGGGGATCCCTAACACATCTTAGTATAAGCAAATAATATCCTAATAAAATAATAGTATAATACTAATAATGATCCCACGAGGATTGTAAGGGAAACTGATCAATTTGTAGTGTTGGATAGTGTAGTAACCAACGAGATAGTACCAGGGAAGGAAAAATGCATAAAATGAAACCTAGTCAAGAGATCATCAATTCATATTCATATATTTTATTCATTATTTATTATGTCTTATTAGATATTCCAAATATTTTGGTAATCTTTGTGTTAGTGAACTTTTGTTTGGCTCAAAATCAAGCCTAAATAAGCTATTAAATGAGGATTGCTCAAGGCTATTACTACAAAGAGACTTCCATTTATATTATCATTGGTACACTATTATCATCTTTATGTAAAACTTAGGATCATAAGCAATATCAAATAAAAATGAAGGGTCCTTAGGTTTTAGGTGGGTATAAATTGAGCCCATGATTTGGAGGTAAGAATCCATCCCACGATTTGGAGGTTATTCCTCATCCCACCCAAATAAAATAAGACTCAATATTTATATTACTATGTCAAATTAAATATCCCCCTGACCCCTTAATATGGAAGGGGGCAATATATTTTTTAGGTTTTTAAAAGTATCCAAACCCCCAATATAAATGGACGTGATATGATATTGCCTCGCTAGTAAATCCCCTGTGGGTAATCTATTCCTCGATATGAAATCTTTGATTTTTTCACTTTTTTTTTTTTGAAATTAATATATATTGCTATTTATTTTAATATATGCTAAAATTTATATGTACTATTACATTTTCAAATAAAAAAAATGATTTTTTTTACATATCAACATTGAAAAGTTTAATATTTCAAAGGGGTTCAAGATGAGATAAAACCCTGCCTTTCAAATTTGATCCCTCTCATCACTCCAATTTAGAGGCATTCAGACTTACCACAGGCATTCAGACTTACCACACGACAAGTTTATAATTCATGGTCAATACTTGAATCCAGACGCATTCACCACTATACGGGGAAGTCTTCGTCCCGCCATGAGTCAAGTCCAAAGGCTCTCGGACGTACTGCCTACTTGGAAAGGCGCGCTCTACAGAATAATGGTCCTCCTTCCCTGAATCTATCTTCAAATACCATGAGCTCGGTTAAACCATGGATTCTGGGAATCCAAAACCATATCTAGGTTAATTGGGGCCCTTTAAATGACGACAATGTCCTCTACCTGACCTTTACTTTGATATCTGGTTTCCCCTTAGAATTTGTGTGGTGATCAAGATGGCAAGTGATACTGATGCTGCTGCTATTTGCATGAATTTGAGGTTTCTAATCAACAAAAAAACTGGTAAGATATTGTATGCTGAGGCAGGAAAGGATTTTGTAGATCTTCTCTTTAGCTTTCTCACGTTGCCAATCGGTTCTGTCATGAAATTACTCTCAGAGTTAAAACCAGCCAAGAAAGTTGGCTCCCTCTCGAACGTTTACAAGAGTGTAGAGAAACTCCAGATCACTATGTTTATGAATGCCGATAAATCCCCTTTCCAGCCGAGCGTTATGTGTACCAATCCTAATGACATTTTGAGAATAAAGTCCGCTCGTACTGTCTATTACCTTTGCGGTTCTCAGACTCATTACGGTGGCAGTACCCATTATATGGCCACCCAGAGTGGTGGCCGCTGTGCCTGCAATCGAAATATGATCTATCCAGTGCATTTGCACAACCCCTCCACCGGAGATATCACTAATCACACGGGAAGCAGCGGGGAAGGTTATGTGAAGGAGACCGTTACCTTCATAATCACCAATGATTTGGAGATCTCTCCCTCGTCAACCATCACCAGCATTAACTTGCTCAATAAGCTCAATTTCAAGGATCAAATCTCCGATTTGGGAGAGCGAAATGTGAGTGTCGGTCCCAATGAGGTAAGCAGTTACTATATATAATAAGCGAGTGCAAGCGAGTGTGGGTTTTATGGTTGATAGATTAGTCTATATAAACCATATTATTAATATTAATATGGCTTGTTAGTTATAGTGAGTAGAATAATGTTAATAAGAAAGCCATAACAGTTAAATCTTTTTAATTAGGCATTGGAGCTGCTTAGAGCTTCTCTGGTTTCAACCACGCCTTTGAATGACGTTTTCGGTGTGTCTCCACCTCCTGATTTGAACGACTTCGGTCCTCCATCTCCTCAGCCAGGTGAAGGGTAAGTCTGAAGGTAACAGTGATTTGGATGCAAATGTGTTTGAATCTATTTGTTTTCCGAGTAATGCTAATTTGGCCTTTTACATAGAAAAATACTACTTTGTTGCAGGCTGGAAAGTGTTCAAGTAGCATAGGCGAATAGCGAACTGAGTAATATGCGACATACATTTTGAATGGCTTCTGCAAGTTTTCTACATACATTTTGAATGGCATTCTGCAAGTTATCTTCTGTATTAAATGCGGCGTTGTAGACTTTCATCGAAAGAATACAGTTCCAGGTAGTTGGGACTGTAACTCATAGGGCGTCAATGGAACAATATGCACTTAGGTTAAATGGATGTTTAATAGATGTTGCTAGTATTAAGCTAAGTCTAGCTTAGACTTTCTGAGTTATATAGGCAGTGTCTACTTAGTAACATCTCATCAGATTTTATGTTTTTTCTTTTCAATTCCTGAAAAAACATGTAAAAGCTTGTCCATGAATAAGGATTACCTTTCAGTGGAAGAACAAGGTTTCATGCTCCAGACTCCAAATTCCTAGAAATGTTAAAGCGTCTATCTTTTGTGTGATTTATTTGAAATATCTTTTTCACAAATGCAATTATTTAATCCAGAGATACTGAGGAGTTTGTGTTACGCTAATCTGGATTAACTTTATTCTGAGATGAATAAATTTATAACATATATTTTAGGAAAAATATGGATTAACTTCATTTCGGGATAAATAAAATAACATATACATATGTTTGAATATTTTTTTCGGTGATGGATTTTAAGTTTAGATCGTTCGATTAGTTAAAGTATTTAGAGAAATTTGATTCGATGAATATAGTTAATCATCTTAAATGGAAACAGTTTTCACCTCTGATGTGGAAGGAGCTGCGTTGGGTTGTCTTATAATCGTTTCTAAGATATTTAATTTAGCTCCAAATCTTGAGATTACAGTAATTTGTTGACTATCTTCCATTTTGCGAATGTGGTAATGCAATTAGTCAAAATGAAGCATACTTTACTGTTGTTTCTTATTGCTATTCATAAGAGGCTTCCCCAATAGATGCCAATACAGTGCAACCTTAACACTGGTTTTGGAGAAACCCAGAACCCACATCAGGGATCATGTGCTCTAAATATGTCAAATTTTCCTCAAGATCGCTTCTATTGATATAACTAAAACAATTTCTATAAAGTTATTTAAAGATTGAAATTTATTATTTAAAAAAAAAATATTTACATAAATTTGATTAAGCTACGATCTTTGATGTCTTCTTCAAGTTTTGGAGCTCCGATAGTGGGTGAAGGAAATTGTTGTGCCCGTTACATTCAGTGAATGCTCAGGCATTTTCCATGGTAGGAGCCTAGAGGACATATTCATTGAAACACTTCACAAATTCCCGTAGCCATCGATATTTTTCCTTATGTTGTGTGAATGGCGGTGGATGACGAGAATGACAACAATGTTCTCTACATTGCTACCTGGTGGCCTCTGTTTCACGTTTGTGCGTTGTAGAGGATTTGTTTCTAAGGTCATTGATGGAGATGGAAAAATTGTTTCATATGAACGTTGGTCTCACAGACTTCAATGATGCTCAAAATATCATTATTTTACACGTTTGGGATTTTAATTCAATAAATATCTAGGTTAATCATCCATTCAAATGGTTTAGGTATTTATATATATGTCTCACATGTTTGCGATTTTAATTCGATAGTTATTCCCTTCATCATCCATTCACAGGTGTTAGGTATTATAGATTATGTCTCAGGATTGACCGTAATGTAATGTTGCAGAAGAGAGCATTACAACTTGTATGCATATGTTGGAGGAAAGTATTTTATCCAACATAGAAAATGTGATAGTAAATATCATGGGAAAACAAGGTGTCCTAGTCATATTTAACGAACTAATGACTTAATTAATTAATACATCAATAACTGATTACAATTCTTAACACAGAAAAGAGCATTACAACTTGTAGAGCATATGTTGGAGGAAAGTATTTTATCATGGAAATTATTGAATGAAAGGCATTTTGCATTATAGACCTGGGTTGTTCATCTGGACTGAATACTCTATTGGCTATAGAAAATGTGATCAAGGTTCTGAAAGCCAAATGTTTTTCCATGGGAAATCATGTTCCGCAATTCCTGCAAGTTTTCTTTAATGATCTTCCTACCACTGATTTCAATTCGCTCTTGAGGAGCTTGCCTCCATCATTGATGACTGATAAGATTGGCCCATTTGTGGGGTCATTCTTCGGAAGGCTATTTCTACATAATAGCCTCCATTTTCTGCATTCTTCCCATAGTCCTCATTGGCGCCTATCTCAGGCATGTTTTCAAAACATATCTTTGTACTGAGAGAGGCAATATTGTAGCTCACTCAGTAAATTATATAATTTATATTGATTGTACTTTGCTTTATGTGTGAATGATAGGTTCCCTTCAAAGTTTCAGAAAAGAATTCAGTGGCATGGAACAAAGGAAAAATCTTTGTGGAGGATCTCTTACTATTGGAGAACCTTATTTCCGTCCATATCAAAGGATTTCAACGTGTTTATGAGAGCCCGGACAGGGGAGCTGGTTGGAGGAGGGCACATTCTTTTGGTCTTCATCATTGTTACAATGTTGTTTCTCCGTTGGGAGTGTAATTGAATGATGCCATTTATAATTTAACTATCACCCAAATGGATGTCATTGTAGGTTACATGTATTTTGGAGTCTGGGCTAAAGGAACCTCGTTTGCCACAAAGTTTTGGAGGGAGAATTTCAACAATGTCCATAGACTTGGCAGGTGATGAAACACCTTTGAAATAACATCAACAACAATAAATATTAGATCTAATAAGATTCTGAGCATCATAGAAAAGATAATGCCCCTCAACCAAATATAAGGATGTTTTCCTAAAGAACAAAACTATCATTTGTTTCTTTCCAAAAGCAAGATCCCACTGCCAACTAGAGTCCTTTTGATAGAGAGTAGAGAGTTTGCTTCTTTTGTTTCTGGCCTGGTCAAATTGTATACAAACCTTATAATTTAGGGCTTCTGGGCCTTGCCTCTTGCATAATCAAGTAGATGTTTTTGAATGATGTCGCTTAGTTGGTTTTATATGCTCAAAATTTACATAAAAATCAGTTAAACAGTTAAACCACAAAGGTGTTTAAAAATAAAGATGTTTCCAAATAAAGAGTATAGAGAAATTTTGCCTCTCTTACATTATATCTTCATGACAAGATCAAAAGATTTAGTGGAATTTTGTTTATGGGACAAGAAATCATAAATTTCCTAATAACTTGAATTGGTGATTTTGCTTACTTGGTTTTAAAGATATATTGATTAAACTTCTTGAATTTATAAAAAAGAAATTGTTTAATCATTTTTAATGTTGATTTTATTAGAAAAAAGTTAAAAAAAATTCAACTTATTTAATGTTAAATTTACAACATTAAACTACTTTTTAATTGAAATTTTAGAAAAAAAAAACACTAATCCCATGGAAAAAGGATATGTCTTAAATTTTAAATCATCTTTCTAAAGCTTCTTTGTATAGCCTTCACAAAGAATACACATGCTGATTTGTGCATTTATAGATAGTACATGCTCATTGCATGAGAAGATGAAATAGATAGCCATCCTCTCGCCAATATTTTGAGAATTTTTGGTTGCTACATAACAATTCTTTTAATTAGTGTAGGCTTAAAGTGATTATGATGATTTCTTTGAGGATTTTTGTCATCATGCTGCTTAGTGGTCTTTATTTCATTAAAAGATTATGGTCTTTGAAATGCTTGTATACAGATTCTGAACATGATTAAAGACTACTATATAGAAATTGTAGATTCAAAGACTCAAAAAGTAAGCACTTTCAATCCAAAATTCAATGGTCATGTTGCTTTCTTCGATGGAGCGACTACAAATGGCTTATGTGAAGCAAGTGGAGCAATCTTCTTAAATTGGGATCACTATTACACCCTGAGACTTAATTGTGGAACAGGTTCTAACATGAAAGCAGAGCTTCTTGCTCTTTGGTGTGTTCTGAAAGTGGCAAACTCTTTTGGTTTTGGTGACCTCAAAGTTTTTGGGGATTCTTAGGTTACCATAAAATGGGCCAGTGGTGAGTACATTCTAAAAGTCACTTCTCTTCTTCACAGGTGCTACAGAATCAGGGCAGAAATTCAATTATGCAAACATATCTCCTTCGAGCACATCTATCGACAACATAACTCTTTGGCAGATAATCTTTGAAAACAAGCTATGGAAGGCGAGGAAGGAGTTATTGAATGGGAAGAAATCCAGGGTCAACATATCTATGATGTGGACTTTGTGAGGATTTTTGAATGATGATATGCTCCATGACTGTTTTTGTTTTAACTTTTTTGGATCTTATAGGTTTGGATGAAGAGTTTTTTTAATCATGTATTGAGAAGGAAGAAATGTTGGAGTTTGTTGTGTATTATTATCACATATTATATAGTTGGTTTTGTCTCAAGACCTTATTTTATAATCCCTCATTATGTCTATATAGTTCTTCATCTTCTTCAATTGATCAAATAATTACTTTTTATGGAAATTTATAAAAATATTGAGAGCATTTTATAAACATGTGATTGTAGGTTTCTATGTTGGATATTTTGCTACTATTGTAGATTTTGAAACTTCATTGTTGGTTGTAATGCCCCATATTTTGTTTGGACATCTATGCCACATTTTTGACATATTGTATTTATTTGTTTATTACCTCTCGTTGGCTTCACTGAGTAAACTATGTGTGTGGAACTATAAACCTAATTATATGCGACAATTACGTTTTATGTTTATCATCCCTCTTATTAATGATAACATTTATCTATTTTAGCTTTTAGTGTGCAAAATTTTAAATTAAATGATGAAGTAAGTGGATACCATTGTCTGTTACAGTTGAATGAATGGATGAATGACATGCACATGATAGATATATTAATTCTTTACATGAACTAATGATTGATTAATTGGTAATTAGAATGGAAATAGTGAAAAAATGTTATGCATAGATGTGGGATGGTGCAAGGTAATGATACCCACATATGACGCGTTACTTGCAATGGCATGCTAGAAAAACATAAATATGATCTTTAAAATGAATTATTAGAGGTACCTACAAAAAATTTTAGAATTAGGTGTAAAAAGATGAAACATAGAAAATCAGATCACCTTCCGGAACATATAACTTTTATTTATGGAAAAGTGGTATAACCGCCCCAAAATGTCATTATTTTAAGATTGGTATGTTATTTTTTCTCTAAAACATAATGCATATGTTCGTGTTGGTCCACCGGTTTGTTAAGTAAATTGTCAAATTATGAGGAAAAATATGTAGAGGCTTAGGCAACAGACTGATCTTGTGCAGTGCTATTTTTGCAAAATTTTAAAAGTTAATTTAATATTTTTTTAAATTAGGAAAGTTAGTGAAGCCCTAAAACGACATGGTCGAGTGTTGGTCCACCATATCATGGTCTTAACATAATCAATCAACTTTTTTTTAGCTTGTAGGTATTCTTGTACTCTTGTGCGAGTTCTTTTCCGTTTTCGAAATATGTAAGCCAATCAAAAGTTATAGCCCAAATAAACAACCTATGTTTTTTACAAATTTGACATGAGTGTAGTTAAAAATGTATTAAAAATAGAAAACAATAATAGATCTATTCAAAAAAATATAGTTAGAATCTGCACACAGAGCTCGACAAGTGTGTGCAATTTCATCAGTAGTGCACAAGTTGAGCATATGCGAAACTAAGCGTGAAAAACATGAAGTTACAAAAATTGGTGTGTTCTGCCATAACTTAGACCGAGCCTTAAGGTTTGGAAATATGAATTAGCTAGTACCAAACCTGCAAGGGCACCAAAAAAAAATTGAATCAAAACACGCATGCACGTAAATGCGCGCACACATTGATGCTCGCACGCGTTCATTTTGACACCTTCATTTTTTTTCTATCTCTCCCTAAATCCCCCTCCCTCTCTCTATCCCCCCCCCTATCCACCCAATCCCCCCGCTCTTCCACTCTACCCAATCCCTCCTCCTTCCCTCACCCCTCTCTTCTCTCCTTAACCATAAGGGTTATGAGATTTAGTCATCCATTTCCATGAATAACACCTAAACCATAACACAGGATTTCCTGAGGTTAGCCTTGATTCCAAGTATGAATATGGGTGTGTCCATTTTAATGTCTTAGATTCTAAGTATGGGTGTTTGGGCCCTATACATGGTTAAGGGATGGAACCTTGGCTTTAATCCCTAAAATAAGAATGTAGTCATCCAAGTTCAAGAACAATGCCTTAGTACACTACACACAACCTCTCAAGCATATCCTCCGTTATGAGTAGCGATACTAATGATAATAGGAATGTAACCCCTATAACTATTGACATCTAACCCTTATCACCAAATTATACCCTATAACCCCTAATCATTATAATCCCTATCTAGTAACCCTTATAACCCACAAAACCTATAATATGTATATATTATTACTCAAAATCACTAGCTCACATTATCCTCTTGTACATATAAATCTTCATCCTTATAACCATAAATCCATGACCCCTATATATCAATCCCCAAACCATTGACCATTAGTCCCTAGTCATTGTAATCCCTAGTCCCTAGTACAACTAACCATTATAACTCTTGGTCCACTATAATTCTAAACTAGCATAGCCCCTAAAACGCCTAGATCCTAGCACACAATGATATATCCCCCATTCCCTAACACCTTAATATCCCTTAACCCCTATAATCCTAACCTCTAAAGTGTCTAGTCAAATAAAAATTAACCCCTAACCCTTATAACCTCTAATTCTCATTAACCCTAAACTCTATCATCAAACACCCAACCCTTAAAACCTATAGCCCATAGCAAGTTTAGAGAGAGAGAGAGATTGGAGGCTATGGGTTTAGTGAGATAGAGATTGGGGGTTAGGGGTTTAGAGAGAGAGAGAGAGGCTATGGGTTTAATGAGATAGATATTGGGGGATAGGGGTTGAGAGAGAGAGAGAGAGAGAGATTGGAGGTTGGGGGCTTAGAGAGAGAGAGAGAGAGACAGAGAGAGAGAGAGGGGGATTGGGGGTTAGGGGATTAAAGAAATAGAGTGAGAGTGAAAGAAATTGGTGGTTATGGGTTTCAGGAGAAACATTAAGAGATTGGGATTTAAGTGTTTAGAGAGAGAAAACAGGGGTTAGACGTTCAGAGAGAGAAAGAGAGATTGGAGATTAGAGGTTTAGAGAGAGAGAGAATTAGAGGTATTGGGGGTTACAAGTTTAGAGAGAGAGAATTAGAGGTATTGGGGGTTTCAGGTTTAGATAGAGAGAGATAGAGAATGGAGGTTATGGGTTTAGAGAAAAAGAGGGAGAGAAAGGGAGAGATTGGTGGTTAGGGGCTTAGAGAGAGAGACAGATTGGAGCATTGTGGTTTAGAGGGAGGGAGAGAGAAATTGGTGGTTAGGTGTTTAGAGAGTGTGAGAGAGAGGGAGATAGAGATATAGAGAGACTAGAGGTTAGGCTTTTGGAGAGGGGGAAAGTGAGAGATTGGTGGTTTGAGAGAGAGAGAGAGAGAGAGAGAGAGAGAGAGAGTTAGGGGTTTAGAGAGAGAGAGATCAGTGGTTGGGGGTTTAGAGAGAGATAGATCTTGGAGAGGAGGTGTTTAGAGAGAGACAGATTAGTGGTTAGGGGTTTAGAGAGAGAGATATTGGGGCTTAGTGGTTTAGAGAGAGAGAGAAATATTATGGGTTATGGGTTTATAGAGAGAGATTGGTGGTTTAGAGAGAGAGAGAGAGAGAGAGAGAGAGAGAGAGAGAGAGGGTATATAGAGAGAGATTGTGGGTTAATGATTTAGAGAGAGATAGAGGGAGAGAAAATGATGGTTATGGTTTTAGGTAAAAATAGAGAGATACTGGGGTTAAGGGTTTAGAGAGAGAGAGAGTGGGTTAGGGGTTTAGAGAGAGAGAGAGAATAGACGTTAGGGGTTTATAGAAAGAGATATAAAGAGTGAGATTGGGGGATTTGGGTTTAGAGAGAGAGAGGGAGACTAGAGGTTAGGGGTTTAGAGAAAGAGTGGGAGAGAAAGAGAGAGATTGGTGGTAAGGGGTTTAGAGAGTGAAGAGATTAGTGCTTAATTTTTTAGAGAGAGAGAGAGAGAGAGAGAGAGAGAGAGAGACTAGATATTAGGATTTTAGAGGGAGAGATACTTAGTGAGAGATTGATGGTTAGGTGTCTAGGGAGAGAGATATAGATTGTGATTTAGGGTTTTTTTTTTTTTAGAGAGAGAGAGAGAGTGGAGGTTAGGGGTTTAGAGAGAGAGAGAGAGAGAGAGAGAGAGAGAGAGAGAGATTGGAGAGATTGGAGGTTAGGAGTTTAGAGAGAGAGTAAAATATTGGTGGTTTGAAGAGAGAGATGTTGGGGTTTAAGGGTTTAGAGAAAGATAGAATGGGGGATAGGGGTTTAGAGAGAGAGATTGGGGGTTAGGAGTTTAGAGAGAGAGAGATTGGGTTTTAAGGGATTAGAGGGAGAGAGATGGAGGGATATTGGTTTCTAGGGGTACAGAGATAGACAGAGAGAGATTGTAGCTTAGGGGTTTAGAGAGAGAGAGAGATTGGTGGTAAGGGGTTTAGAGAGATAGTTAGAGAGAGAGAGGGATTGGAGGTTAGGGGTTGAGAGTGGGAGAGAGGTCGATAGTTAAGGTTTTTTAGACAGAGAGAGAGATTGGGGGTTAGGGGTTTAGAGAGAGAGAGAGAGACTAGATATTAGGGGTTCAAAGATGGAGAGAGAGAGAGAGAGAGAGAGAGATTGGAGCTTAGGGGTTTAGAGAGAGAGAGAGAGGTAGAGGGAGAGAAATTGATGGTTAAGGGTCTAGGTAGAATGAGATAGATAGTGGGGGTTAAGGGTTTAGAGAGAGATATTGGGGATTAAGGGTTTAGAGAGAGAGAGAGAAATATTTGGGGTCACGGGTTTAGAGAGAGAGAGAGAGATTGGTGGTTAGGGGTTTAGAGAGAGAGACAGAGATTAGTGGTTAGGATCATATAAAGAGAAATATTGGAAGTTAAAGGGATTACAAAGAGATGAAAAGAGAGATATTGGGAGTTATGGGTTTACATAGAGAGAGATATTGGGGGTTAGGAGTCGAGAGAGAGAGAGAGATTTTGGGTTAGGATTTTAGAGAGTGAGAGAGAGATTGGGTGTTAGGGGCTCAAAGAGTGGGAGATGGAGAGAGATTGGGGGATAGGGGTTTAGAGAGAGAGAGATTGGAGCTTAGGGGTTTAGAGAGAGAGAGAGAGAGAGATAAAGTGAAATAAATAGACTGATGGTTAGGGGCTTAGAGAGAAAGAGAGATTGGAGCTTCATGGTTGAGAGAGAGAGAGATTGGTGGTTATCAATTTAGAGAGAGAGAGAGAGAGAGAGGGAGGGAGATCAGAGGTTATGGGTTTAGTGAGATAGAGATTTGGGATTAGGGGTTTAGAGAGAGGTACTGAATGGGGTTTAGGTGCTTAGAGAGATAGAGGGAAAGAAATTGGTGGTTACAGGTTTAGGGAGAAACATAAAGAGATTTTTGGATAAGCATATAGAGAGAGAAAGTGTGGGTTAGGCATTTAGACAGAGAGAGAGAGAGAAAGAGAATTAGAGGAATTCAAGGTTATAGATTTAGATAAAGAGAGAGAGAATGGAGGTAGAGGGAGAGAAAGAGAGAGATTGGTGGTCTCGGGTTTAATGATATAGAGAGGGATATTGGATCTTGGTGAATTAGAGAGGGAGATATAAATTGGTGGCTAGGTCTTTATAGAGAGAGATACTATAGGTTAGGGTTATAGAGAGAGAGAAAGTGAGATATTGGTGGTTAGCGGTCTAGAGAGAGAGAGAGAGAGAGAGTGGGGGTTACGTGTAGATATATATATATATATATTGGGGGTTAGGTGTATAAAGAGAGAGAGAGGGGGGGGTTAAGTGTATAACGAGAGAGAGAGAGAGGGGGGGTTAGGTGTAGATATATATATATATATATATATATATTGGGGATTAGGTGTATAGAGAGAGAGAGAGCGTGAGTAAGAGAGATTGAAAGTTAGGGGTTTAAAGAGAGATATAGAAAGAGAGAGATCAGTTGTTAGGGGTTTAGAAAAAGAGAGAGATTAAAGGTTATGGGATTATGGAGAGAGAGAGAGAGAGAGAGAGAGAGAGAGAGAGAGAGAGATTGGTGGTTAGGGGTTTAGAGAGAAAAATTTATTGGATATTAGTGGTTCAGAGAGAGAGAGAGAGAGAGAGAGATTGGGGGTTACAGGTTTATAGAGAGAGAGAGATTGGGGGATAGGTGTTTAGAGAGAGAGAGATTGGAAGCTAGGGGATTAGAGAGAGAGACATATTGGGGTTTAGAGAGAGAGAGAGAGAGAGAGATTGGTGGTGAGAGGTATAGAAAGGGAGAGATATTGTGGTTTAATGGTTTAGAGAGAGGGATAAAGGGAGAGAAAATGGTGGTTAGGGTCTTATGGAGGGAGAGATACAGATTAGGGGATAATGGGTTAGAGAGATGGGGGATTATGGGTTTAGAGATTGAGAAAGTGAGATATTGGTGGTGAGGGGTATAGAAAGAGAGAGATATTGTGGTTTAATGGTTTAGAGAGAGATATAAAGGGAGAGAAAATAGTGTGTAGGGTCTTACAGAGGAAGAGATAGATATTGGGGGATAATTGGTTAGAGAGAGAGGGGGTTATGAGTTTAGAGCTTGAGAAAGTGAGAGATTGGTGGTTCTATGTCAAGAGAGAGAGAGTGAGAGAGAAAGAGAGAGGGTTTGGAGATAGAGGTTTAAAGGGAGAGATATTGGTGGTTAGAGAAAGAGAGAGAGAGTGGTGGATTGGAATTTAGGGGTTTATATGGACCTATAGAAAGAGAGAGAATAGGTTTTAAAGGTTGAGAGAGAGAGATTGGAGGTTAGGGGATGAGAGAGAGAGAGAGAGATATTAAATCATATGGGTTTAGAGAGAGAGAGATTGGTGGTAAGGGGTTCATAGAAAGAGAGATTGGTGGTAAGAGGTTCAAAGAGAGATAGATATTGGGGCTCAGGAGTTTAGATAGAGAGAGAGAGAGAGAGAGATATTGGGGATTATGGGTTTAGAGGGAAAGAAATAGATCAAGGGGGTTTGAAAAGAGAGAGAAATTAGGGTTAGGTGTTTATAGAGAGATGGAGAAAAATTGGAGGTTAGGATTTTAAAGGGAGAGACAGAGAGATTGGGGGTTAGAGGTTTAGAGGGATAACTCATTACCCCTATAACCCTTAAATACTATCAATTTTGAACACTAAAATATATAACCTTTAACCCCATAACCTTAACAACTCTTACCCTACAATCCTTATAACCCTAACATTTACCACCTTTAACCCATATACACTCTAACCCGTTGAAACCCTATATATTTCTAACTAATAAGCCCTATAATTCATAACATATTAAGATCAACCAACACAACCCCAAAATGATAACCTAAATAATCCATAACCCATATACACCATGTAACCCTATCACCCATAAACCCTTGAATCTAACACAAATAACAACTAACACTAAATTTTTGACCAATAAAACCCTTCCTAACCATAGAAGTTATAATCCCTATCCCCCACGAGCCCTTATGAACCCTACTATATATCTTTAAATCATTGTTATAACCTTTATTTGTATGGACTTTATAAGAATTTAGTAGTGTTAACCCTAAACACCTTAACCCTTAAATCTTAATTAATCCAAACCACCTTAACCCAAACCACCTTAACCCCCTAACCCACAAGCTCTAAATCCCAAAACCCCTAAACACCTAAGCACTTATGCACTTGGGGATTATGGTTTAGAAGAGGGCCTAATGGCCTTTATGGGAGAGGGGATCTAGGAATAAAGGGGCAAATAGATATTTATTGGGAAATAAATGCACTAAACGTTACCCACCTAACAAAGCAACGTTCTGCACAAGCGCACACACGCTAGGAGCATGCCTTTGCTGAACATGAAATTTTGCAAATGACCTGCGCTTTTCTCCCACATTTCTTTTTGCTCAGATTGCAAATTTTTTTCTCTTCTCACACTGGCGCCAATTTTTTAACAACCAAAATGACCCCCTAGGTTGTGGGAGAGGGAAAACTGGGGTAACCACTAACCAATCTTTAGCCTGTGCTACTAATCCAACACAAACAGAAAGGGCTCTCTCTATAAGCTCACAGAATACTGGAAATCATCAAGATTGTCAATAATGAAGAAAACACACCAGCATTCATCATAAAGAATATTCAATTACAACAATACAGAAGATCAGCTTTCTGTTTGAAAAACAAATGATTTAAACATCGTCAGCTGAAACATATGAATCTCTCTTTTGGGCAATGGAGTCACGTCAGACAAAACTCGAGAAAAACGTATTCACAAGGGCTTCACAAATGCATTAACACAGGGGCGAGATAATAAATAGCTCATAGTCGAAGTGAATTTAATTGATGAGACAAATGAGAAAGAAACAACCCATTGACGTAAGGCATATAATAATGGATCCTACATCAATTTTAACAGAGAAAATAATGGTGAAATACTTGGAAAAGATAAGCAGAGCATACTTTCATGAATTATACTTAAACATCACACTGCTCCAAGCACTGAAGAATGTCACAGAATGGAAATAAAAATGAGGGATACACAATTAACATAGAAGAGGAAAAACATACTACAAGACCAGTTACACAAGAATCCCTGTAAACATTAGCTCGACTCTGCAAGTTCTATTCAAAATATAACTCGGAAATGTCTTACAGAACAATACAAAATTCCCATAAAGGTTTTCAACAAGATTTTTCAACCCTTCTGTCTTTAATTACAATGAATTTATAGAGGCCCCTGGAGCTCTAGGCTCGGCTCTTTTCTGAACAGAAAACAGTTGTAATGACTTGACAGCTAACTAAGGCATTTCGTCGTTACAACTTAAAAACAAACACAGGCGGTATAGGCCTAACCGCTTTATTACATTCACTAGCCTATTTTACTATAAGACTAACTACTTTAACAGAAGCAAAACAAAAAATTGATAGCTCTAGCTTTGAAACCTCCATCGCTCGCTGGCTCCTTAGTTGATGTCTTCAGACCCTTTCATATTCTGATTTTTAACCTTGCTTTACCATACTTCTCGATTAGTTTCTAGTGGTCCTCTGAGGGTAGATTTATGGTGGCGATCTCTTTAAGTAATACTCTTAATTCAGTGTGTTCCTTGTAAGAGTATCCAGTATGCAATGTTCCTGCCCCCCCCGAAGTTTGAGGCTAACTCAAAGTCTCTTGTCAGCTTCTCAACTACTAGCTGGTCGGTCAAGGGCTAATCCATCCCCTCAAAGTCATCCTGGTTCATTCTGCAATCCCACAGCTTGGCCTTATATTCTTCCTTAGACAACATATTTCCTTTCTCGCCCCAGAATTAAGGTAGGCCTCTCTTGAATAAAGGATCAAATGCTTCCCTGAACATCTTTAGCTGTTTTGACAAAATGTCAATTCCTGACTGAGTGATCTTTACCTGTTCATGCTTGTTAATTACCCTTTTAGCCCAGATGATGGTGGCCACCCTGTCCTTGATGCCCATATCATCGGCCTACTCCTCAGATAAATCATTTAAGAAATCCACCGCGTTGTTAGCATATTCTGCAGGCTTTTTACTAAATCTTTCATTTGCTACTGTCACAACTTGTATGGCTAAATTCACGATAGTCTCTTTATCCAATATAAAGTTTAGATAAGGCTGTAGGTCCTCAACTTGTTTTATAATATCATCCCAGATGATTTTCCTGGTCTCTTGCAGCACTTTCTGCCCGATTACTTGCTCCTTTAAATTGTCAAGGTCCACCTGCATTTCCTGGTACTTGGTTTCCCAAGCCTCCCTTTTTCTTTCTACGTCATCTCTTAGGGTTTTCAAGTTAGCAACCTGCTTCCTTAATCGGATCATCTCAACATCTTTTAGGCTGGCATCATTTATCTGCCCTACCAGGGAGAAATCACCTGCTGCAATTGGATCTGTGGCATCTTGCTCCATCTCCTTTACTTTCTTTTCCAACTCTTCAACCTATGTCCTCCATGATTCCTCTTTGGCAGCTACCAAGGTCATATCAGACTGCATCTTCATTTCCTTCTCCATAAGTTCTACCAATTGGGATTTACAGTCCAACAGTCCCCCCTTCAGTTTCTCTTTCTCTTCCTCCAGCTCTGCTATCTTAGGGGTACTTGCAAATTGAGCAGGAGAGATCTTTAAACTCTTCTTTAAGGTCAGGATCTCCTGATCCTTTTAATTTATCAGCTCCTGGATATTCTTCCTCTTATCTTCTTCAGTCTCATTTGTTAACAGTTTTGTTTGGTGTTTCTTTACCTGAGCCTTTAGAGACTTATTCTCTGCTTTTCCAACTTTAGCTGGTGTTGGACTCTGGACTTACTTGTTTACACCTTTGATAGCTCTATGGTGAGCTTCAACATCCTATTATAAATGACATCACTTGTCTCTTTGTGTAGGTTGATTATATTAGGGATAGGGATGTCTTCTAGGTTGAATTTCATCTCTGTAGCCTTGGTTTTGGTAGCCAGAGCAAGGCTCAAGGTGTTTTGAGCTAAATTTCTGCTGGCAACTAGGGCCACTTCCTTCTTAGCTAACTTTCTTACCTCGGAGTAAAGTTTTGCTTCTTCTGCCAAGTTATCTGGATTTTCCTCATATTCCTCCAATAGCTTGGCCCTACTTGTACTAGATGATGTAGGTCCTTTGGGCGGTTTTCCAAACACATGTTGTTTCACTTCATAAGGGGGCATTTGAAAATTGACATGCTTCTTCTTAGGCTTCTCCTCTTGGATTTTTACTACCTGCTTCTCACTGTCCTCCACCTTTTGCCTCTTCGAGGCTCTTTCAGGGTCACTATCTACATCTATAGCTAGGGTTTTCACCCTAGCTTGTGCAAATGAGCACCTACTAAGGAGAAGGGACTCCTTAGTAGCAGTTCAGAAAAATGGTGAAATATGACAGTACAGTAAAATAAAATTAAACTAACATGAGCATTGACATAAATAACAAAACATGAAAATATGGTAAAGATCTCTCTTTTTGTATTAAAAATTACCTCAGATGTAGAGGTTGGTGAAGCTCTTGCAGCAGTCCAGGAGGGTTGCTTCCAAGCTCCAGTGTTGTTCCTTCTCCTTCTTCCAAAGATGTTTTGGAAATGTGGCCAAATGGGGTTCTCAAGTGGAAAGTAGCTCCAAAGAGAGAGCTAGGGTTTCGTGAGAATCTTTGGCAGAGTGAGGATAGGGATGATTGTGGATGAAAAATGGGGAGCCTCCATCACCTATTTATAGGTTTTTAGTGGTGGAGTGCTGACCCATGGTTTTGGGCACCATATGGTTTAGGTCAGCTGTATAGGGTTTTTGCTTCCTTTTTTCCCTATTTTTCCTCTTTTTTATATTTTTTATTCCTTTTTTAGAGGGTTTTTGCTATTTTTGGAGGAATTTACATTATTTTGGGGAAAAAATGGGGTTTTGGGCCTTTTGGAGGCTTTTTAATGGGTTTTTGCTATTTTTGGAGGAATTTACATTATTTTGGGGAAAAAAGGGGGTTTTGGGCCTTTTGGAGGCTTTTTTAATGGTTTTTTGGTCTTTTGGAGGCTTTTTAATGGGTTTTTAAGGTTTTGGAGGCAAATATGGTAGGAAATATGGACAAATGAGTCATGTAATGAGGGAGATGAGGCAGTGAACACTTTTTGGATGTTAACAGATTTCCCCCTGATGTGTGAGGGCAGGAGCTCATCGTATGGCCGATAGAGATCATAAGTCTTTTATGGTTTTCCTGGGATGTGGAGAGGAGAAGAAACGAACTGGAGCCCGGAACAACGGTCCTGAACAAACTGCAAAAACTGAATGTACGTGAACTCAACAGTGAATGAGGAATAATCCCAACATATGGACGAGGCGGGCATTCCCATGCTCGTGTCAAGATATATAATAATAATAATGGGGTCCAAAATATGGGGACCTGAAATATACATGGCCTCAAATAATGAATGAGGAAGAATCTCAATATATGGATGAGGCGGGCATACCCATTCTCATATCAAGATACATAAAAAATAACAGTGAGGCCCAAAAATGGGGGCCTGAAGGATACATGGAAAACCACTATGTACATCATAAGGGTCCAGAGGGGACACAAATTGGGGACATACTGCTGGGCTGACCATGGCTGAGATAAAGAACTGATATACTGGAATAACAATAGTGCTGCTGAGTGGGGTACCAGAGGAACTGATGATCTGTGAAATCACAGTGACGAGGAATCATACCCTCAATGGTACACTGAAGTGAAACTGAACTGGGTACTCAAGGAAGCATATAACTGGATGGCTTCTGAATACAATCGCCAACGCAACCCGGACATCCACGGGAACATATAACTGGGCGTTCCAAAGTGACTCACCAATGTGCTAGATTCGGGGGAAATCTAGGGTCTTCGACCAATAACTGAAGGGATATATACCCTACGCGATTCTCAACGATGCGATCAAGGTATTGAAGTTGAGCATGTGAAAAACAACCATTTGAAGAGGCACTGATGACTCCTCTCAAAATGGTCTGTAGGCACTCACAACAGATGGTGATGAGTCCAAGGCGCAGGGACCTCTGGGTCTATCCTCTGGAATAGATGGGCTGTCGTCGATAGAGGGAGACTTGCAACTAGAAAGGAAATGATGTTTCCTTGATAGAAGCACGAGGTGAAGAACCGAAGTGTGAGAGTACTGATGGTAGGACTGACATACTGTGGGGGTGGGGGATAACTGGGCAAGTAAAGTGGGTGGACTCAAACTTCCTTTGTTTAGAGTATGATGGCGGGGATGATCGAGCAGCATATGAAACTAACTGGTGGGAAAGGGATCATAGCTGTAATGGATCAAGGATAGTGACTAGGATGAGTGATACTCAAGTTGGTGTAAGATGGCAGGAGACTACAGAATACTCTGAACAAAGGCGACCTTATTGGGGGTGCTGCCGAGATGATCGATCATGGTGCTGAGAGGCACTGGGGGGACTTCTTCATGGGTTAAGGAAATAGAAGAAGTGTGTTCAAATGGTACTATCGTGTGGATTTATACGAGCCCAGGACAGTTCATGCTCGGGATTGCTTTCAATTTTAAGGAGTCTGAAAGCGATAAGAAGACTCTGAAATAATGAAATGGTACCGTCGTGTGGATTTGTACAAGCCCAGGACGATGCGTGCTCGTGGTTGCTTTCAATTTCAGAGAGTCTGAAAGCAATAAGAAGACTCCAGGGGGGGTGCTTTTTCGTGTGTTAGTCTCCAAGGCCTGAAGAAGCATAAAAGGATGCAATGAAGAACTCTTCTAGCCGGTGTGACTAGAGTATTCCTTTTTCGTAATTAGTCTACCAGGTCCGGAAAATGGTTAAACTTATACCAGATAGACACCCTTTCAGGTACTTTAACAAGCATGAAAGGAAGCAATATTGCTCGGCGATCTTTTCATTGTTTTAGGAGTCAGAAAAGAGCTTAACAGAAACTCCCTAAGTGCCTTTTTCGTAAAGCACTTGTCCGGCCCGAAAAAGGGATAAAATTATACCAAACAAAAGTAATGGCCAGGCAAGGAGGAAGTGCTCAATCAAGGAATCATCGATGAGAACCAAGAACGAGGGTGGGGGGGAACACTGGTGGGCCTCCTTGCGGGAAGATGAATGGTAGCAAAATAACGAAATAATTGCAGTATGAATGAAGTGACTGGCTCACGTAAAAAATGTGTAACAATCCGTTGGCGGTCGATGTGGTGCGCAAATTGAGGCAACAAGGTGTCGAGATACAATGTTGAAATTGTACCTGGTGAGAGCGAGAAATGATCTCAAGCATCATCATGAGCTCAGAAAACTGAATCCGGTGATATAAAAAGTGTCAAAAATGGATAACGACCGAGGTGGCACGCAAACCGAGGCGACGGGGGGCGTTTTGGGAAAAATACCCAAACAATCTGGGGGTGAGAGTGAGAAATGATCTCAAGCATCATCACGGGTTTGGAAAATTGAATCCGATGGTATAAGGAATGCTAAAAACTAACAATGGCCGATGTGGCACGTAAATCGAGATGGCGATGTGCGGAGAAAAAATTCCCGAAAGTTTTTTGTGAGAGTGAGAAATGATCTCAAGCATCATCACGAGCTCGGAAAACTGAATCTGATGGTGCAAATGGTGCAAAAAACGGAGGTCATAAGGACTCCGGAATGGTCAAAGGAAATAACTAAGTTAAAAAATGGTTGCAAATAAAGGTGAGCCCACCAAGCCAATGATGCAGTGGTGAGGAGAAATAATGACCCACGGGGGCAGAATACGAGGTGTATCAAATCAAATCATATATACAAGTGACATGTGACCTAAAAATGGTTGAGATCACACATGTGAAAAAGTGAGAAGGGTTAATGACCTGCCCCCATGTTATGCGCATGGGGTTGGTGATTGTGGATCACATATGTGTTGGTTTGAACAATGGGTTCATTTAAATACTGAGATAGATGTGATGGGGAATGATCAATATGATTGATCATGCCCCCTATCCCAGGGTCAAGGTAATCTATGATGCCTCCGGACTTAGAGGTGTCAATGCGGTGCTCTATGATAGCGGGGTCAAGACCAGGCATTTCGGTATAGGACTAGGCAAAGACATCGTGGAACTCTTGGAAAAGTTTTTTGTACTCTCTGATTTCATGCTCGGTGCAGGAATCTCCTAACGAAATGATTTCAGGAGCACCAGCTGGGGCGGAGATATCAATGTGGAGTACGGGTGAGATATTGGCCATGTTACCTTCCTCGAAGGCATTGGGGGCGGGAATGGGATATTTAAACTAGTCAACTTTGGCGGGAATGAAATCTTTGGACTCAACCGAGAATTGGGTGGCTGTGGTGGAGGAGGACTCTTCCGGGAGGAAATAGGAACTATGGTGCATATCCTCCCAGGGGTAATCAGGGGCAGTAAGAGCCTCTAGAATCTCCTCATCATTGTGGAATCTCTGAGTTTTCAAATTGGTTGATGAGGGAGTGGTAGTAGAAGAGATCATATAGATGGTATTAATCTCTCCGGATGAGGGGGATAATGGGGGGTGGATCTCCTCAATGGTGGGGGGCACCGTCTCAAGGTCCAAATTATTCATCTTGTAGAGAGCTGCTCTGTAATCTGGGAGATCAGGACGATGATGTGAGTAATGGCCGTAAATACCGCATATTGCACAAGGGTGATTGGTACGCAATGATTTATCACGAGACTTAGGGGTTGGGTCGAGTTGGACAACCGGGATGTTGGGGTCGTCGTCAAGCATTTGCATGTGCTCTTGTAATGCAGGTAATTGTGGACATTGATGGGTAGGATGGCCTAACTCATCACACAACGAACATTTGGGAGGAGCACGAAACACGGGAGGGGGTTTAACCGTTTTGGGCAGGGATACAGTAGTGTATGGTTTTGGGCCTCTGCCCCCAGTGTGCTTGATAAGAGGGGGTGGATTAGTAGAGGAAGAAGGGGTAGTGACACTGGGAGGTGGTTGACTAGTCGTGGTGATGGGTTGCACCGGTTGTAGGACAACATTTGGTGTCGGAGGGGTAACGGGAGGCGTAATGTACCATACAGGCAATCCTAAGGTTAAACCGGGGAGGCTGAGGGTAGCCATAACCGGGGTGCTTACTGCTCCTGAAGGGGGGAATAGGAAGGGGATCGTATGGACGGGTGTAACACCAACATGACTAGGTACCAATGGTGGTTGAGGTAGAAAGGGCGGTTAATGGTTGGGTGTTGGTGTATTGTGGGAAAGGGTACATAAGTCAGATACGTCGGTCACGGGTAATGGGGGTGGAATGGCTTGGAATGTCGAATTCATTAGCGTATCTGAGTAGAATCCGCATCCCACTGAGGAAACCAACGAAGTAGCTACGCCGCAAGCAGGTTGTTCAACCATGGGGAGAACATTTTCAGGTGCAGCGGGGGCATTGGGATCGTAATAGGTGAGTTGATCGACCTTGACCATGCGTCCGTCATGGGGGAACATCATGGTATGAAAAACTGATGAGGAAACCGCCCGCATGGCATACATGTAACTGCGGCCAAGTAAGAGGTTATATTCAAGTTGGGCGTTGATGACCTCTATGTCAATGAGCACGGTTTTTCCATCCAACTGGATAGGGACATTAGCTAAGAGACCTTGCGGTTGAGTCGAACGGTCGTCGTAGGCTCGCAACGCAATGGTGGATTGCTGGAGAGTAGGGGATCCCAACTTCTGCCAAACGAATGTGGACATAACGCATGTGGAGGCAC
Source organism: Larix kaempferi (assembly GCA_027924585.1). Classification (NCBI taxonomy): domain Eukaryota; kingdom Viridiplantae; phylum Streptophyta; class Pinopsida; order Pinales; family Pinaceae; genus Larix; species Larix kaempferi. Next base: position 30,766,341 of record BSBM01001051.1, on the reverse strand, counting down.
CTTCATCAATGATGCACCGATGGATGACAAGATTCCAAACAGATACAGAAACTTGGAATGCTAATGTGGAAGGCAGGCGCAGTTCGGATTGGTCCAACTCAAAGGCCATCATTCGTGAATCATTTGGGTCAATAGCACCAATGACCGAGAGCAAAGTCTTGCGCTGTGAAGGACAATTTTTTAGGACCTCTAACACAGACATGGCTGCGGGGGACTGGACTAAGTCATCTACAATGTTGTAATTAGACGCAGTGCGAGCATTGGGGTTATTGTTGATGCGGCGAAGTGGGAAGCGAGGGGCTTTGGAGGCGCCATCTAGTGCAGCCGGAGGTATGCGTAACGACTGATCGGTGGGATGAGCGTTGGTGTTTTTGTCGGCGGGAGGGACTTCGGGGGTGGAGCCATATTGGTTCCGACGGGTTTGAAGGTTGACATCAGCAGAGGACATCATTAACAAGTGATGGGTTCCTGAGTCTAACATGGGTTGATCAAGAGCGACATAAGTGATTTGTTGTTGTGGTGGCGCATTTCCTTGAGGGGGAGCCAACAGCTGAGTGTTCACTATGCCTTGGGTTGGTAAAGGGTTTTGTAACACCAAGGGTTGATTCTGAGGTGGTAGGGGGTTGGGTGGCGCCTGAGGAGCCGCGTGCCCTTGGCAGTGGGCATCATCTGTCCAGAGTTGTCGAGCTCGCTCCAAATATGGGCAAGCATGTGTATAATGGCCATAGACCCCGCAAATAGAACAAGGATGTTTTGTTCACAAATTAGGATTTTTGGCTTGTTTGGGCAGTCAATCAGGGTTCTGGTTGGCAGGTGCCATGTTATTGTTGTTTGGGGGATTAGGAGGTTAACCGCCTTGGTCTGGAGGGGGTTAATTCCCACGGTTACGGCCTTTTCCGCGGTTTTGTTGGCCCTGTTGGCGCTGGTTATTTTGGTTCTACTGCGGATTCTATTGGGCATACACTTGCCCTTGGGCAGCAAGTGGGTCCTGGGGTTGTGCAGGTGTGGGAGCAGGCTGCGGTGGATAATAAGTAGGTAGAGGTGGCGCAGGTGCTGAACCTTGTGGGGGATATGTTTGCAGAATGGTTTGTGGGTTTGCCGCAGGGGCTGCCCGTGGCAGGTAATAAGCAGGTGGGGCTTGAGAGGATATAGGAGCTGGAGCGGCCTGCAGGTGGTAATATGGTTGAGGTGCGAACAGGGGGGCATAGGTGGGGGATGCATGATCAAAGCACTGAGGTGGACATGAGGGTCCGTGGGAATGGTGATGATGTGCCGTGGGAGTATATGAATTGGTTGCTCCGGAATGGGATGTAGCCCGCGAAAGGTCGGGGCCAGGGCTAGGATGTGCTATGGAAAAGGACTGGTTATGTGAGGCTATATGGCCAATGATGTCGTTTGTGGCATGGGATGCCCCCGGCGCATCGTGTTGGGAGGGATCGCCGCGAGGGGCGTCAGGTATGATGGAATAGAGATAACCAGACTGGGCGTAAATAAGGTCAAATTGTTGGGCTTTGAGGATGGCTTCTTCTTCGGACTAGGGTCGCTCGAATGCCACATCCTTGGCAATGACAGGAAGGAGAGATTTTAGAAACCAATCTAAGAAGATATGGTTATCTAACTTGATTTTTCAGAGGCTGCAGCGTCGACACCACTCATGAATGTGGTCAGTGATGTGGGTGGCCGTGTTATGTCTACAAGACAGTAGGATCTCAACTCCCGCGTCATAGCGGACATGTAACTGAAAGAACTATAGGAAGGTCGAGGCGAGGGAGGTAAAGGTGGCATGGGTCCCATGGGGCTGCTCGATGTACCAATTAGCTGTAGCGCCAGTGAGGGTGCGTTGTAATAGATGGAGGTGGACAGAGTCGTCCACTATGGAGTTGGAGGAACACCATAGGTGGAAGGACATAATATGGTTCTGGGGGCCTTCACCTACCTTGCCCTCAAACTTAGGGATGTCGGAGGGGAGCTTGGTGGGCATGTGAGGCCACGGAGGGTCATGTCTGATGGGATTATTAGTCAGTCTGTCCAAGTCAGGAAGCTTGAGACTAGCCATGAATGGAAAACTAGTAGAAGGATGTGACATACTAGCGGCCGTGACCATGTTGGGGCCAATGCCCCTGAGTGGAGGGACTGGGTTTGGGATGTTTCCCCCAGGTGGAGGAACGAATGTGGTATGGGACGGTCCTGCACCGCCAAGGGTAGTGTGAGTCACTGGTGGAGTTGGGATGGGTATGCTAGCTACTGGAATGGGTACAGTAATCAAAATGGTATATGTGGGCCCCATCGAGGGCATACCCAAAGCGGGTGTGGTAGCTGGTGTGGTGGTGGATGCTCCACCAATGGTCCCTACAAAGAAAGGGTTGGAAGTCATGCCAGCCATGGGGCTGTTTGGTGCAGTGTAGGTGGGGTTCTCGGACTTTGCCTCAGAATCAGAGGTAAAATAAGGGGCGTCTAGGTCGGGTGACGAAGTTCTATGCCGTTGACGAGTGGAGTCAAGTGACAAAGCTCGAGATCTATGATGAGTGGTATCAAGTGATGAAGATCTACGTCTATGACGGGTGATGTCAAGTGAACCGTGCTACGGGGGCTCACCCCGGAGGCGCTGAGAATGTCTCGGGGACTCAATGGTGATAGATGGTGTCAAGTATCTGGGGGTTTTGTTGAGTGAAAAACAGCTCAAAAACCCTAATGCAATCGAGTGTGCAAAAGGATAGCGTAAAAAATATGGCACTCAGGCCAACAACCAACTCAAAACACTTACTGTAACAGCTGTGCTACAATAAGCGGAGTATCAACATAAATGGTCAGAATACCAACAAGTAGCAGGTTTCCTAAAAAATAAAAAATGGTGGGCTCACTAGACCAAAGGGAGGTAAGGGAGCATGCAAACACCTAGCTAAATAGTATTCTAACTCAACCAGACATATCTTCTGCAAGGTGATGAAATCCAAGTCAGACAATATGGATAGTAGAGCCAAGTGGCTAAAGATATCCCCCTACCGGGAGGGACACCGGGTAGTCAATCCTAGAAGAAAGGAAACTAAGATACCCCGTTCATGACACGTTCGGTTGGGTGAATCTACAGTTTGGTTCTATCGCCGCTATACTCCCATACAGGTAGTACACTGAGAACTACGAAAGATATCCTTCGGTTACTGAATGGAGTGCGGTATTCCACTCAGACTTTCGAAACCAGTCTAGCTACTTCAACCCTCCTAGGGGAGAGGCCTTCCCGATAAATTGGCTTTAAACCATATCAAAAAGTACTAGGGAATTTTGGTTCCATAATGGACAACAACTATGTCTCAAGTGTAAGCAAACGAGGGGTGTTATTTGGATGCCTATCCACCTGATCCTACCTAACTTCAAGATTCTTATGTGTTCCCCAAGTGGGGTTAGAATGTTGGTTGTGTTAAGCAGTATTTTAGGGCTCACTTGAATTAGGTGACAGAGTGTGTGCGTGTGAGATGATGAACCCAAGTAAAAGTGCCACGGGATGGGCAACTTTCTAACTAACAATAATAATTCAGAAATTAAACATTGAAATGCAAAATTTTCTCTTTTCAATTAAAATGTGGAAATTTTAAAAAATTCTGTAAATGGAACATAAACAATACTGTAGAAAAATGATGTAGGGAAGTATGGCTGCAGATAGGACAGGTGGTTGTGCTAGTGCAGAAAATATTGCAGCAAAGTGTTGGTTTCAAACAGGGAAAAAGTTCAAAAAACAGATCGCGGGTCTGTGGCGAAACTGCACGGTCGGACCGCGGAAAACAGGTCGACAGTCGCAGGTAGATCGCAAGAAAATGTCTGAAAGTCGCAGGTGGATCGCAGGAAAAATGGTTGAAAGCCGCAGGCGGACTGCATGAAAAATGGAAACAGCAGCGGTCGGAACGCAGGAAAAGGGTGAATAGCCGCGGTCGGATCACAGGAAACAGGCTGAAAGCCGTGGTCAGATCGCAGGTAACAGTCTGGAAACCACGAGGAGATCACAGGTAACAATCCAAGAATCGCGGTCGGATCGTAGGTAATAGTCTGAAAGCTGCGGTCGGATCCCAACTGTGGGGAAAAAATTCATGATTTACGGTAGCCGAAAGGGACAACCGAAAGGAAAAAACAGAAAAATATTGCACAAAACTAAAAACTTCTAAAAGCTATAACCAGAAATTCAAAGGAACACTAGTGGAGTCGCCAAAACTATAGCTAGGGTTTTCACCCTAGCTTGCGCAAATGAGCACCTACTAAGGAGAAGGGACTCCTTAGTAGCATTTCAGAAAAATGGTGAAATATGACAGTACAATAAAATAAAATTAAACTAACATGAGCATTGACATAAAGAACAAAACATGAAAATATGGTGAATATCTCTCTTTTTGTATTAAAAATTACCTCAGATGTAGAGGTTGGTGAAGCTCTTGCAGCAGTCTAGGAGGGTTGCTTCCAAGCTCCAGTGTTGTTCCTTCTCCTTCTTCCAAAGATGTTTTGGAAATGTGGCCAAATGGGGTTCTCAAGTGGAAAGTAGCTCCAAAGGGAGAGCTAGGGTTTCGTGAGAATTTTTGGCAGAGTGAGGATAGGGATGATTGTGGATAAAAAATGGGGAGCCTCCATCACCTATTTATAGGTTTTTAGTGGTGGAGTGCTGACCCATGGTTTTGGGCACCATATGGTTTAGGTCAGCTGTATAGGGTTTTTGCTTCCTTTTTTCCCTCTTTTTCCTCTTTTTTTGTATTTTTTATTCCCTTTTTAGAGGGTTTTTGCTATTTTTGGAGGAATTTACATTATTTTGGGGGGAAAAAGGGGGTTTTGGCGTTTTGGAGGCTTTTTTAATGGTTTTTTTGGCCTTTTGGAGGCTTTTTAATGGTTTTTAAAGTTTTTGGAGGCAAATAAGGTAGGAAATATGGACAAATGAGTCATGTAATGAGGGAGATGAGGTAGTGAGCACTTTTTTGGTGTTAACAACATCCATAGGGCTGTTAACCATTGAATTGTTGGGCTCTACTGGAATGGTGACAAGGGGTAAGCCTGCAAACCCTACTGGGGTTTTATTAGATGAGTCATGTGGTGAAGTTGTGCCTCCCTGAAAAAGGAATTTCAGATTTTCGGAATCCTCTGATGAATCGGTGTCCATGGGTTCCTGATCAATGTTTTTCAACCAGTTTTCTTTCTCTGGCAATCCAACCATCTCGAAATGGTCATATCCTTTCCTGCCAGCTTGCCTCCTTCTTTCTTAGATTATGTGATGTGGATCATAATTCATCGCAACCTTAGAAGGGAGTCCCAGATCCCTCATCATCCCTTCAACTGCTGAGAGGGTTATCTTATGTTTAATCATAAAAGACCCTACCACCCATGGGAAAGCTATATCAAAGGACTTCTTGTTATCTAAAAAGTGATCGCGTTCAACCTTCAGATTTTGTCTTATGAACTCTAAATGGAACAACCTGGGCGTTAAAAAGGCGAGGAGTACATATGGAGGGTGTGAAAAACCATACACTCTTATTACTGTCCCATGTTTCATAAAAAAACCAATCCTCTGTCCCCTTCTCCATAGCGGGCTGCAGTAAATCTTTCCTTTTCTGGAGTACTATGGGAAACTCTTTCTGGAAAAATATGTGATATACCTTCGCCATCAAATCATTCATGAAAACCAGGTAGTCTGAATACATTTCCTTTGTAATTTTCAGCTCTGGGATTTGCCAGGTTTCTTCGACGGCTGTTAAAAACATTTTTAGTAAATAGGATTGGAACCTAAAGACCTTGGTTTTAGGGAATTCAACCAACTGGGAATGGATACTTTTGGCCAGGGCATCATCGAACCTTAGGCATGCGGTCTGGATAATTGGGTTTTGATCGTCAGTCTTTATTGGGCAAGTGCTCAAGACAAACATTAGACTGATTAATGGCTCCATGATGTACTGGTCACTATCTAACCCCAAAAACTGGGCTATCATGGAAATAACACATTTGGACTCTTCTCTGAAAGGATTGGTCTCGTCAGGGAAAGGTGAGCTAGGAAAAGATGCATTTGGTAGCAAGGAGGCCTGGAAGAAACTTTGCTTGAGTTCATTAGGGGCATGGCAGAAATGCTGAATTAGGGTTTCCATTTGATATTCGTGAGCCCTATGGCCGAATTCAGGGGGAACAGCTAGGGCTTTTCTAAAAACCAGGGCCTTTAGATGGCAAAGGATTCTAAAGTCTGAGGCATCGAGGATTGCCCTCTGTCCTGGAGCATAATGGCTGGCGAACCATTCTATGAACTCAAGGAAGCTGGGGGTCTGGGTGGTGGTAAAGCAGTGGAAAAAGGACCGGTATACTTTGTGGATGTCTACCTGTCTGGCCCTTATAACCTCTAGCTTCTCTTTGGCCATATCCAGGGAGCTATTGAGAAATACAGTGTCATATATGTTGCTATCCTTGTCTTCCAATAGGGAGCTAAGAAATGGAGCTTCAGTAACAGAGAGGTCTACTATCTTGACCATTTAAATACCCAGTTGTGAAAAGGAGAAGGGACAAAAACTTACCTGGTCAATTGACAGTTGGACCACCTTCTGGTCTCCTGGTCGGCCGGTATGCTTCTGCCAAATTCACCTTCTTCACCCTTCAGCGTGCAAATGGATAGACATGATGTGGACATGCATGGGGGACGAACCATTTTATAATATAGAATTCACCGTATCAACCTTGCAAGTATAATAACGATTGAATCATGTTGATCGTCTATTTCTCTGGGCCTTCTTTCAACCGTATATCTGCTTACTTTTCCTTCCCCTTGTCACCGTGGCTTTTTTCAAGTTAATATTACAATCCCAATCTCAACCGTAAGTATGACGTGTATTCACCGACCACGGTGATTATGGGTGTGGCTAGCGCACGGGCTATGAAAATTACCGCTATTATTATGGACCGCAGATCTACCCTCGCCAGATCCGAGCCATTGCAAGAAGCGTGCCACTTAATCAGATCGCGACGATTTAGAGCGCATCCCATCTCCCATGCATGTTAGATTAGCGCTATAGCATCCCTACCATAGATCTTCGCTTCTTCATATATTTCGCGTCAATTGCTTTAGGTGCGGGCCCATTGGTTGACACCACACCCATGTCATGATATTCTCCACTTTGGGAGAGTATGCCTAGGGATTTTGGTTCCCTTTAGAAGTTTCTTCATAGTCATGGGATTTGCCTTCTCTATCCGAAGATCTTTTTTCAAAACCCCAGCACTATTTGAGTGCTAACAATTGGCTCCAACCGGGGATGCTATCCTCCCTATGAGGTAGCAAAGAACCTTCATAGACTAAGTGCCTGATCCATTGGGAAGCTCTCACCCAGACAACTGGAACCTTCAACCTGCAACCGGTCCTCCATTCGAAGCTATAACTGAAACCGTGGAACTGAAAATTCTACTGAAATCCCCCATAAATGTCGAGCATATAGACTGCTAAGAATTAAAAATTGAAAATAAAAAAATGCTTGACTCCCGAGATTATTTATATACAGATGCTCCTACCTTATTCATTTGAGCACCAAGACTGAATCAGGTGATCTCACACTTCCAATGAAGCCAATCAAGCAGATGGCTTCTTGTCCGAAGCTCACATTCAAATCCTTCAGGCCTGAAAAAGAGTTCGGTAAATGATAACTCAGACTAACAATATTTTTCCCTCCCTGCCAGTTTGGGAAATACAGGCTTCATTCTCTCTGATGATTCCAGCAGACTGGCGAAAGGGTCTTCCAACAGATGAAAGATCCCTACTTCTTTATGACCAATCATGAGAGCATCCTCAACTGTTTCTTTACCTACTTCAATAGATGAAAGACCTAGACTTGCAGGAGATATTGAACAATCAAACATATGCACATCAAACTGATAGAACGGTGGCTCTTTTTGGTTTTCAAAAGAATTATCATTATGCTCTTCAAACGTATTAAAGGAAAAAACTCCCTCTAAACAAAAATATTTTGAAGTGGAATAACATGGAGGAAAACTTATCTGACTATTTTGATCCCTTTCTGAATTAGATGGCAACTGACAAAGCTGAAAAGAATTCTCATCTAACTCGGGAGAAATGATATGAAAATCACCAATTTCATTTGAAACTTCAGAGTTCCCAACTCGATCAAACACAACAGGAATATCATCAAATTTTTTAATAATATTAAGTGCTACAAACTCTTCTTGATATAAATACTGTGAGTGTTAAAGAGAATCTTGATTCTCTGTTCAATGCTTCTCTTCCGTATTGCAAACCTTTGGCTCTTCTAAGTGTTGGGACTGATTGCACACTAGCTCTTCCTTTTTATCATCCACTTCAAAAAGTTTTATGAAACTTCTTACCTTAGATTTTTGTTCTTTATTAGAAGCCCTGATTCTTTGCTTTATCAATTCAAAAGAAGAATAACAGAGGGGTAAACAATCACTTTCAGGAGTTTTATTCTCAGAGGTTTGATTATGGATAGTGATCAGGTTTTCTTCACTAACTGTCTTGGAACTTGTACAGTTTTCGGCTAGTACAATACCCAAGCAGTCTTCTTCATACTCATCATACTTAGGTGGACTGCAATTTTCTTTAAAACCATCACTAGGAGAAATTTCAGCTAGCTGATTGCCATTTTCATAAAACAACTCAGAATTACCTTCTTCTGACATATCACCGGGCTGATTACCTCTATGTTCCTCATAGAAAAGGTTTAGATATAGGGCCAGTCCTCCTTTTTCATGTCTCCCTTCAAATCCTATTTCTTCTTCAATTCTTTTATCATTATTTAGGTCTGAAATTTTCCCAAACATCCTGAGATTGTCTTCAACCTCTAAAGCATCAATGAACATATGCTGTAAATTAGAGGACTTTCTTTCCAGAAGCAGAAAAGATAAATCAGGAGGAAAGATAGACGCATAGTGTAACTTGGTAGCATTCTTTAGGGGCTGAATTTCCCTGGGCATATCGTGGTAGAATCTTGAAAACCCTCTGTTGAAACTAGACATGACTTCTCCTTCATGCCTTCTCATGGAGTAAAATTCTGAAAGAACTAGGTCCCATGACCTTCTCCTACCCCAAAACTCCAAGAAAACATCAAAAAACCTCTGCCATGTATCTATAGATCCAGGTTGCAAATGGTTGAACCATCGCTTCACATCTCCTTGGAAAGATTGGGTGAAAGTCCTCATACAAACATCATCATACTCTACTTCAAAAAGATCCAGAAAATGTTCAAAACCTTGAAGATGTTTCTCAGCAGTAAGGCTTTCAATTTCTCCATCAAATCTAGGAAGGTATTTATGGTATTTGGGAGGATAGTCATGAAGAACAGGGGGCAACTTTAAAGGGTTTATCTCGGCTGAGATCTGGAAGGCAAAGGAGTATGTACGGGGAGGGAATTTTCAGCCTCACTCTTATGGGATTTGTAAGGCTAGCTATGGATTTTATAATGTTCAGAAGAATAAATGGAATCTCTAGGGGTTAAAGGAGGATATATATTTGTTAGTTCTAGAGAGGGATATACGAAGGAAAGTCTCTCAGTATGTCACACAACTCAATTATCCTGCCCGGGTCAACTGCAGTATGTCACACAACTCAATTATCCTGCCCGGTTCGAATTCTATGCCCCGACAGGGATTTAGATGGGAGCCGAGTTTAGATGGGCCATAAAATAATCATCGTGGCTTGGATTGATGAACCATCAAATCCGTTGGAATTGGTACACCGGATTAATTCTAGGGGTTCCCATCTCCTCTAATACTATTGCTTGAATCTCATCTTGTTTGACAATTTGAAAACTAGGGTTTCCCTTAGTAAGAGACATTGAATTTTTTGCAGAGAGTAAATTCTTGTATAATTTTTGCAGATTGATGATGATGACGGTGGTGTTGGTGGTGGTGGTAGTGGTGATGATGATGGAGGTAATGATGATGATGGTGAAGACACCAGTGGCCACCATGGTAGTGATGATGATGGTAATGTAGACAACAATGGGCACCGTGGAGATGACAAACAAACATTAAACGTTTTTTGCCAAGATATGAACATCATTATGATGTTTTGTACACAACATATGGGTCTTAAGACATTGATCATAGTTGATGAGGAGCACCAACATATCAAGGCACATATGATGTTTTCATTGCTCCTAGTACATGTGCAGGATATTAATTCACCACACAGGCCCTATAAAGGAAACATTTGTTATAAAAACAGGATCGCAGAGCAATAACAATAAAAAGAAATGCAAATATAATCACACATACACATTACAGGAGAGACACAAATATATCGTGGTTCACCCAACTTGGGCTACGTCCACACTGAAGTTGCCAGTCCTTATTATTATTCCATCCATCAAAGTGAAGGGATACAACCTGCAGCACAGCCATTGCACTTCCTCTTCACTGTCTCACAGTCTCTCTTCTTGATCTCAAAGATCTTTACAATGCATAATACCTAATACATCAACCCTAGTTGTATTACAATGTCTTTCTTTTATAAGGGAGATACAATGGGAAAATACCACAGGTTACCCAAGACCATGGGCCCAAAAACTGTTGGCGAAAACAACCCCAAGGTAGGGGAATGAGTGTACAATCCTCTAAGGTGCACGGCTGAGACAATATCACTTATGAGACTGGAAGATCTGGCTCCACAACCAAAAATATTTGACTCATGAATCTAATATGGGAAACATTATGATTTTTCTCATACCAAGGACATGTGTCATTTCCAATACCATGTTTTGATGATGAAAACAAATTCCTCAGGTCCCAAAACAGTTTTTTAGGGTTCATTAGCCATGCACATGGTTTATAAAGGGAATATTTGGATGATCAATGTAATACAGACATCATTATGAGGATCTAGGCACCATATATGTGTATTGGGGCCACCTATATTGGGTAAGGTGGAACACCAACATTTTAAGTCCCTAAAATGTTATTGTATGGTTCATGAACCATGCATTGGGTCCCAAAACACCGTGCACATACCCTATATATGGAATATTTGTTCCATGGGTGTAATATTGGTGTCAATACAATTTTTTTCCCATAATGTATGGGTCTTAGGGACCACTAGTGTCATGGGGTTTAAAGAATGCTTTTAGGCCTCATGGGCCGTGCACATGGTTCCAAGCCAATACATATGCCTTGCAAATAAAAGTTTTTTCTTTGGGTGTAATATGAGTTCCAACAAGGTTTTACACATGCCATTTTGGGGCACCATTACGAAATTTATCATCTAAGGGATGGGCACAGGTGTAATATGGGCACCATTACAAAATTTATCGTCTAAGGGATCGGCCCTAGCTACAATATAATGATGAAAATGATTATCTTAGCCTTTAGGGACTAAAATAAGCTTTTAGGTTCATGAGGCACACATAAGGTCCAAAAAATCAATGCAAGCCCTATATAATATTTTTTTTTCATATGTGTATAATATCAACACCTTTATAACGTTTTTTGCACCACAAATGGGTGATAGGGACTTGAATTTGGTTCGAGGTTAACATTAGCATTTAAAAGCCTAAAAGATGATTTTAGGGCCCATGGGAAATGCAAAGATTCATAAAAAAACATAGATTCCCTATAAAGGGAGTATTTCTCCCACCAATGAATATGGATTCCATGATAAGGTTTTATGAACCAAGGATGATTCCAAGGCCCTATACATGTTCTAAATATGAAAATAAATGTATTTTGACCTAACATATACTAGTGCACCACAAATATAGCTTGTGTTGGCTCTATATGTGTTCTTTAAGCTTACAAGATAGACTCGGGTTCTGCGTGGTTGAGGGAACCAACAAAACCCTTTTCACCGGCCCTTCCGGCAACAGTCTGCGAATAGACTGAGGTCTCACCAGAGAAGAAAGTTATGGGGAGGTTGCGAAATTAGGTTTCCACAACCGGGTGATGCACGCTCGATAGAATATGGTGGACTGTGCGAAGATCACTTACCCCGCGACTAATGCTTAAGCTATCGCGCATCCAGGGACTGCGCGATGCAGGACGATCGCTTAATCAACAGGACAAAGCTATAGAGGATTGCGCTTCCTCTTCAATACTTACACTACTTCAATGGGATTCACTTAGTGTAACTTATACATTTATATGATCTAACTTGCAAACCCTGCACTTGGAAAATCCAACGAACTAAAACGACTACGCACTTCCGGTGTTGCGCTCAGGGAATCACACTGTACAGACTTCGCTGACTAAGTGTTTTACCCAATACTTAATTATGCATTCATCTGACTTATAATTACTTGTGCACTCAACATTCATTCACTTATGCATTCAGTACTTAACATATTATTTCCATCTATTATCCTTATGGCGAATACATATAAAAGCAAGAGCAGTATAACTCATAAACAGGAAGTTAACCATTCATGAAATCAAATCATAGATGCAAACACATAATCAATCACATAACACGATGATTTAACGTGGTTCACCCCCAGGATTGGAGCTACATCCATAGGAACTGTTGTATTATCAATGGGAAGGGTACAACAGTTCCAATCTGCGCACACAGTTGCAGACTCTCTTCTCTCTCAGTAGGTGTCTGTGCACACAACTATAGAGCCTTTTTTCAATAAGTCCCTCAATAGAGATCAATATTCAACATTAAACAAAAGAAGATTAACCCTTCCCTTACAAAATATGCCCTTTTATAGATATCATGCCCCTTTTATAGATATCATGCCCTTAAGTCACATCTGTTACAATCATGGTGGGCCAAAACCCTAAGGTTACCCAAAACTAGTACGGTTACCCGCCACCCTACCTATCACCATCGAAAGCTTGCTCCACTCTCTTCATGCCGCCTTGTTGGGCCACTCATGGCTCACACGACCTTCTGAAAACTGCAATCATCATAAAAAATGATTACAGCCGCATCGTGTCCTGTCGCTCTCTGCCTCTTTAGCCTTGTTGTCGTCGTCGACCCGTGGCTTAGCCTCTAACAATTTTCCACCACTATCTTTGACCGGTCGCTTTCCTTTATCTCCACTCTGCTCCTTCCCCACTGTCGAGAATCCTGGAGTCACTTACCCAAAATAGGTCGCTTTCAACAGCTCGACCTTCCCTTATACTTTTTACCCAAAACAGTTGTTTCACTGGCTCTACGCATCAGCACTACTTGTTGCGCATCTGACTTCGCAATCCGAACTGTGCACTCCTCAAAACTGTGCCATCTGAGCCTCGTAGTCCGAACTACACAGTTTCCAATACTTGTACTTTATCCAAAATGTGCCAACTTGGGCCATGCCTAGCATGCCCCTAACACTTACTTGTGGATCATCCTCGATCCACTCTCGTCAATCGACTTCGGCTGTGCTTCTTCGGCGGTACTTAGCTTGGTAGTGAAGCTATGCAAAGTAACAGTAAGCTCTGCAACCTTTACCTTTTCCTTGTTCTTGAATTCCTTAATGGTCTCCAACATCGCCTGCAAGGTTTGTACCTGGGCTTATTCCTTCATTATGCCCTTCGTAGTTTGAAGTTCTACAAACTTCTCATCAATCTGATGCATGAGTGCCATTCCTTCGTCTTCTATGGGTGCAACTTCACAGAAGCGGCATCCTCTCTTTCCCTTAGCATCATTAGCTCTTTTTGCATCTCTTTCACCTCGTTGAATTTTTGCATCTTTTGCCTTGCCGGCAAAGTCTTCATCTCTGCATTTGCGGCATCTAGTTCCTGCTGCCTTTGTTGTAGGTCTCCTTTCACCTGTTGAAGGGATGGATCCTCATTCAATCTGACCAACACTGTATTTGCTTCTTCCAACAAATTTTGACACCTCACCACTTCGACCAAGATGCTATCTATAGTAGCCTTTACTTCCTCACTTGGATCTGCGCGCTTGTCTAGCAGAGTGTTGGGTCACTTAGCTTCCAAGTCTGTGATCTTCCCTTTATAGGAGATCTCCATGTCCATCATTTCCGTTGCAAGGGTTTCCACTCTGGACCCGAGCTTAATGATGGTATCTTCAATGTTTGGCTCTTCTTCGCATTTGTCTATTTTCGTGCAGACTACCGATACTGTTTCTTTTAGTCCACGGTCCTTTTCTTGAATGTCAGACAACTCCATGTTGTTCCTCTCTAATTCCAGTTTCAGCTCGTCAAAGCTCTTTTGCAACTTAACATTTTGATCATATGAGGCGATGCCTCTTTCGTGAATTTCTTCCACCACCTGCATGTGTATATTTTGCAGGTTTTCTACTAGAAACATGCTAATGTTGATGCCAAAGTGCTCCAAGTTCTTAGCTACTTCGGCTACTTGATCATTGGGATACATGAGGTAGGCTGGCTCTATGTGAACCAACCGAGGGTTCAAATTCAGCGTGTGGAGTTCTCTCTTCTGCCTGGTCGATCCACCTCACTTCTCTTCTGAATCTGAATCTTGGACCAAGTCCTATTTGGCTTGTCCTAGCTGAACAACCATTGTATTTATTGACTTACAGTCTGCAGGAGGCTTACTTGTGCCTCCTCTTGCTTGGTTTGCTTCACAGCAAGCGTGTCTTCCCAGAACTCATGGACCTTAAGAGCGATGCTTTCGCAGTTGTCATCGTTTAGCAGTGGCTGAAATTTGGGCTTAGTAGCCTCTTTCTTCTTATGTTGGCCTTTTGTCAATGAAGGGCTCGCAGTCGCTTTTCTCTTATCTCCCACCTTCCCTTTGGTTTTGTCCTGCACAGCTCCTTCGGGTTTGTCCTGTGCATCTCCTTCATCCTACTCAATAGGTGTGTATGTGACGTTATCTTTATCCTCATCTTTGTCCTTCTCAGAATCGAACTTCACCTCGACTGGTTGGTCCACCTTCCATTCCGTTTCCCACTCTTCCATCATCTCCTCTATTTTCTCAGCATCCAGCTGATAACATCCTGGATACCATAGATCTGTATATGTATCAGCCCTTGGATGAATGTATGTTCTATGCATATCGGCCATGAATCTCAGCTTCCCTTTGTATGCGTTTGTCACTTGCTGTGAGATTCGCCGTGTTCGCCGAATCACATCACACAGTTGCTCATAATATACATAAAACACATCATTAATTTGTTGTTGTGTGGAGGAATTCGCGTTTTTCCATAAGTTAGCGAAGTGTGTTCCTCGGCATTGCCCTAGGAATACTAGAAGGCCTTGGTAGTCAACCGGCTCTTTCCAATCAACGAAGGAAATTAGCACCAATAGCCAGCTGTAATGGAACAAAGTTCCCTTGTCCTGAGTGTCTTGGACGTCATCTAAAAACTCGTTCAACAGGTAATGCGCCCAGTTGTAAGGGTTTCCTTTCTTCATCTTATATGCGAGGAGGATTGTTGCACTCGGCACCTCTGGTGGTTGGAATTTGCACAGTATCTTCCCTGCGAGCAGTTGAACTGTGAACCACGTAGCTTGATCATTGATGTTGGCTATAGGGAAGCCTCGTTTTCCCCTGACCACGCCAAATTCTTCTGTTATTTTGATGGAAATTTCTTTGTCTTGTCGTTTTCCTACAAATTCTTTTGCAGGGTCTTCACCTCTCTTGTTAAGCATTGTGATGTAATATATCACATCGATTTTTATATCGATTCTTTTGTACAACCATAGATATCTTGAGTGTACACAGGAAAGCAATGTACGCACTAGTGTGTTAAGTTCTGGGCTCCTATCAAAATGTGAGATTCCAAGCGCTTTCAGCCAATCCTGCACATACAAAGTTTCGGTGTTGGATTCATCAACCTAGTGACGCATATATTGGTCCGGCTAAAACCGTTTGTACTTCTTCGGCTTAGATTGTCGTCCTTCCAGCAAGTCATGGTCTTTGAACTTGCAGTCTTCCACTTTCCCTAGAAGGTCTTCTACAATCTTCGTTTGACTAGATATGGGCGGTCGCAGAATCTCATAAACAACATTTTTCTCAAGGTTGATAGCTGGTGCATCATCTCGCCGAGGTGGGATATATTCATGCACGAGGTGGATGGGTCTGTCTTGACTTGTGACTGGTGTCTATGGCTTTGCTGCCTTTGGCTCTTCCTGCTCTGTAGCAAAGCTGCGGGATGAGGCACCTTTCTCCACTGTGGGCTTCTCGGCAGGTGCCGACATGACTCCCTTCAAACCCGACTGCTTGAATATCTTTAACACTTCGTTAATGGTCACTGGTTCACTCATTCACTTGCAGAATGCTCAACTTTCTAGTTGTTAACGCTCTGAATTTACACACAGATGAAATAAAACTCACGGTAAAATGCACAAGTGCTTGAATCTTGGTTATTTATAAGCGTTGGTGGTCTTGAATGCGCCCATTAATCTGTTAGTGGGACATTGGATGTCTCGTCCTTCAGTGAAATCTCCCGTGAGATCTCGGTCATGTCGACCAATGATTATCACTCGTTCAGTGTTGTTGCCTTAAATGTTTAAAGGTTGTCGGTGCCGCTAGGCTGTTAAATCAGTTAAATCGGCCATTAACTGCTAGGTCTATTGGCCGAATATCGGTGAGATCTTGGTCACTTCACTCTTTATTATGCTCGAATGGCCAGATTCTCCTTTAATGCATGATTTTTTCGGTGTCGCCCTTTTGGATAATGGCCCACTAACCGGCCGACAATTGTGATGGTTACCCTTTTCCGTCATGATGCACTAGCGGTAATATTATTGTGTGGTTCTTTCGCGCACGTGTGTTCCTCCGATTTTTAACTTCGCAATTACGCTTTCAACCCATGCATCCCATTGCGGCTTATGATACTTACAACTATTTTGTTCCTTTTGATCTTCGCGGTTGCATTTTGAACTTCGCCACTGCACGGTTCTACTTCTCTCTCTTTTTTTTCTTTTTTTTTCGTCTATTCTCCGCCGATACATTTTACTAAGTGTATGACAAAGTAGGACTATCCCGATAGGGTTTTAGTCTACTTCCATTGACCAATCCTGGTAAGTTATCTCCGGCTAATGTGGCTAACTGAGCCGCGCCACCGTTAGTAACATGCATCACAGTATATGGGCCAATCCAATGCATTTTAAATTTTCCAGGAAATTTCATAAACTTACTATCATATAGGAGGACAAGGTCTCCTACTTGAAATATTTTTTGCTTGATATGGCGATCATGCCATGATTTTTCTCTGTCCTTCTGCACTTGTTGGTGAATTCCTACGATGAAGAAATCCTCCTCTAATCCAACCAAGTGTAGAAGCCTTTCTTCCATTGTATCTTCATCTGCCATGCTTGTGAATGCAACAATCCTTAATCTTGGTATAATGTATGGTGAGCTCTAAGTATGGGTGCCTAATGAGGGCAGCTAGACTAAGAGCTTACTTTAGTTATCAAACCAGGGAATGTACAAACTTTAGAGGCATTGGCACTATATGTGCTCTTCTAGGATAGTCTTTGTCGAACTTAGGTGTTTGTATCAATGATTTTTTAAAGAGCTGCCTAAGAAAGATTAAATGAACTGAAAACAGGATTGTTAATCTATGGAAGAGAAATTCCTATGCTAAGAAATCAAATACTGAAAGCAGGAAATCTATGAATAAGAATTTGAATGCAGGAAATAGTAAATCTATTTTTAAGAATTAATTTGCTGAAAACAATAAAAATTATACTATGGAATTGAAATGCTGAGAATTAGCACAGATCTATTCTAAAGTAATGAAAGCTTGATCTTTAATCTAAGGGGTATTTACTGGAAATCAACTGCATAAAACTCAAAGTTTGATCTAACAGGAATTAATGCTAAGGTTGAATTTAGAATGCCATTATCTAATGCTGCATTTTTAATCAAAACATCTAAGAAGTGAATATCATCGTATAACCAATAAATACTAAAAGAAATCAATCTCTATGAGCAGTCCTAATAATGAAATGAATACATAGGCTTAAGATTTAAATCGCTGCTTCAAAAGTAAATGCAAGTACGTAGAGAAATAAGTGTTAAATGATGCTTTGACAGAAGGCTGCTATAGGACTACAGACATAGGATTATCATACTACGGAATGCATTGTAATGAACTACGGAATTAGAAGTGATCAACCACTACAGAAATTAAATCGTGTTTTTTAGACACTATTTAGAATACTCTCATTTGCAATATAAATTCAATCAATGCACAACACATAATGAGAAATACCTGTACTGCGAGATCTCCTGAATTACGTGTTGGAGGGGCCCTCTCCAACCCGTACTCAAGATTGAAAAGAACTTATAAACACTGAATCGTAGATAACATCAAGTCTTTATTTAAAATAGAAACTTCATCGTTTAAAAACCAGGTCTGTAACACAACTGTCTTGATAGTCTAAAACTTAAACAATAAGTCTTCAAAATAGCAACAGGGGCCTCTTGCTACCCAATAGGTCCATATTTATAAAATCCTAATGCTTAACCTAACAAAAATGTCTAACTGCCGATTCTCTTTTGAACAGGAGTTTGTTCTCTACAGATCAGGAAAAAGGCGCTGAGTTGGGTGATTTTCTTCCAGTTCTTCACTTGATTCATGCATTATCCTTGAGTACACCTACACCTGCTCATTCAACCTCGTTTTTCATGCAATTAGCTCATAGCAACACTTTTCAAAACATAACAGAAATAATCTTTTAAACACTTCATTAAATAATTAAGGTAAATCATTTTCCCACTAACGAGTGTATCTTTTCAACCTTTCTTGTGTTTTCTGGTGGGAAAAGAAACTATCAGATACCTGAAATGGGGACTCATCAATGTACTGCATCAAAATCACAACTTCCTGTCCATATACCAATCTAAAGGGTCTATGGCCTGTCAACTTCTTACAAGTTGTTATGTATGCCCGTAATACAGCTGGAATGCGCAGATCCCAATCATCTATGTTTGCATTGCATACTTTTGTCAGTGCATTCTCCAGTACTTTGTTAAAATCCTCCACATTTCCATTTTCCTGTGGATGATATGGCGTGCTCTTCTGATGATGTATCTGAAATTCTTCAGTTAGGGATGCAATTGTCTTATTCAAAAAGTGAGTGCCTTGATCACTCATTAAAATATTTGGGCATCCAAATCTAGTAAGGATGTTCTCAAATGTGAACTGTGCGGCAGTAACTGCGCTACAGTCCTTCACTGGTTTAGCTTTGTTAGAACAGTAACCACACTTAGTACCATAATCCATAAATTTTAATTATCCATGTGCTTAATTAAACCATGTTTTGGATTAAGTGACTATAGTTGGTCAAAAACCCACTTTGAGAGTGTTCACACCCACTTCTGAGCAAACCAGTTCACCCAGCCTCCAGTTTTGTCCACAAGTGCACCCTCATTTATTGCTGGTGCGCCCTCTCTCCTTGTTTTGGGGAATTTAGTTGACCAAGGGCGCTAGGGTGGATTTTTGCCCACTTTTGGCTAGATTTGGAGCATTTAATGCTCCCTTGGGCCCCCAAACCTCCTCTATTTGCTCACCCACGCCTGCCTTGAGCTAATTAATGACTCAGCATGCTTCAACCACCTCCACACCAGAATTCGTAGCTGTTTGGGGTGATTGGGATTGAGTTGGACCCACCTAGGGGGGATTGAGGCCAATTTGGCATTGATGACTTGTACACTCAGCTTGAGCCACCTAATGCTCTCGATTTTCTCATGGATGTAATAAAAACCTGTTACTAACATTTTCACATGTTAGACAGTCAGTTAATCAAAGATTTGAGCATACATTGTGTGTAAATTTATCTCTTTTTTTTCAAGTTTTTCCACAGTTTTTGCAAACTAATTCGATTTTGTGAGGTTCTCCATAGCTCCTCGATCTTCTGTGATCAAAATACTCACATGGTATCAGAGCCATCATGGAGTTAGTGAGTTGCAGGCCAACATTGAGCGTTGAACTGCATTCTAGAGAGGATTTCCAGACAAAAAATTGAGTGTTTTTTGCAGGTGTTTCAGTAGTTTTCTCACCATCAACGCAGCAGTCATGGAAGCAAACCAAATGTTGCTCACACCCTTCAATTTTTTCAATTGGAAGGCTGAGATGGTCATCAAGCTGAGATCTAAGGGTCTCTATAGAGTGACCATGGGCACAGAAGTGGAGCCAAATTCTGCTGTGGAGAAAGCAAAGTACTACAATCGACTTGATGAAGCTTATGGATTGCTATGCCTGAGCATTTCAAGGGAACTCTTGTTTCATACAGACAGTTTGACAACTCCCAATGAAGTATGGGTGAAGCTAGAATCACTCTTTGGGAAAACTGATGAACTGAGAGGCCACCAGCTTGAAAACGAGCTCATTAGCTTGAGCCCAGCGCATTTTGAAACCATCCAGGAGTTCTTCACGAAATTCAAGTCACTGGTGCTTCAACTGCAACAATGTGGAATTGTTAAGAAGGAGGAACAACTGATTCTGTCCATCCTTTCGAAGCTAGGCCCAGAGTTTTCAGTATTTGTTAGCACATTTCACTCAGCCAAAATGACCCTTCGAAATTGGCAAATGCCATCACTAGCTACCTTCATGGAGTGTCTCACTCAGGAGCAGGACAAACTAGTTCAGATGGGCACCATAAAATCAAAGGACCAAGCATTGGCAATGGGTGTTTCAAATGCAAGCAAAGGAAAGCAGAAAGCCAAGAATTCGAAGCAGCAAGAGAAGAGGAAGTTTGACAAGACCAAGTCTGCAGATGGGGGTTCGAATCTGTCAAAGGAGAAGGACAAGAAGGGAAAGGAAAAGACCAAATGCACCTATTGTCATAGGGGATGGCATCCAGAGAGCTCATGTATGAAGAAAACCATTGACTCAATGGTGCAGCTGCTGGAGAAGAACAACATCCCAGTCCCTGAGGGCGCAAGGAAGAAAGAGAGCACCTCAAACCCTGACAATAAGGAGAAGTGTCATGCTTTGGTAGCAGGTACTTTGAATCCCTCATCCTTCATCATTGATTCAGGAGCTTCCAGACATATGGTTTCATCCAGAGAGCTCTTCTCCTCTTTGCATTCGAATGGTGGCCCAACAGTTCGAATGGGAGATGATTCAGAACTCCAAACCAAGGGGATTGGAAGGATTGACATGGAGCATGGCTATTTCAGTGATGTGCTCTATGTACCTTCATTGGCTGCAAATTTGCTATCAGTCTATCAAATGACCCATACAGGAGAAGCCAAGAGAGTGACATTCACTCTAGATTTGGTAGAAATCTCAGAAATCTCCTCAAATCAAGTTGTGGCAGTAGGGTATGCAGATCATGATGAGAGAATGTACAAATTCTCAAATTTCATTCCAAATTCTAGTGACCATGCTCTTGTCTCTCATGCCAACGAGACCTCCAAGTTATGGCATGAAAGATTTGGCCACATGAACTACAAATATCTCCAGCAATTGCACAGGGACGAGATGGTGGAAGGGCTTCCAGAAATCAGATCATCGAATGGTGCATGCATTGGGTGTGTAGTTGGAAAGCATCCTGAGCGCAGCTATGAGAAGGGAATGGAAAGGAGAGCCACTCAACCACTTGGATTGGTACATTCAGACCTCATTGGTCCTCTTCCCACTCCATCATATGGTGGATCAAGGTATGTACTTACATTCATAGATGACTACTCTCGATTCTGCTGGGTTTACTTCCTTAAATTGAAGTCAGAAGTGTTTGAGAAACTGAAGATTTGGAAAGCCCTAGTGGAGAACCATAGTGGTCATAAGATAAAGATCCTTAGGACTGATAATGGAAAGGAATATGTGAATAATAACATTCAGCACCTTTGTGAGGAATGTGGCATCCAAATGCAACATTCAATCCCCTACACACCTCAGCAAAATGGTGTGGCAGAGAGGAAGAATAGATCTCTCAAGGAGATGGCTACTTGCATGATTAAAGCTAGGGATCTAAGCCCTAAGCTATGGGCTGAAGCCATCAATTGTGCTGCTCATATTCAGAACAGAGCCTTTCACAAATCAGTCAAAGGAAAAACCCCCTATGAGGCATGGTTTGGCCAAAAACCAAATGTGTCAAATTTCAGGATTTTTGGGTCTAGAGCATGGGCTCGAATTCCATCAGAAAAGAGGAAGGCTTTGGAGCCACAGAGCAGGGAATGTATCATGGTTGGTTATGGTGAGGACACAAAGGGCTATAAGCTCTTTGACACATCCACACTTAAAATTTTCATTGAGAGAAGTGTGCAATTCGAAGAAGAACCAATTCCAGATTTTGAGCTTGCACCGGGGGAAAGCTCCTCTCCTCCACACCTCAATGAGATTAGTGATGATTCTTCCTCTGATTTTTCTGATATTGCTGAATATGACATAGCTGAAGATGACATTGCTGTACATGAGTCACCATCAAGGCCCAAGTGGGCTGAAAAAATCATAGAAGCTGCAGGTGAATTGGCAGGCAATCCCCAAGAGCCTAGGAAGACTAGATCCCAAACAATCAATGCTTCCTTTGCAAATGAGAGTGAGCTTGCTGATCACTGTTATATGATGATTGGATCTGATCCAACATCATATCAGGAAGCTCATCATGATCCAAGGTGGAGGGCAGCAATGCAAGAAGAATTCCAATCTCTGCAAGAGAACAAAACATGGGATTTGGTGCCTCTTCCTCCCAAGAGGAAACTAGTGCAATGTAAGTGGATTTTTCGAACCAAACCTGTTGCTGATGGTTCTGATCTGAAATATAAGGCTAGGTTAGTGGCTAAGGGCTACTCACAAATCCATGGTGTGGATTATACAGAGACCTTTGCACCGGTTGCAAAGATGGACTCAATTAGACTAGCTCTAGCCATGGCAGCTAGTAAAGGTTGGGAAGTTCACCACATGGATGTCAAAAGTGCATTCTTGCATGGTGAGCTACAGGAAGAGATATATATGCAGCAGCCTGAAGGATTCCAAGAGGATCCCACACTAGTATGCAGGTTGAAGAAGTCACTCTATGGACTCAAGCAAGCCCCCAGGGCTTGGTATGCCAAAATGGATGCTTTTTTGCTCTCAATTGGTTTCTGTCGATGCAAGTCTGATCCAAATGTTTATTTGCAGCATTGTGATGGTAATTTGCAGGTCATTGTACTGTATGTTGATGATCTCTTAATTACAGGGAGCTGCACCAAACAAATTGGCTCAATTAAAGCTTCTTTGCACAGTGAATTTGCCATGAGCGACCTAGGATTGCTAAGGCAATTTTTGGGTTTGGAAATTGAGAAATCTGAGAGAGGTATTTTGCTGAGTCAATCTAAGTATGCTTCAGACCTGTTATTCAAGTTCAAAATGGCTGAATGTAAGGCAGCCAAGTGCCCATTCCTTTCAGGCATAAAACTAGGTGAATTTGAAGACTCTCCGGTGGTGGATTGCACACTCTATAGGCAGCTAGTTGGAAGTTTGCTGTACCTTACACATACAAGACCTGATTTGTCTTATGCTGTAAGTGCTGTAGCAAGGTATATGCAGCAGCCACATGAGATCCATTGGAAGGCATCCAAAAGAATCCTTCATTATGTCCAAGGAACTAAGAGCTTCGGGGTACACTATGCAGCTGGTTCTTCACTTCAACTAGCTGGATTTTCTGATTCCGATTGGGCGGGAGATCCCATCGATAGAAAGTCCACTTCAGGTTTTGTGTTTATGTTTGCTGAAGGTCCTATTTGCTGGTCAAGTAAGAAACAGCATACAATTTCTCTTTCATCAGCAGAGGCCGAGTACAGGGCAGCAGTGAACGCAGCCACACAGTGTGTTTGGTTGCAAGGCATTCTTCGGGAGTTTGGTGTTGCTATTGATTCTCCAACCAATATTTGGGTGGATAATCAAAGTGCCATCAAGATATCTACTGATCCAGTACAGAGGCAAAGAACAAAGCACATTGAGATCCACATGCATTACATTCGGGGCTTGGTGCATGACAGGGTGATTTCACTGCAGTATTGCCCATCCACCGAGCAAACTGCTGATATTTTCACCAAGTGCTTTACAGAGAAGACCTTCACTTACTTGAGATCTTTGCTTGGAGTGAGTGATGGATGGTGATTGCTGCAATTTAATTGCAGGTTCAGCCCCATGTCCATTTTTGAGGGAAGTTTTTATCCCATGAGGTTTTACTTCTTTTCCTCGGTTCATATGGACAAATAAAATTTCTGTTTGTATTGAGGTGACTTGAGCCTTTGTTGCCAAGGCCTCCCACTTATCTTTCATGAGATGTACAAAGTTATGGTTAAGGGGGGGTGTTAGAACAGTAACCACACTTAGTACCATAATCCATAAATTTTAATTATCCATGTGCTTAATTAAACCATGTTTTGGATTAAGTGACTATAGTTGGTCAAAAACCCACTTTGAGAGTGTTCACACCCACTTCTGAGAAAACCAGTTCACCCAGCCTCCAGTTTTGTCCACAAGTGCGCCCTCATTTATTGCTGGTGTGCCCTCTCTCCTTGTTTTGGGGAATTTAGTTGACCAAGGGCGCTAGGGTGGATTTTTGCCCACTTTTGGCTAGATTTGGAGCATTTAATGCTCCCTTGGGCCCCCAAACCTCCTCTATTTGCTCACCCACGCCTGCCTTGAGCTAATTAATGACTCAGCATGCTTCAGCCACCTCCACACCAGAATTCGTAGCTGTTTGGGGTGATTGGGATTGAGTTGGACCCACCTAGGGGGGATTGAGGCCAATTTGGCATTGATGACTTGTACACTCAGCTTGAGCCACCTAATGCTCTCGATTTTCTCATGGATGTAATAAAAACCTGTTACTAACATTTTCACATGTTAGACAGTCAGTTAATCAAAGATTTGAGCATACATTGTGTGTAAATTTATCTCTTTTTTTTCAAGTTTTTGCAAACTAATTCGATTTTGTGAGGTTCTCCATAGCTCCTCGATCTTCTGTGATCAAAATACTCACAAGCTTCTACCCATCTGGTGAGATAATCAGTCACGGTGATAATGTATCTCACACCAGTTCATTTTCCTGGTGGGTTAATAGGTCCTACGAAATCAATAGCCCATTTGTCAAATTCCTATAATGTCATGTGGTTTCAATGGAATTTCATCTCTTTGCGACAGTTTCCCAGTTCTCTGACATGCATTGCAACTCTGGCAATGTTCCTTTGAATCTTTGTGTAGGGTAGGCCACCATAGCCCTACTCTTAATATCTTCTGCGCAGTATATCTTCCTGTGTAGTGACCTCCAGAGACACCTGAGTGTGCCTCAGCCAAAATAAACATCTTCTCATGCTCTAACACGCATCTACGCAGCACTTCATCTGGTCCCAACTTGTATAGCTGGCCTGCGATGATAGTGAAGTCTGTGGCTTTAACTACCAGTTGCTTCTTCTGCTGCATAGTTAACTCCATGGGTTCTAGTCCTGTAGTAAAAAACTCTATGATTTCTTTGTAATACTCATCTGCAATTTGTATGGCAAATAACTACACGTCAGGAAGATTATCTTCAAGATTAGTGGGTTCTTCACCTGAATCAATCCTTAAGAGATGGTCAGGTCCTAAGTTCAGTCTGCCAGGCTTAACAATAATCTCAATGTCATATTCTTGAAAAAGTAACAACCATCTACATATTCTACCCCCTAACACTGGCTTATTGACCAAGTACTTTAAAGTTGAATGGTCAGTGTACATGGAGAAGCGTGCACCCAACAAATAGTGTCTGAATTTCTGGAGTGCATAAACCATAGCTAGACCCTCTCTTTCTGTGGTTGCATAGTTATTTTCAGCTGAGGATAGCTTTTTGCTCGAAAATGCAATGGGGTGATCAATGCCCCCTTCTCCTGGTTGAGCGAGCACAATGCCCAACGCTATACATGAAGCATCAAAATGCACATGAAATGGCTTGTTCCAATCCAGAAAGACTAGGATAGGCACAGTTACCATTTTCTCCTTTAATGTATCTATTCCTTCCTTGCATTCTGCGTTCCATATGAATTGCACTTCTTTCTTCAGCAGTTTCTCCATTGGTGCGGTTATCTGCGCATAACCCTTGATAAATTTTCTATAGTACCCCATATGTCCCAACATGGTGCGAAGTTGTTTCATTGAATTCGGTGTTGGAAGGTTTACAATAACTGCGATCTTCACATGGTCAACCATCAAACCCTGTTTATAGACAATGTGTCCCAGTAGTATATCATAGGGTACACAGAAAATACATTTCTTTAAATTCAAGTAGATTTGATGTTTCCTGCACTTAGCTAACATCATTCTAAGATTCTCATAATGATTTTTCAGCAACCCAAAGACATTCCAATCATCAAAATAGACTTCTAAGAACTTATGAATAAAGTCCTTGAATGCAGCCACAACAACTCTGGAAAATATAGCTAGTGCATTCTTCAATCCAAATGGAATAACTGTATACTGATATGAGCCCCATTCGGTAGCAAAAGTAGTCTTATGCCTATCTACTTCATCGATCCTGATCTGATGGTATCCAGAAAATCCATCAGTAAAAGAATAAGCCTCATTTCCTCCCACATTGTACAATACTTCATCTGTAAATGGAGTAGGAAATGGGTCATGTAGCGAAGCATCATTCAGCTTCCTTAGATCTATGCAGATCCTTATTTCTCCTTTTGTCTTCTTGTCTTGGATAACAATAGGGATTATCCACTCGGATTCTTCAACTGGTTCAATGATCCCTGCATCAAGCATATTGTCCAATTCTGCCTTAACTCTTTATTTGTATAGGGGATTCAGTCTATAAGGCCTCTGCTTGATGGGATTCACACCTGGCTTGAGAGGTATCTTCATCACTCCCAAGTCTCCCAAAATACCTTTCATTTCGGCGAACTTCGTTGGAAACAAATCCTGATATTCGTGTAGAAGGTCTACAATCTGCGCAGCCGTTTCATCATCCCAATAGTCTCCAATGGATACGAACTTTGGCTCTTTGCTAGTGCCAATATTAACCTTCCTTGTTTTTAGAGGTCCGCTCATGTCTGGAATTTCCAATGGCGGTCCCTCTACATCACGCACTCCTTCGGATTCAGGTATATTGATGTTGCGTGGATCCTCCTCATCACTTTCCTCTGCATCTTCGTGATCTTCAACGAGGTTATAAAATTCAAGGGCATGCTCTATCGTTCTTTCCCATTCTGGTTGTAGGTTCACAGGTACTTTTACATCTTCAAATATATTCTCTTTGAGGACCTCGAATGCCTCATTTGTACTTGGGAATTCGGCTCTAAATATTCTTTCTTTGATGGTCTGCAGAGCCTCATTGATGCTCATGTAGTCATCTTCAAAACTGAAAGTTCTCTCGAAGTTCGTAGTCATGCTGGACCAATCTATGGTTTCTCTACGAAGCTCAATGTCTATGTACCAATTGCATGGAATCTGCTCCAATGTGTGCACAAAGAGATGAACCCATTCTTTTTGTGGCCTCTTTATCCATGCATCTGAACAAATCTCTATGTGCTTCCTTGAACTTGTTTTTCCATTATACTTAACCATGGTCAATGCAGCATTCTCTGTGAATATGATTTGCATCATATGTCTGCACTGTTCCCATCTGGTCAAAGTTTGCTTATGCGTGGCCCACCATCTGGAAGGTGTAGCGCACAGTGCTATATCCAATGCTGGTATGCGATGTTCCGCTGAAATTGATACAATATATTCTTGCAAAAATGTATAGACATTAGTTAATCCATCATAAGTGGGAATTGAACTTACCTCTTTTCCAATCCAACGTAGAGATTTGGTGATCTGCACATATATTCTTGTAGACACGTCATGCATTCGGCTTTTCCAGTTCTCCAGTCCTACATCGGAGTCTGACACGCAAGAACTGTCACAATTCCAACTAAGCATTCCATCAGTTGTAGGATTGATGTAGTCGGTGTTGTTAGCTATCATCTTATATATGCGATCTAGATAATGAGCTCTGCATTATTCTCTGATCGGTTCTGTGTATCTCAGTCCTTGTGAAGGGTCTAAGGGTGCGATGACCCTGAGATCTTCCCCTTCAAATATCATTTGTTTCTTATTTAAGTTGATGATTTTGAGGTTATCCATGGCCCAATCTATCCCCAATAGTGCAATATAAGGTTGTATGTCATCTACAATTTCAATAACCTCAAAGTCTGCATGACTTCGTACTCCATTGATGTCAAGAGGAACATTGGCTAGCCTTCCAAAGGGCATGACTTTCTGCTGATTTGCTAATCTCAACTGTATGGGTGACCATGACAACTTAGGTTTCCCCATCTGCTCTCATGTCTGCTTAGTCAAGACATTTACTTCAGATCCTAGATCAAGGATGATCTCATCCATCTCATAATCTCCAATTTGTGCACTTAGCCTCATTTCTCAGCCTATTCTCTTATGGCTTTTTATGTGGTGAACTGTGCTATGAACAGGATTCGTGCAACTGCGTTATTCATAGTGGCTCAGTAAATTGTCCATCTCTACTAAAGCATTTTCGCTTTTTAGCAGCTTCATACACCTCCGTAGGAACTGCGCAACAGAAATCCCTGTTTTTGCTGCGGTACTCATTTGATCATACGTTGCTGGCATATCCTCGATATGTGTTTTTTCACTTCATAACGGGATTCTTGGTGTCATAGGCGTTGGTTCTTTGAAGGTCTCCCTTGCTTCTACGAAGACTTCCTTATTTCTTTCCAGATTGAAAGAAGGTGGTTTCTCAGTTGCTTTTCTTATCCAGACCCCCTCAGTAGGTATCTGGTTGGTGTGGTGTTCTCCAGAAGTCGAAGCTTCTGTTTTTTTATCCCTTCCTGTCATAGCTCCACTTCGCGTCACAACATTGATGTTTGGATCCATTTTCTCTGCTGTGATCATCTGGACATTTGGGTTTGGTGCTTCTGCTTGTCTTCTCTCACGCATCTTAGCTTGCAGAACTGGGCATGTCTCAATAACATGGTCAAAAGATTTAAAGTATCTACATGTAGTAGTAGTGTTTGTATAGTCTCTAGACAAATGACCAGGCTGACCACAGTTATAGAAAATCATCTTACCTCTTCCTCTTCCTTGTCCTGGGCCATTGTTTCTTCCTCTTCCTCTGCCTTGGAATCCACCACAACCTCTATATGCACCTTGATTATACTATGCATTATCATTATGTTGCGGTGTTTCTTCTTGAACTCTATAGACATCATGCTTTCTTTATATCATTAGTTCATATGCTCTACAGTTGGAGTCGTCATGCCCAACTGACTTACAGAAATTGCAATACAAGTTCTTTGGTGTTCTCACATATTTATGGATCAAATAACAATCTTTAGGGCAATGTCCTCTAGTTCAACAAATTTCACACCATGGCCCTTGCTGCTGATTTAGTGGATTTGGTGCTCCACTGTCAAGGTATTCTTGAAATAGGGGACAGTGTTCCTTCGGGTGTCCCTCTTCTTTGCATCTTGTACACCAAACTTCTTCTCTAGCCTCTTTTCCTTTCTTAATGTCTTATAATTGTAACGTCAGAGTCACTAGCTGGTTTTGGATTTGGACCATGCCTTGAATTGTTTCTCCAATCAGCGAAGCCTCTAGATTCGTCGCGATTTCCAGGGCTTCTATCTGTGAAGCAACCTTCTGTTGCATCAGCGACAGTCTGATATGTGGAAACAACACAGCAATGAACCACTCTTGGTGTTGTTGCGGTGCTATGTCGAAGCTAACTTGTTCTAACAATGTTTTGAACTTCTAGTCAAATTCCCAAACCATCTCATTAGGTTTTTGCTTGATTTTTCTAAGTTCTGGTATACACAAGGATTCAGACTTTGGTTTCTTGAATTCTCTTAACAGTGTGACCTTGATATCCACTAGATTCCTATTATGTCCAACATAATACTTCATAAACCATTTTAAGGCTCTATATCTAAGTGTAGTGATGAGTTGTGCTTGCTTAAAAACATCAGCATTGACCTGCTTAACATTCCACATGGCTTCACAAAGAAACCAGTGTTTCTCTAGGTCTTCTAGACCCGTTCCTTTAAATATCGACAATTTTATATCATCATCCATTCTCCTTCTAGGTGGTGGAGGGTTCAACGCAATATTTTGAGTGGTGTTAGGGATGTTACTGCGTGGAATGTTCTGAGTACTCACTGCAGCAATGTTACTAGTATTAACACTCTGAGTATTGGGAATATTAACAATTGGAGGGTTCTGAACTGACGGATTCTATGGAATATGAGGCACGATATTCACAACTAGCGGGTTCTGAGGAGTCCTGGGTTGATAGGTAGCTGATGGAGGTGTTGTTTGGCTATCAATCTCAAGTGGGAACTCAGTTTCTACGCAGAGTTTAGGTGCACTAACCTTATATCTTTTTCCACTTCTTAAGATATGAATTTCTTCTTCTATATCACTGTAAGTATTATCGACCATTACAGACCCAAAACAACAATGAATCTTACTGCATTCTTAAAACTCTTCTCTCAGCTAAAATCATTTTAATGTATAAACTTAGATTGTTGAGGTAATTACCTCTTAAACCTTGGAAGAACTCTGCTTCTGCTGCGTTGTAGGACTTCAAGGTGTCCACAGTGAACTCTGTAACAAAACCTTGTAGTATGTTGTCAACCCAATAGTCGACTTCTCATGAGAGTGGACTATCTACTTCTTTAAGCCTTTAAATAAGCTTTGGGTTCCACTCGGTAAGTGCTCCTTCTTGGAAACAGTTCTTTTGCTCTACGAGTCTTGACAACCACTCATGCAACTCATTTCCAAAGGTTGCGAAGAAAATCTCATGAATATCCTTCCACAGATATTTATGTAACCACTCTATGTCAGTGTAGCGTGGATGTCTATTCTCCTTTCTGTAAAAATCCCTTTCTGTCTGGTCAACCCTGTTTCATATTTCTATTCTGTCTGGATTCCAACTTTCGGTGCTCATCACCAGTTCTTAGCGCAAAAACGGAACCATTTGTTCCTTACACTTCCGTCTGCACGGTCTTGTAATGTAACAAAGTCGCGTATCACCAGTTATTTAGCGTAGCAATGAAGCCATTTGTTGGCCCTATATGTGTTCTTTAAGCTTACAAGATAGACCCAGGTTCTTCGCAGTTCAGGGAGCCAACAAAACCCCTTTTCACCATCCCTTCTGGCAACAGTCTACGAGCAGACTAAGGTCTCACCCAAGGCGAAGTTATGGGGAGGTTGCGGAATCAGGTTTCCACAACCGAGTGATGTGCTCTCAACATAATATGGTGGACTACGTGAAGATCACTTACCCCGTGGCTAATGCTTAAGTTATCGCTCATCCAGGGACTGCGCGATGCGGGACGGTCGCTTAATCAACAGGACAGCACCACAGAGGACTGCGCTTCCTCTTCAATACTTACATTGCTTCAATGGGATTCAATCAGTGTAACTTATACATTTATATGCATCTAAACTATAAACTCTGCACTTGGAAAATCTGACGAACTACAATGACTGCACACTTCCGGTGTTGCGCTCAGGGAATCGCACTGTACAGACTTCATTGACTAAGTGTTTTACCCAATACTTAATTATGCATTCATCTGACTTAGAATTACTTGTGCATTCAACATTCATTCACTTATGCATTCAATACTTAACATATTATTCCCATCTATTATCCTTATGGTGAATACATATAAAAGAAAGAGAAGTATAACTCATAAACATGAAGTTAACCATTCATGAAATCAAATCACATATGCAAACACATAATCAATCACATAACACGATGATTTAATGTGGTTCACCCCCAGGATGGGAGCTACGTCCACAGGAACTGTTGTTGTATTATCAATAGGAAGGGTACAACAGTTCCAGTCTACGCACATAGATGCAGACTCTCTTCTCTCTCAATAGGTCTCTGTGCACACATCTGCAGAGCCTTTTTTCAATAAGTCCCTCAACAGAGATTGATATTCAACATTAACCAAAAGAAGATTAACCCTTTCCCTTACAAAATATACCCTTTTATAGATATCGTGCCCTTAGGTCACATATGTTACAATCATGGCAGGCCAAAACCCTAAGGTTACCCAAAACTAGTGTGGTTACCTGCCACCCTGCCTATCACCGTCGATAGCTTTCTCCACTCGCTTCAGGCCACCTTGTTGGGCCACTCGTGGCTCACACAACCTTCTAACAGCCGCAGTCATCATAAAAAATGGTTACAACCACATCGTGGTCTATCGCTCTCTGCCTCTTTAGCCTTGTTGTCGTCATCGACCCGTGGCTTAGCCTCTAACGGTTTTCCGCCACTCTCTCTAACAGGTCACTTTCCTTTATCTCCACTCTGCTCCTTACCCACTGTCGGGAATCCTGGAGTCACTTACCCAAAATAGGTCTCTTTCAACAAATCGACCTTCCCTTATACGTTTTACCCAAAACTGTTGTTGCACTAGCTCTGCACATCAGCACTGCTTGCTGCGCATCTAACTTCGTAATTTGAACTGCGCACTCCTCAAAATTGTGCCATCTGAGCCTCACAGTCTGAACTGCGTAGTTTCCAATACTTGTACTTTATCCAAAATGTGCCAACTTGGGCCATGCCCAATAGCTTGGGAGTTTAAATATGCCTCAAGGACAATAGTAGTGTCTTAGGAGACCCAAGATTGTATTTGGAGACATCCTCGTATTCATGCATGAGACCCGAGATTGTATTTGGAGACACTGTGTATTTTGGTTTTCTAATAATGTTATGAGACCAGGAGTATTTCTAATAATGTTGAGTATGATTTTTGTTGATACCAAAAGTATTCATTAATGACAAAGGATATGATGATATGGAATGTATGATGATGTGGCATGTGTGACGAGTGTGCAAATCCATCTGATGATGTTCTAGTACCTTCATGATGTCATTGTTACAATTTGACATCATTATATAAAGGTTTGACAGTTTGGTGAAATTCTGGAAATTAACAGTGTAAGTTGCTCTAAGAAAATGCCCACCATATCTCATAGGTTAATGATAAGAATTATCTGAGGGTGTCAGGATGTAGCTTGTTGACTTGTGAATGTGACCATGGTCTCATCTTGCTTTAAGAGTGTTTGAGCAGAAAGATACAGATCTTCCAAAATAAGGTTTCATGTCGTTTTATTGTTTGGGAACCCAGTTCAATAAAATGCACGCACGGGTCATAGGATGATGAATCTGAAGGTGAAACTTGTTGTGATGAGCTCAATTAGATGTATACTATTGTCTGGTATCATAGTTTTGTTTATGTATATGTAACTTTGGAATGTATTTCACCTATGTATTTCATCTATGTATATTGTACTCCTATAGAGATGTTATTATTCCTCTATACGGAAGTGTCGTCATTTGTATTGACAAGTGTCGCAAGTGTCGTAACTTGCCGATGGGTTATTAGACCACCATGTGTGGGGTCGGCCCTCATTAAGTTAACCATGGGTTATTAGACTGAGTTAGACAAGTCGAACCTATTGGTTTATTTGGCAGGACAGGGTCTGTATAAATAGAGATAGGGAGATCTCTATTTGATCATCTCATTACTCACTCTTCCATCACTTGGAAAGTGGCACACATGTGAGGAGGAGGATCAGCTGCTAGGAGAAGACTATCTCTTGCACTTTGGTTGTATCATTGCTCTTTCTATCTCTGCGGAAGTTGTGGGGTTTTTCACCTTTATGGTTTTCCCCAGTGAAACTCTGTGTGTCTATTGTCTCATGTGATTGCTTGGTGTGATTGATATGCATTGTTATACTTGATATGTTGTACATGTTATTCTCTCAGTAAAGATCCTAGAGTATATGTGAATTTATGCTCAAAATTAACATGGTATCAGAGCTTCCCTGAGAAGAAGACATTGTGCAGTGGCGGAAACTAGGGTTTCTTGTTTATTGGGTTTCACTCCACAGATTTTGGAAAAGAAGTAAGGTAGATTGACTCTACTCATCAAGGAGAATCTTTCTGTCCAATCAGAATTCAATTCTGGGCACTTTCAGTTTTGGCCCTAAAAATTAGGGTTTCCACAAAAATAGGAATTTCTGAAATCTAAAGACATAGCTGGAAGCTCCTTGGAAAAATCAAAGTTTAGAGCTTTGGATCAAGATTTGTGGCTGGGTGAAGCTCCGGGGAACTCAAACCCTAATTAAGGGTCCTCCCTAGTGAATCCGGGAAGACTAAAAGGCATTTCTGAAGGGTGAAACTTTGCAGATCTCAAATTCTAAATATACCAGGCTGATCAGCTCATCAAGGCACATCTTTCTATCCTTTTAGAAAGTTGAAATTCAAATTTTGAATTTTTAGGGTTTCTCAAACAAACTCTAATCCAGGACCAGATCCAGTTTTCAGCAAATCAAGTGGTAAGACCTAAATCTTTTCTATTTCCATTTGAAGTACTCTTTAAAGATGTCTCACCACACCAAGCTTGAGGATAAGCTTGAAGGGGATGATAAATTCCGAGCATGGAAGTATAGGATTGGGTTAATCTTGGAAGAAAATGAGTTGGACTCTTATATAAGTGAAGAGGTACATGTCCAAGAGGGAGAAGAGGCTAAGGCTCTTCACAAGAAGAACTTGGTCAAGGAAAAGAGGATCATTGTTGATTCTATCAAGGATCATCTCATCCCACATGTGTCATCTCTGAAGACACCCAAGGAGATGTTTGATTCCCTTACCAAGCTATTTGAAGGGAAGAACATAAATCGGAAGATGACTCTACGGAATCAATTGAAAGGGGTAAATCTTCAGAATGGAGAGACCATTCAATCCTATTTCTCCAAGGTCTCTCAGATCAAGGAACAACTTGGAGCTATGGATGAAGTGGTGGAGAATGGTAAAATTGTCATGACCACTCTGAATGGCCTACCTAGGTCATGGGATTCCTTTATTCAAGGAATTTGTGCAAGAAGAAAGTTGATCTCCTTCAGTAGACTGTGGGAGAAATTTTCACAAGAAGAGGCTAGGCTTGTATCCCGAGAAGAAAAGATGGGAAGTGAAGATCAAGCTCTCACAGCTCACACCAAAAGAACAAATCCCAAGAAGGAGCACTCTCATCACAAGAAACCTTTTCAAAAGGGTAAGAAGGATCTGAGATGCTTCACATGTAATGAGAAGGGACACTTTGTTGCAGATTGTCCCAAGAACAAAAAGGGTTTCAACAACAAGAAGAAGAAGGGAAACAAGAAGAGATATTATGCTCATGCTGCTGAGGATGAAGAACCTCCCAAGAAGAAGGCTAAAGCAAAAAGTGATGACTCATCTAGTGAAGATGAATATGTTCTAATTTCTGCTCTCACAGGTACTATCTCTCATGGATGTAATGATTGGCTTATTGATAGTGGGGCTTCCAAACACATGATTGGGTTTAAAGAATCTTTTACCAATCTATCTGAACATGAGTCACCCCATAAGGTGAAACTTAGGGATGACTATCAATATCCTATCAAAGGAAGTGGTGAAGCCTCCTACAACCTAGACTCTGGGAAGTCTTTGAAAATGAAAGATGTTCTATATGTACCCGGGCTTAAGAAGAACCTACTCTCCATATCTGCATTAGATGCAAAAGGAATGAAGGTTGCATTTGTAGATGGCCAAGTACTCATATGGCCAAAGGGTAAGACCATAGATGATGCAGTAGTGATTGGAGAGCAAGAGGGAGGATTGTACAAATTGAAGGGACAACCTGAACATGCTATGGTGACATGAAGACAAAGATTCATCCATATTCATGGGTCACATAGAGGTATGTATAATTTTTTTTTTCAAAAGTTAGCTTATGAGTTATGCAGGTCATTGAAGAGAACAAAAAAACATTGCTAGACATAACTAGCAAATATGATGACCATGTATGTTTTTTCTTATATCAAAGGATCTTATACTTTTGTATGATTGATAATGATTACTCATGAAGTTACAAGTTTGAGTAATCTAGGGTTTATGCATATTATGTCTCTAACCTTGAATGATAATGCTTATTATCTGTGTTTGAAATGATCATGACTATACATGTTTAAGATTATTTTGTTTTGATAGTATACTAATGAATGTATGATTATGTATGAGATCTCGAGGATAACACAATGATGATACTGGTAAGCATGCATAGTGATCGAAGATGGATATAAGTTCAAGGACAAGTAATCCAGGAAGCAAAGATCAAGAGGGAGCACACTCCAGTAGTTCCTGCAAGGAAGCAAAGATTGAGAGGGATTCCACACAACAAACAAACAAGGTAAGTATTTGAATTTCCATTTTGTTTAAAAAATATTGTTCAATGATGTATATACTTATGTTCCTAGACTTAGGTTGTGTATTATGCATATTAGAATAATTGCATTAATGAACAGTATACTACTAATATGCATGTGATGGGTAAGTGGCCTATGGCACTATACAACATTCCATTGCTACTTATCTAGAATGAAACCTCTTTGCTGACATGTTGGGAATTGTGCACACTCTTAACAATGTTTTGGTAAATATTGGAAGGCATCTAGAAAGTTACGGGATATGGATAAATGTTGTATTAAATAATTGGCTAAGATAATTGCATGACTGTATGACATATTTCCTTATGTGTAAGAATTTGTTCTGAAAACTATGAGATGTTTCTAATCATGCAATTTAACTTGTTTTGTAGGAAAGATCGTATACCTTCACCTACAAAAGAAGGACTACAACATTTCTTCAACAACAAAGTTATCTATTGAAGATATTGAAGTTCCCAGGATCCAAGAAGAATGCCATGATCGAGGAATACCAGTCGATCATGAAGAATGATGTTTGGGATGCAGTCCCAAGACCTGAAGGGAAGTTTGTTGTGACTTCCAAGTGGATCTATAAGATCAAGCATGCTACAGATGGTAGCATAGAAAAATACAAAGCAAGGTTTGTAGCTCGTGGCTTCTCTCAGAAAGAGGGGATAGACTATGAAGAGACTTTTTCTCCTATAGCTAGATACACTTCCATTAGATCAGTACTTGCTCTGGCTGCAGTGATGAAATGGAAGATACACCAGATGGATGTCAAGACATCTTTCTTGAATGGTGTAGTCGAGGAGGAAGTGTATGTGGAGCAGCCACTTGGTTTTGAGACACATGACAAAGAGTCATATGTGTGCAAGTTGAAGAAAGCATTGTATGGCTTGAAGCAAGCTCCTAGGACTTGGTATGGTAGGATAGATAGTTTTCTATCCAGTTTGGGCTTTACTAAGAGTAAAGCAGATTCCAACCTTTACTACAAGGTTGAGGAAGGAAATCCTGTGATACTACTCTTGTATGTGGATGACCTGTTTGTAACAGGTGAGGATAGATTGATTGCCAATACCAAGAGGAATCTTGCTGTCGAGTTCGAGATAAAGGACTTGGGGATGATGCACTATTTTCTAGGCATGGAGGTGTGGCAGAGTGCAGATGGAATCTTCCTTGGACAAGGGAAGTATGCAGTAGAGATCCTGAAGAGGTTTGGGATGATGGACTGCAAGGCCATGGCCACACCTATGGCATCGAACCTGAAGCTTCTGTGTGATGCCTCATCTGATCCGGTTTATGTCACGATGTATCATCAGATGATTGGGTCCTTGATGTACCTGACGAATACGAGACCAGCTATTTGCTTTGCAGTGAACACATTGAGCTAGTTCCTGATGGATCCCAGAGTTGTTCACCTGGTTGCTGTAAAGCATATTCTGAGGTACCTGAAGGGTACAATTGATTATGGGCTCAAGTATGATGCGAATCAAAATTTTAACCTGCAGGGTTATGTTGATTCATATTAGGCAGGCAGTGCTGCAGATAGGAAGAGCACATCTGGGTGTTGCTTCAGTATGGGATCAAGTGTGATCTCTTGGTTTAGCAGGAATCAGTCCTGTGTAGCACTGAGTACAGCCGAGGTAGAGTATGTTGCAGCATGTTCGGCTAGTTGTGAGGCAGTCTGGATGAGGAAGCTACTGTCTAAGCTATTTGATCTCCCATTGGAGGCTACTGGTATCTTTTGTGACAACCAGAGTTGTGTGAAGCTTTCTGAGAACCCGGCGTTCCACGACAGGTCGAAACACATTGAGATCAAATATCACTATATCAGGGATATGGTGCAGAGAGGAGCAGTGAAGCTTCTGTATGTTGTGACGGATGAGCAGGTTTCGGATATGTTGACGAAACCACTAGCCAGAGTGAAGTTCAAGTACTTCAGAGAGAGGCTTGGTGTTCTTCAGATTGATGACACTTCGAGGAACAAGTGATGGACACATTTGCAGGAGCCATTCCAAGCATGGTGAGAGGAGGATCCTTCCCATGGATATGGATGTAAGCGCTAGATGATGAGCATCAAGACGATGCTCTAGTTACTGCTCTGTATATGCATCATGTTGGATGCTTGTTATGATCAGTTGGATCATGTATATGTATATGCATCATGTTGGATGCTTGTTATGATCAGTTGGATCATGTATATGTATATGCATCATGTTGGATGCTTGTTATGATCAGTTGGATCATGTATATGTATATGCATCATGTTGGATGCTTGTTATGATCAGTTGGATCACGTATATGTATATGCATCATGTTGGATGCTTGGACCATGTATATATATATGTATCAGGTGGATACGTTGTATGATCAGGTAGATCATATATGTTGATATATATCAAGTGGATACATTGTATGATCAGGTGGATCATGTATCTGTGTATGTATCAGGTGGATACATTGTATGATCAGGTGGATCATGTATGATGATATGTATCAGGTAGATACTTGGCATGCATCAAGTGGATGCATTGTATGATCAGGATGATCATGGATGACGAGCTTCAGGATGTTGCTCCAAATGACATGCATCAGGACGATATAGTGATGATGATCAGGATGATGTATGGTGAGTATCATGTTGATACTCTGTGGTCATGGACAGGTTGTGCAAGGGTAGCATGAAATAAGTCCTAGAGATTTGGACAGGTTGTGCTAATCACGTAAAAGGCCTCAGATTCTCTTTAGATATCTTGCTTGGCAAGACACTCTTTTAAGGTTTTGCTAGACCACATGTAATAAGTCCTGGAGATCTGGAAAGGATGAAAAAGGCCTCAAATGCTCTTTAGAGATCTTGCTTGGCAAGACACTCTTTTAAGGTTTTTTGGGGACCACATGTAATAAGTCCTGGAGATTGGAGCAGAGAAGAAATCGTAAATGTAGAAAATTTATATTGAATAATGTAGAAGATGAATTACATTGGAAAAATCCCATAAATATATATCATAATTCGGGAACGGAGCTGACTTTTCCCAAGGTCGCCTTATTTAATAAATTATATTTAATAATCTACTTAATTCTAATTTATTATTAATTAATATATATAACATTTCCTTCGTCTTTTAAAATGCTTTGTCCTCAAAGCAAGGTAATGATGGATATTGCTGAACGAATTTCTCGATTTCCAATTACGCGTCTTCTTCTGGGCAATTATTCCATTTAATGAGGTATTCCTTGATCATTCTAGTGTGTAATTTCCATTCTTTGATGTTGATGATAGCTTCTGGTTCTAAGATAAGTTTCCCTTCTTCGTCCAGAGCGGGAAGTGTTGTTTGAACGGATTGATGTTGACCCAACAATTTTTTTTAAATTTGAGACATGGAAGACGTTGTGAATTCAACTCGAATCGGGTAACTTCAATTCGTATGCTATCGGGCTAATCTTTCTGACAATTTAATAGGGTCCATAGAACTTGGGTGCCAATTTGTTTTTTCCTTGTTTCTTTAGCGACAATTGTTTGTATGGTTGAAGCCTTACAAATACCCAATCTGCTAATTCAAACTCTCTTTCTGTTCTATGTTGATCTGCTTGCTGCTTCATACAATTTTGTGCCATAGATAAATTATCCTTCAGTACTTGCATTACTCGTTGATTTTCTTCAAGTTGACTTTTTACTGCGGGTACTTTTGCATTACCTTGAACGAATTCCTTCCATATGGGCGGCTCATAAATATACAATGCTTGAAAGGGTGTCATCTTAGCTGACATGTGATAGGTAGTGTTATACCACCATTCGGCAAGGTGTAACCATTGTAACCATTTGTTCTGTTTGTCAGTGACGAAACTACGAAGGTATGCTTCCATACATTTGTTGACAACTTCTATTTTCCCATCTATCTGTGGATGATAAGCTAAACTCATGTTAAGAGTGATCCCAATTTGTTTGCAGAATTCCTTCCAAAAATTGCTTGTGGATTTGGAATCTTTGTCAGTAACGATAATTCTTGGGAATCCATGTAATTTGGAAATATTTTTACAAAATACTTCAGCGATCTGTTTAGCGGAGTCATTTTTCTTGATACCCATAAAATGTGCATACTTCGTTAATCGGTCCACTACCATGAAGATTTTGTCCTTACTATCAGATAGGGGTAACCCTTCAATAAAATCCATAGAGATTTCCTCCCACTTTTGCTTTGGAATGTTTAGTGGGTGGAGTAGCCCTGGAGTCATGACGTTTTCGCTTTTATTCCTTTGACATGTGTCGCATTCGGCTACATATTTTTGAATGTCTTTATGCATTCCTTTCCAATAGAACGATTGTATGGCATTGTAATATGTCTTGAAAAATCCTACATGTCCTGCGGCGGGTGAATCGTGAGCTTCTATCATCACCTTAGTTTTAAACCTTGATGTTGGGTTTAAATAGATCCTTCCTTTGTACCACAAGATGTCGTTTCGCCACTCGAATTTTGGACCTCTATTTAGATCTTCGATTAAGGTGCAAGTTTTTGGGTCTTTAGCATATTCTTTTCGTATTTCGTCCAACCACTCTGGAATAACGATTGAAATTGCATATGTATGGGCTTCATCCTTCCTAGATAGAGCATCAGTGACTATATTGTCTTTCCCTCTTTTATGTAATATCTCTATATCAAAAGTAGCGATTTTTTCTATCCACTTTTGTTGTTTTGTTGACAATGTCTTTTGTTGAAGGAGATATTGAAGACTGTTATGGTCTATTCTTATCAATATTTTGCTCCCTAGAAGGTACTGTCACCATTTTGTTAAGGCATGTATAATGGCCAGCATCTCTTTATCGTAAGAGGACCTCAGACTTTCTCTCTTATTGAGCTTTCTACTTTCAAATGCTATTGGGTGACCTTCTTGCATCAAAACTGCTCCTAGTCCGAAACCTGAGGCGTCGCATTCGACTACAAAAGGTTTTGTGAAGTCAGGCATGGATAATACATGTGTTGAAGACATCATGCATTTTAATGTTTCAAAACATTTTTCTGCTTCACTATTCCATTGGAAGGAATTCTTCTTCAATAAATTTGTGAGAGGGGCAGTTTTATGGGCGTAATTTTTTACAAATATTTGATAGTATCCTATTAGGCCTAGGAATCCCCTTAATTTTGATATGTTATTGGGTTTGGGCCATTCCACGATTTCCTTGATTTTGCTTGGATCGATTTTAGCTCCTTCCTTCGATATCTTATGGCCCAGGTATTCCACTTCCTCTTTTCCAAAGGTGCACTGAGACCTTTTTGCATAGAATTGGTTTTCTTCCAAAATGGTAAGTACTTGACTTAAGTGTTCTAGATGCTCCTTCCATGTTCTGCTATATACGAGGATGTCATCGAAAAATACTAGTACGAATTTTCTTTAAAATGGCTGGAACAATTCGTTCATTGCAGCTTGAAACGTAGTTGGATCGTTAGTCAACCCGAAGGGCATTACTTTGAACTCATAATGGCCTTCATGAGTGCAAAAAGCAGTTTTTGCTATGTCTTCCACTCTAACTTTGATTTGATAATAGCCAGATCAGAGATCCAATTTTGAGAAATACTTGACCCCATGAATTTCATCCAGCATCTCATTAATGAACGGAATCGAAAATTTATTTTTGATAGTTATTTTGTTTAGTCCTCTATAATCTATGCATAATCTAAACGAACCATCCTTCTTTCGTACTAACACTACTAGGATGCATACAGGCTTCCGCTTTTTGAAATGACACCACATTTTAGAAGATCTTGAGTTATCCTTTCGATCTTTGTTTTATGGTGATGTGGATATCTGTATGGTTTGCTATTGACAGGTTTTGACCCTGGTTCAATCTCAATTATGTGTTCAATATTCCTGTTTGGTGGGAGCTCCATCGGAAGCTCTTGGAACACCTTGTGATGTTTTTGAATTAGATCTTGTATCTCTGGTTGTTTTTCCATATATCCTTCATATGTTAGAAGCTCCATTTCTTGGCATTGAAGTATGTACGCTGGTGCGCCTTTCCAAAGCAGCTTTTCCATCTGATGTGATGTAACTAACTGTGTCAGAGGTGGTTGGAACCCGTATAACTTGTATGTCTTCCCGAGCGACTGGAATTCAATAAAATGCTCTTGGTGATTTGTGAAGTATGTACCCAAGGTTTGTAACCATTGTATTCCTAATACTGCATCAACTCCTCCCAACGGTACCGCAAAGAAATCTGATTCTAAGTTGTACTCTTGCAATTGTAATTGGACCTTGTGACATTTTCCCACGTTGTCAATCTTTTTGCCATCTACTACCAGAACCTTCATGTTAGGTACTAGAAAGATAAATAGATTAAATACTTTAGCAAGGTTGAGATTAACGAAGTTATGGGTGTTTCCACTGTCGATGAGAACTGTGACGTTATTCTTTTTTATATGTCCATTAATCTTCAATGTTTGTGGTTGGGAGATTCCGGTAATAGCGGCTAATGGAATTTTTGGGGTGTCGTCCTCGATTTATGTTTGGTAGTATGTTTGACTATTCGTATCATTCTCAATTGGTTCCTCAACTTCCAACTCTATTGATAATCTACTTAATTCTAATTTATTATTAATTAATATATAACATAGATTTGGATAGGATGAAAAAGGCCTCAAATGCTCTTTAGAGATCTTGCTTGGCAATACACTCTTTTAAGGTTTTGTGGTAGGGGTCACATGTAATAAGTCCTGGAGATCTGGACAGGATGAAAAAGGCCTCAGATGTTCTTTAGAGATCTTGCTTGGCAATACACTCTTTTAAGGTTTTGTGACAGTCACATGTAAAAGATCCTGGGAGATCTGATAGGTTGAGCTGTGTGCTTGTAAAATGTTTGGGATGCTCTTTCGAGGTTTTGTTGACGCACGTAATCAGTCCTGAGGATTCCACAGTATGGCCAGTGATGATGAAGACCTACAGTTGGTGGGCCTACATCCAGTATGAAAAAGGACTGGCTCTGTATAACTTCCTATGACGAGTAGATCGGAGATTGATTGAGATAGCAACAGCAGTGACGATGACGATGATTCGAGGATGATGATTCACTGATGATGATCCAGAGAAGAAGACTTGTGCTAGAAAATCTGTGTCGAGAAATACCTTCCTAGTTAAGAGGGAGTGTTGATGTATATGTAACTTCAGAATGTATTTCACCTATGTATTTCATCTATGTATATTGTACTCCTATAGAGATGTTATTATTCCTCTATACGGAAGTGTCGTCATTTGTATTGACAAGTGTCGCAAGTGTCGTAACTTGCCGATGGGTTATTAGACCACCATGTGTGGGGTCGGCCCTCATTAAGTTAACCATGGGTTATTAGACTGAGTTAGACAAGTCGAACCTATTGGTTTATTTGGCAGGACAGGGTCTGTATAAATAGAGATAGGGAGATCTCTATTTGATCATCTCATTACTCACTCTTCCATCACTTGGAAAGTGGCACACATGTGAGGAGGAGGATCAGCTGCTAGGAGAAGACTATCTCTTGCACTTTGGTTGTATCATTGCTCTTTCTATCTCTGCGGAAGTTGTGGGGTTTTTCACCTTTATGGTTTTCCCCAGTGAAACTCTGTGTGTCTATTGTCTCATGTGATTGCTTGGTGTGATTGATATGCATTGTTATACTTGATATGTTGTACATGTTATTCTCTCAATAAATATCCTAGAGTATATGTGAATTTATACTCAAAATTAACAAGTTTCAGTGTTTTGGTGAAATAAAAATTCACCTTGAAAATTGAAGGATTTGGCCAAGTATAAATTCTTCTAGTAAAAATTCCTAAGTAGCCTCGGGAAAATGCCCGCCACCTTCTGTATTTGATTGATTAATTAATTATGAGGATATAGGAATGTATATTGTTGGTTTGTGCATCTAAACATATGATTAGTTTGCCAAAACAATCATTGAGGTTGAAGATATTGGCTTGCCAAAAGTGCCCTCTGGCATGATTTACATTGTCCCAGTAAAATGCCCGCCAAGGAGAGAGGATGAGGTTGTAGAGGATGGAACTGACATGGATGGAATCCGCATGATGTCCCCCATGCTGTGGATGCTTCATATTTCCA
Organism: Larix kaempferi; assembly: GCA_027924585.1. Classification (NCBI taxonomy): domain Eukaryota; kingdom Viridiplantae; phylum Streptophyta; class Pinopsida; order Pinales; family Pinaceae; genus Larix; species Larix kaempferi. The sequence goes on along the minus strand of BSBM01001051.1, from coordinate 30,722,197 downwards.
ATATTGGTGAAAATAAAAATCATCTTATTTGACCTAGGGTTTTGAAAAACTGTCTAAAAGATTACATTAGCATTTAAAGGCCTAAAAGATTATTTTAGGGCCCACGGACAATGCAAAGATTCCTAAAAAACATAGATGCCCTATAAAGGGAGTATTTGTCCCACCAATTAATATGCATTCCATGACAAGGTTTTTTGTACCAAGGATGAGCCCAAGGCCCTGGCCATGTTCTAAATATGTAACAACCCTCATATACGAATATAGGGAATATTTAATATAATGTAATGTAATGTAATGTAATGTAAAATAATAAAAACAAACATGAAAAAGAAGTAACGGAAAGCAAATTTTGCATAAAGATAGAAATTAAATAAGAAATTAAGAAAATGGGAGAAGGGGGAGATAAAAGGAGGAGGAGAAATGGAGAGAGGGATATTTTTGTCCTTTGGCATTTTGTTGTGTACTTGTTTATAATTTGATATTTTTATGAGTTTACAGCTCCTACATTTGGTATCAGAGCAGGGTTCAAACCATCAAGACCTATGGGATTTTCCCAATTAATCTAAATTAATAAGGTGAAATGTTATTGTGGCTCATGGTTGTACCTTGAGATCTGGTGCTTATGTCAAATCTAGAACTCTTTTAGTATCTGCATGTTAAATATGCTAGCTTGCACAAAGGAAAAACTTGAGTTGAGACCTAAAAATGGATAAATTACAACAACCAAAAAAACTAAATCTCTGTAAAATTTAAAGACTAAGATTAAAATCAGGTTAATGGGTGTTGGGATTTGAACCAAGATCTCTTGGCACAATAGGAGCCTTACTTAGGCTACACCCATGGCTCAGTATAAAGATATAATGTAAACCCTAAGAACTTGGTAATAAATCTATGTCAAATTAACAAGTGTGGAAGCCCAAATATATTGGATAAAGATGCATGATGAAGTAAATCTGATAACTCTTGCTGCTCAATCCTAGCATATTCTCCCTGTGTGATTGTTCACCTATGAACCCTAATTCTGGATTGCATTATTCTGCTCTTGTCTGTCCATCAGTATTGAATCATAGCTCAGTCTACTCGCTGCCTTATTCTCTCCCTTTTATTGTGCTCAGACTTGTAAGAACCACATCCTAACCTTTTCCCAAAATATTCTCATTCTCCGTGCTCATTCCAATGTGTTTTACAGGTCATTGGTATAATTTTGTAGCCTTGCATGGAATATCTGATTTGTGCACCACAAAAAAAAATCTAATCTCATGATTGACTACATTTGATATCCTCTGTGTAAAACCAAAAAACCCTAATCTCATGATTGACTACATTTGATATCCTCTGTGTGAAACCAAAAAAAAAAAAAATTATAGCAAGCTTTGTTATTCCACCCCAGTAATCAAAGGGTGTTAGGCCTCCTTGGAATGGATCCGAGCACCTTGGAAGCCCCAAACACCACCCAGTGCCGGTGGACTAGACTTTCTATAGACCACTCCCCATAGTGTATTCCCTCATACTGCATAAAACTTGCAAATCCAATCCTCGTGTTGGAATTTAGCCAGGTTCTTCCCACGCCATAAGGCTGTAACTCTAGTCATGCCACTGAAGCATAAAATAATACATGTGCTAAGCCTACTCCAGGGCCCTTTGCGCAACAGTATCGAAATTCTTCCAATAGCCAAGCCGTAACCTGCTACCCTTTATACGATATGAAAAAATTTAAAAATAACCTCACTAATAGACACATACAAAACATTACAATGATGCCAAGGATAACCTCCTTATTCCTTGCATTTTAAGTGTCTGTGGTATTTCTTCCCCACACTAATTTTATGTATGGATCATATCAATCCTTTTGCATCTTCTTGGCCTGGGTTTTCTCTCAGATTGTATGGATATTTTCCTTTCTGTAGATAGAATGACAGACAAAATGGAACCTCTCTAACATTCATGTGACAGCTTACTCTCTGCCCTGCTCGTGTTCAACACTTCATTCTCCCTCTACTGGTTATTTTCCTCTCTACGTGTTTGATATCTGTGTGGCCACGGGAGTGTTATAATTTTTTTATGTTGTCAACCTAACGTTATTAATATCCAAATGTTTCAAACATTAATTAATGGAGGTATACCAATATATATATGGAGTAGACATCGAAAGCTCGTGAAGCATGATCATAAGGCACATGATGATCATTTTAAAGCCTTATAATATTATCAATATTATCATAAAGGATAAAGTATGAGACACATACACGAAGATTGAAACGGAAAGCGCAAGTGCGGGCACAAGAAAAGGGGTGCTAGACAAATAAAAATTAACGCCCAAGATCCCATCATTACACACAAAAGCAAAGGGTAGCTTGCATTACAGAGTACCGAACACATCGATATGGCAAGAAATCAGGCTGATAAGAGAACGTTATTGAGAATAAAATTATATATAAAAAAAAGCCGAGGGTAGGATTGGAATACTTGGGGCACATTTAAAATATTTTATGATTACATCGAATAACTCAGCCACACAAAAAAAAAGCAGAGTTGCGGGTGTGAAGACATGGAAGGTTGACAACGATGTGGAAACTAACGTTGAAGAGAAAGTGAAGGTTGGTGGCAGAAATAAACAAAAGTTAATGCAGAATCAGCTACGGCTTTTCAATATTTATTCATAAATAGAAGATCAATCGATGTAATACAAACCAAAATGTAATGTGTATTTAAACACTTATGGGAACCCTAAAAACTCTAACCTAGCTTTTGCATGCATGCAAAGCATGCTATTGCATTTATTAACTGAACTTCAAAATATTTACTAAAGTAAAAGTTAAGTTAACTAAAGTAATTACTATTTCTAACACCCCCTCCTAATTACTACTTCTGACTATTGCAGCTTTTACAATGCCTAAATTATTTCTCTGGGTTTCAAAAATATATTTTGCCAATGGCTTTGTGAATATGTCAGCCAATTGGTCAATCGATTTACAATGCTCAACATGAACTTCACCATTGTTTACAAGTTCTCTTATGAAGTGGTATCTGGTATCAATGTGCTTGCTTTTCTGGTGAAAAACATGGTTCTAAGATAGAGCGATTGCTGAATTGTTGTCACAATATATTGTTGTTGTCCCTTGTTGTTTCTGTTGAAGACCTTATAAAACTCTGCGTAACCAGACTGCTTAACATGCTGCTGATGTTGATGCTACATGCTCTGCTTCTGCTGATGAAAGTGTCACAATGGGATGCATCTTGGATGCCCATGAAATCACACCTGATCCAAGATGAAAAACATGAACGGAAGTGCTCTTCCTTTCATCCAAACTTCCTACAAAATCACTGTCAGTGAAACCTGTCAAAACATCATAATCAGTGCTTGAGTATAAAATTCCATAGCTTGAAGTCCCTGCAACATATCGTAAGATCATTTTTCCAACTTGCCAATGCGAGTCTTTGGGAGACTCCATGAACCTCTAAATCAAGCTGACAGCAAACATAATATCTGTTCTCGCAGCTGTGAGATACATGAGACTTCCTACAAGTCTCTTAAACAGTGTTGGATCCACTTTGGGACTGCCATCTTCTTTGCTTAACTTAGTACCTGTTGCCACTGGTGTAGGTGTCATTTTGCAATTAAGCATTCTAAATTGCTTAAGAACTTCATTAGCATATGTATTTTGAGAGATAAATATACCTTTTTCTAACTATTCTACTTCTAGGCCAAGAAAGAACTTCATTAATCCAAGGTTTGTCATCTCGAACTCTTTCTTCATAGCTTCCTTGAAGTCATCTACTGATAGGTCACTTGTTAAAATCATATCATAAACATATAAGCAAACTATCAAAATCTGTCCTTGTTGATTTACCTTTGTGTAAAGTGTTGGTTCGCTGCTACTTATGCTAAAACAATTTTTTAACAAATAAGAATCAATTCTGTTGTACCAAGCTCTTGGAGCTTGCTTGAGCCCATATAGAGCTTTCTTCAACTTGTAAACTTTCTCTTCATGTTCTTTGATTTCATACCCGTGTGGTTTCTCCAAATAAATTTCTTCTTCAAGAATTCCATTCAGGAATGTCGACTTGACATCCATCTGATACAGTTTCCATTTTTTCTGGGCTGTCATTGCTAGGACTGCTCTTACTGTGTCCAATCTTGCCACTAGTTTCTCCAAAATCGATTCCTGGTTGTTGCGAGAAATCTTTTGCTACTAACCTTTCCTTATACCTATCAATCTCACCTTTTTCATTGAGTTTGGTCTTATATACCCACTTCACACCAATGGGTTTCTTGTTCTTTGGCAGGTCAACTAGATCCATGTATCATTTCTCTCAATGGAATGTATCTCTTCGTCCATAGCTTTTACCCAATGCTCTTGTTTTACAGCCTCTTCATAAAACATAGGTTCACTAGCAATAAAAACATAATTGGTATTTGCATCCAATTCATCATAAATATCTTCCAATCTTTTAGTCTTTCTATTACTGTGATCAGATTCATTACCAGATTGCGGACTTGATGCTTCACCTTGAACTCAGTTTGTAGGTGTACTTTCTGGAGTATTTGCTACTGGTGAAGATGTTACTGGACCCTGTTCTCCAATCAGCTCCTCTTCTTCTCCATCTTCTGGTTGGGGTATTGCATCTCCCACACCCTTGTCTATGGTTCCATTCCATGACTCTTCCTCCTTGAACAAAACATCTCTGTTGAGGATAACCTTTTTGGTAATAGGGTTATACAGCTTGTAAGATTTAGTTTCTTCATCGTATCCAAGAAATATACATTTCTCACTTCTGTTGTCTAGCTTTTTTCTTAGTTGTTTAGGAACATGAGCATAAGCAACACAACCAAATATTGTGAAATGAGAAACATTACAACTCATACCTGTCCATGCTTCCTCTGGTACTCTATTCTTCACAATTTTGGTGGGAGATTTATTCATCACATGAACAGCACAAGCCATTGCGTCTCCCCAAAATTCATGGGACAAATTTCTTCCTTTCAGCATGCTCCTTTCCATATTCATGATGGTTCTATTATTGCGTTCTCCAATACCGTTCTGCTGAGGTGTATATCTTGTAGTGAATTGCCTCTTGATTCCATGATGTTTGCAATAATCATGAAATTCCTTTGATTCATACTCTCCCCCTCCATCTGATCTCAATACTTTGAGTTGATAACCACTATGTTTTTCAACCATATCCCTAAATTCCTTGAACTTGCCAAAAGTTTCAGACTTCTAACGAAGGAAATACACCCATGTTTTTCTATTGAAATCATCAATAAATGTAAAAAAATAATAGCTTCCACCAATTGACTGTTTCTGCATTGGACCACACAGATCAGTATGAATAAGTTCTATAGGTGCATGTGCCCTTCGAGACATACCTTTAGGAAAGCTATCCCTTTGTTGCTTTGTAATGATGCAACACTCACAACTGCTTTCTGTCTCCTTCATAGGGGGTAATCCTTTTACCATCTCTTTCTGCTGCAAAACATTAAGACCACCAAAGTGAAGATGTCCATATCTAAAATGCCATAACCAATAATCATCCATGCAAGTGGATTTTTGAGAAAAATAGGTTACCTTGCTGCTGCAATTCATGACTAGTAGATACATCCTGTTCCTAGTCACTTGTATTTTGATGATCAACCGTCTATTTGGGGTTTTGTCATAAATTTCATAGTCTGATTCATCAAAGACAAGTCTGTATTTCTTTTCAGTAAGTTGTCCAATGCTAAGTAGATTATGCTTCAATCCTGGAGCATAATATACATCTGTGATTGTCTTTTGTTGGCCTTGTTTGGTCAAAATGTTGACCACTCCTTTGCCAAGAACTGGAACTACCTCATCCGTGCTGACTTTGACCTCTGTCCTCACTGATCCAACTAGGTCTGCAATTAGACTTCTATCACCTGTCATATGGTTACTGCAGCCACTATGTAAAAGCCAAAGTCCCTTTGGGATTTCGTGTGCAGCATGACATGTAAGAAATAACATATCTTCTTTATCCTCGGAGGTATTAGTCACATTAGCATTATGATTTGCTTGATCAGACTTTTTATTTCTACATTCATGAGCATAATTCCCAAATTCATTGCAATAATAACACTTAATATTAGATTTATCTTACCTTTTTTTGTTGTAGTTCCCGCCTTCATGGTTATGATGGTGATCTTGATCTTCATTGCCATTACTTCAGCCACTTCTGCCTCTTCCTCTTGATCCTCCTCTGCCTCTGCCTCTTCCTCTACCTTTTGATAATGAGACATGTGCTTTGAAAGCATTCTCCAGAGAGGACTCTTCATTCCTGTTGATTTTGGATTTGTATGAAAGTAGAGATCCGGTAAACTCGTCTATAGAGAGAGTACTCAGATCCTTTGCTTCTTCAATCGCTGCAACTTTCGGATCAAATTTGTGGGGTAGGGATCTCAAAACCCTTTCAACCACCCGTTGATCTTCGATCTTTTCACCATAGGTATTCAGCTAATTAAAAATCCCCATGACTTGGGTCATGAAAGAATCTACTGAGTCTGATTCTTTCATCTTCAGATCTTCAAAATATCTTCTTAAGTTTTGGAGTGTATCTATTTGTACCTTACCAACACCCTAATAACTGGTCGCCAAGGTATCCCATGCTTCTTTGGCATGTAATGAAGCTGATATCTTTGGAAATACGATGTTATCCAAAGCGTTCATTATGAGATGCAATGCCTTTGCATCCTTCTTCATGTGCGTTTGCAGGGCATCCTTTTTTGCGTTTGAAAGGGCTTGAAAAGATGCGTCATCAACTGGTTTGGAATATCCATTCACGACATATTCCCACACATCTTCTAACTTGAGATAAACCGCCATCCTCATGGCCCAGACATCATAATCTGTTTTCCCTATAAGAGGAGAAATCTGAGATTGATTGTTGCTGCTAGAAGCCATAGACGTTGAGGAGCCTTTCACTGGCCTTTTTAAAACAATCTCCTTCCTTTTTTCTTTTTTTAATACTCCTCTTCTCTTCCTTAAAAATTAAAAATACTTTTGTAAAAAAAAATCTCTTCTACTCTTGTAAAAGACTTTTGTAAAAAAAAATCTCTTCTACTCTTGTAAAAGACTTTTGTAAAAAAAAATCTCTTCTACTCTTGCAAAAGACTTTTGTAAAAAAATCTTACTTAAAGAATTTCGTAAAAGAAAATAACTTCCTGAAAGTAAAAAACAATCACTCTCATGGAATAACGAAAAATCTTCTTGCCCTAATTTTCGTGGGTCTTCACTAATTATCGCGCCTTGGCCTTTCCCTAAATTGTCGTGCCTCTATGCAAGGGAAGGGCACGATAATTTCTAAAAAAAATTTTTTTTTTTGCAAAATTCTTCAAAGCTACGGCTTTGGCTTCTCCGAAATTCTCAAGATCGATCTTCTCATAAGCTCTGATACCAAACTAAAGGTTGGAGGAAGAAATAAATAAAAGATAATGCAGAATGAGCTACGGCTCTTCTTCTCTATTCATAAATAGAAGATCAACTAATGTAATACAAACCAAAATGTAATGTGTATTTAAACACTTATGGAAACCCTAAAAACTCTAACCTAGCTTTTGCATGCATGCAAAGCATGTTGTTGCATTTATTAATTAAACTTCAAAATATGAACTAAAGTAAAATTTAAGTTAACTGAAGTAATTACTATTTTTAACATCCCCTCTTAATTACTACTTCTGACTACTGCAGCTTTTACAATGCCTAAATTATTTCTATGGGTTTCAAAAATATCTTTTTCCAATGGCTTTATGAATATGTCATCCAATCAATTTACAATGCTCAACATGAACTTCACCATTGTTCAAAATTTCTCATATGAAGTGGTATCCAGTATCAATGTGCTTGCTTTTCTAGTGAAAAACATAGTTCTTGGATAGAGCGATTGTTGAATTGTTGTCACAATAGATTGTTGTTGGTCCTTCTTGTTTCTGTTGAAGACCTTCTAAAAATCTACGTAACCAGACTGCTTGACATGCTGCTGATGTTGATGCTACATACTCTGCTTCTGCTGATGAAAGTGTCACAATGGGATGCTTCTTGGATGCCCATGAAATCACACCTGAACCGAGATGAAAAACATGACTGGAAGTGCTCTTCCTGTCATCCAAACTTCTTGTAAAATCACTATCAGTGAAACCTGTCAAAACATCATACTCAGTGCTTGAATATAAAATTCCACAGCTTGAAGTCCCTGCAACATATCGTAAGATCCTTTTTCCAACTTGCCAATGGGAATCTTTGGGAGACTCCATGAACCTCCAAATCAAGCTAACAGCAAACATAATATCTAGTCTCGTAGCTGTGAGATACATGAGACTTCCTGCAAGTCTCTTAAACAGTGTTGGATCTACTTTGGGACTGTTATCTTCTTTGCTCAACTTAGTACTTGTTGCCACTGGTGTAGGTGTCGTTTTGCTAAAGCCATTTTTTAACAGATAAGAATCAATTCTGCTGTGCCAACCTCTTGGATCTTGCTTGAGCCCATATAGAGCTTTCTTTAACTTGTAAACTTTCTCTTCATGTTCTTTGATTTCATACCCATGTGGTTGCTCCACATAAATTTCTTCTTCAAGAATTCCAACTTGACATCCATCTGATACACTTTCCATTTTTTCTGGGATGCAATTTCTAGGACTACTCTTACTATGTCAAATCTTGCCACTGGTGCAAAAGTTTCTCCAAAATCAATTCCTGGTTGTTGCGAGAAACCTTTTTCTACTACTCTTTCCTTATACCTATCAATCTCACCTTTTTCATTGAGTTTGGTCTTATAGACCCACTTCACACCAATGGGTTTCTTATTCTTTGGCAGGTCAACTAGATCCCATGTATCATTTCTCTCAATGGAATGTATCTCTTCGTCCATAGCTTTACCCATTGCTCTTGTTTTACAGCCTCTTCATAAAACACAGGTTCACTAGCAATAACAACATAATTGGTATTTGCATCCAATTCATCATAAATATCTTCCAATATTCTAGTCTTTCTATTACTCTGATCAGATTCATTACATGATTGCAGACTTGATGCTTCACCTTGAACTCAGTTTGTAGGTGTTCTTTCTGGAGTTTTTGCTACTGGTGAAGATGCTACTGGACCCTATTATCCAATCAACTCCTCTTCTTCTCCATCTTCTGGTTGCGGTATTGCAGCTCCCACACCCTTGTCTATGGTTCCATTCCATGACTCTTCCTCCTTGAACAAAACATCTCTGCTAAGGATAACCTTTTTGGTAATAGGGTTATACAACTTGTAGGCTTTAGTTTCTTCACCGTATCCAAGAAATATACATTTCTCACTCCTGTCGTCTAGCTTTTTTCTTAGTTGTTTAGGAACATGAGCATAAGCAACACAACCAAATATTCTAAAATGAGAAACATTACAACTCATACATGTCCATGCTTCCTCTGGTACTCTGTTCTTCACAATTTTGGTGGGAGATCTGTTCATCACATGAACATCACAAGCCACTGTGTCTCCCCAAAATTCATGGGAAAAATTTCTTCCTTTCAGCATGCTCCTTTCCATATTCATGATGGTTCTATTCTTGCATTCTGCATTACCATTCTGCTGAGGTGTATATCTTGTAGTGAATTTCCTCTTGATTCCATGATGTTTGCAGTAATCATGAAATTCCTTTGATTCATACTCTCCCCCTCCATCTGATCTCAATACTTTGAGTTGATAACCACTATGTTTTTCAACCATAGCCCTAAATTCCTTGAACTTACCAAAAGTTTCAAACTTTTGACGAAGGAAATACACCCATGTTTTTGTACTGAAATCATCAATAAATGTAAGAAAATAATAGCTTCCACCAATTGACTGTTTCTGCATTAGACCACACACATCAGTATGAATAAGTTTTAGAGGTGCATGTGCCCTTCGAGACATACCTTTAGGAAAGCTATCCCTTTGTTGCTTTGCAATGATGCAACACTCATAACTGCTTTCTGTCTCCTTCATAGGGGGTAATCCTTTTACCATCTCTTTTTGCTGCAAAACATTGAGACCACCAAAGTGAAGATGTCCATATCTAAAATGCCATAACCAATAATCATCCATGTAAGTGGTTTTTTGAGCAAAAGAGGTTACCTTGCTGCTGCAATTCATGACTAGTGGATACATCATGTTCCTAGTCACTCACATTTTGATGATCAACCGTCTATTTGGGGGTTTGTCATAAATTTCACAGTCTGATCCATCAAAGACAAGTCTGTATTTCTTTTCAATAAGTTGTCCAATGCTAAGCAGATTATGCTTCAATCCTGGAGCATAATATACATCTATGATTGTCTTTTGTTCGACTTGTTTGGTCAGAATGTTGACCACTCCTTTGCGAAGAACTTGAACTACCTCATCCGTGCCGACTTTGACCTCTATCCTCACTGATCCATCTAGGTCTGCAATTAGACTTCTATCACCTATCATATGGTTACTGCAGCCACTATCTAAAAGCCAAAGTCCCTTTCGGATTTCGTGTGCAACATGACATGTAAGAAATAGCATATCTTCTTTATCCTCGGAGGTATTAGTCACATTAGCATTATGATTTGCTTGATCAGACTTTTTCTTTCTACATTCATGAGCATAATGCCCAAATTTATTGCAATAATAACACTTAATATTAGATTTATCTTACTTTTTTGTCGTAGTTCCCGCCTTCATGGTTATGATGGTGATCTTGATCTTCATTGCCATTACTTCGGCCACTTCTGCCTCTTCCTCTTGATCCTCCTCTGCCTCTTCCTCTACCTTTTGAGAATGAGACATGTGCTTTGAAAGCATTCTCCAGAGAGGAATCTTCATTCCTCTTGATTCTGGATTTGTATGAAAGTAGAGATCCGGTCAACTCGTCTATAGAGAGAGTACTCAGATTCTTTGCTTCTTCAATCGCTGCAAATTTCGGATCAAATTTGTGGGGTAGGGATCTCAGCACCCTTTCAACCACCCGTTGATCTTCGATCTTTTCACCATAGGTATTCAGCTGATTAACAATCCCCATGACTTGGGTCATGAAAGAATATACTGAGTTTGATTCTTTCATCTTCAAATCTTCAAAATCTCTTCTTAAGTTTTGGAGTGTAGCTGTTTGTACCTTACCAGCACCCTGATAACTGGTCACCAAGGTATCCCATGCTGCTTTGGCATGTAATGAAGCTGATATCTTTGGAAATACGATGTTATCCAAAGCGTTCATTATGATATGCAGTGCCTTTGCATCCTTCTTCCTGTGCGCTCACATAACATCATTTTATGTGTTTGAAAGGGCTTGAAAAGATGCGTCATCAGCTGGTTCAGAATAGCCATTCACGACATATTCCCACACATCTTCTGACCTGAGATAAACCGCCATCCTCATGGCCCAGACATCATAGTCCTTTTTCCCTATAAGAGGAAACATCTGATATTGATTGTTGCTGCTAGAAGCTATAGACGCTGCGGAGTCTTTCACTAGCCTTTTTAAAACAATCTCTTTCCTTCTTCTTTTTTAAATACTCCTCTTCTCTTCCTTAAAAATTATAAAGACTTTTGTAAAAAAAAATCTCTTCTACTCTTATTTAAGACTTTTGTAAAAAAAATCTTACTTAAAGAATTTTGTAAAAGAAAATAACTTCCTGAAAGTAAAAAACAATCACTCTCATGGAATAATGAAAAAATATTCTTTCCCTAATTTTCGTTGGTCTTCACTAATTATCAGGCCTTGGCCTTGCCCTAAATTTTCGCGCCTCTATGCAAGGGAGGGGCCCGATCAAATTTTTTTTTTTTTTTTTGCAAAATTCTTCAAAGCTACGGCTTTGGCTTCTGTGGAATTCTCACGATCGATCTTATCCTAAGCTCTGATACCAAACTGAAGGTTGGAGGCAGAAATAAACAAAAGATAATGCAGAATGAGCTATGGCTCTTCTTCTTTATTCATAAAGAGAAGATCAACTAATGTAATACAAACCAAAATGTAATGTGTATTTAAACACTTATGGAAACCCTAAAAACTCTAACCTAGCTTTTGCATGGATGCAAAGCATGTTGTTGCATTTATTAAGTGAACTTCAAAATATGAACTAAAGTAAAAGCTAAGTTAACTGAAGTAATTACTATTTTTAATAGAAATCACTCATGTAAAGCCATAGTGGGTAGGTGAGAAGAATAGGCAGAGGTAACGATGAGAGATAAGAACAAGTGGGAGGTGGGAAGAGATGGGAAATTTGGCAGAAAGAGAGAAACGCAGCCAACAGCTTGGAAAAATGATGCCCACGCGTACGTGAAGAAACCTAACCCTAATCCACCATAAAAAGGTTATAATTCCACGTAATTTTTAATTAAAAATACTCTTTCTTGTTGGGGTGAAGAAATGGAGAAGGGCGTAGCCTTTGTCATGTTTAGTTATTAATATTATGCCTATTTCGGTGAAGAATTAGAGAAATGATTCCATCGCAATCTCTTCAACCAACATTCTGACTCTGCAAAACCAATAACGTTTATGCTGTAAATCACCTTTACCGAATCATGATTTATTACTGGTTTATCTCGTCTTCAACACAAATGTTAGATCCAACAAATGGTCTCCACGTCAGGTATCTTCTTGTTGCTTCACCCACAATGGCAGATTTTAGAATGTAGACCATGTCGTAAATGTACATGGATAAGAACTATTAGAGGGTCACGGATTATAATGATTCTTGAGGTATAAGAAATAAATTAAATTTTTATTTTGAAAATATATAACATGTCCATACAATAACGACTATGAAAGAGAATAAATTGACACAAAATGATGCATACGGTTATTACATTTGGAGCGTTAAATATATAAGGAGCGTTAAAAATGTAATTACACTACTGATATGGAGCTACACTATTGATATGGATCGTTAAAAATATATACGAAGAGTTAAAAATGTAATTACACTACCAATATGGAGAGTTACCTATTTTGGAGGGTTAAATATATATATTCGGAGCAATACCGGTTACATAATATCAACATAAATTGATATAGCCCCCGAAAATTACACCTCTTCACCAGAATAGATCATTCTCAAAAATTTATCCTCCATACCTCTTTCCACGAGCTCTGAACTCGGGTCTTCCAGATTGATCGGTGGAATCAAAGTAAGTTCCTTCAATGAAGGCCCCAATGTTAAATTTGTGGAGGATAACATATAGTGCTGGTGTGTAAAACAAAGCCATTTTCCCTTACATGAAGGTGATCCCCACTCACAGGTATGTAGTTGTTCTACCTTATGCACAAATGTTAAAGGTGTATTTTAACGACCGCCCAGACCAACGAAGCCTACCAAACTGTAATAGCAGTAAGATCTATGATTTTATACCTTTTCAATTGTAGCCCGAGGAAGTGAAGTGTTGAAATGAAAGGAGTCTAGAAGCACTTCAAAGGTAGAGAGGAAACTAAAAAGGAGGAAGCTGGTTAAGGGAATAGATTAAATTAAAGAAGCGTGTTAGGTGAATAATTTAGAGATTTGTTGGGGAACACAGCTGAATTTAGCTATTTGCAAGAAATAAAATTCCATATGTTACATATCTCTTTCCAGTCCATAAGTTACATACCTCTTTCCAGGCCATATGTTGCATATAAAGGATTCAGAGTTTTCATAGTGGCTTAATCAATTTCTTTTGTAAGTTTCCTTTTACCCTAATCTCTTTTTCACATCAGTAATGTGAATATGTGGACATCACGTGTAATATTTAGTTTACCCTAATTTCTTTTGTAAGTTTCCTTTTACTCCTTTTTAGTTTATCCTCCTTATATGCTCAATAACACTCTCATAAATGTGGGCAGTATGTGTTGTTGTGGATGGCCACTTAGAAGGAAAACAAAGATGAGAGGGAAAGAATGCTAGCAACGATAAGATGGCAAAGATGCTACCTTTCTCATTCGTCTAGCATAAATCTACTATGCATGCCTTCATAATGCATGTTCGTGGCTCCTAATATGAAGACTTGGAAATTCTTCCAAAATTAAGTCCCAAGTCAATGCAATTCATGTTCTAGATAGGAATTTGAAACAATCTAAATGATAAATTAGGGATGATGTGAGTTATGTAATGGTAATGGTTTGTATGCACCTTTGAGTCATTTCTGCAGGTCGGTGAGCATTAATGATCCATGGATTAATGAAGGAAAGGATAAAAAGCATTAAACCATGAATACAATAACTAAATAACATTCAATTTATGATCTGGCTCTCCTTCTTGGAAGAGGCCGCCACTTTCCTAATTGTCATAAAACCTAACTGTCTTCTTATAGCCGAATTTTATCCTCATCAAGACGCATTTTCTGGGGTCGAGCTCTTCCAAATGTCAAAAATCCAGGGAGTGATTTAATAATGTGGAAAAGGAGGCTATCAAGCTCTTTAAAATCTTCTAAGAAATAATATGCTTAAGAGTTCTACCATAAACATATATGGTACAAGCAAGAGTTGCAAAATAGAAGCTACTCGGTTAAGCACACCACTATTGTTTAAGATTAATATGATCAAGCTATTTGTGCATCATTTAATTGCAGTGAAAACAAGTACAGGGAATGGCAAATTGAACATGGAATGGAAGGCCCAACTTTTCACAAAAAATGTTGCGGTGAAAACTATCTGCCCAAGTCAGTAGGAAACATATATTTGTAAACACAAGGAAATGGATATACACCAGTCAAGCACCTTTCATCTGAAACATACCTGATCAAATACTCGCAAACATGCAACTAGTGTAAATGCCATACAAATGACATTCGTAATTGGACATCAACTACCATACAATATTTTTAAACAAAACCAGAAACGCAACTACAATTATCAAAGGTAAGGTGAATTCATATATCAAATCAAATAAACTTTTTCTTGAATTAATACTAGTCCACTGTGAATATTTTGCATGGGTCGGCCCTAATATTTGTTGGGATAGGTCAGCCCTGGTGTTTTGTATATTTCAGGTTGGCCTCATGATATGAAGGATTAATTTATATATTGATCTCAAGACTGATCTAGGGTTGTTATGGATATTTTTGCACCAATTCATTGTATGTTGTAAGTGCATGTTGTTCACACATAGGTTGCTCAGATTGAAGATATGAGATTGTTCATTGCTCATATCTGCTCTTTTATGGACAACCCTTCCCAGATTTTACTTTGGGTAATTTTTCATGACCGCTGAATGTTGATTTAGGTCCCAAATGTGTCTTTTTTTGTCCAGACCTACTAATTGAATACTAATAGATGGCCAGGACTTATTTTAGGTATATTTGATGGATACCACAAGCCCAGCATTGTTGTTAGAAGATTTCCTAGGTAATCAATGTTGCTTAAATTTGAAATTTAATATTGCTTACTGCTGCAAAAGTGCCTTTGAAAAACACATTCACCTTCACAAAAACACATACATGATACAGGATATAGGTAATAATTATGCCACACCCATCATGTCACAGTACTAACAGAATAGTTAGCACATCATATCATCATTGCAATGCACTCCTAAGAACCTTGATAAAAATAGAAGCATGCTTTATATTATGTAAGACAAAGGAACTTATCCTCATGTAGACAAATGCACTTGTCCATAGGTAGAGATTCTTGCACATTACATATTTTCCAGTTGAGGACAAAACAAGCATACTAACCTTGTTACAGAAATAACACACAATTGAAGAGAAACAAGATGGGTAGGCTCCCATTCGTTATCTAATTGTATTGTATGTATAATATGTCCTCTTGAATATCAACACCAACTTTCTCTCTTACATTATCCATGACAAACTTTATCAATGAACGCATCTTTGTAGAAGTTGATTTCTCCACATTGATTAAAAAATTTGCATGCACTTTTGACCTTTTGCACCACCCAACATCATACCTTTCAATCTTGTTTGCTCGATGCTAGCTCTAGCAAAATGATTAGTAGTTGTAGGGTTGCGAAAAACACAACCAACACTGTGTTGGTTGATTGGTTGAGTTTTATTTCTTCTACTCGTAGAGAGCACTAGCACAACATCTTAATGAGAATATGGACTATATAAAGGATTTCATTTTAGAAGATAATCATATAATCCCGTGTTCAATTCTCTATGAAAGATTTTGGAATTTCATTTGTGCCCACTATAGATAATGTGGATAGTATGATTTTCATTTCAGATAAATTCACATTTCACATTCTATGTTCTATCTTCTAACATGGCAAGAGTTGCAGAGGATTTTGATTAAAAATATATATATCAAAAACATAAAAACACTAAGGTGGTTAGTGACACCTCTCCAAGTAAGCTTGTTAGCGAAACAAAAAGAACTAGCATGAAGACATGGGTTTCAATGGAAGAGAAGAAAATGCCAGGAACAACAAGATAGTGTTCCTAAAGAAAAAAAAAGGACAAGATAAGACTAGCCTGCTCATCAGAGGAAAGTATAGCAATAAAGGAAGAGGGAAGCACACTCTCACTTCTTTTCTTCTTGTGATGGTGTAGATTGAGTCATTACACTTCCCTCATTGATCCTTCTACAATATTTCACAAAAATTTCCACACTATTCAACAATATTCCACAAGGACTCTCCTGCTTAAGAATTCCAATAATGACCTAATGCAGGTCCAAGTAGGTGTGCCAGTGTATACTTTGGACAATAATTAGAATCATGAAAACTACGTTGAACTAAAGTAACATGACAACTAGAAATGATGTTTGAGTATTAAAATCTTATATGTTATGGATTATGCCGGCCTTAGGAATAATTTAATCCATAGATGTAAGGTAACATTAGGACCTTGGGAAATGATAAACATATATAAAATGTTGCAAAATAGGAAATGGCACCGTGAATTAATAATGAATACATATAGTAATATCATGATGAAAATAAATTGATTTGGATTTTTGAGACATATTGTTATTACCATTTATAAATTATGGAGGAATTTTATTGTCCAAAGAATGATAGATGCCATATTGTTGTAGCCTAGATAATGGGATTACTTATTACTTAGGTGATGAAAATATACAAAAATACACTAGCACCTAATAGCCAAGTTAACTATACCTACTCCATAAAATACTCATTTTCTTATAAGATGAGGAATTACAATCATAATACACGATTAGTAGATGGACAATATCACTTGATGATAAACAAAAAGAAAATTGATTAAATGAATCTAATCTGAACTTAATCTATATACTAGTCGAGTGTGTGAATGCCTCTTGTATACCAGGATATGCGATATTTAGCTACACATTCCTATATGTTCAAGAAATATTAAGGTACCTATATATGCCATGTAATGAGTTAATTAATCGTGATAGGAGTGTTCTTGATATTTATATTTCGTTCTATATATGATATGCTTTAAGTTGATGATCATGAGGTGAATTTTCATAATAACATGCATCCTTGTGTTACTTAAGAAGACATGTGATTATTAGCATATGGATCCATTCCACCTAAGACATATGGTTATTAGGTTGTGCATGCGATACTTCTGGATGTTTCTTCATGACATTATGGTGCTTTATAAGATAGATGACGTTTGGAACATAAAATGATATTATTTCGTGGTGATATTAATTTAGCATTTTAATAGCTTTATCATGGCATCTAGAGATAAATGACACTTGGCACATAAATGGTATAAAATCATGTTGTGGTTTATTATGGTATTTTACAACTCTGTCATGTCTTAGTGAGGAATAAGAGATTATATCATATATTTGGTATATAGCATGTTACCATTTCATGCTAATCCTTATTGTTTCTCGTAGAATGCATATTTTGATATGATGATGGAGTATGTTGATATTACTAATGTGAATTATGGTAGCTTATCATGGCATATTTATGAGATGATTAGTGAAATTATGAAAGTATCATGACCAGTTATGTTATAATGGTAGCACAAAGCACCTAAATGCATTAGATGTTAAACTTTGCATGACTTATCGTGACAATGGCTTATGATGTAATGCAATGCAATATGAACTGGTGGCTAGACATTCTTGTTAGCACATGATGCAAGGTTGATCCATGATATATTATTATATTGAGAAATGGTTACTAATGATTATTCATTATGGTAAGGGAAATTTGTTCCAGGTGATCCACTCAAATAGCCTGGTGAGGCTAATTATTATATGATTTCGTTGGAGCCCATAACCACAAATGATAATGGCTATTATAAATATATTACGGGTTGGGGGACAATCCCAACAATTAGCTCTATGCCAGTAGCTCTTGACTTTAGTACTAGAAGTTGGGAAGGTGGAAATGCCACAAATACTTCCCGGAGAACTTCTTATGTGACTAGAGTCCACGGTTGGAGACATACTCACCGAGAGGGAGGTTTATGTAGAAGGACTTCTGATGCCTAGGGCTAGTGCCTTGAGGGTGTTGTGGAGTATGTTTAGGCTAGCCTTCCGTAGATGCTTGGGGTATAATGATCTTGATATCAGTATGGGGGTACCGGGAACCAGATGCCGGTTAATACTGCTAAGGTCGTACTATTACCAAAAGTTGGGAAGGTGGAAAATGCCGCAGTAACTTCCCAGAGAAATTTTGATGCCTACTATATGATGATTCCAGTTAGAATCTGATGAGGCCGTATTATTACCAGAAGTTGGGAAGGTGGAAATTCCGCGGTAAATTCCCGGGGAACTTTTGATGCCTACTGTATGATCCGCGAACAGGTTACAGTAGAGGGCCCGTGCCATGGCGAGCGGGACCATCCGGAGTTGAAGGGGAGGTTTATGGAGGTGACAGATGGTATGATTCTCAGGGAGAGGGTGAGTAAGGAAAGAAGAATTAAGCAAATACACAATTATTAGTTATTAATTATTTATCTGATGCTTCTGTATGTATGATGCATAATTTTTGTTATGGTTTCATACTAGACTCATAGGGAATTACTTAAGAGCATGTTGTAACTCAGGGCATTTGATTGTATTAGTGTGGTTTGGAGACTTCTATGTGGTGGCCACACATATAAATCTCTTAACTTCACAATAGTACTAGCTACCTATATATTCTAGTATTTACTTGATTGATTGATTGAATAAGTATTGTATATATTGCTTGAATATTATAACTATGGGACGAAGTTTCTTGAAGGGGGGGGAGTATGTAACAACCCTCATATTTGAATATAGGGAATATTTAATATAAGTAATATAATGTAAAATAATAAAAAGAAACACGAAAAAGAAGTAACGGAAAGCAAATTTTGCATAAAGATAGAAATCAAATAAGAAATTAAGAAAATGGGGGAAGGGGGAGATAAAAGGAGGAAAAGAAGTGGAGAGAGGGATCTTTTTGTCCTTTGGCATTTTGGAAGGAGAGCTCTGTAGGAGCCAAGAAAGAGGAAAGCAAGCAAGCTATGGAATAGGGTTAATTGTCGGGGGCTTAGGAGCCTCAGTCATTGGCTGGGGGTTGGTTAGGTGGAGATTTGTCCCCCCACCTTCAGTTGTGGGCATTGGAGCTGTCAAGGTAATGGTAGCTTCTAGGTCATCTAATCAAGTATGGCTCCTTAAATTTCCATAGAATGTTTTTTTTTATTATTGATTAGATCCATTGTATGTTGTTAGATATTCTTTGCATGCTGTGTATTTGTTTATAATTTGATATTTTTATGAGTTTACAGCTCCTACAAAATATGAAAATCAATGTCTTTTGACCTAGCATATACTAGTGCACCACAAATATAGCTTGGGAGCTTAACTATTCCTCAAGGAGAATAGTAGTGTCTTAGGAGACCCGAGATTGTATTTGGAGACATCCTCATAGTCATGCATGATACCCGAGATTGTATTTGGAGACACTATGTATTTTGGTCTTCTAATAATGTTATGAGACTGAGTATTTCTAATAATGTTGAGTATGATTGTCATTGATGCCAAAAGTATTCATTAATGACAAAGGATATTATGATATGGAATGTATGATGATGTGGCATGTGTGATGAGTGTGAAAATCCATTTGATGATGTTCTAGTACCTTCATGATGTCATTGTTACAATTTGGCATCATTATATAAAGGTTTGACAGTTTGGTGAAATTATCGAAATTGACTAAGTATTGGAAAATTAGTCTAAGTTGCTCTAAGAAAATGCCCACCATATCTCATAGGTTAATGATAATATCTCAAAGTGTCAGGTTGTAGGTTGTTGACTTGTGCATGTGACCATGGTCTCAACTTGCTTTAAGAGTGTTTGAGGAGAAAGATACAGGTCCACCAATTAAACAAGGTTTCAGGTTGTTTTACTAGTTGGGAATCCAGTTCAATAAAATGCACACCCAGGTCAGAGGATGGTGAATCTGAAGGTGAAACTAGTTGTGATGAGTTCAGTTAGATGTATACTATTGTCTGGTATCATAGTTTCATTGTTTTGGTGAAATAAAAAATCACCTTGAAAATTGAAGGATTTGGCGTATAAATTCTTCTAGTAAAATTGCCTAAGTAGCCTCAAGAAATTTCCCGCCACCTTCTGTATTTGATTGATTAATTAATTATGAGGATATAGGAATGTATATTGTTGGTTTTTTCATCTAACCATATGATTAGTTTGCCAAAAAAATCATTGAGGGTGAATATATTGGCTTGCCAAAAGTGCCCTCTGGCATGATTTACACTGTCCCAGTAAAATGCCCTCCAAGGAGAGACGATGAGGTTTCAAAGGCTGGAATTGAAATGGATGGAATCCGCATGATGTCCCCCATGCTATGGATGCTTCATATTTCCAATATTGGTGAAAATAAAAATCATCTTATTTGACCTAGGGTTTTGAAAAACTGTCTAAAAGATGACATTAGCATTTAAAGGCCTAAAAGATGATTTTAGGGCCCATGGATAATGCAAAGATTCCTAAAAAAACATAGATTCCCTATAAAGGGATTATTTGTCCCACCAATGAATATGGATTCCATGACAAGGTTTTATGTGCCAAGGATGAGTCCAAGACCCTAGCCATGTTCTAAATATGAAAATCAATGTCTTTTGACCTGGCATATACTAGTGCACCACAAATATAGCTTGGGAGCTTAACTATGCCTCAAGGAGAATAGTAGTGTCTTAGGAGACCCGAGATTGTATTTGGAGACATCCTCGTAGCCATGCATGAGACCCGAGATTGTATTTGGAGACACTGTGTATTTTAGTTTTCTAATAATGTTATGAGACTATTAATTATGTATTTGAACTTGTTTCCATTTGTGATTTTGATCATGGAATCATTTTTCATTTGACTACTTTATTTTTTGCATACAAATATTAATTGTGTTATGTTGTATATTATCATAGTTTATGAGATGATGTTATGAATTTTTGCATAGAATGTGGTTCAATCCTAGTATGAACAATATTTTATTTACTTATTAGCAATAAGATCCAATTATATATAGAGGACCAATCATCATCAAGATTATCATAGTCATCATAATAATAATAATCATCATCATAACCATTCATCAAAAAAAATAAACAAACACTTCGATCCATAAAGGACGTGCGATGGAATTTACACACACACACACACACCTACACACATGCCAATCGTGCTCAAAGGGGGTCCTTTCTAATACCGACTCTCTCGGGCATGCGTGGCCATGGTGACACGTCCACGATGGCCATATGCACGTGTGGGAGCCGAAAGAATCCAATTTCGCTCGTCGGTTTGGGTTCCGTGACCTCAGATCAAATCCTCAAAGTGTCCCTGAATGGCCACGGGGTGCCTGGAAAAAATACCCGTAGCACCAAAACCGTGACTCCAATCATGAATCCGTCAATTCAAATGGATTATGAACACCATGTTTCATCTAGGGAACCCCCACACCATGACTCGAAGGGTTGGAAACGGTCCTATTATGCCATCTCTGGAACTAGGGTTTTGCTCAGTGAAGGCCATGCCAATCTTTCTCAAGGGATCATTTATGATCCGAAGGCTCCCAGTCGAACGTGACCATCATAAACACATCCAAAATGGACACATGCACATGTAGGAGATGACGGAGCCCAATTCCGCTGGCCGGTTTGGGTTCTGTGACCCTGGAGCAAATCCTGAAAGTGTCCCTGAATGGCCACGAGGTGCCTGACCAAAATTCCCATAGCACCAAAACCGTGACTCCGATCACAAATCCTTCAATTCCGATGGATTCTTAACCCCTGGTTTCAACTAGGTGACCCCCCACACCGTGCCTAGAAGGCTCGAAAACAGTGCTATTGTGTCATCTCAGTAACTAGGGTTTTTCTCAGTGAAGGCCATGCCAATATTGCCAAAGGGGGTCATTTATGATCTAAAGGCTCCCGGACGTGCATGGCCATCATGAACACATCTACAATGGCCACATGCATGTGAGGGAGCTGACGAAACCCAAGTATGCTCGTCGGTTTGGGTTCCATGAACTCGGAGCAAATCCTCAAAGTGTCCTTGAATGGCCATGGGGTGCCTGACCAAAATGCCCGTAGCAGAAAAACCGTGACTCCAATCACGAATCCATCGATTCCGATGGATTCGAGACACTGCATTTCAGCTAGGGGACCCCCCACACCATGCCTCGAAGGATCGAAAACGGTGCTATTGTGCTATCTCAGTAACTAGGGTTTTTCTCAGTGAAGGCCATTCCAATTTTGCTCAAGGGGATCAATTCTCATTCAAAGGCTCTCGAGCGTGCGTCGCCATCGTGAACACGTCCACAATGGCCAGGTACACACATGGGAGCTGATAGAACCCCGTTCTGCATGTCGGTTTGGGTTCCGTGCCCCCGAAGAAAATACTCAAAGTGTCCCTGAATGGATGGGGTGCCTGGCCAAAATTCCCATAGCACCAAAACCGTGACTCCGATCATGAATCCGTCGATTTCGATGGATTCGGTATGCTGGGTTCTAGTTGGGGGACCCCCCACACCGTGCCTCCAACACCCAAAAATGGTGCTATTGTTCCATCTCCATAACTAGGGTTTTTCTCACTGAAGGCTATTCCAATCTTGCTCTAGGGGGTCAATTCTCATCTGAAGGATCTGTTGATGCCTCGGTTGAGTATGTGTTGGAATAGTGTCCAAGGAAAATAACAGGGGATGAAAACACAGCCAAAGGCTTCAAATAATCCTACGCAAGTATTACCCTATCCTCGAGCTGTTTGGTGTGGTTAACACCCACAGATACGAAGGCCTCCGCTGGCACTTGTGTGTGTTTGATCCTAGAAAGGATTTTTCTTCCTATGAGGGAAGACAAGAGTTTTCCTACTCCTAAGACTTAGTCTAACTTTAGAAGAAAGAAAAAAAAAACTAATCTAACTCAAACCTATTTTAAAAGAGTGTTTTGTTTGTGCACAGGATAACTTGATCTGGAAATTACTAAATCTCTTCACCAATTTAACAGACATGCAAAACTAGATCTTGACTCAGTGGCTCAAGATATAATCAGTTAAAGATATTCAACCAACAATAGCTTAAGAATTAAGTGCATACAAGCTTATCCTGTATCTAGAATGTTAATTGATAAATCAACATTAACTTAATATTTTATGTGAATCATTTGCAGAAATAGATAAAATGTTTTAGATAAAGGCATTCATTTAAAACATCAATTACACAGATCATGAGTTGAGAGATATCTAAACCATATATCAATGCAGATTACTTATTGCAAATAATAAACAGTATTACTGAATGTGTTGACGCAAAATCACAATCCATCAAAGATATTTGAAAAATTATAACAAAAGAGATAGCTAAAGAAAACTAACTGTGAATTAAGGCCTGCCAAACATTACATAGTCTGCAACAACAGAGCGTCTCTAGTCTCTTTTGGCGATTTTTTCCCCTAACCATCCATCCTTGCTATGAGATCTAAAATCCCTTAAATAATCATTACAAAATAATAATTTCAGGATCAAATCTCCCACAGAGCAGGGATAATCAAAACTAAATTATCCTAAAACGAACAAGAAAATGCTTCCCCTTGGCCCAAAATATCTAACAATCCTTATACATAGGAATAATAAACCAATTCAGATCCCAAACTGGGCATCATACAGTTTTTAGAAAGATTGCACCATATATTCTCGAGAACACCCTGTCGTAAGCTGAGGAGAATCAAGATAGATCATGAGCTGTTGAAGGTAGCTGATGAGGAACATGTGAAATCTTCCACGGATTCACGAGGACCAGACGTATCTCCAAAATCCAAAAAATCAGCTAACGGATCGTCCTTGAGAGGCATTGCAGGACACACAGGTGGCAAGTTGATGATTAAGTCCTGAATAATCGGATTATCTTGATCAAAATATTCTTTATCACCCTTCTTCTATTTGTCAAAAATGAGTTGTCCAAATGTGAACTGAATCCTATCATGTTCCTCTTCACTATATGTGTTGTCATCAGAAACATCAATGTCAAATGGTTCAGGAATAGGTTCAAAGTATTCCACTTACTGAGGCTCTTTCTCAACAATATGCTCAACAGAAATTCCAGAAACTCTCTACATTTTACTTACAACATGCAAATGTTAGCATAGATATTAAAATATCAATCCAAAATCTGCATATATCACCATGAACTAACAGATTATTGATGACAACCTTTATAAGAAATCAAACAACAGGATTTGACATCGATTGAGTATAACTAACTGGCATGATTGTACATCTACGATGTGCAGATTACAATTAACGTTTCTGCGAGTGAAATACCAGTCAATTATGCATCAATTGAAATTTGGCGTAAGATCATGATGGATTTACATAATAACACATGTACTTAACAATCAAATCTCCGATTTTGCATCATTAAGCAATCATTGGGTTCAAGGACTTCATGTCTGATCAAGCATAAAACAGACGAAAACTGGATTAACACTCAAAAACAATGACCAAAGAACGAAAAATCAAGAATTCAAATCAGTCTAGCAGATGCAATTAAGGCTGTCAGATCATCATACATCAACGGTTGGGATGCCAAGTGCGGGCACTCGTTATTCATAAATATGTACACCATTCCGCAATCTGCAATCCGCAAATGCGGGTTATGGGTTGCAGAACACAAAACACAATGCGTGGAGAAGTACTTCTCGCATCCCACAATTGTGGGTTGTGGGAAGTATAACTACTCTTTATTAAAAGGATCTTTCCGCATCCCACAATCCACAGTTTGCGGGTTGCAGGAAGAAAACTACACGTGTAATTTTCTAAAACACCCTTTATGCATCCCGCAGTCCGCAGTTTGTGGGTTGCAAGTTGCGGGAGGAAAACTTCAGATGCAAACCAACGAGTCCGCAATCTGCAATTTGCGGGTTGCGGGATGATCAAAATTTTCAACCAAAAGCTTATTTCCACAATTTATAAAAAACACACTAAAAATGCATAAATTTGATCAGGAAAGCTTAATAACTTAATTAAATGAAATCAAAGGTAGCAAAAAAATGAATGGAAAACAAGCTAGACAACCCCGAAATTGATTAATTTATTCTTTGATATGAAATTGGGGATCCCATATTTTGGATAAAACATGGGATCTATTGTGGTCTACAACAAATGGCGACTGGCTGGGAAGAACCAGTTATCTCTATAAATAAAAACCTGAGTTATAAAGTAGACATGCCAAGCAAATTCATGTTTCTACCTACAATCTACAAAATTATCTCATGAAAAAAAATCAAAGCAGCAGAGTTAGTCATATGATCGATACATTCCCATCCAAAACCAATTAATGATAATATTTAATCTAGTAAGGAAGTCTAAGAGAAAAACAGAAATCCTATACCTTTATGTAATCATGGAAAGGCAGATTTATGATTAACCTTTGGAATAAACTCAGAGCCACTCTGGATTAAAATACATGAATCACCTTGGCTTTATTAATTATTCATTTATGTACAGGTACATTTCATTTTTTATTTTTATTTTTTTAGCTGAATAAGAATTTTGTTGATATAAGGACATCGCCCTGACTTGATGATCAGATGCTGGCAATGCCATTCACAAACCTGATTCAGAATCTGAACAAGCTAGCTCGGTCAGGAGACTCCTTGTCTTTCAGTTTTCTAAGATAAAAGTAATTACCATGGCTTGGTGACCACAGGTGGTAATTCCAGTGCAAAATAAAATCCATGATCATGGTAGGGCTGGCTTGTAATAAGACCTCCCTTATCCTTATATACAACAAACCATCTTAAAAGAACAGAAATTATTAATGTATAGATTACAAGACACTACAATGGCTTGGTGACCACATGACAACACTGTTACTCATTGATGCTTTGCAGATCATGAATGGACTGACCTGTGATAGGATCTTCCACCTTCCAGTCAGAGCTGAAAGTCATCTCCCAAGTTTGGTGGCTTGATGTGGAGATGTCATTCCACTTAGACATCTATGAACAGAATGGGTTGGCTCGTAATGAGACCCCCCATCTTGTAATCTACTTTTATTGAGATAAATTATTATCAAAGTGATTAGAATGGCATCCAGAACAAATAATTCTAACTCGGATATAAAATATTATGCCATTTACTCATGAAACATAAGGTAAAGAATTCTAATCTGCTCTTCAACTTCAATTAATCAGACAAATATTTAAAAATATGTTGATGATAGTGGAAAGATGTCGATCAAGGCCCTGCAAAAATTGACTATTTGATTCCATGAAGAGCATTTTCTGATATAGGCTGAAGGGAAAAAAAGTTGGCATACTACTTGAAAACTTCAGATTGCATTAGTCTCAGAGACACATTGATCAACAACCTTTTCCAAATATGCAGGCTTATTTGAAAAGAAAAAGAATCATAAAAGAAAAACAATTAATCAAACCAAATGAAAGAAAACAAACCAACATGCTCTCCTCAAACAAAGTACTTTTTGAGCAGCTGGACATTCACTGGGTAGGTTTCTGAAAAACCTTCCAGTGTTTGTAACCGGACAGTACCAGGACCAATCGTTTCTGTAACAATGAAAGGTACTAGCCATAAGCGTTGGAACTTAGTATAATCATTCTTGCCCTTATGTTGCTTGTCCCACTTTAAAACTAAGTCCCCCACAGAGAACTCCCTATCAGATGAAGACTTCTCATCAAACCACCTCTTCACAAGCTATTGATGTTGATACAACTCGTTTTTAGACTTTTCCCTGTCCTCTTCTTGTTTGAGTAATGTATCAATTCTGTGCTGGAGTGGGGAAGAGTCACCTTCCTACATAGACTGTGCTAGTTGTAAAGAAGGGATCATGAGGTTGGCTGGTAAGACAACTTCCTTACCATAAACTAAGCAGTAAGGGGAGTTTCCAATCGCTGCTTTAGGAGTGACACGGTCTGCCCAAAGAGCGTTGTATAACTGAATATGCCAATTCTTGTGGTGGGTAGCCACTGTCTTCTTTAGGATGTTAATTAAATTTTTATTTGAAGACTCTAATAATCCATTTCCCTTTGGATAATAATTGGCAGAAAATTTTGATTTTATCCCTTTTTCAAGGGCATATTCAGTTAATTCAAAAGAGGAGAAATATGAAGCATTGTCAACACTAGGAATTCTGGAGCACCAAACCTTGTGACTATCTGACTTTCCAGAAATGAAATTACTTGGCTCATGTTCACTTTTCTAAGAGGGACTGCCTCTACCCATCGGGTAAAGTAGTCTATAGCTGTCAAAATATACTTGTGTTTCAAGGAAGAAGGAGGATTAATAGGTCCAACAAAATCCAGACCCCACTACTAGAACGGGAATTGAACTGTGATTGGCTGCAAGGGAAATGCAAGTTTCTTCATTTTGCCAGCCCACTTCTTACACAGTTCACATCTTCTGGCACAATCATAGGCATCCCTGAATAAAGTAGGCCAGTAGTAACCTACTCTTAAGATCTTGTGGGAAGTGGTTTCTCCTGAGAAATTTACTCCTGCAGGCCCTACATGGAATTCCAAAAGAATATCCTCAGTTTGAGCTCTCTCTAGACATCTAAGGAAAACACCATCATATTTTTTTCTAAATAAAACACCATCTATGAATTGATATGGTGCAGCTTTTAATCTTAAGGATTTGTGTTTTCTAAAGTCAAGGGTTTCAGGACCATACCCATGAATTAAGAAAAATTTAATGTCATCATACCAATCAGATGCTTGAGTAGTGATAACATTGACAGAACCTGCTAAGGTGCTCTCTTCTTGCTCCCACTCGATTTATTGTTTTATAGGATCATTGGACTGAGTGGTAAGCAAACACCAACCTTGGTATTTCACTATTTTTGTTAGTCTTATCTCTAAATCGCATTCTTGCAGAGCTGTCATCCAGTGAGCTCTTTTCTCCCCCAATTCCTTTTGTATCAGAACATTTTTTATCGCTGCATAAGGCACAATTACTTTAGTTCTAGACTTTAATAAGTACGGTCTAAAATGTTTAACTGATTTATAAACTGCATAAGCGTGTTTGTCAATTTGAGGGTAATTTAACTCTGCGCCCTTGAATGTTGAACTCATGAAAGAAATGGGAATTTTGAGATCGTCTGGGTGTTTCTGTGTAAGAACAGCAGCATAGGAAAAGTCAGTAGCAAAGGTATATAAAATAAAATCCTTACTGAAGTCAAGAGACATAAGGGAAGGAACTTCTGCAATAGCCTTCCTAATCTCAGTAAAAGCATTTCGTTGTTCATCAAACCATTTATAATGTGCATCCTTCTTAATTATCAATTGTAAAGGTTTAACAATTTGCACAAAATTTGGGACAAATCTGCCAACAAAATTTATCTTACCAAGGAAAGATTGCATGGCTTTGCACGTACCTGGCAACCCGATCCTTGCGATGGCCTCTATGCATTCCGGATCGATAATCATACCTTCTTTCGAAACAATAAAACCCAAAAGCTTGCCTTCAGTCACTACGAAGATTGACTTCTTAGGATTGAGTGAAATTCTGTATCTTCTGAAACGTTCGAATACCTGTTTCAGGGCAAACAAATGTTCATGTCGTTTTTTTGAAAAAATAGTATATCATCTAAGTATACAACAACAGAATCATGCATAAGTCCTATGAAAGCTATGTCCATTGCTCGCTAGAACATAGCACCTACATTTATCAACCCGAATGGCATTCACCTGTAGGAAAAAGTTCCCCAAGGGGTCCTGAAAGTTGTTTTTAATTGGTCATCAGGAGCAACCAAGACTTGGTTATACCCTGAAAAACCATCGAGGAGAGAAAACATTTCTGAACATACAACTTTCTGTAAGATCTGTTCCATAGGGGGGACAGGGTAATTATCTTTTTTGGAATATTTATTAATATTTCTAAAGTCAACACAGAGCCTAATGTCGCCATTTTTCTTGTGAACTAGTACTAAATTAGCAATCCACTATGTATGTCTAACTGGAAAGATAATTCTTGCTGCAAGGAGCTTTTCCAGCTCCTTCTTGACAGAAGGTTCCAAGCTAGGATGCATCTTCCTCAACTTCTGTTGGTAGGGTTTAGTGTCTGGCTTCATCGGTATATTATGATGCATAATATTAGTGTCGAAGGTTTTCAACTCGTCGTATGTCTAAGCAAAGACGTCCTTAAATTCCCTGCATAACTTAATAAAAGCTCTCTTTTCATCAGGTGAATAGTCAACCCCTAGGTTAATCATGTGAGGGTTTTGTTCACTCCCCAGATTCACTTGTTCATAATTGAGAGAAGAGCTCTGAGTCTTACAATTTACTTTCTGCTTGAACATATCTTGGAGGTCATAAAAATTCTCCAGGTTGATAATTGACTTAGGAATCAAATTGGCCGTGCAAGTGGGATCATCTAAAGATTTTTCATGCTCAATTTTATCAATGGAAACATCTTGAAATGTGTCTTGAGCTGTAAGGAAATCTAGAATATGTTGGTCATCATTAAACACTTCCCAACTGGTTATATTATCCGGGATCGAAGGTCTATACATTAAGTCAATAGAAAAGGTGTCTGGTGACAAACCTTCTAGAGGTATCAGCCTAGATGCAGTATTAGCTAGCAGGTCAGCATCGAAATTCTGAGATCTTGGGACCGACTTAATGTTAAAAGCAAAGAAATAATTAGTTAAGTCCCTTACCAAATTTCGATAATTAAGCAAACGAGGAGATATGCAATGAATCTTGTTTCTTACCTGCTTAACTATTATTTCTAAATCTCCTTAACTATTATTTATGAATCTCCATAACACTCAATTACCTGATCAATTGCTCTCCTGAGTCCCTAGACCAAGGATTCGTACTCATCAATGTTGTTGGTACATTCAAACTCAAGCCTGCAGGCAATCATGGTTTTGATTCATTTCGGATCGATGAGGACACAAGTTGCACCAGCTCCATCTTTAGATCTGGAACCATCGAAAAACAAAGTCCATGCATTCAAATCTAACTTAAAATTAGCATTCACACTATATACATTATGTACAATATCACCTGAGAATGGAACAGATGTAAAATTGACAATCTGAGACTGATTCTGTGCACTGTCAGCAGGTGACAAATCTACAGGTAAGTCTCCAAAATGTATCAAAAGTGAAATGTTCCACATGTGAGCTAAAGTGTGCAGTAGGATCACTGGGGTCATTCAAATCTGTGACAATTTGTTTCATATAAGGCTCCCTGCTGATCTTTATCCTGTTTGGCCTCCCATTGTAAGGAAGCCACAAGTGATACCAGTCAGTTGCAAAGTAGCCCTTAAGTTTTTTCGACCAATATCGGCTTAGCCACATCCCATACATCTCTAGGATATCAGCCACAATGATATCCAAAGTCTGATGGATCCTGGGGTCAGAAGATAGATTTAACATAACATTCCTTAGTTTCCCTACTACTCTCACTTTGGATCGGTCAAGCTAAACAATTTGAGTAGGACATGGCTCCCAAGCAGTATTTAATTTCTTGCAAACAGATAAGGGAATTACATTGGATGAGGACCTTGAATCTACCATACAATTATGAATGTTCCTGTTAAAGATCTCAAAAGTTAACAAAAAGGGAGGTCTCTTTTTCCCAACAGGTTTTGAACTGCTGGTTTTAGTGTATGTCTCCAGATTATTGTTTTGGGTCTCCCTAGGTTTGTTGACAATTATGCTTTTGGGAAAACTGTCCCTCATAGTAGGGATCTTCAAAAGTTCAAATACATATATATTAGCTTTCATCTTCTTTAGGTGATCAATCAAGTTGTATTCTATCTCAAAAATAAGTGTATCCTTTTGTATGGTTGTTTTGACTCTGTTTGTTGTGGGTGTGGAAGTAGAAGCTTGTTGTGTTGGTTGTCCTTTACTCCTTGTATTGTAAGGGTGTTGGACATTAAATATTGTTTCAGGCTCTTCTTCTTCCTCGGCCATGGGAAGTTCTGCAAAGAAACTAATAGTATTTACCTGCTGGTCTTCTTCCTCATCCAGAGGTTCAGGATCTTGATTCTCCTGTAGTTCTTGTTCTGTATGTTGAGGATAATGATGGGATTCTGAAACTAGGGCTTTAAAGATAGACAAATTTTCCTCAGATTTCAACCCTTCTTCAGTATTGGGTGGGACTTGGTTTTGTTGAGGTTGATAGGGTCTTCTAAACAGTTGTTTGTTGAACCCCCTGTTTGTGTTCTGGTTTTCAGTGTTAGTTCTCTTGAGGTCAACCATTTCATTAGAAATCTTCTGGAGGATTTTCTTCATGTCACGCATTTCAAAAGGATCTTTATCCTGTGGAGCAGGTTTTGTGGGAACACCAATTTTCTTACGTGAGGTGGAAGGTTGATCTACTAAAGCATCCGGATTATCCTTCAAACCGAAAATATACTTTTCAACCTGAATGGCCTTAGCAAAGGCTTCTTGCAAGGTTTCTTTGTGTGCCTATTTAACCCACATAGTAATGGGAACTAGTAGACCTTTCACATAGTATGCAACCAGGAGTTCTTCTGCAGGAAGAAGAGTAATAGGGATTCTATTTTTAGATATGAAAACCTCTGATTGAAATCTTTTACTCTTTCTTTACCTCGGATTTTCATAGAGGACAAATCAATTACCAAGTATTCGGGTGTCTTATCATCTCCAAACTTTTTCATGAATATTTTATCAAATTCATCCCATGAAGTGATAGACCTAGCTTCTAAAGCGAAGTACCAAATGGGTGGTTTCCCTTGGAAGGTATATGGGAATAACCTACAAACTACATCTTCATGGATCACATTTCTGAGTCTGATGGCTTGCATGAATGTCTTGACGTGATCAAGTGCAGGTGACTTTTCATCAGGATCGAACTTAGGCAGGCATTTTCAGGATTTTTAGGGAGTCTGTGTTGGTCCCCTAGGATAAAAATGGCATTCTGATCCAACCAGGGTCTATTTTGACCTTCAGCCACTGGTATGTCCTCTAAAGATGAGCTCGAGGATGAATCACTATCTGAAGATTCTTTAGATGAAGATAATGAAGACGAAGGTGGTGGTGGTGGTGCTCCACCTGTTGTCACTTGTGGTTGATCTTCTTTCGTTTCCTCAAATAATGTGTCAAGGTTAAAATATGGGAGCAGATTGTGGCGAGGTGAATTATGTTGTTGAGGATTTTGGTCACCTGAATTCTGATTATCAGAATTATTGGCTTGTAGACCAGTGTTCTGGTGATCTTGAATTGTTGCTAGTCCTAGATTACGCTCTTGAGTGATTCTTTGTTGCAACCTAGCAACACTATCAGAAGAACCTTTGAGTATTTTTTCAAGCGTAAGGGGTCCCCTAGTGAGTGATACGATAATAATGTCTCCCCTTCTGGTTTCCTACTCAATTACAGGGGTAACAGGAATATTTTGAGAAATTTGTACTGGTTGTTCTGTGGACATGAAGCTTGGGTATGGCTACGTGTAACAACCGGTTCTCCTACTGGAGGAGGTTTGTTTAAGTTTTATTTAGGCATGATGGGTACATGGCCCTCCTTCTAGCGCCATTTGTTGATGCCTCGGTTGTGTATGTGTTGGAATAGTGTCCAAGGCAAACAACAGGGGATGAAAACCCATCCAAAGGCTTCAGATAATACTACGCAAGTATTACCCTATCCTCGAGTTGTTTGGTGTGGTTAACACCCACAAATACGAAGGCCTCCACTAGCACTTGTGTGTGTTTGACCCTAGAAAGGATCTGTCTTCCTGTGAGGGAAGACAAGATTTTTCCTAATCCTAAGAGTAATTCTAAATTTAGAAGAAGAAAAAAAACTAATCTAAGTCAAACCTATTTTAAAAGAGTGTTTTGTTTGTGCACAGGATAACTTGATCTGGAAATTACTAAATCTCTTCACCAATTTAACATACATGCAAAATTGGATATTGACTCAGTAGCTCAAGATATAATCAGTTAAAGATATTCAACCAACAATAGCTTAAGAATTAAGTGCATACAATCTTATCCTGTATCTGGAATGTTAATTGATAAATCAACATTAACTTAATATTTTATGTGAATCATTTGCATAACTAGAAAAAATGTTTTAGATAAAGGCATTCATTTAAAACATCAATTACACAGATCATGAGTTGAGAGATATCTAAACCATAGATCAATGCAGATTACTTATTGCAAATAATAATTAGTATTACTGAATGTGTTGAAGCAAAATCACAATCCATCAAAGATATTTGAAAAATTATAACAGAAGAGATAGCTGAAGAAAACTGACTGTGTATTAAGGCCTGCAAAAAATTACATAGTCTGCAAAAATAGAGTGTCTCCAGTCTCTTTTGGCGATTTTTTCCCCTAACCATCCATCCTTGCTACGAGATCTAAAATCCCTTAAATAATCATTACAAAATAATAATTTCAGGATCAAATCTCCCACAGAGCAAGGATAATCAAAACTAAATTATCCTAAAACGGCCAAGAAAAGGCTGCCCCTTGGCCCAAAATATCTAACAATCCTTATACATAGGAATAATAAACCAATTCGGATCCCAAACTGGGCATCTTACAGTTTTTAGAAAGATTGCACCACGTATTCTCGAGAACACTCTATCGTAAGTTGAGGAGAATCAAGATAGATCATGAGCTGTTGAAGGTAGCTGGCGAAGAACATGTGAAATCTTCCCTGGATTCACGAGGACTAGACATATCTCCAAAACCAAAAAATCAGCTAACAGATCGTCCTTGAGAGGAATTGCGGGACACACAGGTGGCAAGTTGATAATTAAGTCCTAAATAATCGGATTATCTTGATCAACATATTCTTTATCACCCTTCTTCTGTTTGTCAAAAAGGAGTTGTCCAAATGTGAACTGAATCCTGTCATCTTCCTCTTCACTATCTATGCTGTCATCAGAAACATCAGCGTCAAATGGTGCAGGAATAGGTTCAAAGTATTCCACTTTTTGAGGCTCTTTCTCAACAATATGCTCGACAGAAATGCTAGAAACTCTCTGCATTTTACTTACAGCATGCAATTGTTAGCAGAGATATTAAAATATCAATCCAAAATCTGCATATATCACCGTGAACTAACAGATTACTGATGACAACCTTTATAAGAAATAAAACCACAGGATTTGACATCGATCGAGTATAACTAACTGGAATGATTGCACATCTATGATGTGTATATTGCAATTAATGTTTCTGCGAGCAAAATACCATTCAGTTATGCATCAATTGAAATTTGGCGTAAGATCATGATGGGTTTACATAATAACACATGCACTTAACAACCAAATCTCAAAGTTTCAATCATTAAGAAATCATTGGGTTCAAGGACTTCATGTTTGATCAAGCATAATGCAGACGAAAACTAGATTAACGCTCGAAAACAATGATCAAAGAAAGAAAAATCAAGAATTCAAATCATTCTGGAAGATGCAATTAAGGCCGTCAAATCATCGTACATTAACGGTCGGGATGCAAGATGCGGGATGCCAAGTGCGGGCACTCGTTATTCATAAATATGTACACCCTTCTGCAATCCGCAATCCGCAAATGCAAGTTGCGAGTTGTGGAACACAAAACACAATGCATGGAAAAGTACTTCCTTCATCCTGCAATTGCGGGTTGCGGGAAGTATAACTACTCTTTATTAAAAGGACCTTTCTGCATCCCACAATCCGCAGTTTGTAGGTTACGGGAAGAACACTGCACGTGAAATTTTCTAAAACACCCTTTCCGCATCCCGCAATCTACAGTTTGTGTGTTGCGAGTTGCTGTAAAATTATTCACAACAGATCTAATGAACAATTAAATCAATCACAACATATGAACATAGAAAATATGGTGTAAAACTGTGCAAAACATGCATCAGTGCTCAATATCCCAATAAGGGTGAATAATTACAATACAATAATGTGACAATGAGTGAGCAATTCGAATTGACTAAGGAGATCATTCAAATTACTGAATGGTGTAGCTTGGCTCCAACTAGGATTCCTCATCATCAATCAGTGGTGGTCATCAATGCACAAGAACCAGTCATCCAGGTGTCAATCTGAGTCTAACTGAGTGTAACAAGTGTAACTGAAGTGTGTAGCACTGATATAGGGAAGGAGGCTCAGTGGAGGGCGCATGGGAGGCTTAACTGAAGTCAAAACAAGTCATCTAGTCAATATAGAGGTCCAACGGAGTGAAACAGTCAATCGGGAGTGAAACTAGCCTCAAATCAAGGAGAATTGGTGCTAACTGAGTGTAAACTAAGTGGGTAGGTGAATAAGTGCACCCTTCTCTAGCAGTAGGTGAGAAGTGGACACCTTCATGACTAAGAGGGATAAAACTCTGATGGAAGAATCTCCCAGGTGCTAGAATGAAGTGGATAAGTTGTTGGAGGCATCAACCTGGTGACTGGGATGCATGCAAACCCTAGAATTTGCATGCAAACCCTAATTGCATGTAAGGTCCTGAAAATGATGATGTGGATATCCGAACACCCCCCCTCAAGCTAGACTATGATGTGCAAAAAATAATGTATGGCCCTGGTTACTAAGACCAAAGGTCACCCCAATACAATAATCCAAAAAAAAATGTTGAAAATAAGCTAAGTGAGGAAAGAGGGAAAACCAAGTGGGAAGAAAGCCCCCCTTCAAGCTAAAATATAATAATGGATCAATCTGTCTCCACCATGATAGAACTCACCCCCAATATTGAACGGACGTAAGAGAACTTCTTCTCAGTGAAGCTCTTGGTGAAGATGTCTGCAATTTGCTCATCGGTAGGGAAATATTGCAGAATGATGGTGCGATCATGCACCAACTCTCGAATGTAGTGCATATGAATCTCAATGTGTTTGGTCCTCTGCCACTGAACTGTATTTGTGGAGATCTTGATATCACTTTGATTGTCACAAAATAGGACAGTCGAAGTAGTGCCACCAAAACCAAACTCGGAAAGAATACCCTGCAACCAAACTGCTTGAATGCAGGCATTGACTGCCCCTCGATACTCTGCCTCTGCTGAAGAAAGTGCAATGGATGCCTGCTTTTTGTTGGACCAGCAAATAGGGCCATGACCAATCATGAAAACATATCCAGAAGTGGACTTCCGATCAATGCTATCACCTTCCCAATCTGAATCAGTAAAACCAATGAAATCAATCTTAGAATCTGCAGCATAGTGGATGCCAAAATGTTTCATACCTTGCACATACTGCAAGATCCGCTTGGCTGCCCGCCAATGAAGCTCATGGGGCTGCTGCATATACCTTTATACAGCACTCACGGCATATAAAATTTCAGGCCTTGAGTGTGTCAAGTAAAGTAGTGAACCAATCAACTATCGATACATAGTGCAATCTGCAAGCAGTGTAGAATTTCCCTCCTCAAGACTGATTCCTGAGAGGAATGGGAACGAAGCTGCCTTACATTCAGCCATATTAAACTTCAATAACAGGTCGGAAGCATACTTTTGCTGAGATATAGTGATCCCATCAAAATTTTGAGCTATCTCCATGCCCAAAAAGTGACTCAGCAAGCCCAAATCGCTCATGTCAAAAGCTAGATTTAAGGCAGTTTTTAGCTTGTTTATTGAAGTAAGAGTGCTACCAGTAATGAGAAGATCATCAACATAAAGTACAATAACCAACAAATTACCTTTAAATTTCTGTAGGTACACATTTGGATCAGATTTGCATCTTTTGAAATTCTAAGAAAGAAGGAAGGAGTCCATCTTTGCATACCAAGCTATTGGGGCCTGTTTTAAACCATACAAAGATTTCTTCAATCTGCAAACTAGTGATGGATCTGATGTGTAACCTTCTGGTTGCTTCATATATACCTCTTCAGCAAGATCTCCATGTAGAAAGGCACTCTTCACATCCATGTGGTTCACTTCCCAGTGCTTGGATGCAAAAATTGCCAAAACTAGACGGATGGAATCCATCTTTGAAACTGATGCAAAGGTCTCAGTGTAGTCCACTCCTTGGACTTGGGAGAAACCTTTTGCCACCAACCTAGCTTTGTATTTGTTGATAGATCCATTAGCAGCAACTTTCGTGCGGTAGACCCATTTACATTGGACTAATTTTCTTCCAGGTGGAAGAGAAACTAGCTCCCATGTATTGTTCTTTTGAAGAGAACTGTACTCTTCATCCATGGCACTTTGCCATCTTGGATCTCGGTGGGCATGGTAGTATGTTGTGGGATCTGAACCAATCATCAAATAACAAATATCAGGAATTAATGGATCAGAAATAGAAAGAGCCATACCTGCTCTTTGAAATTTTGCTCTTATTCGTCTTGGATCAGCAAGATTTCCAATGTTCGAACCAGCAGATTGAAGAGTGTTTTGGGCCCACTTTGGTAACTGAGGAGGATCATAATGGTCGGGATTCCGAACCTGATATGTCATGATCATCATGTGCTTCTAAAATATTAGAAATATCAAAACCAATACTTTCATTATCGCTGCTCAAATCTTCTTCTAGTGAAGGCAGTGAAATGGCAATTTCTTCCTCGACTAGTTGCAATTCTTGAAGCGGTTCTTCAAATTGCACACTGCGCTCTATGAATATATTTTTGGATCTAATATCCATTATTTTATACGCCTTTGATTCTTCCCCATATCCTATCAGTATGCACTCAATACTTTGTGGATCCAAATCTCGTATCTTCTTGGAAGGAATTCCGGCCCATGCAGTAGAGCCAAAAACTATCAAATTTGACACATCCGGTTTGTGACCAAAAAATGCTTCGAAAGGATTCATACCTTTCACGGAGGAATGTGGAACTCGGTTCTGAATATATGCAGCAACATTAATTTCTTCATCCCAAAGATTTGCAGCCAAACCTTTTGACTCAATCATGCATGTAGCCATCTCTTTTAGTGACCGATTTTTCCTTTTCGTTACACCGTTCTGCTGGGGTGTGTAGGGAACTGTATGTTGGATCTGAATTCCGCTTTCGGCACAAAGTTGTAGCAACTCGGCCTTGATATATTCTCCACCATCATCAAATCTAAGAGCTTTGATTTTTCTCTCAGTGGCGGTCTCAACAGAAGCCTTAAAATCCTTGAATTTTCCAAGCACTTCTAACTTGTTTTTGAGAAAAAATACCCATGTAATGTGGGAAAGATCATCAATAAATGTCAAAACATACCTTGAACCATTTAATGACATATTGAGCAGTGGACCACTGATATCAGAATGTATCAGCCCCAAAAATGTAGAAGCTCTGCTAGCTTTGCCGCAGTCGAACCTGTGCTCGGGGTGCTTCCCAATAATGCAACCTGTGCAAATTCCCTTCGAGGAACGGAGTTGTGGAAGACCATCTACCATGGATTTTTTTGATAACAGAAGCAAATACTTATAATTAAGATGTATAAATATTTCATTCCAAATCCTACTAACCTCATTACCATGTGTGCGAAGAGCAGTGGGCTTTGCAAGCAGAATAAAGTGTGAAAACTCATAGTATTTTGCAGTGTGGTTCGCCTTTCCGACTGCAATAAGTCTTCCACTTTTGATATCAAAAATTTCAACTGTATTAGGGATGAATGTAACTTGCTTTGGTTCACCAGTGTGTGTCATTTGATACACAGAAAGAATATTTGAAGCCAAGGAAAGCACATAGAGAACATTATGAAAGCTTCCATGATCAACATGGATTGTACCTTTGCCCTTCGAAGAAATTTTTGAGTCATCTCCCAAATGGATGGGGATGGAGCTGTTTGGATCGAATGAAGAAAAAGAATCAATATTTGCAGCCATATGATTCGAGGCACCTGAATCTATCAAAAGAGTAGTGGGCTTCGAAACAGTTGCCATGAGTGCTTGTCCTCTTTCATGATCATCATTCCTATCCTTCTTCCTTGCACCGTCAGGAAGAGTTATGTTATTCTTTTCCAAAAGGAGGGCCATTTGATCTATAGTCTTCTTCATGCATGAACTTTCGGGATGAAAGCCACGGTTGCAATAAGTACATTTATATTTTTCCTTACCCTCTTTACCCTTTTGCTTGAACTTCGAACTGGATAGTGCATCCATCTGCTTGCCTTTCTCTCTTTGCTTGTGAGGTTCGAATTTGGGCTTCTCTTTCTTTTGCTTTCCTTTAGCATTCGAATTCTTGGATCCTTGAACAAATAGGGCTGAATATTTGGAGTTTATGGACCCCATTTGAATCAATTTATCATGCTCTTTTGTGATGGACTCAATGAAGGCATTCAAGGTAGGCATCTTCCAATTTGGGGTAGTTAGCCGACCGGAATTGAAAGTAGAGACAAATATCGAATAGTCTTTACCAAGCTTGGTGAGAATAGAGAGGATCAACTGCTTATCCTCTTTGATAACTCCACTGTTCTTCAACTGCAATGTCAAGTGCTTGAATTTTGTGAAAAACTCATTGATGGTCTCGAAATTCTTTGGACTAAGAGAAATCAATTCATTCTCTAATTGAAAAGTCCTAAGCTCGTCCTAATTGCCAAATAGTGTTTCAAGTTGCTCCCATATTTCTTTTGGAGTCTTCAATCCACTGAGATGGAAGTGAATATCTTTGGAAATAGAGAGGCAAAGAAGACCATAAGCTTCATCAAGCTTGTTGTAGTGTTTGGTTCTTTCTGACAATGTGCTTGGCTCCAATTCGAGGCCAACTGTGACTCT
Source organism: Larix kaempferi (assembly GCA_027924585.1). Classification (NCBI taxonomy): domain Eukaryota; kingdom Viridiplantae; phylum Streptophyta; class Pinopsida; order Pinales; family Pinaceae; genus Larix; species Larix kaempferi. Next base: position 30,682,200 of record BSBM01001051.1, on the reverse strand, counting down.
ATAGAATCCTTTTGAATGTAATATGATCTCCATATCTCTTTCCAATCAAAATAGTTGAAGGGAGTGAGGATAGGCTTTGAACAAGAGTATTCCAATTCTAGGAGCGAGTGCACTTTGATGTAGAAAGGCTTGCAAAGGCAAGGTAGTGAATGCAATTGATGGAGACAATAACCTACAAATCACAATGAAACCAAGAACATTAAGGTTGAACAATCCACCCTTTTAGAGTTGCATCACACCTGGGATTGGAGATCAAGCAATGTTGAATGGGTCCAATGTATCAAATACAGGATTTATGTGGAAAACTCAAGCTTCTAGAGTGGTATTGGAAGTATTTTTATGCTTTGCATGCACAGGAGCGAATGCTCTTGAGATCTTTCATGCCAAAACTTTTGTAATTTTGAGTAAATTCACTCAAATCTCCTTGTAGAACACCTATAGAAAAGAGATCTTGTCCCTGCAATGGCTTTGATACCATGTAAAATTAGTCACAGTAGATCTAATGAACAAGTAAATCAATCACAATAGATGAACATAGAAAATATGGTGTAAAACTGTGCAAAACATGCATCAGTGCTCAATATCCCAATAAGGGTGAATAATTACAATACAATAATGTGACAATGAGTGAGCAATTTGAATTGACTAAGGAGGTCATTTGAATTACTGAATGGTGTATCTTGGCTCCAACTAGGATTCCTCATCATCAATCAGTGGTGGTCATCAATGCACAAGAACCAGTCATCCAGGTGTCAATCTGAGTCTAACTGAGTGTAACAAGTGTAACTGAAGTGTGTAGCACTGATATAGGGAAGGAGGCTCAGTGGAGGGCACATGGGAGGCTTAACTGAAGTCAAAACAAGTCATCTAGTCAATCTGTAGGTCCAACGGAGTGAAACAGTCAGTCGGGAGTGAAACTAGCCTCAAATCAAGGAGAATCGGTGCTAACTGAGTGTAAACTGAGTGGGTAGGTGAAGAAGTGCGCCCTTCTCTGGCAGTAGGTGAGAAGTGGGCGCCTTCATGACTAGGAGGGCTAAAACTCTGATGGAAGAAGCTCCCGGGTGCTAGAATGAAGTGGATATCCGAACAGTTGCGAGAGGAAAAATTCAGATGCAAACCAACGAGTCCGCAATCCGAAATCCACAATTTGCGGGTTGCGGGTTGCAGGTTGCGGGATGATCGAAATTTTCAACCAAAAGCTTATTTCTGCAATTCATAAAAAACACACTAAAAATGCATAAAATTTGATAAGGAAATCTTACTAACTTAAGTAAATGAAATCAAAGGCAGCAAAAAAATGATGGCAAACAAGCTAGACAACCCCGAAATCGATTAAGTTATTCTTTGATATGAAATTGGGGTTCCCATGTTTTGGATAAAACATGGGATCTGTTGTGGTCTTATTGTTGCTACAACATCCCCCCCCAAATTTTGCAAATATTGGGGCCCCTCCTTTTTTTTTGAAAGTTTTGCTTAGAAGTCAAGTCCCTTCCAAAAGGGGATTTTCATACTTAGTTTTTCTAAGAGAGCAAGTTCTTCAAAGTTTGTTTTGTCCTAATTAAAACTCATCTTTCCCAGCCGAAACGACGACACGAATTGCTGAGTTGAGCCACAATGATCAGTTTCTTTTTTAAAGTTTTTTTGCCTTCCCCGTTTCGGTGCAACTCATTGAGTCGTGCCACAACAGACGGGTGTTTCTGTTAAGTTGAAAAGTCTCTTGTTTCGGATGAACTTTCCCAGTTCCGCTGCAACGGTCGGACGAACTCGTCCAAACCTTCCGAAGCACGGCCTTTTGTCTTGTCTTTTTCTGAATGTCATGTTGCGGTGAATCTCGCTGAGTTGCGTCGACATTTCAGAATCCCTTTTGTTGAACCCTCTTGTTGCGGAAAAACTCGTAAATCTGACCCGAAACGACCGACGTTTTTTTTTAAGACTTAAGTGCCTCGATGCATCTCAGCAGAACTCAATAAGTTTCGCCGAAACCATCGCCTGTAAACCGTGAGGGGCGCCAATAAAATGAAAGAGATGGAAGCAACCGATGGAACTCAAGCGCAGCCAACAAAACGAAGCAACGAGCGGCCAAGTTATAATTGGATGTCGAACTCGTCGAAGCCCGCTGGCCCGTTGCGCGAGTACTTGGCCAATTCCACTGATACTGGTTGCTCCAACTCGCTGAGTAATCTTGATTTTGACGGCTAAGAGTTAATTCCAAGCGGCGGTGAAAAGACACCGGTCCCCTTGCCATAACGGCGTTTTAATGCCCACACTTACCCGGTTATGTCAGGGTTAAATGCTCACACGTGCAAAAGTTTTATATATAGAAAGTGGGATTTTTGGGTGGTTTATTGTTTTTTTATTAATAAGCTTTTCGAAACTTTGTTCGAGGTCACTCCGACCATACAAGGACATCTAGGTATGTAGTTTTGTCGACCACATCAAACCCAATCATTCGCTGCCAGGTAAGTAGACCTATCAAGCTCTTTCTATCACATTTTCAGTGGCTAAAGATATTTTTATTTGCGTTAAAACTTTTCAACAGTCCTTCTACACAGCCACCTTTACCTATGTTGGATTTTTTCTTTCTCTGCACCCAGTTAGTCTTTCCCGAATCCTTCTATGAAACCCCACTAAACCCATGTTCCCTATCCCAGCAATTCATTCGGCATGAAGTCGTGACGACCCAGCCGAGCCAAGGAAGTGGGGCGATACCCCGGTTGCAGCCACCCGAAGCTTGTTGTTTTACTTGCGTTGTTTTTGACCCTGTGTTTTAAACAGAAGAATCAAGCTCGGTAGCATCATAGTTTCACTCTCTCCAATTAACCTGATAAAGGAAGCTAGCTCTATCTTTTTGTTTTAGAAAAAATAATGTTTTCTTTACCATATGCATTCTTAATTTGCTGCTTGAAGTTTGTTTGAAACGTAGTATCTTTTTCAAGGCAGTTTGCCAATGTTGTTTCACCCAGCCTATGCTTGTTGTGTTGATAGATTTTGGTTCAAAGCTTGGTTATGCATTCTAGTTTGATTATGTATTCTACTCATGTATGGTTTTTACCAGGTTTAAGCACAATGTCGAAAGGAGGCAAGAGGAAGTCAAAGATGTCTGATCCCGAGCCAGGTGGTGAAGCTATTCTGGAAGCAAGGGTCGAAACACTATATGAGCATACCAAGCCAATTATGGGCATAACCCCTGAATTCAAGTGGGGAGAACTGCACCATATGATAAGAGATCAAGATATTCCCGGATCAGTCCTGGAGGAAATGTACTTGTATCAAAACATCTGAAATTCAGGAATCACAAGAGCATCCACGTGACCAGAGCTATTCATTTGCTCAGAAGTCATCGGATGGATCCTAGTGCATGCTAACGCCCAATCAAGAGTTCTGTCCGACAGCATAGGTGAGGATTTTGCCTCATTCCACCCAGCCCATATTTTGGCAATCTACAAGTTTCCCTGTCGTCAAACACTATTGAACGACGCTTGGCTCAAAAGCCTCAACATGGATAACTTGGAAATGGCTAGGAAGTTGTTGATCCCAAGCAAGCAGCTGAGGCTAAAGGAGAGTGATGAGTATGAATTCCAAGTGCTAACGCCTCCTTTTAGAATCATCACCCTCATGCTAAGTAGAATCTTCGGCAAAGCTAATGGAACTATTTATAAACTGCATTGGATTCCTTTAATCCACTATGTAGCTTTCAAAGGCGCAGTTTTCAATTGGGCGGACATCCTCTCAGACAGTCTGTCGTCATCCATCGCCGCTGCCAAGGAAGGGTTGGTCCGAAATAAATCAAAATTCTACATGTCGTCATACCTAGTAGATTATATTTTGTAAAGGCATCATTTCCCAAAGTTAGGGTGCATTTGGAACAAGGCTGACACCCCATTATATGCTTCTTATAAGATCCTATGGGCACAGAACTACAAAATCCATTACAAGATCATATGTGAAGAGTTTATCATGCCTCTGTATGAATTGATGTTCAATAAAGAGCCAAACTGCCTGTCTGAGAACGCCATGGCATTCATGGAAAGTTATGGTGATTTTTACCTATCAGAGGAAGGCACCTACATAAGGATGTATGGTGGTTCCAAGCCACCATCTCTCTTGCCCAGGTATGCAACCGACTATGTGGTCCTCAAAGAAGCTGTGAGGCAGGTTTTTATAGATGGAGTTGGCAGCTTCCTAAATAGATTCAAGAAGCTTCTTTCCCACCACTGCCTTTCTATGTCGGAGAATACAAGTTCTCTAAAATCAAATCAGCTGAAACCTTTGTTGAGGAATTAAGAGATTTTCACTTTGGGGAGATGATCTTCACGAAGAATGACAGTCTTAACAAGGCTACAAACCATTGCAGAGAAGTAAATGTGCACTTTGAATATGCACACTACTATGATCAAGACGAAGAATTTCTCAAAATGGTCATCAATATGACCGAACTCAGAAGGCGTCTTTGCCTCAAAAGTGGAGCTGGCTCTAACTCCACTGCAGCCCAAGTTGCAAAGGAAGCGGAGTTGCAAAGGGAAAGAGAGGAAGCTGAAGCTCTGACAAAGGAGGAGCAAAGGCTCAAGGAGGAGGTTGAAAGGTTCCAAAGGGAAGCAGCGGAAAGAGCGCGAAAGGAGCAGGAGGACAGGCTTCGAGATGAAGAAGCTCAAAGACTTCGAGATGAAGAATTAGAGAAGATCAGAAAAGAAGAAGCCGCCAAGCTGCAATAAGAAAGAGAAGTAGTTGAAAAGCAGTTGAAGGACGAAGAAGAAGAGGGACAGTTGAAGGCCGAGGAAGAAGATAAATCCAAGAAGGATGCAGAGGCAAAAATCCTAAACATGCAGAACATGGACATAGACTCACTCCAAACGGCCCAGACATTAGCCGCGGAAGATGACTTCCCCATAGGAGAACTTACACTCGTCCCTTTTACCCCATCAAAGAGTCATACTGTGTCCCAATGGGACAAATTTGTTTTTGATAAGAAGAGAAAATACATTGTAAGAAAGATAGAGACAAGGATGAAGAGACCCTTTCAACCGGACATCGTCACCAAGAGAGAAACCACTGTCATGCAAGGCACGCAGAGTGTTCTCGAGTTTATGGCATCCGCCACTATAGCTACTGCCAAGGAAAGCAAAGACAATGTCCACAAACTAGTGAATGATGTGGAATCAAGCAAGAAGAGGGCGCGCAAGTTGCAGCTTACTATGGTAAAGGAATAGGCATATAGAGAGTTAATGGTAAAGAAATATGATGGCCTCTTATCAGAACAAAGAGAATTATCCAGTAAGTATCAGCGTCTAGAAGAAGAAAAGGAAGCTTTAGCGGTTCAAATGATGATAGTAGAAGGAGATAAAATTATCTGGAAGCCAGGACCATTCAGCTGGAAAAAGAGGAAGAGCTGATGACAGAGCAGTTAGAGCTAGCAAACAGCAAGGCAAATGATTTGATCCCCTTTCATGAGCAGTCCTGTGACATACTAAAGAAGATACATGAGTCACAAGAACTCATTACTGAAGAAGTTTGCATAATGAAGGCGATGGTTTCCAGGATGAAAGAAATTAATTATGAAGCCAATAGGATCAGGAAGAAATATGCGCGTGTAAAGGAAGACATTGGGAAGCATATTGAATGGAGAGAAGGGAAGTCAGGATTCCCCAAACACCTCCCTCTCAAATCCGTGGCAGGTTTTAAATCAAATGTAGGCTTTATGGATTTCTGCAAGAATTGTGGTGTGAAGTTAAACTTTTTAATCCAAACCACCATTGAGAAATGCAGCAGTCTCTATCTTAAAATCCAGACAACTCATGTAAGGTGTCAAATGGTGATTCCCCAAACTCTAGAAGACTTTCTGTACAAAGACCAATGCCTGATTGAGTTGGAGAATGAGCTAAGCACAAACATAGAATATGTGAAGAGGATAGACGTGTTAAAAGCAGATGACCTTCACCAGTGCATCCAACAACCCTCCATTCACTCCCACCTTCTTGAAGAGTTCCTACAGACTAGAGCAGCAGAGGTGCAAAGAATTGAAACAAAGTTATCCAAGCATGAGATTTCCCTGAAGTTCATGCTCCCTGCCCCTGCCAACACCATTGTAAGAGAAACAGGCATATGGCTCAACTATATAGCAAAGGTGGACAAACCAGCTGAGGTGGAAGCAACAGTTGTACAAGAAGCTCCAGCCGGGAACTAATTTGGTATTACATGACTGACTAAATAAAAGCTAGGGATTATTTTGCCTCTTTATCTCAGTCGTGATATTAAAGATAGTTGAATTGTCTTTTCTATTGTAAAAACATTTGGGAATTATTCTAATTTTTGTAAAGGGAACTAAAGGACAAATTAAAAGATTCCTTGGGATTAGGGTACATGTAGGAGCTCTTGGAGCATTTTGTAAAGCTATATATAGATTAATAGAGAATAGTAGAAAGGACTTTTGGCAGGTGAAAGGACAACTTTTGTCTTGTACGTGAATTATTTTGCTGCATTTATAAAAGAGACTCCATTTTTCCTGGAAAGGACACTGTGTTTTTGCCTGAAGATGTGTTAAATGACTGCTGGATTATTTCTGCATCATTTATACATTTACTGTGAGATCATTCCTTGATGTTCTAAATTATTTCTTGTGATGAATGTTCTCATATTTTTTCTGTGCAAAGATGTATATCTTAAATGAGTAATGGGATGCTTCAATTCAATCAAAGCTATCTTTGATATCTTTTATCTTCTGCTAGAAATGCATATTTATGATTAAATAGCTATCTGTGAGGTCTTTAGGTGTTTCTTTCAGTGTATTACTCATACCTTCAGTTTGTTCCTTGCAAAGATAGATTAATTTGCTTAAATAGTTGTAGATTAGATTTGTTTAATTGCATGCACTTAGTTAAAAGCACTTGCATATCATCTTTAAAATAAAATACATAAACGGTGGATCGAGCTGCAACCGGTGAAAAGAAAATAAATCTTTAAACCTTATATGGTAGCTGGGCCGTTAACCGGACGGATTCTCCACACCAAACGGTGAGCGATCTAATTAGGCTTGCTTACTGGGGAGAATCCCTTGTTGATTGATGCTACGACTGTCAAGGCATCAACAGTTTTTGGCACTAGAAGGAGGGCCACTAGTGCATGGTTGGCAGAGGAGATCCTTTCGTTAGAAGAAATCCCACTGAAAACCCACTTGAAACAACTATCCCAGACAATTTCAATCTAGAATCAAGAAATCAAGAAGATCCCAATTCTGAAATTGAGCAGCAAGAAACACTGTATGTTGTTCCTTTTGCAGAAGTAGCAAATTTCAGAAGGCACACCTGTTCTTATGTTAGAGAACTTGGTGGCTTGAATGTAATTCCCCTACTCCCCATAAGAAGAGCTCCTAGGAGGGAAACACAATACACAAGAGATTCGATTCTTGTTCAGAATTTGGAAGAATTGGTAGATCTGTCTTTAGAATAAATCACAGAACCTCTTAGAGCAATCAGACCCGAGACTCCTCCAAATCTAGAAGAGCTACATACCCCAACTCACACTCCTCGTGATTCTCCACGCATTCTCCGCATAGATTCATGGTTGTACCCGCAAGGAGAGCAAGAGGAGCGCCGAATTTAGCTGGGCCATTCCATGATCTGCCCAATAATCCAGAAAAGGTTTACCCAAGTATGATCCCGGGAAAGGTATCTATATTGAAGATCACCTTAAGAGTTTTTATTTGAACCTGATTCTTCTAAATGTACAACACGAAGATGTAGTCTGTAGACTGTTTCCCTATACTTTTGAACCCAAAGTTTCTTCCTGATATTTTAGTTTGCAGGCTAGTTCCATATCAAATTGGGAAGAATTCGAGAAATGTTTCTTAAGTAAATATGGGAATCAAAAGACAGTCGCTACACTTATGAAAGAGTTGTTGTCCATGAGGATGGAAAATAAAGAAAAGGTTCAAGAGTTCAATCAAAGATTTACTACATTGTTAAATAATTTTAGTGATGCAGCTAAACCTACTGAAGAATCTTTAGTCAAATATTATACAACAGCTCTTGACCCTCCCATAGCAATGTTTGTTAAAAGAACAAAGAAAACTACCTTGATAGAGAACTTTGAAGAAGCCAAGAAAGTAGAGGAAGAAGCGGACAGCATTGCTAAACATTCCCTTGATCTAGAAGCAAAGCCAGCGACTACTAAGAAAACCCTGCTATTAACCAGAACTAAGGAAGAGCCATCACAAGATATGAAAAATGTAGTCAAAATGATGCAAAAGATGTCCAATAAAATTGTAGATCTGGAGAAAGATAAGGAGGCTAGCGCATCTAGAAAGCCATTCAAACCTTTCTATGAGAAGAGGGAGGAAAATGGCCAACCTATTCCACCTATGAACAACTCAATTGTGTTGAATTTAAATGAAGTAGGAATGGACCATTTCTGCACTTTCCATCAGAACCACACTCTGAAAAAAATTTCCCACAGTGGATAAACTCGATGAGTTTGGTGATGAACCAAATGCTAGATGCACAAATAACAGATCAAGAAGATCCTCAGGAAGAGCAGACCCTGGAATAGGAAGAACCCACTCTAGACACCACCATGGTATTATGGGATTGGGTGCCTTTAACAGAGTTAATTGAAGACAACACTAAAGAAGGTCAAGTTTCAACTGTAAATGTCACTACTTGGAGCAAAGGTCCAATTGTTGATCCAAGCCCGACTGCTCCCAAACCTAAGGTTGCCAAGGAAATACCCAAAAGTCACATAATTGTCATTCCACCACAGCCTAAGGAAAACCCAGCACCTACAAAAGAACAAAGCACAGAAATAACTAAACAGCCAAAAGTTACATCGAACAAAACAGAAACTCAGCCAAAAGTTTCAAAAGAATGTGAAATGGGATATGATATAATCGAAGACATGAAGAAGGCAAAAGCAAATGTCTCTATATTTGATATGTGTAGTTTTCCCCAACAAAGTGTCATGTCCCCCCCCTAGTGACCTTGGTCACCACTTGGATCCTCCTATCCCTAGGGGTCTAAGTCATAATTAATTGAGTAATTAATTCATGGGGGTAATTTTTGGAGGCAAGTACACCCTAGGAAATAATTAATTATTAAGTTATTTGTTTAATTTTGGAAGCTGGAATTATTATGAGAAGTATTTTAGTATTTTTATTTATTAAATGCTAATAAATGTTGCCAAGTTGGATAATAAGGCTAGGAGGTCGAATTGTTCTCAAGTGGATGACTTTGCCCAAGTGGAGAATAATTCAGAATGGAAAGAAAGTCAGAATGGAATTAGAAACTGACAAAAGCTGGGGTAAAGTTGGCAAAAGCAGGAAAGTGGAAAAGAAATGGAAAGAATCAGGAAAAGCTGGAAAAGTTGGCAAAGGCAGAAAAGTGGAAAGTAAATAGAATAGAAAGAAGCAGGAAAAGCACTCAGCAGAGATTTAGCAACATCCAGAAAAGAAGCTAGGGCGCACTTGCCAATTCAGACTGATGGAAGTTGAGGAAAGAAAGTGGAGAAGGCACAAAAGTTGCCAAAATCAGAGAGGATGCACACTACCTCACCCACACGTGTGGTCTAGCTTGCCAAGAAAGCTATATCATCTATTTAAGCATGATTCTAACTCCAGGAAAGAACTTTTGATCATTTATGTTTTCTCATGAGAGCTCTGATGCTTCTCTAGTTGAGTGTTGTGCCTCAACCATTTCACTTGGGTGATGTGCCCCAAGACTGTGTGAGTTATCCAGGAGTGTTGTGCAGGTCCAGCAAGTAATCTTACAGCCATTAATGTCTAGTATATCACAGCCATGAAGATCTAATGCCAGAGTGAAGAGGAGGCCACCATTGAAGGAGGTTTGCAGCTAGATTTGAAGAAAGAGCACTAGAGGATGGAGATAATTATGGAGAGGTGTGCCCAGGACCTCCAGTGAGTTCTATAAGCTGATGATGTAGAGATTGAAGGCTGATAAATTCTAGAGATCGAATATCGGAACCATTCTCCTCTCTTCTTCTACCTCTGCTACTCCCACAGCCAATTTTGGAGGTGATTTCCCCACAGGGGAGAATCAGTTGAAGATTGCAACCATTGAAGACCAGCATGTTCAGAATGTAGCAATTTCAGCCATCTAGACATTATATGGACTGATAATAATCTCCATTATAGATCCGAAGTAACTTCTCTCTTCTCTTATCTGTTTCTCCACTATTGTAATGTAAAATCATAGCATGTGAGGCACCATTTTGAGAAGGGAGTTATTGAATAAGAAAAGAAGGCTATCTTATCTATTGCAAGTTATTACTGTTTTTATTACTGTATCAGAGCTTCATACTCATTCATAACAGAAAAATCAATTAATGGAGGTCAGTTATCAAGTTAGATTCGGAGATTAGCTCATTGAGTGGTTTTATTTGACTAGTTTCAATGTTTGCCTCATAAAATACAAACTGTGAATCCATTTCATTTCCCATTTGTTGCAGTAGGTTCATAACTTAATATATTGACCATACCAGCCTTTAAAATCGAAATCTGGAAGCTTCTTCCTTGTGTTTGGGAAGCCATCAAAATTCCTAGCCCGACAATCCCAGTTAAGCATCTATCACCCCAATCTTTCCAAACCTTGTCCAATCTACTCCAGAATCCTCCTGAACATATCTAGCCATTATTTGAATGATATTTACACTGCTGCAAACTCCTTGAATCCCTACCTGTCTAGTATGCATATGCCAGCTACCCAGGAAGCCTCGAAGTAGGCAAGGGATTAATTCCTTTGCTGAAAAGTGAAAGGTACTAGTACATTGTGCATAGGACACCTCAGATATGCACTTTGACCTGCTGCTGCACCAAACCCCATATAAATTCCAGAATTGAACTTTCATCCCACCATCTTCAGTCCTTAGCCAGTAAACCTCACTTACATCTTGCACCATTTGAAGAATTAAGCAGAAAATTGACTAGTGGAGTTAAAAGGAACTTTGGAATCCAGTTAATATTCTTGGTAGAAAGTCCAAAGGATATTACAGTGGTATCAGAGCATGGTCCTCTGAACTTGCTCTTGTTGTGGTGATGAGCTTAAGAAAAACCCCTGGCACCAAAGGAAAAGGCCACCAAGACACTAGGGAAGAAGAGGTAGATTCTACTGAAGGAGAAATACAAGGGAATAGAAACATGTCTGAACAGGAAGCTAATTATGATTTTATACAAATGCTGATTAAAATGGTTAGAGGGGTAGAAAATATAACACATACTGTAGCACAGAATGGTCATGAAACGAAAAAAAATCCTTAGTAGACAATTGGCACACAAAGAGGCAGAAGGAGTGCTAGTGGTTCTCACCAGGGTGATAGAAAAACATTTGGAGAAACCATTTTTTCAAAGACTGGTCCATTCAATAGGCCTAAAGAATTTAAAATGGATCAACCTCGACAAACCATGCCCACTTTTTTTGAGGAAAATAAAGAAGCACCCGGTGCACCTGTAGCTACCTGTGAGGAGAGACATGTAGTGTATCTGACCTTGAGTGATGAGTGCAGAAGGGATCTCACCTTCAAAGATTTTTCTGAGATTTACCTTAGAAATCAGCCAAGGGGATATAATAGGAATCCAACAAACAAATTTGAGTTGAGGAATGCTACAGGTAAGCTCCAGATACCTTAATTTGATGGGACTGCAAAATGCAATGCTAGTTCCTGGGTGCAGAAACTAGACATATACTTTCAGCTGCATCCTATGGTAGAAAAAGATGCCATCAAAATGGCAGTTTTGCATTTGGAAGGGGAGGCCAGTGATTGGTGGTTTCATGGCATGAGAACCCTAGGACATGATTTAGTTGAGTCTTATGAAGATTTCACCAAGAGGTTGGTGGAAATATTTGATAGGAAGGATCCTGAGCTGTCTTTCCATGAATTGGCACACTTGAAAAAAACCAGCACACCAGAGGCATATATATCAGAATTTCAAAAGTTGGCAGTGATGGTCACTGATATATCAGAACCTAGGTTGATCCTGCTGTTCACAGAAGGATTAACAGAACCTTTGAGAGGGCTGGTTAAAGCCTATGGACTAGCCACCCTGCAAGAAGCCCTGAGCAAAACTAGGGATCTGCAAGATGCAATCCCAAGAACCAGATACCCACCTAAGTTTAATCCACCTGCAAAATTTCAGAATTCTAAGCCACCTTTCAGAAATAATTCTTCCCTAAATAAGAAATAATACTCATTCCGATATCGGGATGAGTTAAGGAGGAAAAAGCTGTGTTTTTCCTGCCAAGAGCCATGGGTCCCCGGGTACAAATGTGCAAAAGGAAAAGATCACTACATAGAAGTATTTTCTGAAAGTGATGAGGAAGAAACGAGTGCAGAAGCACAAGTGGAAGAACCTGCAGAAGAGGGGTATAATACAGCAGAAGAAGAAGAACCAACTCAAACAGAAGCAAAATTTGCAGTTTTGAGTGGAGTACCCCGCTACCACACTATGAGATTTAAGGGGGTAGTGCAAGGGCAGAAAGTTTCAGTGCTGATCGATGGGGGAGCCACACATAATTTCATTGATTCAGCCATGGTGGAGAGGAGAAAACTCCAATCTGAAAAATTTGGGGGTTTCACAGTTATTATTCCCGGTAAGAACAACACTATGCAATGCAACAAGTGGATTCCTAAGCTGCAGGTAACTATTGGAGACCATACTGTAACTGATAGCTTTTACATTGTTGATGTTTATGATACTAATGTTGTGTTGGGGATACAATGGTTGTTCTCACTTGGTGAGCATGTGGTAAATTACAGAATTCCCCAAATGTGTTTTAAAGATGCTGAAGGTAAGCAAGTGGTTTTGAGGGGTGTTAACACCTACCCAAAACAAGTGATTTCTGCACATAGCATGAGATCTGTTTTGAGGCATGGAGACATAGAGTGGGCTGCAGAATGCTTGATCACCACCAAAGGAACCACCATTGATGTGTCTCAACATCCTGAAGATATTCAAAAATTGCTGCAAAAACACAAAAAGGTGTTTGAGGATCTGCCACATGGAAGGCCTCCTGATAAGGGTACTGAACATTGGATAGAGCTGGAACCTAGAACTTTTCCCGTCAAAACCCACCCCTACAAACACCCCAAGAGACTCAAAGATGAAATAGAGAAGACCATCAAAGAGCTGCTGGAAATGGGGTTCATCAGACCCAGCTCAAGCCCTTTTGCTTCATCAGTGGTGCTGGTCAAAAACAAAGATGGCACAATGCGCATGTGCATTGATTACCGAGCTTTAAATAAGAAAACCATAAAAAATAGATATCCTATTCCAAGGATTGATGAGATGATGGACGAGTTGCATGGGGCCAAATACTTTTCTAAAATTGACCTTCGTTCTGGTTACCACCAAATCAGAATGAAAAGTGAAGATGTGCAGAAAATTGCTTTTCGATGCCATTTTGGGCATTTTGAATTTCTGGTCATGCCTTTTGGCTTGACAAATGCACCAGCAACTTTTCAGTCCTGCATGAACAGAATATTCGGCAAACGGCTCCATAAGTTTGTACTTGTTTTTTTTATGACATTCTGATTTATAGTAAGACATGGGAAGATCATTTGCAGCATTTGGATAGTGTACTAACTCTACTTGCAGAACAATCATTCTATGCCAAACTGCCGAAGTGTGAGTTTGGTATGAAGGAACTCCTCTATCTTGGCCACATCATTGGGAAAGATGGAGTCAAGGTACACTTGGAGAAGATCCAAGCCATCTTAGATTGGCCCAGCCCAAAGAATATGACTGCTCTAAGAGGGTTCATAGGCTTATGCACATATTACAGGAAATTTGTGAAGGGATTCTCCAAACTCACTTCTCCCTTGACAGATCTTACTAAGAAGGGAGCTTTCTGCTGGAATGAAGAGGCTGAAAAAGAATTCAATAAAATGAAGGAAGTTATGAGCAGCTGCCTAGTCTTGGCACTCCCAAATTTCAGCTAGCCTTTTGTTTTGGAGTGTGATGCCTCGGGTGAGGGCATAGGAGCAGTTCTGATGCAGAATAGACACCCGATTGCCTATGAGAGCAAGAAGTTGCAGCCCCATGAGAGGCTGTACTCAATCTATGACAAAGAGATGTTAGCCATCATGCATGCATTGGCTAAATTCAGGCAGTACTTGGTGGGAGGTAAATTTATAGTTAAGACAAACCACAACAATTTGAGGCATTTCCTAACTCAAAAGGAGCTGAATGATAGGCAGCAAAAGTGGGTAAGCAAAATTCAATCCTATGATTTTGACATTGAATATAAGAAAGGTAAGCTGAATGTAGTTGTTGATGCCCTATCTAGGAAGCCTATTTTTTCTTTGCTACAATTACCTACCGACTGGAAGGCACAGTTAATTAAGGAATATGCAGAAAATCAATTTGCTAGTGATTTGCTAGATAGAGTAAACCAGGAAGATCACTACCAGGTCATCAATGATGTCATCTATTATAAGAACAGAATTTTTGTAACTCCTGAATCTCAGCTGAAGAAGCAGATTTTAATGGCTGCCCACAATGCTCCGGTGGCAGGCCATCCTGGTATTTTCAAGACTTACAAAAAATTAAGAGAGAGGTTCACCTGGAAGGGCCTCAAGGAGGATGTTCTAAAGCATGTTAGTGAGTGTACTGCATGCCAGCAGAACAAGGTGGAGCATACTCGTCCTGCAGGTCTCCTACAACCTTTGCCAATTCCTGGACAGAAATGGGAGAGCATATCAATGGTTTTCATCACAAGTTTCCCCAAATCCCAGGGTAAAGATAGTATTTTTGTAGTAGTTAACAGATTAACCAAATTTGCTCATTTTTTTCCTGTCACATCTACTATTTCTGCTAGTCAAGTTGCTGCAATTTTTTTTAGAGAAGTATTCAGCTTACATGGGCTGCCAAAAATCATATTCAGTGACAGGGATAGTAAGTTCACCAGTGCCTTTTGGCAATCTCTGCTCGAATTGGTAAACACTAATTTAAACCTTAGTACCAGCTACCATCCCCAGACAGACGGGAAAACTGAGAGGGTTAACCAATGGCTGGAAGGGTAGCTCCAGAACTATGTTACAAGACAGTAGAAGGCTTGGGTCAACTGGTTACATCTGGGAGAATTCTGTTATAACACCACCTTCCACATGTCCATTGGAATGACCCCATTCAAAGCTTTGTATGGGTATGAGTCTGCTACTTTTGCAGATCTGGGTTTTGGAAACTGCAAAGCACAAAAGGAAAAAGATTGGCTGCAAGAAGGCCAGGACATTCTCATAGCACTGAAATAAAATTTACAGGTTGCACAAAATCAGCAGAAAATTAATGCAGATAAGAACAGAACAGATCGAACTTTTCAGGAAGGAGACTTGGTTTATCTGAGATTGCAGCCATACCGGCAAACCACTCTTAAGACAAAGGGGGCTGAAAAATTACTGCCAAGGTTTTATGGTCCCTACAGAATAACAAGGAAAGTGGGTGAAGTAGCCTATGAGTTAGATATGCCAGCAGAAAGCAAAATACACAATGTTTTTCATGTGTCTTATTTGAAGAAGGCAGTGGGCCAGCAGGTTAAGGTTTCAGAACTGCTACCCCCCCTTGATGATGAAGGGCATCTAGTACTAGAACCTGAAGACATCTTGCAGACCAGAGAAAGGAAGCTGAGAAGTAGGGTTATTAAAGAATACTTGGTACAGTGGAAAGGTCTGCCTAGTAAGGATGCCACTTGGGAAGATGAACAGATTCTGCAGCATCCTGGTTTAAAACTGCTTAAGGACAAGTAGTCTTGGGAAGGGAGGACTGTCATGTCCCCCCCTAGTGACCTTGGTCACCACTTGGATCCTCCTATCCCTAGGGATCTAAGTCATAATTAATTGAGTAATTAATTCATGGGGGTAATTTTTGGAGGCAAGTACACCCTAGGAAGTAATTAATTATTAAGTTATTTGTTTAATTTTGGAAGCTGGAATTATTGTGAGAAGTATTTTAGTATTTTTATTTATTAAATGCTAATAAATGTTTCCAAGTTGGATAATAAGGCTAGGAGGTTGAATTGTTCTCAAGTGGATGACTTTTCCCAAGTGGAGAATAATTCAGAATGGAAAGAAAGTCAGAATGGAATTAGAAACTGACAAAAGCTGGGGTAAAGTTGGCAAAAGCAAGAAAGTGGAAAAGAAATGGAAAGAATCAGGAAAAGCCTGAAAAGTTGGCAAAGGCAGAAAAGTGGAAAGTAAATAGAATAAAAATAAGCAGGAAAAGCACTTAACAGAGATTTAGCAACATCCAGAAAAGCAACTAGGGCGCACTTGCCAATTCAGACTGATGGAAGTTGAGGAAAGAAAGTGGAGAAGGCACAAAAGTTGCCAAACTCAGAGAGGATGCGCCCTACCTCACCCACACGTGTGGTCTGGCTTTCCAAGAAAGATATCTCATCTATTTAAGCATGATTCTAACTCCAGGAAAGAAATTTTGATCATTTATGTTTTCTCATGAGAGCTCTGATGCTTCTCTAGTTGAGTGTTGTGCCTCAACCATTTCACTTGGGTGATGTGCCCCAAGACTATGTGAGTTATCCAGGATTGTTGTGCAGGTCCAGCAAGTAATCTTACAGCCATTGATGTCCAGTATAGCGCAGCCATGAAGATCTAATGCCAGAGTGAAGAGGAGGCCACCATTGAAGGAGATTTGCAACTAGATTTGAAGAAAGAGCACTAGAGGATGGAGATAATTATGGAGAGGTGTGCCCAGGACCTCCAGTGATTTATATAAGCTGATGATGTAGAGATTGAAGGCTGCTAAATTCCAGAGATCGAATATCAGAACCATTCTCCTCTCTTCTTCTACCTCTACTACTCCCACAGCCAATTTTGGAGGTGATTTCCCCACAGGGGAGAATCAGTTGAAGATTGCAACCATTGAAGACCAGCATGTTCAGAATGCAGCAAGTTCAGCCATATAGACACTATATGGACTGATAATAATCTCCATTACAGATCCGAAGTAACTTCTCTCTTCTCTTATCTGTTTCTCCACTATTGTAATGTAAAATCATAGCCTGTGAGGCACCATTTTGAGAAGGGAGTTATTGAATAAGAAAAGAAGGATTTTGTCTTATATATTGCAAGTTATTACTGTTGTTATTACTGTATCAGATCTGCATACTCAATTATAACAGAAAAATCAATTAATGGAGGTCAGTTATCAAGTTAGATTCGGAGACTAGCTCATTGAGTGGTTTTATTTGACTAGTTTCACTGTTTGCCTCATAAAATACAAACTGTGAATCCATTTCATTTCTCGTTTGTTGAAGTAGGTTCATAACTTAATATATTGACCATATCATCCTTTAAAATCGAAATCTAGAAGCTTCTTCCTTGTTTTTGGGAAGCCATCAAAATTCCTAGCCCGATAATCCCAGTTAAGCATCTGTCACCCCAATCCTTCCAAACCTTGTCCAATCTGCTTCGGAATCCTCCTGAACATATCCAGCCATTATTTGACTGATATTTACACTACTGCAAACTCCTTGAACCCCTACCTGTCTAGTATGCATATGCCAGCTACCCAGGAAGCCTCGAAGTAGGCAAGGGATTAATTCCTTTGCTGAAAAGTGAAAGGTACTGGTACATTGTGCATAGGACACCTCAGATCTGCACTTTGACCTACTGCTGCACCAAACCCCATATAAATTCCAGAATTGAACTTTCATCCCACCATCTTCAGTCCTTAGCCAATAAACCTCACTTACATCCTGCACCATTTGAAGAATTAAGCAGAAAATTGACTAGTGGAGTTAAAAGGAACTTTGGAATCCAGTTAATATTCTTGGTAGACAGTCCATAGGATATTACACAAAGAAAAAAGTTGTTGGAAGCTTTTGACCCACAATCTAGCACTTCGTTAGAAAACACTCAAGAAGATCCTAAAATAAATGAAGCTAGTAGTGGCGAGAAATCTAGATCCCAAACGTTGCCTTTTCTCTTAACTTTCGAAATTTTCAATCATAATGTGCATAATTGTTTGGTAGATTCAGGGGCTTCTTCAAATGTCATGCCACTATCAATTTGTAAAAGGATTAATGGGCAGCCAATACCATCCCCATCTTAGATCATACGGTTAGATAGAACTGTTGTTAAAATCATTGGAGAAATGAAAGATGTGCTTATTAGGTTGTTAGCAGATCCTAGAGTATGCCAATTTATTGATATAATGGTAGTGGATATTTCTAAGGCTTATGGTTTGATATTGAGCAGGGACTGGTCTACGAAATTGAATGGTTACTTTGCAATGGACTGGTCTCACTTGTGGTTTCCATACCATAATAAACAAAATCAGATTAAAATACTAAGGGAGCCTCACATGAAGCAAAACATAACTCAGTTAGAGGAAAAGAATGAAGTTGTAGATTTCTCGTCTTCGGTTTTGGGAAATTATTTCTTAGAGATTGAACCATGTAATTATCAATCGGAAAATGTTAGCCATGAATCAGATGAATAGTCCGATCTCCTTCATTTTTCTCAGACTAATGATATCGATTGTAACATAGTAGAATTAGTCACCGACTTAGGTGATGGTGATACTAACTTAGTTAAAGGAGAAAATATTTTTTGGATTCTATACTTTGACGGTTCCAAAACTCAAGAAGGATCCAGAGCTGGTTGTGTTTTAATTGATCCTGAAACCAACAAACACTTTTTATCTTGTAGATTAGAGTTCGAATGTACTAATAACACTGTTGAATATGAAGCTTTGGTCCATGGATTAAAGAAGGCTATTGGTTTAAATGTCAAGTACTTGAAAGTATTTGGTGACTCGGAAATAGTCGTCAGATAGGTGAGGGATACAATTCATTGTCTTTCACCACATTTAAAAGGTTATCAGTCTGAGGTATGGGATTTAATTTCGCACTTTGATGCTTTTAATATAAATTCTATTCCTAGATTATAGAATGTTGCAGCTTATTTGTTAGCTACTTTCGCTTCCAGATTAGTGCCTACCAATAACAAATGCTCTATTGAATTGATTTTCAGGCCATCCGTCCCAGACAACATTACAAATTTTAGAGTATTAGTTTCCTAACAAATGAAGATGCTTTCCAGGAAGCCATAATCGATGAAGAAAAGCATGATCTGTATTTGCAAAGCAAAGATGCTGCTAAAGGAAATTTCATACCCAAAGGAGTGAGAACTCTTGAAGAACTATTTGATCTTTAGAATAAATTCAAAAGGCTGGCAAATGTCAAAACTAACAGCTTCTCCATGCAGCACGAATTGGTAAATCTAGGCACAGAAGCTGAGCCAAAATATGTCAATCTTGGTAAATGTTGCTCGCCAGGTGAGAGAGACAAGTTCATCAAGTTGTTTAAACAGTATAAAGACGTCTTTGCTTGGACTTATGAAGATCTAAAAACATATGATACTCGCATTATACAACATATAATTCCAATGAAGCCTGGTGTTAAGTTATTTCAGCAGCAACTACGAAGAATGCATCCTACACTCGAGCCCTTAATACAGAAAGAGTTAAAGAAGTTGTTGGATGCAGAGATCATTTTTAAAGTCCGACATTCTGAATGGGTCGCTAACTTAGTTCCCGTACGAAATAAGTCGGGAGAGATAAGGTTATGTGTGGATTTTCGAAACTTGAACAAAGCTTTCGATAAAGACAACTACCCTGTGCCTCCAATGGAGCAAATCTTACAGATGGTGTCAGGATCTAAACTTTTCTCTCTACTAGACGGTTTCTCTAGATATAATCAAGTACTAGTAGCAAAAGAAGACCGACTTAAACCAGTTTCCGTACAAAGTGGGGAACCTTTTCTTATCGCAGGATGCCATTCGGCTTGATAAACGCAAGAGCTACTTTTCAACGAGCCATGGAAATTGCTTTTCGAGGATTAGGCGGTCATTGTGTTGTGGTTTATCTAGATGATGTGACAGTTTTCTCAAAGAAGAGAGAAGACCATGTTTTCAACTTGAAGCAGATCTTTGATCGCTGCAGGAAGTATGGTATTTCTTTAAATCCCAAGAAAAGTGTTTTCACAGTTTTGGAAGGTAAGCTTTTGGGTCATATCATTTCAAAAAAGGGAATCTCAATAGATCAAGAGAGAGTGCAAGCTATCAACAAGATTCCCATGCCCCACAACAAAAAATCTATGCAATCATTTATGGGCACCATTAATTTTGTTCGAAGGTTCGTTCCTGCTTCGCTCAGACTGTTAAACATTTGCAGCAAATGGTAAAGCAGAGTGTACAGTTCAAATGGATAGACTTGGAGAGAGTTTCATTTAAAGAAATCAAAGCTGCCACAGCTAATGCCCCTTCGTTAAGAAGTCCATACTTCGATAAGGATTTCATTATGTACACCTTTGCTTCAGATGACTCTCTCACATCTGTGCTCACACAAAAGGTAGAATCAGGAGACGAATACCCAATTTTCTTTATGAGCACTAGTCTGCAGAGCGTTGAACTGAACTACCCTGTTGTAGATAAGCAAGCATATGCAGTATTCAAATCAGTAAAGCATTTCAGGCCGTATATTCTAAAAAATAGAACTAAATTCGTAGTGCCTCACCCCGTTGTTATATCTCTCTTTGTTCAGAAGGAATTGGGGGAAAGGAGAGGAAACTAGGTCACTGCTCTCCAGGAGTATGACTTGGAATTCAAACCAACTACCATTATAAAAGGTCAAGGTTTATGCAAGCTGCTCACTGAAAATCCGGTTGATGAAGAGCTAGACTAGAGGAATGAAGACGAGCAAAATATGATTGAGGTATGCCCCATTTTCACTGCTCCTAAGTCTTGGTATAGGGACCTAGTGCACTATTTGCAGCAAGGATATTTGTCGGAGCACTAGAGTTCAAAGCAGAGAAGGGCACTCCGTCTGAAATCAGCAGCATATCAAATCATTGATGGAATTCTCTTTAGAAGGAATTATGATGGCATTTTTCTCAGATGTATGGAGAAAGAGGATGCTGAAAAGGTGGTTAAAGAATTACATGATGGCCCTGCTGGGGGACACTATTCCGGGGATACAACAGCTCACAAAATACTAAGAGCTGGATATTATTGGCCCACCGTATTCAGGGATACTCACGCCTATGCCAGGAATTGTGATGTATTCCAAAGAAGTGTTGGGAAATTGCCGAAAGCAGCAGGGCCTCTGCAACCATTCATTATCTCTGAGCCATTCGAGAAATGGGGCATAGATGTTATTGGAGAAATAAACCTGAATTCCTCGTTGCAGCATCGGTACATCCTGACGGCCACGGACTATTTTACGAGATGGGAGGAATCTTCTCCATTGTGCAAAGTTAATGAGGATGCAGTTATCCAGTTCGTAGAAGAGAACATCATAACCAAGTTTGGGGTTCCAATTTCCCTAGTTTTTTATAACGCGGCTTATTTTTCATCTTTAAAAATAAATGAGTTTGTTTATGAGAAAGGAATTAAATTACACTATTCAGCCAATTACTATCCCCAAGGAAATGGATTTGCTGAATCTACAAACAAGAACCTCATCCGAATTCTTAAGAAAACTGTTATTGAAAATCAGAGAAGTTGGCATATGGCCCTCCCAAATGCTTTATGGGAAAACAAAGTCACCCCCAAGAATGCCTTAGGAGTTTTACCGTACACCCTAGTCTATGGAAAAGAATCCATCCTTCCTCCAATAATATTACTTCCATCCGTACAATTATCCCAAGCCTCCCGAGGTTCCAGCAGCCAGGTCTTATAATCAAGAATCGATACCCTGCTGAAGCTTGAAGAGTCACGGCAGAAAGCCAAAGACCGATTCCACCAACACTAAGACATAGTCAAAAGATGGTTTGATAAACGGAAATCTGGCAAGAGAAGTTTCGAAGTGGATGACTTAGTTCTGAAATGGGACCATCCACATGATGGTAAGGGAATGCACACAAAGTTTCAACATTTATGGGTTGGCCCTTACCAAATTTCTGAAAATCTTGGCTCGTCAACGTATAAACTGAAATACTTGCAAGGAGAGGAATTCAATCTCCCTCTCAATGGCCTCGCTTTAAAGCAGTACTTCGCGTAGTCCTTTGAAGACTTTTGTACATAAATAAGCAATGTTGTTTCTTTTCTTGTTTTTTATGTTTTGTTGCTTTCTGTCGCTTTAAGTTAGTTTGGTTTGATTTGAGTTTTACCCTGTTCTCTGCTCAAGTTTTCTTTGTTCTTTCTTTAATAAAGCCTATCCCAACTCTTGCTTAGCGGTAAGACAGGGCTCTGGGAAAATCTCAAAATCTTGAAAGGTGGAAATCCACTTATAAAGAAAATGTATCTTTGTGACTTTGCTTTCACTGATTGGTTTCCAGGAATGAAGAGATCCTTTTTTCGGTTTGGTCAAAATAACCCTGTTTAAATAACTAAGATTTAGTATTTCCTTCTTACTATCTTGGGGCTCCATTCCCTCTAACATTAATGCCTGTCTCAGGAAGTTCACTATGATAGACCCATGGAAAGGAAGCATGTCTCACAGATGTATGGTATTTAAAATGATCCCATGCTACAAGTAAAATCCCAAAAAGCTTATATCAAAGAGTCTGTTTTCCAGAGATTCTCGCCTCAATTAAAGCATGGTTGAGAGAAGCAAAAGCATTCAAATTGAAGAAGCTGTTAAAATAAATCATCCCAGCAAGGTTCTTCTCCATCCATGAAGCATGATAATCAAATAAATCTCTCGCTCACACAAAAGGACATTATGGATTGAAGAACCTATATCAAATATTGAAAGTTGAAGAAATTTATTTACGGCAGAAGTCGTCAAATAAGAAGCATCCAAAAGGGATGCAAATAGCATGGGAATGAGGAACAAACGAATATGTCTGTGAGATGTTGTTACGATCCTGTGGAGTCCTGTATTAGTTGGCATCTGAAAGACATATTTTTAAAAATGAACTCCACACTCTGGCCCCGAGAGAGTTGTAAAGAAGTCTGCGTCAAAGTTACCTTTTCCCCAATGACCATTATGATAAGAGTGATCACTGCATTTACAAAAGCTGAACCATGAAGGCATTTTTTACACATGTACCCAGCAGTTTATAAGTTTTCTGACCATGGGAAGAGTTTGTTTCAGAGATCTGTGTTCACCAGCGAATTTCCAATTGTTGTTGTTGCAACATCCCCCCCCAAAAAAAAAAAATTTCAAATATTGGGGCCCCTCCTTTCTTTTTTGAAAGTTTTGCTTAGAAGTCAAGTCCCTTCCAAAAGGGCCTTTTCATACCTAGTTTTTCTAAGAGAGCAAGTTCTTTAAATGTTGTTTTTTCCTAAGTAAAACTCATATTTCCTAGCCTAAACAACGGCATGACTTGCTGAGTTGAGCCACAACGGTCGGTTTTTTTTTTAAAGTTTTTTTGCCTTCCCCGTTTCGGTGTAACTCATTGAGTCGTGCCGCAACAGACGGTGTTTGTGTTAAGTTGAAAAGTCTCTTGTTTCAGACGAACTTGCCCAGTTCCGCCACAACGGTCGGACGAACTCGACCAAACCTTCTGAAGCGCGGCCTTTTGAACCCTCTTGTTGTGGAAAAACTCATAAATCTAACCTGAAACAGGCGACGTTTTTGTTTAAGACTTAAGTGCCTCAATGTGTCTCGGCGAAACTCAGTAAGTTTCTTCGAAACCATCACCTGTAAACCGTGAGGGGCACTGATAAAATGAAAGAGACGGAAGCAATCGGCAGAACTCAAGCCTAGCCGCCGAAACGAAGCAGTGAGTGGCCAAGTTTTAATTGGATGTCAAACTCGTTGAAGCCCACCAACCCGTTGCACGAGTACTTGACCAATGCCGTCGATACTGGTCGCTCCAACTCGCCGAGTACTCCCGATTTCGACAGCTAAGAGTTAATGCCAAGCGACGCCGAAAATATACCGGTCCCCTTGCCATAACGACATTTTAATGCCCACACTTATGTGGCTATGTCAGGGTTAAATGCTCACATGTGCGAAAGTTTTATATATAGAAAGTGGGATTTTTGGGTGGTTTATTGTTGTTTTTTTATAATCTTTTCAAAACTCCGTTCGAGGTCGCTCCCACCATACAAGGACAGCTAGGTCTACAGTTCTGTCGACCACATCAAACCCAATCATTCGCTGCCAGGTAAGTAGACCTATCAAGCTCTTTCTATCATGTTTTCAGTGGTTAAAGCTTTTGTTATTTGCGTTAAAACTTTTCGACAGTCCTTCGCCATGGCCACCTTTA
Organism: Larix kaempferi; assembly: GCA_027924585.1. Taxonomy (NCBI): domain Eukaryota; kingdom Viridiplantae; phylum Streptophyta; class Pinopsida; order Pinales; family Pinaceae; genus Larix; species Larix kaempferi. The sequence continues at coordinate 30,658,027 of BSBM01001051.1, read as the reverse complement.
CCTGTGTTGGAGTTTTTCTTTCTCTGCACCCGGTTAGTCTTTCCCGAAGCCTTCTATGAAACCCCGCTAGACCCCTGTTCCCTATCCCAGTAAGCCGTTCAGCATGAAGTCGTGACGACCCAGCCGAGCCAAGGAAGTGGGGCGATACCCCGGTCGCAGCCACCCAAACCTTGTTGTTTTACTTGCGTTGTTTTCGACCCTATGTTTTAAACAGAAGAATCAAGCTCAGTAGCATCATAGTTTCACTCTCTCTTCAGTTAACCTTTTAAAGGAAGCTAGCTCTGTCATTTTGTTTTAGCAGAAAATAATGTTTTGTTTACCATATGCATTCTTAATTTGCTACTTGAAGTTTGTTTGAAACATAGTATCTTTTTCAAGGCAGTTTGCCAATGTTGTTTCACCCAACCTATGCTTGTTGTGTTGATAGATTTTGGTTCAAAGCTTGGTTATGCATTCTATTTTGATTATATATTCTAATCATTTATGGTTTTTACCAGGTTTAAGCACAATGCTGAAAGGAGGCAAGAGGAAGTCAAAGATGTCTGAGCCCGAGTCAGGTGGCGAAGCTGTTCTGGAAGCAAGGGTTGAAACACTATATGAGGATACCAAGCCAATTATGGGCATAGCCCCTGAATTCAAGTAGGGAGAGCTGCACCAAATGATAAGAGATCAAGATATTCCTGGATTAGTCCTGGAGGAAATGTACTTGTATCAAAACATCTGAAATTCGGGCATCACAAGAGTAGCCACGCGACCAGAGATATTCCATTGCTCGGAAGTCATCGGATGGATCCTAGCGCATGCTAACGCCCAATCCAGAGTTCTGTCTGACAGCATGCGTGAGGCTTTTGCCTCATTCCACCCAGCCCATATTTTGGCAACCTACAAGTTTCCCCATCCTCAAACACTGTTGAATGACGCTTGCCTCGAAAGCCTCAACATGGATAACTTGGAAATGGCCAGGAAGTTGTTGATCCCAGGCAAGCAGTTGAGGCTAAAGGAGAGTGGTGAGTATGAAGTCCAAGCACTAAGGCCTCCTTTCAGAATCATCGCCCTTATGCTAAGTAGAATCTTCGGCAGAGCTGATGGAACTATTTATAAACTGCATTGGATTCCTTTAATCCACTATGTAGCTTTCAAAGGCATAGTTTCCAATTGGGCAGACATCCTCTCATACAGTCTGTCGTCAGCCGTCGTCGCTGCCAAGGAAGGGTTGGGCCGAAAGAAATCAGAATTCTACATGTCATCATATCTAGTAGATTGTATTATGTCAAGGCATCATTTCACAAATTTAGGGTGCATTTGGAACAACACTGACACCCCAGTCTATACTGCTTATAAGATCCTGTGGGCCCATAACTACAAAATCCATTACAAGATCATATGTGAAGAGTTTATCATGCCTCTGTATGAATTGATGTTCAATAAAGAGACAAACTTCCTGTCTGAGAACGCCATGGAAGTCATGGAAAGTTATGATGATTTTTACCTATCAGAGAAAGGCACCTACATAAGGATGTATGGTAGTTCCAAGCCACCATCTCTCTTGCCCAGGTATGCAACCGAATATGTGGTCCTCAAAGAAGCTGTGAGGAAGATTTTTATAGATGGATTTGGAAGCTTCCTGAATAGATTGAAGAAGGATTCTTTCCCACCACTTCCTTTCTATGTTGGAGCATACAAGTTCTCTAAAGTCAAATCAGCTGAAACCTTTGTTGAGGAATTAAGAGATTTTCACTTTGGGGAGATGATCTTCACGAAGAATGACAGTCTTAACAAGGCTGCAAACCATTGTAGAGAAGTAAATACGCACTTTGAATATGCACACTACTATGATCAAGATGAAGAAGTTCTAAAAAGGGTCAGCAATATGACCGAACTCAGAAGGCGCCTTCGCCTCAAAAGTGGAGCTGGCTCTAGCTCCACTGCATCCCAAGTTGCAAAGGAAGCAGAGTTGCAAAGTGAAAGAGAGGAAGTCGAAGCTATGACGAAGGAGGAGCAAAGGCTCATGGAGGAGGTTGAAAGGTTCCAAATGGAAACAGCGGAAAGAGCGCAGAAGGAGCAGGTGGACAGGCTTCGAGATGAATAATTAGAGAAGATCAGAAAAGAAGAATCCGCCAAGCTGCAAGAAGAAAGAGAAGCAGTTGAAAAGCAGCTGAAGGCCAAGAAGAAGAGAGACAGCTAAAGGCCGAGGAAGAAGATAAATCCAAGAAGGATGCAGAGGAAAGAATCCTAAACATGCAGAACATGGAGATAGACTCGCCCCAAATGTCCCAGACCTTAACCGTGGAAGATGACTTCCCCATAGGATAACTTCCACTCGTCCCTTTTACCCCATCAAAGAGTCATACTGTGTCCCAATGGGACAAATTTGTTTTTGATAAGAAGATAAAATCCATTGTAGAAAGACAGAGACAAGGATGAAGAGACCCTTTCAACCAGACATCGTCACCAAGCGAGAAACCATTGTCATGCAAGGCACACAGAGTGTTCCAAAGCTTATGGCATCCACCACTGTAGTTGCTGCCAAGGCAAGCAAAGACAATGTCCACAAACTAGTGAATGATGTGGAATCAAGAAAGAAGAGAGCGCGCAAGTTGCAGCTTACTCTAGTAAAGGAACAGGCATATAGAGAGTTAATGGTAAAGAAATATGATGGCCTCTTATCAGAACAAAGAGAATTATCCAGTAAGTGTCAGCATCTAGAAGAAGAAAATGAAGCTTTAGCGGTTCAGATGATTATAGTAGAGGAGAGAAAATGATCTGGAATCCAGTACCATTCAACTGGAAGAAGCGAAAGAGCTGATGACATAGCACTTAGAGCTAGCAAACAGCAAGGCAAATGATTTGATCCCCTTTCATGAGCAGTCCTGTGACATACTAAAGAAGATACATGAGTCACAAGAACTCATTACTGAAGAAGTTTGCATAATGAAGGCGATGGTTTCCAGGATGAAAGAAATTAATTCTGAAGCCAATAGGATCAGGAAGAAATATGCACATGTAAAGGAAGACATTGAGAAGCATATTGAATGGAGAGAAGGGAAGTCAGGATTCCCCAAACACCTCCCTCTCAAATCCGTGGCAGGTTTTAAATCAAATGTAGGCTTTATGGAGTTCTGCAAGAATTGTGGTGTGAAGTTAAACTCTGTAATCCAAAACACCATTGAGAAATGCAGTAGTCTCTATCTTAAACTCCAGACAACTCATGTAAGGTGTCAAATGGTGATTCCCCAAACTCTAGAAGACTTTCCGGACAAAGACCAACGCCTGATTGAGTTTGAGAATGAGCTAAGCACAAAGATAGAATATGTGAAGAGGATAGACTTGTTAACAGCAGATGACCTTCACCAGTGCATCGAGCAACCCTCCATTCACGCCCACCTTCTTGAAGAGGTCCTCCAGACTGCAGTAGCAGAGGTGCAAAGCATTGAAGCAAAGTTAGCCAAGCATGAGATTTCCCTGGAGTTCATGCTCCCTGCCCCTTCCAACACCATTGTAAGAGAAACAGGCATATGGCTCAACTATATAGAAGAGGTGGACAAACCAGCTGAGGTGGAAGCACCAGTTGTACTAGAATATCCAGCCGGGAACTGATTTGGTTTTACATGACTGACTAAATAGAAGCTAGGGACGATTTTGCCTCTTTAACTCAGTCGTGATATTAAAGACAGTTGGATTTTCTTTTCTATTGTAAAACATTTGGGAATTATTCTAATTTTTGTAAAGGGCACTAAAGGACAAATTAAAAGATTCCTTGGGATTAGGGTACACGTAGGAGCTCTTGGAGCATTTTGTAAAGCTATGTATAGATGAATAGAGAATAGTAGAAAGGAATTTTTGCAGGTGAAAGGACAAATTTTGTCTTGTACGTGAATTATTTTGCTGCATTTATAAAAGAGACTCCATTTTGCCTGGAAAGGACATTGCGTTTTTGCCTGAAGATGTGTTAAATGCCTGCTGGATTATTTCCGCATCATTTAAACATTTATTGTGAGATCATTCCTTGATGTTCTGAATTATTTCTTTGTGATGAATGTTCTCATATTTTTTCTGTGCAAAGATGTATATCTTAAATGAGTAATGGGATGCTTCAATTCAATCAAAGCTATCTTTGATATCTTTTATCTCCTACTGGAAATGCATCTTTATGATTAAATAGTTGTCTGTGAGTTCTTTAGGTGTTTCTTTCAGTGTATTACTCATACCTTCAGTTTGCTCCTTGCAAGGATAGATTAATTTGCTTAAATAGTTGTAGAATAGATTTGTTTAATTGCATGCTCTTAGTTAAAAGCACTTGCATATCATCTTTAAAATAAAATACATAAACGGTGGATCAAGCCACAACCGGTGAAAAGAAAACAAATCTTTAAACCTTATAAGGTAGTCAGGCCGTTAACTGAACGGATTCCCCACACCAAACAGTGAGCGAACTAATTAGGCTTGCTTACCAGGGAGAATCCCTTGCTGATTGATGCTACGATTTTCGAGGCATCAACAAGTCTACAATAGGCTCCCAGGCATGCGTGGCCATCGTGAACATGTCCACAATGGCCATGTGCACGTTTGGTATCTGAAGGAACCCAATTCCGCTCGTCGATTTGTGTTCCGTGCCCCCGGAGCAAATACTCAAAGTGTCCCTCAATGGCCACGGGGCGCCTGACCAAAATGCCCATAACACCAAAATCATGACTCCGATCACGAAGCTGTCGATTCCGGTGGATTTGAGAAGCCGGTTTCTAGCTTAGGGACCCCTAACATCATGCCTCCAACGCCCTAAAACGGTGCTATTGTGCCATCTCTGGAACTAGGGTTTTTCTCAGTGAAGGCCATTCCAATCTTGCTCAAGGGGGTTAATTCTCATTTGAAGGCTCTCGGTCATGCGTGGCCATCATGAACACATCCACTATGGCCATGTGCACGTGTGGGAGCTGAAGGAAGCCAAGTTTGCTTGCCGGTTTGGGTTCCGTGCCCCCGAAGCAAATCCTCAAAGTATCCCTGAATGTCCACGGGGTGCTTGACCAAAATTCCCATAGCACCAAAACCGTAACTCCGATAGTGAAGCTGTCTATTCCAGTGGATTCGGGACATCGGGTTCTAACTGGGGTACCCCCCACACCGTGCCTCCAAATCCCATAAATGGTGCTATTTTGCCATCTTCGGAACTAGGGTTTTGTTTAGTGAAGGCCATTCCAATTTTGCAAAAGGGGGCCAATAAGCTAGATTAGGTTCTATAGGGATAGATTAGGTCTCTGGGGCTAGGTTACGTATTTAGGGATATATAATTATTCTATATTAGGTCTCCAGGGTTGTAGGTCCACATTAGGATTTCCAGGGATAGATTTTTTTTGTCTGTTTCTAGGGCTAGATCAGGGTCTATAAGCTAGATTAGGTTCTATCAAGCTAGATTAGGTCTTTGGGCCTAGGTTACATCTCTAGGTCTAGATAAGTATTCTAGATTAGCTCTCCAAGGTTGTAGGTCCACATTAGTATTTCTAGGGATACATTTTTTTTGTCTGGTTTCTAGGGCTAGATCAGGGTCTTTAAGCTATATTAGGTTCTATTTCTTAGAAGGAACATGTAGATCTAGCTTCCAACCCATATAGTGTGATTCTGAGATATTTCAGTTTGTTAGTATTTCCTCTTGTGATCAGGGTGAATGTCATCATTATTGATCTAATGTCTTAGGATCATGTAGAGGTGATTGTACCGCCCAATATATTTATATCATTTGTTTATTTCGTCCATGAGACTTCTAATTATATAGCGTAGGATAGGTGTGATGATGAGATTGACTTCATACATGCACGTTCTACTTATTCATTAGATAGGTGTGATGCCTTAATAGAGGACGTTGTTGAGGGTGATTCAAGAGCCGCAGATAATGTGAGTATTCTAAATTATAGATCCATGGATTATCCTGTGAATGGTTTGAGATCGATTGTATAAACCATTGAAGAAGTAGGTGTTGATTCTTGTGTACAAATCATCACGGACAATGCACCTGTTTGCAAGCCTGCTGGCAGGATTGTGGAAGCTAAATATCCACATGTATGTTAATTTTGTACACCTTCCATTTGAGTTATTAGTGTTTTGGAGTCATTTATACATGCTTTTATTTCTCTTACAAGTTATTTGGACACCTTGCATTGTCCATACCTTGAATTTAGCAATGAAATCCATTGCTTTAGATGTGACATGGATTGGAAACCTTATTGAGCATGCACACCATATCCGTAACTTTGTACAAAACCACATAAATGCCCTCACCATCTACAAAGAGTACACACAGCTTTCATTGTTGAAGATTGCAGATACTCGATTTGCTTCCTCGTTCATCATGCTCACGAGGTGGAGGAGGAGGAGGAGGAGGATGATTAGGGAAGTGATGAGTTTGTTGATTCAGGCATGGAGGAGGACTATTGACATATGGGATTCTTCCATCTTGATCCACCCCTTTTTGTATTTGCTATTAGTCTATTTGGCATTTTCCAATGCCCAGTGGCATTCCAACATCTATGTAAAACATTTTGATTTTGATGACTTAATGAGAAATATGGTTCCGACATCTTGAGCTATCACCCAATGCCTATCAAATTTCAATGCATCTATGTGTCTCATTGTGATTTGTGAATGACAAATGTGTACTCATTAATGTGTATTGATTCTAATTTCTATTGAATATTTGTAAATGTTCTAATATAAGATGAGTTTTCAATCTTGTTTATGCATGTGAATTTTTCCTAAAGAGATGGAAACTTGAATTGGAGTGATTCATGTAAAACATATAATGGTGTAAAACCTCAATGTATTGTAATAGTAACTTAAACATAACTCAAACATCAAATAAACGATATAAGATAACAATATCAAATAAACTATCTAACATGAATAACATTAGACGTGCATGAATAAACAATCACATGACTATACTATGTACTTCAATCAATTAGGCCTTCTGGATCCTCTCTGTTTTTTATTGTCTCAAACAACCTCTCGTGCTATGCATGAGGTAGTAAGTAGCGTACCTTGTTTGATGACTTCGTTGACATTGTTTGTAGTTGGATGTGTGTACCAACGATCAAGTGCGTAAAGTGATACACCCGTGAACATGGTCTTTAATCCATGTATGTGTAGCCATTGCTCTTTGGTCCCTTTCCATCTACTGTAAGATATTCTCCCTAAACAACCATCGAGCCAATCGGAAAGGTAATACCTTCACTATCGGTTAATGATGCGAGGAGGGTTTGCTTCCCCTGGATGCATCATGCCAACCAATAATTCGTGCCAATTTCACTATCTGTCAGGGCGACAACTATGTAGATGTGTCCTGCAAATATGCATTTTACAGTCATATTCCAACAAGTAGTGGTTTGATAAATTGGATAATTAAAAAAAAGGAGGGAACTGGGATATGAATGCATAAATGTTTACCTAGATGTACAAGATCAAATATATGATCATATTCATTCGAAATAGAAGACTAGACTTCCTCTAACTAGATTGTTTCAACAACAGGATGTGGGTCCACTACAAGTGATACATGATCCCATTCATCAACCCAATCCATTGATTCACACTCATCCCACTCACAACTGCTGCAAGGCCCACAAAAGAAAGCAAGTTTCTGTGTCCATATTTCAAATAAGGGGTTGTTTGAGATTCAAACCGAATTAAATCCACGAGTGCCTTGTACAATACTACAACTATAAGAACGTGATCGATCTATATCAACCACATGCCAGAAATTTCTGACAACATGTTCTCTACCTGTTGGACTATGTTGCTCCATGGTTCGATCTGACATTTTTGTAGAGCACCATTGAACTATGGATTATGCAAACCGAATATGATGGTTTGTCATGCACCTCATCTCCTCCCTTCGTAGGGAATTTTTGAGACATGCTCCAGCCCCATCATGCTCTCCCTTTCCATGCTTGGTCTCAAAATAGTTCCATATATGTAGCACATCATAAGTCTTGTGAAAAATACTCAACCACTGGAATGCATGTGCATTTTTGAACTGGTCTGCACAACCATTCGACCATATCCAATGTTGATCCATCTGTATACCTCTCTCCTTCAGTTGATCATAGAAAATTATGAAGCAATGCTGCACATAATGCAAGTCGTGGCACCTGTCAGCACTGATGTAGAAGTTGGTCTCTTTCAATATTATCCTCATGTCATTGTTGCTCTCTGGCACATTCCTATACGTTATATGGACCATTATGCTAACTTGGCTTGAATGGTAGTATTGAATTTGAATCTCATTATGTGGCTGCAGGGTGTAGTTTTCAGCAAAGTCCACAACCAACAATATTGTGCCAATGGGAAAGGTGTCTATGCAATGTCTGTACTGTTCATCCTGCCATCATGCTACATGGACATGTTGTACATACTTCTCATTCTTTTGGTAGAATTCATTCATGAAATCACAAATTTGTACCTGGTGCCACAAAACCAGGGGCATTAATACAATGTGACATTTGCAATCTAAATATATATGTATAAATTCAACGTGTACAGTATGAAAGTGTGCAAACTTAGATTACCTGTGACTTCACCAATGCAATTTTTTTGCTTTCCTTCGCACTATCTACTTGATATTATGTTATGTACTTGAAGTTATGCATTTCTACTAACATCCTCCCAAATTCGTGCTCCTCGATTTCATGGATGCAGGGGCTCAATAATGCAAATCCACTGCACCTGGAACATGTCCCATATAAACATGATCTTTTATAATATTTTTGTCCTTCAGGTCTTGGACACATTATGCTATGTATAAATTCTCTGGATGCATTCGGTGGTTGTAACGATGGGAAGTCCTGCACAATGTTAGTATGCAAATCACAAAATATATGTCTATATGTATCATAATAGTACTCAAATTCTACATGGTATCTACAACAACATGTGTTGCGATCAATGCAAATTCTAACATACCAGGGTTGGCATTTTTCAAAGGACCTTTGGCCCAAGTTCAATTGTGTGTGCTCATTCTTTAACCTCTCATAGAGTTTCGTTTTTTCCGTGTCAAGGAAGTGCTTGACATGGGGTTCACACCCCTTAACACCTTTTCTCAAGTTTAACACATCTCTCTGATTCGATGATGGTCTAGCGTTATCATGCCAAAACTTTTGTACTAGTTATTTGACAGCATCAATAAGCTTCATGTCTGAATGAGGTAACCTACTAACAAAGGCCCAACAATATTTTTGGCTTGGGGTCTCAAGTTTTTCTCTAATAGAAGAATACTTTTGAAGAGTCTTTCTATCTACTTTAAATATTTTACATATGTGTGATAACAGGCGACGTTGCCTTGTGGATTTGTCTACAATAGATTTTGACAGTACATGACGGGCCGCATTAAAATATTTTGTACGATAAGTTTTTCCAATCAAATTAAATGCAAATTGTAGATTTCTAACAACATGATTGTTGGCCTTTGAACTTCTAACTACCTTTATGCCTAAAATTCTCCTAACATGAGCTAGACAATGTGATTTTAACAAAGCCAAAAACAATTTACATTTTGCTGCAACGGTTTTGGATTCAAAAAATTCTTTGATTATCCTGCTACAATGGAAATCAATAGTGTGTTTGGTCAACTTACCTTCAGTCCTGAAAAGGAACTTTCATCCACATGAATACATCTGGGAGTTCTTCTCCGTCCGCTTGATAGTCGAGGAAAGGGATTCGGAATGGAAGTACGAGTCTCGTCACCAGTTTGTTGTGTCCCTTCGTTCACAATTTGGTCCTCAAGGGAGTGTGTTCGACATGTGTGTGCTATTCTTGGGGAGGTTTCCAATTAACAACTTGTTCAACATCCATCCCTTCATACTCAGCATCAACCAATATTTGATTGACTTCAACCACTTCGTCATTGCTTGTTGATGGATCTAAGGCACTAACATTTTGATGTCTATGGTTTTCCATGTACAACCTGGCCTTTTCTCTTATCTCATGGGCCTTTTTAGGGGGAGGCTCCTTCCTTCTAGAATTTCTTTTATTATTACATATGTTTCCCATCTTCAATATGTTTTTTTACAAAACAAAAATATCACCCCTGCAAGAATAAATAACAAATAAGATATTATTTTTCAATTATGAAATGAGGAAACTCGATGTGCATGATTATTAAAACTCAATGTAGCAATTGATTATGTACAACAACATCTAGTGGGAATGTTTTCATATAATCTTAAAAGCTATTGAGAATGCCCTAGATATAACAACAACATCACCTCTACGACCTCAATTTGAGATGTTTTCTTGTCATCTTGAAACAATGTACAATGAGCCCCTTTTTGGTAGCTTGGCACTTGGCCCATGTTTTTTTTACAATAGTTTTTGTTAGTAGATGGTATTGGATGGTGGTATGGGATGTTAGTAGGAGCACATTTCCTACAAAAGGAGAATCTCCTACTCACTTCATTTTCATGTTTTGGATGAGGGAAAATAGCCCCAAAAGATTAAGAGTTTGATTCTTTAGGTGTTTGTGTGAGTTGTTGTAGTGAAATCATGAGGAATTCAACAAATGTTTGTGTATTGGATGGAGATACGTGATTATGAAATTTTATTGGTGGTGATGCAAGTAAGTTTTTTTTATTATCTATATGAAAGGTTGAAAGCATTGCGTGGTGCATGTTGTAGTTTTTTTGTGGTAAGATGTTTTTATTGTCTATGTTGAAGATTAAGAAGACTTAAATACATTTATCATACAATTCATGAGGAAAAACTAAAATAGATACAATTCAAACAGAGTGAATGAAGACTAAAATACATTTCACAAGAAAAAATTGTCACCATACCTCAAGGATTAGGATTTCTCTTTGCTTGAAATGTAAAATGGTCTTTTGATGTATCTACTATATGTAAGAAGAGTTCAAGTGTGTCCAAGCAGCATGAGAATTCAATCCAAGGATCCAAATAGATTCTATCTGGTGTGTATTCAATCCAAAGAGACAAATAGAGTCCAACTGGTGTGTATTCAATCCAATTTGTCAAAGAAACACCAAAAGGTGTGTGAATTCAATCCAAAATTCAAGTGATTGTCGAACTGTACGTGAAAAGAGTGAAAAAATCCGATTCATGAGAGAGAAAATGCGGGAGAAGAGCGCGGGTTATTTTCTAAATTTTATGTTTAGCAGGGGGGCACACGCGCTCCTAGCGCGTGTGTGCCCCTGCCGAACGTTGTTATGTTTGGTGGGTAACGTTTAGTTCATTTATTGCCCAATAAATCTCTATATGTCGGTTTATTCCTAGATCCCCTCCCCCTTAAAGGCCTTTAGGCCCTCTTCTAAACCATAATCCCTAAGTGCATAAGTGCTTCTAGGTGTTTAGGGGTTTTGGGGTTAGGGTTATAAGGATTGTATAAGGTTATATAAAAATAAAAATCTACCAATATTAAAATGTGAATTATGAATGGTTAAAATTATACGAGCTATGCAAAATTGAATGTACAAATTATCATGGAAATTGAACACATAAAGAAACCAAGATAACTTGAAATACATATTCAAAAGTTGATTTCTATCAACCACACAACCTGGCCAATATGAATCTTTATACCCACATATCTTAGGGTATTTGTTAATTATAATGTACCATGCCTTGGGTTCCTTCTTTAGGCCATATATAGCCTTCTTTAGTGTGCAAACAAGATGCTCCTACCTTGGAACTTGAAAAACTTGTGGTTGATATGTGTACACCTGTTCCTCCAAATCTACATTTAGGAAGGCATTTTCCATATCCATTTGATCGACATTCCAACTAAATTGTGCTACCGTGGATATAATTAATTGAACTATGCCCATATTTTACATAGGAGAAAAGGTCTCTTCGTAGTCGATGCCCTCTCACTTAGAGAACCCTTTTGCAACCAATTGTTCCTTATGCTTGTCAAGTGTGCCATTTGCTTTTTGCTTGACTTTGCACACTCATTCGCAACCAATGGGTCTCTTCCCTAGTATAAGCTCTATGAGATTTCAAGTTTGATTTTTCATTTGAATCTCATGTTTGGTTTCCATGGCCTTGCATTCAATTTTCCTTATTCCCTCCTCAAACACCTATGGCTCATTAAATCCATGAACATTGGCCATGAAAACAAATTTTACCATGTTTGTTTTATGTTTTCTCTTGCCCCTTAATGATATTCCCTTAATCATTTCTCCCACCCGAATATCTATAATGACTTGTTGAACCACCACTATGGCCTCTTCTTGGGGCCTTCCTCGTCGAAATCAGTGTTGTCACCATGACTTGTCTTACCTCTTCCTGTTTCATACGAATGGTCATTTGCATTGTCTGCATCATAAATTATCATAGACTTCACATCCTCAAAATATTTCCCCATTTTGGGCGGAGCTTCTTGAATCTTGACACTTGTATCCTTCACCACAACTGGTTTCTCCATGGTATTTTTGAAATCTAAAGAAGCTTTGAAAGGTTGAACTTCTTCATCAACTATGACATATCTCCTTGTCCCAAAACCTATTTGGAACAGACATGTTCTACATATTACACATGGTCATCTATTTAATAGCATGGTTCCACCTCTCAACCACACCATTCTATTATGGACCATAGGGTGTAGTGAACCGTATTTTTGTTTGATGCTTATTGCAAATGTTATCGAATTATTTGGAACAAAATTCTTTGTTATCATCAAACACGAGTGCTGAGGTGACATCCTAACTCTTTTTTCTTGAAACTTTTGAAATTCATTAAACACATTAACTTTCAATTTCATAAAATACACCCACATTTTCCTATTGTAGTCCTCAACAAAAACAAGGAAATACATGCACATTTTCCTACTATAGTCGTCAATAAAAAGAAAGAAATACCAGACACTAGTGTTGTATTCCATGGTCATTAGTCCAAAAATGTTTACATGAACCTATTAAATGACTATGTTTTCTCCCCAGACTTGTCCTTCCTCAAATGGTGCTCTATGTTGCTTTCTCGTCTAACAAGCTCCAAAAACACCCTATATTTGTGCTTGGATATCATGAAGTCCTTCTACCATATTACCTCAAGCCATATGAGAAAGGTAGGTTAAGATTAGGTTCCCATATAATCGATGTCAAAGAGTACTTATATTTGATGTACTTCTGCTTACCATTGCATGCTCTGTGACCTGTCCAATGTTGAATAGTATAAACAATCCATGATTGTCCACACCAAGAGCTATAGTCTTGTTGGTATCCTTGTCAACTAAGTAGCATTTATGTTTCCTAAATTTCACATCTAGGTGGGGTTAACACCTTATAGTCTGACTTATCAAGGGTAGAATAATCTACATGCCTAATACATAATACACATTGAGGAAAATCAAGTTCCCCATGACCCATCCTTAGTGCTCATAACCTTCTAATAGTGAGATATCACCACTCATAGGCCAAATGTACTACATAGAGGTCATATGTGGTAGTTCAAGGGATTATTGGTTTCCCTTGAGCTTCAAAAGTTATATTTTAGGCCTAATTTCAATGTCTAATTCCTTTACATTGGTTTATGGCTCAAGACCTATACATAGTTCTCAAGCAAATATGATCATTTGAAGGTGAAGTATCTGCTTGCAATGTCATATGTGTTTATTGCACCGAGATTATCGAGGTGCTTACAACTTAGTATGGGGGAGATTTGTAATGTAATGTAGCGTAATGACATCACGTTACGTACCCAAAAGAAGAAGTAATTAAAAAAACTTATGTCGGCTCATAAAATAAAAAGTGAAAACCAATTAAAAAATCCATATCTGCTCATAAAATAAAAATTTAAAACCAAATAAAAAATAATTAAAAAAACAAGACCTCGAGAAATTGGATGCCTCTCAGTGCTTGATAGATACGCGTTTAGGATGGATCTATGTTGGTTCAAGAAAACAATCATATGCTAATGATACCATGATGGCATAGTCATCCTCAATAGGAAACCTTGTTATCCCTAAATGGATGTAACAATCCTTTCAGTCCCGAGATTCAAATCTCCTCCCATGACCATGTCCAAACCCCCAATTCCAAAGACTTGGATACATAGTTCCATGGAATCATGGATATCCCTGCAAAGTCATACATGGTGCTTTGAGACAATTTTCATGGCTTTGGATGCCTCAGTGGTTTCTTTACGGCCAAATGCATGGTATTTTTCCCTCAAATGTCATTCCCAAGGCCTTGAGACACATACATATTTCTCCAAACCAGCTAATTGTGCCAACATCCCTAATCACAAGCCATTGGCACACTCAAGAATCCATGTGTGGTTGGTTGAGGAAACCTTTTTAGTCTTTGATGGCTAGAAGACTTCTTCAAGGCCCAAGGTTTTGGTATCCTCCAATAAGCATGACGAAGGCCCCAAGACATAAATATAGAGCATCATGAATACCATTGACAAACTCATGTGTTGTGCTTTGAATCAGTTTTCATGGATCTAGATGCCTTAATGCTTTATTTAAGGATAAAGTCAAAGTATTCTTCCCTAGAGCATCATCCTAAAGGCCCCGAGACATGTACATACTACTTAAAAATATTGAATGGCACTAATATCTTCAATCATAGAGTAATGATACCCTCAAGATGTCACACGTGGTTGGTGGATGAAATATTCTTATCCTTGGATGGCTAGAAGATTCATTTAGGTCCATAGGATCAACTCTCCTCCCTTGACTATGTCCAAGGTCCTAAGGCCCTAAGAAATAGATACATATTTCCACATATATCCCTATGAGGTAATGCATGGTTTCTCGAGGAATTTCTCATGGCTTTGGATGTCTCAATGGTTTATTTAGGGCCAAATGCATGGTATTCTTCCCTGGAAAACCATTTCCAAGGCCCTAAGACATGTAGATACTAAGTTCAAAACCATATAATGGCACTTCCATCCTCAATCATAGGACAATTATACCTCAAAAGGCCATGTGTAGTTGGTGGAGGTAACCTTCTTAGCCCTAGATGGATATAAGATTCCTTTAAGGCCCAAGTCTTAGGTCTCCTCCCTTGACCATGTCCAATGCCCTAAGTCCCCAAGACTTGGAGACATCTAGCACAATGGATACCCCTGTAAAGTCTCGTTTGACCCAGTTTTAGACATTGTTCATGGCTTGGATGTCTAAATGGTTTCTTTGTGGCCAAAGGCACGATATTCTTCCATAAAACATCATTCCAAAAGCCTTGATTAGGCACATACATATTACTCAAAACCACTTCATGGTATCGACATCCTTAATCATAAGCCAATGATACCATTAAGAGGTCATGTGTGGTTAGTAGAGGAAATAATCATAGCTCCTTCTGGATAGAATATTCCTTTAGGGCCCAAGGTTCAGGTCTCTCTCTCTCTAACTATATCTCTAAACTGGCTTTGGATTATAGGTTTTAAGGGTTGGGTGTTTGATGATAGAGTTTAGGGTTAATGAGAATTAGAGGTTATAAGTGTTAGGGGTTCATTTTTATTTGACTAGACACTTTAGAGGTTAGGATTACGTGGTAAGGATTATAGGGGTTAAGGGATATATATCATTATGTGTTAGTATTTAGGAGTTTTAGGGGCTATAGTAGTTTAGGATTATAGTGGTCCAAGAGTTATGATGGTTAGTTGTACTAGGGACTAGGGATTGCAGTGGCTAGGGACTAATGGTCAAAGGTTTGGGTATTGAGATACAGGGTTCATGGATTTATGGTTACAAGGATGAAGATTTATATGTACATGAGGATAATGCGAGTTAGTGATTTTGTGTAATAATATATCTCCTAACCCTTGTGGTGAAGGAGAGAAGAGAGGGGTGAGGGAGGGATTGGGTAGAGTGGAAGAGAGGGGGGAGGATTGGGTGGATAAGAAGAGAGGGGGGATGGGGTTATAGAGATGGAGGGGGGGGTTAGGGAGAGATAGATAAAAATTAAGGTGTAAAACATAACGTGTGCGCGCATCTACATGTGCAAGCACAGCAATGCATGTGCGCCTCTGTGCATGTGCGCCTCTACGCGTGCGCACAAATGCGTGCACGCGTGATTGGATTCAAATTGTTTTTTGCGCCCTTGCAATTTTGGTATTAGCTTCGGATTGCCAGACCTTGAGGCTCGGTGTGATTTATGGCAAAACACACCAATTTCTGTAACTTCATGATTTTCACACTTAGTTCCACATATGCTCCACTTGTGCACTATTGATGAAATTGCACACACTTATCGAGCTCTGTGTGCAGATTCTAACTATATATTTTTTGAATAGATATGTTATTGTTTTCTATTTTTAATTCATTTTTAACTGCACTCATGTCAAATTTGTAAAAAACATAGGTCGTTTATTTGGCCTATAACTTTTGATTGGCTTACATATTTCGAAAACGGAAAACAACCCGCACAAGAGTACAAGAATACCTACAAGCTAAAAAAAAAATTGATTGATTATTTTCAGACCATGATATGCTGGACCAACACTCGACCGTGACCTTTTAAGGCTTCACTGACTTTCGTAATTCAAAAAAAAATATAAAATTAACTTTTAAAATTTTGGAAAAATATCCCTGCACAAGATTGGTCTAATGCCTATGCCTCTACATATTTTTTTCCTCGTAAATTGACAATTTACATAACAAACTGGTGGACCAACACAAACATGCGCATTATGTTTTAGAGAAAAAATAACATACCAATCTTAAAATAATGAAATTTTGGGGTGTTTATACCACTTTTCTATAAATAAAAGTTATATATTTCGGAAGGTGATCCGTTTTTCTAAGTTTCATGTTTTTACACCTAATTCTAAAAAGTTTTGTAGGTACCTCTAATAATTCATTTTAATGATAAGATTTATGTTTTTCCAGCATGTCATTGTAACTAACGTGTCATAAGTGGGTATCATTACCTTGCACCATCCCAAGAACTATTTAAATTTGCGGATTTCACACAGTTCTTTGGTGTCTTTGTTCAATAAAAAATCGGTCTCTCAAGGCGAATTCAATGTGATTTCAATGGAGACAGAATGTGGGAGAGGCATCTACCTGCAGACATGGGAAAATTTGGTCTGTTGGATGAAGGTGAACTCCTCGTCACTAGCTTGTGGTCTCCTTCGAATCTCGACAGGTCGTTGTTGCAGAGGAAAAACGATTTGGAGTGTGAGCAGGCGGGAGGGCACACTTGCAATTTTAAAAAAGTAATTCAAATCGAGTGGGAGGTTGAAATATGGGCTTGTAATTTTCAAATATTAAAGCATCTTGTTATTTGGTTTAAATCTTAATCTTCTTGATTTTTTATAACTTTAGGTAGTAGTAACAACTTGTAGATCTTAAATTATCATTAGAAATTAACCTTTGATTGAAAATATTTTAATGAATTTCCCAAGGTAGGGATTATAATTCCCCTATATAAGCACCATCCATATTGTTATCATTTGCATTGAATTGTCTTTCTTTCTTCAATAGTGCTTGTAATGGTCACATAGAAGAAGCAACAATGCCCTTGTGAGACTATTACCAATATGGTAGGACTTATGTTCTTACAAGATAATGTCAAAGAATAAGGTAATGTATGACTTATGTGCAAAGAATAAGGTAACGTCCAAAGGAACAACTTCTAGTGATTGTTCATTCCATGGATGAAATGTTCATTGCAAACTAATTTAGAATACTACTATGGTCGAGGTAATTAAAAGGTCATGTATGCAAATTAATTATCCTTGTGTGTCGCGCATGGGGAAGCACTAATACTTACGAAGTTTTTTATGTGAAAGTCCATTGAAATTCAATCGCATGCTCATGGAACATGTATGCTGACAAATACGCTAAAATAAAAGTACCCTACAAATTTCGCCACCCCATAGTCCAGAAAGCACTTTCACAATAGTGTGTTTGAACTAATTTTTTTCCTAAGGGATCCTCTCCCTCAACGTGTGAATATTTTGCTGAAATTCAAAAGCATAACCGTGGTTGATGATAATCATGGCGGAGAGTGAGAGTGGTTGGTGAGTGTGTGCTTGGTGAGGTGATCCACTTGGATCAAAATTTGTTGGAACGTATAGCATTCTTACTTCATATGTTAGTGTATTTTGGCATGGTCTTCGACATGACCTACTCTACTCTAGATAACTAGTTTGACCACTCTTCATAGAAACCACTTGTAGGGGTTTTTCATGTTCCACTAGCACCACATTTTTAAATTCCATGTTAACTTTCCTCTTCTATTAAAGTACACACATCAACATTGTTTCCCTTTCATGAAATGCCACTATAACCATAATCAATTTTTTTGGTCCCACTTTTTACACTTTATTAGTAGTGCAAGAATTATCATTTCCTTCGGGGCTAAAAAAAATGCCTTGAACCACTACACAAAACCTTACAAGGATATATTTAATCTCTAAGCCAGGATATGGGTGTTATTAGAAACTTTCAAGAACTAGGTATGGCTCTTGGGGCCTTGGAAATGGTTGGAAGGAAACCATGACCATAAGCCCAAAAAGAAGCTTATAGGAATCCAGGGCCAGAAAAAAAAAACTCAAACCACCACACATGACCTCTTGAGGGGATACTTGTCCCTTTATTAGGGATATGGGTGCCATTAAAAGGTTTTTAGCACTATGTTGGGATTTGGGGCCCTAAACATAGTAGGGATGCAAAACATGGTTGTCTTTAAGCCATAAAGGTAGCTTCTTACGATCAAGGATCAAGAAATATGCCTCAAACCACCCCACATAGCCTCTTGAGGTGATTTTTAGCTTCCAAGTGGGGATCTAGGTTCCATTAGGATTTTTTGAATACTAGATATGTGTCTCAGGTCCCTAGACATGGTCGAGGGAGGAAACCTAGGCCTCAAGTCCTAACGAAAGTTTCTAAGCATTCAAGGCTAAGAAGAATACCTCAAACCATGACATGACACCTTATAAGGGTATCATTGGCCTTTGAGTGGTCATATGAATATGATTATGAGGTTTAATCACTAGTTATGTATTTTAGGTCCCCAGAAATGACCAAGGGGGAATCTTGGCATTACACCCTAAAGGAAGCTTCTAGGTATCTAAGGCCAAAAAGAATGCATTGAACCACCACAAATGGCCTTTTCAAAGTATCATTGGACATTGAGTGAGGATATATATGCCATTAGGATATTTTTAGCATTAAGTATGGGTCTCAAGGCCTTTGACATGGTTAAGCAAGGAAACTTAGGCCTTACTCCCTAACGGAAGCTCTTAGGAATTTAAGGGAAATACACATACCTTAAACCACTACAAATAGCCTATTGATGGTATATTTGACCTCCAGTGGATAAGTGGGTAGTATTGGGAGATTTTGAGTATCGATATTGATTTTTGGGCCTTAGACATGGTTAGTAGAGGAAACATGGGCCTTAGTCCCTGATGGGTGATTCTAGGAATCTAGGGCCAAGAATAACACCTTAAATCACCACATATGCCCCCCTAAGGGTACCTTTTGCCTATAGTGGAGATGTCAATGCTATTAGGAGTTTTTTAGCACTAGATATGTGTCTTAGAGCTATGTACATGGTTGAGAAATGAAAATTGGGACATAGGCCTAAGGAAAGCTTCTATCTATTTGGGTCCAATAACAACACCTTAAACCATCAAGCATGACCTCCCAAGGGTATCTTTGACCTCCTAGTGGGGATATGGGAATCCTTAGGAGGTTTTGAACACTATGTATGGGTTTAGAGGTGTCAAAAATAGTGCATATGGGAAACCTTACCCTTAGGCCCTAAAGGAAGCTTTTGGATATCCATGAACAAGACCACACATGGACTCCCAAGGGTATCTTTGGCCTTCAAGTGGGCATGTGGACATATTAGGAGTTTTTTAGATATTGGTATGGATCTTGGGGATCCTAGCATGATTAGGGTAAGAAACCTAAGCCTTATGCCCTAAAATAAGAGTCTGTGCATCTAGGGAAAATAATAACACCTCAAAACAAAACACATGACCTCCTAGGGTATCCTTGACTTCTAAGTGGGGATATGGATGTCGTTATAATTTTTTGAGTAATAGGCTTAGGTTTTCATACCTTGGATATGGTCAAAGGAGGAAAATTAGGCCTTAGGTACTAAACAATATCTTAGGCATCTAGGGATGAGAAAAACACCTTGAACCACCACATATGTCCTTCAGAGTGTATCTTTGGCCTCTAAGTGAGGGAATGGGTTCCATTAGGAATTTTGTATAATAATGTATGGCCTTACGGCCTTGGAAATAGTAGGGGGTGGGGGTGACCTAGGATTTAGGCTTAAAAGGAATATCTTAGGCATCCATGCAAACAATCACAATTTTAAACTACCACACATAACCTCCTAAGGGCATCCTTGGCCTTCGAGTGGGTATATGGGTGCCATTAGGAATTTTTGAGAACTAGGTATGGGTTTTAGGCCCCTAGACACAATGAGATGAGGAAACTTGGACCTCATTCCCTAAATGAAGTATATAAGAATCAAAATCCAACAACAAGACCTTGAACCACTACACATGGCCTCCCAATTATATCTTTGGACTTCAAATAGGGTATGCATGCCATTATGATTTTTTGAGCACTAATCATGGGTCATGGCTAGAGATGGTTGAGGGACTATAATAGGTCCTTGGTCCTAAAAGGAATATTCTAGATATCTAGGTCCAAGAACAACACCTTGAATCACTGCATGGCCTTCCAAGGCTATCATTCACCTTTGAGTGGGGATATGGGCATCATTAGGAAATGTTAAGCATTGAAATGGGTCTTGGGGGCCTTGAACATGGTTGAAGGCTCGCAAACATAGGGTGGATTCCCTAAAGGAATATTATAGTAATCTAGGGATAACAATGACACCTCAAACCACCACACATAACCTCCCTAAGGATTTTGATAAACCGGTGTAAGAAACAAATACCAACATAATCTAAAATAAAAGAATTCACAATGTCTCACACACATAATACACAAGAATTTACTTTGGAAACCTTAAAATAGGAAAACCAGCCTACCTACGAGTTTAGATCCACTCTATATCTCATTGTATTATCTTTTATGTTTACAACACAATATTATACTATCCAATAGCCCTAATCCAATAACCCATATTATATTACAACCCTAATTCCTTAACCATAATGAGTTTACAATAGATCAAAAAAGCATTGGCCAAAATATACCAAAACATACCAAAAATAGACCAATTTTTTTTCTTTTGAAGCCTACATCCCCGCACCATGTTTGCTATGAGAACCTATAAAGAGTACAACTCATGTCCAATATTTCCAAGAGGATCCATTATCTCCAAGTGGGCACATGAGCATCATTAGGAGCTTTTGAGTATTAGGTATGGGTCTTGATGCCTTGACCATGTTCAGGGGAGGGAAATCAAGCCTTAGGTCCCAAACACAACTTGTATGGCTTAAGGGTCATGAAAAACACCTTGAAACACCACCTAGGACCTGATATATATAATATATTTGGATTTTTATTGGGGTTGTAATGGGCATCATTATAAGGTTTTGAGCATCGAGGATGGGTCACAATTCCTTGGATATGGTCATGGAATAAGTCTCAGGCTTAGGCCCAAATTAAATCTTTTAGGCATACAAGGCCAAGAAGGATGCCTCAAACAACCACATATGTCCTATAGTTGGGATATGAGTGCCATTAGTGGGTTAATGGCACTAGTTATGGGTTTCATGACCTTGATCATTATTGGTGGATGAAACATAAGCCTTGGGCCATAAGGTAGATTCTATGGCTCAAGGATCATGGACATTACTTGAAGCATGGCCTCTCTATGGAATGTTTTGCATCCAAGTCGGGACATGGATACCACTAAAAGGTTTTGAGCAATAAAATTCGGTTGTGTAGCCCTTGTCATGATAGGTGGAGTAAACCCATAATTTAGTCCCAAAAGGAAGCACCCAAGATGGTTCTTGTGGCCTTAGGCATGGCCTAGGGAGGAATACCAATGGACTATCTATTGTAAAATTATTATTTGGACTATATGTGTCAAATGGGTGAAAACTGTTATTTTTGCATATAAGGTTTTGTTTCTATTTTATTTTCTTGTCTTTTATTGGTGTTCTCTAATCACTGGGACATACAAAGTAATACACCTATATGACCATTTGTGACATACATATCCCCAACTAAATCTCTTGTTTTATAAATCTTAGGTGACATCATTATTAATCTTATTGTTATCCATCTCAACATGGAAAGGTTTACAAATTTATTACATTTTTCCATAAATAGAGAAGTAAACTACCACTATAACATGATACAATTATGACATGAAATCATGTTGATGCAATTATGACATGAAATCATGTTCCTCATTAGTGATATTCTTATGCATAAAGAGAAAATTTATTAGTTAACTTCCATGCTGAAAGAGAAATCATTGCTACATGAACCCAATTGTTATATGTTAATGAAAGTAGAAACTTTCTCTGTGCAATATATATTTTATTCTCACAAAATAGAATATAAATCTAGTTGTGAACATCGACTTCAACCCCAAGATAGTAATGAAGTAACCCTAAATCAATAAGCTCAAAACCTATTTTAAGTTCCCACTTCACTTGGATTAAGGTGCATGAACTGGAGGGGAGCTATGGATGGCGGCTAGTGCTTGCTGCGATGGAGGGGATTATTGTGTAGCTTACTACAGGCGGCAGCAATGTCGTCATCCATGTCAGATGGGCTGCACGGTTATCAAGACGGTTTTTATTTTAGATTGATTATGGTTCTGCCCATAACCTATGGTTTATTTTTTATTACTATTTAAGTTTTTGCCCTAATTCCTTCCTCAGGAAGGTTTACTGTTTTACCTAGCATGGATCCGATTGACGAGGTGGACTATGAGAGTGACAGCTTACGGCATCAAGATATTTGGCGATCGCCACCTGGCGTTTTTAGGGATGTTTCTGTCGATGGGAGCTATGGGGTCTGTGGAGACGGCAGTTTTCGGCCGCTGGACATTTTTCCTATTCTTGGACTAAACCCTGCTTTGGATTATGTTTTCACGCCTGTGTTGGCGAAGAATTTGCTTTCCCCGCAATGGAATGGTTTAGACGAAGGTTTGGTGTCGGAGGAGAGAAGACACAACATTTGGGGAATCGAAGTCTACAACCCTTCCACTACTTCGCCTGATACATTGTGTTCGGAATTCGAAAATATTCAGGAGTTCCTTAACTCGTCGGGCGGTTCATTCATTGAATCTCCTGTTCAGGGTTTCATTGTCGAATCTTTGGGGAGATATGATAAGGAGGAGGGGATTTCCCCTTATACTTCTTATGGGGTTTTTGTAGCAGCTAACTTGGGCACTGTGGAACAATGGGGTTTCTCTAGTCTGTCCGTGGACTCTGTGCAGAAGGAATTTGCTCGTGAAGAGGATACTGCGAGGTCGAATCCATCATGTGCTCGAGCAAAGGTCAGGAGGAAATGGATCAAAAATTCCGGTAAGGCTCCGAATTACTCTTTAGGGGAAGATATTGGTTTTCAGCAGATTGTCGGTATGGTTAAATCGGTGTTGGTGGGAAGGGTTTATGGTAGGTTGGTGAGCCTTAAGTCGGTCATTCAGTGGGCATCTGGGGCCTGGTTTGGCCATTGCGGTTATGTTCCTCGTGTGGTGGCCCTTTCTGGGGGATGGTTCACCTTTCATTTCTCTTTGGATGCCCATGCTCAGTGGGCTTTAATTTTGAACTGGTCGATCCTCAAAGTGCATCTCTTGCTTAAGCCTTGGAACCCTTTATTTGATGCAAGCCGTGAACGGATGTACACCATCCCGCTCTGGGTACGTCTACCTGGGCTCCCATTACACTATTGTGCTGAGGAGCATTTCCGGAGGATTGGTAATCTGTTGGGCACCTATCTGGAAGAAGACTTTTCATTTGTGGCATCATCGATTCAAAAGGTAGCGAGAATACTGGTGAATATTAATGTAAGGGAAGGGTTGTATGATAGTATGGATCTGAGTTGGGGTCCATATACTTTTTCCCAAACCCTTGATTACGAAAATGTGTCGTTTCGTTGTAGACGCTATCATGAGTATGGCCATCCGGCTATTGAATGCACATTGCTGGTTCGAATGAAGTTTGGAAACTCTCTGAAGCATAGGATTGTGGAGAAGGTGGCATGTGTGGATCCGGAAGATGACACTTTGGGTCAGCCTGTGTTGGAACAGGATCATTTGGTGGTGCCTTTTGGTTTTTTGGAGGAAGATGGATTTTGGGGGGAGGATGGAATAGTGTCGGAATCAGCTTCTGTTGTAGTCTTAGAAGAGATTGAACACACCTCTCCCGTGGTTAGTGCTCCGGAGGGTCTTCAGCAAGCTCTTCTTCGATCACTAGATTTGGCAACTGGTACATCTTCTGCTCCCTGCTCTAATCCTTCCTTCAATTTCTTTTTTAAGAACTTATCTTTTCCGGGTATTGATTGGGTGGATGGATTTAAAAATTTACACATTTCCTCACATTTTTTGTCATCTTTCTCTGTTCCTCCATGTACTACTGTTTTACCCCCTAATGTTGAAACCCTCTTGTTGGATTTCCCCCCTGAGATTAATTCTGAAGATTCCCCAGTACTCCAGCCTGTTGTTCCACAGCCCTCCTCCCCTACGGGCTCCTCTGAGTCTGGCTATTTCCTCCGTTCAATGAACAAACCATCTGCTGGGGGGATTAGGAAAGAGAAGCCTAGATTGACGAAGATTAGAGGCCGAAAGTCTTACATTTAGCATGCTAAGACTCGAGCTTGCTCGGATCTTAGGAATGGTGTAATGTACCCACCTGCTGACCCGATGCAAGGAAGGGAACAGGACACTAAAATCTAGGCATTTCATAAGAATCGGCCCACTAATTAGAATCATAAGAATTTAAACATTGGTGTGCAGATACAAATTAGTCAATATGCACAGCGGAATTTAAATCTAATCCACACACACAATTCATGCCCATCCAGCATATCAAAACAGTCATCAAATTGATGCATTGCAGAAGTAAATACATAGACAGAAAACACTTATCTTCATTGTGCAATTGTCCCAAGCAACTAGCTATGTCGCTGCAACGTTCCACCCAGCCATAGGCTCTTTGACAGCTTATACTGAGTCCGTCCGAAGGCTACCCCCGAGATGGGCATGATTCTCACAAGGAAAGGGGACATTCACTCTCTCACAACCAATTAATCATTCCATCTGAGCCAAGCCAGTCCATAGCTGGGTTTATCAGGCTACAATTGAGCCATGGATGCTTATTCTCAAGCTCAAGCCAAAGCAATGAATACCCATACCCATACCCCAACATATTCTTTTCTCACACAGCAAGCACAAACATTGAGCATAGATACACATTTCCAGCAATGGAATTCACAAACAAGATGGCCATAGATTTTCCCCAAATCGTGGCTCACCCAAAACGAGTTGTGGAAAGGAAAATGCATCCACAGGGAAGAAAAACGTTTTCTCCCCAACTCTCCCAGCATTTAACAACAAAAACGGTCTCTATGGAACCCCCGTTCCATTCCCCTTCTTCCCCACTGGTATACAACACAAAAACGCCCTTCTCTACTGGGAGAATGAAGGAAAAACACAGCAAACATGCCTGGAAAATGCCCAGGTAGCTCTAAACTCGTGAGGGAGAAGGAATGATCATGGATAATGGCTTGGGGAAGAAATTCATGGCTCTTTTCTTGCCCAAGAAGCAAAACGCGAATTCCCATGCAGGGTGGTTTGCCCATACCCAAATTTGGACAGCCATACCTCCCATTCCCCAAGGCATTAACTACCTCAACCAACTCTTGGGAGAAATCAATGATTGGGTACAAAAGTCAACATGGGTAGTTGAGGGTTTGATGGGTTCTCTCATTGACACTTGGCTTGACTTGAGTGGCTCAAGGGTTTGAATGTTTTCCCTCCCAATTCCTTGTGAAATCATGCCCCCATCTCTTTGTTGCATTGCATAGCTAGTTGTGGGTATTTTTATTAAAATGCATATTTCATGATGTTGAAGTTCCAATGTGCCTGGCTAGCACGCAAACCATATGCATCAATAAATCGATGGCGGGGCCTTGGCCTTGGGCTCCTCACCACGATTTCATAACAATATTACATCATTTAAAATGTTAAAGTGATAGGGTCTAGATGGGGACGTGACAAATGGTAAACAACTTTCAATTGAAAGGGCACTTAGAGCTGTGAATGCCCATAAGGAAGGGATTCGATGAAGGTTATATCCTTTAATTGCAGGGGCCTTGCTAGTCCCTCAAAAAGACCAGCTCTGCAACGGATGTTGGATCTTGAACATCCAGATGTTTTATTATTACAAGAAACTATGTGTGGAGGTGATGAGGCTATTGGAAGGTTAAAATCTTGGTTCCCGGGATGGTGTTTTGAGGCCTCTGATGCAAGGGGTCGCTCTGGTGGATTAGTGATTGGGTGGAAAGCAGCTAAGGTCTGTGTTTCTTCTCTCTGGGGGATGAATTCGGTATTAGGGATGTCTTGTAGGTCTCTAGATTTTGATAAAGATTTCACCATTGCAAACATATATGGACCATATTGTGATAGGGAACCTTTTTGGAATTTTTTGTTAGCAAGGGATGTGATTAAGGGGGATTCTGTGATCCTAGGGGGGGATCTCAACTTTTCTCTGGGACAAGCCGAGGTTTGGGGGCCGCATGCACATGCAGATCCACTCACAAATTTTTTTATCGGGAAATTTACTGAAGGAAATTGGGTCGATGTTGATCCTGTGTGCTTAAAACCTTCGTGGAGGAATAAGAGGGTTGGGTTGGATAGGGTGACGAAGAGATTGGATCGTTTTTTGCATTCTGAGCAGATAGTGGAGTCTTTTTTCTATATCAGGAAATGGATTGGGTCTGGAGGATGCTCAGATCATGAACCTATCTACTTGGAGATGAAGGCTGGCCCTGTCAAGCCTCCTGCTCCTTTAAAATTTAACAAGATTTGGCTAAAGGACCCTACCTTTGTTGAGCTATTCCATCAGTATTGGATCCCATTCTAGCCAGGGATGTATCATTCTGCAGCATTTCACTTTGTTGAGAATATCAAAACTCTCAAGGGTCCAATCAAACAATGGGCGTTTGAAAAGAAAAGAAGGGATGATAGGGCTCTAAAGATTATTGAGGAGGAAATATCTTCCATTTCAGGAGGGTTGGGAGGAGGAAATAGTTCTCAGTTTTCGAAGGATTATCTTGTTCAATTGGAGGATCAGCGGAATAGGATTTTGTTGCAGAATGAAGAGACTTGGAGACTGAAGAGCAGGGCCATCTGGCTGGCAAGTGGGGATGAAAATTTGAAATTTTTTCATGCTTATGCAAAAGGCAGGAGATCAGCTAACACTATATGGAGTCTTGAAGATTCAAAGGTATTTCACATGCTACTTTTGAGGGGTTGGCTGGAGTTGGGGTTAATCATTTTCAGAATCTCTTCAAAGCCAGTGATGGAGTGAACATTGAGGAGGTCATCAGGGTAACTCATCTTTTACCCCGTTTTGTTGAGGAGGAAGACAACAGGAAGCTGCTAGACATCATAACGGTAGATGAATTAAAAGAAGTTTTGAATAGCTTTCAGAAGGATAAGAGTCTAGGGCCGGACGGCTGGACCATTGAATTTTTTATAGCTCTATTTGACATTATTGGAGAAGATCTATTACAACTTGTTGAAGATACTAGGAAGGAAGGAAGGATACCAGCCAACATTAATTCCACTTTCATTGCCCTAATCCCTAAAGTGGATACTCCTTCTAATCTGAATGATTTTAGACCTATATCTCTCTGCAACTGTGTGTATAAGATAGTTACCAAAGTTATCGCACACAGACTTAGACCTATTTTATCAGCCCACATCTCAGAAGAGAAATTTGGGTTCCTTGAAGGCCGCCAAATACATGAAGCTATTGGGATTGCACAGAAGGGACTGCATAGCATTAAAACCAGAAAATTGAAAGGAACAGTTCTCAAAATTGATCTCTCAAAAGCTTATGACAAGGTTAGTTGGTTATATATTCGTCTTATGGTTACTCATCTGGGTTTTGAGATAGGTTTTATTCGTTGGATCATGAGTTGCATCTCTTCCATTTCTTTCTCTGTTTTAATGAATGGAGCGGCGACTCCATTTTTTCATTCGGGTCGGGGCCTGTGCCAGGGGTGTCCATTATCCCCCCTGCTGTTTTTGTTGGTGGCTAAAATTTTAAGCCGGGCTATTAAGGAAGCAAGACGGATGGGTCATTTTGAAAGTATCAAGGTGGCCTCGGGCGTATCACTATCACATCTCCTTTTTGTGGATGATATACTGATTTTTTGTTCGGGTTCTAGAAGAGATGCATTTAAACTGAAGGAATTATTGGATCTTTTCTCTTTAGCCAAAGGGATGGAAATAAATGTTGGGAAATATTCTCTTTTTGTTTCCTTACTAAGGGAGGAAGAACTTCATACATATACTGACCTTTTCCCCTTTTCTCTACTTACCATTTCGGAAGGGTTAAAGTACTTGGGTTTCAACCTGAAGCCTAATGACTATCAGAAACAGGATTGGGTCTGGTTATTGGAAAAACTGGAAAAACGCTTAAAAAGTTGGAGCTTCAGGTGGCTTTCAAGAGCTGGAAGACTAGTATTGGTTAAGTCTGTGCTGGAAGCTATCCCAGTATACTGGATGTCATTGGCCTGGATTCCTAGGGGCATCTTGGATTCAATGAGAAAGATTTGTTTCAAATTTCTATGGAATGGCAAGGAGGATGCACATGTTACTCCTTGGGTCAAATGGGATCGTATTGCAGTACCAAAAGCACTGGGTGGTTGGGGTTTGAAGAACATATTTCATTTTTCCAAAGCTTTGGCTGCGAAGTGTGGCTGGCACTTAATTAAGTCTGGGGGTTTTTGGGCAAGGGTTATGATCCATAAATACGTTGAGCCGGACTCTGTTGAATCTTGGATCAGGAACCCTCTCAAATCTCATAAAGGAGGATCTGTCATTTGGAAAGCTGTGGTATCCTCTTTTCATGTCATTGAACAAAATCTGGTTTGGGATGTAGGTAATGGTCAGAGGGTGAGGATTGGCTATGATCCTTGGGTGGGATGTGAAGCATAACATTTAATGTCAGCTGGACTGATAGAGGCGTTGGGTTAGAGAGATTTTTATTTTCTCAATCAACTGGCAGATTTGGAGACTGTTTGGATGGGAAGCCCGATATGGAGGACGGCAGCTTCTTTTGGATTGGGAGGTGAGCTGGAGGATGAGATAAGATTATATCTACGGGCTCTCAGCAGGGACCAGATATACTTGAATGAACAAGAAGACGATCTTGTCTGGGATGTGGATCCTTCGGGTAATTATACATCAAAAGGAGGATATCAATGGATTAGTGAGAACTTCTTGGTCAGAGATCAGGTATGGTGGTGGAAGAAATTATGGAAACTTCAGTGCCCTCACAAGGTAAGGTTATTCGTGTGGTGTGTACTGATCAATAGTGTCCCGACGTGGTATTTTCTGCAGCGTAGAAGTATTCATGGCCCAAGCAAATGCTACCTTTGTAACCAGAATGAGGAGAATGTGTTGCACCTGTTTCTTCACTGTAGCTTTATTACAGAGGTTTGGGGCATTGTTTCTAGAATCCTTAATGTAACTTTCCATTGGACGGGGAACTCTCTAAACGATGCATGGAGACGGTGGTATCAAAATCCTGTTTTTTCTTCTTTTAGAGCACTACCTCTTATTGTAATTTGGGGGATTTGGCTCTCCCGGAACAAATGTTTGTTCTCGGATATTACTGGACTTCCTGCACTATCAGCTATAAACAGTTATGGGATCTTCTTAGCTTTCAAACGTCTCAAACCTCATCCCTTAGCCAGATGCTTACAACCAGTGGATATTGATCGCTCACAGCCTTGGGGATTCTTTGATGGGGCTTGTCAGAGTGAACTTTGTGGGGGCGGAGCTATTCTTTACTTGTCTCCTGTACATTTCTTTGTGATGTCGTTTGGTTTTGGGAGGGGGACCAACAACTGGGCAGAGATTCTCAATCTTAAATTTCTTATCTCCTTTGCTATGGAACGAACTATCAGGAACATTACTGTGTTTGGGGACTCTTTGAATGTGATCAAGTGGGTTTCGGGCTCTTTTCTGTGTAACAACCGGCGGATTGTTGCTATCTTGGAACAAATTCAGAATGTCTCTCACTTTTGAAACTTTTAATTGCAGGCATATTTTTCGTGAGAACAACACAGAGGCGGATAGGGCCTCGAAAGAAGGGTTGCTGTTGGGAGATGGGTTTTGGAAAGTCATAGAATATGAGTATGGGGTGGGTAGGGAGTAATTCCACCAGCCGTTCATAGAATGAAGATCAGACAGTTTTTTGTTGATGGTTTTTATGATTACTATGGAATCAGTTTTTGGTTTTATACAGTTATTTATAGTTTACAGTTATGTACAGGAAGGATTTATACTTTTGTAAAAGACAATTAAGTTTTGAACTCAATGATTATGTATACTTTTGTAACAGATGTTAATGCTCACGTGGTGAGAACATCATAGATTATAATAGACAGATGCAGGAAGTTATTATAAAAGCTCTATATTCCACTCTTTAAGAGTGAAGATGATCAATGTAATTTCGTACTCTTAAGGATGAAATGAAATTACGCTTTTTTTTCCAAGAAAAAAAAAATCTAGTTGTGAACATGTTTTAATGTAAATGCTAAAAAATAATAGAAGTATTGGGATCAACATATTAAGGGTGGAAATAAAAATATGTATGACAAATATTAAAAAAAAAAACACTGATACCAGGGATATCTAGTGAAATTAAGGGGGTGGGGGTTTTAACTGGAAATGTGTATTTGAAGGGGTGTTTAACAAAAAAAAATAAGAGGTGGAAAATAATTAGGGGTATTCTTTAGTGAGTGAACCCCCCATGGTATTCTTATCATTCTTTTATCTGGATGTTTGCAATGCCATCTTCTCCATTTCTAAATTTCATTTGTTGGTTTTCTCAATTAGAGGCATATTGAAATTCCTCTCATTGTTTGGCTTATATTTTCTTTATATTATTTTTTGATTTGAACACATCATGTGCTAGATAATGTGAGCTCGTGCCACTTACTTCATGGTTTCTCCATCTATGATCCCTCCATGTATTCCCTTGTCCATGGCTCCTCCACCCACAACCTCTAAGTTATCTTCCTCGTTTACCACTCTGCATCGTTACTCCCTCCCAACTCTCTACTCAATATGCTATCTACTGATCCCCACCCCCCCATCCATGCTTAGTCTCTTTTCACACTACTGCCACTCCACTTCCCTGTTTCTCCTCCACTCCAATCACATTAACTCTCCACTCAACCTCTCACACCCCTTCCTTCCCCTCTCATTGTAGCCCCGATGTGGATAATCATGGTATGTTTTTCCCACTTGGTATGTTTTTCCTTTTCCTCCATTATTTTACCTCCAGGTAGGATATGTGACCCTCCTCCCAGCTTGTAGAATCTTTACAAGTCACAACACTCGGCTTATGGGATTCTAGTAGGATATGGCCTGACAACCAACACATTATGAGTAGTTTAGGGTGGAATAAAAAATATGCCTAGTAGTCTAGGTCATGGATAATTTGATCACACAAATGTAATATTCAAACTTGTAGGTTGTGACGAATATCATATTGTATATTGATATCCAAGGTTTGTTTCAAAGAATAAATAATGTGGAAATTATGAATGCAAAATTACAACCAAATGTGCAATCTCTTACCCACATAGTCCAATTGGAATCCAAACTTTTAATTCTCAAACAATAGGTTCATGACACCAAAATATAGGGCATTCTTCATTCCCTGGGGGATTCTATCCACATGAAAGTATTGAATAGAAGAAATAAACATGATGAAATATGCTTCCAATAGGCCTTATTCAAACAAGATAATGAGACTTAGGAAAACCACTCAATTCTTAGGTTTGTGTCATAAAGGGAAGAGACAAAGCCCATTTGGCATGGTGGTTGAAGAGATAGTTTAGTCCAAACTCATATAGGAGTATACCTTGTGATATTGTGAACTAAACTTGAAGGTGAGAGGACTTCCACCACTTCCTTTAACTACTTTAGACCCCATGTGGTCATGGATTTTGTTTCTTTAGGTTTCCTTAAGTGTCATTTTGACCTAAACATAATGAGTGCATAGTTTGGTTTAAAATCCACTATTTTCTTTTTATTTAGACGTTAATAGGTTGACTACATGACATTTAGGTGAATTAGAAACTTCCCCCAACATATATTCCTTGATTTTGACTTCACAAAGTCCCAAGTTGTCAAGTCCAAATAATATAAAGAACATGTTGAAACAACATGAAAGGTTGGAAAATGGGCTCTTATCAAAGATCTTAGAGTGGTTATTTGAGATTTCAACCCCCCCTATCCCACCCCTAGGTGGAATCCTCTTGAAAATACCAAAAGATGCCCTCAAGGTATTCAAGATATTAGTTGGGTGGTGGAATTGTAATGGGATATTTTTTTCTTCTTTGGAATATATTTGCTATGCACTATATATAAAAATAAATGACATGTATATCATGCAAGCAATATAGAACACATCGCGCATGCGATATAGAAAGCATCGTGCATGAGATGTACAACTCTTCACATGGCGTGAACACAAAATTTGAATTTAAACATAGCACGCATGCATTATGTAACACTTTGACACTCCTACTCACATAACCGTGTCACCTCCTATCCTAATGTTCTGCTATGGATTTAGATCCAGAGTAAACAAGCATATCCTATGGAACTAACACAACATAGCTAATGTGATTTTTTTTCTCTTTTCTCAATATGTCTACATTTCAAGGCCTGATGTAGTATGTAACAATCTTGGATGATGAAATTGCAAATATAGATGGAACCCTTTCTGCAAATTACAAATATGTAATTTTTAAGAAAAAATATGATTTTTTTCACTATTTTTCTTGTGATGTAACTCCTTAACACAAAAAAACACCCTATTGGTGTTTAGGCCATAACTTGTTCATTTCTCAACCATTTCATTAAAAAGAAAATGTTTCAATACTAGACACCTACCTCTACATGCTATAGAAAATGCAATCCTTCATCATTACATTAAGACCTTCAAAAGTTGCACTAACGCTAGTGAACTGATTTTGAGGTCTCCTCACATAGATAATTAGGAAAAAATTAAAAACATGCTAATTTTATTTTGAAAAAATAACATTGCACTAGTACTACTTCCTATCTACATGTTTGCAAGTTTGCGTATGTTGGTTCCATCATTTACGCACTCAAAGGTTGCACTAGCAGGGACATATACCTTATAATTTGCCAAAAAAATAAAATGTCAATGTTAGAAAAAATCATAAATGAGCTAGT
Source organism: Larix kaempferi (assembly GCA_027924585.1). Lineage (NCBI taxonomy): Eukaryota > Viridiplantae > Streptophyta > Pinopsida > Pinales > Pinaceae > Larix > Larix kaempferi. Next base: position 30,624,674 of record BSBM01001051.1, on the reverse strand, counting down.
TATGAGAATTTTCAATAAATGAAAGTTATATATTCAGAAAGTTGATTTGATTTCCTACATTTCATCTTTTTCATTGAAACCAAGATTCATTGTGCAGGTGTCTGAAAATAGCCTTTAAAGATGAGGGATGCCTATTTTTTCAATTTCATGTTGCATCTAACGCGCCAAAAGTGATTGTCATTAGCTTGCAATCACCCTAAATAATAAATTAATTTAAAATACAAACATGTGCATAACAAAGGATAGCAATTAGTAAAAGAGAAGATAAACTAAAACACACCCTTAATTAAAGAGAATAAATAAAATAATAAAATCAATTAAAAGAATAATAAGACTCAAGTGCACACATGCATGTAGGAAAAAGAACATGCAACATAAACCTAAAAAAGTATATAAGAAAAAGGCAAGGAGATGAGTGAGGGGGATCTTTTATCTTTTTCCTCTTACTTGATAATAATTGAGGATTGTTAAAATTACAGTGACTGTTGGAGAGTTTGGTCCTTGGAAGTGGTTAAGGATGGAAGGCTTGAAAATGTGGAGCTCCACTTCCAATTGTGTTGATATAGTGCTTCTTCCATACAACCACGTTGCAGCTAGGGGGTACCGGGGGAAGAAGAGTACCCATTGGGAGCAGGAAGGGTGGTCAACGGGTGGATCTTACAATTGGAAACCTAATCGGTGTTCATGGGAGATCAAAAAATGGAACGCAAGTGAACACATTAGCAAGAACTTGAAACTAGGTTCAATGCATAATTGTATTTCTTATTTTGTATAAATGCATTCCCTTATTTCGATATTGTAAATGTGATATCAGTATATAATTATGTTTAAATGTTGAATGGTTAATGTATTAATGATATGAGATGTGTGTGTGTGTGTATGTGTGTAGTAAAGGAACAACCCACCGAGGGTCACTATAGATCCTCAGGAAGCTTGTAGTGGCATGGAGTCTATTGTCTCACATTTCAAAGTTTTGGATGTGTAGCTTATGCACATGTTCTTGAAGAGTTGAGGAAGAAGATGGATGACATGAGTGAGAAATGTATTTTCATTGGATATAACGAACAATCCAAAGCCTATAGGTTGTACAATCCTATCACCAAGAAGTTTGTTGTGAGTAGGGATGTAAAATTCATGGAAGATAAAGCTTGGGAGGATCAAGCAAGTGAAGCAAGTGGTAGACATATTTCTTCTCCATAAGGATATGAATAAGTGAAATCGATAGAGCAACAAAATTTTCAGCCTAGACCTCCAAGGATGCAAGTACAAATACAAGGAGAACAAGAAATGCATGGTCCTTCTACCAACAATGATCAAATCCAACTATGGATTCTCGAAGAAACCAGAAGCCAATAAGTTTGCAAGACATTTATGAACAACTTGATGATGAGAATGCACATTTTGCTTTGTCTTCATGTCGACCGGTATATTTTGAAGAAGCAGTGAAGGAAGAACACTGGGTTCGAGTAATGAATGAAGAAATAGAATCCATTAAAAGAAACAACACATCGGATCTTGAAGATCTTCCAATAGAAAAGACCAGCATTGGATTTAAATGGGTATATAAGACAAAGTTTAATGACAAAGGAACATTGGAGAAGAAAAAATCCAAACTTGTAGCAAAACATTTTGCTCAACAACTTGGTGTTGACTATGGAGAAACATTTTCTCTAGCAGCTCAATACAAGTGGTCAATTTATCATATGGATGTAAAATCAACCTTTTTGAATGGTATTTTAACAAGGGAATTTGATGTAGATCAGCGTCCAATATTTGAAATTAAAGGCCAAGAGCACAAGCTATATAAGTTTAAGAAAGCATTATATGGTTTGAAACAAGCTCCAAGAGCTTGGTATAGTCATATTGATTCCTATTTTCTTGACCATGGGTTTAACAAGAGCATCAATGAGCCTAGACTCTACACCAAAGTGATCAACAAGGTAATATCCTAATATTTTGTCTTTATGTTAATGATATGATATACATTGGTAACTTATTGTTGAATGAATTCCAAACAACCATGAAACAAGAGTTTGAGATGACTGATTTTGGATTAATGAAGTACTTTCTTTGGATAGAAGTAGAGCAATATGCACATGGCATTTGTATTTTTCAACAGAAGTATGCCATAGATATTTTGAAGAGATTCAGAATTAACAAGGGTAAACCGACAAACACACCTATTGCAATAGGTACAAAGTTGAGAAAATGTGATAAAGGAGGAGAAGTTAATTCCACATTGTATAAGAGGATAGTAGGAAATCTCGTGTATCTTACAGCTACGCGACCAGATATTATGTATATAGTAAGTATCATTTCCATACTTATGGAGTGTCCCAAAGACTCTCATTGGAAGGTTGGAAATATAATTTTGAGGTACATTGCAGGTACATCAGATTATGATATTTGGTATTCTAGTTTTGAATATAACTCACCTGTTGGATATATAGTTAGTGATTTTTCAGGAAGCATTGGTGATAGGAAGAGTTCTTTTGGGTATGCATTTCAATTGGGCACAAGTTTGATCTGATGGGAATCCAAGAAATAACCCATTGTTACAATATCTTTTGTAGAAGCAAAATATGTGGCAACAACTTCAACATCATGTCAAGCAATTTGGTTGAGAAGATTCCTGAGTGATCTTGCACATGAAGAAAAGGAGCCAACTCCTATATTGTGTGACAACAACTCATCCATTGCCTTATCCAAGAATCATGTGTTTCATCGTAAAAGTAAACACATTGACACTCACTATCACCTCATACATGAGCTTGTGAACAATGGACACATCAACTTATAGTTTTGTAGATCTACGGACCAACTAGTCTTCACTAATCCATTAGCAAGAAATAGTTTTAAATTTCAAAGAAAACACTTAGGCATTGTTTGTGTTAATGTTTGTAATGGTCATAACTAAGGGGGAGTGTAGAATATCCTAATTACTCCCATTAGACATTATGAGTTAGTGTTTGACGTAGTCAAGAGTAGTTAGTTGGATATGCATTTATTAGTGAAGTAAGTGGTGAAGACCTATCAACAGAGAAGACAAGTCAAAATCCATATTTTGTATTCTCTATATTTAGAAGTTAATATTGAGAAGAGCATGAGACACTCCAGAGTTTTTGTGTGTAATGTTTTGCCTCTACTTTGAATCTTCACACCCTCAATATCAGAAGATATGCCACAAATATCTATTGTTTGCTTTATTGAACTAAGCATTCATTGGTAATATGATGATAATTATTTGCTTAAGTCCTAGACAACTTCTCTTGTTTTGCCAATAACTAAGAACCATCAATATTTAGCATGGTGTAAAAAAGTCACTATAAATACAACAAGGGATTTTTGGTAGCTTAAAGACTCTAACAGAAAACAATTTTGTACTGTGATTGATTATAAGACTCATATTTGCATTTATGTATGATGTTAATGTAGGATAAAATTGGTTGTGGGGGAGATTCTAGAGATATTATATACAACAATATTTATATATGTTTTTGAGAATTCTTGAGATAAAAATATTGACCCTTCACCAGAGTTAAATTTGATTTCTTTTTTTCTAACACATTGATTTAAAAGGTAGACTATTATTTTGATGATCTAGTACAGGAGATTGATTACAAATTGGTATCAAATCCATTCATTACATCATTAGGGTTGTATGGGCTTAGAGACATAAATAATAACATGAAAAATCTAACAAGTATATTTATAGGATAATTAATTTTTACACAGTGACTATTGTCCAATTAGAATTTCAAAAAGTTGGTCTTGTGGAATTGAGCAATTGTTGCCATGCAAGATATACAAAATATTTAGGGATCTAAGTAAATACCATAAGTAGAATCTACAATGGAAAGAAATTGAGACTACAAGAAAATGATATTTTAGCCCCAATATTTGTGAAGTATTTGGAAAATCTTTTATTTTCACATAGTGGTGCAAAAGTGGTGTAAATGTGGGTATATGCTAGTGGTGCTAAGATTTATGGTGCAAAAGTGGAGCTTGTGAAAGATTGTGTTTATGTTGCTAATTACATAAGTGGAGTTCCACGGTGTATATTGCAAGTCACAAAAATCAATCTTGCATGGGTTGATATTTTATGGTGGCAAGCATCGCAATAAAAAATAAAAATAATTTTAATAAGTAATATTTAAACACATCTATATGGTACAAACCACCATAAAATATAAATGGAGCCAAACAAATATCACAACCTTGCCATATTAGTATGATTGTTCCCTTTTGTAGATATTTATTATGGTTGCCACATGGAACAAAATACACCCCAAAACATCTAAGGTAATATCATTTCAACACAAAAGAGTAAAAATAAATGTTTAGCAATGTCTCAATAGTTCCATAGTTTCAACCATTGAACCCTAGAGGTCTAAGTGGATAGAAGTTTATGCTCACATCATATTTAGAAGTTTATGTGATTATTATTTTTTGCAGATCAAAATTTGTAAGTGTTGGTCTTGTTAAGTGATAGCACAAAATTGAATGCCATCCATCCTTCCACATCAAAATAGGCATCGTAATAACATAAATTACAAAAATTTAACCAAATAGCATGGAATAAGATTGCAAATTAGAGAAAATGATAATAGTGTTACATAATTAGTACATTCATGTTATAATTAACATCAAATTTAGGGATGTGCCATATCTCATTTTATTCAAGATTAAAATAATTGAAGTGTTGCTCTTCTGAAGAAAAAAAATAGTATCCATTGGATAATAGTGTAAACTAGACAATATCCTAACATTGTTGCATAATTAATACATTCAAACTCAATAATACCCCTCAATAATAATAATAATAATAATAAGTATTTGCAATGAAATATAACTCATATATAATCCCTAATCCAATCAAAGATATCAAATAAAATATCTCTCCCAAACCCTTATTTGTTGTTTGCATGGTGAGATGGTTTAATGCTTGGCATGTAAGATAAATGACCAATCTATTCCGTTACTTCTAGGGATTTTCCAGGGATGAAGTTGAATATTAAAATCTCTTCTTGTTTCCATAATTAGAGTCCTTCTTAAACCCACAAAGGCCCATAAAAGGCCATGTAATTAATGAGGCATCTGTGAAAAAATAACCATAGAAAAATAAGAGTGATTCATCCCTTTAAGAAAATCTAGCAATGGAGCAAATTACCTACCAAAGACTCTTGTAGACCCTTCCTCTTCTAAACTTGCCTAAGACCACTTGTCTCTCTTGGCCTCCATTTTCCCTTCTATAATTTCCCTAAGGTCACCCTTGCAAAGAAATTACATCATGAAAAAAACTACAGATATTGCGCAAGTCACTTCTCTACACATGGTTGCACCCATTAGAATAACCCAACAATAAAACTTTCAAAATCATCCAATCTCTATCCAAGATTAAAACAAATCCAACTTAAGATTAAAAATGCTAAGAAGAATAAACATAGTGTTTAGTTCCTATTGATAATTTCTTTGGAAAATTAACAATGTTACATGGAAATGTGATTTTGCGACCCCGCAAGTTTCCAAGATGGGGAAACATGAGTGGAAACGTTCCCCTCACATACCCAAATTTGGACACATTCGAAAAAGCAACCAGTGGACATTTCCTCAAAATCAAGAAACATTTCTCAATTTTCCTCCTCTCGTGGTCCAAAAATAAAAAGTGGTTGATTTTTTAATTGATTTTGGTCTTTATGAGTCTTGTGGTTAACCCTAGGAATGCTTTTTAGCATCTACTCACCGATTTCCATAGTCATTGACTTTCATAATCCAATTTGGCATTTTCCCAGTGTGTTCTTCCTATTTCAAGTCAACATGAGGGAGGGGAGTTGGAGCATGCGATAGCCTTGAGGATAGGTTTGCACTTTGCATCGAGGAACAAATTTTAAATTTCAAGTAGGGTTCAAAGTTTTAAATTCCAGGTTGGAGTCTTGAATCGACGGGTTTCGATTTTTGAAGTTTAAATGTTAGCTAACAGGAACACAGTATTACAGCGTTACTGTTATACTAACAATAATACCACTTATTATTAGTTAACAATATTTTAAATTTTAAATATTGTTTAACTTATAGTAAAAAAAATAGAAATGATTAACAATAATTTGTATGGTTGTAAGTTATAACTTATGTATGGTTGTAAGTTGTAAGCTATATTTTGTTTTAGATTTATTTTAGTTAGATGATTTATTATTTATGAATGAATGAATTGTGATTTATGATGTTAGTGGTTTAGTGTTTACATGATGGCAAGCATAATACTTGATGTTAGTGTTACTGTTTTGTTACTATTAATCTTTAGAATCTTAAATTATAAAATATTAAAATTTCAATAATATAAATTTTGTAGTATTCCTAGTGGTGTTCCCTATGTTGAAGGGCCTCACATCCCCTTCGACGTTTCCTAAAATTTGGAAGTACTTTGGCATATACCGCTCTCACGTTTCCCCGCTCCTTCGCCCCCGCATCCCGGAAACTTGAAAAAACATTGCAAATTAATGCAGTAAACACTAGAAATATTCTCTTCTTCCTTTCGATTAAGTGGATCTCCCCTCTTCAGACAGATTGCTCGTCCATTGAAGCCATCAAGGAGATGATCATAATCATTTCTATGCTTATAGTAGTTTGAAGAAAGAAAGAAAAATGCGTTGGAATGGAGAAAAGATAAAGAAAAATGCGTTGGAATGGAGAAAAGATAGCAACCAGAATGACAATGATATTCCTTTCATCAATTCCTAACCAAAGGGACAGTGATATTCCTTTCGTCAATTCACCTGCCATGCTTTATATTCCTTATTGGTTTTGAGTTTCCTGCAATATCAAATCGGAGCTTTGCAAAATCGTAAGACCGATTAATTATGTGATATAATATTATCTTTTCATGTAAGTTTTGGCGTTTAAACACTATCAAGTTCTCTTAATTTTTATGGGGGTTAAACACTACTAAGGAAATTTATTCTGGAAATTGTGGCGAAGTAAAAAAAATCCGGCAAAAGTGTGTGAAACATGGCTTTGGGCGAACATATTAACAACATCACCAAAGTGAAAATTAATTGGTTCATAGGATTCGGGTTAAAGTCTATAAATCGTATGTTTTGAAAATCAAATTTTAAAACCTAATGTCGTGAAAATTAACTGGTTCAAAGGATTGGGATTAAAGTCTCAGCAAATCGTATGTTTTGAAAATCAAAGTTTAAAAACTATGCCGTGGAGTGTAAAACAACTAATAGAATCATATACTCTAAGAGAGGAAATTTCAAAAATATGTGGAATGGGAATGAGCTTTTATAACCATATGGGATATAGGTGTCGTGGATAGGTTTTATGCACTATAAATAGCTTTGGACCATGCAACATGGTAAATGTGGTAATCCTAATGGAACGTTCTCGAGCTTAAGTGTTGTGAACAAACCCTAGACATAGCAACATGAGCCCTCAATAGGAGGTCTTTGCCCTGTGAGTTAGATATGGGTGTCATTATAATATTTTACACACCAAGGATGGGTTTCAAGGCCTTAATCATAGTCATGGTAGGGAAATAACGTCCCCAATCCCTTGGCATTGGTTGGGGGATGGAAGCATTATCCTCAAGCCCTAAATAGAGCTTCTAAGGATCAAGTGTCATTAACAAGCCCTCAAACCTCTGAATATGACCTCTTTTGGTTAAGAATTGCCTCCAATACACCTCCAAGAGTGCTATGTGTGCCATCAATTGGTTAGATGTGCACCGAGAACATGTCTAGAGGTCTATCCAATGTCATAAGAGGAGAATAATGGGCATTGTGCCCTAAATTCCACATCTTGGGATCAATCACCATGAACATCTACAAACCCTCTCTCAAGGATCTTTGGCATCCAGGTTGGATATCGATTCCTTTAAGAGATTTTGCACGTCGAGGATGGGTCACAGGGCCTTAAACATGGTTGAGGAAGGAAAACAAGTAGCTTGGGGATATTGTTGAATACTCCTATACGCAAGAGTCTCAAATGAGTCCTCATACTAACACATGAATCCTTTTTAGGGGTTTTTCCAATGCCTTCTACTGAGATACAAGTGTCATGGGTAGGTTTTGTGCTCTGAAAATGGGTATGGACCATGCCACATGGTTAAGGGTGTAAACAAGGGAATTAATCCCTAATTCAACCTTCACGAGCTCAAGGCCCATGAACAAACCTTGTACATAGCAAGACAAGCCCTCAATAAGGGGTATTTTCCCTAAGAGATGGATATGGATTCCATTAAAATGTTCCATGCACCATGAATGTGTCTCGAGGCCTTAACAATAGTCATAGTAAGGGAATAACATCCTGAAACCCTTTGCATTGGTTAGGGAGGGAAGCATTATCTTCAAGCCCTAAATAGGTCTTCTCGGGCTCAAGCACCACTAACGAGCAGTCGCCTCCATATATGATCTATGTTGGTTAGCAATTGCCTTTAAGGGTGCTATGTTTACCATCAATAGGTTAGTTGTGCCCCAGGAATGTGTGTAGAGGTCTATCCAATGTCATAAGGAGAATAATGGGCCTCATCCCCTAAAAATTACTTCTCAAGCTCAATCACCATGAACAACATCTACAAACCACAACATGAACCTCTCTTTAGGCCTTTGGCATTAAGGTTGGATATGGATGCCATCAAGATATTTTACACACTGAGGATGGGTCGTAGGGCCTTAAACATGGTTAAGGAATGAAAACAATCACTTTGGGGATATTCTCGAATCTTCTCTAACTCAACAGCCTTGAATGAGTCCTCATACAAACACGAGTCTTTTTTAAGGGTTCTTTTAAGGCCTTGGAGTGGGATACAAGTGTCATGGGTAGGTTTTGTGCTCTAAAAATGGTATGGACCATGCCACATGGTTAAGCGTTTAAAAAAGGAAATTAATGCCTAATTAAACCCTCATGAGCTCAAGTGCCATGAACAAACCATAGAACAACAACACAAGCCCTCAAAAAGGGGGTGTTTTCCCTATGAGCTAGATATGGGTTCCATTAAAATGTTTCACGCTTAGTGGATGGGTCTCAAGGCCTTAATCATAGACGTGGTAGGGAAAAACCATCCTCAAGCCCTTGACATTGGTTGGGGTTGGCAAGCAATATCCTCAAGCCCTAAATAGAGCTTCTCAAGCTCAAGCACCATTGGCAAGCCCTCAAACCTCCACATATGACCTTTGTTGGTTAGCAATCACCTCCAAGGGTGATAATTTAGAGGCTATATATAGGTTATTTGTGCACCAGGAATATGTCTAGAGGTATCATCAAATGTCATAAGAGGAGAATAATGGGCCTTGTGCCCTAAACGCCACTACTTGAGCTCAATCACCATGAACAACATCTACAAACCACAACACAAACTCTCTCTCGGGGGCATTTAGCATCAAGGTTGGATATGGATGTCATTAAGAGATTTTGCACACCAAGGATCGGTCGCAAGGCCTTAAGGATGATCGAGGAAGGAAAATAAGTGCCTTAGGGATATTATTGAATCTCCTTGGACTCAAGATCCATGAATTGTCATGTGCCAATACATGAGTCCTTCATAGGTTTTTTAAAGGCCTTGAAGTGGCTTGATTCAAGTGTCATGGGTAGGTTTTGTGCTTTAAAAATGGATATGGGCCATGCCACATGGCCAACGGTTTTAATCACTAATTGAACCTTCTTGAGCCTAAGCTTCATGAACAAACCTCAAACACAATGACACAAGCCTTTATTACGGCTTCTTTGCCCTATGAGTTTGATATGAGTACCTTTAAGATATTCCATGTACAATGGATGGGTCTTAATGCCTTGACTATAGTCATGGTAGGGAAACAACATTCTAAGGCCCTTTACAATATTGGATGGGGGAGAGATATAAAAAACACCAAGGCTCCTGATACAAAGCCCCTCAAGCTCAAGCACCATGAACATATGCCCTAAGACCGCCACATAATAGCTTGGATGGTTTGTGGGGCCTTGACCATCATCAAATATTGAACAAAGTCCTCAAGGATCCCTAAACAAATCCCCTCAAGCTTAAGCACCATGAAAACATGTCCTAATACCACCACACAGGAGCTTGGATGGTTTGTGAGGTTTTTGAGACTATCATTAAAGATTGAAAACTAGTGTCTTAGTATCTTATTGAAATTTCTGGAATAAGAATATGGAATAGTAGTTCATGTGCATTTATTTATGTGTGTGCATTGCTAACACACGTGTGCTCCAGTAAATTCAAAAAAATGACATGAATGCCTCTTTTCATCTACATTATGGATGAGTTGTATGTTTGGATTTAGCTTTGGAATGACAAACCTAGTGATTCAGGCCACATAAACAAAACCAAATTCATTTTCCTAACTCCCTATTCTTAAGGCCATTTTCAACCATGCTTTTAAATATGAACCACATATTCATTGTTGATGAAACTGCACACATTTATAGAGCTTTTTATGCAAATTTTAAATATTTTTTATGAAAATAATATTGCATTCTTTTTTTATTGATTTTTATTTGTATTATATCATATTTCTAAAATACATAGGACTTTAATTTCTAGTGTAACTTTTTATTGTCTTGCCCATTTGGATAACAAATTGTATGGTGCACAAGTACATATGGAGGCCTACACACTAAAAATATATAATAGGTTAAGTCGATACCCTCAAACGTGGGCTTAACACTTTGCCTTGTAATTTGAAGGCTTCATTGCCTTTTTTTTAATATAAAATAATATCAAAAAATATGGGAAAATAGTGGTGCATAAGAACTTATTCTTATGTAAAGTGTACAATTTTTTTCAAGAAGTTCCATCATTTTGATACTAAACAAATGTCTTAACGCGAACATATGAATTATATTTAGAGGAAAAATAACATGGGTATGTTAGAAGAAAGTGAATTTCTTTGGATTTTACCAATTTCAATAAAAGTTATATATTCCTGAAGCTTATTTGATTTCCTACATTTAATATTTTTTACACCATATTATAATAGCTTGTGCATGTAACTCTAATAATTCGTCCTAGTCAACATATTGTTATTTTTCTAAATTTCCATTGCAACTAGCATGTCATGAGGGGGAAGCATTAGCTTGCAACATCCCCTCAAAGAAAATAGAGAAAACAAAGATGATCTCAAAGATAAGGAGGGGGGGATTTTGAATGAGCTAAGACTCCACAATTAACCCCGTCAAGAAGAGGATAAGGAGAACAAAAGGGTTGAGCCCCTATCACATTGAGAAAATTGAAATGCAATTGGAGAACAAGAGGTTTGAATCCTCAACACTTGATCATTCATTACTCCAAGATCCACATCGTCATGGGTTTAACTTAGGGCTAAGGAACTACTTCATTCCCAAGACTGATATGAGAAATTTTGATGGTAATCATCCAATAACATGGATATTCCAGATGGATCAATTCTTTTATTTATAACAAGTGTTGACTTTACAAAAGGTAAATATTGCATCGTTGTATATAACCTAATCGATTTGTGAGGCACCAATGGCTTTGTGAGTGTAAAAGGAATATGTTGTCCCTTGCTTTCTATTTATCGGTGGATTGATATCACATTATGAGGATATTAAGAGAAACAATTTATTTATCCAATTAATAAATCTCATGCAAAGAGGTCTAATTACAAAGCACAATAAGTAGTTTCAAAAGTTGAGTCGTAGAGTGAGGTGTCTCTTTGAACTTAAATCATTAGAGAATGCTTCTAATTTGTTAAGGAAATTTAAAAGTAAATTTATGGCTACTAGAAGGGTTGCCACTAACTCTTAGAGGGAAGTAAATTATGTTCCCACCCCTATTCTCACTCAGCCTACAAGGTTAACACCTCAAAAATTTGAGGAAAGAAAAGCAAGGGGACTATGTTTCAATTGTGGCAACAAGTATAGTAAGGGGCATAAGTGCAGTTCAAAGAAATCATTCTACATTGATTGTGAAAAGGAAAAAGATCAAGAGTCATAATAGAGTCAATATCTAAAACTAGAAGTTACTATTCCAACCATATCTTGTCATGCATTGGATAGCATTAGCACTCCTCCTACTCTCAAGATAGAGGGATATATCAAAAATAAAAAGATAATAGTGTTTATTGATTCTTGTAGTACCCATAACTTCATTAATTACAAAATAGCCAAACTTCTCAATTGCTTTGTATATACAACACTAGATTTTCAAGTAATGATTGCAAATGGAGGTACCATAAATTGTTTAGGGAACTGCCATAGTATTAAGCTCATTATAGAGGAGTATTTACTCAATAGTCCAATGATTACAATCCAAATGGGTGGTTCTGATGTTGTATTAGGGGTCCAATGGTTACAATCATTGGGGAAAATGGCTCTTAATTTTCAAGAACTTTTCATGAGATTCTCCTCAAAAGGCAAGGAAATTGAACTCAAATGTATCCTAGGGAAACCCTCTAAAGTGGTAATCTCTAAAAACATGACAAAAATATTAAATGGTGTGATTGCACAATTGCACTCAATAGATGTTCAAACATGTAGATCCTTTATTCTCATGGATCTCCAAAGAGTTATTGACAATCATTCCAAGGTTTTTGGAGAGATACATAAAGGTATTCCACCTACTCAATGCCATGACCATGATATTCACTTACAAACAAGAAGTGTACCACCTAACGTCAAACCTTATAGGTACTCATATGAACAAAATAGTGGATTGAACATATGGATCAAGAAATTTTAGATGTTGGCATTATTCAATCTAGCCAAAGTGCTTTCTCTTCACCAATGGTGATGGTCCACAAAAAAGAAGGTTCATGGCATATGTGTCTAGAGTATATAGAGCTCATAAAAATGACTACTCAAGATAAGTTTCATATTCATGGCAAATGAATTATTAGATAAATTGCAAGGAGCAATTCTTTTTACGAAGTTGGATCTCCATTGTGGATATCATCAAACAAGAATGAGGTAAGACAACATCTTGAAAAATAGCTTTTAGAACACATGAAGGTCATTATGAATTTTTGGTGATTTCATTTGGCCTTACCAATGCACCTGCCACTTTCCAAATCTTGATGAATTCTATTTTTAAGCCTTAATCTACAACAAATCTTGGGAAGAATATGTACAGCATGTTGGCATGATCTTAAAACTATTGGAGGAGAAACAAATATATGCAAAGCCTTCCAAGATTGCCTTTGAGGTGGAATGACCAATACCCAAAACTTTGAAGAACCTTAGAGGATTCTTAGTATTGATAGGCTTTAAGGCCTATCATCCGTTTAAAGCAAGTAAAGTAGTTGCAAATTTCATGGAAATAGTTTAGAAGCTACATGGAAAACCCAAGATTATTGTAAGTGATAGAGATCCTATTTGTAATAGTAATTTTTGGACTAAAATATTTTCTTGTTTGGGAACTCAATTGGTTCGCATCTCCTCTTATGATCTTCAATTCGATGGGAAAACTAAGATTGTGAATAAATATCTAGAAGGATGTCCCTATTGCTTTCTTTTCTTTTTTTTTAAACCATGGGAACAACAACCTCCCAAGGGTATATCCAATAGCCCGCAAGCCAGATATACCAGAAACTTGTGTCCCTATTGCTTTCTATTTGATAAACAAACACAATGGGTCAATTGGTTACCTTGACAAAATGGTGGTCCATGTCCTTCCATACTTCATAAAAATGTCCCCATTTATGGCAGTTTAAGGCTACCATCCTCCATCCATCACATCACCCTTGAAAAAAAAGATAAGGTTCAAGCAATAGAGACTCACATAGAGCACTAATAATAGGTTCTCCAACTATTGAAAGACAACTTGGATATAGCACAAAATAGGATGTAACAAGAATATCAACATCGTTTGGATTTTTGGTTTGGTTAATCTCGTTCGGCAAGCATGGGTTTACTGTCTATTTGTTGAAAGTTAGTTATAACTCCTTTTAATATGCATAATGGAAGAATGTCCTTATTATGAAAAACTAATCTATTTTATTTAGCTCTGTTGAGGCCCAATGTTTAGCTTTGTTTATATGTATATAAGGATGACTGGTTAATTGTTTCCTTATACAACACAATTATATTTTTCTTTATGAAGTTGCATGTTTGCTATGTAATTTATCAAAAAAAATTGAAGTTTTAGAGTTGTTATGTGTGTTTTGAGCACACAATATTTTTGAACTCATGTTTAGTATCTTTTGTTCTAGATTCCATCTTTCAAATCGACCTAATAAGCCACTACTTAATGAGCTAGTGCACAATGTAATTTTAATATTTCTATAAAATTATGAATTTTTTTTTTTTGGAAAAAATAAATATTAACATTGTTGTGAAAGGCAATTTGAAATGGGGTATTGGGTGTTTTTGAGGCTATAACCATACAAACATATGTCCCTCAAGCAACAAAAGAAGCATAATAAATTAGCATCCAAGTATTATGGTCCATATAAAGAGTTGTAAAAAAATTGGAAGTATGGCTTACAAATTGGAGTTGTATCCATCTTCACATGTACATCTAATCTTCCATATTTCTTGCTTTAAAAAAGATAATCAATGATAAAATCCTAATCCAAACAATTACTGAATACTTCATCAAGTAGAAGAACTTTCCAGTAAAAGAATTCCATTAAAAATATATGTAATGTGAATTCTACCAATACAATTGTCTTTTCACGTAAAAAATTATGTTATGAGGCTCTGAAAAGTTAAATTGTACTCACAACTAAGAAACAGATTTTGGATTAAGAAAACATTGTGAATTGAATAATTCCCAACAAACAACAAAAGGAGGTGGATGATAATATTCTTAAGAATGAATCTGCTTACATTCTGTTAAATGATCGATATCTGGACAGACCAATGAGATTGACCAAGTTTGGCACCGAATGAAAAATCCATATCGATTGTATATGCACATACATGTGACATACATCAAGAACATTTGTGGCTGCAATGTCCATATTACATGAATTCCAAAAAAAAAAGATTTTCAATGCTCGATCATGAATTCAAAAAGAACGGCTCATCATATTACCCGAAGGAAAAGATTTTAAATGTTCAATTACAAATTGAAAAAAGAAAACAGTATCAGTAGGAGGAGATGTTGCTAGGTAGAATTCAAAATGTAAACCAACCCAACAGCATCTATTCAACCTAAATCCATATAGGCCTCGTTCTGTTTACAGGCTCCAGTATACACTACCGAGTTCTTCTAACTATTTGAGACGCCGATCAAAAAATGTGTAGCATATCTGTGAATTCTTTATTAGCCTATGCTACATACACCCTCCGCCCTGCAACTCCCAAAAAAAAATCTGTCAACCTAAAAGAGGGCTTCAAATCAATGTTACCTAATTCAGGCATAGCCTTCAGCTAGATGTGGAGACCGCAGCACCGAAAACGTCGTCCAAAGGAGTGGTTGAAGCCAGACAAGCCCAAAGCAGCTCCAGTGCCTGAACCATAAAATTGGCATTGCCTTCTAATTAGCAACACAAATTACAAACTATCACAAACGACTGTAATAACTCATTACCTCATTGGGACCAACACTTGCATTTCTCTCTCGCAAATCAGAGAGATCTTTGACATTGAGCTTATTCAGCAAGTTAATGCAGGTAATGGTTGAGGCGGGAGAGATTTCCAATTCATCGGTGATTATGAAGGTAACCGTCTCCTTCACATAACCTCCAACGTTGCTTCCCGCTCCATTAGTGATGGAGGGGTTCTGCAATTGCACCGCATAAATCATATTTCGACTGCAGGCACAGAGGCCACCACTCTGAGTGGCCATATAATGGGTACTGCCACCGTAACTAACCTGAGAACCGCAAACGTAATAGACAATGGGAGCCGACTGTATTCTAAGAATGGCATTAGACTGGGTAGACAGAACATTCGGCTCCAGTAAATGGGATTTATCGGCATTCATAAACGTATTCTGGAGCTTGTCTACACTCTTGTAAAGATTCGTGAGGCAGCCAACCCTCTTTGCACGTTGTAACCCTGAAAGTAATTTCATGACAGAACCGGTTGGCAAAGTGAGAAAGCTAAAAAGAAGATCTACAAAATCCTTTCCGGCTTCTGCATACAATATCTTCCCAGTTTTCTCGCTGATAAGAAGCCTTAAATCCTTGCAGCAGCTAGCTGCAGTATCACTTGCCATCTTGATCACCTCACCTCACAAATCAGAGGGAAAACCCAGAGTACAGGGTCCCGCGAATGGCATAAAGTAAATTGCGTGAAATTAATTAAACGAAATTGAGCGAAAGCGGGAAAAACAATTCAAGATTTCAGTTACGCCGAATTACTGACTAAATTTACGGCTGGCCCGTTAAGTCCGCTCGTAGCAGTTGAAACGACAGAGCGATGGCAGTTACTACGGAGGGCGCGTGGAGATGACTAATCCCTTATTGCCATTTTAACAGATTTCTTTCCCACCTACTTGGGCCGTATGGAGATCTAGTAAGTAGAATGCTCTCTTTACGTAAGTGTTTAAGTTGTCAATAGTTGTAGTTTGGGTGGTTGGGAAGAAAGACGGTTGTCCTCCTCATCAAGATTCAATTTTTGTAAGTGACATGATGTTTTTGTTGAGCCCAAATTGTAATGATTGTATTTATGGCTATACCTCGATTCTCTACCTGGAATAGTAGGTGTTGGAGACATACGGCCATCCACCTATTCCACTTAATTAAAATGTATCAACTAGCTTCCTCGGTGCCTCACATTCCTTTTGGCACATCATTTACTAGGGTTAGGATTTTGGATATTTAGGGTTTTTCATCCTAGGGCATCATGCTCTATATTAAAAGGCACTTTTGGCCTCTTGTAATGTCTTCTTGTGAATGAGCGTAGCTGACACATCTCTCTTCAGAGATAATACCATCATTCTAGATAGTTTGTATTGATTTACAGTGGTCATCTTTTTCCATTTCATTCATTAATAAAATTTGGGTTTTGTTGTATTATTGTGCTCTATGCAATATCTTTGTATATATGTTTCTATTTTATATGTATATTTTCATTTTTTTCTCTAAATAATTCAAATAAATGGTATCAAAGTAATCTACTCTCTGTTATTTCTCGGTATATGTCATCATGAGATATCTCATGATCCCTATTCACTTATTCACTTCTTTGTGAGGGTTTTGCTTGCCTCCTTTTTCATAGTGGCACATTCTTGTCTTAGTTATAGTTTTGATTTTCTCTTTCGAGTATTAGTTGTTATAAATTAGACAATTATGGCCTAGATAGTTCTAGATGCTCCAAATGATTTTAGGAAAGGCATTTGGGACACCAGCCCAATTTGAAATTGATATATTTGGTGGAATGGCATGTTAGACAATTGAACACAAAAATACACTATCCACCGAAAATGAAAGCTAGGAATAATGATAAATCAAATAATTCATAAATAAAATCCACACAAGTAAACATATTGTAATGACATGGATGTGGTTCAAATTCATATTATGTTATATCACTTTATACAAAATTGAAATACCTTTGTGAATTAGTGAAATGTGTTATACACCAAAAACTTGAAGGTCGTGAGGCAACATAGTTATAGTTGATTAGAATGTTAACAATGACTTACTATTTGATATTTGTAGTACGATTGAAATTACAACAATCAATATCTTACTTGTAGTTTCAATCAGCTTATAAATAATTTGGAAACCAAAGAATATTCATTTTTACCTATATTCTATCTTAAATAAAAATTTTCATTTTCTTGCCAAGTAATATATAAAACATGGTACTTTATATTTATATTAATTAAATGTGTCATATTCATTTTTAATTGGTATTGATGATGATAAAGAAGTTGATGATGGCAATGATGTTGTTGATGATGATGATGATGGTGATGATGGTGATGATGACAATGGTGATGATGTGAGTATATTATGATGATGATGTGATTATATGATGATAGTGAAAACGAAAAATGATGACAATGGCGATGATGATTTGGGGATGATAAATGCACTCATAATGCATGATGTCAATGATGATAAAGAGAGGAAGGAGAAGAGGGAAAGGAGTTCAGACAGGAACAAATATTTTTTGACTCATTGACGATGATGATTGTATTGATTATGATGATTGTACTAATGATAATGACAATGATGACCATTATGTGATTACATTATGATGGCAATGATGAATACAAATGATTTTTAACTCATTGATAATGATGAGTGACAATGATTGTATTGATGATGATGATGATGACCATGACAATGATGACGATTTTCATCATCAGTTTCCTCATTGTCATCGTTGGCCTCATCATAATCATCATCAACATCATATTCTTTTTCTTCTTCATTGTCATCATCATTTTCTTCATCATTGTCATTATCATCATCGTCATCCTCATCCTCAACATTGTATATAAAAGATGAGCATGGATAGAAAGAACAAGGATGAGGATAACAAATAAAACTTGAACATAACAATTTTGTTTTCCTTTAAAGGTTGATTCTAAGGATGCATTCACCCTAAATATTGAAATATTGAAGAACATCCACTATATATATGAATTCACCCAAATATGGTCTCCTTATGTTAATGATGCTAAAATTGCGTCCTTGACTTCTAGATCTAGTCCAAAAGATATAGACATAGATAATGCAAAGATTTTAACATTCCCAACATTATGTGTACATTTGTTGTTATTTAGTTGTTGATTATGGTCATTTATTTGGTCATTAATTGTCACTATTTGATAGTTTATTTGGTCATTAATTGTCGCTATTTGGTCATTAATTATGGATGTTTGGTAGTACATTTAGTTGCTTATTTAGTCATTGATTAGTGTTAACTAGTCATTTATTTAGTCATTGATTGTTGTTAACTAGTCATTTAATTAACCATTGATTTATGTAGATAGGGCAAAGAGGAATCGAACCACCAACCTCTTGCCTATAAGACAGGTGCTCTTCCATTGAACTAGAACCCTTAAATAGAATCAAATTTTAGAATGAATCAAAGTTCACACTAAAAATATATCACAAACTCTTACAAACATTAACACGCTAGAATTCCAACTGTAACAAACAAACATATCAACACCTAACACAAGCAAACATAAGCACCTAGAGTGGAAAACTATGGAGAGAACAAATGCACACCAATGAAATCAATTCATGCAAGAAAACTAACATGAGAAACATTCATCACCAATAACTTGAGACATTAGAGGATGTCATCAAGAAGTAGAGACAAATCAAGTGATTGATATTTGGAATTACAAGAACTAATGATATTCATTTCAGATTTTGGAGCACGATCTGAAAGGGATAATTCATATCAGTGACACCTACAGCTTCAGAAGGGGGTGTGATTCATGACTTCATTAAAAGTAATGCCACGTCGTCAAGAGGGGGTGTCACTTCAGTGACATTCAGGATATTTAGTGATTTCTAGACTAGTCCAAGGTCATCTCTTTTTGCTAGTGCATCTACACTAAGTTATGATAATTCTTGCAACATTCTAAACAATAATGGAGGTAGATGCAAAACCACTCCTATAACTTGTACACACATACATACATAATCACCTTCGACATATGTATATATCTTGATGTAATTGATCAAAAGACTGAATTGCACATAGAAAAGTGGAGTTAATGCACTTCTACCATGCCTAACATTACATAAGTTTGCCCATGGAGACAAAAGGGCATTTTCAAGTGCATGTAGAACCCAACAAATAAATCCTTACACTTGAAAATTAAGAGACTCATGATCTTGGTAACTATGAAATATAATTGAATACTAACGGGGAAAAACTTAAAAGGGATATAATACCAAATGTAGAGTAGAGAATAATCTTGTTTCATACTTTTTCATCATAATGCAATGCCCAAATCCACGATCAAGTGAAGACTTGTTCATCACAATGGCGTCCTCAATATCATAGCCACTATAACTCATCACAACCACTATTGCATTCTGAGCAGCTCCAAGTTTGTCATATTGCACCTCGAAATGATAAACCAGGTTAGTTTTAACTTTTAATTTGTTTATAAATCTAGGATAGAAAATATCAAAAACAAAAACTCTTCATGAAGACACTATCTTCCTCTAGGAGGCAACACTTTAACTAGTCAAGAAATTTAATCAATCGATTTAGTTATGGGCATAGCCCCCCAAGAAACTTCGACATGGAAAGGAACATCCAAAAATGAAGATTGGTAATGTCATACTTACAAGTTTAATCGTCTTTGTTGCCAAAAAGGTCATTGAGGATACACCAACATATTGAGTAGAGTGTCCATTCTACATAACTGAAGAGAGTAATTTATAAGTCATATTAGAATAAAAAAACTTAAATGTTGAGGCTTCAAACAACATTAAAAAAAATTATATGTCATGATTTAAATGCACTCAAATATGCCATGTTTCCCCTCATTATACATTTTAACTTCGGTTAAATATAAACAAAATGTCATGTTGATACAAAGAAAAAGAAAACATATTATGTTGATTCATTTAGTGTTAGTCAAAAGTGAAAAATTTATTCCAGTGAAGTACGGAAAGGTTCTCTGTAATACACCTAGGAACCTGAATAATTATTGTTTTATAAGACCTTATGTTATTATTTTGGTTTGACATTATTGACCAAGTGAGGTCAAGACATTTGTAAAAGAATTGTTATTTTTAAATATTTAAATAACTAAGAGAATCAAAACTGAAGGTAGTCGTTGAAGAGTATTTGTTGATCCACAAGGAGAAATGACAAGTGTAAAGAGGAAACCCATCATGGAAAGACAACGTAATTAAGGCCCAAATGGTGCAGGAGGCATCCTCCGTAAAATTCAGGTCATGACTCCTGTTGGAGCGTTTTACGAGCAACTGGATCATGAATGACCTAAGTCCTAGGAAAATGCTATAAAGCATCGATTTCATCCACTGAGCAGGAGGCTTATGATTAAAGGGGAGAATACGCTAAGTATTGATTCATCCAATGAGAAGGAGGCTTATGATGAAGTGAGATTGTGACCTAGCTTTTGCCAGAGGAAATCAGTGACCAGTCTTTGTCCTTGTGGTTCAGCAAACAAGCTCGGGGGTTTTAGAACAAGTAGTTTGGTTGTTCTTGATGTTGGTTGGGAGGAACAACGACCTTCAATTTCGATTTGCCCCTGCATGTTCAGGTTCTATTTATTTCTGACATGTCGGTTACTATAAATGATATCTAGTGGTTCCATTGTTTAGTTCATATTTTATTTATTTATTTATGAAATGTCTGTTACTGTAAATGATACCTAATGATTTCATTGTTTAGTTCAGGTTTTATTGATTTATTTCTGACATGTTTGTTTACTGTAAATGATACCTAATTATTGCATTGCTTAGTTCAAGTTTTATTTAGTTATTTCTAAACTATCTGGCTACTGTAGATGATATCTAATGATTGCATTGCTTAGTTCAGGATCTATTTATTTGTTTATGAACTATCTGGTTACTGCAGATGATATCTAATGATTGCATTGCTTAGTTCAAGATATATTTATTTATTTTTGAACTGTCTAATTACTATAAATGATATCCGATCTGTTAAGCAAAATGATTGCATTGCTTAGTTCAGGTTCTGTTTATTTATTTCTAAACATATGTTTACTATAAAAGATATATGATTCGTTAAGCAGAAGGATTGCATTGCTTAGTTCAGATTCCATTTATTATATTTTCTGAAATGTTTATTTATTGTAACTGATATGTAATTTGTTATTCATAGATGATTATCTAGCTTATGCATGTTATCATATAATGTTTTACTATACATTATTGTGTTATCTTGCTTATGCATGTTATCATAAATTATTATCTTACTTATGCATGTTATCATATAACGTTTTTACTATACATTACTTGCTTATGCATGTTATCAGAATTGATTATGTTGCTTATGCATGTTATCATATAATGATTTACTGTACATTACTGTGTTATTGTAAGTATTCTTATTCAGAATTATATTTCTAGACTTGCATGCAAGATATTCAAACATTGGATTAATTTTATTTCAGTTTATATGCAGGAGTTATATCTAGGCATCAAATAATGTACATGGTTTATTTCCAATGGGTTTATAGAGTAGGCGTTTGATCTATAACTCTGTTATATATATAAATCTGGGGTTTATATAGATTTAAAAGTAAATAAATCTAGAACAAAATGTTTATATTTTTATACATAGACAATTCGATAAGTAGTTATACTCTCAAGGCTTTTACAGAGCCGAATGGTTTAAAAAGATAAGAGTCCATAACATAAGCATACATTTATAGAACATAAGCAACTAATTTAATCCTTTTTGTTGTTATAGAATGGGTGTTTGTTCTATTTATGTTTATAAATATAGTTAGAGTAATTATAACAGATTTGAAAGATAATTTTTACACATGCAAACCCTAGATCTTATTTAATTCGTAATTATTTATAAGTTCAAGCATTTATCTAAGTTCTAGATTACCCTGTAAACGTTTTCACAACCGTCGAATCCACCGAATCTGCAATGCGGAATCGTTGTTTTCAACCCTTGAAAAATCGGGGTTACGCAAACCTGCATCCACAATTGTGGAAGTCGGATTGCGGAACCGTTGAAATAAACAGTCTGAATTGGGGTTCTGTAACCCGCATCCGCAATGCGGAAATCAGATTGCAGAACCATTGCATTAAATTATCAGAATTGGGGTTCCGCAACCCTCATCCACAATGTGGAAGTGGGATTGTTGAACCGTTGAAATAAACGGTCAAAGTTGGGGTTCCACAACCTACATCTGCAATTGCGGAACCGTAAAAGTAAACAGTCGTATTTCAGGGTTCCGCAACCCGCATCCACAATGCAGATGTCGGATTGCTGAACCATAAAAATACATAGTCGGATTTTGGAGATCCGCGAGGGTTTGGATAAGGGTTTAAACCCTCATTTTGCTAATTGTGTTGAGGTTAAAAATGTATTAATGATGCTTATAATCCTAAGCTAAATACTTATGTAATGATGCTCATAAAAGAAGTAAGGCTGAGAAATTTTACCCTAGCATACAAATGTAACAAATGGACTGAGTCCTAGACCTTAGATGTTATTCAAGAACAGAACCTTGACATGCTTCTAACTTTGGCTTAGAGTCTAGTATGTAATCAAGTAAAGTATTTGTCTTCCGCAATACTAGAAGTACAAAAGAATACATGCATTTATTCTATTTATTTATCCTATTTTTTTTTAATATAGGAATTTTGGGGTATGTGACATAATGGTATCAGAGCATGGTTACAACACTTGGCCTAAAGGGATCAACATTGAAACAAGTACAAACAGAAAACTAACTTATGTGTTATGGTTGACTCTCTTATGTTCAAAAGAGAAGTATAACCTTAATTTTGCAGGAACTATGGCAGATGTTGAAATGTCAGGTGAAGAAGAATTCCATCCTAAAGAACAAGTAAATAATGAACAAGAAAACATTAATGATGATAACCTGTGGGTACATTTAAATGAGAACAGAATTGATAACCCATCTGAATTGTTACAAACAATAAAAAATTTAAAAGAGAACTACAAAGTGTTAAGAAATATAATGAACAAATTCTGAAAGCACAGGAGGAGTTAAATAATGTCTTGTTAAAAAAATTACATAATAAGGAAGCAGAGAGGAAGAAAGGATCTGAGTTAGAAACATCAAAGACTACATCTTACAAACGAAAGGTAAGGAAGTTAAAAATTTAGATAGTGAAACCGAGGCTTCAAGTGGAATTTCACCTAAACAGAGTAAACATAATTATAAAGAATATAGTGAAAGTAGTGATGGTGATAAATATAGTAGGAAAAGTAAACCTTATGAAGAAATTTATGGTGAATTTAAAAATATAAAACCTCCTATATTCAATGGTGAGATTGAAACCAGAGAAGAAGCAGAAGCCTGGCTTTCAGGAATGAAAAGTACTTTCAAATTTACAACTACTCTAATGAATTAAAAGCAAAGATGGCAATTTATAATTTAACGGGAAAGGCCGACATTTGGTGGAAAGACTTCGAGAAAGTAAAATGCATTAAAGAACGTCACTTCACTTAGCAAAGTTTCAAGAAATACTTTAAAAGGAAATACTTGTCAGAACAGTATTATGAAGAAAAAGCTAAAGAGTTTTATGATTTGAAACTAGGAACTTATACAATGAAGGAACTGTATAGTAAATTTCTGGGTTTGTTAAGTTATGTACCTTATATTGTTGATGAAAAACCTAAAGTACAAAGTTTTCTCAATTGTTTACCAACATTTTACAAAGAAAGAATTGAATATGACAATACTAAAACATTGGATTGAGCCATGACAAAAGCACATTTCTGTTATGACCAGAATAAGAACAAAAGAGATAATGTACCAAGTTGGAAGAACAAAAAACATGAAAGCTTTGAACACAAAAGAAAAGTTATGAGATTTAATAATACTTCTGGGAATAATCATCTAAACTATCAGGGAAATAATTTCATAAGTTTTAGGCCACGAAATCCTACAGTAATGAAAGAAAGAGAAGAATCTGCATCTACTGGTTATAATAAAAATAATGTTCAAAATTAACCTTTAAAATGTTGGGAATCTGGTGAACCACATTATTTTAAAGACTGTCCAATAAGAAGAATTTTTTTAACAACATTCACACTGTTCAAAGAGATACTACGGTTGGAAATGTAGCAAGTGTTAAAATTTGAGCATTAATTCACAATACTCTTGGATCTTTACTGAGAGAATAACATATACAGTATATCAATGCATAACAATCACAATAAGCATCACAAGCATCACAAGAATCAAAAGCATGAGAGACAAGAGACATAGAGTTTCCATGGGGAAAACCCTAAGGTGAAAAACCCCACAACTTCCTCAGAGATAGAGAGAGCAATGGCTCAACCAAAGTACAATCAAAATACACTTGAGATAGTCTCCTAGAGCAGATGATCCTCGTCCTCACTAGTGCGCCACTTTCTGAGTGAGAGAAGTGTGTCTTTCCGAATGATCCAAATAGAGATCTCCCGATCTCTATTTATACTTAACATGTTTGCCCAGTGACCTTATGGGGCCGACTTGTCTATCTAGATACATCCACAATATAATATATATTTTAGGGCCGACCCCACACATGGTGGTCTGATAACCCATCGGCAAGTACACACACTTGCGACACTTGTCAATCCACATGACGACAATTCCTTATAGAGGAATAACACATCTCTTATAAGGGTACAATAAATATATATGAAATACATTCCGAAGTTACATATACATCAACAGCAAGGAGCATGGCCAGAATTTGTGCATCATTGGAGAACAAGCAAAGAGACCATCACACCTTAATGGTAGAAATTGAAGGTATGTTAAAAGATAAACCAATCTCTATATTAATTTATCTAGGCGCAAATTTAAGTTATGTTTCACCAATAATTGTAGAACTGTGTAAATTACAGCAAAGTAAATTTGAAAAGTCTTGGTTAGTTCAGCTTGCTACAGGGACGAAAAGAAAAGTCACTAGTTTTGTGAAAGAATGTGAATTTAATATGAATGGTCTTATGACACATGTTGATTTAAATATTATGCCTTTAAGATCTTATGATTTATTGATAGGAATGGATTGGTTAGAAAATCATAGAGTAATTATGAATTGCTACGATAAAACTTTCACATGCATATACGAAGAAAGTAGACCTATAATAGTTAAAGGAATTCCAAGGAAAACTACTATTAGAGAAATTTTTGGTTTACAAATGAAAAGGTTTGTTCAAAAAGGTGGTAAAGTTTATGTTTTTCGTATAATTGATGATAGAGATAAAAACAATGAAATTAAAATGGATGATTTTCCAGTTTTAAAATATTTTAAGGATGTGTTTCAGGAAGAAATTCCTGTATTACCTCTGAAAAGAGAGATTGATTTTACTATTGACTTGGTACCCGGAGCGAGTACCAGCGTCAAAAGCTCCATATTGTATGAACATATTGGAACTTAATGAATTAAAAGCACAAATTCAAGAATTGATTGATAAAAAGTACATTCGACCAAGTGTTTCTCCTTGGGGAGCACCGGTTTTGTTTGTAAAGAAGAAGGACGGTACTTTAAGGTTGTGAATAGACTACAAACAACTTAATAAAATGACAATTAAAAACAGATATACTTTACCTCGGATCGATGACTTATTCAACCAATTTCGAGGAGCAACGATACTTTCAAAAATAGACTTGAGCTCTAGATATCATTAAGTCAGAGTTAAAGATGAAGATATATATAAGACAGCTTTTAGGACCAGATACGGTCACTATGAATTTGTCATAATGCCTTTTGGGTTGAAAAATGCTCCAACATCTTTCATGTGTTTAATGAATAGTATATTAAGTAAATATTTAGATAAATTTGTAGTCGTCTTCATTTATGACATATTAATCTATTCTAAAAATGAGTAAAAGCATGAAGAACATTTAAGAATAGTCTTATAAGTATTAAGAGAACAAGAACTTTATGTTAAATTCAATAAATGTGATTTCTTTGAAGATAAAATTCAATACTTGGGACATGTAGTGTCTAAAGATTGTATATCAGTGGATCCCGATAAAATTAAAGCTATCATGGAATGGCATGTGCCTAAAGATGTATCTGATGTTAGATATTTTATGGGGATCACTGGATATTATCGTAAATTTATTGAAGGATTTTCAAAAATTGCATATCCTATAACTTCATTGCAAAATAAAGGTAAGAAATTTTAATGGAATGAGAAATGTGAAATCAACTTTAATAAATTAAAATATTCATTAACAATAGCTCCTGTCCTAAAGATAGCAGACCCCTGTAAAGATTTTGTTATATGCACAGATGCATGCAAAGAGGGTCTAGGTAGAGTTTTAATGCAAGACAACTATGTGGTAGCCTATGAATCAAGAAAGCTTAAAGATCATGAAAATAACTATGCTACTCATGATTGGGAGTTAGATGCCATTATTCATGCACTAAAAATGTGGCGACATTATCTTATTGGAAGAATATTCTTACTAATGACTGATAATGTCAGTTTAAAATATTTATTTGACCAACAGAATTTAAATGCTAGACAAGTTAGATGGTTATCATTCCTAAGTGAATATGACTTTGAAATTAAACATATTAAAGGAAAGGAAAATAAAGTGACTAATGCGTTAAATCGTCCTGCAAATATGTTGTTTGTAACTACAAGTAGCAACTATGAAACAGATCTGGAAGATAAAATCATAACATCAACAAAATTTGATAAAGAATATAAAAAATGAAAGGAAAAGATAGTAGAAAATAAAACAAATAAAGTAAAAACAGAATTCAATCTTAACAGAACAGATTTGTTGGTATTTAAAAACAAATTGTATGTACCCAATCCAGAGGAAGTCAAGTCATTAATCATGAATGAAATGCATAAAAGACCATATTCAAGACATCCTGGATATCAAAAATGATTACTATGTTAAGAAAAGAATTATTTTGGCCTAATATGAAAAATGAAGTAGCAGAATACATTTCTAGATACATTGAATGTCAGCAAGTTAAGGTTGAACATCAACACCCAGTCGGATTGTTACAACCTTTACCCATTCCATAATGGAAGTAGGAAGTTATTAGTATGGATTTCATATCAAGTTTGCCTAAAAATGATTGACATAATGATTCAATTATGGTTGTGGTAGATAAGCTTAGTAAAGCAACACATTTTATTCTTGTCAAATCTTCTTTTTTTTTACAAAACCGGATAAGATATATTTAAAAAAGAAGAAGAAAAATGGGTCTCAAATGACCAAATTACAAATAATTCCAGTGATATCTCAATGGAATAGCTTCTAGACTTCCATTCCAGTCATGTTAATTAGGATGTCTCAGCCTTCCATAGGTTGACTATTATTGGACTCGATCTTCTGTGTCTGATTCAACAAAAAACAAAATTTCAAGAAGCTACAATTTTATGTTAATAACAATCCTACTTTATCCTCTATGACGAGAGCGTCCCTCAGTGTACTCTGCTTATTCCAGAACTCACATCGATCTGAGTTAATACCGATCCCCTCTTGTACTTTGGCAGTCCAATCCTGTCCTCTACGCCAGTTCCACACAGCCCTCTGGATGATTCCACGCATTCATCTGCATTTTTCTACGCAATGAAGAACCAATAGAACTCGGATCGGGGAAGTCTTGCTTGTTTTTATGCTACTCATGAATTAAGGAATGAGATGATTCTTTTCTAAATATTTATTGGTTTCTAACTGTTCTTGATCAATATTAAAACCAATGTTGGCCAGCATGTCGACTTCCTTATTGGATCCCCACAATATGTGATAAATTTGAACCTCGAAATTTTTTTGAAGAGTGCTACGAATCCTATCGAGGATCATATTTAACTTGGCATTGCCGAGTTTTTTCTTTGTGTTCAGTTTATTGATCAGTATTTATGAATCTCCAAAAATATGAACTTCCTTATAATCTTCGCTCATAACTAGCTGACAACCCTTTAAAAACGCTAAAGCTTTTTCCTGATTGTTAGAGCAAATTCCATTAGAGAGATTTTGAGGTCAAAAAATGGCCTCCTAAGAGATGTACTACAAAAATATGAGATATATTAAAATATTATGAATTGGGGGTTTTATGGGGTAGGTATATATGACAAGTCACCTCCCACACTATTTTCTATGCACAATATAAATAACCATGGTTGAGTTGCTTTTCAAAATTCACTAGAAATAAAATTAATAAAATAAGTCTACATTGATGTGACTAAGATTCATTGTAAATTCCCAAAAATTTTCTATCCTTTAGCATTTATTTGTCTTGAATTTGCAAATGAAAGTAAATAATAAAAAACATTTTTAAGAGCTATTTTTTTAATTTTATGTTGACTTTTTATATTTAGTATTTTTCTCATGAATTTAATATAATGCAATTTAATTGAGAATTTATTTACATGTAAAATGTTAATAATATTATTATAATCCACATATTATTATTATTATTATTTATTAAATCTATTATTATTCTTTATTAGTTTGACATTATGTTATTGAATAGAATGGAGTGAATATATATTTTAAAATTAAAAACATAAAAATGCTAATATATTATTTTATAAAAAAATGTGAAAGGACTTTCATTATGAATTAAGAGTACTTCACTTGAAAATGACAATAATATTATTTTATGAGAAAGTGTGAAAAGACATTTATTATGACTACTTTACTTGAAAATGACAATAATATTATTTTATGAAAAGACTATCATTATGAGTACTTTACTTTATGACTTAAAGTTACTTACACCACTACCTTGGTTAACTATGTGTTTTCATCCACCATAGAAAATTTGAAAAATAAGCATTCTTAACTCATGCAATGCCACCTCACCAAGGGGGATGATGTCATCTACTAGAATGTGATTGGTTGTTTTTTATAGTACATTTTCTTTGTTTTGAGGCCATTTTTTGACCTCAAAATTTCTCTAATGCTAAACCCCAGCTGAAATTAAATTCATGATTTCCTCCGGGTGAATAAACCACTGTTAACACCCAAAAAGTGCTCACTACCTCATCTACCCCATTGCATGACTCATTTGTCCATATTTCCTACCATATTTACCTCCACAAAACCATTAAAAAAAGTCTCCAAAAGGCCAAAAAACCACTTTTTTCCCCCAAAATTTCTCCAAAATAGTAAAAACCCTCTAAAAAGGGAATAAAAAATATAAAAAAAGAAGAAAAAGAGGGAAAAAGGAGACAAAAACCTGTTGATGCCTCGGATATCGTAGCATCAATCAGAAAGGGATTCTCCCCGAGAGGTGGTCCCAATTAGACTATCTCCCGTTTGGTGTAGGGAATCCGTCCGGTTAGTGGTTCCAGCAACCGTGGTTTTGGACTTTAAATCCGATTCTACCGGTTATGGCCCGATCCACCTTTCTTTTGGGTTTTTTTTATGTCTTTTACATGAGGTGCAAGTGCCTAAATTATACTTAATCTAAATGCAATTAAAACAGATCTAAGCCTAGAAACTGGAATAAATCTATCTATCCCTGCAGGGAACACGCTTAAGGGAGGAGCAATCAGCTGTAGCAAATATCGTAAACAAAGAACAGATAGCTATTATTTCTCACAATCAAAGCTACAGCAAGATAAAGATCTTTAGAAGATAGCTTCTAATTCAACATAGAACGCATCTATTGCTCATAAAACAGAAGAAAGCAAAAGAATAAAGAAACAGATCTAGAATGAAACTTAAAGAACGCATCTATTGCTCATAAACAGAAGAAAGCAAAATTATTTAATCTACGTAACAAGAATAAAGAAACAGATCTAGATGTAACAAAACTGGAATTAAACTTAAAGATCCCTGCAAGGAGCAATTTAAAGGCATGAACAATGAGCCACATGAATTATCCTGAAGAAAGAACAGTTAGCCATTCGATCTAGACAAAGAAATCTACAGCAATACATTTCATTGTTCACAAAATAGAGAAAACGCATGCACAGGGGGGAGCAAAATCATTAATGCAAAGAAATAGTTCAGATGTCAGGAATGATCTCACATTACAGAACCGCGGTCATTAGAATAGTCCAATATAGAGCAATTCAACATCCCATGCAAAACGTCCATCTACCGTGGCTTCTATTAGAAAATTCAATTTTACAGGCCCGATACAAGATAGCTCGTATTGGTTTCAAAATTGCCTTCCCTGCCTAAAGTCCTTTCTAATCTTTCCTAGCTTCTATTTATATCTACACATTTGCCCTTTGGGCTGACACCTAGCATCCTCCACCTGTCATTTACAGGAATTTCCTCTCTAATCGACTACCAAAATGATTATTCTTTTACAAAATTGTTCTGACAGAGATAGGGACAGCTGTCCCATGGCTTACGCCTTACATATTAAAAATGTACATAACAGAAAATTGGCTAATACTAAAGCTTTCCCTGTTGGGCACGCGTTTGGCTGAAGAGAGTGGTTCAACTGAATTCAGTTTGCCTCATTCCTGTGCGTGAGCTTCTGCTGGCAGAGGGTCGCCCAAGTTAATTGTCACTGATGCTACCTGGGGAGCGGCCCTCGAATCCCCTGCTGATGCTGCTCCTAATTGGGAAGGGGGAATTGAACTGGCCAGACTTTCTGCCATTGCTGGGGAAGAGGCTGCTGGGAGAGAGGCTGTCGGATCTACTGATGCTCCTGCTACTGCTGCAGCTTTCCTGTCCTCCTCTACTATGTAGCTGTGCCACACACCTGTGTCCCTTATGATTATGTTTGCTGCAGCAGGAAACAAGATTTTCTGAGAACTCACGTTCTTCCCGAGCTCTGTTTTAATGCTTTGGACTTCTGCTTCAGGAGCTTGATGCGCTTCCTTCAGCAGATGGTTGTGAAGTGATGATGAACCAATATAATGCTGGAGATCATCCATGGCCAGGACATCAATCCTTTTCACATACTCCATCTGGATGCCTAGCTCTTCTTTTAGCTGAGACAACCGCTGCTCCTTTTCCGAGAAGTCTTCTAGCGTCTGAGGGAAACTCAATGTGCAGTTATCATGGACTCCTTTGAGCTTTTGGTATAGGCTGTTAATTCTATCTGTCGTTCTCTGCACACTGGTTATCAGCTTATTGGCACAGTTCCTACCAAACTCCAGCAAGGCTATATCTTCATTAAAATCGTCCACAGCCTTAAAAGGAAGATGCGGGGGGAAACCTCCTTTCCCTTCTCTCCATGCAATCTGACTTATGACATTTGCCTTAACACGGATATTCTTAGCTTTGAGCCTGTGGGCCTCCGCATTAATTTCTTTTAATCTGACTATCATGGCCTTGAGTTTGCAAACCTCGTCAGTGATTAGCTCCTGCGTGTCATTTATTTGCTTCAGAATGCTGCAGGACAGCTCATGGAAGGGAGCCAAGTCCATCGTTTTGCTCTCAGCCTGCTCTAACCGCTCAGCTAATGTTTGCTTTTCTGCTTCTAGCTGAGAAGCCTTTTCTTCCACTCCATTCTTCTCCGCTTCTACAATCATCATTTGGAGTGTTAGCTGATCCTTTTCCTCCTCCAGCTGGCTGTACTTGTTTGACAGTTCCTTATGTTCAACGTACAAGCAATTATACTTGTTCACTGCCAGATCTCTTTGGGCTTGCTCATTAGCCACAGTTTGTTGTAGCGTGCGAGCTTTCTTCCTTGTCAATTCACTGTCTCTTACCATCACGCCTACATTGGCCAGGGATGCTTTTGCTGTTGCTACAGCTGCGGTCGCCATGGCAAAGGGATCTTGGTCCGTATTCTGCATTATAGTGACCTCCCGGTGGGTAACGATATCCTCATGAAAGGGACTTTTGATCCT
Organism: Larix kaempferi; assembly: GCA_027924585.1. Classification (NCBI taxonomy): domain Eukaryota; kingdom Viridiplantae; phylum Streptophyta; class Pinopsida; order Pinales; family Pinaceae; genus Larix; species Larix kaempferi. Next base: position 30,592,352 of record BSBM01001051.1, on the reverse strand, counting down.
CTCTTCTGATTTGAGGACCATTGCTTTTCTTTTCTTGTCATAGACAAACTCATTCCATTTGGACACCGTACGCTTTCCTGATGGAGTGTACGGGACAATTGGTCGGTTTATGATGTCTATGTCTTCTTCTTCTGGTGGGGTCCGGACTTCCTGAGCAGGGTCTCCTTCTTTATTCTGGGCACCAGAGCCCCCTGCTTGAGAGGTGTCTATTTCCATGTCCTGCATACCAAATCCACCCGCCTCGGCATCTTCCCTTGTCTTCAATTCTTCTTCCGCCCTCTTTTCTGCCTGCTCAGCTTCAGCTTCTTTCTGCTTTTGGGCTTCCTCAGCCTCTTTCCGCAGTCTTTCATTTTCATCTTCTTGCTGCTTTCTTGCTTCCTCGGCTTCCCGCTATAACCTCGCCTCTTCTCTTAATCTGAGTTCTTCCTGAGCTTGGGCATCCTCAGCTTCTTTCTCCTTTTGCTGGCTGGTCTTCTGGGCCTTGGTTGAGCTAGAGCTTGCTCCAGTACCTTGGCGACAGATCCGTAGCTCAGTCATGTTGCAGATGCCTCTGAATGCTTCTTCCTCGGCATCAGGGTAGTGGGAGTACTCGAAGTGGGCATAGATCTCCTTGCAATGCTCGGCCACTTTACCCTTTCGGTCGTTTCTGTGGAAGATAACCTCACCGAAGTGGAAGGCCTTCAACTCTTGAACAAATTCGTCGGCAGAGGCAACCCCTGAAAACTTGTAAGCACCTATGTAGAAAGGTAGGGGGGGAAAGGAGGCCTTATGTTGCTTGTGGAGCATTGCTCCAATCCCATCCAAGAAGAGTTGTCTTACTGCTTCTTTGAGCACCACATAATCTGTGGCATACTGCAGCAAGATGTATGGGGGCTTGGTCCCTCTAAACATTCTTAGGTAGGTACCTTGTTCCGAAAAGTAAAAGTCCCCATAATCCTCAAGGACTTCCAAAGCATTTTCTGACAGGCAGTTTGGTTCTTCCTTGAACATTTTCTCGTATAGGGGCATGATGAACCCCTCACAGATGAGTTTGTAGCTGGGCTTGTAGTTCTGAGCCCACAACATCTTGAATGCAATATAGACCGGGGCGGTAGCCCTATCCCATGTGCAGCCCAATTTGGGGAAGTCTATCTTGGCTAAGATACAATCTATCAGATATGAAGACATGAAGAATTCAGCCTTCTTCAAAGCTAGTCCTTCCCTTGCAGCTACTATCATTGAGGCCAGACTATCTGACAGGATAGTGGCCCAGTCAAACACAGTTCCCTGAAATGCCACATAGTGAATGATAGGGACCCACTGAATCTTGTATACTGTGCCATCGGGCATGCCGAGGATTCGGCACACCATCAGGGCAATCAACCTAAAAGGAGCTCTTAGATTCTGTACGTCATACTCATCATTCCCCTTTTTTCTCAAGTGTTTGCCCGCTATTAGCAGCTTCTTGGCCATCTCGACGTTATTCATTTGGCCCAACCATTCATCAGTCAGAGCTTGTTGGACGCGGGGAAATCTGTAGGCTGCCGCAATATACGCGGGTTGAAATGAGGCGATAGCCACTTTCCCGCTATCATTTATCACTCTCCCTTCAGCATCGGCATGTTGGAGTATCCATCCGATCACTTCAGCACAGGGGAACAGCTCAGGGCGGGTAGCGGCTCTAGTTATGCCTGAGGCTCTGATATTGAGATAGATTGGTGCTTCCTCTAGCAACATATCTGGGATTTCTTGGTCCCGGATCATTCTGTAGATGTCTCCCCATCTGATTTCTGGAGGGACACCCGTGGTGCACCTAGTGTCTTGGAGTGAAGTTTCAGTTTTAGGAGGGGCATGTTTCTTTTCTGTCATCTTCGCCTTTTCTTACCGGTTTTTGGAATCTTGACTTATCCCTGATAACATCCATATACAAGCCACTTTGAGCAACATACTGTGAGGTTTTAACAGAGAGCATCATTGTTTTAATATATTAATAAGATAAGTACAATGAAGCTGTATATTCAGGAAGCAAAAACTATTTCAGTATGAAACATAGATTGAAACATTTGGATCTCTTAAAAGCATGGGTTTGGAATGCCCCTGCGGGGATAGGCTATGTCGCGGACACATTTTGTTCTCGGATCGATAGGCGAGTTGCGGAAGCAATGGGCTTTCGGGTCAGCCTTGGGGAAGACGGCGTCTCTTGTTATCACTGCGGCTGGAAAGGCTAATGGCGGGGAAACTCAGGTTGGAAGGACTTTGTGACGACAAGGGAGCCCTTTTCGCACTTTTGACTCGGTGGGGGGCTTTGAATGCTATTGACACGCACGGCACCCGCCGAGGTGCTCTATGGGGAACTCTAGTCCGAGCGAGGGTGACGGCGCCGGAGACATATTGACGGGAAATGCAAGGGTGGCCATGGCTTCGAATTTCGGCTCGCGTGACTCGAACGAGGCAATGGCGCCGGAGACAAGGTTTTGCCCCGGGTAGAAGGCGTCGAGGGACTGAGGTTTTATGGAGAGGCCCGGAGTTTCACATCCTGAGTTCTTCGGCCGGGGATATGAAAAGCATAAGGGGTTTCGACAGGTTCTCCCCACAACGAGGCACGCGGCCCGGGGATAAAAAATGGGACAGGTTTAACCGCCCGAACCAACTGTCTCTACTCAATAAAAGATAAAAAAAGTTAATGGTTCATATGACGAGACGAGAACTCCATTCAACTGCGTCTGACGGGCACAACATAGCCCTTGACGGGTGTTTTGCCCGTCCAAATCCCACTAAAACTCATTTTTTCAAACAAAAGACAACCCAATCAAAGTTAAAAATCCTACCTGGCACCGTTTGGCTGAGGTCGTTAACTGAGGTGGCCGCGAACGTGGCTGCGTAGGACGAGCTGGAACGGTCGCGCGGCGTCCAATGGCTTTGTTTATAAAACGAAACGACAGTGGGTTGGCTCGTACCCCGTCGATTTATTTATATGGGCCAGGCACGTGTGGGGAGTTAATTCGGTTGGCGGGGTTTAAAACCGATTTTAAATGCGTCGTACGCCGTTGATTAAATCGGGTCACCTCGGTTTGCGTGCGACCACCTTTTGCGGGGCACATTGGCGAATCCTTCCCGCCGTTGCGGGAGGATGTAGCGGGAGCTTTCGCTGTGCCGGGAGGAAAAGGTGGACCCCTTCCGCACCAAATGATCGTGCGCACAACTTTGGAAACGGGTTCCCGCGGTAGCGGAGAGAAAAACGGTTTCGGCGTTTCGGAAGGATTCGGGAGATGTTTCCGCACAAGGCTTCCGCGGTTGCGGAAAGCTTTGGTGAATGTCTTCCGCGATGTTTCGGGCGGCTTCTTCGAGTTCCTCCGCGATCTTTTGAAAAAGTTTCGAGCTTTAAACAAGCGGCCTCTCTCACTGCGGGACGACACGGCGAAAGTTTCCGCTATTTCGGGAGGAAACGATGAATTGCTCCGCCGTTTCGGAAGCAGAACCGTTTCGGGAGGGAAACTTGAATTGTTCCGCTGCTTCTGCGATTACTTAACGAAGACTTTTCTTGGTCCTTTTCGGGCGTCTTAGACGAATATCTCCCGCCGTTTCGGGAGCACATCTTATACTCTTCCGCACCTTTTCCCGGAATTATTTCGAAGCCCTTTTCCGAGTTTTAAACAATTGGCTTCCGCCGTTTCGGAAGGGAAACTTGAAAGTTTCCGCGGTTTCGGGAGCAAAGGCTGAAAACTTCCGCGACGTTTCGTTTCGCAAAGTTCCTTGAAAAAAATTCTAAGTTCTTTTGATAGTTTCGGAAGACGTTCGCGAATTTCTCCGTGGTATTTCCGAAAGCTTTTATGGATAGTTTCCCCCGTTTCGGAGAGAAAACCCGAAGGTTTCCGCAGGCTTTCGGAATTTTTCCTAAGTCTTTTCGGAAAGCTTTTTTGATGAATGGCTCCGCCATTTCGGACGGATAGCCCGAAAGCTTCCGTGGTTTCGGGAACATAGTCTGAATGATTCCGCGTGGTTTCCCTAGGGTGCTCCGCAACCTTTTATCAACAAGAATCCAAGTCATTTTCTCAGTTTCGGAAGAAGCTCGTGAGTTTCCCATGGTATTTCGGGAAGCTTCTGCGAATGAGTCCCGCCATTTCGGGAGGAAAACGGGAAGCTTTCCGCAGTTGCGGAAGGCTTGATCGAAGGGTTCTGCCGTTTCGGGAGGCATTGCCCAAAGGCTTCCGCAGCTTTCGAAAAAATTCTAAGTCTTTCGGGCGTCTTTCCCAAGTTCTCCCGCCGTTTCAGGAAGAAAAACAGAAGGTTTCCGTAACTTTTTTCTCACGGTTTACGATTTTGACAAAGAAAATCTAAGTCCCTCTTCCGGAAGGTTGGACGTTTGGCTTTTCGGAGTTTCGGGGAGATAGCCTAAGGGATTCCAAAACGTTGGGGAAAAGTTCTAAGTTCCTTTTGGCCTTTTGGGGAAAACATGGAAGGATTGATGGCAAGACGTTCACTTGGGAAACAAGATTTTATGTTGAAAACACAGTTAACGGCTGGGAAGGATTCTTAGGCAAACCTTCTACAAAAAGAAAGGGAGGGGCCCCAATATGTACAAAATTTTGGGGAGGGGTGTTGCTGCAACAACAATGGCGAGTCGCTGGCGAACACAGATCTCTGAAAACTTCCTCTTCATGGTCCGGAACCCCATTAAAACATCTATCTCGGGTGCACTACTCTGCTGAGCATTTTAGACTCATGCGGGGGAAGGGGCACTTTTCCTGCTAGCCATTAGGGAAAGGGGAGCTTTGACCGAGACATCTTCACCACTCTTAGAGGGCCAGCATATGAGATTCATTTTAGGAGGGTCATCTCTCAAATGGCCACTACTGCCGGACTCCACAGGATTTGCAACACTTTCTCATGGACATTATTGCTCTTGTTCCTCATTCCCATGCTGCTGGCACCCTTTGGGATGCTTGTACTTTGGACAGCTTAGCTGTTTGAGCCTTCCAGGGATATTTTCTTTTGGACATGATCTTTGATTTGGTCTCCTCAATCCATAATGTCCTTTTGTGTGAGTTAGAGATTTTATTGATTTGATCAACTTCACGGACGGAGAGGAGCCCATTTTGAGCTGGGCCTTTTGGACAGCCTTCTTGATTTTACATGTCTTTTTGCTTTTGTCTCAGCCATGCTTTAATTGAGGCGAGAATCCCTGGAAAACAGACTCTTGAATGTAGGCCATTTTGGCTATTGAATCTGCAGCATGGAGTCATCTCAATACCCTATGTCCTCGAGAGGTGCCACTTTCCATGGGTCCAACTTAGGTAACCTTCTTGAGATGCCTTTAAAGTGTGAGAGTGGGTGGAGCCCAACGATAGTAGTGAAGATGGTCATAGGTCTCTGCTATTAAACAGGATTACTGTGACTAGCAGGGTAGGCTTCCCCCCCTTCTGAACATTTCAGCGAGAGCACAGCAGACCGGGTTTACTGAGCAGGGTTCCAGACTCATGGGTTGCAAGTTTTCTTTGAGAGAGCTATCTTCAACGGGAAACTCAACAAAAAGGGGGGCCTTCAGAAAACAAAACTTGTCGTAAAAGTTCAAAAAACAAAGAGAGAAACAACATGGCCAAAAAATAAAGCAACTAAAGGCTAAAGCAAAAAGAAAACTTTATTTATGTACAGGAAGTCTCGAGGAGACTATGCGAAGTATTGTTTCAGAGCGAGGCCATTGAGAGGAAGGGCTACTTCTTCTCCCTCGAGATTTGTCAATCTATAAGTGGATGGGCCTAATTTTGCAGAAATTTGGTACGGGCCTACCCATAGATGTTGAAATTTCGTATGCATTCCTTTGCCTTCATGATTATGGTCCCATTTCAGGACTAAATCCCCAACTTCAAAATCTCTCTTACCGGATTTCCTCTTATCGAACCATCTCTTAACTATGTCCTGGTGTTGATGGAATCGATCTTTAGCTTTGTGTCGGGCTTCTTCCAGTTGAAGCAGGGTGTTGATTCTGGATTGTAAGGCTTGGCTACCAGAACCCCGAGAGGCTTGGGACAATTGCAAGGATGGCATTAAGATGTTTGGGGGAAGTATGGCTTCCTTGCCATAGACAAGAGTGAATGGAGAGACACCTAAAGCATTCTTCGGGGTTACCCTATCTGCCCATAAGGCGTTTGGGAGAGCCACATGCCAACTTCTCTGGTTTTCTATCACAGTCTTCTTAAGGATTCAAATCAGATTCTTGTTTGAGGATTCAGCTAAGTCGTTTCCCTGAGGGTAGTAATTGGCTGAATAATGCAACTTAATTCCCCATTCATAAACAAATTCATTTATCTTGCAAGATGAAAAATAAGTAGCATTATCAAAAACAAGGGAAATTGGAACCCCAAACCTGGTTATGATGTTTTCTTTCAAGAAGCTGATGACTGCGTCTTCATTGATCTTGCGCAATGGGGTGGCCTCCGTCCACCTAGTGAAGTAGTCGGTAGCCGTCAGGATGTATCGGTGTTGCAATGAAGAGTTTGGATTTATTTCTCCGATAACATCTATGCCCCATTGCTCAAAAGGTTCAGAGATGATGACCGGCTGCAATGGGCCTGCGGCCTTAGGTAACTTCCCAGCGCTTCTTTGACATACATCACAGTTTCGTGCATATGTGTGGGCATCTCGGAACAAAGTGGGCCAATAATAACCAGCTCTCAGTATCTTGTGCGCTGTCGTCTCTCCTGAATAATGACCACCTGCGGGGCCATCATGCAATTCTTTGACAACTTTGTTTGCATCTTCCTTCTCCAAACATCTAAGAAGGACTCCATCGTAATTCTTTCTGAAAAGGATCCCATCAATGATTTGATAGGGTGCTGATTTCAAGCGGAGTGCCCTTCTTTGTTTAGAATTGTAGTGCTCGGGTAGATATCCCTGCTGTAAATAGTGCACCAGATCCCTATACCATGACTGGGGAGTTGTAAAGATATGACATACCTCAACCGAATTTAACTCAGCTTCATTTCTCCAATGGTGTTCTTCATCAGTCGAGTTTCCCGCCAGTAACTTGCACAGACCTTGTCCTTTGATGATTGTAGCCGGTTTAAATTCCAAATCATACTCTTGCAGGGCTGTGACCCAGTTCCCTCTTCTCTCTCCCAATTCCTTTTGAACGAAAAGGGATCTAACAGCTGGATGGGGAACTATGACTTTAGTTCTGTTCTTCAAAATGTAGGGCCTAAACTGCTTGACTTCTTTGAAGACCGCATAGGCATGCTTGTCCACCATGGGATAGTTCAGCTCGGCCCCCTGCAGACCAGTGCTCATAAACGAAATTGGGTACTCGTCCCCCAACTCCACCTTTTGTGTGAGTACAGCTGCGAGAGAGTCATCCGAGGCAAAGGTATACAAGATGAAATCCTTATCGAAATCTGGGCTTCTTAAGGAAGGAGCTTTAGCTACAGCTGCCTTGATATCTCTAAATGCGTCCTTCTCCAAATCTGTCCACTTGAATTGTATGCTTTGTTTAACCATCTGTTGTAATGGCTTAACAATTTGTGCAAAATCCGGAACAAATCTGCGGACAAAATTGATGGTGCCCATAAAAGACTGCATAGATTTTTTGTTGTGAGGCATTGGAATCTTATTAATAGCTTGGACTCTTTCTTGGTCGATTGACACTCCCCCTTTGGAGATGATATGACCCAAGAGCTTACCTTCGGGTACAGCAAACACGCTCTTCTTGGGATTCAAGGAAATACCATACTTCCGGCAACGATCAAAGATATGCCTCAAATGAACAACATGATCTTCCCTCTTCTTCGAAAAGACTGTCACATCATCTAAGTAAACAACAACACATTGCCCACCCAATCCTCGGAAGGCAATATCCATCGCCCTTTGGAATGTAGCTCCTGCATTTATCAGACCAAATGGCATTCTTCTGTAGGCGAAAGTTCCCCACTTAGTCCTGAAAGTGGTCTTGAGACGATCTTCTTCGGCTACTAACACTTGATTATAGCCCGAGAAACCATCGAGGAGAGAAAACAATTCGGATCCCGACACCATTTGTAAGATTTGCTCCATTGAAGGTACGGGGTAGTTGTCTTTATCTGAGGCTTTGTTTAAATTTCTGAAATCCACACATAGCCTTATCTCTCCTGATTTCTTCCTTACGGGAACCAAGTTTGCAACCCATTCAGAGTGCCGAACTTTGAAGATTATCTTAGCGTCCAGGAGCTTCTTTAATTCCTTTTGGATCGGCGGTTCTAGAGTAGGGTGCATCCTTCTCAACTGCTGCTGAAATGGCTTGACACCCGCTTTCATTGGTATAACATGCTGAATGATGCGGACTTCATATGTTTTCAGATCTTCATAGGTCCATGCAAAAACATCCTTGTACTGTTTAAACAACTTAATGAACCTATCTCTTTCTCCTGGCGAACAACATTTGCCAAGGTTGACAAATTTTGGTTCTGCCTCGGTACCCAAATTAACCAACTCATGTTGCATCGATGAGCTGTTGGTTTTGGTATTAGCTGGTCTTTTGAACTTATTTTGAAGATCGAAAAGCATTTCGAGGGACCTTACCCCCTTTGGCATGAAATTTCCTTTCTCGTCATCTTTCTTCATCAAATCAGCATCGTGTTCATTTTCATCTATTGCAGCTCCTTGAAAGCTATCTTCGTTTGTCAGGAAGCTGATAATTTGTTCATCATCATCGAAGACTCTGAAGTTCGTGATGTTATCGGGAATGGAAGGCCTGAAAATCAATTCAATCGAGCATTTATTATTCGACGGCACCAATCTAGAAGCAGATGTTGCTAATAAATCAGCAGCAGAATTTTGCGATCTAGGAATTGATTTTATATTGAAAGTGTCAAAATGCATGATTAAATCCCATACCTCAGCCTGATATCCTTTCAAGTGAGGTGAGAGACAATGAATGGTGTCCCTTACCTGTCTGACAACTATCTCGGAGTCACCAAAAACCTTCAGGTACTTAACATTTAAGCCAATGGCCTTCTTTAAACCATGTACCAGAGCTTCATATTCAGCGGTATTATTAGTACAATCGAATTCTAATCTACAAGACAAAAAATACTTGTTTCTTTTCGGATCCATTAGGACACAACCGGCTCCGGATCCTTCCAGAGTTTTAGAACCATCAAAGTATAATGTCCAAAAGGTATCTTTAGATTCAGCTAAGTTAGTTTCTTTGTGGTCTATGTTAGCAACTAAATTGACTATGTTACAATCAACATCATCAGTCCGGGAGAAATGAAGGAGATCGGACTGTTTATCTGATTCATGGCAAACGGTTTCAGATTGATAGTTACCCGGATCCATTTCTAAGAAGTAATTTCCCAGGACCGAGGAAGAGAAAGTTACAGCCTCATTTTTTTCTTCTAGCTGGGTTACGTTTTGTTTCATATGAGGTTCCCTAAGAACTTTAATCTGATTCTGTCTGTTCTGATAAGGCAGCCATAGATGAGACCAATCGGTAGCAAAGTAGCCACTCAACTTAGTAGACCAATCCCTACTCAAAATCAGCCCATAGGCTTCAGGAATATCGACCACCATTATGTCAATGAATTGACAGACTCTAGGATCGGCTGACAGCCTAATTAGAACAGCTTTCATCTCCCCAATAACCTTGACAGCAGTCCTGTCTAATTGGATGATTTGAGCTGGAGATGGTACGGGCTGCCCATTAATTTTCCTACAAATTAACAGTGGCATAACGTTTGAAGAAGCTCCAGAGTCTACCAAACAGTTGTGAACATTGTGGTTAAAAATTTCAAAAGTCAATAGGAAAGGCAATGTTTGAGATTTGGATTTCCCACCAATGCTAGCCTCATTAATTTCGGGATTGTCTTGAGAATCCGTTAATGTAGTGCTGGGTTTTGGTTGTAAAACATGCAGTAGTTTGTCTCGTTGATGGGGCAAGCTACACATGTCAAATATTGATACGTTCGCTTTGACTTTCTTGATATCTTCGATAATATCATACCCTATGTCGGACTCGTTCCCAATTCGAGTTGGCTGATCTATTTTGTTCATGGTGACCTTTGGCTGGACTATGTTGTCAGCACTTGGCTGTTTGGCCGCTGTTTGGTTTACTTTGGGCTGTGGTGGGATGATTGGTATATGCCTCCTAGGCGGATCTTTCGAAATTTTAGGCTTATGGGGAATGGTGACTGGTACAAGATCCGCAATTGGGCCCTTGCTGCGAGTGGCAACATTTATGGTAGAGGGAGAGCTATCTATGTGATCTTCTTCTACTAATTCAATCATAGGTACCCAATCCCACAACACCATAGTAGTGTCTGGGGTTGGTTCCTCTAACTCAGGGCTTGACTCTTCTGGAGGATCATCCTGATCTGGGATCTGAGAATCTAACATTTGGTTCATGACCAAGCTCATGGAATTGATCCATTGCGGGCAGCTCTTTTCCGAATGTGGTTCTTGGTGAAAAGTGCAGAAATTCTCCATCCCTATCTCATTCAAGTTTAAAACAGGGGCAGCGTTTATTGGTGGATGAGTCTGTTCCCCGTCTTCCCTTCTTTTATAAAATGGCTTGAAAGGTTTCCTAGATGTGCTAGCAGCCCTGTCTTTCTCGAGATCTACGATTTTGTTAGATAATTTCTGCATCATCTTGACCACATTTTCCATGTCGGTAGATGGCTCGTCTTTACCTCTAGCGAGCAGCAGAGGTTTTTTGCTAGCTGTTGGTTTTGGTTCTACCTCTAAAGCATGTTTAGCAATGCTATCAGCCTCTTCTTCTACCTTTCTAGCTTCCTCAAAGTTCTCTATCAGGGTAGTTTTCTTGGACCTCTTTACGAACATTGCTATGGGTCCGTCAAGAGCGGTTGTATAGTATTCAATTAGAGATTCCTCGGCTGGTTTATTAGCTTGACTGAAGTTATTCAACAGCGTAGTGAATCTTTGATTGAAATCTTGAACCTTTTCTTTCTTTTCCATCCTCATGGATAAGAGTTCTTTCATAAGTGTGGCCACAGTCTTTTGGTTTCCGTATTTCTTTAGAAAACATTTTTCGAATTCATCCCAACTAGAGATTGAGCTGGGTTGTTGGCTAAAGTACCATGATGATACTTTTGGCTCGAATGTATATGGGAACAACCTGCAGACCACGTCTTCATGTTGTATGTTCAAAAGGTTCAGAGCTAAGTAAAAACTCTTGAGGTGATCTTCTGCCGAAATGGCTTTCCCTGGATCGTACTTAGGCAAGACCTTTTCTGGGTTTTTAGGGAGATTATGGAATGGTCCAGCTAGGTTCAGCGCTTCCCTTGCTCTCCAAGCAGGTACAGCTATGTCTGGGTTTGGATGTGGAGACCCTGGTGGAGAATTGTAGGGTGAATCCTGTGGAGTACTTTTGGGAGTGGTAATTTCTTCAAGATTTTCTTGGTCTGTCTTGTTAAGAGTGTCAGAAATTTCTTCCAAAGTCAGATTTACCAGTTCTTCAAAACTCTGAACGAGAATTGAATCACGGGTGTACTGTGGCTCCTTTCTAGGTGTAATTTTCTTGGGGAGGAAGTTGACAGCGTTTAAACCGCCTAGCTGTCTAACGTAGGATTTGGTATGTCTCCTCAAATCCTCTATTTCTGTAAAAGGAACAACGTACAAAGCTTCTTGAGGCTCAGGGTCAGAAATGAGGCGTTCTTGGTCTGTTAATCCAAGATCTGGGCTGTTTGAAATACTTTCTTTAAGCAGGTTTTCAGTGTTATCTATGACCGCGGAATATTTTCCTCTATCAGCCATGCACTTCAGGCCCTCCTTCTAGCGCCAAAAACTGTTGATGCCTCGGATATCGTAGCATCAATCAGAAAGGGATTCTCCCCGAGAGGTGGTCCCAATTAGACTATCTCCCGTTTGGTGTAGGGAATCCGTCCGGTTAGCGGTTCCGGCAACCGTGGTTTTGGACTTTAAATCCGATTCTACCGGTTATGGCCCGATCCACCTTTCTTTTGGGTTTTTTTTATGTCTTTTACATGAGGTGCAAGTGCCTAAATTATACTTAATCTAAATGCAATTAAAACAGATCTAAGCCTAGAAACTGGAATAAATCTATCTATCCCTGCAGGGAACACGCTTAAGGGAGGAGCAATCAGCTGTAGCAAATATCGTAAACAAAGAACAGATAGCTATTATTTCTCACAATCAAAGCTACAGCAAGATAAAGATCTTTAGAAGATAGCTTCTAATTCAACATAGAACGCATCTATTGCTCATAAAACAGAAGAAAGCAAAAGAATAAAGAAACAGATCTGGAATGAAACTTAAAGAACGCATCTATTGCTCATAAACAGAAGAAAGCAAAATTATTTAATCTACGTAACAAGAATAAAGAAACAGATCTAGATGTAACAAAACTGGAATTAAACTTAAAGATCCCTGCAAGGAGCAATTTAAAGGCATGAACAATGAGCCACATGAATTATCCTGAAGAAAGAACAGTTAGCCATTCGATCTAGACAAAGAAATCTACAGCAATACATTTCATTGTTCACAAAATAGAGAAAACGCATGCACAGGGGGGAGCAAAATCATTAATGCAAAGAAATAGTTCAGATGTCAGGAATGATCTCACATTACAGAACCGCAGTCATTAGAATAGTCCAATATAGAGCAATTCAACATCCCATGCAAAACGTCCATCTACCGTGGCTTCTATTAGAAAATTCAATTTTACAGGCCCGATACAAGATAGCTCGTATTGGTTTCAAAATTGCCTTCCCTGCCAAAAGTCCTTTCTAATCTTTCCTAGCTTCTATTTATATCTACACATTTGCCCTTTGGGCTGACACCTAGCATCCTCCACCTGTCATTTACAGGAATTTCCTCTCTAATCGACTACCAAAATGATTATTCTTTTACAAAATTGTTCTGACAGAGATAGGGACAGCTGTCCCATGGCTTACGCCTTACATATTAAAAATGTACATAACAGAAAATTGGCTAATACTAAAGCTTTCCCTGCCGGGCACGCGTTTGGCTGAAGAGAGTGGTTCAACTGAATTCAGTTTGCCTCATTCCTGTGCGTGAGCTTCTGCTGGTAGAGGGTTGCCCAAGTTAATTGTCACTGATGCTACCTGGGGAGAGGCCCTCGAATCCCCTGCTGATGCTGCTCCTAATTGGGAAGGGGGAATTGAACTGGCCAGACTTTCTGCCATTGCTGGGGAAGAGGCTGCTGGGAGAGAGGCTGCCGGATCTACTGATGCTCCTGCTGCTGCTGCAGCTTTCCTGTCCTCCTCTGCTATGTAGCTGTGCCACACACCTGTGTCCCTTATGATTATGTTTGCTGCAGCAGGAAACAAGATTTTATGAGAAGTCACGTTCTTCCCGAGCTCTGTTTTAATGCTTTGGACTTCTGCTTCAGCAGCTTGATGCGCTTCCTTCAGCAGATGGTTGTGAAGTGATGATGAACCAATATAATGCTGGAGATCATCCATGGCCAGGACATCAAACCTTTTCACATACTCCATCTGGACGCCTAGCTCTTCTTTTAGCTGAGACAACCGTTGCTCCTTTTCCGGGAAGTCTTCTAGGGTCTGAGGGAAACTCAATGTGCAGTTATCATGGACTCCTTTGAGCTTTTGGTATAGGCTGTTAATTCTATCTGTCGTTCTCTGCACACTGGTTATCAGCTTATTGGCACAGTTCCTACCAAACTCCAGCAAGGCTATATCTTCATTAAAATCGTCCACAGCCTTAAAAGGAAGATGCGGGGGGAAACCTCCTTTCCCTTCTCTCCATGCCATCTGACTTATGACATTTGCCTTAACACGGATATTCTTAGCTTTGAGCCTGTGGGCCTCCGCATTAATTTCTTTTAATCTGACTATCATGGCCTTGAGTTTGCAAACCTCGTCAGTGATTAGCTCTTGCGTGTCATTTATTTGCTTCAGAATGCTGCAGGACAGCTCATGGAAGGGAGCCAAGTCCATCGTTTTGCTCTCAGCCTGCTCTAACCGCTCAGCTAATGTTTGCTTGTCTGCTTCTAGCTGAGAAGCCTTTTCTTCCACTCCATTCTTCTCCACTTCTACAATCATCATTTGGAGTGTTAGCTGATCCTTTTCCTCCTCCAGCTGGCTGTACTTGTTTGACAGTTCCTTATGTTCAGCGTACAAGCAATTATACTTGTTCACTGCCAGATCTCTTTGGGCTTGCTCATTAGCCACAGTTTGTTGTAGCGTGCGAGCTTTCTTCCTTGTCAATTCATTGTCTCTTACCATCACGCCTACATTGGCCAGGGATGCTTTTGCTGTTGCTACAGCTGCGGTCGCCATGGCAAAGGGATCTTGGTCCGTATTCTGCATTATAGTGACCTCCCGGTGGGTAACGATATCCTCATGAAAGGGACTTTTGATCCTCTCTTCTGATTTGAGGACCATTGCTTTTCTTTTCTTGTCATAGACAAACTCATTCCATTTGGACACCGTACGCTTTCCTGATGGAGTGTACGGGACAATTGGTCAGTTTATGATGTCTATGTCTTCTTCTTCTGGTGGGGTCCGGACTTCCTGAGCAGGGTCTCCTTCTTTATTCTGGGCACCAGAGCCCCCTGCTTGAGAGGTGTCTATTTCCATGTCCTGCATACCGGATCCACCCGCCTCGGCATCTTCCCTTGTCTTCAATTCTTCTTCCGCCCTCTTTTCTGCTTGCTCAGCTTCAGCTTCTTTCTGCTTTTGGGCTTCCTCAGCCTCTTTCCGCAGTCTTTCATTTTCAGCTTCTTGCTGCTTTCTTGCTTCCTCGACTTCCTGCTGTAACCTCGCCTCTTCTCTTAATCTGAGTTCTTCCTGAGCTTGGGCATCCTCAGCTTCTTTCTCCTTTTGCTGGCTGGTCTTCTGGGCCTTGGTTGAGCTAGAGCTTGCTCCAGTACCTTGGCGACAGATCCATAACTCAGTCATGTTGCTGATGCCTCTGAATGCTTCTTCCTCGGCATCAGGGTAGTGGGAGTACTCGAAGTGGGCATAGATCTCCTTGCAATGCTCGGCCACTTTACCCTTTCGGTCGTTTCTGTGGAAGATAACCTCACCGAAGTGGAAGGCCTTCAACTCTTGAACAAATTCGTCGACAGAGGCAACCCCTGAAAACTTGTAAGCACCTATGCAGAAAGGTAGGGGGGGAAAGGAGGCCTTATGTTGCTTGTGGAGCATTGCTCCAATCCCATCCAAGAAGAGTTGTCTTACTGCTTCTTTGAGCACCACATAATCTGTGGCATACTGCGGCAAGATGTATGGGGGCTTGGTCCCTCCAAACATTCTTAGGTAGGTACCTTGTTCCGAAAAGTAAAAGTCCCCATAATCCTCAAGGACTTCCAAAGCATTTTCTGACAGGCAGTTTGGTTCTTCCTTGAACATTTTCTCGTATAGGGGCATGATGAACCCCTCACAGATGAGTTTGTAGCTGGGCTTGTAGTTCTGAGCCCACAACATCTTGAATGCAATATAGACCGGGGCGGTAGCCCTATCCCATGTGCAGCCCAATTTGGGGAAGTCTATCTTGGCTAAGATACAATCTATCAGATATGAAGACATGAAGAATTCAGCCTTCTTCAAAGCTAGTCCTTCCCTTGCAGCTACTATCATTGAGGCCAGACTATCTGACAGGATAGTGGCCCAGTCAAACACAGTTCCCTGAAATGCCACATAGTGAATGATAGGGACCCACTGAATCTTGTATACTGTGCCATCGGGCATGCCGAAGATTCGGCACAACATCAGGGCAATCAACCTAAAAGGAGCTCTTAGATTCTGTACGTCATACTCATCATTCCCCTTTTTTCTCAAGTGTTTTCCCGCTATTAGCAGCTTCTTGGCCATCTCGACGTTATTCATTTGGCCCAACCATTCGTCAGTCAGAGCTTGTTGGACGCGGGGAAATCTGTAGGCTGCCGCAATATACGCGGGTTGAAATGAGGCGATAGCCACTTTCCCGCTATCATTTATCACTCTCCCTTCAGCATCGGCATGTTGGAGTATCCATCCGATCACTTCAGCACAGGGGAACAGCTCAGGGCGGGTAGCGGCTCTAGTTATGCCTGAGGCTCTGATATTGAGATAGATTGGTGCTTCCTCTAGCAACATATCTGGGATTTCTTGGTCCCGGATCATTCTGTAGATGTCTCCCCATCAGATTTCTAGAGGGACACCAGTGGTGCACCTAGTGTCTTGGAGTGAAGTTTCAGTTTTAGGAGGGGCAGGTTTCTTTTCTGTCATCTTCGCCTTCTTCTTACCGGTTTTCGGCATCTTGACTTATCCCTGATAACATCCATATACAAGCCACTTTGAGCAACATACTGTGAGGTTTTAACAGAGAGCATCATTGTTTTAATATATTAATAAGATAAGTACAATGAAGCTGTATATTCAGGAAGCAAACACTATTTCAGTATGAAACATAGATTGAAACATTTGGATCTCTTAAAAGGATGGGTTTGGAATGCCCCTGCGGGGATAGGCTATGTCGCGGACACATTTTGTTCTCGGATCGATAGGCGAGTTGCGGAAGCAATGGGCTTTCGAGTCAGCCTTGGGGAAGACGGCGTCTCTTGTTATCACTGCGGCTGGAAAGGCTAATGGCGGGGAAACTCGGGTTGGAAGGACTTTGTGACGACAAGGGAGCCCTTTTCGCACTTTTGACTCGGTGGGGGGCTTCGAATGCTATTGACACGCACGGCACCCGCCGAGGTGCTCTATGGGGAACTCTAGTCCGAGCGAGGGCGACGGCGCCGGAGACATATTGACGGGAAATGCAAGGGTGGCCACGGCTTCGAATTTCGGCTCGCGTGACTCGAACGGGGCAATGGCGCCGGAGACAAGGTTTTGCCCCAGGTAGAAGGCGTCGAGGGACTGAGGTTTTATGGAGAGGCCCGGAGTTTCACATCCTGAGTTCTTCGGCCGGGGATATGAAAAGCATAAGGGGTTTCGACAGGTTCTCCCCACAACGAGGCACGCGGCCCAGGGATAAAAAATGGGACAGGTTTAACCGCCCGAACCAACTGTCTCTACTCAATAAAAGATAAAAAAAAGTTAATGGTTCATATGACGAGACAAGAACTCCATTCAACTGCGTCTGACGGGCACAACATAGCCCTTGACGGGTGTTTTGCCCGTCCAAATCCCACTAAAACTCATTTTTTCAAACAAAAGACAACCCAATCAAAGTTAAAAATCCTACCTGGCACCGTTTGGCTGAGGTCGTTAACTGAGGTGGCCGCGAACGTGGCTGCGTAGGACGATCTGGAACGGTCGCGCGGCGTCCAATGGCTTTGTTTATAAAACGAAACGACAGTGGGTTGGCTCATACCCCGTCGATTTATTTATATGGGCCAGGCACGTGTGGGGAGTTAATTCGGTTGGCGGGGTTTAAAACCGGTTTTAAATGCGTCGTACGCCGTTGATTAAATCGGGTCACCTCGGTTTGCGTTCGACCGCCTTTTGCGGGGCACATTGGCGAATCCTTCCCGCCGTTGCGGGAGGATGTAGCGGGAGCTTTCGCTGTGCCGGGAGGAAAAGGTGGACCCCTTCCGCACCAAATGATCGTGCGCACAACTTTGGAAATGGGTTCCCGCGGTAGCGGAGAGAAAAACGGTTTCGGCATTTCGGAAGGATTCGGGAGATGTTTCCGCACAAGGCTTCCGCGGTTGCGGAAAGCTTTGGTGAATGTCTTCCGCGATGTTTCGGGCGGCTTCTTCGAGTTCCTCCGCGATCTTTTGAAAAAGTTCTGAGCTTTAAACAAGCGGCCTCTCTCACTGCGGGACGACACGGCGAAAGTTTCCGCTATTTCGGGAGGAAACGATGAATTGCTCCGCCGTTTCGGAAGCAAAACCGTTTCGGGAGGGAAACTTGAATTGTTCCGCTGCTTCCGCGATTACTTAACGAAGACTTTTCTTGGTCCTTTTCGGGCGTCTTAGACGAATATCTCCCGCCGTTTCGGGAGCACATCTTATACTCTTCCGCACCTTTTCTCGAAATTATTTCGAAGCCCTTTTCCGAGTTTTAAACAATTGGCTTCCGCCGTTTCGGAAGGGAAACTTGAAAGTTTCCGCGGTTTCGGGAGCAAAGGCTGAAAACTTCCGCGAAGCTTCCGCGACGTTTCGTTTCGCAAAGTTCCTTTAAAAAAATTCTAAGTTCTTTTCATAGTTTCGGAAGAAGTTCGCGAATTTCTCCGTGGTATTTCCGAAAGCTTTTATGGATAGTTTCCCCCGTTTCGGAGAGAAAACCCGAAGGTTTCCGCAGGCTTTCGAAATTTTTCCTAAGTCTTTTCGGAAAGCTTTTTTGATGAATGGCTCCGCCATTTCGGACGGATAGCCCGAAAGCTTCCGCGGTTTCGGGAACATAGTCTGAATGATTCCGCGTGGTTTCCCTAGGGTGCTCCACAACCTTTTATCAACAAGAATCCAAGTCATTTTCTCAGTTTCGGAAGAAGCTCGTGAGTTTCCCATGGTATTTCGGGAAGCTTCTGCGAATGAGTCCCGCCATTTCGGGAGGAAAACGGGAAGCTTTCCGCGGTTGCGGAAGGCTTGATCGAAGGGTTCTGCCGTTTCGGGAGGCATTGCCCAAAGGCTTCCGCAGCTTTCGAAAAAATTCTAAGTCTTTCGGGCGTCTTTCCCAAGTTCTCCCGTCGTTTCGGGAAGAAAAACAGAAGGTTTTCGTAACTTTTTTCTCACGGTTTACGATTTTGACAAAGAAAATCTAAGTCCCTCTTCCGGAAGGTTGGACATTTGGCTTTTCGGAGTTTCGGGGAGATAGCCTAAGGGATTCCAAAACGTTGGGGAAAAGTTCTAAGTTCCTTTTGGCCTTTTGGGGAAAACAAGGAAGGATTGATGGCAAGACGTTCACTTGGGAAACAAGATTTTATGTTGAAAACACAGTTAACGGCTGGGAAGGCTTCTTAGGCAAACCTTCTACAAAAAGAAAGGGAGGGGCCCCAATATGTACAAAATTTTGGGGAGGGGTGTTGCTGCAACAACAAAACCCTATACAGCTGACCTAAACCATATGGTTCCCAAAACCATGGGCCAGCACTCCACCACTAAAAACCTATAAATAGGTGATGGAGGCCCCTCATTTCATATCCACAGTGAAATACACCCTTACTCTGCCAAAATCACTCTTGAAACCCTAGCTCACCCTTGAGCTACTTTCACACTTGAGTGCCCCTTTGGCCCATTTCCAACCCTTTGGAGAAAGAGAAAGGAGCAAAGCTGGAAGCTTGGAAGCAACCCTCCTGGACTGCTGCAAGAGCTTCACCAACCTTCACATTAGAGGTATAATCTTTAATACAAAAAAAACCATTTTTATTACCTTTCTGTTATTTTATGCACATGCTTAGAGTAGTTTACTGTTTTACTTTACTGTCTGTTATTTACTGTATTTTCTAAACTGCTACTAAGGAGGCCCTTCTCCTTAGTAGGTGCTCATTTGCACAAGCTAGGGTGAAAACCCTAACTACAACCACCCCCCCAACTCATGCGACTCCAGGATTTCTTTTGGAAGCACCATCAAAGAATATTGTAGCTTTATCCTGAAATTTTCACCATATTTGAAATTCCTTGTCCGACAATCTCAGAGTCCATGCTGATTCAGTTTCCATTCTTTGTTCGATTTTCTCTCTTTTTTTTATTACTATTCTTCCAATCCATTTCCTCTCAGTCGAACTTAGAGTGCAATCTAGCTCTTTTTCCTGATTTCTTAATGTTTCCAGTAGATTGGCCTTTGCCTTTATAGCCACCTAGTCTGGAGTTTGGAATTGATTTTTGAAAATTCTATTATTCTGAGATAGCCAAAGTTTTCAGCATATGTATTTTGGGATAGATAACCAGATGTTTTTCCACATTGGTTTTTTTGTAAATGAACTAGCATAACTACTTTTCCAGGAGGTTAAAAGCTCTATAAGTGAATTTTGAATAGGTATGGGTGTTTCCAGCTTATGAAGGAAAATGGTCCAAACCGAAATCGTGAATGGGCATTCCAAGAAGAGGTGTTCCATATTTTCCTGGCTTCTACAACAATGTGGGAATCTGTGCAGACCTTTGAATCCACATTTTTCAAGATTTTCACTGGTTAAGATTTTCTTATGCATTAGCAACCAAATGAAGAAGTTTATCTTTGGGAGGCAAAATGGGTTCCAGACGATCTTCCATAGAGAAGGAGGACGCAAAGGGATATGATAGGATTGTAACTCTTTGTAAATCTACTTACAAAACTATTAATATTGCTGATATTTTTATGAAAGAAATTTTCAGATTGCATGGTGTACCTAAAGTTGTAATTTCTTATAGGGATGCAAAGTTTACGGGAAATTTCTGGAAAGCTTTATTTAAAGGTTTGGATACTCAATTAAATTTTAGTACTGCATATCATCCCCAGACTGATGGACAAACTGAAAGGGTGAATCAAATTTTAGAAGACATGCTTAGAATGTATGTAATGGACAAACCTGGGAAATGGGAAGAGTATTTACATCTTGTTGAGTTTGCATATAATAATCATTTTCAAGCCTCTGCAAAAATGGGTCCATTTGAGATACGTTATGGACAAAAATGTAACACTCCAATTTCTTGGAGTAGCCCTGTTGATAGACTAATAATAGGCCCTGAAATATTGAAGGATATGGAATTGACAATGAAACAGTTACAACACAACTAAAAGTAGCTCAAGATAGACAAAATAGTTATGTTGATTTGAAAAGAACTCAAAGAGAGTTCCAGGTCGGGGATCATGTTTATGTGAAAGTGAAACCCATAAAAAGTTCCTTAAAATTGGGAAAGTGCACAAAATTGCAACCCAGGTATTGTGGACCATTTGAGATATTGGCCAAGCTTGGGACAATGGCTTATCAATTAGCACTACCACCTACAATTAAAGTACATAATATTTTTCATATTTCAATTCTAAAAATATATGTTCATGATGCTACTCATGTGGTTGATTGGAATGATATCCAGCTGGAACCCGAAGGTGAATTTCAAGTGGGACCATAATGTATTATCAAGATGAGAGAACTTTTACTCCAGAACCGCACCATCGGATAAGTCAAGGTGCAATGGAAGCACCTTAGCCCAAAAGAGGCTACTCGAGAATTGGAAAGCAATGTGTAGGAGGCATATCCAATTCTGTTTCAAAATGATTCGGAGGAAGTTTAAAAGTAACACCGAGGATGGTGTTAGACTTTAAGGGGGGGTGTATATAATACACCTAGGAACGTGAATAATTATTGTTTTAGAAGACCTTATGTTATTATTTTGATTTGAAATTATTGACCAAGTGAAGTCAAGACATTTGTAAAAGAATTATTATTTTGAAATATTTAAATAACTAAGGGAATCAAAATTGAAGGCAGCCGTTGAAGAGTGTTTGTTGACCCACAAGGAGAAATGACAAGTGTCAATAGCAAACCCATCATGACAAGACAACCTAGTAAAGGCGTAAATGGTGCAGGAAGCATCCTCCCTAAAATTCAGGTCGTGACTCCTGTTGGAGCGTTTTACGAGCAGGTGGCTCATGAATGACCTAAGTCCTAGGCAAATGCTATAAAGCATTGATTTCATCCACTGAGCAGGTGGCCTATGATGAAAGGAGAGAATACGTTGAGTATTGATTCATTCAATGAGCAGGAGGCTTATGATCAAGTGAGATTGTGACCTAGCTTCTTCTAGAGGAACTCGGTGACCAGTCTTTGTCGTTGTGGTTCAGTAAACAGGCTCTGGGGTTTCAGAAGAAGTAGTTTGGTTGTTCTGGAAGTTGGTTGGGAGGAACGACGACCTTCAATTTCGATTTTCCCCCGTAGGTTCAGGTTCTATTTATTTATGACATGTTTGTTACTGTAAATGACACCTAATGATTTCATTGTTTAGTTCAGGTTTTATTTATTTATTTTTGACATGTCTGTTACTGTAAATGTTACCTAATGATTTCATTGTTTAGTTTAGGATTTATTGATTTATTTCTGACATATCTGTTTACTGTAAATGATACTTAATGATTGCATTGCTTAGTTCAAGTTTTATTTATTTATTTATGAACTATTTGTCTACTGTAGATTATATCTAATGATTGCATTGCTTAGTTCAGGATCTATTTATTTATTTTTGAACTATCTGGTTACTGTAGCTGATATCTAATGATTGCATTGCTTAGTTCGGGATCTATTTATTTATTTCTGAAATGTCTAATTATTCTAAATGATATATGATCTGCTAAGCAGAATGATTGCATTGCTTAGTTCAGATTCTGTTTGTTTATTTCTGAACATATGTTTACTATAAATGATATCTGATTCATTAAGCAGAAGAATTGCATTGCTTAGTTCAGATTCCATTTATTCTATTTTCTTAAATGTCTATTTACTGTAACTGATATGTAATTTGTTATTCAGAGATGATTATCTAGCTGATGCATGTTTTCATATAATATTTTACTGTACATTACTGTGTTATCTTGCTTATGCATGTTATCATATAACGTTTTTACTGTACATTACTTGCTTATGCATGTTATCAGAATTGATTATCTTGCTTATGCATGTTATAATATAATTATTTACTGTACATTACTGTGTTACTGTAAGTATTCTTATTCAAAATTATATTTCTAGACTTGCATGCGAGATATTCAAACACTGGATTAAGTTTATTTCGGTTTATATGCAGAAGTTATATTTATGTATCAAATAATGTACACGGTTTATTTTCAATGGGCTTATAGATTAGGTGTTTGATCTATAACTCTGTTATATATATAAATCTGGGGTTTATATAGATTTAAATGTAAATAAATCTATAACATAATTATATTTTTATACAGAGAAAATTTGATAAGTAGTTATACTCTCAAGGCTTTTACAGAACCAAATGGCTTAAAGAGATAAGATTCCATAACATAAGCATATGTTTATAGAACATAGGCATCTGATTTAGGCGTTTGGGATGTTATAGAATGGGCTTTTGTTTTATTTATGTTTATAAATATAGTTAGAGTAATTATAACAGATTTGAAAGATAATTCTTACAAATGCAAACCATAGGTCTTATTTAATTCGTAATTATTTACAAGTTCGAGCAATTATCTAAGTTCTGACTTACCCTATAAACGTTCCCACATTCGTCGAATTCGCAATGGGGAATCATTGTTTTTAACCCTTGAAAATTCGGGGTTCCGCAACCCGCATCTGCAATTGCGGAAGTCAGATTGCGAAACCATTGAAATAAACGGTTGGAATTTGGGTTCCGCAACCCGCATCTGTAATGCAGAATTCGGATTGCAAAACCATTGAATTAAAAGGTTAGAATTGGGTTTCCGCAATGCGGAACCGTTGAAATAAACGGTCGGAGTTGGGGTTCCGCAACCTGCACCCGCAATTGCGGAAGTCAGATTGCAGAACCGTAAAAGTAAACAGTCGTATTTCGGGGTTCCGCAACCTACATCCGCAATGCAGAAGTCAGATTGTGGAACCATAAAAATACACAGCCGAATTTTGGAGATCCACAAGATTTGGGTAAGGGTTTAAACCCTCATTTTTTTAATTGTGTTGAGGTTAAAAATTTATTAATGATGCTTATAATCCTAATTTAAGTACTCATGTAATGATGCTCATAAATGAAGTAAGACTTAGAACTTTAACCCTAGCATACAAATGTAACAAATGGACTAAAACCTAGACCTTAGATGTTATTCAAAAACAGAACCTTGACATGATTCTAACTTTGTCTTAGAGTCCAGTATGTAATCAAGTAAAGTATTTGTTTTCCGTAATACTAGAAGTACAAAAGAATACATGCATTTATTCTATTTATTTATCCTATTAATTTTTTTTTAATATAGGTATTTTGGAGTATGTGACATAATGGTATCAGAGCATGGTTACAACACTTGGCCTAAAGGGCTCAACATTGACACAAGTACAAACAGAAAACTAACTTATGTGTTATGGTTGACTCCCTTATGTTCAGAAGATAAGTATAACCTTGATTTTACAAGAACTATGGCAGATGTTGAAATGTCAAGTGAAGAAGAATTCCATCCTAAAGAACAAGTAAATAATGAACAAGAAAACATTAATGATGATAACTTATGGGTACAGCTAAATGAGAACAAAATTGATAACCCATCTGAATTGTTACAAGTGGTAAAAGATTTAAAAGTAGAACTACAAAGTGTTAAGAAAGATAATGAACGAATTCTAAAAGCACAAGAGGAGTTAAATAATGTCTTGTTAAAAAAATTACATAATAAGGAAGCAGAGAGGAAGAAATAATCTGAGTTAGAAACATCAAAGACTACATCTTACAAACGCAAGGTAAGGAAGTTAAAAAATTTAGATAGTGAAACCGAGTCTTCAAGTGGAATTTCACCTAAACAGAGTAAACAGCATTATAAAGAATCTAGTGAAAGTAGTGATGGTAATAAATATAGTAGGAAAAGTAAACCTTGTGAAGAAATTTATGGTGAATTTAAAAAGATAAAACCTCCTATATTCAATGGTGAGATTGAAACCGGAGAAGAAGCAGAAGCTTGGCTTTCAGGAATGAAAAGTACTTTCAGATTTACAACTACTCTAATGAATTAAAAGCAAAGATGGCAATTTATAATTTAACGGGAAAGGCCAACATTTGGTGGCAAGACTTCACGAAAGTAAAATGCATTAAAGAACATCACTTAACTTGGCAAAGTTTCAAGAAATACTTTAAAAGGAAATACTTGTCGGAACAGTATTATGAAGAAAAAGCTAAAGATTTTTATGATTTGAAACTAGGAACTTATATAATGAAGGAATTGTGCAGTAAATTTCTGAGTTTGTTAAGTTATGTACCTTATATTGTTGATGAAAAAACTAAAGTACAACGTTTTCTCAGTTGTTTACCAACAATTTACAAAGAAAAAATTGAATATGACAATCCTAAAACATTGGATGAAGGCATGAGAAAAGCAAATTTATGTTATGACCAAAATAAGAACAAAAGAGATAATGTACCAAGTTGGAAGAACATAAAACATGAAAGCTTTGAACACAGATGAAAAGTTATGAGATTTAATAATACTTCTGGGAATAATCATCGAAACTATCAGGGAAATAATTTCAAAAGTTTTAGGCCACGAAATCATACAGTAATGAAAGAAAGAGAAGCATCCGCATCTGCTGGTTATAATAAAAATAATATTCAAAATGAACCTTTAAAATGTTGGGAATGTGGTGAACCACATTATTTTAAAGACTATCCAGTAAGAATAATTTTTTTTAACAATGTTCACACTGTTCAAAAAAGATACAACGATTAGATATGTAGCAAGGAGCATGCCCATAATTTAAGCAGCATTAGAGAACAGGAAAGCAGACCATCAGACATCAATTGTAGAAATTGAAGGTATGTTAAAAGATAAACCAATCTCTATGTTAATTGATCCAGGTGCAAATTTAAGTTATGTTTCACCAATAATTGTAGAACTGTGTAAATTACAGCAAAGTAAATTTGAAAAGTCTTGGTTAGTTCAGCTTGCTACAAGCATGAAAAGAAAAGTCACTAGTTTTGTGAAAGAATGTGAATTTAATATGAATGATCTTATGACACATGTTGATTTAAATACTATGCCTTTAGGATCTTACGATTTATTAATAGGAATGGATTGGTTAGAAAAGCATAGAGTAATTCTGAATTGCCATGATAAAACTTTCTCATGCATATATGAAGAAAGTAGACCTATAATAGTTAAAGGAATTCCAAGGAAAACTACTATTAGAGAAAATTTTGCTTTACAAATGAAAAGGTCTGTTCGCAAAGGCTATAAAGTTTATGTTGTTTGTATAATTGATGACAGAGATAAATGTTAGAAAAACAGGATCGCGGAGCAATAACAATAAACAAAAATGCAAATATAATCACACATACACATTACAAGAGAGACACAGATATATCGTGGTTCACCCAACTTGGGCTACGTCCACACTGAATTTGCCAGTCCTTATTATTATTACCGTCCAGCAAGGTGAAGGGATACAACCTGCAGCACAACCGCTGCACTTCCTCTTCTCTGTTTCACAGTCTCTCTCCTGATCTCAGAGATCTTTACAATGCATAAAACCTAATACATCATCATACCTAGCTGTATTACAATGTCTTTATTTTATAAGGGAAATACAATGGGAAAATACCACGGGATATCCAAAACCATGGGCCCGCAAAACAGCCCCAAAAATTTTCTTCGGGGGCGCTGCCCCCGGACCCCCCAGCCAGGGGGGATGGTCCCCCTTGGAACCCCGCTAGGGTGACTGTACAGTCCACCTACATATCATATAAAACTGGGGTACAAACACGGCTGATACAATATCATCTATGAGACTAGAAGATCTGGCTCCACAACCAACAATAAAAACAATGAAATTAAAATAGATGATTTTCCAGTTTTAAAAGATTTTAAGGACATGCTTTGGGAAGAAATTCATGGATTACCTCTGAAAAGAGAGATTGATTTTACTATTGACTTGGTACCCGTAGCAGTACCAACGTCAAAAGCTCCATATCGTATGAACATACTGGAACTTAATGAATTAAAAGCACAAATTCAAGAATTGATTGATAAAAAGTACATTCGACCAAGTGTTTCTCCTTGAGGAGCACCGATTTTGTTTTAAAGAAGAAGGATGATACTTTAAGGTTGTGCATAGACTACAAACAACTTAATAAAATGACAATTAAAAACAGATATCATTTACCTCGGATTGATGACTTATTCAACCAATTTCGATGAGCAACAATATTTTCAAAAATAGACTTGAGATCTGGATATCATCAAGTCAGAGTTAAAGATGAAGATATATATATATATATAAGACAGCTTTTAGGACCAGATACGGTCACTATGAATTTGTCGTAATGTCTTTTGGGTTGAAAAATGCTCCAGCATCTTTCATATGTTTAATGAATAGTATATTAAGTAAATATTTAAATAAATGTGTAGTTGTTTTCATTGATGACATATTAATCTATTCTAAAAATCAATAAGAGCATGAAGAGTATTTAAGAATAGTCTTACAAGTATTAAGAGAACAAGACCTTTATGCTAAATTCAATACATGTGATTTCTTTAAAGATAAAATTTGATATTTGGGACATGTAGTGTCTAAAGATGGTATATCAGTGGATCCCGATAAAATTAAAGCTATCATGGAATGGCATGTGCCTAAAGATGTATCTGATGTTAGATCTTTTAGGGGGATCACTAGATATTATCATAAATTTATTGATGGATTTTCAAAATTTGCATATCCTATAACTTCATTGCAAAAGAAAGGTAAGAAATTTGAATGGAATGAGAAATGTGAAATCAGCTTTAATAAACTAAAATATTTATTAACAACAGCTCCTATCCTAAAGATAGCGGACCCCTATAAATATTTTGTTATATGCACATATGCATGCAAAGAGAGTCTAGGTGGCGTTTTAATGCAAGACAACTATGTGGTAGCCTATGAATCAAGAAAGCATAAAGAACATGAAAATAACTATGCTACTCATGATTGGGAGTTAGCTCTCATTATTCATGCACTTAAATGTTGCAACATTATCTTATTGGAAGAAGATTCTTACTAATGACCGATAATGTCAGTTTAAAATATTTATTTGACCAACAGAATTTAAATGCTAAACAAGCTAGATGGTTATCTTTCCTAGTGAATATGACTTTGAAATTAAACATATTAAAGGAAAGGAAAATAAAGTAGTTGATGTGTTAAGTCGTCGTGCAAATATGTTGTTTGTGACTTCAAGTAGCAGCTATGAAACAGATCTAGAAGATAAAATCATAACATCAACAAAATTTGATAAAGAATATAAAAAATTAAAGGAAAGGACAATAGAAAATAAAACAAGTGAAAACAGAATTCAGTCTTAATAGAAAAGATTTGTTGGTATTTAAAAACAGATTGTATGTACCTAATTCAGAGGAAGTCAAGTCATTAATCATGAATGAAATGCATAAAAGACCATATTCAAGACATCCTAGATATCATAAAATGATTACTATGTTAATAACAGAATTTTGTTGGCCTAATATGAAAAATGAAGTAGCGGAATACATTGCTAGATGCATTGAATGTTAGCAAGTTAAGGCTGAACATCAACACCTAGTCCACTAGTACAAAATGAGAGATAAGTGACTAGGCGACTAAAAAAGTTACTCACCACTGTTTTTTCAAGGGATAAACGACTAAAATTGAGCAATTTTAAATAAGACAACTAAAAATGACTAAGATAAACGACTAATTTAGTCACAAGATAAAATATATGACTAGATAACAAGTGACTAAAATAAAAATGACTAACATAAATGACTAATTTAGTCACGGGAATATAAATATGACTAGCAAACAACGATTAATGTGAATTAGTCATTTATGTTAGTCATTTTTAGTTGTGTCAAAGTGACAATGGAAAATTACAATTTTGATAATGAATTTGTACAATATTTTACTAAATTTTAACAATGCAGATGGATTTATAGATACTACTATGGGGGTTATGGTCCATGTGTGTGGTCCCAAACTACCATATTGGCCCTCCATAGGGGATATTTGGCCTGGAAGTGGGATGTGGTGCTCATTTTGAGGTTTAGAACACTAGATATGGTTTCTAACACCACAAGAAAATGATCTAAAATTCTAGTATGCTCAACCCAGGTCTTGTAATTGACATTGTCCAAGAATTCTAGCAATTAACTTGGCACTTTCATATTTGTGAGGGGGATTTACCCAAACCGATGTGGCCTTAATGAATTGACTATGATCTTGGCCTTGAAGAATTCACAATAAGCACCTTCTCAATAAATTATGTTATCCACATGGAACATATATATGAATGCAACCAACCATCTTTTAAGTACATAAGTTTGTAGTGCCGAACATTGATGGAAGACAACAAAATACCTTCTTAGCCTATTTTTTTTTATTCACTGCTGATAAAAAAATATACAGTCCTCGATGCTAAAAAGCAAAGCAAAAAGCATACAGCTCCTTCTTAGCCTATTTATCAACACAAGATATCAATAATTAGGATAAATAAGAAAATTTGGTTAATAATCAACTACTCATCTATATATGCTTCAATGTCCCTTACAACATTTCCTTTTATTGAGCATTGATAATTATACACAATTTTGAAATTTCCATTTGATGGGTGGATGGGATGTGAATTTCTAGTCCTGGTCATGACATTTCATAATTCCTCATAGGAATCCAACACTCATAGTTAATAATGTTTCGAAGTACTTTTAGACTTAGGCTTTCAGGTGTGGTGGCTTTCTTGCCAAGTTGGATGTCATGGTGCTTCTCTGGTTTAGAAACCTGAGATGCAGCACAAGAGGAGAGTTGCGATGAATAGGGAGTGGAGATGGAGGGGGAGGGGAATTGTTCCCTTGCTCAATTTTCTGAGAAAACATGAGAATCTAGGTGAATGAATTATTGAGCATCCAGTAGTGCTTGCACTGCATCCTTTCCCTCCGACTGGTCATCTACTGAACCACAAGTTCCTCCTCCCAGTCATCAAGAATCTTGCGTAGTTGCATTGGGACAGAAATGTCATAGCCAAAGTCGATGGAGCTCCTGCGTCTCCCGATATCAGTGTTTCTTCCCCCATAAGAGCGACCTCTTCCCCAACAACGTGTGTTAGCTCTTGGCCGCCGAGACATGATTGCGGTGGGACCAATTCAAGGCGCAAGCTTAATTTGATGAGAAACGAAGGTGGTTCCCAAGACACGAGGGTCATGGAGGATCCGAGCGCCTGCTATAGGAAAATTCAGACATGCAATGCACAACTAACCATCCCTACATTGAGGATAAATACTCATTGTGTTTCCCCTGCTCCGCCTCCAAAAACAGTGGTAGATACTCTAATTAAACCCCGAAACGACTTTTCTTCCTGCCATAACTTCGAACCAGAGCGGAATGATTTCCATCCTACCCCGATCTCCTTTGCAGCTCACGTGGGATGTTAACATTTTTATGGCTGGGATCATCGAAGATCACCTGCCTTAATTTGCATGGTGCTTCGACCAAGAAGGAGCCACATGGTGAGAGGTGGCGGCTTCTCGGTCGGTCTCATTGTACCTACCCTAAGCACCTGCATCCAGGGCACTTCGTCTCAATTTTGGATGGTATGGTCTGGTCTATTTCTTGACTAATAATCTTTTTAGAACAAATTTATTCTGTATTGTTGAAGTTTTTGTAAGAATGTGAATTCTCTTTCTCACTAAAAATGTAATGACTAGTATTTTTTTTATTATATTCTAATCGAATATCAAAAAACAATTTTTTTCCATAGAAAAAAACTTTATTAAATTTTTGTTATTGTTGTGATGCATTTTACATTACATGAAAACATGTATCCATGCTATAAAGTAGAAATGCAATGAATACCCTGCTTTGTAAAATGAAAGTTTTAGTTACCACTCTAGCCATGGTGAAGCACATTGTTCAGTATTTAAAGTCAATAGAGATAAAAACTTTATGATATTTAGAAATCCCACCGCCTGTATCCAATGGATCGAACAACTCGCAGCTATAGACATTGGTCCATAATAGTTAAATTATTCATTCAGTATCACACACAAAGTTTCTATGATTTTCATTTTGTTCGAAAATTTATGGTGACTTCTACAAGACAGAGCTTCAATCCAGGGTTTAAGAGCTTGAATATTTCTTTGCGTTGGTTCTTTGTTTGAATTGTGACTGTTAAAACCCTGATGACTTGTTGGAAACCATTCCCCAATATCTTAAGAGAAGATTCGTAGCAAATATCGAGTTGAAACAATTCCTTTTGCTGCTCACTGCAGAATATAGTCGGGGCTTGAATTATGTTTTTCAATCTTTGTAGCTGAAATCTACTATCAAGGTTAGCAAAAATATCCAGAGTATTAATCATAAGCCAGCATGGACACACGGTTCTCGTACTCGTCGGCCGAAGTGGCCAAGGTTAAGATTGTTTAGTTTGGGATAATCAGCCCTGATGAGATTATAAGTGAAAAGTTCATAAAAAACCTAGTTTATTTTCTTTGCAAGCGGATTATTTTAAACCTTATGTCTTTTGGGACTTCGTTGTAGTGGGTGTATTAAATTTTGTAAAACCCTAACTATTCTTTGATAAATTTTGATGATGAAATTGCAAGTGCCAAATTAATGAACTTGAACCAATTTTGTTTTGCCTCCAAAAACGGTGGTAGATCTTGTAATTAAACCCAGAAACGACCTTTCTTTCTGCCATAATTCGCACCAGAGCATAATGATTTCCATCCTACCCTGATCTCCTTTGCAGCTCACGTGGGATGTCAACATTTTTATGGATGGGATCATCGAAGAGCACCGGCCTTAATTTGCATGGCGCGTTGACCGAGAAGGAGCCACATGGTGAGAGGTAGCGGCTTCTCGGTCGGTCTCATTTTACCTACCCTAAGCACCTACATCCGGGGTACTTCGTCTCAGTTTTGGATGGTATGGTCTGGTCTATTTATTGACTAATAATATTTTTAGAACAAATTTATTCTGTATTGTTGAAGTTTTTGTAAGAATGCGAATTCTCTTTCTCAGTAAAAATGTAATGAATAGTATTTTGTATTATATTCTAATCGAATATATCAAGAAAAAACTTTTTCCATAGAAAAAAACTTCATTAAAATTTTGTTATTATTGTGATGCATTTTACATTACATGAAAACATATATCCATACTATAAAGTAGAAATGAAATGACTACCCTGCTTTAGTTACCACTCTAGCCATGGTGAAGCACATTGTTCAGTATTTAAAGTCAATAGAGATAAAAACTTTATGATATTTAGAAATCCCACCGCCTGTATCCAATGGATTGAACAACTCGCAGCTATAGACATTGGTCCATAATAGTTAAATTATTCGTTCAGTCTCGGACACAAAGTTTCTATGATTTTCATTTTGTTCGAAAATTTATGGTGACTTATACATGACAAGGCTTCAATCCAAGATTTAAGAGCTTGAATATTTCTTTACCTTGGTTCTTTGTTTGAATTGTGACTGTTAAAACCCTGATGACTTATTGGAAACCATTCCACAATATCTTAAGAGAAGCTTCGTAGTGAATACCGAGTTGAAACAGGTCATTTTGATGCTCACTGCAGAATATAGTCGGGGCTCGAATTTTGTTTTTCAATCTTTGTAGCTGAAATTTACTGTCAGGGTTAGCAAAAATATCCAGAGTATTAATCATAAGCCAACATGGACACACGGTTCCCGTACTCGCCGGTTCCTGTACTCGCCGGCCGAAGTGGCCAAGGTCAAGATTGTTCAGTTTGGTATAATTAGCCCTATTGAGATTGTAAGTGAAAAGTTCATACAAACCTAGTTTATTTTCTCTGCAAGCAGATTATTTTAAAACTTAGTTTTTTTGGGACTTCGTTGTAGTGCGTGTATTAAATTTTGTAAAACCCTAACTATTCTTTGATAAGTTTTGATGATGAAAGTGCAAGTGCCAAATTAATGAACTTGAACCAATTTATTTCGATGTAAGTGGAAACCCTAGTTTGTTTTGGGGAATTTGTCAAACTGTGAGTGTTGAAGGCATAAAAACCTAGTTATTCTTGTTTGAATTATGGTGAAATTGCCATTTGAAAATTAGTGAGCTATCCTATAATTTGCTAATACTGTAAGAAAATACAAAACCTTTTTTTGTTTCGAGATGTGGTTTGATTTTGGTTACCGTTTGTCATGGATTGATGACTATCTTTGGGTTTTTGGTTTGTAACCTCAGCAGCAAATGTCGGTGGTGCAAATTGAGCACAGCCAGACCTTTGAACGCGGGAAGCCTAAGCCTAGGGTCTGAGTGATCGTCGTTTGGGCACTATTGATCACAAAGTGAAATGTGAAACCTTCTCTTCTATCATGGTGGACTGCCCTGGTCACTTTGGGCACCTGGAGCTAGCCAAACCCATGTACCATATTGGCTTTATGAAGACTGTTCTTCCAATTCTTCGTTGTGTAAGGATCAAGGTTATTATTGGATATCTTTATTTTTTTATTCTTGGGAAGGAGACGCTATCGACACGCCCCCTCCTGGACGGGATAGGTCGGCTTAACGCTGCTGGCCAGCTTTCCCCCAACCCTCTTATAGCAATGGGCATCCTTTTATACTATTAGCAGTTTTCGTCTTTGTTGTTTTATTACTTGTAGCTTAGTTTTTACATCTACAAGCAAACTATTATCATACTAATATGTATTTTCTTACTCCCTTGCTACGGGTGTCTCTGCGCCCTGGCATTCTCTCCTTATCAGCTACGACCCTACTCTGCAGACTATAGCTAGTACTAAGACTAAGGCTAGTAGTTCTTACTCTACAGACTATAGTTAGTAGTTCTTACTGCATGAACTCTTAAGACTTGAACTCACTTTATTTCTAATAATGGACGAGAATGACACCCATAAGTAACACCCATTTGGTGAACCACCAGACCGATATTTATTGAGGAGTTCAACGACTGATTTAGAACGGTCTTATGATGCTGCTGGCTCGAATAAGGTGTCTATTTCAATTGCTCGCGCATTCTCGCAAATGAGGTATGTCACCAAAATATTCTTTTAGTTTCTTAGTGTTTTTAGTTTTAACTGTATTAACTGTAATGGCACTTTGCTTTAGATTGTAGAATGAATTCATATCTGCAGAATATTTTTTGTTTTCCCTTTAGCCTTTAGTAGGTTTATGTCTTTTGTTTTTGTAACATATTATGCAACAGGCCATTTGCAGATGTTAAAATTATCTTATCTTATCACGGGAACTCTGGATTGTTGTTCCCACATACATGTGGAATTAACATTGATAAAATTATTGAGCGTGTTTTGTAATATCTGTTACATATCCAACCTATTTTCCTGCCAAAGCGTAGTAGCTGAAGCTACTACGTTTTGGCAGGAAGTCCAAAGCAGGCAGTGTATGTTCCTTCCTCAATGCTGGGATCCGGTTGATAAGAAATAAACTGCAGTTGTAAGCTCGTAAGATGGAATTATGTAAAGTCAATCCTAAAGAAAAATCTCTTTACTTTTTAAACATGAATTGACCACTTGGGTAGAAGCTTTTTTAGATTCAATCTTCTTATTTATGAAATGATAATTGTTAAGTATGAACACCTGGAACAAATTTGTTTACTTGTAACATCAACCAATTTTAATATAAGGATTTTGATATTGAGCAAATGAGAGTGATACCTCAAACACAATTATTTATTTATTAGGTTTTTAGCTTCTCTTTATGGCTTGAAAGGTCTACAATAACAATTGTTCGAAAGTATATACTCCATGTGACCTAGTTTTCTTTTGTGAAGTGACAAATGATGAAATCTCATTAGTTCACAGTTGTATTCCCTAATAAGAGGACAAACCCTTTTACATAAGCCTCCACCACTCAGTTTGAGATATCACAAGTGCATTTTAGTATTATCCTGGCCATTGGCCAAACCTTGCATGGATTAATAATAATCTCTATGTTTTATTGAACATTTATCTCTGTTTCATGTGTTTCTTATCTTATGAATTCTGAAGTGTTTCCAACTGTACTAAACATAAATCCTTCCATTCTGTCTTATGTTTATGACCTTTGATCAGGTCCATCATGATATATTTGTGCCTTATAACTCTGGCAAAGCAATGAGTGTTAAGGCTTGATACCTGTATTTAATGATAAAATTCAAAAGAGGTAACAGGGAAAAATAAACACTATAGGAATAGTGTCTTCTTGCAAAGTCGAGAGTTGTTTTTCCTTCATTATAGAAGTGATTTATTTGTCTTAACCATTATTAATTTATTTTGTCAAATCCAATTGCATGATGCATTTGACCTCAGTAGATGTCTTCCAATCTTACCCTTGAGATTCCATGTTTTTGGTGTATGCCAACCCATACTTAATACTTACATTTTGAATTTTTTGAAAACTCACCATAAAGGAATCTGCAGCATGAATTAATTCAGCTAAAAGCCTGGAATGTTCACGTCCAGTGAAAACAACACCATATTAAAAACTTCAAATGTTTATGTTGCACAAAAAGTTCAATTATACTTTCCTAATTACTTGACTATGTAACAGAAGAAACACATGATTTCCATTGCATACAACGATGCTATAGTCATATGTACAAGATAGAAGCTTACAATAAGAAACAAGAAGGCCCTGTCTAAATAATTTAGCAGTTCAACTTCTAGATTATATATAAAGCATCCATAAAATCACAATCTTGATTCTGATTCATGAATCTGGGATGAAGTGACTAATGAAGGTTTTTGTCAGAGATGGAAGCTAGAAATTTCTCAAATGACTTGCTAATATTAGTGCTCATATACTCCATCCAAAACCATTCAAATCAAACTCCCTGCAATTGGAAGCTATACTAGTGTCATCATTAACTATATAAGTAACTCAGCAATATTCTCAGCATAAGGCTCCATTTATTATTATTATTTCTTTTTCCATCATAACTTTTATCCTTTTTTAAACCCTCTCCCGCTGTGGGGTTTGGGGTTTAATATTTTGTCAGAGCTGTCCAGATTCCTTTTTAACATGTATTGCTGCTGGTTGGTCCAGGCGTGGGGCTATTGTCACAACTTTTATTGTCTGCTATGCGCTTACCTCATTTATATCTAGCTATGTGAGTGGAGGATTGTATTCATGTAATGATGGTAAGTAATGGAGAGAGATGACAATTATTTTCTACTACTTCTTTGCATATTGATGATCTTTCCATGCTTGGAGAATGTGTTATTTTGAGCTTTAGAAGTCATACTGTTGCAACATTTCCATGGTTCTCTTGGCAGGCAAGCACTGGATAACGTCAATGGTTCTTACGACATCTCTTTTCCCATTTATGTGCTTTGGCATTGGATTTGTACTCAACATCATTGCCATATTCTATGGTTCTCTGGCTGCTATTCCTTTTGGCACTATTGTATAGTGGCATTTAATGAGTCGTAACCTTTGTTGTTGATTATTGTTTACATTTCCTTTGGTTTTATAAAGATATTTCTTGATTGTTGCCTACTATGGTATGGTGGCATTTAATGAGTCATAACCTTTGTTGCTAATTATTGTTTACATTTCCTCTGGTTTTATAAAGATATTTCTTGATTGTTGCTTATTGTAATATAGGTGGTTGTCTTTATAATCTGGGAATTTATTTATTTCTCTCTAGCACTCCTTGGAACAGTTGTTGGAAGGAATTGGAGTGGGGCTCCAAATAATCCTTGTTGCGTGAAGACCATTCCTCGGCCAATTCCAGAAAAGAAGTGGTATCTGACACCAACAGTGGTGTCATTGATGGGTGGTCTGCTTCCCTTTGGGAGTATTTTCATTGAAATGTATTTTGTTTTCACGTCATTTTGGAACTATAAGGTAAGGGATTGTTGGTGGATAACTTTGGCTACATGTATGAAAGGTGTATATTCATTATGCTGTCTCATTTGGGCTTAATTCTTATCGATTTGTTTTGTTGGTACTCTACTTTTGTTTCAAGAAGAATTTGTTTGAGGACTAGTACTGATTTTCATTACTGTGTATAGTTGACCTCACATATTTTACCACTTTATTACAATACAAAAGCCTTGATTATCATTCTCTTGACAATTGTGTCTTGGATCTTATCTTGAAGGTATATTATGTATGCGTCTTCATGTTGCTGGTATTTTTTATTCTTGTTATAATGACCATCTGTGTTACTATTGTCGGAACATACTTCTTGCTTAATGCTGAAAACTATCATTGGCAATGGACATCATTCTTCTCAGTTGCATCAACATCTTCCTATGTGTATCTTTATTCCATATCATTATTACCACATGAAGACAAAGATGTCTGCTTTCTTCCATACCAATTTCTATTTTGGCTACACTCTAATGTTCTACCTTGGTTTAGGAATCCTTTGTGGTGAGTTCTTTTCTCTGTAGCAAAGTTTTTGCAGTTCGCAATATCTCTATTTTTTTCTATTGCAACTGATATGTTTCCATTGAATGCTTTTCACTTATATAAATATTTTTTATTTGATAAATGTAGGGGTTGTTGGTTACTTGGTCTCTACATTGTTTGTAAGATTTTATCGGAATATCAAGTGTGATTGAGGACAAGCAGATCGGAAACTAAATGAATCATATTTGATGTGTGAGCTATTGCAGGGCCTGTTTTAGGCGCTTGTTTTATCCCAGGGAAAATGATCATAGTTCCATATATTCACTCGTTATGCTTGAGGCATTTGGTCAATACTATTCCTGGGTGTAGCATGCATTTTGTATTACTGAACATTGTAAGTAGTTCACTTGTAGGAAAATCACTTCAGTGACTGCAAGTCTTGCATTTATATTCATTCAAAATGGTGCAAGTCCATATAACATACTTTTAGAAGGGCATTTTTTATTTGCAAGATGATTACTTCTGCCTCTAGATGTTATTCATTGGGAGGATGGATTTTAAAACCGAGTCCTTATCTAGTATAGAGTGGCAGAGTGTAGTTATTTTCAACACCTTTTAAGAGAGTTCGGAATTGATTTTATCCAAATTAACTTAGATTGAGTACCTTTGTATTGGGATTTGCAAATCCATTACTGTCATGCTTTTACCTTAAATTAACAGTTGAAGCTAAGTAGCATGTTCCTGTCTAGTCATATTATCAATCTCCTTTGTTGACTAAGTAGCATGTTATGTCTCTCCTTCAATGTGCTTAGATTATGATATGATATTTCTGGTTCTTTTGGATGACTAAGCCCTTGTTCTTCTAGATATACTCGATTCTGTCATCTTCTCTACTACATGTATATATGGCTTTGTTACATACTTAGGGTTTACCTTAACAGGGGAATCCAAAATCTATATCAGTAACTCAGCAATATTCTCAGCATAAGGCTCCATTTATTATTATTATTTATTTTTCCATCATAACTTTTATCCCTTTTTAAACCCTCTCCCTCTGTGGGGTTTGGGGTTTAATATTTTGTCAGAGCTGTCCAGATTCCTTTTTAACATATACTGTTGCTGGCTAGTTCAGGCGTGGGGCTATTGTCACAACTTTTATTGTCTGTTGTGCGCTTACCTCATTTATATTTGGCCATGTGTGTGGAGGATTGTATTCGCGTAATGATGGTAACTAATGGAGAGAGATGACAATGATTTTCTACTGCTTCTTTTCATATTGATGATCTTTCCACGCTTGGAGAATGTGTTATTTTGAGCTTTAGAATTCATACTGTTGCAGTATTTCCATGGTTCTCTTGGAAGGAAAGCACTGGATAAAGTCAATGGTTCTTACGGCATCTCTTTTCCCATTTATGTGCTTTGGCATTGGATTTGTACTCAAAATCATTGCCATATTCTATGGTTCTCTGGCTGCTATTCCTTTTGGAACTATGGTATAGTGGCATTTCATGAGTTGTAACCTTTGTTGTTGATTATTGTTTACATTTCCTCTGGTTTTATAAAGATATTTCTTGACTGTTGCTTACTATGTTATGGTGGCATTTAATGAGTCATAACCTTTGTTGCTAATTATTGTTTACATTTCCTCTGTTTTTATAAAGATATTTCTTGACTATTACTTACTGTAATGCAGGTGGTTGTATTTATAATTTGGGAATTTATTTCTTTCCCTCTAGCACTCCTTGGAACAGTTGTTGGAAGGAATTGGAGTGGGGCTCCAAATAATCCTTGTTGCGTGAA
Organism: Larix kaempferi; assembly: GCA_027924585.1. Lineage (NCBI taxonomy): Eukaryota > Viridiplantae > Streptophyta > Pinopsida > Pinales > Pinaceae > Larix > Larix kaempferi. The sequence goes on along the minus strand of BSBM01001051.1, from coordinate 30,553,691 downwards.
GACCATTCCTCGGCCAATTCCAGAAAAGAAGTGGTATCTGACACCAACGGTGGTTTCATTGATGGGTAGTCTGCTTCCCTTTGGGAGTATTTTCATTGAAATGTATTTTATTCCCACATCGTTTTGGAACTATAAGGGAAGGGACTGTTGGTGGATAACTTTGGCTACATGTATGAAAGGTGTATATTCATTATGTTGTCTCATCTGTCTCATTATGTTGTATAATGAGACAACATTCATCCTTAGTATGCATATGCTTCTTGTAATGTTCACACAATGTTCATAAGCCCTATAAGGATGGTTGCTTCTGCTTCTCTTTGCTAAGGACCTTCTTTCATGGAGCACATATAGCTGATTCATATGAGCTTTTTTGCAATAGAGGCGTAAGTCTTAATATGCTTCTTCTTAGCTTCCAGAAGTTACAGGTACATGGATTTTGTACAAGTTTCATGAAGATTTTGAATGTCAAATAGGGCAAACTCCTTTCAAATATAACTATGCAGCCCTATCTCTTTCCTCTATATAAATATGCAACAAAATCTCTTTACTTAAGGAGTTTAGGGGCATAATCATCAACTTTCTGCCATAGTCTTTGCCTAAGGTATTGCCACTCGATTCCCACTTATGTTCATACCCTGTACGGTAGATTGTCTTTTGCAATATTTGCTCAAACTCTACTCAGTTGAGGATGAGACATCTTTCTTGTTGCCTATGTTACTGGAAAAAGCTCTCCCACCACAATAGGGCAGGGCTTGTCATCTTTAATTGGGTAAATGAGACTTTATGTGGGTTACCCTTGGCATCAAGAGTAAAGTTCTAATCACCAAAGCTATTTGTCAGGCTTGTGCTGAAAGGGTTGCTTTTCTAGCCAACCTCAACATTAAATAGACCTTATTCAAAAGAGGATTTTGTTAACAATGATACTACAGTACGAACATTGCTATCAGACCAGTTAAAAGTTGTCCAAATACCATGAATTTAAGATATAGAACATCGCATATCAAACTTCTGAGTTAGATGAAAAGGAGAACTTCCCTAGTAAATGGTACACCCCACATTGGGACAAATACACCTAAATTAGAAGTTGAATGTGACCATCAATGTCAACAAGGGTAGGTTTGATCCATGTCAGATTCTTGAGGCCAATTCCAATAGGATGAAGAGTTTGTTGGCAACTAAGTTAGTCACAAACTACGAAAGATATGAAGTTGGGGTATGGAGATTAGTAGGTTGACAAAAAGAACACAAACACAATTTGCAACCATTGAACAATCTTGAAAAGTATAGATGAACTGCCATGAACACGTTGATATGGATAATAAAGATAATCCTCATCTTCTACTAGATTATGACATATTGGGATGAGGAATCCAAGATCATCCCTCTTTGTCTTGCACTTTTCATTGTCATCAAATGAGACTATTACATTTTGGACTACATCATCAACCCTGCCCAACCATGGACCATATTTAACTTAATCTCCCACTGCAAAGGGGCACAATCTTACCGTATTTTTGCTATCAATGTTTTTATAATTTCTCCACTTGGAGCTTTTAAATCAACCATGAGATCAACATTGACTATTGTGATTGTCTACCCCAATGGATTTGAAACAAAGGAAACAATCTTACCAGTTATAATAGATTGTGGAATGAAAGGTATAAGCATCCTAATTTTCATTATTTGTAGTTGTTGTCCAAGTTGGATATAGTTTGAGGTCTGCCAAAGGTAAACGATAAAATATGGTGAGGTTGTTTTTTTGGTAGTGTACCATATATCATTAATGGGCATGCTTAGTACTTCAGGATGTTGAGCTAGTAGATATTGGATGTCTAAGTTGTAGATGATATAGATTAATTTATAAAAATGGAAGAAGATATTTAGAGGTAGGATGTCCAAAATTGGATGTATTGGATGTGAATGCTTGCTAGGAAAGCTAACTTGACATAGACTATGCTCTTCAACTGCATCTCCAATTCCATCCTTCCTGGAAGAACTAGTCCTAGGAGAAGCTGCAGCTGCTGCAGTAGCTGTAGCTAAGATAGCCTATTCCTCCTTATGCCTCCTCTCTTTTCTACCCTGCTTCTTAGCTTCTCTTGCCAGATTTAGGTTATCGTTTACTAGAAATCCATCACATCTTTGCTTCCACAATGCTTGCTACTCTTCAAACAAATTCATTATCACCCTGAGAATTAAATTCTCTGCAAAGATATTCAAGATAATATCATTACCAAAATAGATAGGGCAATAGATAATAAATTTAAATATTCATTGATGTACAAAGAAAAGCATATCAAGGGTCAAACCAGAACGGGAGTGATTTGCCCTTGCATTTTCAAGCAAGTTGTTTTGCAAGAATAGAATTTCTCCTTCTAATTCATCTTCTGGTGCCATATTCAAAACCTCTGTATCCCTTGCCTTAGAGAGCTGCTTCCATTGAGAATCTTTTGAGATCATTTCAATATTGGGCGAGATAAAAGAAGCATCTGTTTTTTCCTTGGTATCTAGCATTCCATGAAAGCAATTTGCATTGGTTACTTCATCTCCTTCTGGACTATCTGCTCCAAAAACACGAATCCAAGAAAGCAAAATCTTAGTAAGCAGCATTTCAAAGATGATATTGTTAAAAGAAAAATGAAATGGCAAAAGAAAGAAATGCAGACTCTACCACTATAGTAGGTTCTTTGGTCTCCCTTTGAAAGGACCAAACCCCCCTTTTGGATTTGCAGAATCTTTCGTTGTATGTAGGGATGCACATAGTACTTGGGTGCTTCCTTGCCACATCTGCATGTTGGTGATAGAAGTTTCAATGTCTTTGAAGCAAAATCTCTTCTTCTCCAAACCTCAGTGGGTCAAAATACCAAAGGATTACATTTCACATTCAAATATAGAACAACACTGATTGAGGATGATACAAAACTCTACGGTAAGACAATTTATAATTTAAGCATGAGCACTTGCTTACTTCCTACTAGACTCTTCTGGTATCCTATCGTTACAATTTTTTGCTTGATCTCCTACCAAACTTGAACCAACGATATCTCTTTCCATTAACACATCCAACTCTTCCTTAATTGAGCATCCCTTCAAAGAAGCATTGCTACAATTTGCTTCAGTATTCCCGAACTGTGCAAGCTCCCTACAATCAGACACCTTCATAGCCTGTATTTTGAAGGAAGCATGCTTTGAATTACTATGCTTTTCAACAGCAGAGTCACCAATTCCGGTTGGAACATCTGACACAAAGCATAAGCTTCACTAAACATACCTATATTCATAAATCTAGACTGTGCATATGATCAGTTAATGACTACAGTGCCTTTAAACTGTTCAAAATCCCAGTTGACCTATTACTTAGAGTGGAAGCATTTTATTAATTTTACCAAGATCGATATTATTGTTTCCCAGTAAAACATACCTTCAGTTTCAGTAGGAAATCGTGCTAAATTATGCTTTGATTCTATTGCTAAAGGAACTGCCTGTTGTTGCATTTCCTGGTTATCATCCAGATACATGGTATTTGTCAATAGGCTATTGCATGCAAAATGTAGACAGAATTGCAGGCATTGAAATTAACAGAACCCCTAGTAAAGGACTCATCAAGAAAGTTTGTAGCTTTATCAGTTCAACAATGACCCATAGATGCAACAAACAGGGACAATAGAACACAGATGATGGAAAGTAACTGACATATATGAAATGAAATATTGCAAACAAGATTCAATAAGATATAAGCAATGGTTGAATGAGATTGATCGCTATGCAAGTGAGAATGTCAACAAGTTGCTTGTTGGAAACAAATGTGATTTGACTACTAATAAAGCTGTTGATTATGATACAGCCAAAGTAATGTTAAATGCTGAGTAGCTGTTGATTGTTGGTATCCTTGGTATACTCCATTATTTATTTAAATTTATGGCTTTATAATGATATTTTTCTTCTGTTGGCAGGTTGTTTATGATGTTACTGATCAGGAGAGTTTCAATAATGTGAAACAATGGCTTAATGAGATTGATCGCTATGCGAGTGAGAATGTCAACAAGTTGCTTGTTGGAAACAAATGTGATTTGACTGTTAATAAAGTTGTTGATTATGATACAACCAAGGTAATGTTAAATGTTGAGTAGCTTTGGCATCATGTGCACTGCTATGTGTTTCACTGTATGCATCATCGTCTTTGACTTGATGAGGATTTAAATATGAGTGTGCCTTGAAGTTGTTGGTGCTCTGTTTTTTGTTAATTGCAACACTATGGCAGTTTGTGGTCTTAAGTTTGTTGACTTGGATTGTAGATTCTTTTTTTATTAATCTCAAGCGATAGTTTTTTTTGTCACTTTTCAGTCTACATTTTTCTTGACATGCTTTGTGTATTTTGTTCTTCAAGGCCTTTGCTGATGAGATTGGCATTCCATTTTTGGAGACAAGTGCGAAGAATGCAACAAATGTGGAGCAAGCTTTCATGACCATGGCTGCTGAGATAAAGAACAGGTGCACTTTTTTGTTATGATGTTTTCCAACCTTTAACAAGCGCCTATATTATACAATTGTGATGTTAGATGTTTGTTTGACTCCCTAATTTTAATTGTGTGTAATGGTGTAAACCTGTGCCGGCAAATCCCAATGAATCTGATTGAGATTCTACTTTTTCTATGATCCTGTTGTTTTATGATAAAGTTAAGTGGTGATACATAATTCAAATTACACGTCGCGATTATTGGTAATCTTGTTGGTTTGAGACACGTTCCTATTGTCTATTTTATTGGGCATAGCTGATATAACATTGGGAAAATACTGGTTTTTTCAGGTCATGATAGAGTGTTGTAACTATATACCTTGTCCATTCATTGCTTTGAAATCAACACTGTAGATGAACTCGCAAACTTTTATGGCCAAGTGAATTGTATATAGAAGTTTGTATTTTGCAAGCATATAAATACTCATGCATATCATGTATTTATTTGAAAATTTTGTTGCATATGTATCGAACCTTCATCTATATTCTATTATTGTTTGCATGTTTACTTGTGCGGGCATTAACGTATGCCTTGTCTCTGTTCTAGTGACTCGGATATTTTAACATCAAATTTGATAAACCTCATTGATTGCATTTGAAAATGGGCATTAAAGAACTACATCCCACAGTCTACTTGTTATTCCTAAACAATTTATTGTATGTCTTGTCTCCATGGAGCAACAATGCCAATGATTATGCCATTTTCAGTTCCTGAACCTGGACATTTTAATTTCTGGGTTGCATGCATTTACATCACTAACCCTTCTTCATAACAATTTTGGTCAGGCTCCAAGCTTCCAGGCTATAAAATCTTGCAAGCATCTTGAGCATATCTATCAATATGCTCAAGATATTCATGCCCAAGTGAATTGTATCCAGAAGTTTGCATGTTGCAAGCATATAAAATTATAAATACTCATGCCCATCATTTATTTATTTGAAATTTTTGTTGCATATGAATTGAACCTTCAACCATATTCTATTATTTTTTGCCTCTTTACTTGTGGCGGCATTACCATATGACTTGTCCCTGTTCGAGTGACTCAGATATTGTTTCCATGCAAAATTTGTTTGAATATCATCATTGTCAAGCAATAACAACTTCTTAAAGGGTGCTAGCTCAATGGTAGAGCACCTGCCTAATTATAGGCAGGAGATTGGTGGTTCGATTCCTCCGTGCCCTATCATAAATTAGTGACTAAGAAATCGACTAAATTCACATATATACGACTATTAGTAGCTAATTTCCAGTATCTTATAGCACGACTAACGTTTAGTCGTATTTAGCTTAGTCATTAATATGTTATCATCTAGTAGTTTATTTAGTCTTATATTTGGTCATTAATTGTGACAATCAATGACTAAATCAGTGAGTATCAATGGCTAAATCAATGACTATCAATGACTAATAAGTCAACAAATTAATGACTAGTGAAATACGACTAGAGATAAGATAGTGGAAATCAGATATTATTAGTCACCGACTCAAAAATAGTCGTTTATAGTCGAATTTTAGTCATTAATTTCTCATTTTGCACTAGTGGTCGGATTGTTACAGCCTTTACCCATTCCAAAATGGAAGTGGGAAGTTATTAGTATGGATTTTATAACAAGTTTGCCTAAAAATGCTTGACAGAATGATTCAATTATGGTTATGGTAGATAAGCTTAGTAAAGCAACACATTTTATTCTTGTATCAAATCTATATACTAGGTAGAAATATAAAGGGGTATACAAAATGTTAATGAAAAAATTGATACATACAATATCTAGTGAAAATAGGGTTTTTTTTTAAATTGGGAAGGCATATTGGGAGGGGGGTAAAAAAAAACCGATTTTGGAAGGTATTTTCCAATATTTAGTGAAATTAGGGGTATTGTTTCATATGCCATGAACAAACGTGCTATGATAGTTGTTTATTGAGTGAAGCGCCCGTGGCAGAAGTCGGATTGCGGAACCGTAAAAATACACAGCCGGATTTTGGAGATCCACAAGGATTTGGGAAGGGTTTAAACCCACATTTTGTTAATTGTGTTGAGGTTAAAAATTTATTAATGATGCTTATAATCCTAAGCTAAATACTCATGTAATGATGCTCATAAAAGAAGTAAGGCTTAGAACTTTTACCCTAGCATACAAATGTAACAAATGGACTGAGTCCTAGACCTTAGATGTTATTCAAGAATAGAACCTTGACATGCTTCTAACTTTGGCTTAGAGTCCAGTATGTAATCAAGTAAAGTATTTGTTTTCCGCAATACTAGAAGTACAAAAGAATACATGCATTTATTCTATTAATTTGATTTTTTAATATAGGTGTTTTGGGGTATGTGACATTCTCATTTGAGAAGTGAACACTTTGTTCTAACCAATAAGGTAAAGACTATGTACTGGTTCAGTGCCAAAACCAGAGGTCAAACAAGAACAACATGACCAAATTCAATGTAAATAACATGGACTAAATATGATAGAGATAAAAGTGATATTTCAAATATTTTGCTTGTAACATTCACAAGTATCACTTCTTGCAATGTGAGAAATGTTTTCCCAAATACAATTAGAGGTCTTCAACCTACTTTCTCATTCACAATACTTTGACAACCCCTTTTAAAAATTATATGAAATCGAACATTTCACAAGCTTTAACAAATCCTTATGAATTTGGTTGATTAAGCTTTAAAAAATCCTCATGAGCATCACTATACAGATTTAAACAAATAAATAAATAAATAAATTATTGTACTATAGCGCCAACATCAGTGGATCTAATTGATATTACTGTAACATCTGTAGCACCATATCGATCATGGGGCATCCATATGAAACAACCCTGCATCAATGTAAATATTTGTTTACATCAATCAACTTAACTATCAAGAGAAGGATTTGTAACAAAAATAATGACTCGGACAATTACAAGCATCACTCTACACATGTAAAGGCAACAAATTAGTTAGTGGATTCTCTCTCATCTCTAACTCGGGTAATGAATTGATTGAGCGCAGTGCTTGACTGAAACTAGTTATTCCGGACAACCAAGTTGATTGATCTGAGTGGACCTCATATCATAGCCTTGAAACTAGTTGGTTTGGTATTTTAAGGTTAGGTCTATTCTGGTCTTATCTTCCCACAATTACTATCGAACCGTTTAAACATAAATTAATGAAAAGGATTGGCAGAGTGACCATTCTGTGGACATCAACTAACTGGCAAGAGGAAAGAGGCTCAAGCAAACTCGACCCTTCCAAGCATAAGCCAAGAACATACTGAGAACAATCATGTGATCTCATAAGAAACCATAATCGAAACACAAAATCCCAACAATAAAAAAACTAAAAGCACATATAGAGGGTCGAGTCTACAATGTCGTTGTTTCTCTGTAACCAGAAACTTCTTGACCATAAATACCAATAAAAACTTCTTACTACAACAACCAAACCTTCTTACTACAGCAGAGGTAGGCTGTTGGATTTTTTTTAAATGACACAATGATAATAAGAAACACAAATGCCCATCCATGAAAGAATAACACTAGCTAGACACCCTGCATATACTTTCCGAGCAAAAAAAGGGTAATAAAAACTATAACGACTATCGGCAGACAAATAGAGTCAATGATCGCAGCTGGATAATTGTATCTCACAGAGGTGAAGATACACCACGATGAGGAAGGATGGAATCCGAAAGAAACCATCGAAAAAGACACCATGTAACACCAACAAGCACCCTTAATAAGAGGCATGTGGGAGACAATGAGCATTTGAGTGGGCATGAAACACAATTTTGTCAAGCTGAGGAGGGTGCAAACTCCAACTGAGACTCTGAGATAGAAAACAATAAAAACGAGTTAACTCATATGTTCAAAAGTTTATGTCATGAGGATCAGCCTCCTATCCAACCAACTTTGGAGCAGTGGCTCTATGGACTGACTCATTTGTTGGAGGAGAAAGCTTTCATGTGGAAACTAGGTGCATTTCTCTTGAATTCCTGCGAAAACCCCTGGGAAATAATTCGCGATCCACGCAGCAACAAAGTAAAATGTGAAGATGGAACTACATTACTTCCTTTGAAGGAAAAAAAGAAAAGAAGACACACAACCATGAAAGACGAGCCACAAGACAAAAGACCATTAGCTACAGGAGAACATTGGTGAGTTCAGTTGTACCGAGATGGATACACACGCCGAATATTTTATATCATCGACATTCATTATTTCTCAGAGAGAATCTAGTACTCAGGATGCGTGCAAGATTTTCCTTTTCCAAGAGGCTCATGTGGACTAGACCCTTCCAAGCACCATAAGAAACCATAATCGAAACACAAAATCCCAACAATAAAAAAACTAAAAGCACATATAGAGGGTCGAGTCTACAATGTCGTTGTTTCTCTGTAACTAGAAACTTCTTGACCATAAATACCAATAAAAACTTCTTACTACAACAACCAAACCTTCTTACTACAGCAGAGGTAGGCTGTTGGATTTTTTTAAAATGACACAATGATAATAAGAAACACAAATGCCCAAAAAAAATCCCTGGGAAATAACTAGGTGCATTTCTCTTGAATTCCTGCGAAAACCCCTGGGAAATAACTCGCGATCCACGCAGCAACAAAGTAAAACGTGAAGATGGAACTACATTACTTCCTTTGAAGGAAAAAAAGAAAAGAAGACACACAACCATGAAAGACGAGCCACAAGACAAAAGACCATTAGCTCCAGGAGAACATTGGTGAGTTCAGTTGTACCGAGATGGATACACACGCCGAATATTTTATATCATCGACATTCATTATTTTTCAGAGAGAATCTAGTACTCAGGATGCGTGCAAGATTTTCCTTTTCCAAGAGGCTCATGTGGACTAGACCCTTCCAAGCACCATAAGAAACCATAATCGAAACACAAAATCCCAACAATAAAAAAACTAAAGCTTTCATGTGGAAACTAGGTGCATTTCTCTTGAATTCCTGCGAAAACCCCTGGGAAATAACTCACGATCCATGCAGCAACAAAGTAAAACGTTAAGATGGAACTACATTACTTCCTTTGAAGGAAAAAAAGAAAAGAAGACACACAACCATGAAAGACGAGCCACAAGACAAAAGACCATTTGTTGGAGGAGAAAGCTTTCATGTGGAAACTAGGTGCATTTCTCTTGAATTCCTGCGAAAACCCCTGGGAAATAACTCGCGATCCACGCAGCAACAAAGTAAAACGTGAAGATGGAACTACATTACTTCCTTTGAAGGAAAAAAAGAAAAGAAGACACACAACCATGAAAGACGAGCCACAAGACAAAAGACCATTAGCTCCAGGAGAACATTGGTGAGTTCAGTTGTACCGAGATGGATACACACGCCGAATATTTTATATCATCGACATTCATTATTTCTCAGAGAGATCTAGTACTCAGGATGCGTGCAAGATTTTCCTTTTCCAAGAGGCTCATGTGGACTAGACCCTTCCAAGCACCATAAGAAACCATAATCGAAACACAAAATCCCAACAATAAAAAAACTAAAAGCACATATAGAGGGTCGAGAAAGACCATTTGTTGGAGGAGAAAGACCATTTGTTGGAGGAGAAAGACGAGCCACAAGACTGACTCATTTGTTGGAGGAGAAAGCTTTCATGTGGAAACTAGGTGCATTTCTCTTGAATTCCTAGTACTCAGGATGCGTGCAAGATTTTCCTTTTCCAAGAGGCTCATGTGGACTAGACCCTTCCAAGCACCATAAGAAACCATAATCGAAACACAAAATCCCAACAATAAAAAAACTAAAAGCACATATAGAGGGTCGAGTCTACAATGTCGTTGTTTCTCTGTAACCAGAAACTTCTTGACCATAAATACCAATAAAAACTTCTTACTACAACAACCAAACCTTCTTACTACAGCAGAGGTAGGCTGTTGGATTTTTTTTAAATGACACAATGATAATAAGAAACACAAATGCCCATCCATGAAAGAATAACACTAGCTAGACACCCTGCATATACTTTCCGAGCAAAAAAAGGGTAATAAAAACTATAACGACTATCGGCAGACAAATAGAGTCAATGATCGCAGCTGGATAATTGTATCTCACAGAGGTGAAGATACACCACGATGAGGAAGGATGGAATCCGAAAGAAACCATCGAAAAAGACACCATGTAACACCAACAAGCACCTTTAATAAGAGGCATGCGGGAGACAGTGAGCATTTGAGTGGGCATGAAACACAATTTTGTCAAGCTGAGGAGGGTGCAAACTCCAACTGAGACTCTGAGATAGAAAACAATAAAAACGAGTTAACTCATATGTTCAAAAGTTTATGTCATGAGGATCAGCCTCCTATCCAACCAACTTTGGAGCAGTGGCTCTATGGACTGACTCATTTGTTGGAGGAGAAAGCTTTCATGTGGAAACTAGGTGCATTTCTCTTGAATTCCTGCGAAAACCCCTGGGAAATAACTCGCGATCCACGCAGCAACAAAGTAAAATGTGAAGATGGAACTACATTACTTCCTTTGAAGGAAAAAAAGAAAAGAAGACACACAACCATGAAAGACGAGCCACAAGACAAAAGACCATTAGCTCCAGGAGAACATTGGTGAGTTCAGTTGTACCGAGATGGATACACACGCCGAATATTTTATATCATCGACATTCATTATTTTTCAGAGAGAATCTAGTACTCAGGATGCGTGCAAGATTTTCCTTTTCCAAGAGGCTCATGTGGACTAGACCCTTCCAAGCACGAGCCAAGAACATATTGAAAAATATCATAAGACACCATAATCAAAACACAAAATCCCAACAATAAAAAACTAAACGCACATATAGAGGGCCGAGTCTACAATGTTGTTATTTCTCTGTAACCATACACTTCTTTACCATAAATACTGATCAAAATTTATTACTACAACAACCAAACTCGGGTCCTTCGTAGCCAGCGACTTGACGCCATTAATTTTTGTATTCGGCTTAAAGAAGAGACCTTTGTGTGTTTGGATCCCATTTCCTTTTGCTTTGATCTTGTTATTTATATGTATATATTATCATTGTGTATATAGATTATCGGTTCTTGTTGCATCACAAGTCCTTGAAGGTTTTGTCCCTTTCACAACTATCTATCTGATCAACAGAAGATGCTTGTACCTACCAGATACGGGTTTACATATGGGCAAACTACCAAGCCCTCTTAATCATTTAGGTTGCGGAGCTGGAGCCTGAACAATGTGAGGCTCAAAAAAATATTTGATGCCTTCAACAGTAACAATGATGGGTGGATATCCGCCGACGAGCTCGGCCATTCCCCAGAGAGTCTTGACTTTCCCATCCCACTGCCCGATCTAAAATCGACGATCCATAATTACTTCCAGGACATGGCCGATGGACTGGACTTCGACAAGTTTGCTACCCTACACCTAATAATCCTAATGAAATCATGAGGTAGCGTCATTTATGGTTAATCAAAATGCCCTCTTTTCATTTATTCTCCCATTTTTTCCTTCTCAATTTATTTTTAAATTTACCCATTTTCCTGGTCACTAATTTTTCTCACTTTTTCCCTCTTTTTATTTATTTTCCCTCTCTTTGCTATATTTATTTTGTTTATATATATATATATATAATTTTAAATTTGTTAATATCAATATATTACATACAATAGCTATATTATATTATTCTTACATATTATATTAATTAATATAAAATAATAATTTTATATTTTCCCTCCCGATCTCTATTTTCCTTCTTTTGCCTTTTTTTATTATGTAGTTTCCCTCTCTTTATTATATTTGTTTTTGTTCATATTCATGTTTTTTAAAATTTGCTAATACTAATATTAATATATTACATATATGAATTGTATAATATATTAATATATATTAAATATGGGTGAAAAAGGGAATGTTAATAGGGATTTAAAGAAAATTATGATTTTTTATAATTTCTTTATTTTAAATGGGAAAGGGAAAGCGAAGGGGTTAGGAATTGTGAGGGGTTAGGTATTATGAGAGCATAAAAAATATTATTATTTTATTCAGGGAGATGACAATGAAGGGAATTTTATAAAAAGGGAGGATTTTTTTTTCTTTTCAAAATGGAGGATATTGGCGTTTTTTGTAGGGGAGAGACCTGAGGGGACTTTAGAACTTTTTGAACTCGGGTAGGAGGAGAACCACGACGAATGGATGCATATGGAGAATTAATGGAGGTTATGAAATTGACAATTTTTAGCTAACATGACACAAAATACACGAACTTGCCGAAACTTTAATAGACTATCGAGAGGGTTAAACAATGACGGTTTTGTTCAAACGAAATATGAGCGCAACCAGTACAACGATATGAACACAATGACACCAACTTCACCACATGATGACGCCCAGAGGGAAAGATGACAAATATCCAAGACTCAACTCAACCACACTATGATGACACACATGATGCAACTTGGCGGATCTATCGAAGGGATAATACAAAAGCAAAAATGGTGAAATAAGATATGGACATGCAGATAAGCACATCAAACTAGATGTGATGGTACAGATGAAATGATCTTGCAATAAAATTCAATAGATTCGCTTATGGCGTCATGTTTCGACCTTTCAGAATCATGTTGATGTTGAGCATCAACACTATACTGCCAAGTAAATGGAGCAAGTTAAATATCATGGAGCATTCTTCCCTTTCTAGTCATTAATGCAAACTAATTAGTCATTGCAAACTAACTAGGTCTATTATGTCAATTATAATATTGACATATCTAAAGACGCATAGAAACATGCTATATATAATTATAAAATCCTATAGTATATTATATATAAACACTCTTAATTTGTGTGTGAGGTATAAGGAAATATTTGATATTAATTAGGACATCTTATATAATTATTAACTTAGACTCTCTAATCATATTTCTTACCTCATGATTAAATTAGTCATATTTTTTATCCCATGACTAAATTAGTCAATTTTAGTTGTAATCACTTAAAATTGTTCAAATTTGGTCATATTTTAGTTAAAAACACTATGGTGACTAACGTTTTTGGTGGTTTAGTCATTTATTTCGCACGGTGACTAACCTTTTTGGTCGCCTGGTCACTAATTACCTATTTTTTTACTAGTGAACTGATACTGCTATCTACCGTGGGTAACATGTTCTTCGGACAAGCCAGCCCCTTATGATTGTAGTATGTCAGTTGGTCTAGCTTGATGATCTCCCTTCATGAGGGAACATCGTAAATCGAAAGACGGATGATGCAAAAGCCTTCATCGCATACATATAACTACATCCCAAGAGGAGGCTGTAGTCTAACTGGGCATTGACAACCTCAATGTCGATTAACATTGTTTTGCCAGCTAACTCTACATGGACATTTGGGAGAAGACACTAAGGTTGAGCTGCTCGACCATCATAGGCATGTAATGTCATAAGGGACGATGCCAATTGGCAGGATCTTAGATTTTCCAAAACATGAGTGGACATGACGCAGGTAGAAGCACCTTCATCTATAATGCATCGATGAATCACCAAGTTTCAGATAGTTACCGGGACTTGGAAGGCTATTAATGAGGGCATTCGCGACTCCACTTGATCTAAATCAAATGTCATCAAATGTGAGTCAAAAGGATCGATTGAACCTAGCGCTGACAATAGGGCTTTGTGTTGCATGGGGCAGTTTCAGAGAACTTACAGAGTTGACATGGAAATGGGGGACTGCACTAAGTCATCCACAATGATATAGTTAGGAGTGGCTCTAGTGTCGGGGTTGTTGGCAATGTGACACAAAGGAAATTTGGGAACATTAGGGATCCCATCAGTAAGTGTTTTAAGAAGGTGCAGGGTCTTGTCAACCGGAGTGGTTTATTTTCCCTTATCAGTATTGGAGGATTTAGTGGTTGAATCATATTGGTTTCGTCACGTCTGAAGGTTCATGTTGGCAGATAACATGAGTAGGTGTTGGACCCCATAGTCAGACAGTTGACTCAACAAAGTTGGTTGGGGTGGATAAGGTGCCAATGGTTGTCCCGTGACTACTCCTTGTGATGGGAAGGAGTTTTGCAAGACCGTAGGTTGGGGTTGAGTGGGTTGAGGCAAAGGTGAGTTTGCTTGACCTTGTGGGGTAGTAGCCGCTTAGTATTGGTTTGCCTCGTTTCATAGTTGACATGCCTTAGCCAAATAAGGATAGCGATGGGTATAATGCCCATACATACCATAAAAATAACACGAATGATTGGTCCATAGTTGAGCATTTTTGGGTTGTTAGTGGCTTGTTAGGGTCTTAATCTGTGGGATTTGCTCCAATGTTATTAGGTGGATTAGGAGGCTGGTTTCTACCTCCCTGTCGTTGGTTGTTTCCTTTATTCTTTCCCTGGTTCTTTTTCTTAGGTTACGCTTGTTGATTATTAGGCGCGGGTTGGGAAGGCATGTTCTGTTGGTCGAACACTTGCCCTTATGGGAAAGGAGCAGCAATAGGGTGTGGTTGCACTGGAGCAGTTGGCGAAGGGCCAGGAAAGAGATAATACAGGTTCATGGCCGAAGGAGGTACAAATCCACTAGAAGCACCACCACACATCGTGCCACTACAGGAGGGCCCATGAACATGGATAACCGAAGCAGTAGATGAATATGAGGTAGTCGCTCCTGAATGGGATGAAGCATGTGATAAATTGGGGCCACAACTTGAAGTGGTAATAGGGCCCTGCTGGGAATGTACAATGTTGGGGATAGGTCCATACGCATAACTACCCACTAGGGGAGGTCAAGGTATAGATGGATTGGGTCAGGATGCGACAGTGCCAATGACACCATCCACTACGTGGGATTGCCCCAGCGGGGCTCTTTGGGAGTCTCCACGAGGGGCGTTTGGGATGATGGTATATAGATACCTGTACTATGCATAGATAAATTCAAATTGCTAGGATTTAAGGATATCCTTCTCCTCGGTTTGGGGTCATTTAGAGGCCACATCTTTGGTAATGGCTAGGAGTAGGGATTCCAGAAACCAGTCTAAAAAGATCATATCGTCAAGTTTGATCTTACACAAACTCTAAAGCCTACGCCACTCATGAATATGGTCTGTGATGTGGGTAGCAGAGTTCTACCGACATGAGAGAAGAATTTCTACTTCGTCATCATACTGTATGAGAAACTAGAAGAACTGCAGGAAAGTGGTAGCTATGGATATGAAATTGGGGCGTGTCTCGTGAAGTTGGTCAATATACCACTTAGCGGAAACACGAGTAAGGGTTCACTGAAACAAGCAGAGTCTGATAGAATCATCTACGATGTTGTTTAAAAAGCACCATAGGTGAAACAACGTGACATGGTTTTGGGGGTCTTCCCTAACCTTTCCTTCAAACTTTGGAATGTCCGATGGGAGTTTGGTAGGAGTCGAGGGCCAGTTTGGACCATGGAGGATCGGATCATTGGTCAGCCTCGCTAAATCAGGGAGGTTGAGCCTAGCCATAAATGGCAAGCTCGCAGTCGTAGATGTGGAGGGGTCGACCGTAGTGCTGATTGCGTTGGCTATCATGGTGCCTCCATCGACAGTTATGTCGGTGGCTCCACTAGCGGTGCCGCCGCCAGCTGTTCCTACAGTAGTATCCATGGGGATACTAGTGTGTAGGTGTGTGGATGATCCTAACTACAAAAAGTCATAATCAAGAGACTCAAAGAGGCACTCTCGTGATTGTGCAATGTGTTGAACTGAGGTTTGGCATGAAGAGTCGATCATAGGGTCTAAGAGACTGAATTCAAGAGGTTGGACCCCAAGCCTTCGAGAGTACCTTGGGGGATCAATAGTGACGAAATCCTAGCTAAAACAGTTAAGTAGAGTAAGGATAAATGGGTGCAGCTCAAAATCAAAGAAAGCTAAAAGAAACTAATGCAGCCGAGTGTGTAGCAAGTGAGTTGAAAAAAATGGAAAACAAGCCAAAAGAAACTCAAAGAACCTAATGAAACCAAATGTGTAATAGGCGAGCTCAAAAAAATGGCAAATAAGGCAACAAGTAGCAATCCTAGAAAAGGAAAAGGACCCGCTAACTTAACAGATATCTACACAGTCGAAAAAGAAAAACAATAAAGATAATCTTATTTGAATATTTTCCTTTGTGTGATCATCACCTCCCCATCTGACAAAACGAAGCAAGAAGCCGAGACGGGTCTTCCAATTACTAGACCGTGATAGGGGCATCAAACTTATCCATAACTAACAAGTTAAGATCGAAAGGACAGTTACAATCTAGGGCAGTAGCCAACTCAATCTGTCCTAGGTATCCCCCCACCTAAATGGATGGATTATGGGTAAGATACCTAAGAAAAATGGTCTCTAGGATACCTCATTCGAGGCATATCGGGATAGGATACCTGCAGCTTCAGTCTGAAGACAGTGATCTGGATGATCTTTAGTATTGGATGGGGACAATGCACCACCTAGCCATTCGGTTCTAGTCTTGCCACTTTCCCTCCTGAAAGGAGAGTCCCACCCGCAAATCGGTCTCAACCGTGTCCCCAAGTACTAGAGGATTTTGGATCCCTAAAAATACAACCACTATGTTTCAGATGTATAGCAACAAAGGTGAATTATTTAGATGCCTATCCCCCAATGTCCTAATTTAACTACAAGATTGTTTTTTGTCCTCAAGTGAGGTTAATGTGTGTTAAGTTATGGTTTATTTTAAGGCTTCACTAGTGGCATGGACCAAGCGATAGTTTAATTTAGGGAGTGATTATGTGCACTGGTGGTGTGTAAAGCTACTAACTAAGAAAGTAAATGTTTAACAAAAATGAACAAATTTCAATACCAAGTCTAAAATTTTCTTGGAGATATCATTTCAACATAGAAAGGCTACGACAAAGCATTAAAATTTCAAAGTGTAAAAATATTATTCATCTAAGCAAAAGTCGACTTTTCAACAAGCACTTACTGAAACAATAAACATGCAGCCTAAAAGAATCTTTAACATAATTACAGAAGCAACAAATACTCAAATGCAAGGTTTTTTCTTCACCACAAGAACTGAAAAAGAAAACTAAAAACACTGCTATAGCAAGCCAACGATTACAAACATAATTGAAAGGGAACTAAAAGAAATCTTTAATTGAAAAATCGAAGCTGTCTGCGAGGGGCAAAGGTAAAACAGTGGGTTTGAAGGATGAAAACTACTGAAAAAATTACAAACAGAGTGTAGGTCGCTCTTATAGAGGGGGTGGAGGAGCGATATAGGTCGCGTACAAATGCAGAATAAGCGTCACCGAGTCTGAAAAACCGAGTTTCGGTCTAGGTTGCACTTTTAGGGGGAAAATGAGAGACCTAAGTCGCACTTAAATGCCTAACATGCATGACCCAGTGAAAAAATGGTTTTTTGGATTAGGTCACACTTTTCGAAGGAAAAAGTGTGACTCAGGTTGCCCAAAAAGGACATACAGGTGCGACTTGGCACGAAAAAACTCAAACTCAATAAGTAAAGGCTCGACTTCATAAAGCGGGGTAGATACATGTTGATTTTGCAACTCTATTCACTAAGAAAGCAACAAACAAATAGATAACAGTTCAGACCGAGAGAAGTAAAACTCAAACAAAAGCCGGAAAGGATGGACAAGCACAACTAGAGAAGGGTCCCCATTATGGTCGCAAAAAGCTATTGTTGGTGTTTTCACGCTAGCACGTGCCAAAAGGCACCTACTAAGGGTTGTGCTAAACTTAGTAGAGTTTCAAAGGAAAAGTAGAAAACAAATAAAACATGAATAATAATAACTAATCTAACAGGCATGCATTACTGAACTGAAATATACTGAAAGCAAATCTAAACTAAACATTCATTCTTCATTCCGCAAACATATCTATGAGACATCGTTAAAGAATAAAGAATGCCATTTTTATTGATAAAAATTAAAATTATAGGGAATAAGGATCACCTATGAGTTGCAGTAGAAGGGCCCTTGCAGTTGTCTGAGGGAGGGTCTGCTTGGTCTCCTAACAGTCCATGATTCTCCGACCACACGTCACGTATGTAATCTCCGGTAAGGTGAGAAAGGAACACAGGAGGGAATTCAAATATTAGGGAGATTTGTGTGAGTAATGGCTTGAGAAATGACTGTGTAATTGGTCATTAAGTGATGGACCATGAGGGTTCATTTATAGGCACAATGGATAGCTCTAGGACAAGGATCGGGCTTTGATTTTTGATTTTTAATTTTTTCCTTTTGGATTTTGCTTTATGCCTTTCACGTTTTTTATCCTTTTTTCAAACTGAGCTATCACAATAGTTGTGTCAAGTTTCTTCTTTTTGTTGAGGATAGAAAGGAGAAACATCCAAAAATCAAGTCAGGGCGTAAGTTGCTCATTTTTTAGATAATTGAGCAATTTAATTTTGTAAAATAGCCCTTTTTGGTATGCAACTTTAATTTTTGGTTTAATGAAGGTCCAAGGGGGGTGGAAATGAAATGTGGTAATGATGTATATATGTGATGGGGCTAATGACAAGGTAGGTGGAAAAAATTTAGGTGTTAACACCTACAACAACCCTTCCATATTGAGACAAATACTTTTGATTATGCTATCGGTGTAGTCCTCACACAGTATGGACATCCAGTGGCCTATCATAATGAGACAGTCTCTAATGTGATCTGTAGGTACCCTACCTATGACATATATATGTATTCCATTGTGCAGGTTTGTTTTCAATGGAAGCACTACATCCTGTGGAAGGACATGATCATATGTACCAATCACAAGCCCTTACAGTTCATGTAGACATAGGGAAAGTTACATAATGAACGCCATCAGAAGTAGTCCACGTACCTACAACAGTTCCACCTGAACATCAAGTACAAGAAAGGTAGCACAAATAACATTGTATACTTCCTTAGTCGACATCCATTTGCATCACTGAATACCCTAAACTATTGTGGACACAAGATCTCCAAGTGGCCCCAATTGTATGATAATGACACTGACCTTGTTGTTACCCATTAGACGTTGTGCCCATGAAAACTAACCTCATACTTTCATCTCCATGATAAAATTTTATGCCATATTAGCCACCTCCGTGTTCTTTCAAGAGAGCACGCGAATCCAATTCCTTAAAATCCTTTCACAATTACTAAGATACTTCAAACGACTAAAAAATAAAGACCAAAGATGAGAAAAGGATAGACTGTATATGAGAAAAACATCACGAATACGGTCATGGGCATTAAGTTAGAGATCATGAATTTTGTTAATGAAATCAACATAGTCTTTTATGAAAGAGGGGGTTTAGCTTTTAAGGTTGGAACTTTATCAAACAATAAGCTAGCAAAGGAATGGGAAGGGGAACCAATTACATTTATGATGGGTCTAAGAGAGTTTCTTTCTTATGGATTTTAGGTTGTCCATAAATTTGAGAGGTTGTAAGTTGTGAAGTAGAAGACACTTTTTATATTAGAATGAAGGGAGGAAGAATTAATAGTTTTGGTTACAAAGTTAGTGATTTGGTTCATGGGAGAGAGAGCTTTACATGGAGAGGATGACAAAAGTTTAAATAATTTGTTCTCATAATCTAAAGTGTTCACCAATATGGTTGTGTTACCTTTACCTACTTTGAGAATGTAAACATTAAAGTTGTTGACTTCATCTTTAGATAAATATAAATTTAAAAAACATAGTAGACCAAATAATTTAAAACCAATCTTGCTTGATATCTTTGACTCCATGAATGAGAAGGTGTTCAACTACAAAGGATAATTCAATAACACAAAGACTCCATGAATGAGAAGGTGTTCAACTACAAAGGATAATTCAATAACACAAAGGATGTCTTATGAAGAAAGGCGATAAGGGTTTACAACATAATTAATAAAAAGTTGAAAAGTATAAAGTGTAGTTCGTGGAAGGATAGATCAACAACAATAAAATTAAAAGAGTTGAAGAATTGGCGAGGGATAGGTGGTGAATGATGGGAAGGCAACGGCCTTGTCCTGTATATATATTTTTAAGAAATATATAAAAATATATAATATTTTATTTGAGAAAGGAGCGATGAGATTTTTAATGGTCTGCAATTTGATTTTGAATCCTATATTTATGTTATACATGAGGTGAAAAGATAAAAAACATTGGGTGAAATGGTCTCGAGAGGTCCGCCACTGGCGAGATCGAACTTGGGTAGCGCCAATTGCATGAACACGAATATGAATATCAGATCGCAGCCGAGAGGATCTTGCATCATCGTATTCTTTGCCATCAGTAGTTATGCTTCAGTGGCGCTTGCTATCTTGGTCTTCACATTCCTTTTTAGAGGTTGGCCCTCAGATGTGCCAGACAGGCAGATTAACCCGAACGACGTTAATGTGGTATGTTGCGCTACTGGGGTTCTAAATTAAAATGTTTTGTATTGTGGGTATTTATTCTTTTTCATTTTCCACATAATTCTTGCAGTTTTTCGATGGATATATCTTGTACGCATTTGTCTGTGGCCCTTTTTTAAATGTATATGTAATGCATATATTGTATACATTTATTCGTGTCTGCCTTTTTCCAAACCTAAGAAGGCAACAGAGAGTCTAAATGTGCTCTCGAGTCTGCCCTGTTTTTATTTCTGACTTCTATTTGTCTGTTTCCCTTGACCTTATATTTACATTTCTGTGGAGTCTCTGCTGGGCTTAACATATGTCTGTCCCTCAACAGAGAGAAATGGTGATCCCAAGCAATTCCTGAACCCAGTACATTTTTCCTTGCTGTTTGCATAAGGAAAATAAAATAGTCCGAGAGTACTCATTACAGGCTAAGCTATGTGGGATTAAGAAAAAACTTGTAATTCCCTATGGGATATATATATTCCAAGAAAAAACTTGTAATTCCTAAGAAAGCGTGAAATTATCACATCTAG
The DNA here is from genome assembly GCA_027924585.1 of Larix kaempferi. Taxonomy (NCBI): domain Eukaryota; kingdom Viridiplantae; phylum Streptophyta; class Pinopsida; order Pinales; family Pinaceae; genus Larix; species Larix kaempferi. Next base: position 30,532,313 of record BSBM01001051.1, on the reverse strand, counting down.
CACGTGTACGAGAACACTATAACAAAAAAAGAGTACCCTTGCTAGCTCTCTAAATATAACTTCTAAGGAAAAAAGTTTTCTTCCAGATCTACAGCTATACTAAGAACTGTTGAAAAACAGACAGTTCTGAAACCGTAATTTTCCAAAATAAGATTCCAGTAAGAACCAAGGAAAGTGTCTAAGGAAAAAAGTTTTCTTCCAGCTCCACAACTACACTAAGAACTGAAAAAAAAACAGTTCTGAAACTGTAATTTTCTAAAATAAGATACCAGTAAGAACCAAGGAAAGTGTATAGGCCATTTCTAACCACAGTTACACCACACCATGTAAGAGAGGACAAAATTGTCCATCCCACAAAGATACAAACATCAGACAAAGACCTGCCTAGCAGATAGAACAATCTGTTCTGAGTCCCTGGACTCAGTGATCTCCAGTAGGCCTAGTAGAGGATTCATTGCCCACTTTGGCAATCCATCTTTAATCTCATTTAATTCTTTGAATATATGACACCATGAGCCTAATCAAATGCTCCTTGACGCTCTGGATGAGATGCTCCATTCCGAAAACGAGATTCATGCTTTCCCTTGTAACCCATCCCACAATCAGCTGAGAATATACAAAGGTTTGCACCTCATGATTTGGATACCCTTTCCCACAGTGATTTCCACCAGCACAAGGACTACCTTTACCTCTGTCATGTTATTGGTACCATACTTTAACCCACATGATTAGGAGAAGGAATGGGACTCCGATATATATAGAACTCCTCCTGCCCCACATTTTTCTGGGTTACCTTCTGAATCGCTATCAAAAAATCCCAAGGCCTGGGCCTGTCTATCTGCAAATAACTAATCTGCTTTAGGACTTTGACCGAAATCTCCTTCCTATATCCATCAAAAGCACACTCGATTTTAAAAAAGACTTGTAAGGGGGAGGTCATCCCTTCATCAAATAGCATCTCGTTTCTTGTTCTCCATAGGGTCCAACATACAATTAATGGAAGTGCTTCAAATTCCCCTAATCTTTTGTTCCCCCACCAAGACCTAATAACCTCCTCTAAGGATTACCTCTCCAGCTATCAATCCCTCTTATAAGAGTGATGGCTGCATCCCAAAGTTCCAGAGAAAAGTGGCATCCCACATGCATATGATACACTGTCTCAGAAGCATGTTTGCACAAAGGACACCGACCCAGACCTTCTGAGAAAATTGTTCCAAGTAAGGAGCCTTGATTTTCCAAACCTTCTTCCACCACCATTGCTTGACTTTATCTTGATTAATGGAGAACATCGCTTCATATCCTAACTTTGTAGAGTAGTACCCTACAGTCTCCAGCAGGTCTTTTAGCGCATACTAAGCTGTCCTCTTCTCTGAGAATGATATTACCAACTGTCAATTTATGCACAAAACCTCCCCATTCCACCATTAAGAAATATAGCTCGGACATAAACTTCTGCACATGTTTAATGTGAACATGTCGAAACTGAAAGTGGTTTGAGATATTTCAAAAAGTAATTCTGTTTTGTAATTCACTTTAGGGTAAAGTGAAAAGTCTTATATTTAGCTATTGAGTCTAATAAAGTGTATTTACTACATTAATAATTTAGACTAGGATTAATCTCAATGGTACATTTCACTTAGAGATTAAGTTTTTGGTAGATTAGGGTTTCCACACAAGATAAAGACAAGACAATATAGAGAGTTTAAACATAGTTTTTGTTGGATAGGGACAATGAGAAGAGGAGAGAAAAGGGCTAATCAGTCAGGAAGGAGAGTAGGTTCGTACAATATCTGTATAGGGGCTGTACAACAAATCCATACAGTAGGCCGTATAAGTTGTTGCCTTTTTCCTAGAATAGGCCACACTCTCTTCAACAATGTTGTTGTTGTAGCTACGCGAGGTATCCTCACTAGCTAAGGCCGACCTACAAAAGAAATAAATAAAATAAAATGTATTTTATTATACAAAAAAAAAGTGAAGTCGGCCCAGTTTAAGAAGGCAAGTTGGCCCCGAGTGGAAAAAGGTCAGCACAGAACCAATATAAATACATGTGACACCCTCCTCATTTTGAAAAGCAACCAATTCGCTCAAGACTGCTACTCAAGTGCGCAAGAGGGAGAGAAGAAGACTGCAGGGTTGTAGAAGATTGATTTTGGGGCTCTTTCTTTTGTATCTTCTCTATTTGTGATCTCTCTTGATATAGATCACTTTCATATCTGATGTACTTGTATTATGTACTGAACCTCTGAGTAAGAAAGGTTTGTTGGGTTTTTCCCGAGTTTGGGTTTTCCCAGGGTAGGCTATTGTGTCTCTTGTGTTCTTGTGCTTGATTATGTGAAAATTATACTGCTATATCATTAAAATCTAATAAGTTATGTGCCCACTCACGCTATCATGTTGTGTGTAAAGCACAAAGATTTACTTTGAAAATCAGGGGCCAAAAATCTAGGGTCCAAAAATCAGGGGCCGAAAATCTAGGGGCCAAAAATCAAGGGCTGAAAATCTAGGGTCCGAAAATCAAGGGCCGAAAATCTAGGAGCTGAAAATCAGGGACCGAAAATTAGAGGTTGAAAATCTAGGGTTTGAAAATCGGGGTTCGAAAATCAGGGGCCAAAAATCTAGGGGCCAAAAATCTAGGGGCCAAAAATCAGGGGCTGAAAAACTAGGGTCCGAAAATCAGGGGCTGAAAATCTAGGGTCCGAAAATCATGGGTTGAAAATCTAGGGGCCGAAAATTTAGGGTTTGAAATTTAGGGCCAGAAAATTGCAGATCTGAAATTTCAGTTTTGGTGAAGTTTGAATTTTCTGCGGAAACTGCAGAAATAAGGGTTTTAGTTTACGGGCTATTCTGCCCACAGATCCAGAAGAAAAGGAGGTCTATCCAACTCGCCTTGGGATGGCGCATTAGCCTGTGGATTCAGTTTTGTCAAAGTCTAAGTTTCAATTTTTGACCCTCTTCTTCTAGGGTTTTTGCACCAAATCTGTCAAGATGGTTGTTGAACTCAGAGATATTCCAGAGCTAGAGGGAGCCTGAGACAAATTAAAACAACAAGAAGAAATCCGAAAAGATTACCTTCTTACTACTCTCTCAGGCTCTATTTTAGACAATGATGCTCATGAAGATTCTCCACAAAGAAGTCAAGAAATGCAGAAGATGATGATTGTCAAAAGGAGTGTTTCTCTTAGTACACCAATGATTGCATTATCTCTAGATGAGGAGATTGTCATTGGCGATGTATGAACATCTTGGTTGCAGTTTCTTCAATGGGCTTCCGACAAGAAACGAGATAAAGATCTAAGGACTCCAGTGATCCCTGCAAGGAGGCAGAGATCAAGAGGGAGCCCACAAAAACAATAAAAGATAAGTATTTGTATTTGGATTATATTTGTAATTATTTCTCTTGTAGATTAGATTTGAATGCTCATAACAGTTGTATGCAGATCTGTATTCTTAGAATCAGGAAGTGCGTTATGCATGTTATAATGTAGCATATTATACATTTATATATGACTGAGATTGACGATTAGTAGGCTCTTATAGTACATGTTATGTATATGTTGAGTAAGTAGCCTGTAGTGCCGCACAACATTCCATGAACCCTAGATGGAACTAGTCTAGGATGAAACCTCTTTGCTAACATACTGGAGCAGTGCACGCTCTTGATAGTATGTTTTGGTGGAGATGGAAAGCATCTAGATAGTCACCAAGTATGTTTGGGATATGGATGGATGTTGTGTTGAAGCATTGACTAAGATGCTTACATGACTGTGTAAACTATTGTCATTGCATTGAAATATAATTTGATCTTCGTGATTATGCAATGTTGCTGACTATTTGACAAATCTGACTTGTAGGGAAAGATCATATTCTATGGCCTACAAGAGAAGGACGATGGGATTTGTTCTGAAGAGCAAGTGATGGATGTGTAGTCAACCAGATTAAGCTCTCTTTGATATTTAGTATTTGAGATGGAGCATGATGCTCAGAAATGGCTCTCAAGATCAGATAGCAGGATGGCTTCCATGATAGAGGGAGCAACTACTGTGGATATGACGACTATTCAACAGTAACAACATGCATATGTGGATCTAGTACATTTAGTCATATGTGGACCCATGACCCGCAGGTCCAGGAGATCTCATATGAACACTGATGATTGGTCTCCCTCTACTACATATGTTCATCCTTTCGATGGACGTAAGGAGTTGCATTTAGTAGCAGCAGATAAGTTATCTGAAGTTCATCAATATGCTACCTGAGATGTGGGGACTACATGAATAACATAGGCTTCTAGGAGCAAGATGCTCGAATGTAAAGGGAGCAGGATGCTCAGATGCAGAGGGAGCAGGGCGCTATACCACAGAGGGAGATGTGATGAGCTTGAAGATGGATGTTTGCAGCATCGGGCGGACATTCCCCTAGTATTAGCCATGTGACTTGGCTAGGGGTGAATGGTCCGGTGGTAGGGCAGTATCTTCTCTTGGACACCCTGTGATGGGGTGGGGAGATTGGCTTTTGTTGAATTTGTTGAATTTTTGTTAGGGTTAGGGTTAGATGCATAGAAATCAAAATTTAATATAGTTTAATGCAAAAATACTTTTAATAAACAATTATAAAAATTGAATATGAAATAGTGCAATAGTAATCTCTAACATAACATAATTTTCATTTCTTTCAACTTCATACCTTTAACACTATCAGATAGGTCATTGTGTTAAAGTCATTTTCAGTCCTTTAACACTACCAGTTAGATCACTGTGCTAAAGTAATCTTCAGTAACATGTAATATAAAATAAACGAATTGATCACATAATAATAAAAGAGATATAGTTGAAGATACTTACCTGGGTGTGAAACCCTTCCAACAAAATACTTAGAAAAATAACTTTTAGAACTGACTGTGCCTCTCAGAGGCAAGTCATCCAATAGGAACAAACTGACCCTTACTTAGAGGGTAAGTACAAACCAGAGAGAGAGAGATGATAAGTTGAAGCAATAAATGTCAATGATAGTGAAAACACAATGACAATCCCATGACTCAAAACAAAAGGTCTGATTCAAAAATATAAGTAACCCAACAAAAACTCAATACTGTAGATTTGATCATAAACAAGGTTCCAACACATAGAATAGACCTAAACTAGGTCTCAGTATTCAAATCAGACACAAGATAACTTTACAGGGGTTGCAGTCCTCTTCTAGTAGGTATGAACAGACCAACAAAACTCACAACCTTCACAAATATGTATTCAGCAGTTAGATCATACCCACAGTGGTCACGACCTTCACAAGCATGCACTTAGCAGACAAGTTCAAACCCATAGTGCACATAACCTCCACAATCAAGCTCATGGCAGGCATAAAAAGAAATCAACAAGATCCAGATGGTGAAGTAAGCACGGGTAGCAGAACTGAGCTTGAACAAGCTCACGGCTAAGTCACATGGACCCCAACAAGACTTCAGGAGACATAAAAAAATCCTAATAAAATCTCTGCTAGCGGATCAGATCCTAACATTACTTCTGCTAGCAGATCGGACCCTCACAAAGGTTCATGGTTCAACAGGAATCAGATCTAGGGACCCACGGTTATGTCACATAAAGCTAGAGGGATTCATATCTTATGTGCTAGGGCGTGCGGCCTCCATGTGTGGACTTTTAGCAACCTGAAATAGTCCATCAAGGCTCACGGCCTAGTCCCAAAGAGACAACAATAAGAACTCACTCAAACCCTAGCAGCAAATACCCTTGACGTCATCAGTTCAGATCTGAGTTAAGTGAGTGATGGACGGCTTAAGCAGCAATATCGGATCTGAGATAAATGAGTGTGAAGAAAAGAAAAACTCCAACAGGCGTCCTAGACAGATGAGCACATGTAACATGAAGAACCCCTTTACCCTTTGACGTCAAGCAACAGAAGAATCATAGCTGAGATAAAAGTTATCTTATCATCTTGTTTTTAAATGAGGAACAAAAGGTCTCAATATATAGGAGCTTAGATCTTCTAGAAGGGTTAATAATTTAATCCTTTAAATTAGGGCTCCATAAATTTAGGGAAGAATCAAAAGATAAAAAGATAAAAATAAAAAGGAATAAAACATAAAAATAATAAAAGATAAAAAAATAAAAAATAAAAAATAAAATAAAAGATAACAAAAAATGTAAAAATAAAAAAAATAAAAAAAGAATAAATATAAACTATGGTCATGTACCAAATAAATAACATAGGTGTGGGTACAAGACTAATAACCAAGGGTATGTTCCAAAAGTGGACAATCACCCATAATACCCTATAAGACCAAAACATTAACAAGGTGGTATAAATAAAAAAATAACTCAAGGTGGGTAAATGATCCCAATAACCACAAGTCAAGGACAAGGTACCCCATGAACAATAAAATCAAGGTGTAAGGATCAAAAGTAAATCAACCAAGGTGGAGATGGTATAACCAATCATCTCTCTCTCAAATGTACAAATGTTCCATATAACCTGAAAGTTCATCATCACTGTATAAGGAAGGGTTCACACGGATGATGTGATCATGTGGTCCTCTAAGCTGCTCCTAAGGTCAAATGTCAATGGTTTCATCAAGGGGTGGCCAGTCTCTTGCGAAGACCAACTAACTCATCCATCTAGAAGACCTAGGAGAAGAGGACATCACACATCATAATCTTGGTAACTGACCAAGTGCCTCCATTCTCAAGGAATGGCTTCTCCGCCCAAGGCTGAGCGCCTCAGTCCTAGACTGGGACATGTTGATCAACCATCTGGTCCATGACCAGGTTCTCCATTCTCCCAGAGAAGGGTCCTCAACCTCAAGCTGAGCATTCAGTCCTAGATTGAATGTTGATCAACCATCTGCAGGACCTAGGATGTCTCTGTCTCAACCTGCAGGATCTGCTTGGTCCTCGTGACCAAGAAACTGTCTGGTTCTAGACCAGAATATCCTAGAGACAAATAGGGGCCCTAGCCACATGCTAGGGACTTTGCCATGGCATCAACATGCTTGGTCCTCGACCAAGAACCCCAGGAGACAGTTGGGGGCCCTAGGGTACCTTCTAGGGTCTTACTCATACTCTGCCTGGTTAACTTGACCAGGAACCCTAGTCAACTGACTAGGGTACCATTGTCTTTGAGAATGGGTCTCGCAGCTGCACTAAAAATTAACAGCTTTTGCATGATGAGTAGTGTTGATGCATCAAGCATTCCCTCAGTATTAGCCATGTGACTTGGCTAGAGGTGAATAGCTTAGAGTAGGGTAGTTCCTTCTTCTGGACATCCTGTGACGGGGTGGGAAGATTAGTCCTCAGTTGCACACACTATCCTCCCAGAGGTTGACCATCGAGCATTTCCCCAGTATTAGCCATGAGACTTGGCTATGGGTGGGTCAAGTGGGGTAGTGCCTTCTCTCGGACACCAAGTAGGGTGGAGAGATTAGTCCCTAAGACGACTCAAAACAAGGCAGTGCCTTCTCTCGGACACCAAGTGGGGTGGAGAGATTAGTCCCTAAATGCTTAGAGCGGGACAGTGCCTTCTCTCGGACACCGAGTGGGGTGGAGAGATTAGTCCCTAGATGCTCACTCATGGATTTAGCCACGAGACTTGGCTAAGAGACCTTGAAACAATCAACCTGAAGCAAGCTTGTGATCAACCTTTCCTTGAGATGATTCATTAATGACAAATCATGGTGTGAAGCTTTTGAAGAAACCCAAGATGTGCTTAGGCAGAATGAGCAAGAAGAATACCTCCCTCACTAAGAGGGAGTGTTCTCCCTGAGATAGGGAGAATGGTGAGAGATAGGGATAATGGTGCGACTCTCCTTAAGGGGGAGAGAGAGGGAGTTGGTTGTTCTTTATGACACTTCTCGTTGGACTGAGTTGTGTAGAGGACGTCATGTTGGTCGTAGCCACATGGACGTAAATAGACCTTTCTTATGATGACGAGATGTACGAGACAAGCCGTGACAATCAGATGATGCTCAGATGTGTTCCAGCATGATGGATACCTCTCTAGCTAAGAGGGAGTGTTGTTGTAGCTACGTGAGGTCTCCTCACTAGCTAAAGGCGACCTTCAAAATAAATAAATAAAATAAAATGTATTTTATTATACAAAAAAAAGTGAAGTCGGCCTAGTTTAAGAAGGCAAGTCGACCCTAAGTGGAAAAAGCTCAGCACAGAACCAACATAAATACAGGTGACACCCTTGTCATTTGGAAAAGCAACCAATTCGCTCAAGACTGCTGCTCAAGTGCACAAGAGGGAGAGAAGAAGACTGCAGGGTTGTAGAAGATTGATTTTGGGGCTCTTTCTTTTGTATCTTCTCTATTTATCTTTCTTGATATAGATCACTTTCATATCTGATGTACTTGTATTATGTATTGAATCTTTGAGTAAGAAAGCTTTGCTCGGTTTTTCCTGAGTTTGGGTTTTCCCAGGGTAGACTTTTGTGTCTCTTGTGTTCTTGTGCTTGATTATGTGAAAATTATACTGCTATATCATTAAAATCTAACAAACAAGCTGTACACCTTAGGTTGGGGTGGCTTTGTTTATCATGCAACTGCTAAGTTTTAATAGTTCTGAAGGTTTCCTTCTAAGTTGTGATTAGTTGAATGATGCACTGATTTGAAGGAGAAATCCCTGTGTATTTATGTAATTGTTTTATGTTTTTGCTATTTACTTTCCATCCATTTTTTGATTGTTGCTATGTGAAGAAGTTAAATTTTTACAATTAAATTTATATATGTTTGGTTGAGAATCTAAGGAAACTTTACATGGTATCAAAGCTTCTCTAATTGAGGATCTAAATAGTTTACGTCAGTAGATCAACTGTTGGCATCCAAGACCAACAATTAGAGGGTTTTAGAGATAATGCTTACTTACCTATCAAATTTGGGATTTGTGTGTTAGAGCTCAGAGACGGGATCGACGAGTCTCAGGTTCGAGGATAGATTGGAAGGTGCTTCGAATATCTATCTTGGAAAGTTAAGGTAACTCTCTTATTGGAAGAGAATGATCTTTGGGATATTGTCAAGATCGCAATGGCTCCTCAATAGATTCACAGGATTTGGTAGTTCACAAGAAGAAGGAAGTGAAAGCCAAGTAGACGATTATAGATGTTATAAAGGATCATTTGATCCCTCATGTATTCGAGAAGAAGATAGTGAAGGACACGTTCGATGCCGTGGTTAGTTTTATCTAGAGCAAGGACATAAAATGAAAATATTATATTGCAACATACTCAGATTTGTAGAGATGAATAGATCATACATAGTTACTAGTTACCTGATGAAGGTCACATAGATTTGTGATCAACTTGCAGTTGTGCGGGAGAAGATTGAAGACAAAGAGCCAGTGAAAAGACAAAGAGCTAGTGAATCGAGCATTGAATGGTTTCTTAGCTTCATGGAAAACATTTGTCCACAGTATTTGTGCTTGTGAGAATCTTCCCTCCTTTGAAAGATCGTGGAATGACTGTATCTAGGAGGAGACTTGGATGGAGCCAAAGGCAAACAAGCAGGGAGGTGACAACGACCATGCCCTATTTGGTCAAACAAAGAAGGACAAAAGTAAAAGACCCAACAAGAGTAAGGGAAATAGTGAGGATTCAACCTCACAACCGGGGAAGGACTTAAATAAAATCAAGTGCTTCATATGCCGTAAGCATGCATTATGCATCATAGTGTCCAAACAAGAAGGGTAAAGTGGAGCAACAATAGAATGAGGTAGCAACCTCTGTTGAAACTTAGATGAACGAGTTTGCCTCCAAGTTCGAGAAGGATTTCTTGGTGGTATCTTTCCTTTCTACCAACATGGTTGCAAGGAACGCTTGGTATGTGGATAGTGAGGCATCTAGGCATATGACATTAACTCGAGAGTTGTTTTCTAGTTTAAAAGAGTACATCTCAGGAGTTCAGGTTGAGCTTGGTGATGATTATTTAGTAGCAAGAGTTGGTACCATTCCTTTCCAACTCCAATCATATAACTCTTTATACTTTGGTGATGTTTTGTTTGTTTTAGGTGTTAGAAAATTTTTGCTTTCAGTTTTGGTTATGAAAGATAAGGGCTTTGCAATAGAGTTCTAGAACTAGCAAGTCCATATTAGTAAGGAGTATATCTCATAATCAACACAGGTGAACGGGATTAGGGAAGGAAATTTATATCGGTTATAGGATGAACCTATTCGAGTCCTAGTTCATGATAATGACAACTTGTGCGAGTTGTGGCACAAGTGGATGGGGCACTTGCATCATAAGGCATTGCCTATTCTAAGGGAGATAGTTACATGTTTTCTCGAGTTTAGCATTGTGCAATAGGGAGTATGCAAAGGGTGCATGCTTGGAAAGCATGCCAAGGTTTCTTTCCCAAGCAACAAGCAAAGGTCTAAGGAGATTCTAAGCCTAGTACATTCAGATGTTTGTGGATTGATGTTAGCATCATCAATTTTAGGAAGCATGTACTATCTTTCCTTTATTAATGATTTCTCTCTTAAGACTTGGATCTACTTCTTAAAGACCAAGGATGAGGTCTTTAGCAGGTTTCAGGAGTTCAAATCTCTAGTTGAAAATCATATAGGAAAGAAGATCATAGTCTTGAGATTGAATAATGGGGGTGAGTATAACTCCAAGGGGTTTGAGGGTTTATGGAAGGAGGCATGAATCAAGAGGGAGTTGGCTATTTCGTACAACCCACAACAAAATGGGGTTGCAGAGTGGAAGACTTGATCCATCATAGGGGCTGATAAGGCCATGGTTCATGACCAGGATTTACCAATGTTTCTTTGGGAAGAAGTATGCAGCACAACAATCTACATCTAGAATAGGTGTCCTCACAGGATCTTGGAGGACAAGACACCAAAGGAGGCATTCATTGGTGTGAAGCCAGAGGTGAGTCATTTTTGCGTCTTTGGTTGTCTAGTTTATATGCATGTGCCAATAGAGAAGAGGACTAAGTTGGAGCCTTCTAGTAGGAAAGGTCTATTTGTTGGTTACAGTGAGACTTTGAAGGCCTACATGGTCTTTATTCCAGAGCAGAGAAAGACAATGGTGAGCAGGGATGTATAGTTTGAGGAAGGCTTTGAATTTGAGGAGTCTCGTGAGCCTATTCTAGTGATAGAGGATGAGTAGGAAGCTTCGAAGGTTTAGGCAAAGTCACCAGTGAAGAGGAGACACAAGCTCCTGCCAATTTTGTTAGGAGACCTCAATGTTTTGCTCAAACATTGAGGGATGCTCAGTAGCATGTTGAGGCTCCTAGGAGCACATTTAGGGAGAGTAGACTTCCAAAGAAGTTTCCAAACTATATGACATTGATGAGCAACATCATTGATTTCGAGCCTTATAGTTTTCAAGAGGTGATAGACTAGCATGTTTAGAGGGATGCCATGGTGGAGTACACCTCCATCAGAATTATGGGACATGGTGCCAAGACTAGAGGGGAAATCAATAGTTAGTTCTAGGTGGCTCTACAAGATCAAGCATGCGGTTGATGGTAGCATTCAAAAGTTCAAAGTGAAGTTTGTGGTGAGAGGGTTTTTTTAGAAAGAGGGAGTAGACTATGAGGAGACTTTTCCTCTAGTAGACTGGTACACTTCTATTAGAGCAATTATGTCTTTAGTTTCATTTATGGGATGGAGAATACATCAAATGGATGTGAAAACAACTTTCCTCAATGGGATAGTTAAGAAAGAAGTGAACAAAGAGTGGCCTCAGGGCTTTGAGGTAAGTGGGAAGGAGTCCCATGTTTGTAGGCTGTAAAAGGCCTTGTATGGACTCAAGCAAGTATTGAGAGCATGGTATTCTAGGATCTATGGATATTTGCAGACTATGGGCTTCACCTAAAGAGAAGTGGATCTTAACTTATATTATATATTTGTTGGGAGTTGCAACTGATCTGCTTATTTTGGTGTTGTGTGTAGATGACTTGTTTATCATAGGTTTAGAGAAGTTCATTGCAGGGTGCAAAGCATATATGGTAGCTGAGTTCAAGATGAAAGACATCGGCATGATGCATTACCTCTTGGGTTTGGAGGTTTGGTAGAGACTAGGGGATATTTTCCTTGGGCAAGCTAAATATTGAATTAAGATTTTGAAGAGGTTTCAGATGGAGGATTGCAATCCTCTAGCCATACCTATGATCACTAATTTGAAGAAGGTAACATCTTGAGATTTAGAGATGGTGGACCCTATGTTGTATAGGCATTTGATATGTTCTTTGTGTATCTGGACAACACTAGACCCTAGATATATGCTTTGCAGTGAACACCTTGAATTAGTTCATGCTAGAGCTGAGGTGGGAGCAAAACATGTGCTTAGATACTTGAGGGGCATAGTGGAGTATGGTCTGAGATATCTCGGAGATGGTGAAGTGAATTTGCAGGGGTATCCAAACTCAGATTGGGTAGGTAGTGCATCAGATAGGAAGAAGACTTTAGGGTGCTACTTTAGCTTGGGGTCAACGATGGTATCTTGGTTCAATAGGAAGCATAATTTTGTGCCACTTAGCTTAGTAGAGGTAGAGTATATTACAGCTAATAATTCTAGTCAGAAGGCCGTTTGGCTTCACAAGTTGCTTGTAGGATTGTTTGATTAGGAGTTGGATCCCATGGTAATTTACTGTGATAATTAGAGTTGTATCAAACTCTCTGAGAATCTTCTATTTCATGAAAAGTCCAAGAGTCAATATCCCTTCATACAAGATAAGATTTAGAAGGGAGCAGTAAAGCTCCAATATATTCCCACAGATCAAACAAGCAGCTGATATTATGACCAAACCCTTAGTAGAAGGGAAGTTTGAAGCATTCAGAGACAAACTTAGATTGGTGCGAAATTCCTTCCTCGCGAAGAGGGAGTGTTGAGAAATATAGCTCGGACAAGACTTTTGCACAGGTTTAGCATGAATGTGTCGAAAGTGGTTTGAGATATTTCAAAAAGTAATTCTAGTTCATAATTTGCTTTAGGAAAAGTGAAAAGTCTTATATTTAGATGTTGAGTCTAATAAAGTGCATTTACCACATTAATGATTTAGATCATGATTAATATCAATTGTACATCTCATTGAAAGGTTAGGGTTTCAACACATGCATAAAGAAAAGACAAGATAGAGAGTTCAAACATAGTTTTTGTCGGACAAGGGAAATAGGTAAAGGAGAGAGCAAGGTGCATTAGTCAGGAAGAAGAACAGTTACATACACGTCGTTGTGATTAATGGTGCCTGTCAACTTGCCTTCTTTCATAAATTGATGTTCAAAGTTTCTTCAATTTGTCTGCGTACCCTGGGTTTTAGGGCTATGCTTTCTATACACCTTTAATACCTTGCCCTAGGGTGCTTGTTCTTAGGCTTCGAGCCAATATGCCTCTGATACCAAATTAAAGAGAGAGGTTTTATTTTTTGGAAGGTTCATTCATCCCCATAGGGTTACCTTTGTTTTTAAATGTTGAAATGACATTTCATTTCAACTACCTAACTTGTCTTTTTAGCTTTCTAAAACTTTTCAACTTAGCTTGACACCTCATATGGGTACTTGTAAAGCCACTATTGCATTACATTTTGATTTATATATGTACTATAAATCATATCCTACATTTGAGCATTATATTTTAATAGTTGGTATGCAAAGCATCCCTATTTAGGGGAAAAAGTGGTGAGGGTTTGATCTCGAGCCCTAATAGAAAAGCTTGGTTGCACCCAAAATATCCTTTTAGAGAGGAGACTTCCAGGCTCCCTATTGAAAAACTCCTCAAGGTCTCTTATGTGAAAGGTGTTGAGAAAAGATCCTTGATTTTCACTTTATTTAGCATTTAAAAATCGACAGAGATACACAACTTTCTATTTTTCTTCTTTACCACTATAATGGGTGATGTTACCCTTTAGATACTTTGTAGTGTGCCATACCATATTACCACAGAGGAGGGGTCCTTTTTTCTATGTAAAGGCCAAGTTTGGGCTTGATTTATGTAGAGTGTTGGTCTCGCAGGGCTCAAGACTTGTGATTTGGTCATGGAAGGTCCTCTTGGTTTTTATTCCATGAAGTGGACCACCAAACCTTCTTGCTCATGATGTTAAACAATCCATTGGCAGGTTCTCAAACATCGAACCCTTTCCTAGACCATTGCCACTCCGGCAAAAATGAGCTAATTTCGGTTGAAAATGGCTTTAGTGTTAGGACTAGCATTTTAATGGAGGCAAGTTTGGTATTAATTGCATGCAAATCTCAATCCTCAAATACATGCTTTCCTTATCCACCATCCAACTCACCCATGCGTATAATCTTCTAGTGCTTGTAAGGTTGAATCATTTACATTAATATTGAGCCAAATACATGTATTCATATGATTAATAATATCAAAGTTCAAAAGACATTATATGCTGGGGTTGACATATGTTTATAAGACAGGGATATAAGCCACATAATTAGAATTAATATAATTTTAGCCATTGGGCTTGGATTCGCCTCATACAACTAGTAAATCCAAAGCATATGAAACTTACCATATTCAAAAGATATAAATTGAGGGATGTTGAATCTAATGCCATGGTGAACCTTAAGCTCATCATCATGGCATGAACATTAACATAATGCGACATAAGGTCTTAATCCTTTTCCAAATAAAAATTGAAATGCCAATTAGCTCAAGAATTTTTAGTGTTTCTGGGACTCTTGAACCAATATAACATCTTGTTGAAAAGCTATTTAATATGGATGGCACATAAATCCGAGTATCCATTAGAGGAATATGTTTGCATGCTTAGATCTTGGGATTATGTTATGAAACCAATTGAACGGTTGAAGAGTTTTTTCCTAGAAAAGGAGAGATACATTTTGCAAACCTACCTAGCATGGTAATCATACACCAAGTTTTACATTGGATCACAAGTAAATGAATATTGCAAGTGAGCTCAAGTGACGTTTACTGCTGACTTAGCACAAAAATGTATAGGACTTACAAGCTTATTGTTACCCCTCATATTGCATGAGGTCGCAATCATGATTTTCATCATGATCTAGTTGCACGAGTTGTTTAGATTTGATGACATTGATTGATCATTGGACATATGCTGGGGCTATTTACAATCGTGCACATCTCCTTGGCACTACCCTTATGGTATGACCTACTAGCCGTCTCAGTGGTTAGGAAAGTTGACTGACTAATTGCCACAATGGTTGGGTGCTGTGATGTCTAGACGAGAGTGGATAGTGAAGAGTTATTTGCATATGTCGTTAGAGTTTAGTAGGAACCCATGGATTTACTAGTGATACAGAGCACCACTTGTACCTTGATGTGATATGTTCGTATAGTTGATGCATGGTATGAGCACTTCAGATGATTATACCTAGATGAGATGGGGTTGGAAACTTGGAAGCAGTTGATGGCATATTTTTCCTAGGTGATTTGTCCTATAGCACTTCAATATTATATTTTTGGATACATCTTCTCATGGTTGGCAAGCATTGTTTTTAGAGCAGTTGGCACATGTTCATTTCTTCAGAGGATTTCAAGTGGTTATCAAAGTTTCTACAGGATGTATTTGATGATGTGATGCAGTTTTACCTAGGTGATGTCCTTTTCCTAATGCACGGGGGTTATTTCATGTTATGTTGGCACATTTATATGGTTTGATCACATTATTAGATTGCCTAGCTTATTGACTCCTATTAGGGTTAATCATGGGTTTATTTGACATGGTCTTCCTAGTGAGAGCGTCGTAGCTCTTGGTGATTTATTTGGGTTTATTTCACATTATTATAACATATGCCTTGTTCCTAGGTGGAGCGCTACCTTTGTTGCACACATCTTCATGTTGGTTTGATTATCCATGCATAGTTTTACTCTCTTTTGACCACGTGGAGGCCTTATGTCTTGAGCACCTTGGTTCATTTGAGGCTTGGATTAATCTACTTGGGTAGAGTGCTCATGTCTTGGGAACATATATTGATCCCTTGTATTTATCAGTATTCTATGCTTGGGTTGAGGTCGCCCCACTTTGTTTTTGGATGGAGTTGAGGTGTGGTTGACTTAGCACATGGACGATGGTAATTTTTTTTATGTATTATTGATCTCCTACTCAGATGCCACATGTGCCATGTTGCCGCCTGGTTCCACACCTGGGAAAACGCAGCAGAAGTCTTCAAGCTGCTGGTGTGGCCTTGGGGGCAAGTCAGAGTCAAGTGCTGTCACTTGGGACTCGACTCCTCCGTCTAGGCTTTCCTAGCGAAGCCAAGGGGGGTGGACCCTAAAAAATAAAAAGAAACTAAGGCCTCTAACCTAGGAGTTAGGAAAATATTTTGGTAACCAAGAATAAACAGCATATACTTTGATCAAATAAAACAGTCATTCATCATTTACTCCCATTTTAAAAATAACCATCATTTAATTGCACATTAGTCAATTATAAAATAAATTTGAAGCAAGACCAGTGCCTTATAATGGAGTCAATAAACAAATGCATAAGCAGGGAAGTAGATGTTGTGCGAGTGTTCTTGGTTTATTTTAAAATTAATGTGAATGTGATCTTTTTATTATGGCAGGTGGGTTCCCAATATACACGAGGTACGGGGGAACATGTCCGGAATTTTGAAGCGTGGCTTCCCTCTCAGGCTTTGGGCTGAATCGGAGTCTCGAGGAGGTGTTCAGATGCTATACCAACGAGGGCAAGCCTAACGGTTTCCAAGAGGTCACTATTCAGTGTTATCCCAAGCCTTCTGGGAAATTTGCCCACGACAACAAAATGCGTGTTGTGCCGGATTTTCACAAAAGGATTTTTTATTGGGGCGGTGTTAGATCCTATTACTAGTCATCCCCTCCTTTCTGGTGTGTACCAACTGGATCAGACTGAGCTGCAAGTTGGCCACAGAGCATACGGGAGAAGACCTTGGTATTTTTATAAAAATTTATGAACCCAAATTTTATATTTTTTTAAAAAACCCAGGAGTCTCTTTTCAGGCACGTATTTCGGGCAAGCCCTCATACAGAAACCCTACTTCGGGAAAGCAAGGGGGGCGTTTTGAGTTTGTAAAAAAATGAAAAAACTACGTTGTGAGTGAACTTGTGGCCCGCCAGTGGAACGGACCAACAAGGTTAATTTTAATCCTAGTTAATTTTATTAAATGCCGAAAATCAAAGAAATAAACTACTCTAAAAATCACGCCATGAAAAGAGACAACACAGGCCACCCCTGGGGGGATGGGGTATGGGCGCTGGCTAGCCCACTTGCTCTCGTTTAATAGTTGTTTACAATGATTATAGAGAAGTGCCCCAGTCTACTTTAAGTGACTTGGTGGCTTACAAATTCTAGGAAAAAATGACCGGTTTTTTGAAAAATATGAAAATTTGTCCTCCGGATTGCCCGGATCTTCAAAATTTCGGCAGCACTTCCTCCTACCTGTTCGTCTTTTGCTGCAAACCAGCAAGCAATGATTAGTATAAGATGCCCAAAAACACTTTAAGAGTGTCTTTGGAACACCTCCTTAAAAAACCCAAAAAATTCTAAGTTAAAAGCTAAGTAAAAATGACGAAAAGTAACCAAGTAAAACAAGCTATGGGGCTTGTCTACTTGGGATCTTTGCTAGCCTTTAATGGCTGCAAATTTCAAGCTCTAGGGCAGCCAGGTAATACTTTGAAATCAGATCTAATATTACTTCAAAAAAAACTTGAAAGATTTTGACAACTTAAACCAGTTTTTGAAAAGAAAGTACTAGATAACCAAGAAGCTTTGATCTATGAACAATAAACTCTTTATGAAATGAAAAAATAAAACTTCTTGATGACAGAATCTGATTTATTTAAGTTTTAACAGCAGTATGTAAATTAGATCCACTTTTGTTTAGTAACTAGTAACCATAAAATTTGATTTTTTCTTGAATGAGAGAGAGAGAGAGGGAACAAATCCTTGTTGAAAATCGAAGCTTTGAAGATGGTTTAGTGATGTTTGAAGGGACTATATCTGCAAACAATGATTAGTAAAAGGGGAAACAAACAAGATCCTCCTTCTTGCCAACTCAAGAAAACACCTGCACATCACAGATCTCACCAAAAAAAATATTAAGTGTAGATATATACTCACAAGAAACTATGATTGCATATCCATAAACAAATGAAAGATACAAAAATAATCTCTTACCAAGCACACATCACTAAGCTGCTACAATAAACAAATTGAAAACAACTTATCTCATAGATTGGTAACAATCTTTCCGATGAGCACACCACACCCTTGAAGAATGAAACTTATGCACAAGTCATCTTGGAAAAAGAATCAAGATATTACATCCACATATGACCAAACACCACAAGCTGACCTCCAAAGTCTTCTTTTATTCAAATGAGAAAAAATATTACAATCATAAGTCTCTTGCTCCAATTCTCACTCTAAAGAAAATGGAGTGGGCAGCCATGCTTAAATAGCCAAAGATGGAGAGAAATGGGTGGAATGAGTGGCATAACTCGTGGAGAAAATGGGGCTGCCCACTCCCATGTAATGGGCTGCCAAAATCAGCCCCAAATCAGCTAAAAATCAGCCATGTGACAGCCCATAAACATAGCTGCAAATTCCATGATTTAAGGGGCCCAATTTTGGGAAATATGCCCCCCTCAAATGGGGAAGTAATCCCAATAATATAGCTGCCCGGAATCTTTCCAAAATCAGCTCTTACAACTCCTAAAACATAGCTGAAAAAATCAGTCCATAAATCACTCCCAAAATTTATTATTTTTATGAGTCATTTTTTTCACTTTTTTTATTTTTTCATGACTTTTTTGGGTTTTTTGGCCATAGGTAAAAATTTAAGCACCCAAACATTAGGAAAAGTGGGTTTAGGGGTTTAGGGGGTGCTCTGAGTTAGAAAACAAGCACCCCTAAGGCAAAAAATACCTCCAGATGCCCCTTATAGGCCAATTACAAATTTTTTAATTGAACCATTAAAAAATGGCCCAATTTACGGAAAAAATAAAACTTGCCGAAAATTAAAAACAACCTAGGGGGACTTAGCACATGTCCATATGACTCAAAATTAACGCCTAGCATGTTCATATACATTGACCCATAGACTTTAACAATCCCCTAAGGCCCGTCAGCCTCCCCAGGCATTCCAGCTTTGGAGGAGCAGGAGAAAAACCCATTAATTATGTTATGCACTAATGCAAGACATAATAGATAGGTGAAAAAACTCCTTGGAATACCTGACTTAGCCAAAAAGTCCTAGGGAACCAAGTCTTTTGCAAAACACCATGCTAGTACGTTTTGTTACAAACCCCGCAGGGCCATGGACATGTGGAAAATTTTAAAAACGGGGGCCTTTAAAAGGCCAGCTGGATATCAAATCACCAAAAATGAACATGTATCATGTTCCACTCTGCCCGCTCGCTTGATAATCCAACCAAGTACAACTTAGTTGGCAACATGCCACATAGGAGATCTATCTAATACATTATTTATCACTTGCTTGGCATGTTTCCCTTGGAAGACTAGATGTGTAGTCCTGTTTATCCCCTTGGCATGGTTTGGAGACCATTTCTTGGCATGCGACTTGATATTGGAGGAGATTGAGGGGAGGACCCTCTTATTTTATTTCTATTCTCACATGCGTGGGAGGTTGGAGCCTTTTGTGGACATGCCTAAACTCGTATCTTGAGGAGTGTTCCTCTCTTGGAGTATTTTATTCATTTGTTAGTTGGTTCGACATGTTCTAGCATCTTTTTTGAGGGCAGTGCCCTCTCTTAACCCTCTCTAATTGAGCTATTATGCATTGGAGATTGTACATGTGGCATTAGTTGAATTTTTTTATTATTTGTTAGACTTGTCCTATCTAGTTGGTTAAGAGGATATCGTTAGTTTATGTTTCTCTAGATTTGGGAAATATTATTATTTTATTTGTGGAGGTTGTTGAGCATAAATTTCTATATATTGGAGGCCCCTCCACTTGTAATGGTTGTTCAAACTTGAAAGTGCTTATATGCTTTGGAGATAGTATTGTTCTAGACTCTTTTGAAGGTAATAAATGAATAAAGCAATGTTGCAAATATCTTCGATTATCTCCTGATATTTTCGATTTCTCTTGAGTTTTTCAAGTTGCCGATTTTTCTGATATTTTCATAATTCAAGTCTAGGTTTCTTCTTGTCAATACTTTTCAATAATTTTTGATATTTTCCTCAATATTCCCATTAAATTTCTTTGCAGACCCTCGATGACCTATTCCCCCAAATAATGTTTGCAACATTGGAATAAAGGTTCTTCTTCTTGCATGTTAGACGAATTTAGTGGATGACTATTGTTGGAATATGGTGTTTTTTGCTTGTAAATGATAAAGGTTAGGTTCAAATCCAAGGTGGAGTGTCACCATTGAAGTGAACTAGGTGTGAATGTTCCTCTCCCTAGCTCTCTCTTTATTTTATTATAGGAATGATCTTTGCATTATAATAACAAATAGTTTTACTTGCCTAATGATTTTTCTAATTAAAAAAGGTATTGGATCTTAACTTGAAAGTAGATCTTAGGACTTCTTGTCGCCTAAAACACACTTAACCGCAGAAAAGTCTCCAACCCACTAGGTGTGTTCTTGAGGGGCAACTATGAGTTTAGGATCCACTATCACCTCGATTCCTAACTCCTCTGTTTAGACCCAACTCCTAAAGGTCAAGGGGGGTAGTCCCTATTCACTAAATTTCAAAGGTTTTGTTTTAAGAGTTATAATTGAATTAAACTTGACTAAGATTATATGACAAGCAATCATGCAATGTGCAACAAAATATTTTAATGACAGTCAAGCCTTTTGAAAATAATCAAAACAAGTTTAAAGAATGGAACAATTATCTACAATCCCAGTGCCTTATCTATTGGGCTTAAAAAATTACAATAAACAATGCTTGTTAATAAATTGCACAAGATACACAAGATACACAAGAAATAGCAATAAATTGCTTCCCCAATCCTTAGAACATTCAAAGTAATAACTTGCTTATTAAAAATAACATAACTTGAACGAAATATATTTGAAACTCGAAATAACTTGCTTGAAAATAAGAATGTATTCGAAATAGAAGCTTTGGAAAATAAATGCAAGATAGATAAATGAAAGAAATGTTTTTCAAGTGGTCCTGTAAATTTTAAATGATTTTGGGTCTTACTTTAGCTTAGGGAATTAGCGTGTGTTGAAAGTGCAAATGGAAATTGATTGTCCTAAACTAATGTGACTACCTCCAACACTTATCTTTCAATTTGAGAGAAATTGTTGGGTGCTCAACAAGCAAACACAAGGTTCCCTTCTAGCTCGACAAATCGGTTCCAAAGATTGTCGGGTCCTCAACAGGAGGACACGAAGTGCCATGAGGCTCCCAACAACCTCTACCCCTTTAGTTATACGGATCAACCCTTATTTTCTCAACTTCTAGATAAGTTGTTAAAGTGCCTATTATTCTAGCCAACTCAAGCTTTTGCCCTTTTTTTTCACCCAGGATCAGACGAATTGGCAAGGGGAGTGAATACGGGGCAAAAGTGGGGCGAGGTTTATTGCTTCACCAAATAAAAGAAAGTTATTACTCGGAACAAACTAAACTAGCCGACACGATATTGCAGGAGGGCAATGCCACTTCTCATGAAAGGTGTGGGCAAAACAAATGTACAAATGCTTTAAAGAGAGTGAATTAAATCTTAGCCCTTCCTTTCTTGCTTACAAGGGTGGGAAAACCCAACTTCCTTTGTAAGCAATGGGTGGCAATTTATAAAAAAATAAATTTATCGGTTAATCTAGCCACACAATCCTCTTCATATGGAAGAGTTGGGGCAAACTATAGAAGTAAAATGCTGAAAATAAAACTAAGTAACAAACTCTAGCCCCTCTTCACTTGCAATGCAAGGGTGGGCAAGCCCAACCTCCTTTGCATGCAAGGGATGTCTGAAAAAATAAATTCAAATACAACTTTGAAAACAATAAAAGAACCAAGTCCAAGAGACTCTCTTGAACTTGTTACAATAAAAGAATTTTCAGCAAGAAATGTGAGAGTAAAGAGGTGGGAAAAGTGGGGTTTCACCCCTTCTTGGCAATGGCTTTGAAGTCCTTCCTTTTGGGTAGCTTTTGCACTCTTTTATGACCAAAATTTGATAGAGTTTCCTCTTGTTTTGTCATAAACCTGCAAAAAACTAGCAAGCAAAACAATGGTAAAAAATGCCCAAAATCACTTTGGGGCACTATGAGTGTTAGGGAACAATTATGTACAAAATTTCTACAAAATTTACCAAGTAACTAGCTTCAAAGATTTTGTGAATATAAGTAGTTAAACAAGATTCAAAATGCTAATGAGATAAAACAAATATGCAGAAATTTTAATTAGAAGTGGAGAAAGATGCCCTTTGTTCTTCAAAGTTTGAAGAAGTGGGGTATCCAACCGAAGAATCCCACTCTCCAATTTTAGCAACCTCCAACTTGAGAGATCTTTGCTACACAACTAAAAAGAAGGTGAGATTTATACGATGAGCCAAGAAATCATAAACTTCAACCAAGAAAAATATGAAGTTCTTAACTACAAAAATGAAAACTCATAATATCTATGGCAAAAATACCATGAATCTTACCGAAGCAAAGAAGTTTACTTCTTTGGCCTCCCCAAATTTGAGCAACTATGAAGCATGGAAACAAATCACCATAGAGCACCAAAGGACACAAGATTTCCTCCAAATAATTTAATTAACAATGCCAAATGGATGAAAATTACAATGGCCCAAAATGGGAGCAAATGGAAGCAAGAGCAAGATCTTGTGGAGAGATTGTAACCCAAATGAGGAGGGGAGGCCTCCTTTTAAAGGAAAAGAGGGAGGAGAGAGCCCCTTTGCGTGAGAGGCACTTGTCACTTGGAGAGAAAGGAGGCCCATGAAGGGGGGTGCACTTCCTTGGGTTAAAAATAACAAACAATGGAGGGGGAAAAACCCCACTCATGTTTTATATTTCATTGCTAGGCCAAGGGGAGGGAATCATGAAGGTGGGACCCTCCCTTTTGGCTTATTTCAATTTTTCTCATTTTCCATGGTGAGAGAGGGTTTCCCCCTTAGGGAGACAACTTCAAACTCTTGAAACTTTATATGGGGGGCCCCATTTTTGCCTCTAATTTCACTTTAGGTACATAATATGATTTTATGAAACTTAATTTCTCCTCTCCAAGTGACTTTGGGCACTTTACAAAAATTTGTCATTCTAATTAATGGCTATTTTTCCTGATTTTTTAGACTGACTTAGGAAAACATGCCCAAAACCTTATCAAAACTTAATGGCTTGACTTGAAACTTGGTCCGTGGACGTAGGGGTTCTCATGCCATTGATTTTGAGTACCCATACCCCTATTTATGGGCACTAGGTGCCATTTATCCCTTTTTACATTACAGCTTTTTTTTTTATGTTGAGGGACATTTTTTAATTACAAATAATTAAAAAAAACTATGCAAAACTAAATGAAATTCCGCAAGACTCTGGATAATGTCTAGCATGGTAATATACAATGCTCCTAGACCTTAATTACTCCATGGACTCGATCATTAGAACGCCTTTCACCACTTTGGATTAATTTTTGAGTGAAAAACTCAGATAATTAAAATCACTAAAAAACAAATTTAATTATCCAAGGAAAAAAAACACTCGATGAAAGGACTTCCCCAATGATAAAGTCCTAGACAACTAAGTTTTACAAAAAATGACCCTCATGCTAACATATCATTACAAAATCCCTCGCAGGGGTGCAAAAATTTCATGGAGAAGAGTTAAGAAGAGAAAGAGGAAAAACTGTGTCGCTTGAAAGACTTTGCTTGGTACATCTTTATCACCTTCAAGGTACATGGTACATGGTTGCCCACCTAATTGGCTTGGTGGTCATCAACGAGACTCTTTCCTTTTGCAAATCTTTAATGATATTTCCAGCGACATTGGGGTTTGAGTGATATGCTATTGACTATTATTTTCACCCTAAGATATTTGATGAAAAGCCCTCTTAGAAGCCCTTGTGAACCCCTCTACCCAATTTGGAAATTAGGCATTGTTCCCCCCCTTTCAACCATGTTCGTTTTTCTTAGTTTCAGACTTGGTTTTAGATCTCAATAAGTTTTAATCACAAATTAGTGCACAAAATTTGAATTTCTTCCTAATATGAACTTATAAACTAAAACACATGAAACTGTACTAGCAACACACCACAAAAAATGAACACATTTTTGGGCAATGCCCCTGGAAAAACCCCGAAGAGAAAATTAGTCAATGAGAGAGAATTTGATTTATGAGCCCATAGAAGGAAATCTGCGTGTTACAACAGTGAATTTATAGCATTAAATACACTTGTACTTTCTTGAAGATTCGTGTCCAGCCTTTGAAATACATGCCCAGCTGCTAGCTACTCGAATTTTGTACGACATGTATGACCCTATACAGTCTATTGACAACAACAAATTCCTTGATTTTTGTGCCTAGAAATTGTGTTGTTCAGCTCCTCATTTTTTGTGCCATCAGATTGTTGTATGGCCCTCGAAAATATGCCTTCTTTCTCAGCTGTATAGTTCTCAAAATATGCACTAGGATATATGTTGTACAGACCAACAAATAATGCACTGTATGACCTGTCATAAATGCTGTACTTCTCTTGGGATGCGTTCCCAGTCTCCTCTTGGGAAATGCCCACCCCCTCTCACAACTGCTCTCCTCTCCTCTTTTCTTTAGCTCTCCAAAAACTCTCTTCATTCAATGTGTGTCTAAACTCTCCTAGAATTCTCTTTTTATTAATTAAGGGAATGATCTCTTCATTCTCCTGATCAAAGGATGGCTCAAATTTCACTAAAATGAATTTAAAGTCATTTTCACTCACCAATTAAATAAAGGTCACATTAACTTTATAACACTAAAGTTAATGTCTAGGAAATTCACTTAGGTCCTTTCTACATGCCTAGACACCAAGTCTATGTAGAAGATCTTCGAGCTATAAAATATAACACTCCCTCTTAGCGAGGGAGGTACTTTTGGAACCTCCACCTGGATCTGTCTCCAGCCCCATCACTCCATTTGCTACTGTAGTTGCTCCCTCTGAACCATAAGGCTTCCCTGCCACCTGCACTAAAATCTGTGTCGAAGACTGGTTCATGCAAGACATGCTTTGAGGAGTCTCCTCAAACTCTTGAGCATCCAAATGAGTCATCTCATGAGTCATACCAAATCGGTCTCCTGACAGTACTGGAAGAATCCACACAACCGTCCTTGATACTGGCACATACCCTGAATTCAAGATCCCCTTGGACCCAGCCACAGGCTGTCCCAGCAACCTGTACGATCTCCCCTGTTTGACACCAAGCAATGCTGCTGTGTCCAGGGTAGCTCCCTTTGGATATATAAGTACTTGTCCACGCTGGAACACCATGCTATATCCCTCATCCTCCAAAGTTGAAATAGAGAGCAAATTTACCTTTAGCTCTGGAACAAACAACACCTCATCCACCTCCAGAGATCCTCCTGACTCTAGCTGGAATCTCACACATCCAACCCCCTTCACTGCATGCATGGTGTCGACTCCACTATCCGCATAGCAGTCTGTTTCTTTCTCCGAAACCTTAAGGAACATCGACCTCATTCCTGTGATATGGCGAGATGAACCACTGCCCACAATCCATGCTCCAATGTCCTCAAACCTTGCACTACCACTACCTGAAAGACAAGTGACTAGAGAAAATTCTTTGCAAAGTCCTCAATCTCAGCTAATGTTGTTGTCTGTGTCTCATCCTTGCCCTTCTTCTTTTTGTTTGGACATTGACTCGCATAGTGGCCAATCTTGTGACAAGCAAGGCATTTCACTTTGCTCATGTCCTTCTTTTGTTCACTTGTCGAGCTAGACCCACCACTGGGGCCTTTCTTGGGCCTCTGCTTGCTCTTCCCTATAAGAGCAAAATTCTCCTCATCATCCCCATGCTGTTGGCCTATGCATCTGGAGCTAAGTCTCAGGCTCTTAGCTCCTCCTGTATGAAGTCATCCCAAAGTCTAGTTCATGTAGGCATGTTCTCTTTGGCAACAACTGCACGCACAAAGTCCTGTCGTGGTTGTGAGGAACTATTCAAGGCAATTCTCACCAACTTTGCTTCTTCCACTTTCTCGCCAACAACACCCAACTCATTACGTACTTGTGAAATCCGGGTTAGGTATGATGTGACATTTTCGGTCTTGGTCATCTTAGTGTTTCATAACTTCTCCCTCAAAATCATTTTCCGGTTTTGATTATCACTTTGAAACAACTTTATCAAGGATGTCCACATGTCAAAGGCATTCTTCTTACCGGTCACATGAGGTATCAGGTTGTCTTTGACTGCATCAAGATGAATATGTTTTGCCTTCACATTCTTCTTGTTATATTCAGCCTATTCATCAGCAGCAGTGGGTATCATGACAGCTTCCTTGGTTACTTCCCATAAGTCAAATTCCTCCAAAAATAAAATAACCCTCTCCTTCCATGGAATGAAGTTGGACGCAGCCTCAAGCTTGTCTTCAAACCATAAGCCAAAAGCCACAAACATTTTCACAGACCAACCAAAAACAAGCCCAAATTTGCTAGGTGACAAGAATCTCAGCAAATCCCTTGCTGCCCTCTATGTGTAATCTGCTGGTTTTTTCTGTTACAGCTCTAATACCATGTTCATTTTTCTCAATTTTAGACTTGGTTTTAGATCTCAATAAGTTTTAATTACAAATTAATGCACAAAAAATTAATTTCTTCCTAATCTGAACTTATAAGCTGAAACACATGAAACTGTACTAACAACACACCACATAAAATGAACACAAAGATTTTTTGGCAATGCCCCTGGAAAAACCCTGGAGGGCAAACCAGTCAATGAGAGAGAATTTTATTTATTAGCCCACAGAAGAAAATCTGTGTTACAACAGTGAATTTACAGCATTAAATGCACTTTACTTTTCTGAAGATTCATGTCCAGCCCTTGAAATACGTGCCCAGCTGCCAGCTCCTTGAATTCTGTGCCCAACTAGCTGTACAGCCTGTACGGCCTTGTATAGTATCAGTAGCAGCAAATTTGTCGATTTCTGTGCCCAGAAATCGTGTTGTTCAGCTCCTAGATTTTCGTGCCCACAGACTGCTGTACTTCCCTAAAAAATTATGCCTTCTTTCTTAGCTGTACGGTCCTCAAAATCTATTCCACAAAATCTGCTGTACAGACCAGCAATTAATGCACTGTACAACCTGTCATAAATGTTGTACTTGTCTTGGGATGCATGTCCAGTCTCCTCTTGGGAAATGTGCCCCCCTCTCACAGCTGCTCTCTTCTTCAGCTCTCCAAAAACTCTCTTCATTTAATGTGTGTCTAAACTCTCCTAGATTTCTCTTTTTATTAATTGAGAGAATGACTTTGTCTCTTCATTTTTCAAGTGACTTTGTCTCTTCATTCTCCCGGTCAAAGGATGAGTCAAATTTCACTAAAATGAATTTAAAAATCTTTTTCACTCACCAATTAAATAAAAGTCACATTAACTATATAACACTAAAGTTAATGTCTAGGAAAGTCACTTAGGTCCTTTCTACATGCCTAGACACCAAGCCTATGTAGAAGACCTCCCGAGCTATAAAATCTAACAGACCACCACAAAAAATTCATAAAAATAACTTTTATATTATATTTAAACAATCTGAAAATTACCAGCATGAACTCAGAAGCCAGATTGTGTTTTAACTTTTAAGTCTTGAAAACCTTCATTTTTCCATCTTTAATAGGACTTTATTTTCTGGTTAGCAAATCTGTAATTTCCAGCGTGTAATTCATAACCAGATTTGCTTTTAGCCTCACAATATCACTGTTTTATCATTCTTTAATAGGCTGAAATATTGCATGAATAAATATGGATATAAATACTATAACCAAACCCCAAAGGCAATTTTATCCCAAGTCCATCAAGGACCATTTCCACTCATCATTCATTGGACTTAGATTGCCATAGGGATACCTTGAGCTAGAGGAGAGCTAACTTTAAGATAGAAAGATAAGGCTACCGAGGTGAGAGTGGAGAGCTTATTTAAAGTCACCCTTGGGTTCTTATGTGTATGGTTAGTGTTACCGTTCAAACTAGCAGGTTAGGCTTGCTAGTGAATGGCAATCATATAAGAGATGTGGACGACTGTCACCTTAGTCCAATCTCCAAACTTCTTCGGGATCCAATGTTGTCCAAAGGGGGAGAGCTCTTCTAATGTACCTGTCAACATTTTACCCAAATACCTTCCACAACCCTAGATGCCCAGATCAGTGCCTTTGATGGAGCCTATTGAAAATGGGGTTATGCAAGTAAGTGTTCAGACAACAGGTTTTCCAATAAGAGATCACAACAAGTTAATCTTCTGTGCATAACAATTAGTGATGGTTGAATTTGATATGCCAAATTATACCTAACAATAATCGCAACCAGTACCAACATTATGCATAGAAATAGTGTGTCAATGTATAAACTGATATTAGCAGCATTAGCTAACAGCAAATTTATTGTTTAGGAGCTAACATCAGTGACCTTTCATGCAACATTGTAATGGTAAATTTGCAAACCATAAAATTAGTGTCAGTCTGAGATTTTATCAGTATCAAGAATGGGGTTTACTATTGACACTTCTTAGTATATATAAACAATGAACTACCAACAGTAGCAAGTGTTATGACAAGTATCAACCACAAGAATCAACATTTGTCATTATTGGAAAGTATACATAAGCATGTTATTATCCTGTAACTAACATTGTATATCAGCAAAATAAAATAATGAAATTGCAGCAGTATTGACTAGTCTTAAACCAGACCTAAAAGGGCCTTAAAAGGTTTCAAAGAGGATCTCCCTAAGAAGGATATACACCTCTCCCCAAGGCCGAATTCAGTACCACTTCTGAAAATTGCTAACCACTAACCCTAACCTTTGTTTTACTGTCTTGTTTGCAGGTTCGTGGAGCAGGTTTAGGGCAGCAGACAGCGTAACTGTGAACAGTAAGCAGCCCTAAAAGAGTTTAGAATACACTTAAACAAGTTCGCTGCAAGGCACAAAGGCAGTTTGAATCAAGGCCGAATTAGCTCAGACCTTGAAACAAGGCTAACACGAACCCTAGACCCTCTTTTTACTGTTTTTTTGCAGGTCCGTGAGGGTTTTTTTATGGTCAAAATCAGGTCTAAGGAAGATGCCTTTGAAGTTTCATGGACAATTTGGGTAGGCCGAAACTGTGGGAAGGCAGGCCAAAATTTTAGGGTGACCCAAAAATTTGAAAAAATTATATATATATATTTTTATTTTTTTGTAGTTTTTTAGGGTTTTTTGATTTAATGATTGTGTAGGGCTTTTTGTGGATAAAAATACAGACCTAATTTAACCCTAATTTACCATGCAAATGCATTAATTACACATGCAATACTGAAATTTGATAAAAAATGTCAAAACTTAGGGTTTTTAAGAGATTTACTTCAAACCTTAGGGCAAGAGGGCTGGTGACCAGCCTCCCTCTTGGAATGATTTCTCCTCTCTTCCAAACTAGGGCATCCAACAACAACCTCTAGGGTTCATTGGAGGAGCCTAATTTAGACAAAATCAGAGATCCAAGGCCCAAACAAGAGGCCAAGGGACATTTTCTACCATGCAAAAGTTGATTAAAGGTTGGTAAGAAGCCCTAAATCAGAAAAAATGCAGCATTACAACCACCATTCAATCATCAAAGAAGCATAAACTCAACTACTTTACTAAGAAAATCAATCCTTGAGCTTGTGTTAGTCCCAACAATGCTAGCATCAACCTTGCATGTGCATAGAAACCCTAGAAGGTACTCCGACTTCCACTTCAAGCAAAAGATAAAGTCATCCAAGAGGTGTGCATCACTTTAGAGAGCTCAATAAGGGTATAAAAGTAACATGATGAAGTTTTATCCTCAGTCTCGTGCTTTACAAATGAAAAATGAATGGATATTTATATCCATTTTAGCACAAGATTTAATTTTTATCAAGCCTACATGTCAACTTAAAATTAAAACAAAATAATACTAAAATATTCCAAAATAAGATAAAATTAGGGCATGTCACCCACACGTTGGGGACTAAGCCCTAAAACCAACATAAAATGATAAAAATTACTACAATAAGCAAGCCGAGGCCTCATTGTGACTGCAAGGGTGAGCTTAAGGAGGATGTTATGCCCCTACTAACCCCAAAATGATGAATAAAGTCCCTCAACGTCTTCCTTGCCTTAGCTTGAGGCTTGATCAATCATGAAGACATCAAGGGGTCGATTTGGTTAGAGCGGGTAAAATCAGTTGCAGAGAAGGTCCAAGTAGGGTGTGAGAGGGGTGGTGGAATTAGGGATGACCTCCCTAGATGAAGCATAGCCCCCCTCAAGAGATATAAGCATGGTGTTCATGTGACCCAATGGCTTACCCTTGAAAGCCCCGGACACCAACCCCGGGGCTAAAAAGCCCCATAAAGGGTAGTCAACAATGCCACTAAGCCATAGTACTTCCAAGAGCAAAACCAAGGGGCCCGGTTATGGCCAACCACAAGCAGAGAGTCCCCACACTTGGCCTTTTAGCCCTCCTCTACCAACGACTTGCTGGAACGCTGAAAACTACAGAGGTGTAACAGTTGGGACTTTCACATTGGAGTTAGAACCTAGGAGATATTAGATAACCCTTACTATTTGTCAAAGGTACCAAAACAATATTTATAGTATAGGCCATCTTCAGTTTAAAGTAATGTTGCAAGATTCAAATGACCAAACAAGAAATTTCACACATTGTGTGCCTATCTCTTGAACCAAAAGTAAATCTAGGATAGTAAGACCAAGAAGAGTGGCTTTGGCATAAATTCCAAGCAACGCTCATACATTGCAAAAGATAAAGCAAAGATTGTCAATTTGAATGTGAAGTACAACAATTTAAATGTGACGAAAACAATCAAATCATGCCAAGAATTTAGAAGAATTTATTTGAATTTAAAAGAACGATTACGTGGTCCCAAAATACAATTTTGGGTTTGTTTGTACAACATAGCTAATATTATCTCCACAACCTAGGTGAACATGTCATCTAGATAATGATGACTTGTATTAGCAGGTAAAATGAAATATGCATAACTATAAGATAAGATAAGATATGATAATTTTATTAATGTCCAACAAGTGATCATAAATAGGTCAAAGGCACTGCTAGGCACATTAGAAACAAAACATAGCGACTGTAGGTCCTATAAAATCATATCTAACCTTTGAGGTGAGAGACCTAGAATATAAAGTCTATCGTCTAAGAAATAAATAGATACAAATTTGGGAGTCCCAGAGAAGAAAGGATCCCTCTCAAGAACTCAAGAATCAAGAGAAAAAAAGGGAAATGTCTCCACCAGAATTGCTAGGAGAATGTGCTCAAGATATGAAGGAGCCGTTGCTTGTTGATGATGAGGAGGAGAAGTTGCTAACTTATAAATCTATGCTAGTAGTATGTTGAACTCTCTTACCATCTGAGTCCAAAGTGAAGAAACCTCTGATGGAGGATTGTTTGAACAAACTAGAAGTTCTAGGTACAACATGCTACCTAGAAGAGGCCACTCTCTACCAAGATCTAGATGAGTGGGGACGAAGGTGTCTACTGTGAATGGAAGAACTGCCCCAAGCCTGGACCTGACACTGTCGCAAGGTTCTTACGGGTAGAGATTGAGGGTCTCCCTAAGATCTCATAGATCTTGAAGTTGAGATGGAATTACTCTTTGCTTTCCTCCTGGTGTTTTTAAATGAGGTGATAATTCTAGTCTTTGGTGGTGCAGGTTGTCTCTGAGCATAGTTGATCAAAGCTTAGAAGTTTCCCTCATGTATAGGTGGATATCTAAAGATTATGGAGAGGGAGTTTCGTGTCTCTTTGAAAAGGCAGTGGTATCTACCTTGGGTCTTATAATAGATGGGGCATCGAAAAATGAAATACTCCTTTGTCTCAGTCTCCTATAGGTGGTAGAATTGACAAGCCCCATTCGCTTGTGGAATATTGTGATTGACTTCCACTTGAAGCCTATTAGAACCAAATCAGAATTGGTTGAGAGGAATCCTGGGACTTAAGGTTGATTTGACAATGTGTGTGTCTCCATCCCCATGTAATGATCTACATAGAGGGCCATCCTGGGTTTGAGGCAGTT
Source organism: Larix kaempferi (assembly GCA_027924585.1). Classification (NCBI taxonomy): domain Eukaryota; kingdom Viridiplantae; phylum Streptophyta; class Pinopsida; order Pinales; family Pinaceae; genus Larix; species Larix kaempferi. The sequence continues at coordinate 30,500,168 of BSBM01001051.1, read as the reverse complement.
GGGTGAATGTACCTAGATGACCTGAATGTATTGTCTATAAATGTCCTCTGTAATGATCCTGTTTAAATCTAGCTTGTTTGCCAAGAGATGGCTAGGGGCATTTAGGGAGTACCTAAATGAGGGAGGTTGCCTATCGAGATGTCCACTAATTGAAATAGGTGCATAACATTAGTAAACCAACAATGGGCTTGTCAAGAGGACCTAGTCAAGGCAATGGCAATGGACTTCGAGGAGCGGTAGGGAGGGTGAGGGTACCAATCTCTATCGTTGGTTGAATCAGAGAAGCTTCGAACTTGATGAAGTAGAGAAACTAGTCCAAAAATGGCCTTGGCCCAAAAAGGGAGAGCTGAAAACTTGGCTTGGATAATATTTTGGGGAATAGTCCTCTTGCAATAGAATTTGCAATGGAGCAAGAGAATTTGAACCCTCTTCGTCTTGGTCTAGTCCTCTAACAGACTTGGTCCCCCTGTCTTAGAGCCATATAAAACTGTGGGCTTGATAGTGTTGTTTGAAAGCACCATCTTGGATGGAATGTTTGAAAGTGGTGCTAAAAACTGTCTCTCTAGAAGGGATAGGTAACCTTCCCTTATTGATCTAATGCTGGAGAGTCAATCTCAAACTAAACTAGGGCTTAGAAAACTGAATGGCCATGTAAGTGTTAGTAGTGGTGATCTAAATATCCTCACCTTAAATAGAAATGGCAATTCAACAGGACACTCTTCGAGCCATTGGAGATCATAACATTGGTTTTACCAAGCTTGACTATCACTTGTTGAAGATCACAAAACCTGGATAAGGTGTCTAGCTGTCTCTAGAGACCCTTCGAAGTGGAGGCTAGGAGATCACATCATTGGCAAAAAGTACGATGGAGATCAAGATAGGGTGAAGGAGGCAACCATCCTCACGTTGGATATGCTCCTCCAGAAAGGATTCCAACTCATATATTTATATCTTGAATAGTATATTTGTGTATCTTCTTAAGTCATATAGTATATCCATAATTGTTGAGGCATATTTGGAGGAGGTCAACTTAAGTAATGAGAAATAGTAGAGTGGGGGGAGTATTTACTGGAGATGGGTAGAATAGGTGTAGATGTCCACATCATCAAACAATATGGTGGGGGGCCTCAGAGTGGTAGGGGTATAGGTTGGCTTGGAGTGAAAAGGATAGAAGAGCATGGTCCGTTATGGGATTTCAGAGGCTTGAGAGTTGGCAGATATATGGAAGTAGGTCTTGGTTGGCCAAGATATTGATGATGTTGCCCCATCAACTATGAGGGAAACATGTAAAGTTGCTAGACTCTGGGAAACAAGGGAGGCCATTAAGGATTAATAGCTCATGAGGCTCATCCAAATGTAGAAGGTGCCTACCATAAGTTGAAAGGGGGGCTAACCCATTGTTTGACATCTTGTGAAGGTTTGCTAAGGCTAGGTCTATCGTATGAAGGCAGAGAACATCCTTTGATTTGCTGTGGAGTAGTATTTGTGGTCTCTAGTATGTGCATTAAAGTTCTCCATAAGGATGACCTCACCCTGTATTGAACATTAGACAATATCAACATATAAGTCCAAGTAGGGGTGCTTGCCAGAGTCCTTGTGCAGAATATAATCTAATAAAGTAGGGATGAAACAACAGATCATAATGAAGATGTCCTAGGGAAGGGGCGATGTGCCACTGATCCAAACTCACATGAACTAAGCAACCTTGTTAGAGCTAGCCATGGTGAACCTGCCCTAAGGAGAATCACGTATTATATAGCAAGCAACACCACCTCCCTAACCCCACCAGTACTCCATGTCTCCTATTTGTTAACTGACAACCAATGATAGCCTAAATAGTCCAGTATAATCTGGAGTCTAGACGGTACCTATGCGGGTCTTGTTCATAAAGAGAATATCTGAGGGTTTAAGTGTGTTGTAAAGTGACTTGGGAAAGGACCAAAAGGGTCCATTATTATTCTAGAATCTGACGAAAATTCCCAAGGCTCCACTCATGCCTTGGTCTTCACATCCATCTAGTGAATTTTCCAACCCATCTTTGCTACTATGGAGATCATTGCTCTGATCGAGGAATATCGAGCAACTAGTGCAAAGGTCTTGTCATAGTCTACTCCCTCTACCTGTGAGAACCCTTGTGCCACAAAACGAGCTTGTACTTCTCAATACTGCAATCTACAACATGTTTGATCTTGTAGAGCCACATGGAAGTCACAACTGACTTCCCCTTCGGTCTCAGATCTATTTCCCACACATCGTTCTTCATGATGGAATTGTACTCTTCCATCATGGCATCTCTCCAAACCTAATGTGTGGCTGCCTCCTCAAAAGTAGAAGTCTTTGACTCACACAAGCTGGTCACCATCGCCATATAACTGGAAAACCTCTTTGGTGCTCTACTCTCTCTTACCTCCCTCATGGGTGGCCCCACAGACTCCTCAGCTTCCTTCACAAGCTCTTTAAGCCAACTTGGATTTCTCTTCCTAGAAGTAGCTTCCTGTGGTAGGCCCTCCTCCTAAACATCCTCATGTGACAACTGTCTACCTAAATAAGTTCTTATGGTCTGAGATCCTGTACCTGGTGAACCAAAAGCATGTGAACCCAAATCATGTGAAGGTGAAACCCGTGATCCTGTGACCCGAGAACCTGTCCCTGTACCAGAAGTATCTGTAGACTGAGTCCTTGAACCTGAAGATCCTGAAACCTATGGACTAGCCAGTCACCCCTGAAGTTTGTGACCCTACACCCTGACTAGTTGAACTCTGAGATGTTGTCACCTGTGGAGTAATAACCTCTGCTCCTCCATCTTTGACTCACAAGACTTCCTGAAGGCCCGCTCCTCAAATCTCATCTCCCTTCTCACCACAACTTTCCTCTATGCAGGAAGGTATATGCGGAAGGCCTTTGAAGTCTCATCATAGCCAACAAAGATGCCTTTCTCTACAATGGGCTCTAACTTTGTCCTCTTCTCAGAAGGGACATGAGAATATGTAAGGCATCCAAATATGCAGAAGTGGCCTATCTCAGGCTTCTTCCCGGTGAACATCTCGTCAGGAGTTTTACACCCCATGGCACGGTGTGGACTCCTGTTCTGTACATAAACAATAGTACGACGGGCCTCAACCCATAGAAAGAAAGGAAGTCTCTGATCATGCAACATGGCTCTAGTTGCTCCCACTATAGCGCTATTCTTCCTTTCAACAACTCCATTATGCTGTGGAGTATATGGAACAGTCAACTGCCTCCTGATTCCCTCTTGTCTACAAAACTCATCAAACTCCTTGGAGGTATACTCACCCCCATTGTCTGATCTGAGTACCTGAATCTTCCTCCTTGTTTGGTTCTCCACAAGAGCTTTGAACTCTTGGAATCTCTTCAAGACTTCCTCATACTTGTTGTTTTTTAGAAAGTAGATCCATGTCTTCCTAGAGTAATCATCATTGAAAGTGACATAGTACTCAAAATCTGTCAATGAAGTAGAAGACATGGGTCCACATAAATCAGAATGTATTAAATCAAGCACTCTTGATCTGCTATCACTACTCGGAAAAACAGTCTTGGTGTACTTTCCCAAAGCACACCCTCTACACACACCACTTTGCTCTGTGTTGAACTGTGGTAAACTTGTAGCCATCTCCCTCAACAACATCAAAGCTGAATGATGAAGGTGGGCCATCCTCCTGTGCCATAACTCACACAACTCACTGCTACTGTTAGTGTGGGCCAATGCATGATGAGGCTAGAAGAGAAGCTTGTATAGTTTCCCACATCTAACTCCAATGGCATATGAAGCAGATGGTCTTGCTGCTCTGGGAAAGACATACACTTTCCCATATAGGACATACACTCCAAAGCCTCTGTCCTCAATAGTGGAAACTGAAACAAGGTTCTTCTTCAGCCCGGGGACGTACAAGACATCCCTCAATGTCATGGGTTACATGGAATCCCTTTGAAAGCTGATAGTCCCATGCCCAACTGCTCTCACAACAGATTATCACCCCACTATCAATGTACTAAATGGTGGAAGCACTCAATGAATGACCAACCAATAAGGAATACTTTGTCTGATCCTCCACATCACCGACGGTGATAGATGCTCTCTTTGTACAACCAGCATAGAGAGAAAACTCTCCCTCAAATCTTGTAACAAACTCATCAATGTAAGCTGCTGCTGTCGTCTGCTGTTGCTTCTTCTTCTTGTTTAGACACTGTCCAACAGAGTGTCCAAACGTCTGGTAAGCAAAGCATTTGACTTTACTCATGTCTTTCTTTTGCTCGCCACTTTGTTGCTTGGCCCCACCCTTAGGGCCCTTCTTGAACTTCTTTTTCTTTCCTTGCGCTGCCAATGCCACATTCTCTTCATCCTCCCTACTATGAGACGAACTACCCTATACATATCCTCTTCGGGTCTCCTCTGGAATGAAGTCGTCCCAGAGACGATCCCAGGAAGACATATGCTCACGAGCAACTACGGACTCCACAAATGTACCCCATGGCTTTGTCACGCCATTCAATGCTGTCCGCACCAACTCACTACCCTGTACAACCTCCCCAACTGCTTCGAGTTCATCTCTAACCTGTGTCATCCTAGTAAGGTATGAAGCCATGTTTTCACCCTTGTTCATGCGAATGCCTTTCAACTTTTCTCTCAATACCATCTTTCCTGTTTTCGTTTGAACTTTGGTAAAGATTAGTTAAGGCGGTCCACATCTGAAATGCATGGTCTTTTCCTGTAATGCGTGGGATCACATGATCCTTCACGGCATTAAGTATGATCCTTCTCGCTTTTACATCCTTCTTGAGAAAAGCAACTTTATCTGTAGCATTGATAGGTATTGTGACTGGATTAGCTGTGGTATTGTTCACTATGTCCCATAGTTCATTTTCTTCTAGTATCAACATTATTCTAGCCTTCCATGGGCTAAAATTTATAGCCCCATCCAACGTATCTTCTATTCTAAGTCCGGTGGCCATAAACCCAAACTGTCAAAGAACTTGTTTTCTTCACTAACCAACTATTCTCCCTTCTTTTCCAATTCTAACATTTTTCTCCGAGGTTTATTTCTGCCCTTTATTTCAACTCTGATACCATGAAACTTTTTTGTAACCCCAACCCGGTTTCAAGTTTAATTTTTCACATAGAGTTTAATGCCCCAACCCCATGACTGCAGCATATTAGCTTCAATGCATTAAAAAATTAATTTTTCTTGAAACACATGGAATTTCTTCAACTTTAAACAACTCAGAGATTTCATGACAGCCAAACCACAAAATTTAAAGACTCAGAATTTTATCCAAATAGGCTCGGGAAAAACCCCGAAGGGAAAACCTGATAGGAGAGAGAAAATTTTATTCTTTCAGACAAATTACAAAAATAGAACAGCAATACTTATCTCAGTTTCCATCTTGAAAAGTGTGTCAAGCTCAGCCATATTTCTGAACCTCATTGACAATGATTCAACCCACATGTGCCAGCAATAATTTCTGTTGTACAACCTTGGAAAACGTGCCAATCTGTCACTATATGGACTGCTGTACGAACATTATTGAATTCTGTACTGTACAGCCTATCTTTTTGCTGCTGTACGGATTGTCCTTTTTCTGGAAAATCGTGCCAATCTCCTGCCTCGAAAACTATGCCCTTCTTCCTAAAAAATTGTGCCCAGTTTGCTAGTGTACGACCTCCACACGTGACAGAATTTACTCAGCAGTACGGCCCCCAAAATTACATCAGCAAACTCAGAAATGTTACCTCGATTTCTGTGTACAGCAGTGATGGCTGTACGACTTGCATTAATTGCACTGAATGACTGTTATGGAATTTGTGCCCATCTCAAGCTCCTGCTAGGGTTTTCTCTCTCTCTTGGAAGTAATCGACTTCTCCCACTTCCTCTTCTTTCTTCTCTCTTTCTCTCCAAAATCTCTTCGGTGAAAGTGAACAGTGAATGCCTAAAACCCCAGGCTCTCCCCTTTTTGTTCATGATAACTTCCACTTGAGATCCAATGGCCAAGATTAGATCTTGGCTCAATAAGATCTAAGGTTCATGTAAAAGGCTCATTAATAATAAAAAAAAATGAATTTAATGCACTTTTCTGTTAAGTACATTAATGACCCTTTTAATTTCTCACCCACTTTATTTTTCATAAAGTCAATTAAAAAATTAGATCATGAGCAAACTTTATAAAGTGACTTTAAAAATATAAAGTACTTCTCACTTTAATAAAGTGCTAGAGAACCTCATTTAATGATGTTGTCCACCCCTAGGCACATGAGTTAACAACACTTGCCTTGGTGCATTTTTCAACAGTGGTGACGTTGTGATACCTTGTTTGTTGTCAAGCATGACACCCTTGGGGGTGTGGTCTCCAAGGTTAAGGAGAGTGAGCTCTCCAAAGGAAATGAATTTTTGAAAGTAACAATGGATGATCGTTTGAAGGTGGAACACGAGGTAAAAGGACCATCAACCAAGGAACGAGTCGCCAAAAAAAAGGAAACCTGGATAGAAAAGAGAGGAACATGTGCCAAGAACAAAAACATGCTAGAAACACTATTGAGGGCCTTGAGGCTTGTGGAAATCACAAGGGGGTTGAGTCAATGGCCTAACAATGGGCTCCAACTGTAACGAAATCGAGGTTAAAGAAGGGCTGAAACAAAGCCTACATACATTTGGTAAAGGCAAAGCTTTGTTGGAAACCCACAACTAACTCACGAGTTGAGGTAAAAAATAAAGCTCAACCTCTTGTTACCGGGCAAATTATCTGGGCTAATTCCTAGTAAGTAACAATAAAGACAGTGACCCAATGTCACCTCGGTCACCGTTCTAACTTCTTCGGAAGTCGAAACCTCCAAGGAGAAGTATCCTTATGAAATCCTGTAGAACACTAGGACAACCACAGAAAGATATAGTCTCTATGCAATGTGTAATTAAGACTAGTGCCTAATGGAGTCAATAATATTATGATCAATGCCAATGGGTGTAAAAGATATGATCAAAATCAACAATCCACTTAGATCACTCAATGGAATGTGTAAGTCAATAATGGACCAAGGGATGATAACCATTCACTAAAGGTAGATCATTTACCAATAAAAAAAAGTAAGAAACATGTACACATGTATTGCAATAATCAATATTGGATCAAAAGACTATATTGCCAACATACTTCAACCAATAACCAAAATATGCATTAAGTTAAACTTTTCCAATGTCATTCAATATGTGTAATGGTAACACCTTCTAACAGCAGAAGTAAATAATCATTTCATGTGTATAGTAATGAGGTATCAGTTTCACTCGTCAATCAGATATACTAGTTAGGCATGCAATGAGTGTCATTAGCAAAGTATATTAAAGCATATGATTATAAGTCTGTGGCAAATGTCAATATTTCTTTAGCACCCACATCAGTTTTAGTAGTCAATAGATAACCATAGGGAGTATGTAATAGCAATCACCAATAACCAATAACCAACATAGACAATGCAAAGATCAAATGAAGGCCTGGTTAACTCACTCAAAAACAACCCTCAGATCTGTATGTAATTATGTCTTCAGTAGTAATTATTATCAGCAGTATGTAAATCAGTCCAAAGTGTAAATCAGATATTTATAGCAATGTATAACACCTCAAGATAATGATCATTTTACAAATGAAGTCCAAAGTTATGAAATATGTATCAAAATGTAATATTCATTGACATCAAACTAATTCAAATCTGTACGTAGGTAAAAATCAGAGCTATAATTACACCAACATAGATCCATCTTAAATCCGTATCTATCAAGCACCGAGAGGGATCCAATTTATTGAGGTGTATTTCTTTTTTTAAATTTAAACTCAAGAAATTTGATCTCTCTTGATTGATAGGTTTAAGTTGTAAGTTTCTATTTTATAAACGAACATCTATTTTTTAATTACTTTTCATAATATTTTATTTTATGAACCAACATGGATTTTTTTAAATACTTTCCATAATTTTTTATTTTATGAGCCGACATGAATTTTTTTAATTATTTTGTTAGTAACAAATGTTACATCACAAACGTTACAACATCTCCCCCATACTGGGCTGTAGAGCACCTCGTTTCACTCGGTGCAACAATAAATTACTTTAAAAAATGCACAGAAAATAGACAATTTGGCAAATAACTTTAACTCCTAGAGATATCATAACCATTCACCTAAAATTATCATGCAAGCGTTCCAACTCCAATAACTAAAATGCAACTTTCAGATCTGTGTATAAGTATATTTCATACAGTATGGCATAGATCTATCAAACAGAATTAGTTTCAGCCTTCGTGATTATGAGACAAACTACATTAGCAGCAGAGGTACTATTTATGCTTACCACAAGGATCTTCCACCAATCATAATTACTTCAAACATTTCTACAGTAAAAATATCAGACCTCTGTATAAAGTAAAAAAAATGTAATTTCACCAAATGAAAGATGAGCTTTAAGGTTTAAGCGAAGGTGAGAACATTACTAAGACATCACTTCGTTTCTGTTGGTGACTGCAGGTAGGACAGCGAAGAAGCAGGGTGCACAGGGTCTGCAATATTGCAGACCTGTGCTAGGTGGGAGAAGGATGAGGGTAGCAGAAAGGAGCAGGCCCAAGGGAGCAAGGGAGAGTTGGGAGAAGGAGAAGTTGCGGATGGAGGGAGAGGCCAAGGGAAGTGAAGGCCGTGAGTGAAAGAGGGTATAGGAAGTAAGGAGGTAGAGTGAAGGTAAGGAATGGAGGATAAGGGATTAGCAACGAATCTTGACTGCAGCAAGGCTTTTGCAGAACTTAGGGTTTAGTTTAGGAAATTTAATTTTAATTTTATGAAAAGATAATAAAAAAGTAAAAGTCTAAACTACAAAAATAAACAAAACTAACCTAACATAATATGTACAAAAGATACAAAACTAACTTAACATAATATGTACAAAAGATACAAAACTCATAAATTAGGGTTTTTTATAATTTTGGGATTTTTAGGGCTCCTAAAATTTCGCCCTAGGGTTTTTAGAGACAAATTGGGTAGGCCGAAATTATAGGAGGAAGGGCCGAAATTTTAGGGAGGCCAAAAATTGTAAAAAAATAAATTTTTAATTTTTAGGGTTTTTGTCATAAAATTGCAGACCTACTTATAACTCTAATTCTACCAGGAAAATGCAAGTAAAATTTAGGTTAAATGATGTAGAATAACCTAGGGTTTGAACTTTGCGTGAGAAATTCACCCTAAACCTAGGCATCAATGAGGATAACCCTCCTCTTGAGATGGCTTGCCAAGTTTGGAAAACTAGGGCTTCCTCAACAACTTCAAGAGTTGGTTGATGATGCCCTAGCTAAGACACACTTTGGAGACCTAAAACTCAAGTTAACAATGCTAGGGTAACTAAAGGCTAGAAAATTACTTCTGCTAGGGCAAAATGCAACACCAATGGCTACCGTTCAACCTTAGACAAGCATACATCCAACATTTAACAAAAAAACATCAAGAGAAAGACTTAGATACCTTCTTGTGCATGTGTTAAGCAAACAACTCTTAGCATCACCTTAGCAAAGAAACAAGAGCAAAGACTTCAAAGATTTGTCCCCAAATTAGCAAGCATGATCATCCTCAAGAGGTGCACATCACTCAAAGAGCCCAAGTTAGGGAAAAAATCAGAAATAAAAGTGTAATCCCCTAAAGTTGATGATGAAAATGAAGTGAGGAGATTGAATTTATATGATCTCACACTCACTTTTACCTAAAATAAGGTCAATTTAATATTAAAAATAAGAACTTAAAATTAAAACAAAAATAATATAAAATAATTATAAAAGTGGGTAAATTGGGTGTTTTCCCCTAGATTTGGCCCAAAAATGAGCAAAATGGTGAACAAGGTCAAATTTGACCAAACTAAAGGCCAGACTGTGTAGGGGGGGGTTGTCATACCCCTACTAACCCTATAAATAGTGAAAATCCCTCAATGCTCCCCCCTCAAAGCAAGCATTCTGCAGCCAAGGAAAGGATGACGTCATCCTCTGTGGAGGCCAGGGAGAGCTAGCGCTGGGGCTCTGGAGCATCAGGAGGGTGCCAGAGAAGACCTGGGGCCATGACATGGGCCCTAGTGCTGAAGAAAGGCATGCCACCAATGTAAAAGTAATGGGGGGAGTCATATGGTCCAAAGACCCATCCCTGGGGGCCCCGGTCACCAACCTCAGGGATTCAAGCCCTTTTATGAGGCAGTCAACAGTTCTATTAAGCCATAGTACCCCCAGGAAGGAGCCAGAGGATCTGTCCATGACCCCACCTATGAAGAGTGGCTGTATCACACCTTCCAAGTAAAAAAAAAGACACCCTCTCCCTGGGGGACCTCTTCTGGTACGCTGGTGTTGGTACCATCGTAACACCTCCCACACAAAAGCACTTGATTTGAAACCAAGAAATGGTTTTAGAATCCACAAGACAAGAGCATTGAGCAACAAACACCGCAAAACTTGCCACAAAAATACTAGAATAGTGTTATGAAAAAAACAAGAATAGAGGTGTCATTTAAAAATAAACCAAAGTTCTTTTACTCCTTTGAAATAGATGACCAAAAACAAAAATCTTTTGAACCGAGGCAAACACAGGCCTTTTTCAATGAAATGAAAGGCACATCTCATTGTAACAGATGTTCTAGATGTAATTGAATGGTTAGATTTTGTAGAAAATGAATAGCGAGCTTGAATATTCAAGAAATAATAATTGGAGCCTCAGAGGTTCGATTCAAAAACTAAAAGAAGGGTTCTGATGCTCTTCCAATGCCCAAGATGTTTACCATGCTTAGTCATGCCAATGAACAAATAACTTCAATATGCACTTGGAAAAATCATATTTATCTATTGCAAGCTCAATCTTCAAAGAAAAAAGGAGTTAATCTCATAAGTACTTTGATACCAGTTGGGAATCAATAGGTGGGGAACCACATGAACAAACACCATAGAGAAATAACTCACACAAATCAAAGATAAAGACATTGACATTTTTGCGGCAAACCCTCAAAGAGGGAAACATCCATAGAGCAATGAAAAAGTTGTATTACTACTCAATGGTGCTTAAAACTAGTACACTCTCACAACATCTCTAAACAATCCTCTACATCTCCGTAAATAGGGAGAATGAACTAATCAAATAGAGATACAATTGTGAAATATCGAGGATATCATGCACCCATGCACTCATGCACACCAAGTGATTCACCAAGTTAAGCTAACATACCAAGTTACTAACTTGGGATCATGATGAGTCAAAATAACTTAATAGAAGATAGGATAGGATAGGATAATTTATTAATGTCCAACAAATGACAAACTAGGTGAACAGGTCATGTAGATAATAATGACCTATACCAACAGGTTGTTAGAATTTACACTTGAATAGTAGTTAAGTTAGATCTTTAAACAATTTCTACTATATCACAATAAACATAAGCAATAGGATCACTGAAAGATAGACAAGCACAACATACACAAGAGTTTATCCTAGGAAACCCTCTTGGGGTAGAAAACCCAGCAGAACTTCTTCAATATAGATGCTGTCAACAAGTACAATATCAATCTAGTACAATGAAGAGCTAAAGCTCTTTCTCACAAAGATCCCGAAGATAAGATAATCAAACCCAAAATATAAGATGTCTTCACTGAGCAGCTACTTTCTCCCTCTAGCGAACTGGTTCTCCTCTCTCTCTAGTGAACTTGCTTGAGTGCTTGGTGTGTGTCAAATGAGGAATGCGGCCCTCTTATTTATACTCTTCTCTGGCTGATTTTTTCACTATGGGGCCGACTTCAATGGGGCAGTGTTGCCTATTGTTTGGGGCAGTTTACCCACTGATCTTTGTGGGGCTGACTTGTCTATTTCCACATGATTTCTTTGAGAGTATATCTTTATTATTCTTTTAGGGTTTATGCAATACAAGAATATCTTCCTAAGTCGCATAATCTTCAACACAGGTAACCATGTAGCGTACATAACTATAGTACATTAGACCAAGTTGATCTTATAATAAAATTCTAATGTCTAATATCCTAAAATTTATATTACCCATGCACATGAAGATATGCTAGTCTTTTTTGTCCATATGCGAAATTGAAACACAAACATCATATGTCTCATGAGAGAGATAGACAATGGTGACAAACAACATTATGTAACTAAATACCCATGTTGACAAAGATACTTTATTAACTTCTTAAGTCACCTTATTTAATACAACTCGAAAGTCCTAAGTTATATTTAGTAAAGTATATAATGATTATGACCATTAGACTAATTGCATTCTTATCACCCTCCCTTAATGGTTGTATTTGAAACAGTACCAAGCTTATCTAGACTCAGAGGCTTGGTAAAAATGTTTACAATCTGTTAAGTTGCACAATACTGTAGCTCAATCTTTCCAATCACTACAAGCTGTTGAATGTAATGGCAATGAACTTCCACAAATTTGTCCACTCATGAAATACTGTTTTTCTTGCCAACTTCAACACACTTTGATTGTCACATTAAAGTATAAATTTTGGATTGTTCTATTTGCAAATCAGTAAGTATTCTCTTCAAGCCCACTGCTTCGCTTCACAAGCTGTTTTTGTTGCTGCACTATATTCTGCTTCAAAAAAAGAAAGTGCCATTGTTTGCTACTTTTTACTTAGCCAGGAAATTGTATGTGGGTTGAAAGTATAAACATAAGATATAGTAGATTTCTTGTTATCAATTGAACTTGCCCAATTGGAGTCTATGAAACACGTCAATTGGAAATCCTCCGCTCTTCAGTACAATATGCCATACTCCAAAGTTAGGTTAGATACCTCAAAACACTCTTGGTTGGATTCCAATGTCCATCCATAGACTTGGAAATATAGCTGTCTGCAAATTCAGATCCGACCTTGTTGATGTTAGATATATCAAGCTGCTCACCATGTGTACACTTTAGCCAATTTTGAGTCAATGTTGGGTTGATAATTTCAGCCCAACTTCCATAGGTGTAGATGTTGCCCTGCAATCTGCTATTCAAAACTCTCCATTAAACTTTTAGCATTCATAGTTTGTGAAGCAAACACACAACTGTTAGTCAGCCAAAATTTTACACCTACTCCATAATGTAAGAGTCATAAATTAGTGATTTCAAAAGCTTAACAAAAATCAAATTTTATTTCCTAAATTGTGCCAACCTCACTACTCTTTTTTTCCAAGGAAAACCTCTTGGGGAAATCCAAGGGATGCCTCCCCAAATTTGTGGATAGCATCCCTAGTAAAACCATCGGCATAGACTATTGCACCTCACTCAAGGGGATTCGAACTGGTTACTGGACACTTGTAGACATGGCACTAGCCAAATGCTTAGCAACATTGGTGACAACTGTTGGAGCTAATCCCTTGGGCTTCCAAACTTGCTACCTATGATGATCATATCATCCACATCGTTTTGGAAATTTGTCACCAGTTGGTAGAAAATACCTTGCATCCAAAACAAACATCGACTTTATAGGTTTACAAATATCACAATGGACTAGATCCAACATACCCTAAACACACCAAGCCTTTCCTTCTTTGAATGCCTTGTATTGCTTTCTAGCCAAACAAGCTGCACATATATCTTCTTTCTCTGTACTATTAGCAATGTATGTACCATTTTAAACTTATCAACAAAGAAAGATATTGAAAATTAGTATGTTCATACTTTTGATGCTATCGGAAATCTTTATTGGTATCAACGCTAGTCACCAAAGCATGTTATTCTGTAACATTGCCCTCTACAAATTTATGCAAACTGTATGCTTTAATCCTCGATGCAATTGCCTTACCATTTATCTTGTCCTTCACAAACCATTTATCACCTCTAAAAATTGCATCCAAGTGTGGACTTTGGTTAATTATCTCACTAATTGAAAGAAGATTCTTACTTAACGAGTATCTACAATAAATTCTGATAAATAAATGTCTTACCACCAATCAACTTGATTTGCACATTTCCACTACCTTCAACATATTATTCTCTGCTATCACCTAAGATCAAAGTTCCCGTCTTTGATTTCTCTTCAACAAACATAACAAATCAACTTCTCTTGTTAGTCATATATTTAGAGGCTATAAAATTAAAAAAAACCATTCAACTGAAGACTTACCTCCCTCTTGCAAAACAACATATGTATACACATCCTCCTGTTCATGCTCTATCATTTTAGCTTGCTTTTTTGCTAAGTTGACCTTTGTTACTACTTCTTGCTTTCCATTTTTTAGATGTCCCACCTCACCACAATAATAACACCTTAAAATATTGACAATCTGACATGTGGTAAATTCCATGCCTGCGACACTCTTTCCTCCTTCCTATCAGTGCTTGCCTTTGTCTTTATATTTGGCAGTATAAGAACTTTCTAAAGCTTCACCATTGCTTTTAATTTGCTTTTTCCACTACTTCCTCTGCAACAACTGACTTGATAATCTATCAATTGTAAGCTCAGTAGAGTCAGAAATAATGGTAATTGTCTCAATGAAGTGTTCAAAAGGTTGGGGTAAACTCTTTAGAGTGATAACTACCAAAGCCTTCTCATCCACCTCCTTACTAATTGCATATAATCGATCTTGAACATCGTTCAATTTCAGTAAATGATCTCAAATTGAATCCACTTCATCCAGATTCATGGAATAAAAGTTCTTGAGGTAAAGAGCACTACCTCTATCTGAAATTTCATGCAAACTCAAAAACCTTCTCCACAAAACAAACACATTAACAACATTCCATACTTGCGGAAGCATTTCATCAACAGCAAACAACTTTATTAGCATATTGCCTCATACTCATCTTGTTGCTCATCATCCGGTCTCTTGTAACCTTGCCCATCACCTCTCCCAACAACTTTTTCTATTAAATAATTGTTATCATAAGTTGTTTCCATACATTATAATTGTGCCCATTGAATTTTTGAGAGTTTAAGGACATTATGCTAATTCACCTTTTTAAATTCATACACCAAATCAAGGACCAAAATGCATTTCTACTTTATTTTTAATTTTTCACATGTTAACCGTCAGATTTGCTTGTGCAACTGGAGGGTTAAGATGCAGCTAGATTCCATCATGCTGGTTCCATTACAGGTGCATCCAGGTGTTCATAGTGATCAGAGTTTGCTAGAGTCAGTTTCACCAGATTCCAAGAAACTGCTATTTTTAGTATTTTGCTTTTTTCCAGGACCCAGAGTTCTGGGGCCTGCATGTCAGAGATGTTTACATGTGCTTGGTCTTCACAAGCTCACAATGTTGATGAGCCTTTTTTGGGCAAGATGCAAGCAATTTCATGACACTGCTATTTTTAGCAACTTTGCTTTCTGGGGATGCATGCCATTTCTGAGCACATATTTGGGTTCCTTGCAAATAAGCAAGTCTAATGAGACTGCTTTTATTGACATGTGAGGTGTTGCTATTTTGAGCAATGTCTATTTTTAGATGCACTATATTTGGCAGCGGTCTCACAATTGTCTTCTTCATTTTCAGTTTTCCTGCTTTTAAGGATAGGACTGCTTTTTTTATGGGCATGCCTATATTTAGCAGTTATATTTTTGGCAGGTACAGGGTGTGATGTCAGGATTCCAAGTGTGCAGTGGTGGAGTGGCTACAAGATGCTGATGGGTGAAGGATGATGAGTCAAGCGCAGTGTTGAGGAGGTGGAATGTTCTCCCAGTGTGACACATGGCAGCTAGTTGAAGGCTTTCTATTTATATCAGTTTCCAAATGACTTTGCCCTAAAACCCTAGTTTGACTTTCAAAGAAAGCTTAATTCATCTTGCTAGCTTTATCCGCCCCTAAGTTCAATCTTATCTATCCAACATAAGCATGAAAATTAAGTACAAAATGTTAAAGATAATGCAGTTGCGAGAGCAATTCTCTGGGAGGATGGCACCCTAGTCAGTTAACTAGGGTTCTTGGTCAGTTAACCAAGTAGTGTAAGTCCCTAGCAGGTATCTAGGGCCCCTAGCAGTTATCTAGGGATCTTGGTCTGGGACCAAGCAGTACAGAGCCATGGCAAAAGTCCCTAGCTGATCACTAGGGCCTCTTGGTCATTTACACCAGAGAGATTCTTGGTCTGGGACCAACCAGTGTATAACCCTAACAGTTATCTAGGGTACCTGGTTAGTTAACCAGGTGGATCTTGGTCAGTTAACCAAGATGACGATGTGTGATATCCTCCTCTCCTGGGTTTTTGAGATGGTTGAGCTAGGTTGTTTCCTTAAGGGACTGGCCACCCTTTGATGGAGTCACTAGCATTTGACCTTAGGGGCAGTTAGGAGGACCAGAGGATCACATCATCCAGTGTGAACTTTCCTTATATGGTGATGATAAACTTCTAGTTATTGTATGGGACACTTGTGGACGGTACTTTATCAAAAAAATCCATAAAAGATAAAAAAATCATAAAAAATTGCATGTTACAGCTTGATTTTGCCCTAAACTAGGGTGACATCGGCCCTATCACACTGCTACAGCCATAACTGCAGGTCTTGTTTATCATTTACAGCCATCTTCTTGGCATTCAATTAAGCCCCGAGACCAAAGAGACATCCCTGCATTACCTAGGGGTGTTGTTAAAGGCCCTAAGAGGGTTTTGAAGCTTCTAATCAAATCTGGTAACTTTTATAAGCTACTATAGGTCTGAAACATCTTATTACAGCCATACATTGACCTCAGAATTTTGCCAACTTGAGCTGCAATAAAAGGTTCCAAGTCTTACATTGGTTGGTTAAAGGTAAGAACTAAGAAGTATCTACTTGTGATTTTCCAAGGGTTTAACTAAAGTTTCCATACAAGTTATTGGTGCTGATCTTGTATTGCTTTCATCGATATATCTTAAGGACATGATAGTGCTAGATCATATTGCTTTGAACCTCCTAGTCTCGTGTTTATTCAATATCTTATTAACTCTATAAGGCACTGGTTGATTAATCTAATAGGAGGGTTTGTTGTTAGAAGTAGAATTTTTCTCGTTATTGTGCTTCATAGGGCTACTTCTATCCTCATCTGGGAAGCCTCTTGTGGTTGAAGGAGCAAGGCCTAAAGAGAGAGGAGAGTGCATTGTGGTGACAGTGGGTCTATCTCCTAATAAGTTGCCACTCATAGCACTAGCCTTTGTGACCTTTTGGAAGGGTGCTAGTTTTAGCGGTTACACAACCTAAGGCCGTCTCCAACCATAGGAGAAGAGGTATCTATGGAATTCATCAGTGGTCTATGTTAGATTTTGTGGTATCTTGGGATGTCCTCCATGATTCAGATGCCTTGCATGGAGGAACATCAACAGTATAGGCATCAGTATGGAGTAGAGGGTGAGATACACCCTGTTGCCAACTATTTTGTACAATAGTTGAACTTCCATTGAGCCGCCAGTGTTTGAACATGATCCATGTTCATTTCCAGAGTATCAGAGGTTCAGTTTTCAGACTTAGCCAATTTTGGCCAGCCATTTTTATTTTTTTGTTGAAATGACCATGCTCCATGGGGTTTTTGTAATAAGTGTGCTAATAGGGGTTTGAGTGGCTCGGTTCCCCAAGACTTGACTATCAACTAAGGTATTCCAGGGAGTTTTTTCACTTGTCGATTATGCTTTGCCTTTAGCCGAGTAATAACCGATGAGTTTTTCTCCTGCTTCCTCCAAAACTGGAATGCCCGATTTTGAAAGTTTGGGCCTTGGGGGGTTATTAGAGTCCAACTGATGTATATGAACCTACTAGACACTATGAGTCTGTTAGATGGTCATTTCCTAGGTCCCTTGTTGTGTTAAAACGTTGTCCGAAATTTTTTTACCGGACGCGTTGGATTTTCATTTTTTATTATTTTATTATTAAAATTTTCAATTATTTTAATTGAAAATTTTGAATTTGTAATAATTAAGTGGTTTGGGGGTGGATTTAAAAGATTGGAGGCTCAATTCCTAAGCCAAAAATCCCAATTAAACCCCAAACCCACTTATCCTAAGTTTCAGACAGTCATTTAGCCATTTAATTAATATTTTCTCAAAAAATCAATAAAAGAGAAATATTAATTAAATTAATAAAAAAATATTAAATTGGAGATAATCCAATTCTCTCCAAAATAATCCAAATGGATTAAATAAACAGGCTAAATGGCATGGCAATCAACATTTATGAAGATTCCAATCATCTCAGATAAGTTTCAGTTAACTATCCAATCACCACAAGTCAATCTCAATCAAGGAATTCGCCATCTCCTTCATGATTTGCGAATTGGTTGAGGTGGCAAGCATTTAATAGTTTGGTGGTTGTGTATTAATGGAATGGTGGGCGCCTTCCTTATGTGGAGGCCACATCACAAGGCCTTAACTCCTACAACTCAAGTTATCTTCTCCATCAACTCCAAGCTTGTCTCCTAGATTGGAACTCGCCCCTCTTGCATGCCTCATGACTTTCACATGTGGAGGATGCGAATTGGATGGTTGATAATAACAAGAAGGAGTGGGGGGCACCTTGCCTAGGTGGAGGCCACCTCCCCGCTCAAACAACTAAGCTCGATGTTAACTCAATCAATGTACACTCCAAGCTCTCTCATTGATTGGAATTCGACCTCTCTTGATTGGAATTCGACCTCTTTTGTGCCAAGTTCGAATTAGGGTTTTAGGCTCTAGTTTTTGTATAAAGGAGAAGCCTTTGGGCTCTCTTATGATGGATGGTTGATGCAAGATTACTCTGAAGAAATTTGTAACTGTTATTTGCTTTAACATTGGAATAAAATTAGACTTTGGAGGTCCATGCGTCTTGTGCAACATTGGTGAATGCATCTCTTATTGAGGTGATCTCTTTCTATGCTTTCATCTTAGTACTTATGTGATTGATCAAATACTAGCTTAAGAAGTCTATATTCTAGTCCATAAGATCTACCAGTTGTAGCTTTCAATTTAGTTTATTATGCAATGTTATACTAGTGTTGATATAATCTCGATTTTCTTAGCATACTAGTCATATATTTGATCTCACTTTATATTGAGTTGTTTGTCTTTGGATAGGTTTTTCCAAGTGGAGAAGGGTGTGAGCTCAGCTGCATCTAGCCCATCTTCATCATCATCAAGTTATTTTTAACATTGTTGTCATTTCAGGATCTACAAGAGTTTGAAGTTTTTGCAAGAAGAAGCACAAAGAGGACTTGCTCCTCATCATATCAAGAAACAACAAATTCTCTTAAAAACTTTGGTTACTTGGTTACTAGATCTACGTTTTTAAAGTTGTGGAAATTTCAAGGAAGCATCTTTCTCCAAACTCTAAACCTCACCAAGCTTGTCTTTTGATTTTGGATTTGCTTGATCTTTTTCGCTTTGATCTTTTGCATTGGCTCTTTTCTCTCCTTGTGCATTCGCACTCCTCCTTCCCATTCTTGTTTTCGACCTCTTCCTTGCTTCTTTTCTCTTCTTCCATTCGTTTTCTTCATTTGCTCCCATCTCTTCCCTTTTTGCTCGCTGCCTTCCTTTCTTTTATTGGCTGTCCCAACTCTTTGTTTAAGCTCTGATTTTGCCTCTTTATTTATTGATTTTTGTCTTCTTCCTGTTTTCTTCCTCTTCTTTGGCTGCCCCCTTCCTCTCTTTTCTTTACCTTGCTCGCTGCTCCTTTGGGCCTTTCTTTGCTGCCCATTCTTCATCTTTTTGCAGTCACTTAGTGGACTGTATTCTCCTGTTTTGCAGCCACTTAGTGGACTGTCTTCTCCTTGTTTGCAGCCACCTTTAGGGCTGCTCTTCATTCCTTCTTCCTTTCGCTCCTAGCTCCCTTCTCGCTTGTCCTCCTTCTCCTTGCTTTCTTCTCCTCTTTCTTTGCTTGTTCTTGCATATTCCTTCTTCCTTCTTTGATACTTTCTCTTTTTGTTTGCTAGTTTAGATCTTAGTTTAAAGTAGATTAGTTTCATTTTGCTTAGATCTTATATTCGTTTCATTTTAAAGTTTGCATTCTAGCTTTTATCTATTTCTTAGATCTAATATTGCATTGCATTTCAAAGTTTGATTTTCATAGTTAAATAGTTTGCATTTGCATCTAGATCTTAGATTAGTTTTCAAGTTTTGTTTTAATTAACAAATAATGGTTGCTTAAAGACTTTGTTGTGCTTTAGGTGCTTGAAGAGCAGATCAACCAAAGACAAGTCCAAAGACTTGGAAAGTTGAAGAAGAAGTTCCCAACAAGAAGACAAAACCAAGAAGACAAATAAAACCCTGTTTGTAAAAGCCTTAAGAGCTTCATAGCCTTCTTCATTATTTCAAAAGTTCTCTTCAAGGGTTAAAATCCCAAAATTGTGTAATCTCATAATAAAAGAGCAAGTGGGATTTAAGGCTCCCACACCCAACTTCCCCATTTTGGGAAGTTTGTAGTGTCTTGGTCCTTTGTTTATTTCATTCTTAGATTAGATTCTCATTTTGCAAAGTAGATTAGCTTTTCCATTTTACAAGTAGACTACTAATTGCTAGATTAGATCTTCTTGCATTCTAGACTACTAATTGCTAGATTAGATCTTTTTGCATTCTAGAACAATAATTGCTAAATTAATCTTCTCTCATTTTATTTGTTTTAATTGTTGTGTATCCTTGATATTAATTGTTTAACATAAAAGGAACACAAAGTCTCTTGAATTTGTCATAAGACAAGTCAAAAGCACTCTCTATCGGAGAGCATTTGTTGCATTGCATTTTCATTTTTAGATTAGCTAAGTCTCTTGAATCTCACCATAAGGTGGATCAAGAGCACTCTCTATCGGAGAGCTTTCTTTGTGCTGTAATAAAATATTCATAACTCATATCTCCCTTAAAATTGGAATTTACCATTTCCATACCCTGTATGCTCTACCCTACCCTGGGAGGTTGGGATACACAGAAACGGTATTGGCTATTTAATTGTTCACATTTAATCCAATTTTAACCATAATAAAATTTTCACCCCATAACCAACGAAAATCCGGCGTTGATCGTCAAATACTTGAAAGTGGGCAAATTATTAGTGGGGGCACTGGGCAGCTATACCTCGTTTTTAGTGGCTGGTTAGTTATTGAACGCCTCACTGGAAACTTGGATAGTCCAACATGTCCTTGTACGAAACCACTTAGAGTATTCCCGAATAGATTTCTAGTACCTTTGCGTATCGCTTGGAAATTCCCCTCACCTTTAATAATCAAGATCATTCTAAAAATACACAATAAAATTTACCAAGAGCATTGCAAAACGATCTCACAAACATATCTTTGAGACTTGTATTTCAGCATCCCCAACACACATTTGACTCCATTTTGGCATTGGTCTTGAAACTCATTTTGCATCACCTAATTTGGACCATTTGTCCTTTATTTATCTAAGTGATTTATTTCTTGTGGATGCTTTGAATTCAGTCACCTTATATATTGTGTATCTTATCTTATGTTTTGCAACAACAACTTGGATTGCTTAAATTGTTATTGTGTTTATCTCATAAAAACTCCTAAACAACACTCATTCACACCGTACATCCAAAAACATTTAAAACCAAGAGCCTTAGACAACTCTTTGTTAGGGACTAACCCCCTTGGCTTCATTAGGAGTTAGCCTAAACGGAGGAGCTAGGATCAGGTGACAGCACCTGGCTCCTTGCTTGCCCCCAAGGCCACACTTTTCCCACTTTTAGTGAGGAAACAACATTCGAAAGATTTTTGCTGCTGGTGTGCATCTCGGCGGACAACACACTCTACTCAGTGGCATGAGTGCATTGGTGACTGCATGCAGACCTTTCGGGGTGTTTTGCCTCTTGCATGCATGAGATTTGCATGGCCAGTTAGTAATTAAAAGATGCATGCAAAAGTGACTTTGCATGCATAGATATTAGGTTTTTGGTAAACCTAATTGATCGATGAGATTATATATAGAGGCAGGAGGTCCCCGGATGAGGTTGCTTAGTTGACTTATTAGAGAGTGATAGTCAGGAGTGAGGAGGGTGCATTAGTGCATGCAGGGTGAATTTCTAAGAGAGAGGAGCTCTTGCAGGAGGGAGTGGTGTGATTTGAGCTGGATTAGACACCACTTGTCCATAGGCACTTGGCGCTCAGATCTGTGGACTGAGATAGTTCACTTGAGTGGATTTTGCAGAGATTTTGGAGGACGACTTCCAGAGAGGGAGAGGTGCGCATTACCAAAGGATAGAGGAGCTCATTAAGAGTCCGATTTGCCGATTGAGTGTCTGAGACTTTCAGGGTAGCCTTGCCTCAGTGTTTGAGGAAGGTATGTGACGATCGGAGCTCAGATCTGCTGACATCTGATCTTGTACGAGCATTTGACATCTAGAGGGAGGGCACACTTTTCCATGCAGAGGAAGGGCACATTCATCAGTTGAGTAGTTGGCTTTCTTCCGTAGCAGAGTAGATCAGAGCAGAGCAAAGCAGTGGGAGATGCAGTACAGTCAGAGCTACCTGTAGACAGACTCAGATCCAGATTGACAGCTAGGGCACATTTCCTCAGTGCATGCATCAGCTGATGCATGCAGATCTAGGGTATTGACCCGTCAGGATTGAGTGTTACGTCTGAGGTAACATTGTATGCATTTTCTTATTTCATATATTACTCTGGGCTCGAGATAGAAGAAAGCTTCACAGGATTGTTGGTTTTCCCCGTTTGGGGTTTCCAGGGTATATTCAGTGTTATATGTGTGATTGATTGAGCATTTCAGTATTTAAGTTGTAAGGAGATCTATAGTTGTTGATTCTTAAGTCATTAGAGTATTATTGATTTACAAAGACTCAAACTGCTTGAGATCTCAGGGCTATCTAGAGGGAGTAGTGATCTCTGGATTAAAATTTATAGTCTATCACTTTCTACAGGTAAGGATGCTATCTTTGTGCTGGTCAATTGTTTAACCAAGTATGCTCATTTCATTCCCTTGACTAACAAGTTTACAACATCCATGGTTGCTGATTTATTCTTTAAGAATTTACATAAGTTCCATGAACTCTCCCATTGCATATTTTTGGTAGAAATTATAAGTTTGTTAGCCTTTTCTGGCAATAACTCTCAAATTAGTAGGGGTCACTTTTAATATGACCATTGCATATCGCCCTCAAATAGATGGGCAAATTGATGTAGTTAGGAAGTGCTTGAAGGGATGCCTTACGATGTATATAGGGGATAAACATGGTAAATTGATAAAATGGTTGCATCTTGTATAGTACTAGTATAATACCACCCACCCTTCTTCCACCATACTGCATTCGAGGCATTATATGGTTATGAAATCCTATAACCCAAGGATTGGATCATTCAAAATAGTCTCTGCTGCTGTTGACACTTTATAGGAATTCAAAACATCCTTAGCATCCTCAAGGACAACTTATCCATGGTAGTGAACTACATGAAGGAATGGGTTGATCCACAACACTTTGAAAGGCAATCACAGTTGGAGATATGTTCTTTGTTTGGCTGCAACCACACAAGAGATCCAGCCCAAGTCCTACTACCTATACAGAGTGCAGGCAAAAGTTGGGGAGGTTGCCTATGCACTAACATCCCCAACAAGAGTAAGAACAAGCTACAACTCTATGATGTCTTCCATGTCCTCTGTTTAAAGAAGCTTGGCAAGGAGGTGGTCACCCAAACAGAGATTCTTTTCATAGGTGAGGAAGGTAAACTTATTTTGGAGCTTGAGGACATTTTGTAGGTGAGGGTGATAAATCTTCGCAAAAGCTAAATTTCGGAGTATATGATCAAGTGGAGGGGCTCCCCAGAGGAGAAAGTGACACGAGAGCTTGGAGTGTGTTTCTAGCAGAACGCCCAAGTTTGCACATGTTGTAATGCACCACTATCTCTAGTAGCCACTGGCTTAAAAAATACCCCCTTTCTTCTTTCATGCTTTAGATATAATCATGTTTTAGTTTCAAAATTTTTGGATTCCCAACCCGGTTTCAAGTTTTAGTTTTCATATGAAGTTTAATGCCCAAGCCCCACTGCTGCAAAATCACTTTAGATGCATAATAATTAACTTTTTCTTGAAACACATGGAAATTTTTCAACTCTAAACAAATCAGAAAATTATAGGACAGCCACAAATAAATTTTTGACACAGATTTTTGATCAACTTGGTCCAGGATAAAACCTGTTTAGAGAGAGATTTTTATTCTTTTAGATAAATTACAAAAAATCAGAACAACAGTACTTATCTCAGCTTTTCATCTCGAAAAGCATGTCAAACTCAGCAATAATTCTGAACTTCACTGACAGTGATTCGACCCACACGTGCCAGCATTTAATTCTGCTGTACGGCCTTGGAAAACATGCCTGTAGCATCCTGTACGGTCCTCAAATCTGTGCCCAATTCCTTCCTCAAAAGTCGTGCCCAAATTGCTGCTGTATGATCAGAAAACTCTGCTGTACGGACTGTCTGATTTCTGTCTTGAATTCTGTGCCTATACGGCCCTCATTAATTGCTGTACGGTCTGATTTGAAGTGCATGCCAGGTACAGTAATTTTCTGCCTAGGAATTTGTGTCCTCCTGCTGTATGGTTTGCCTAGAAACACGTGTCCTCCTGCTGTATGGTTTGCCTAGAAACACGTGTCCTTCACCTTGGAATTTGTGCTCATACTCAGCACCTCGATTTCTGTGCAAGGTTTTTCTTCTCTCTCTCTAGGGTTCGACCTCTCTTCTCTTGCTCTTCTCTTCTCCAAAAATCTCATTTGGAAAGTGAACAATGAATTAGGTTTCATGCCTTTTTCCTAGTTTTTATTTGAGGTAACCACCTCTTTTAATCCAAAGGCTAGGGATTAGATCTTGACTTTTTAAGATCTAGGGCTCTCATTAATGCCTCATTAAATGAAAATAAAAACGCTTTTTCATTTAAATACTTAAGGACCCTTTTAATTAATTTTTCACTTGCTGTCTCATTAAGTCAAATTAAAATTATAACCTCAAACCTCCTTTATAAAGTGACTTTATAAAAATAAAGTGTATCTCACTTTTATAAAGTGACTAGGGACCACATTTAAGTTGTCCACCCCTAGGCATCACTTGAGTGAACAACACTTGCCTTGGTACATTTTTTAACATAGTTCACTTGGTTAAAGTAGTATTTTTTGAACTGAGTGGTTATGGGTTCAAATCTCGTGCTTCTTAAAGTGACTTAATTTATAAATTGCACCCTCTTTTCTTTGCAAGCATTCTTCAAGAATCACTCCAGTTGCCAAAAGATGAGCTTAACCTCCAAAGTTGGGAAATTTGATGCTGCCCCCAAATCCAGAGGCATGCTTCTGATTTTTGTCAGCTATCATACCACATACTTTGGACTTTTCTTGGAGTGAACTATATAATTTCAGTTTTTCCAGCAGTTTTTCAGCATTGGCATTTATTTCTTGAATTTTTGTCTTTGAGGGCAAAACTTCTTAAAGAGGGAGGGCATGTTGTGCACATAACCACAATATCCATAATAGGTTTTCAACAGTATTTTGTGTGTATGCTCATGATTTTGTCATAATGTTATATTTGTAAAATGACCAGTTTATAGAATAAGGTCTAATTTGTCTTATTATTGACTTAAGTGCTTAGCAAGGATTTTGTTAGGGTTTTTGCCACTTTATCGATATAAACAGGGGTTTCCCTTCTCTTATGTGTATCTCTTACTATTTTATCAATACAAATCAACCATTTTCTGGTGCTTATTGGAGACATCTTCCTCCATTACTTGGATTTGCAGGTGTAATCCAATCTCGGGTGTGCAGTGCACCCATTTTAAACCTCAAAATAGTAAAGAATATCATAAAACACAAGTTTATGTTTATATTGTGACTGGATATTTTCCATATTGAATCTATTATTGCCTTTTTGTGATTAAACTATGGAATCGAGACTCAAATTAACAGGTAATATCTATGCTGTTGGGAGCGGGAAGCAGAGCGAAAAGCAAAATTTTCAAAAGCTCCTGTTTTGGGAGTGTTTTTTATAAAGTATATATTTTAATAAATTTTGATGGATTTATATTTAAAAAATATGTAGGATGTTCAATTAGTTATGGAAAACATGGATTAAACCATATAACATCAGTCATCTAGTAGTTATAACATTATCATCAAATGATCAACCATAACAACTTTTATAGGAGCTTGGCAAAGAAGGGAGGTACCATAACACTGTCATCAGATGATCAACCTAGTAAAGGAGCTTTTAGTATAGGAGAGGTAGGGAGCGCCTCGGGAGCACCTTGGGAGCGTTTTGGGAGCGAGCTTCGGGAGTGGAAGCAAGGGGGTAGGGGGTGCTCCCACGCAGCAGAGGGTAATATGTACCTTAGTCCATGCTGTCACAATAGTTTGGATGTCAAACTAGGGCAAAAACACCCTAATTGTCCAAGCCCTGCTGTTGAAATTGAAATGTTTTTGTTAATGTCGATGAAACCATGATACATATGAGAAAAGAAATCTGCAGTTATGATGGTCAAAAGGATAAAGGTAAACTACATGTATCTTATAGGGTATATGCAATGTCAAGAATCTACTTATTGACTGCCCGAATGTTAACAATGGCTAAAGAGAGTAGAATCTTGAACTAAGAAAACATATATATTGTAGTGAAGATCCTCCTTCATAACTCGCCTTTTACTTGTTTGGTAGTTTGGAAAAACTCAAATTACTGAATTGGCATTATCAATGTATCTAAACCCAGTTACTGCTAATCATTATAAACTGAAAGGATTCTAACAACAGTTAACTTGATCGGCTACAAGTTTGTAAGTATTTCATCTTGATTCTTTTGAGTATAACATGTCTTAGGAGTCTTTTAGGTCACCTTTACTCATCAGGCTGCTTAGCCAGTGCTTTGTGTTACTGTTATCTAGTCAGCATATAGAAATTGACATGTTAAGTGATTTGCACACTATCCAGTTTTTTGGAACTTTAGACCATGAGTGAATGTCTGGGATGGTTTAATTTCAAAACTAGCTGTCTGCTTTTTAAGTTGTGGGTGCTTCCTTACAAGACCTATGAAGGTGTTCTATTAAAGATTTTAAAAATAATTTTATGTTGTCCCCATTTTAAATGATTTTGTCTACGGTTCCCCTGATCAAGTATGCCTTCTGACAACTTCAATTACCCGTGTCTCTTTTAAGTCAGGGTACGTCCTTTTGGCTCCTATACATCTTCTTGCTTATGGATCCCAATTTGAACTTGCATCTGAATTATACATTAGGTACATTGAGGGGTGAAATATAGCAATTTTTTAGAACATCAATGCATTATACAGACCATGTTCAGGCTTTAAGTGATTGCATATTTTGAAGACATCCAAACTTTTTAGCTCTAAGTAATTGTCATTCTTTTATTAACTGGTATGAATTCTTTCCTCAGGCACAGGAAAAACACTTGTGGAAGGCTCCATCTAGTCATGGCTTTGGCCCTTGCGTCAATCCCACCAAGTCATACACAGGTTGGTCAATTTTGTGTGTATTTTTACAGTTTGTTTCCCATTAAACACCATATCCCTTGTTTGTATTTTCATCTTACAATTAATACCGTTTAATTTATTTCAAGTCATATAGAAGTTTGGCAGATGCTTAGAAACAGGTAAGATAGCATGGTACAAATTGGAGTTTAGAAAACAGAGATATATTGAAAAGGACCCAGTTACAGGTCAAGGTTCATTGCTTTCATGACATGATCGTTTCTTCATGTTATTTTGTTCTAGGAACTGAGAAAGTCATTATATGTACCAGGAATTGTAATTTAGCCTTCTTTATTCATGTCTGTCTTGTTTAAACGTGAAAGCTACTTTCTTTTCCTCCACTCAAATGCTGAAATGCATGTTTGCATTGGTCAGATCCTCAACAATTGGGTCGGTATTTGCTGGTTCAAAGCAATGGAGGATTGAATCAAATGCGAGCTGGGGTGAGATGAAAATTACATATTCTGATATAAAACCAAAAGAACATGCTCTTGATTTCTATATCGATGATGTTATCTGAATCATTGGGCAAGTTGATAAATACTGACAACCAGTTTATTCAATCAATTACTTTTTTCATAATGGAGGCAATGTGTAATTATTTAAGATTTTCTTCACTCAATGTTAATGATTTAGCTCAGCGGTTTCACATCTGTCCTAACAAATCTGTTTTAAAAGGTGTATAAAAAATGGAATCATCTAGTGAAAAATTCATGAATGTCGTCTGTTCTTATATTGAATTAATGGCTATTCAGTAAGGCAGTTGCTACCAAATGAAAAACCCTAAATGTTTTTGTTCATGATAGATTAATGAGAATATTTGCCTTTGAAGCATCTTCCAATTTTGGCAATACATGATCAGAACAAGGTATGCTGCATGTAACATGCTACGTGGCCCTCAATTTTTTCTGAATATAATATCTTTCTATGTCTATCAAGGGCAGTGTATTAGAGTTTGTTTTATAGCCCTATCGTTACCTATTATTTCCATAGTAATGGCCATAAGGTCAGGAGACGCATCTTTTGCACAGTAGTAGTTGCTTTACTTGGTTACTTGTTTAACACTAACAATCCACTCCTACACGCTTCCTATTAGGACTAGAAGAAAGATTTCTAGAAAATGAGCCCTTGATAGGTTTGTGCTTGTAGAAATCTATATAATGCATCCTTAACATGCCCGAGCTTGCAGGAACTCAGAAATCTATATAATGCATCCTTAGCATGCCTGAGCTCGCAGGACTGTGTAACACACACTAGAGAGGCTTAGGTTAGTAGTAACTAGTAACCTGTACCATACATCTGGAGAATGTTAGCTTTAGTGCATAATTACATTAGTTTTTGGCTTGGGACTTTAGATTAAGGTTGAGGTTACATCTGTTATGAACTTATGTCTAATGGTTCATTGGATCAGATAAGCATGGCATCCTTTTAAATTTTCCTTGAAGTTATCACAAATGAAAGGCTTATTCCAACATTTTCTTACCTGTTTCAGTTCTTTTTCACATAGGTATATACTATATAGTCAGCTATCGTTCTATTTCATAAGTACCTAAACAGCAGCAGGGATGAGTTTGACCCTTATTTGTGTAGATTTTGTGAAGAGGCAAAGTTTGTTTTGTTTAGAAAGCATGTTAAAAATGACATATATGGGAGCCATTAGTAACTATCATTCTTTAGAGACATGGCAAACTTTGGGTTAAAAATTTATTTTCAATAAAACAATTCTTTGTTAGATTTATGTATATACTAATAGATGTTGTAAAATTTCATTTGTAAATATGTGGGATATGGGTAGTTCGTTTGATTAGTGCAGCGTCAAGTCAACCTTGAGTAGGGTTGTTCAGATTCTATTATTATTTAATATTTTCTTGGATGGGCTGAGATGGCCCAGTTTTTGTATACGAGGACCCTCGAGTTCCATACAGGGGCAGAGATATGTTGTGTGATATTCAGTCTGATATTTCACTCTTTCCAACGGGCTTGTTTTCGCTTGTTCTCCATTGCCAAGGATCTTCTACAACATAGAAAGTTATAAACGCATCCCTTTTGTGGAAGCAACTTTCTACCATGCAACCATGGTTGAAGCAAAGAAGCTTAAACAACAAGAAGGAGGCGAGCAGAGAGCATCTTGACAGTAGACAATAGGATGGATGAAGCTTTAATATTGAAATTGCAATTCCATTGCCTTATATTTAATTGGTGGATGAAGTTTAATTATTGATTTTTCAATTTCAATGCCTTCAATTTAATTGATGGATGAGGCTTCAATATTGACTTTTCAATTTTTATCTTGGACTCAGATTAGTGACATGGTGGCTGTTGCACGCATCATGAATGCCACATTAGTGATCCCTAAGCTGGATAAGCGATCTTTCTGGCATGATTCGAGGTTTGGAATGCTTGGGATTTCTTTGAATTTCTTAACAATTGAAGCTCTTTGCAGTTTCTATTTATGTGAGCAACTTGTAAATTACATTTTCCTATTTTATGCCACTCAATTTCATTTTCTATTTATTGCTACTCAATTTTATTTTTCTATTTTATGCCACTCAAGTTATAATTAATGCATGCATCCAGCATTTTCTCTGATATATTTGATGAAGAGCATTTTATCAAGACTTTAGAAGGAGATGTGCATATTGTAAAAGAACTTCCCAAAGAGTTGGAGTCGGCTCCAAAGGCTCGCAAACACTTTACAACCTGGTCTGGTGTGAGCTATTATGAGGAGATGGCCCATTTATGGCAGGAATACAGGGTAGTGATTCGTTTTATTTTAATATATTATCAGATTATTTTGGTAATGTCATGACAAGTGGGTCAGTAATAATTCTAGAACCCTTTTCTGATTATGGCAGGGTTCCATCCACACCTTTTGTTGCCTTTTGATTAGTGTGCTTAAAATTATGCGCTGAAGATTTGCCATGTAAACTTTAACCAGTTGAAATATTTGCAGGTTATTAATGTTGCCAAATCAGATTCACGCCTTTCAAATAATTACCTGCCAATCAATATTCAAAGGCTGCGATGCCGTGCTTTTTATTATGGTTTGCGTTTTGCTGCTCCTATTGAGTCATTAGGCAAAGTAAGCTTAAGCTTTTCTTGCACAAAAATATGCTTTCTTCTAGGATTGGCTTGTTTTTCTGAGTTTTTCATGTGCAGAGTTTTTACAAAGAAAAAATAAATTATGTACTATTTTCTTTAACACCATGAATTGGAGTTTGCGTTTGAAATAAATTTGTACGGCGCATCCTTGCCAAGTTAGGTTCTGAGAATAGATGATAGTGACACAACAGAAGCTGGTAGAGAGGATGAGAAGACATGGACCATATGTTGCACTTCATTTACGCTATGAAAAGGATATGCTAGCTTTTACTGGCTGTACATTTGGTCTGACATCCTCTGAGGCTGAGGAACTGACTGCAATAAGGTGAGAGGATTGTTTTGAGTCTTGACATTTGTGCTTTAATAAATAGTATTGTCTGTTTTCTTCACAACTGTGTCTGACATCATAATGTTTTCAGAGAAAATACTCACCACTGGAAAATCAAAACAATTAATTCGACTGATCAAAGAGATGGGGGTTACTGCCCCCTTACACCTAAAGAAGTTGGGATATTTCTACAAGCACTTGGGTATCCTCGAAACACCTCGATTTATATAGCGGCTGGAGAGATATATGGTGGCAGCGCACGTCTCTCAGAACTCAGATATCGATTTCCAAATTTAGTGTTTAAGGTTAGTTGGTTAAGAAGTCAAAAGCTTCTGCGATGTTGCATTTGTCATGTCTCAGGCACTTATTCTGCTTTGCTTTCTTTTCACTTGCTTCCTCTTGGTAGGACTTTGAAACAATTGTGCCCCTGGAGATTGATATGTTGTTGATTGCAGGAGACTATTGCGAGTTCAAATGAACTTGAACCATTTTCAAATCATGCCTCTCAAACTGCGGCCTTGGATTATATTGTATCAGTGGAAAGTGTTGTTTTTATTCCTTCCTATTCTGGAAACATGGCGAGAGCTGTGGCAGGACACCGCCGATTTCTTGGTTTTCGCAAGACAATTACTCCGGACAGGTATTGTTGGGGGATATTCCTACCTTCTTAAAAATTTCACGAGGTTCCTTGTTTGACTTCTAGAACCTTTTGCATGCCAGGAAAGGGCTAGTTGCATTGTTTCAGAAACTGGAGAGAGGAGAGCTGCTAGAAGGTCAGGAGTTTTCTCGACTGGTAATAGAGATGCACAAGCTGCGGTAATGCCTACCTCTTGAACTAGCCAACCTGTGCAGTTATATTTTAGTTTTTCTTCCCTGGAAGTTGTGGGTAATGATCCTGATGTTATTCATAATACCTTCTAAAACTAAGGCTGTCCTTCTGGTGCTTACAGTCAAGGAGCTCCTCGAAAAAGAGACGGTCCTTTACCAGGAGTTAAGGGTCGGGGTCGCTTTCGGACAGAGGAGAATTTCTATGAAAATCCTTTCCCTGAATGCTTTTGTAAAAAGCCTTCCTTTAAGTTGAAAGAGACTTGAGCCTATTTCAAAAGTTGATTTTTCTCTCTTGTACGCTTTGGGAATCCTTCTTTCAATTTCTTTCTTCCTTACATTGTGCATCTTGAAATGGTGTCATTGTTATGGAAGCTGATGGTATCTTAAGGGTTAAAATGATAGGAAATTTTTTGTTTTGCATTGGATACCAAGCTTTTTATAAAGAGAAGCAAAGATCAGAATGACAAGCAATGATTGGAAGAAGGGCATGCGCAAACTTGAGAGCATTATCTGACAAGATGGATCAATGTGTTGGGCTGATTTCTTGGAAAAGGTGAGCTACATTGTAAATACAAAAAGAATCAAATGAGAAATGATAAAATATTATTTATTGTTTTATATGAAGTATCCTTTTCAAACCTAGCTATTCACTGAATGTACATTTTCTTTTCTTTTCGCACTAAGGTGATCTTACAGCCTGGGTTGGAAGAGACGTCAAACTTTTTTGTTTTATGTTTGATGTCTATTATCAGAAAGAAAGAAAGAAATAGAGCCGATCTATTGTCAGAAAGAAGGAAAGAAATAGAGCGGATCTTTTATTAATTATAATAAAAATAAATAAAAAATTAATCTAACATACATCTATCTATTTTAACTTTGATCTTTTTAAGCAACCAGAAGTTTACTTTTGGTTTATTTTAAATCCTCTTGTGCTTGATAAATCTATTTTAACTTTGATCTTTTTAAGCAACCAGAAGTTTACTTTTGGTTTATTTTAAATCCTCTTGTGCTTGATAAATCCAGGGTTAGAGAGATGGATTTATGCTATAATTTATATTTTGTTTATTTTCCATTTTATTTTTATTTATTTATTTTACTAGTGAAACTAACTCTACCATACAAAATTATGTTCACTATGATATCTATCTCACGAAGGTTGGGTTATGGCTGCTGTGCTTACGTAAAAAATTTGACTCTTCAATAACATTTTATGATTCAACAGTCGATGACTGGTATGTTAATACGATAATCCAAGTTAAAAGGTCATGATAAACTTGTACTCCAATAAGTATAGCTAAAATTATATTATTTAGTTAAAAAAAATCAACACTTCAATAACATTTTATGATTCAAACAGTCGATGACTGGTATATTAATAAGATAATCCAAGTTAAAAGGTCATGATAAACTTGTACTCCAATAAGCATAACTAACATTAGATTATTTAGTTAAAAAATGACAGGAATCATTGTAGAAGTA
This sequence comes from Larix kaempferi, assembly GCA_027924585.1. NCBI lineage: Eukaryota > Viridiplantae > Streptophyta > Pinopsida > Pinales > Pinaceae > Larix > Larix kaempferi. The sequence goes on along the minus strand of BSBM01001051.1, from coordinate 30,467,006 downwards.
CATTTTATATTCTCTTAATTATAAAGACCTGTTTAGAAAGCAATTCTAGCCAAGTGATGATTAGAAACAGATACCTGCAAACAAAAGCAAATTATCTAATCCACATCACAAGCTTGTATTTGATCGAAGAGAAAGAAAACAAAAAATGAAGCTGTAGCTGATCCAAAAGAATAAATAAGATGTGTGAAACCCAAAAATTGGATAATATTGGATTTTGTAACAATTTTGGAACCGATTGATACCAACATCCAATTCAACTTCTCATGAGGTTAGTGGAGAGGAAGCTTAGTGAGTGAGAGCTGATAATGTATGTTAATGCATTGAATTCTTAAAAAAATCCACTATTTAATTACAAAATATAACTCCTACCCAATTCATAGTTACTAATTTCTTGAGTGGAGCAAGTTATCTACTCAAGATGATTGGAAAATATAATATTGCCCTCACTCATTGATGTAAAGTTCATTTATCATTTTGCTTAGGTAAGTCCTAGTTGAACAACAAATTGAAATTTATAAAAAGTTTGTTCTTGGGAAGTAGTATTACGACATAGACTTTTTTGAAAAGTTTGTTCCTATGAAGTATCATGAGATAGACTTCTTACAATTTACATTGCTCATTATATTAATGACTTTGGAAATGTTGTTACATAAGTTATCTCTTGCTTGGGTAGGAGAATGAGTAGAGGAGGCCATGTGATACACAAGCAAGATGCATGTTTTTGAAATATTTGAGAACCACATAGTTATAAAAATTCGAGACCAAGTTTACGTGAAGTTTGACGAAGATAAACACATATAAGATTAGACAAATATTAGACAAATAACTGTAATTTATACCAGCTTGTTTCCAATGAGTAGAGATGGTTTCAAGTTTGAAGTTCAAAGAACAACATTTAGAATTTGAAAGAAATATGGTCTTGTTACCTCACACATTAGCACACTTTGGATTAGGTCATGAGGAATGGTGCTAAGATCAACAACTTTTCAAGAGATGCACCCATTGTCACCTAAGTGCACTCCTCTCTTTTTACGTCGGCTCCTTTGGCCATGGGAAGCTTCCTAGATATGGGTAGAAATAGACCTGTAAGATATGCAATGCGAACTCTATATGTACAAGAACTTCTCACTATATTAGTAGATCATTGCCTTAATGGGTTGACAAGATATTCAATAAATCATTAATAACTAGGAATGTTTAAGTGCAATAAATTTTGGTATTAGTGAAAATCACTCGAAAAGTACCTCTCGAGACTCAGCAACCAAAGAGGAGTCTATCTCCCTTAGGGTGTGTTACGCCTCAGAGTGGCTTATGCATCCTTTCCAGACATACTAGAGTGAGAGGTTTCTTTTTTATTGTAAAGCCCAAGTTTTTGGGGCTATATTATGTAGAGTGTTGATTTTGGGGCTAAATACCCTTGATTATGTCATGGCAGGCCCTCTTGGTTTTCATTCCAGGAAGTGTCGGCTTTGTGGCATTGTTGATTGCCTCTTGATGGGGTGAAGTCCCCCATCTTGTTGGGCCATTTGGGCCCCGGGTTGGTGTCCGTTGCTTCTTGGGGTGGGCCCACTCATTGTTTGCTTTGTAGAGGTGATTGCGTGTGTAAGGGTTGTCATACCCGATTTAGCACACGTCATTTTGCCCACTTGGACCTATTGTTTTGATAGAAAACCCTTTCTCTTGGTCTCTAGACCAATGGCGTCATTCCTTAAAGAAGAACCCTACATGGTTAAATAGGAGGGCGTTGAGGGACAAGCATCTGTTGGGGTTAGTCGAGGCAGGCATGATGCCCTCCTTTGGGCTCACCTTACACTTGGTGGAGAGCCCAATTTCACATTTTTTTTGTTATTTTATGTCATTGTGTGGTTTAGTCCCTAAGTTAGTGGGTGCCCTAACCCAAATTTTTATATTTTGTCATTGACTTGTAGGTTCAAATATGTAAATAGGTTGAGGGTCGTCTCATATAAATAAGACATCCTCACCTCACTTGAAAAACATGGACAAGGGTTCAAAGTATGAAATCTTTTCTTTTCCTATTGGTTTATTGGAGCACTTGAACTAGTGCACACTTCTCTTGGGATGTCTTTTTCTCTTGCACGAATGGTGAATGGAAGAATTTTTAGGGTTTGATAGTCACATGTTAAGTGGATGCTAAGAATAGTTGTGATAATTCATGCTCAAGGGTGACCTAAGGTGTATCTCCTTGCTCATTCCTTGGTTAATGTTGGTAAGTTCATTACCTAACCCTAGTTTAATGTCGTTCTTGAAGTGCTTTGCACTAAGGTAGGGTTTGTTCGCTAGAATTTTTTCTACTTAATTGAGGAGGCCTTCCTATCAAGGAGCTCTCCATAGTTCTATTGGGCCTTGTAATACTCTATTTGCTCTAAGTAGGGTTTTGCTACCCAACCCTATATGGCTGCTGGTTTTTCCCTAATTGCAAGTATTGGAATCCATCATAAGAGGAGGGACGTTACCTTCAATCTCTTGTAGCCATAGGGTTGGAGACAAGAATCTAATACCCCATCCTTCAACTCTCCTCATTTGATCAATTTTTACATGCCTTGTATTTTATTTTTATGCATAGAAATTTTTTTACATTGAAAAAAGCTCTAAAAATCTAAATAAATTCAAAAATCCAAAACTAGCTGTGAATTTGTTTTTCTGGTCCACCCTAAAAATTTGCTTTAGGGTTTTGGCCATAAACCCTAGAGGGTGTCCTCATTGGAGGAAGTGCATTGGGATCCGTGAATCCCTCATAAATTGTGAATAAGAGGGTGTTTAGTATTTCTAGTTTATCCTCCAAGTTTGCCCTAGCCTAATTATCCTCTTTCCCTTGAGGGCACACTTTTTGGAGTGCCTACCTTGGGAAGCATGACATTGCCTTGGGAAACATGAAATTGACTCAAAGGCGCGATCTTATTTGATAAAGGGAATAACCTCATTTATATATGATTATAGTGTCTAGATTTGATATTGTTTGACCTCGATAAGGCATTGATTATAGCTATTGAGGTTTCATGGAAGGTATTTGTGTCTTGTTGGTGGTTGCAGGTATCTTTTGTTGATTAGGGTCTCCCCTTGGGTTTTGGAGTTACCTAAAGTGTTGAGAGGTTACACTGTGGTGACATTGGGTTTAACTCTCTCGAGCTTCCCTTCACTAACATTAGGTATACATTGCCTTGAGTTGCAGAGGATAGCTATTTTAAGCGGTAATAGGGCACACTTGCTCTAGATTTGGGACTGATTTCACCTTCAGATCTGTAATAACGTGTAATAATGGCTAAAAGGTTTGAGTTGGCACATCACAACCTTCCAAGGTCAGTCACCAAGACGTAGAGATGAAGTAGGAACCCTCTTTAACCACTAGGGCTTGATATTCTATCAAAATTGTAAAACACTTACACTAGACCTACAACAAGGTTGTAACATCTTCAAGAAGACAATGTCACCATCCCTAAGGATGACATCACCCCTTTTTACAACATTTTTGAGGTACAAAACTTTTTATGGATTTTTCAGCAATATAACAACTTCAAAAATTTATTTCATCGGTAACTACTTAAGAATTGAACAAGTAATAGAATTTCAATGGCAAAAATAATATTTTCGGAATTTTCAAAAATATTTGATTTTTAGGTTTTTTTATATTTTTTTATCTTTTGTATTTTTTCAATTATATATTACAAGGAATTTTGTAAAAAAATTGCAACATTGAAGAGATAAGAAATAGACCTAGATCTTATTCCATTGGGCAACGAGAAATCATGGCCAAAGTTCTTCCGAGAATTGGCAATTCAATATTTGAAAAACTATAGGGCAAAGCTAAAAAAACATAGGTTGTGTCAGCCTTTGACATAGTTAGGAAAAACAAGATGCCAAGGCCCAAACAAGAGAGACCCTTCAAGAGGGATGTGTCACAAACAAGACTAAGCTATTATGCATAAAATCCCAAATTACCCCTACCTTGGATGCCTTAGGCGGTGCAAGACAAATAATTCAAGACCTTACCACAATTGAGAAAGAAAGAAGAAGATAAAATGCCTCAAAAGTTCTTTTACCTTGGATTAGCCTTGAAAGATTGTTAAGAAACCTCAAACATTAAACTTTGCTCTTTAAAAACCCTAGAAATTGCAGAGGAGGTGCACACCACTTGATTAGCTCCTAAACACAAGTAAAAACAAAATTTTAGTCATATTTGATCCCATGATCTTGGTTACAAATGAGATGAGGATGTCTCATTTATATGAGAAAAGACATGCCTTTTAAAAAAAGACAGCTTTTCCCTCCCTTGGGATGACTTACCTAATTTTGTCTTTAAAATGGTTGTTAATGTTTTTTTAGGGTTTGTCACCCACAATTTGGGCACTAAACCTCTTAAAACATAAAATAATGATAAAAAATGATGAGATGCTTCAACATGATGAAAAGTTGAGCTTGGAAGGAGGACACCCTACCCCATCTAACCCCAACATTTGTTTTTTGTAGTCAACGTCCTCCTTAGGTTGGTACAACCTCTTCTAGCTTGCTTGGATGGTGGACGATTTACTCTTCAAGACCAAGATGACCAAGAGGGAGGGATGATACAACAAGGTAAAAATGAGGTTCGCTAAGGCGGTTGTGACAACCCTTACAAGCGCAATCACCTCTACAAAGCATAAAACCATAAGTGTGGCTGGAAGCCACAAGCCATGTGTCCTAATGGGTTCATCCCTAGGTAGTTAGTAGAGCCACTAGGTCAACACTCCTTGAAATGAGGACTAAGAGGACTTGCCATCATACCAAGGGTCTTGAGCCCCGCTAGACCAAAACTTTTGCATAAAAAAGCTCGAACTTGGCCTTTAACAATGGAAAAAAAATGCCCCTCTTTGGCACATTTGGTAGTGCACGCTACATAGAATTTGGGCGTAACAGTTGGCTCCAACTGTGGGACATGCGCTTCTCCTGGAAGTGTGTGAGAGCCTCTGAATCTTCTAGTACCCATAGACCTACACACACCTTAAACAACAAAGAGCATCAAACACATCGGGGAAAACACATCCGTTCTCTTTTGTTTAAATCAAAATATAAAATGCATAAAAATAACACAACAAATGCAATGCATGGAAAATAAAATGACACTTCAAAATGCTTATGCAAGATATTATGCAGCCTACCTACCTACTCTAAGCATGTTAGCATAAACACATCAAGTAAAATCATACCACCAATGAAGCCACGTTAGCATATCATCATGCTAGGGCTTCTTCCCTTGTCTTTGGAACGATCCAAGGCAAAATCAAGTCAATGATGAACTAAGTAGATGTCTACCTTCATCATAATGGGTCTGGAAAAATGGAAAATATCACAAACTTGGATGCCTCCAAACCCTTGCTAAGGAGGACTTGTTTCACAAGCCCCCTCTATCTAGGCTTGGATACGACTCAAGTAGAAATTGCCTTCAAGATGAACTTGCTTTTCATACTCTGTTTGCTGCCCCAAATGACCTTGAAAACCAACAAGAAGAATTGAAATACATGGTTGGAAGAGATGCCTCAAATCTACTTTGGGAGAGGGCACACTTTGCCGCTCTAACTCTGCAGCAAAACCACTTTCTTGCTGTGCAAAACTTGCATTAGTCCCCAAGAAACATGGCTAAGAAAGATGGTTGAGATCTGTTGATGTATTTGTAACTTCGGAAGATATTCACTTGTATATTGTATGTATTACATTTGTACTTTATTGTATCCCCAATGGAGATGTATTATTCCTCTTATTGGAAGTGACATCATTTGTATTTGCAAGTGTCGCAAGTATTATTGTAAGTGTCGTAACTTATATTTGATGGGTTATTAGACTGGTCGGCCCAATATGGGTTAAAGGGCTATTAGACCACCCTAGTGGGGTCGGCCCAGTGATAAGTGGTAATGGGTTATTAGACTTTCCTAAGGGAGGTCGGCCTAGTTAGAGTTAAAGGCATGTCAAGTCATTGTATAAATAGAGAGTGTGACTCCCTCATTCTATTCACTCACTCACTCACTCACTTCACAATAGTGAGAGAGAGGAGGAGTGCGCACAAGTGGAGGAGGAGAAGCTGCTAAGAGACTATCTCTTGTTTTGGGGTTTGATCTTTGTGATCTTTGTATTGGTGCTCATTCTATCTCTGAGGAAGTTGCAGGGTTTTTCACCTTCTTGGTTTTCCCCAGTGAAATGCTTTGTATCTCTTGTCTCTTATGTTTGATATGCTGTACATGTTGTTCTCTCAGTTAAGATCCTAGATCATATTGAATTAAATGCTGAAAAAATAGCATGGTATCAGAGCTAGCCTAAAGGAAGGCATTGTATGGCATTTACGAAACTTGTTGCACTTGCAACAAATTGGAAGCTAGGGCTTGGTATAGTAAAAACCAGTCATCGTGGAACTTTCGCTATAAATCAGTTTTGGTGAAGGTTCAGGATCTGAAACTTTTACAGGCCGAAGATGAAATGTTCATGTACCTTGTGTCTGAAGATCAACCCCAGATTTGTTGTGCTTTGTGAGATATGATTCGTACAAGTTAGGGTTTCTGCCTCTTCCAGAATGCAGCCCTAAACAGGTGACCTAGGAAAAAAGGTCATATCTCGGGCTAGGAAGCTCCAAATGGAATTCCATAAAAATTGTCAGTTAGGGCATGGACTGTAGTTTCAGAGATTCGAGTTTAGTGGCCGAAGTTGAAACAGTGACATGTGGCACTCCGTACAAGTTTACTATGCTATTTCATCCCATAAACAGGTCATGTTGCGACACTTAACATATCTCTCTCATAGAGAATCCATTTGAGGTCAGATTTGTGGGGTTGGAAAGATGACAGGTCATTCTACCACAGGCGAAGTTTCAGACCCCGAGGATCCGAAATTTCAGAGATACATCAAAAACAATATGGCATATATTTCTGTCAAAACAGAATTGGATTCTGAACACTTTCATTTTTGGATTGTCACTGCTGCGGGAAATTAGGGTTTCTGAAAAAGTTGGAATTTTTGGAATCTAAGACGGTTGGATGCTCCTCATCAAAATCAAAATTTAGAGTCCAAGATCGAAGTGTTTGGCTGGGTAGAACCCCGAGCTCTATCAAACCCTAGTTCAGGATTTTGACCAGAAAACCAGAATTTGACAGAAGCTGCAGATCCGAAACTCGCAGGTCAATTTTTGGAGTTTTTCAAAATCTGAGCACACCAGCTTGCTCACCTCAGTCAAATGCATCTCCCTGTCTAGACATAAGTTTGAAATTCCAAGTTTGGAATATTTAGGGCTTCTCTGTCAAACCCTAGCCAGCTCCATATCTAGATTCAACAAATCAAGTGGGGCTGATAACTTCTGAGCATGGAAGTACAACATTGGGTTAATCCTATAAGAGAATGATTTGGACACCTACATAAGTGAAGAAGTTCCAGTTCCAAAGGGAGATGAGGCTAAGGCCTTACATAAGAAGACTATAAGCAATCCTGACAGGTATGACTTGAGGAGATATAGGTATGTTTTGAAATCTGTTCAAGATTAAGTTTATGATATGTTTGTCTTCATATTATTGAGGTTAGTACAATCTTGATTAATTTTAGACTTGTCTTATCACCTTAGTAAAAGTATGAATGCATGTGAATGATAGAAGACATTCATTGATTAGGGTTATAACACTTATGATTGTACTAATGCACTGTGGTGTTGTATGATGATGATGTTGTCCGCTAACATGAAAGGTACATCAAGAAAGACAAATCAAGTTCTAGATCAAGAACATATGACCATGGTGACATGAAGACAAAGACTCATCCATAGCCATTGATCACATAAAAGCTCTACTTATGTTACAGAGAAAACTTCCTATGGTTTGGGGCAGACCACAACAGACAGCTGACTACCGGAAATAAACTCAATTCCCAATGCAATGCTATATAAATGACAATGCTAAGATAATGGAGAAAAGACCAACTTTCAACCAGATGTTCGAGGTAGACCCCCGTTGAGCTTTCAACCTCTACACTTGAACTTGTAGATTAGTCTCAACAACAAGTACAAGCAAGTGCATATAATACGTGAAAGACATTACCATAATCAATAGCATGATCCATGATATCATAAGCAAATGTAGCCCAATGTAATTTAACAACATTCACAACATCAATTGGACGAGAAAATGAGTATTTCCATTAATAAATAATAAGAAGTACAATATACGACTTCTTACCAGCAACCAATCCGAACCAAGAATTGGGTCTCTCCACTTGTGCCTCCACCACTTCAATCCCCCATGCAATGGAAAACTCAAACTATGAAAGGAGTTTGGTAGGTGAACATAAGGAGTTCACAACAACAAGGATCAATGAATGTAGATTCAAGTCACGGAAAAAATCCAGTAGAGTTATCTTGCTCTCTCTTTCTCCTCCCTTCCATACACCATAAGAGCTCAATATATAGCCTTCCAAAGGTAAGTGAAAGGTCAAATCGAGTCGTTTCGGGGCATATGGAGGGCCAAAGGTCACCCTAAGACCGCTTTTTGGGAGTAAAAAGTAAATTTCTATTGGTTTTTACCATTTTACTTGGTGTACGCTGGCTATAGTGGAACAACTAGTGTACAAGAACAAAAATAGGGAAAAGTGTGTTCCTGGAGGATAAAATGTGGATCTGAGTCAATAAAATGGATCCTAAAGGCCAATCAATGCTGATGCTCATAAGGTGGAAAATTATGCTGTAACAACTTACAAGGTATGTATAATTTGGTTCTACAATGCTTAACTTATGAGATATGCAGGTTACTAGCACAAGGTCTCTAAATCATTGAAGAGAGCAAAGAAGACATTGTTTGGGTATGTTAGACATAACTCGCAAACATGATAATCCAGGTATGTTTTTCCTGTATCAAGTTAGAATCCTACCTTGTGTTAGGGTCTCATATAAGTATACTTTTGTATGATTGATAATGATTATGCATGCAGTTATAGGTTTGAGTAATCATGGGTTCATGCATATTATGCTTCTTACTTTGATTAATGATATGACAAACCAGAAGAGTCCTATGGTCAAATAAGAATATGCATGAGCAAAAGAAGTCCTCCCTGAAACCTTGAGTACTAACGCTTGTGATAAATTACCTGTGTATGAAATGACCATGACCATACATGTTTAAGATGATTTAGAATCATAATGTTTTGATAGTATTGAGATTATACTAATGGATGTATGATTATGTATGAGATCTTGAGGATGACACAATGATGACACTAGTGCACACTTAAGCATGCATAGTGGTCCAAGATGGATAGAAGTTCAAATACATACAAGGTATCATAAATGAAGCAAAGATAAAGAGGGAGCACACTCCAGTAGTTCCTACAAGGAAGCAAAGATCAAGAGGGAGAACACTTCAGTAATTCCTGTAAGGAAGCAAAGATTGAGAGGGAGTCCACCCAACAAGAAAACAAAGATAAGTATTTGAATTGTCATTTGTTATTACTTAAATGATGTTGTTCATTCATGTACATACTTATGTTCCTAGATTTAGGATGTACATTATGCATTTTAGAAAAGTTGCATTAATGAAGAAGATACTACTAATATAGTAATGGGTAAGTTGCCTATGGTACTGTACAACACTCCATTGCTACTTATCTAGAATGAAACCTCTTTGCTGACATGTTGGAGTAGTACACACTCTTAACAATGTTCTGGTAGAGATGGAAGGCATCTAGAAAGTTACGGGATATGAATAAATGTTGTATTGAAGCATTGGCTAAGATAATTGCATGACTGTATGACATGTCTTTATGTGTAAGAATTTGTTCTGAAATCTATGAGATGTTTCTAATCATGCAATTGAATTTGACTTGTAGGAAAGATTGTGTACAATCACCTACAAAAGAAGGACAACGACATTTGTTCCAGCAACAAAGTTCAAGAAAAACTACCTTTGAAGATATTGAAGAATTTGAAGTTCCCAGGATCCAGAATGCAGTAATGAAAGGATACCATGATCGAGGAGTACCAGTCGATCATGAAGAATGATGTCTGGGATGTGGTCCTGAGACTAGAATGGGAGTCTGTTGTGACTTCCAAGTGGATCCACAAGATCAAGCATGCTGCATATGGTAGCATAGAGAAATACAAGGCAAGATTTGTGGCTCGTGGCTTCTCCTAGAAAGAAGGGATAGATTATGAAGAGACTTTTGCACATGTATCCAGATACACTTCCATCAGAACAATACTTGCTTTGGCTGCAGTAATGAAGTGGAAGATACACCAGATGGATGTCAAGATAGCTTTCTTGAATGGTGTAGTCGAAGAGAAAGTGTATGTGGAGCAGCCACTCGGTTTTGAGACACATGACAGGGAGTCATATGTGTGCAAGTTAAAGAAAGCCTTGTATGGCTTGAAGCAAGCACCCAGGACATGGTATGGCATGATAGAGAGCTTCCTGTCCAGTTTGGGCTCTACCAAGAGTAAAGCGGATTCCAACCTTTACTACAAGGTTGAGGAAGGCAATCCAATGATACTCCTACTGTATGTGGATGACCTATTTGTGACAGGTGAGGATAGGTTGATTGCCGACACGAAGAGGAATCTTGCTGCCGAGTTCAAGATGAAGGACTTGGGTATGATGCATTACTTTATAGGTATGAAGGTGTGGTAGAGTGCATATGGAATCTTCCTTGGACAAGGGAAGTATGCAGTAGAGATCCTGAAGCGGTTCAAGATGATGGACTGCAAGGCCATGGCCACACCTATGGCATCGAACCTGAAGCTATTGAATGGTGTTTCATCAGAGTCAGTTGATGCCACAATGTATCGTCAGATGATTGGGTCCTTGATGTACCTAACGAACACGAGACTAGATATTTTCTTTGCGGTGAACACCTTGAGCCAGTTCCTGATGGATCCTAGACATGTTCACCTGATTGCTGTAAAGCATATTCTGAGGTACCTGAAGGGTACGGTTGATTATGGGCTCAAGTATGATGTGAATCAAAAGTTTAATCTGGAGGGTTATGTTGATTCAGATTGGGCAGGCAGTGCTGCAGATAGGAAGAGCACTTCTGGGTGCTGCTTCAGTATGGGATTGGGTGTGATCTCTTGGTTTAGCAGGAAGCAATCCTGCATAGCACTGAGTACAGCCGAAGTAGAGTATGTCGCAGCTTGTTCGGCTAGTTGTGAGGCAACATGGATAAGAAAGCTACTGTCTAATTTATTTGATCTCCAGTTGGATGCTACTTGTATCTATTGTGACAACCAAAGTTGTGTGAAGTTGTCTGAGAACCCGGTGTTCCATGACAAGTCGAAGCACATCGAGATCAAGTATCACTATATCAGGGATATGGTGTAGAGAGGAGTAGTGAAGCTCTAGTATCTTGCGACAGATGAGCAGATTGCGGATGTGTTGACCAAACCACTAGCCAGAGTGAAGTTTGAGTACTTCAGAGAGAGGCTTGTTGTTCTTCCGATAGAAGATACTTCGAGGAGGAAGTGACGAGACACATTTGCAGGAGCCATTCCAAGCATGGTAGGAGGATCCTTCCCATGGCTGTGGATGTAAGTGCTGTGTGATGAGCATCAGGATGATGCTATGTATGATGATGATCAGGATGATCATGTGTGATGAGCATCAGGACGATGCTCCAGATGATATGCATCAGGATGATGCTATGATGATGATCATGATGATAATGTGATGATGATATGCATCAGGACGATGCTATGATGATGATCAAGATGATCATGTGATGATGATATGCATTAGGATGATGCTATGATGAGGATCAGGACGATCATGTGATGATTATGTGCATTAGGATGATGCATTGTATGATGATGATCAATATGATCATGAGCATCAAGATGATGCTCCATGCGAAGATGATCAGGTTGATCATGAGTATCAGGATGATACTCCGTGGCCGTGGACAAGTTGTGAAGTAGCATATAATAGCTCCCTGGGAGATCCGATAGGTTGAGCAATAAGCTCGTAATCAGTCTTGGGATGCTCTTTCGAGGTTTTCCGAGGTAAGCATGTAATCAGTCCTAGAGATCCGATAGGTTGTGATAGGCACGTAAAATTCCTGGGATGCTCTTTAGAGATCTTGCAGGTCGCAAGACACTCTTTTAAGGTTTTTCTATACCACATGTAATTAGTCCTGGAGATCTGATAGGTTTTCCTAGGCACATAAAAGTCCTGGGATGCTCTTTAGAGATCTTGCAGGTCACAATACACTCTTTTAAGGTTTTGTGGGGACCACATGTAATCAGTTCTGGAGATACGATAGGTTGAGTAGTAAGCTTGTAATCAGTCCTGGGATTCTCTTTACAGATCTTGCAGGTCGCAAGACACTCTTTTAAGGTTTTGTGGAGGTCACATGTCATAGCTCCCTGGGAGATTCGATAGGTTGAGCAGTAAGCTCGTAATCAGTCTTGGGATGCTCTTTCGAGGTTTTGTTGACGCACGTAATTAGCCCTGAGGATTTCACAGGATGGCCTGTTCGCAGAGATGATGAAGACCTACAGGAGGCTAGGCCTACATCCAACATGAAAAATGGATGGCTCTATAGAACTTCCTATGACGAGAAGAATTGAGAGATAGCACCAGTGATCGAGTACAACAACAGTGACGATGATGCTCTGTGATCCAGTGATGATGATCCAGCTCCAGAATTGAAGACTTGTGCCTATATGTATTGATGACCTATGTCAAGAGAATACCTTCCTAGTTAAGAGGGAGTGTTGATGTATTTGTAGCTTCAGAAGATATTCACTTGTATATTTTATGTATTACATTTGTACTTTATTGTATCCCCAACGGAGATGTATTTTTCCTCCGATTGGAAGTGTCGTCATTTGTATTTGCAAGTGTCGCAAGTATTATTGTAAGTGTCGTAACTTATATTTGATGGGTTATTAGACCACCTTAGAGGGGTCGACCTAGTATGGGTTAAAGGGTTATTAGACCACCCTAGTGGGGTCGGCCCAGCGACAAGTGGTAATGGGTTATTAGACTCTCCTAGGGAGGTCGGCCCAGTTAGAGTTAAAGGAAGGTCAAGTCATTGTATAAATAGAGAGTGGGAATCTCTCATTCTATTCACTCACTCACTCACTTCGAATTAGTGAGAGAGAGGAGGAGTGCGCACAAGTGGAGGAGGAGAAGCTGCTAGGAGACTATCTCTTGTTTTGGGGTTTGATCTTTGTGATCTTTGTATTGGTGCTCATTCTATCTCTGAGGATGTTGCGGGGTTTTTCACCTTCTTGGTTTTCCTCGGTGAAATGATTTGTGTCTCTTGTCTCTTATGTTTGATATGCTATACATGTTGTTCTCTTAGTTAAGATCCTAGATCATATTGAATTAAATGCTGAAAAACTAACAAGATCCACCCTAGGAGAGGGTAATCCTGGTTGTTCAACACTTGCCGTAGAAATATCCATATGTAACCCTATATCATCATCAATAATGAGTAAGCATGATTGAACCAAATCTTGAGAGATCTCATCAAAGGTAAGTTTTCCAAGGTCTTCAAAATGGGCTCTTCACTACCCATATCGTGATCAAAATGGGGAAAATGCACATAATTGTATCCACGACAACCATCTTCAACAACAAAGAGATCCTCAGACCTATCTTCCTCAAAAAAATTGTCTTCAATAGAAAAGAGGAAGGAAGGCTCACTAAACCTTCATCATTAGGGGAACACATAGAAGCATCAACTATACTTTCATCAACCTTGTTTTCAACATCATTTTCTATGGGGAGTAACTTTTCAAGAGCTTCTTCATTTTGCTCAAGATCTGCATAAAAAACTAGCTCTGGCTCATCCAAACTGACAACCTCTTCACTTCTGCATGATGGGAAATAATCATGGACATATTCCTTGGAACATGTATGACCCAAAGGCTCAAGTACAACTCTCCCAACCCTTGAAGAAACATAGATGGGAGGTCAAGAAAACTCCAATAATAATTGTCTGTTTCATCACGCAAATGGATCCTGCCATTTTCTTCCAAAAGGACCAAGACATTATAAGAATATTTGAAACAACAATAATGAGAACTCACAATTTCTTTGCTTTCTTCAATTAGTGCTTCTTGGTCTTCATGTGCTTCCTTGGCTTCACTTTTTTGAACATCTTTATCTTTATCTTCAAAAGTAGCATCCTCTTCAAGCATATGGTTCGAGATGTCCTCTTCCTTAGCTTCTTTAACGAAATATTTAACAAGAGACTCTTCAATAATGGCCTCTTCATGATAACGTTTTAGTGGTTTATCTTTGTCATGGCATTCTTTGACGATGTCTTCATCTTCAAGCAGTGGGCTAGAAATGTATTCATCAAAGAGCTACTCAATATTCCATATGAAAAATGGATCCCATCTCACAAAAAACCTTGATAAATTCTTTGTGTGAACTAATTCCTTTCTTAAGAAGCCCATCATACCTTTTTTTTCAAATCATGGTTCTCCATATCAAGAGACAACATGAACATCTTCATCTTAATATCCTCATGGACTACAGTTAATTCTGAAACAACCCGTATGAATGATATAACATGCTGATCAACTGAATCCTTATGTCCCTGAAACTTTGAGATGCATTTCTCCCAACCATCCTTCTTCCAGTCATCGCCATGGAGTTGATTAGGATATCTCAGGATCCTCGAAAAATCCAATGCATCGAACAAATTGTGTATCCATGGTTCATTATAAAATTCCATATCATCTTTGTCTTAATGTAAAAAATGCATGGAGTTGCCAAGATGACTTGTTCTTCTCAACTGATGGATGTGCTCACCTTTACACCCAACAATGTCGACAATAACTAAGACTTCTTTCTTGAAGTGTATTTCTTAGTTGTATTTTTATTCAGTGGAGTCGCCATATAAGACCTACAAAGTTAGTCCTTAACAATAATCTTATCAAAGTATAAAAAAAAACTCACCTCAACTTTCCCGACACCAAGAATGTCAAGCTTACGAAAATGAATGAACTAGACTTGGAAACACCTCGACTGGAATGTTGCCACTTTTCCTTTGAGTCCTCGACAACGATGCCAAAAAATGCTACGTCACATATTAATACCCTTTTTATTAGGTCATAAGGGATGGTGCTAAGATCAACAAATTTTCAGGAGATGCACCCACTGTCACCTCAATTCACTCTCCTCTCTCATTAGGTCTGCTCCTTGGCCATGGTAGGCTTCTCAGATATGGGCAGAAATAGACCTATAAGATATGCAACGAGAACAACCGTATCTCTACAAGACCTTCCCACTAAATTAATATATCAGTTCCTTAATGGAGTCAACAAGATATTTAATAAATCATTAATAACTAGGAAGGTTTATGAGCAATTAAAGTTGGTACTAGTTTATCAATAAGATATGTCAATTACCGCAGTAAAAACCAACAACATAAACTTAAAAGAAAAGTTGAAGTAGGGCCATGAAAATCTCTATAAGAGTGCCTCTCGGGACTCAACAACCAAAGAGGAGCCTATCCCCTTTAGGGAACACTTGCTTTGACAGATGGATGGGGATATTTGGGACTAATTCAACTTTAGATCTGTAATAACCTCCAGTAATGGTTGAAATACTTGATTTAACACTTCAAAACCCTCTAGGCTCAACCACCAAGACTTGGAGATGAAGTAGGAATCCCTTCCAACCAGTAAGGCTTGATCTTCTATCAAAATTGGACCTACAAAACACTTACACCAGACCTGCAACAAGGTTGTAACATCCTCAAGAAGATGACATCACCCTCCCTAGGGTTGACATCACCCCTTTTTAGGGTTTTTGAGCTACAAAACAATTTTTTATGGAATTTTCTCACTTTTTTACGAGTTTTTAACAATATAACAACTTCCGAAATTTATTATAGTTGTAACTACTTCATAATTGAAAAGTAAACTAATTTCAACGATAAAAATAAATATTTTTGGATTTTTCAAAAATATTTGATTTTTAGTGTTTTTATTTTTTATGTATTTTTTACAAGGATTTTTGTCAAAAAATTGCAATATTGAAAAGATGGGAAATAGACATAGATAATCTTACTCCACTAGGAAACGAGAAATTGGTTCGATGTTCCTCCAAGAATTGGCAATTCAATATTTGAAAAAAACTAAGGCAAGGCTAAGAAACCCTAGGTTGTGTCAGCCTTTAACCTAGTTAGGGCATACTAGATGCCAAAGCCCAAACATGAGAGACCCCTTCAAGAGGGATGTCTCACTAACAAGACTAAGCTATTATGCATAAAACCCCAAATTACCCTTACCTTGGATGCCTTCGACAGTGCAAGACAAGAGAGTGAAGACCTTACCAGAATTGAGAGAGAAAAAAAAAGAGAAAACACCTCACCTTGGCTTAGCCTTGAAAGATTGTTAAGAAACCTCAAACCCCAAACTTTGCTCCTTAAAAACCCTAGAATTTGCTAAGGAGGTGTGCACCACTTGATTAGCTCATAAATACAAGTAAAAATAAAATTTTAAGTAGTCATATTTGATCCCATGATCTTGGTTACAATTGAGAGGAGGATGTCTTATTTATATGAGAAAAGACACGCCTTTTTAAAAAAGACAACTTTTCCCTCCTCTAGGCCGACATACCTAATTTTGTCTTTAAAATGACTTTTAATGATTTTTTAGGGTTTGTCACCCACAATCCGAGGATTAAACCTCATGAAACATAAAATAATGAAAAATGATCATATGCTTTAACATGATGAAAAGTTGAGTTTGGAAGGAGGATGTCATGCCCCATCTAACTCCAACATTTGTCTTTTTCCCTCAACGCCCTCCTTAGGATAGTACACCTCTTTTGGCTTGCTTGGATGGTGGACGATTTCCTCTTCAAGACCAAGATGACCAGGAGGGAGGGACAATACAACAAGATAAGTTCTAAGTTGGTAAGAATGAGGTGTGCTAAGGCGGGTGTGACAATCCTTACAATCACAATCACCTCTACAATGTATAAAACCATAAGTGTGGTTGGGAGCCCCAAGCCATGTGTCCTAATGGGTTCATCTCAAGGTGCATGTAACAAAAACAAAGCTATATTTGCACAAATATACATAAAATGATAAATTGGTAGATAAGATGATGTTTTACAATACAATTAGAGACCATTAAATAGCCCCTTTAGTCCCTTTACATTGAAGAGATGTACCCATTGACTCTTCACTTAATTGCTAGTAGTTATTAAAATATTATATTATTTATTTTTTAAACTTTAATGTTTATTATGGTTATGTATTTGTATACATAACCTTGCTCTTCCCTTAAAACTTTGCTTTGTCATCAAAGCAACGGTAATGAATGATGTGATTGTAAAAAATGCTTTGACTCCCTTGCCACATCTTCTTCGGGAAGATTTTTCCATTTAATAAGATACTCCTTTATTTCTTGAGAACACAATATCTTTTTCCTTGTAGCAATAATAGCTTCTGGATTCAAGATAATTCGTCCTTCAGTGTCCAACATAGAAAGCATTGTTTGTTCTTTTTGATGTTGTCCTAACACTTTTTTAAGACATGATACGTGAAAAACATCATGGCTACGAATCTTGTCCATATGCTACGTGGCTAATCTTTCTATTGATTTGATATGGTCCATAAAACTTTGGAGCTAATTGATTTTTTCCTTCTTGTTTAAGTGATAAATGTTTAATGGAATTGTTTATGTTTCTTGTTGGTTACAAAATAACGAAGTTAGGTTCCTAAGCATTTATTGACAGTTTCCGTTTGTCCATTTTTTTGAGGGTGGTAAGTTGAGCACATATTAAGTGACATACCAATTTGTTTGAAAAATTCTATCCAAAAATTTCCTTTAAACTTGTCATATCTATCACTGATGGTAATCCTCGAAAACCCATGTAACTTGTATACATTTTTATAGAAAATTTCGGTTATTTATTTTGTAGAATCCATTTTTCTTACCCCAATGAAATGTGCATACTTGGTTAGTTTGTATATTACCACCAATATATTATCCTTCCCTTCTGACATGCGTAATCCTTCAATGAATTTCATTGATATTTTTGTTGACTCATAAATTTGTCACTTATTAGAAAGCAAAGTGTTGCAAGGCATATTTAATATTTTTATTATGATATAATAATTAGGTAGGACACCCTGAAAACAAAATTGATACACCAATGATCTATTGACAAAGTATTAGTCCTAACTTGCAAATTGGATTACAGTTGATTATACATATGATTCTTGTTTCAGATGGGTTGGTGGTGAATCTTATCCGTCTATTTGATCAAAGTTGCAATCACTTCATTTCAAGTTTGAGGCATAAATAGCGAATGAATTTTTGTGAAGTACTAATGGTTTAAAATTTGCATTATATGTGGCACATACAACAAGTTTTGAGGGCTTATTTTTTATCAAGTGGTAGGTGTTGGGGTCATAATCAAAACATTTGATTATTTGGAAAAATTTCAAACACAAAAAGCAAGAGGTTTTTGGACTCTTTACTATTCATAAAACATTTTGTTAGCTGCTGATCACATTGCAAGGCTATAACATGCTATCTAAATCATGTGATGTATGCTTGTTATGTTATGAAACAAAGGGTTGGTTACATGAATAGTTAGAGTTTAATATTTGCAAGGTCATAAGGTATAACACATACATTATATATGGTATAAAGTTTTATGTTAAACTTTGGTTGTCATTGATGTCAACTAATGTCAAAGAGGATTCAGTTTGAGTCATTGATGTCAATTGATGTCAAGTGGATTCAATATTCCCATGACAGCTCGAAGAAATATAGATGTCAATTGATGTCAAGTGGATTCAGTATTCCCATGACAACTTGAAGAAATATAGAAAGGCCACATTGAAGAAGTATATGCGCAAGCAAGATGGTGAAGTATATGGATGCCAGTCTGAAGAAGTGTGTCCAGGGCTACATCATGTATATCCAGTTTGAAGAAGCACATAAGGCACATGTACTTGGGCAGGTCATTGGTCCATCCAGTCATAGTCCTTCAAGATACAAGCTAAAATGTTGGTTGGACAGAAGTTTGAAGAGTGCACAAGTGAGCCAAAGAATACATGGGACAAAGTCTAGTGTGCATAAGCAAGTCAAGAGAAGATTCTAGAATGCGAAATCAAGTCAAACATTGAATGGAAAAGGATCGAGAGTGCACAAGTTGCATGAAGCAAGATTATGGTTGAACAATCCTAAAAGTGCGCAAGTCCCACTAATCAAAAGAAGCTTTCAATTGTTGAAGCATGCACAAGTTCCAAGAAGTGTGTAGCGGTTGAAGTCAATATATGTGCAAATTCCATAGCCGATGACACAATGAAGTGCACAAGACCCACAAGTGATGGTACCGCAAGGGTGAAAGTCCCACTAAGTCAAGGACCATGTATGCGCACAACCCACAAAGAAAGGACACATTAGCGGCGCAGAACATGCCATGTGGCAGAAGCACAAACCATGAAGCAAGGAACAAGGAATGCATCAACCAACTTGTGAACATACAATCCATGCAGAACATGTATAAATAGGGAAGCAAGTTGGAAATTTGAAGTAAGCTTGATAGCAAGGATGAAGAGCTTGTAAGTGGAAGATACATATTTATATTTGGGGCATCAAGGACTCAAGGTACATAATAGTATGATCTAGCAGAGAGCCGAGTGCAAACAGGTAGAGGAATGGTTTAACTGATGGTGCGCAGAATGACGTTGTAGATATGTGACAATTGTGCAAAGAAAGAAATGAAGAATGCAGAGGATGCACAAATGTGTGAGGACTGAATGACCATGTTGCAGACAACACGTAGATAGTCAGAGATGTTCTAAGTGGATCCGCGCAGAGACATAACTTAAGTATATCAGAAAATGTGCAAAGTGAAGATGCTTAATTGATGCAAGGGGATTGAATTTAAGTGTGCTAAGTAAAGAAGTCCATAAGATGCGCAGAGACTGAGTTGCAACATAATCAAGTATGTGCGTCATGATGAGGATGATCCGAGGCAAGTGCGTTAAACCGAAAAGACGAATCGTATGATGCACAACATGTTGCAGATTGTCTGAAAGACTCTGGCAATTAAACAGAACATACACATCTTAGTAAGTGCGTAGCTCCATCTGATATTGGTGCGTGATATCATAAAAACAAGTAATCAAGAGTTGCACAGTATCAATTGAGAGTGCAGTTGTGCAGTAGCAGAACGACACAGTAACTATTGGCACAGATTGCAGAATCACACTCAACATAAGAAGTGCGACATCAGTTGAAGTGAAGTGTTGAGTGGAATGAGAAGTCAAGTGATGTATACACCAAAGTGACAACAATACAACTTCATATGAAGGTTGCGCACAACAGAACGAACATAAGAATATTTGAAGTGTGCATGCATTAGAAGTAAAGCAAGGCAATATATTATTTTGTATATCTGGGCAGCAGGATAGGGCAAGGAGAAGGAGGTCGTAGCCTCATTCCAATTGGTGCTGGAGAACACAAGGAGTCGTAGATTCCTTGAGGTCGGTGCCTGTAAAACGAGGGGGTCAGTGCCTTCCTCCAGTTGGTGCTGGTAAACATAGGAAGTCAGTGCTTCCTTGAATGTAATCTTTTTCATTATAAAGAGCATTCCGTGGTTTTTTCCCATTTGGGTTTCCACGTAAAAATTCCATGTGTTTTGTGTTCTTTGATTTGCGCATATGTGGATGAATGCTTTTACATGTTGATGCATAAATGATTATCAAGATTAAGTTGAGAACAATCTATTGAAGACATTAAAAATTGTTCGAAACTGCATTAATACTGATTTATCCCCTCCTGTTAGTATTAAATCGAATCCAATAATTGGTATCAGGGCGGGTTTCTTCAGTAACAACTTAACATCTGAAAGATAGATCTGTGCGTAGTTATGGGGAAAGAACACTTTCAAGGCGAAGCACCATGGTTACAGGAAGACGTTTGTTTATACAAACTCTCTGTCACAGAAGCAAGAGACATTATTCACGCACAAAGGAAAACAATCGAAGAAGTAAAGAAGGTTGCGACCAACATCATGCAAACTCTGAAAAAGAAAGAAGAATAATCAAAAGGATTGCTAGCATACTTTACCATCCAGTTACAGGAAGTGGAGGAGACCTGTCAAAATATGGGACTGAGGAACAATACCTTGGAAAGTAGACTGAAGAAGTCAATTGCAGAAACTTAGAAACTAGAAAATGAGATTACTCTTCTAAACGAAAAATTGGGAGATGCCGCAGAAGAAAAGGAAGGAAAAGTCAAAGAAGTCCTGTCACTGAAGGATCAACTTCAAAAACATTGTGATGATCAAATTCATCTTCAAGCAAGACAAATAGAGGTAATATCTCTCAAAGAAAAAAACCAGAGTCTGATAAAATGCTTGATGAACAGAGGATCCAACTATGAGAAAAGGAAAAATAAATTGAAAGGATGCAATATCAATTTAGAACAAATGAAAGATTTGTCAAAAGCATAGAAGTATTGGATGAGATTCTCAACAAGCAAAGATCACCTCTCAACAAAATTGGTTTAGGCTATGATGATGATTGCAATAAGATTGATCAAAGAGAACGAGAAGTTTCACAAATAAATAATATAACTATGCACAAATATGTTCCATGTTGGAAATGCACAATGACTGGACATATTGGAAAACATTGCAACACCATTATTTGTTACAATTGCAAAAAAATTGGTCACAAGGCTCAGGACTGTGGAAAGTCAGGAAAGACTGTCAAACATTGGAATAAGATAGAAGGTGAGGAATTACAATTTGTTAATAGATGCAATACTTATGAAAAAATAAGAAAAGAAAAATGCAGGATGGTTTGGATAAGGAAGACTATGAACAATGATTCAGTCTTTGTCAGATCCCTAAATGAAAAGTTGGAGAACCTGGGAGACCAATCCTTCTCCACTCCAACACAAGATTGACTCATTGATAGTTGGACCTGTTGTAGTAAAGTATTTGTGCACAAAAATGAACCGCGACAAAGGGTGAGCTTTAATGATTAGTGGAGCAGTGGAACGAACAATAATAAATGCTGAAACGACAACAACATTAATGGTGGAGTGTGATTAAGTGAATTTGTACAAAGATCAAATCAAAATTGAAACTTTCCGTTTTTCAAAATGGACCAAATATTGGTAAATCCGCATAAGGTGGAAATCATTAATGGGCCGAAAGACAGGATTTTATAAACCATGGAAATTCTCAGTATGAACTTCCGTGTCTACTGAGAACAATATCTATAGCGTGAACAATGTCTGAAGAATTGAAGCTTGAAGGCCATGGCACCCAGAGAACAATGCAGATCAAAGAACCCATCTATAAAGAAGCAAGCAAGTTTTGCAAGAACTGAAGATATATCTTCATCAAAACTTAATCATGACTACATTCCAACTTGAAAATCTGATGCTACGCATGTTTCCCTGCCAGAGGTAGAAGATATGCAGTTGCAGGAACGTAAGATCTCTGAAGGTTTAATTGTTGAAGGAAATATAAATGGCCAACTGTACAAGTTCACATTTACAGACTATGATGTCAATGACCATGAAAATTTTCCTGGGTTAGATATGGAAAAGTATATGGATAAGCATGAGAGTTCGGATCCCAAGATACGAACTACCATGAAGCTCAAGGAATGGGAAAATGGATTGTCAAAATAAGGATACTGAATCTATTGGAAATACCACACTTTGGAAGATCCTCACAAGTAAAAATGTGTGCAAAAATACTAGTAACACAAGTACAGGGTGGGTACCTATGGTTGAATAAATCTATACCCATTAACGCTAAGATTATCTAGGAGATCATAGGGCTTCCCTCTGCTAGGGAAGATGTAAATTTTCTGATGAGAATAGGTCAAGAAAAGGCTCTTGGAAATAATATGGCTGAAAAGTATGGAACTCAACGTGCAAGTAGAGGGTTTTGAGTTTCTCAAATAAAGGATGATGTAGTAAGGTCAACTTCCCAATTACTAGCATGCAAGCTGTTGCGAAAGAGCTACCGGGACCAAGTCTTGGCAGCAATCATTGCAGCAACAGAGAAATGTGTTGAGGGAGTCTAGATGAACTGGTCAAATTTATTACCAAATGAGTTTCTTGAAGACAACCTGGAAGCATAAGAAAAAGGTAATCCCTTTCACTATACTTGGCTATTGATCTGTGTCACACTTACGGGTTGGAAGGAACCCTAAGGGAGTTAGTTCTTTGACAGAAACATGAGGCCCTTCTAAGTTGCAAGATACGCAAACATGTGGGTCTCTAACATTGTTAATAGACAAAAGGAAAACAATGTCAATTTTTTCTTATACTGTGAAGAAATTAGATTCATCTTACGAGAAACTCCATGCATACCACCTCATATAGTTGATATATATAAGGGGATCATGTATTTCAAATTTGGAATGCATCATACTTACATACAAGCAAAAAGGGATCCTAGCAAACAATGGTTGTCTATCAAGTTCATTTGTTCTGAAGAGAACATTGCAAAAATGGTTCAAGAATGGGACGTAGAGTGGAAGGTTCCATTAACCGAAGAAGAAGAGGCAGTGCAACAAGAATAGTCAGTGGAGGAAACTGACAACTCAGAAATGCCTCCTAAGCCCACACAACAGTCCGTGTAAGCCGAGAAGAGAAAATAAATGATGCAAAACGAAGGCCCCTCAAAGAAGAAAATAAAAGCATCCAAACCAAACTTAGCTCAAACATTGACAACATATGACCTTGAGAAAATAGGCATAGAAATTAGGAATTCTACTTAAGAAGCCTTTGAGAATGTAATTACGAAAGGTGAGTTTTAAGAACTTGTTTTACAACAAGGAAGAATTTTGATGAAAATCAATGAACATGTGGCCACAATAAATCAAATGATACAAACAAACAGGGGAAAACAAAAAAATGTCGAGGAAGCTCATAATAGTTTGCAATCACACCCCATCTCGTAGATGAAGGAAATCAAGCCGCGCCAGAAGTTGAAGATCTCATCTGCGACCTTGAAGTTTCCTACTCAAGAGATGCAGAATGTGGTAAGTCACGTGAATTAACTTTATCACATTTACCATTGAATGAGTTACATGCACTACACACATCCTTTGCATAATATTAGGCTGAATATCTGATCCAAGACATGCATCAGGGGATCTGTGGGGGTCACTTTGCAGCAAGAGCCACAACTCATCAAATTTTCAGGTTTGGGTACTACTGGCCTACCATGTTTTCTAATGTTCATCAATTTGTTAGGGCCTGTCTAGTAACCTCTTTATTTGTTTGCTGATCAATTGGGTTAAAAGCATGTTTCTTTAGCTCACAAAGTGTGTTTTTTAATATCTTGTGGTGTGACATGAAAGATAGCTTATTTCTGGGAAGCTTACTATTGCTTAATGGGATCCTTATGAGAGGGATGGATGGCTCCTTACCAGGTGGGATATAAAATCCAATAGTAATAGTTGTTAGTGCTGGGTCGCCCCTTTGGGTTAACAGGTACGTACCACCTCAGGGAAAAGACTTAAGGTCAAGTCGACTCTTTTTCTAGTATTTATATTATAAGAGGTAGGGCGAGAGGTGGAGACATGAAGCAGTCATGACAAATTTGAACAAAATCCAGGACAAGAAGGATGCTATACAAGAAATATGTTCATGACCAAAGATAGAAAAATAATTAACTGTACAAAAGAGACATAGGTTAGAAAAAGAAGCATAGGAAGTAGTTGCAAAAGGCACTTCATTGAAACAAGAATTGGAAAAAGTAGAGCAGGATGCTTGCAGACTGCAAAAAGCAGTAGAGGAAGTATATAACACACTTCCAGAAGTCCAAAACAATGATGACACATCCTCAAAAAGAAAAATGGTAAGAATAGGAGAGGTCATACGGGGCTACAAACCAGAATTGGAGATCTTTCACCAAGGAAATCACCAGAAACTGTTCTAGAAGTCAAGACAGACTCCATGAAAGCATATTAGAAAAGATGAACATTGCAATTGAAAACATTAAGACTCTGGAATTGAAATGTACAGAGCTACATGAAGAAAGTGTTGAATTGTGGACAAGCTTGGTCGAAGATGAGCAACTGAAAGAAGTAAGTAAGAGGCTTCAAACTACATAGGATTTAGAGCAAAAGATTCGTGATAGTTTGACCAGTCTTCCAGTCGTCGAAATGACGAGCAAGATGGGTGAATGTAAGAAGCAGTATCAAGAAGTAAACAATATACGAGAAGAGAAACAAAAGGTAATTGATAGGCTTGAACCTCTACAAGAAGAATCCTTTAGCATAACATAATAATTCCCACTATTGCAAGGAGAAATAAAAGAAGCAATTGATGATTGTTTAGAAACTCTCAAATCAGTGCCTACCAGAAAGGTGGAAGAAAATATTGTGATTAAGGAAGAGGAACTAAAAAAAAAAGTTGCAGCCATAAAAACAAACCTGCAGAAGATTAAATCTACAGCTCAGGTAGGGACGTAAACAAAAAATTCAGAAAAACTAATGAAGCATGAAGACAGGGGGAGTCATCCCTGTGAGAAATCAATAAAGACAAGTGCAAAGTAGAAGAAAGAAGAACCTATATTTGCGCAATTAATGTCACCTCTTTTCCATTGATGTCAAAGGGGGAGAAGATGCATGAAGTTGAGAAGTAATGCAGCTGAGAAGAAACAACAAGAAGCTGAGAAGCAACATCATGCAACAACAAAGACGTGAAAGAGCATGAAGAAGATCATTGGAGAAATGGCATGAAGATGATAAAGTTGAAGAAAATGAAGCTAACCACGATGCATGCAGCGGTGCAGTAAGAATGATCTTGATGCATGCGGTTTCACATAGGTAACATAAAGCAGAGGAAGCACTAACAATATAATGCACAAATATCAAGGAGCTCAGGGGGAGCATATACACAGGAGGAGTGCTGCGGCAAGCATGGATGAAGTATATATGTTCAAGAAGTTGATTATGCACATCTTGATAAAGTGTTGACATCAATGCCAAAGGGGTATATTGTTGAAATTTGGTTGTCATTGATGTTAAATAATGTCAAAGAGGATTCAATTTGAGTCATTGATGTCAATTGATGTCAAGTGGATTTAGTATTCCTATGATAGCTTGAAGAAATATAGATGTTAATTGATGTCAAGTGGATTCAATATTCCCATGAAAGCTTGAAGAAATATAGAAAAGCCACATTGAAGAAGTATATGCACAAAAAATGTGGTGAAGTATATGGATGCAAGTTTGAAGAAGTGTGTCTAGGGGTACATCATGTATATCCAGTTTGAAGAAGTACACAAGGCACATGTCCTTGAGCAGGTCACTGGTCCATCCAGTCATAGTCCTTCAAGATACAATCTAAAATTTTGGTTGGATAGAAGTTTGAAGAGTGCACAAGCGAGCCAAAGAATACACGGGACAAAGTCCAGTGTGCGAAAGCAAGTTAAGAGAAGATTCTAGAATGCACAATCAAGTCAAACATTGAATGGAAAAGGATCATGAGTGTGTAAGTAGCATGAAGCAAGCTTATGGTTGAACAATCTCGGCAACGTGCAATCCAATCAATTAGAAGAAGCTTTCAGTTGTTGAAGTGTGCACAAGTTCCAAGAAGTGTGCAACAGTTGAAGTCAGTATATGCGCAAATTCCACAACTAATGACACAACAAGTGCGCAAGACCCACAAGTGATGGTACCACAAGGGTGAAAGTCCCACTAAGTCAAGGACCATGTATGCACAGAACCCACAAATAAAGGACACATCATCGGCACAGAACATGCCATGTGGTAGAAGCACAAACTATAAAGCAAGGAACAAGGAATGCCACGACCAACTTGTGGACATACAATCCATGCAACTAATGTATAAATATGGAAGCAAGTTGAAAATTTGAAGTAAGCTTGATAGCGAGGATGAAGAGCTTGTAAGTGGAAGATACATATTTATATTCGGGGCATTAAGGGATTGGGGTACAAAATAGTATGATCTAACAGAGACCCGAGTGCACAGAAGTAGAGGAATGATTTAACTGATGGTGCGCAGAATGATGCTGTAGATCTGTGATAGTTGCACAAAGACAGAAAGGAAGAATGCAAAGGATGCGAAAATGCATGAGGACGAAATGAACACGTTGCAGACAACACACATATAGTCACAAATGTTCTAAGTGGATCCATGTAGAGACAAAACTTAAGTATATCAGAAGATGCACGAAGAGAAGATGCTTAACTGATGCATGAGGATTGAGTTGAAGTGTGATAAGTAAAGAAGTCCATCAGATGCGTAGAGACCGAGTTGCAACATAATCAAGTATGTGCATCATGATGAGGATAATTTGAGGCAAGTGCATTAAATTGAAAGGACGAATCATATGATACACAACATGTCATAGATTTTCTGAAAGACTGTGGCACTTAAACATAACAAACAAATCTTAGTAAGTGCACAGTTCCATCTGATACTGGTTCGTGATATCAAAACAACAAGTCATCAAGTGTTGAGTAGTATTAGTTGAGAGTGCAGTTGCGCAGTAGTAGAATGACACAGTAAATCTTTGCGTAGATTGCAGAATCAATTGAAGTAGCACACAACATAAGAAGTGCAACACCAGTTGAAGTGAAGTGTTGAGTGGAATGAGAAGTCAAGTGATGTATGCAGCAACGTGATAGCAATACGATTGCATATGAAGGTTGTGCATAGTAGAACAAACATCAGAAGATCTGAAGTGTGCGCGTGTCTAAAGCAAGACAATATATTATTTTGTATATCTGGGCGGCAGGATGGGGCAATGAGTAGGGGGTTGTAGCCTCCTTCCAGTTGTTGTTGGATAACACGGGGATTTGTAGCTTCCTTCAATTCGGTGCCTATAAAACCAGGGGGTCTGTGTGTCTTTCCAGTTGGTGTTGGTAAACATAGGAAGTAGGTGCTTCCTTGAATGTAATATTTTTCATTATAAAATAGCATTCCGTGGTTTTCTCCCGTTTGGGTTTCCATGTAAAAATTCCGTGTGTTTTGTGTTCTTTGATTTGCGCATGTGGATGAATGCTTTTACATGTTGATGCATAATTGATGATCAAGATTAAGTTTAGAATAATATGTTCAAGAAGTTAAAAATTGTTCATGTAATATCCTGATTTTGACTCCATTGTAAATAATCTAATATTGTTATAAAATCGTGGTGAGGAGCTCAAGGCCAAGGCACCGCCATCGATTTAGTGATGCATTAGTGATACATATGGTTTGCGTGCTAGCCAGGCACAATGGAATTGCAAATATCCTGTAAATATGCACTTTAATAAAATATCCACAACTAACTATGCAATGCAATGCAACAAGAGATGGGGGCATGATTTTTACAAGGAATTGGGAGGGAAATATTCAAACCCTTGGAGCCAATCAAGTCAAGCCAAGTGTCAATAAGAGAACCCATAAACCCTCAACTACCCATGTTGACTTTTGTACCCAATCACTTATTTTTTCCAAGAGTTGGTTGAGGTAGTTAATGCATTGGGAATGGGGAGGTATGGTTGTCCAAATTCGAGTATGGGTAAGCTACCATTGGTGGAAATTCATGTTTGGATTCTTGGGCAAGAAAAGAGACAAGAATTTTCTCTCCAAGCCATTCTTCATGGATGACTTTTTCTCTCCCACGAGTTCGGGGCTAGCTAGGCGTTTTCCCTGGGTTTACCCTCATTTTCCCCACAACTGGGAGGTTGTTTTTATGCTGTAGAATGTATGGGAGGAAGGGATTCATGTTTTGGCAGCCCATAGAGGTCGTTTTATCCCTCTGAATGTACACATACATGTTGAGAACTCGTTTTTGCTCCCCGTGGTCGGTTTTCCTTCCCCACAATTCATTTTGGGTGTGCCACGAATTGGAAGAATCCATGGGAAACCTATTTTTGTATATCCCATAGTAAAATTGTTTATCCATGCCCAACCTTTGAGCTTGTTGTGTGTGTATCGAGTATGTTGGGTTGTGGGTATTCATTGTTTTGTCTTGATCTTAAGTGCAAGTATCCAGAAATGAAGAGGGTTCAGATTTATGTTGAGAAACCCAACTATGGACTAGTTTGGCTTAGATGTGATGTTTGCTTGGGCTGTACTGAGCTTGAGAGTCCCCTTTTCCTTGTAGAAATCATGCCCAGTTCAGGCGTGGAAACTACGTTGAGAGATTGATGAGCACAGTTGGCCTATGGTTGGGTGGAACGTTGCAGCGACATAGCTAGTTGCTTGGGACAACATTACATCGAGATGAGTATTTTATTTATGTGCCTTGCTTTTGCAGGTTTTAGTTATTTGATGAATGTTATCAATATATTGGAAATTGCATGATATATGAGTGTAGAAGAATTTTATTTTCGCTATGTTTGATATACCTGCACACACATATGTTTTTATTTCTATGAATCTAATGAATGGGGTTGAGTTTATGTAAAATCCCAAGAACTGTAATCATGTTCCCTTCCTTTCGTAGAATGTATGGGAGAGGACGCGATAGTTCATAATTGCGTTAATACTGATTTACCCACCTCTCAATATGAAATCGGTTCCAACATTTTACACATTGATATTATGAGTACATTGTGGAGTGTAATGATTTGGCACCCAAACCAACGGATGCAAAGTGATTTTTATATTAAATGATTTGACAGTCTCAAACATCGATTCAAAAGGTAGTTTTTGTAATTGGGAAGTGGTTGTCATGGCATGAAAATTCGGGTCGTTTGTAATATTCTCATTTGTTACAACATTTGTCATTTTGGAAGATCAAACGTGGCTAGGGTTCATAGACCTCACATCGTTTCATTCAATGCTAAAGTATGTGAGATTTAATGCTAAAATCTCAAAATTTCGTCGGTGTTTTGAGGTTCTTTGCACTGTCATTTGAGTTATGCTGTCACCAACCCACTTGCTAGTTCGCATCTGGCGGTTTTGCACCTGTTTCACTGCTCATTCAAAATGAATTTTTGAGGCGTTTGAAGGTATGCTGATAAACAATGTGTTTTTATATCAAATATTGTATTTGATTAATAGTTTATTCATGGATCTGTTTGATTGGCATTATGTTGGTAATATCTCCTTCTCCTTTCCTTGAATAAAGAAATGCTTGAACACTGGTTTGTTTTTGGAAAAGATGGTGAATTTGGAGTTGAAGTTGATGGTTGAGAACTCAGATTTGAAATATAGAATCATTGTTTGCAAAGGTTTCAAATGTTTGGTTTCCCGTGCGTTGTTAATATTATACCTCTCCATTTAGATATGAGGATTCCTATTATGTGCACAAGTTAGCCCTCAAAATACTTACTATTGATATCTCATGTATATTGAAGAGATCTGCTCAGTAAATTAAATGTTAATATTTGTCTTCAAAAATAACTTATTGTTATTACCTTTCGATATGCCTAAGCTTGTTATCACCTGGGAGTAATTTTTACTTGGAAAACTAAAAAAGGTTGAGTCATAGCGTCATGGATGCTTGTATGCAAAGTTTAGGTTTTTGTTATGATTCGATTTTGACTGTCAAATATTTTGCTAACCTGTTCAAAAGCTCCAAGTTGCACAAAATTCAATCGCTTCCTTTTAAAATGAATGGTTTTTCGGACTGTAAACCCCCCTCATCTGAAAGAGTAAGAAATTCCGTGCCATTTACAGTTTGCTTCATAAGAGTTTTACAGGAATGAGAATTCCAAATAGAAAACGTGCTCGTGAATTTTTGGGATATAAAATTTGTGGCAATCACCATAGCCTTTTCAAAGCCTTGATAACAAGTTGATATGAACATATTTCAAGTTTGAACCCAAAACCTGTGATTCAAAGGGTTTAAGGTTCCAAGTTTTAGTTTTATATGAAAACTTGCATATAAAATCCTTGAGGGTTTTTAGTCTCATTCTTACCCGGTTAACAATGTTTGCTATTGTTGAAAATGCTCGCAATGAAGGTTGATGATGTTGGAATTAACATGAAAATTCCCACAACTAGTTGAAAATGCTTACCATGGATTTAAATATCTGTCATGTGTTGTTTTAAATGCCTACCATGGGGTCATAATTCCGCAGTGATAGCTTGCAATTCCCACTGCCACCCTCTTTTGGAACTTGATGTCATGTGTTTTCCATTTGATGAGAATATATTTTTCACCCCATTGTTGAGGTTTGCTCAGAAAATTTTGAGTCTCTATCTTGGGTTGGAAAAGATTTATTAATTTGGCTGACTGCCATAAAAATCAAAGACTTGTTCTATGAGTTGCGAAGTCTGTCGTATATGATATGATCGAGTTACTTGGTGTTTGTTTATGTAAAATAATGCTACGGGATTGAAAATTCTCATGTGATGAAAGTGGCATATGAATTTTAGGATGATGATGTATTTCGATTATGATTCATTTCGTCAAGAAAATTATGAATTTGATGTCTGTGCAAGTTTCATACATACAATTGTTATATAAGTCAAATCCTTTTTTCTATTCAAAGGTTGATTTGTATGGGTGAATAAATAATGGTTATGTTTTACTCTCAGATTTAAAAGGAAGCATTGGATACATGCTTCAACTAGTTCGAAATTGCATACAATTGTGACCTAGTATAAGCATATTTTGTAAAGATTTGATAAGAAATGACTCTGCCTTTTTGTCAATATGTCTTAGTGGTGAAATAAGTTTGAAATTGCATCTTAAAATGCATGAGAATAGTGATCAGACTGAGTTGTTATTACTGGGTTTAATGATAAGTTCATTCCGGTTCAAACAGGTTTTAAAGGACAATATTCAAACTCAAATTGAAGTTTTGTAAATTTAGAAAATAGTAAGAGGTAAAAATGCCATGGATAGTATATTTAAACACAACAGTATGGACTGTTCAGATTGTTTGCAAATGATAAATATTTTGAAAATGTTTTTCCTGTAGCTGGCAGTCATTATGGTGGTGATTGAGTGTCATTTAAAAATATTTATTGTACTCGTGGATATTTGAACATGTGCTATTCATCTTTCCCTCATTTGTTTTCACAGTTGGTCATTCATTTCCTCTCACCTTCCAATTAAACCCTGTTTTCCCATGTTCAAAAGAATAACAACACAAGGAATATGTGGTATTCAGTTTTGAAAGCGATGAAGATTGAGGCATGATTAAGTATTTTTCCCTTCCTTGTTTCCCTCAAGTATATTTGCATGCATGATGGTTTTTTTAAACATAGCCATTTATAAATTATTTTAAATGCAAATTATTTGATAAGATTATTTATTGTTTTAAATATGTATTGATCTTGTCTTCATTATTATGTACATGAGATTATTTAGTAGAGGAAGTAACAAGTTGAACATGGGTAATAGAGGATACTGGGAAGACACCAACAACTTGGTTGGAAAAGGGGTAGAAGTAAGAGGCTTAAATTTTTTATTCATTTTGATGTAGATTCGAAAGAATCCAATCAACTCCTTCAAATTGGATTTCTGAACATGGTTGTTCAAGGCTATTTTCCATCTACTAGACCACAAGTTAGACCACTTGTGCAACTGCATCCAAGTATTGTTGGAATTCATGTACCACCTCATGTTTCATTGCAGCCATAACTATAGAAAAATGATGGTTGGAATCAAGTTGTTCCAAATCAACCACCTGGTTTTGATGGATGGCCCAATGTCTCATTGCCTTTGCCTCCTCCTCCACCTCTAGAGCAACCTATTCAACAAATAGTTTCAATTGCCTCCCAAGCTCAACCATTGCAGCCCAATGACAAGTTAAAATCCTCTCACAATTAGTCTATGCTAAGTAGAGGCAAACGACCTTCCCTTTCTATAAAACCTAACTCATCGGAATCCTCTTCTCACTCATTTAACTCACATCCTATTTTTCCAAAGATGAATGTTGAAGCAAGAAACATCACTTTGGGTGATGTACATTTAGGGAAATCAACAAACAAAGGGGCATAATCTTCCAAGTCAAGGGGAAATTCAAGCAAAAAGGAAAATCCTTAAGGGAGTGAGCAATGAGACACTGCCTCTCATAGAAAATTTAGGTTCAGTTTGATAATTGTTGTTACTTTACTTTATTGACTCATGTACATATTTTTTTACTATGTTAAAGGGACGGCATATTTTTGAGCATTTTTTGTTGTATTTTGATATATTTGGGAGATACAAGGGTTATAATGAAAGTTTGCTTTTATTTTGAGTTATGATGATCATTTGGCATATCATATGTTTGATTATTTGGAGGGACAAGGTGAATGATTAAAAGTAAATGAACAATATGATGGGGGTCCCACCTATTATTTATTATATTACCTTTATCATATTTTAATAAAGATTCCTTATCTACATTAACTACCCTAACTAAAAAGTAGTTCCAACTACTTCAACTACTTTTTTCCAAAGATAAAAGGAAGACATAAGAAGGATGAAGAAAAATGAGAGAATAGGGAGGAAATCTAGTAAAGGTTTGCTCTTGTGTTCAAAGTAATATTTTGTCATTCTTTTGTTCATTCCTAAGTTACTTAAGAGTTGAAGTATTCTTGTTGATAGCATGATTATGCTAAAGGTGGCAAAAGAAGGATCAAATATCATAATTTGTGCTTATTCTTAAAAGGTTAACGACTTGTTTTGATAGTATGTTCAATTTCATTAGATTTTGAATTAATTTTCAGTGCTAATAGAGATTATTTTTGCAGAATCAAGGTTGTGATACATTAAAAGCATGATTGCCCATCATGTTGGTTGTGGAGACTAATATTCCTTATTCAGGGGCCGTGTTTCATCCGTGTCTGGATCCCAACCCATGATGGAGGGGTTTGGGGGGGGCTTTCCACCTCAAAATAGTCACCATGGGGGTCCAGGGGGGGGTGATGACTAGTTTGGAGGCCTCCCTGGAGGGGGTTCAGGGGCAGTGCCCCTGTAGCGAAAATTTCGAAAAAAATGCCTTGTAAAATGTTGTAATTTCATAGTCATGACTTGGTCAATAATGGGTGATTTACGGGTCCATGGTAATGGGAATTTGGGTGTCCCGTAGTATTTTCCCATGGTAATCCCTCTTTAAAAGGAAGTCATTGTACTACATATCTGTATTGTAGCATTGTAAAAATCTTTGATTGTGTGAGAGAGATTGTGAGAGAGCGAAGAGGAAGTTGCAACAGATGTGCTGTAGGTTGTATTCATTCATTTGTTGGATGGTATAATAATAAGGACTAGAAATTTAAGTGTGGACGTAGACCATATTGGGTGAACCAAATTATATTGGTGTCTCTCTTGTAATGTGTTTTATGCGATTTATATTTGCATCTTATTCATTGTTATTGCTCCGCGATCCTGTTTTTCCAACACATCACGCCTATCTAGATTTTTCTTCTTGTATGCACCAAAAATATCCGTATGCGTAATACCCCACCTTGGATTTCTAAGTATAGTTTTGATCCTTACCCTCGTAGGGGTTTGAAAGGAAAGATTCCAATTGTAATTTGGAATGAAATCAATAAAGTTTTGTGTTGATTTTGTCTTACTTTGGGTCTGATACAAATATGATATTTGAACTTTGCTTTTATTTATGAGTGTTATTTATCTTTGTATACAATTTGTTTATAAACAGTTCACAATTTCTTTTTATTTTCTTAAAATTTATTATAATTTAAAAAAGAAAGCATTAGACACACGCACATTTTGTTTGTGAGATGATTGATATTAGGCTATAAATTTAGGGTAATAATCCTACCTATCTTTCCTTATCCTAGCAAGATTCAAAATTTTTGGTATAATAACTTTTACTTATTTTCATCATCATTTATTGGGCAACCATATTGGGGAAAGGTTCTAACCTCCCTAATTTTTGTATTTTTGTATATATTCGTTCTTTTTATTTTATGATTTTCATGACTTTGCTTGAAAGATTGCAACCTTAAATTAGATTTGTTCTATGATACCAAACTAGCAGTACTTCTTTCTTGATTGATTTTATGCTTGATATTGCTCAAACTGCTCAAGAACTAGAGAATTCCTAGGAAGTGATCCATCAAGAAATTGATTGTGAAGAACAACAAGAAAACGATACCAGGAAAGACATAAAACATCGACTTGCTCATTAGTATTCCATGTCCAATAACCTATGACAATCTCATCAAAATACAGGCCAACCTGTTGAATTTAATTCTTTTCCATAAATAGGGAGAAAGAAAGAGGCAATTCAACATTTTCAGTCCAAAATTTGAAGAACAATATCTGCTTCTTCATCCTCTATAAAAAATATTTCAATTTCTTTCTCAATTTATCAACCCAGCATGACTTCTTTTGGAAGTAATATTGGTTCTATTGGCTCATCTCAATCTTTAGCTTCATCTTTAATTGGAAGTATGTACAATCATTATAATCCTGTCACATCAAGCACTAATCCAACCAAAGTAATAAAGCAGTTTGGTTTATTTAAATTCGAGGAAGATTTAGATAATACCCCATGGCATGTATCTTCTCCTCTTAATCTACCTCTAGCTACAACCCCCTTTCCTAAATTCAAGGATAATTTTCTGAAATTATTAGGAAATGACACTTATATTTGTTAATGAACATCATATTGCTTTTTCCAATGCATGTCGTAATATTGGAGCAAATGATGCTAACAATTGCATGTGTTTATTTGTAAATTCTCTTAAAGGAAAGGATGCAACTGTAATTTTTGATTTACCACCAAAAATTTTCTCTACTTGGGCTGAATTATCATACTAGTTTAAGTCAACTTATGGACAACCTCAAACTCCTGCAAATAAGCTCAAGGAATACAATAACCTGGTCTACAATAGAGGTGAGACTATCAAGTGTTTTAATTTATGTTTCACAAAATTATATAACCAGATTATAGAGTTAATTAGGCCTCATAATAAAGTTGCTTTAATGCATTATTATAATACTTTATCTACTCATTATAAGCAAAGGTTTGAAGAGAGAAATGGTGATAACTTAGGATCTACCTTACATACCTGTTTAGAATTTGAGGAACAATTGAATAGGATAGGATAGGGATTCTAAATGAATATCATGTTAGACATAATGTATGTCAAGTGTTTTACAGTTGGTGCAAGATATGAGTAATCGTATGATTGTTTTTGAGAAAAAAGAGTAAATATCACTTCTAATTCTACTGAAACTTCCAATCAAGGAGATTTTTGAAATACGAATAATTTACAGCCTAGGGACATTCTATCTAAATTTTGGTGTAATTTATGTGAAGAAAAGAATGATGACGAAATCTATGATGTTAAAAAGAATGAGAGGGATATAATCTTCGCAAAGAAACCTGACGCAACTATTTCTACCTTAGATTGGACCCTAGAAGAATATTTTATGTTGGTTGATATGAGGAATAAACTTTACAACAATAAAGGTAAAGAAGGACCTCCATAAACCTCTTTTTCTCAAAATAAATTCTCTCAGTAACCAAATTCCCAGGTTATTAAGAATACACAAAGTCAAGAAGGTCAAACTCTCTTGTATCCTTTTTCTAAGTACAATATTTTGAGACATCTAGTTGCAATTAAAGCGGATGATACCTGACTAGATATGGTCACCGTCTCGCAACAACAAAAGCATCTTAGAAGTTTTATGGAAGGAATAAATTGTACCATAACTAGTTGATTCAAGGAACATAATGAAGAAGAAATCCATGTAAATAAAGCAACTATATATAATCCTAGGAGTAGTGTTGAAAATCCTCCCTTTTATCTGTTAAATGAAAATCTATGATAAAATTTCTCATTGTTGTTTGGTTGATGATGGGTTAGGTCCAAATGTTATACCTAAAATTATTATGGAAGAATTAGGCCTGTCTTGTACAAATGAAAACTCACGAAGTTTATTGTATTATAATAGTCAACAATAAACAACTATAGGAGAAATTAAGCATGTGACTTTGTCTTTATGTGCTCATCTAGAGACTAAAACCTCTTGTAATATTCAAGTAATTGATATGCCAGTCAGTAATGTCTCTATTATTCTTGGACGATATTGACAAGCATTAACTGGTGGTTGCATTTCTCTAGATGGGTCACATTTGTCACTACCTAACAATGGAAAGAATATAATTGTGATAAGAGAAGGAAAAATCTCGCCTTACATTGAAAATATTCCACAACCTCATGTTAATTATATCGAAGAAGATTTAGGTGTATACTCAATCTTTCTTGAAGAAGATGATGATCCCATAGTAACTTGTTCAGAGATTGAAGATGGAATTTGGCACACACATTTTGATGGTGAAAGTTTAGGTGAAGGTAATGGTGCATGTATTATATTATACTCTCCTGTAGGAAAAATCCATAATTTCTCTTATACACTTGAATTTCCTTGTACCAACAACATTATAGAATTTGAAGCCTTGATCTTAGAAATTTAAAATGCATTTAATCTTGGTTGTTTAAACATGATTAGAGGAGTCTACAATCCCTCAAATAAAATTCCAAAGAGGTATACGCAAGAAACATGGTATATTATTTCAAGTTTTCTATCTTTTAACATCACACATATTTGAAGAGACTTGAATTATATGGGTGATAGGTTGGTTGTTTTTGCTGCTAACCCTTCAAGGTAGTTGCTTCCTCAAACACCTGATTACATATTTTTGTCATTATATCGACCTCATATTTCCAATAATGTAGATGTTGGATTTTAGCATTATAGAAGAATAATTTTCATCTCTTTCAAATTTAACTACATATAATCATGCACGGAAACACAAGAGACACAATAGTTTACCTTAGGAAAATCCAAATTCAGGAAAAACGCAACAAGCCTTTCTTACTCAAACAATTTGTACATAATACAAGTGCCAAACCTATCAGATACAAGAGCAATCTAAAAAAAAAGATAGAATTCTTCTTCTGCTTCTTTTTCTCTCTCCTACGCACTAGATTAGATGCTTGAGAGAACTTGCTTGGTGTGCAAATGAGGTAGATGTCACCTTCTATTTATATAGGATTTGGAGTGATTTTTCCTAACTAGGTCGACTTGTCTCTTTTACTAGGCCAACCTGCCACTTTTACTGGGCCGACCTACCCATTTTACTACCCCTTTTACTAGGATGACCTGCCCCTTTACTAACCCTTTTACTAGGACGACCTACCCCTTTACTAACCCTTTTACTAGGACGACCTACTCCTTTACTGTCCCTTTTAATGGGACGACCTGTGTGAGGATACCTCATGCAACTACAACAATAACACTCACTCTTACTTAGAGAGGTATCATCACACTGGAACACATATGAGCACCATCTTGATCATCACAGCTTGTCTCATACATCTCATCATAATAAGAAAGGTATTCATCACAACTCAGTCTGTCGAGAAGTGCCAATCTCCCTCTCTCTTTCTCTCAAGAGAGAGTCGCATCGATGTTGCAATCATCAACACTCCCTCTCAATGAGGGAGGAATTCTCATGAATATATCTTGAAGTATCAACATATTATTCTTGCATTGGAGAGGTTGATCATAAGCTTGCATGAGAATATCGAGACTAATCTCCCCATCCCGTCTCAGGATAGCTGAGAGAAGGCACTGCCCTGCTTTGATCATTTTAGGGACTAATCTCTCCACCCTACTTGGTATCCGAGAGAAGGAAGTGCCTCGTTTTGAGTTGTCTTAGGGACTAATATCTCCACCCTATCACAGTATGTCCGAGAGAAGGCACTCTCCCACTTGACCACCCCTAGCCAAGTCACATGTCTAACTGGGTAAATGCTCGATGCTCAACCTCTAGGAGGATAGTGTGTGCAATTGAGGAATAATATCCCCACCCCGTCATAGGATTTCCGGAAGAAGGCACTACCATACTCTGAGCTATTCACCTCTAGCCAATTCACATGGATAATACTGAAGGAATGCTTGATGCATCAACACTACTCATCAAGGGCTAGTTTCCCCACCCCATCACAGGGTGGCTCGGAGCTGATATTCCCATGCCTCTGGTCCATTCACTCCCAGCAAAGTCACATGGATAATACTTGGGGAATGTCCTCCCAATGTTGTAAACATTTGTATCCAATCTCATCACATATCCCTCTATGGTAGAGCACCCTGATCCCTCTTCATATGAGAATCGTGCTCCCTTTGTATATGATCTTCCTGCTCCCTCTACATCCAAGCATCCTTCTTGCTTTGCTCCTGAGCATATTGCTCTCTCTGCATCTGAGCACCTTACTTGATCTGCACCTTACTTGATCTGCACCTGAGCATATTTCTCCCTCTGCATCCGAGCATCTTACTTGCTCTGCATCCGAGCATCTTGTTCCATTTGCCTCTTCTTTCTCTACACATGAGCATCTTTCTCCCTCTGCATCCGAGCATCTTGCTTCTTTGGGATTTGAATCTAGCTCCCTTGAAAATCATCAATCCTGAAGTACTAGACTCCTTCTGTCAATCATCAATCTTGGAGTATGTATAAGATCTACAAATATCAGATGTCTTCCCATTTATCACAAGGCTCTGAGATTGCTCCTTCTTTTTCATGGAAGCAATCCTTCCTGCCTTTTATGTATTTCAACTCCTACTGAGTCATTTTTTCCTGAAAAAAAAACAAATGTTTTGGGATCTTGTACCAGAGAAAATGACCTAATTACAATAATGATCCTAACTAATGAATAAAATTCTATTGGACTCCCGCACCAGGGAAAATGGTCCAACTACAATAATGACTAATCTATTGAATAATAAATTTTGTTGGACTCCCGTACCAAGGAAAATGGTCCAAATTACAATGATGAATAACTAATGAATAAGAAATTCTGTTGGAATCCCGTACTAGGAAAAATGGTCCAGCTTACAATAAAAGAAAAAATCAAAAGAAATATTTTGTTGGCATCTCGCTAGGTTTTACCTTTTTCAGTGAAGGCTCCTCATCAACATGGGCTATTGATTCATGTTGCTTCCCTCTCTTTCTCCGAGGACAATATAAAGCATAGTGACCAAACTTGTCACACATGTAATACTGGATGTGTGAAATGTCCTTCTTCTTCCTTGGTCCTTGATCTGAATTCTTCTTTTGAAAGTTCTTTTTCTCTTTGCCTTTTCTTTCATGAGTTGTAAGAGCTAGAGTATTTATGTCTTGAGGTTCTTGTGGGTTATTTCTTGAGAACGTTCTGGTTTCTTATCGAACATAATCAGACCAAAGATTATAAAATTTGGGTAGTGTTTCACAACCACATTGTGAAAATATTGTTCACACCAAGATCTACTCAAGCAATTACAAACTCTCACAAATTGCCTTGCAAAAACTAGTCATAGAACACATAAAACAGTCATGAATATGATGCAAATAGTAAAAATCTATTGAATAAGTCTACATCAGCCAAAATTAGGAAATTTAATGGCTTTCCAAATATATAATTACATCATATATTTGAAATCCAAAGAATTCATTTGGAATCCTCACAAAAGCAGGCTTACTAAAAAGATGAAAACCACCCCTAGGTGAAAAACGTGCTTTCCAAATCACCTCTAAGGCTCACGAATTGGTAAATTATAAGTATGATGGTTATGTAGGATGTAAAATCATCCTAAGTACAGGTTTTAGAAAGAGGAAACACCATGGAGGATGAGTTGGCCAAAAACCTACTAAAGCAAAGTCAACTAGCTTTTACCTTTACACCAAAATCAATAAAAAGAAGGAATGCGCCCTTCTAATCCAATAGTGGAATAAAATCTCAAAGAATATCAAGAAATATTATCCAGAATCTCCATAAGTGTGCGCTAGTGACTTAGGATGGCTTGTGGTCCACACAAAAGACAAATAATGGCCAACTACCTAGTCAAGACCTAGGAATCAATAAAAAAATGACTATTAAATGTATCTGAAGTATGAAAAGAATATTGATGGTTTTTTAATACTACAACAACCCCCCTTAAGCATGAATTTATGTGTAAAAATCAGAAATATATAGGGCCCAAAAACTTGGCATTGTCACCCTTTTTACATAATGCCTTGCCCACAAAACAAGGAAAGAAGGAAAACCTCATGGGAAAAATCTCCCCTCAAACATGGACATGAAAAAAATTGAAGAATTGTTGATCAATCCTTCACTCCACCACGTTTTAACCCATCCCAAGCAATGATATAACATGGATGGAAGTATTTTCTAAAAAATATTTGGTGAAGATGTTTGCAATTTTCTCAAATGATGGGAAAAACTACAGATCAATGATGTGATCATGCACTAGATTCTTGATGTAGTGCATATGAATCTCAATATGCTTGGTTCTTTTCCTATGTATTGGATTAGTTTATCTCCTTATATCACTTTGATTGTCATGAAATATGACCGTGGGAGGGATAAATTAAATCCCAAAATCAGAAAGTATACCTTGCAACCACACACACTGAGTTGCGACATTCACCGCTCCTCTGTACTCGTCCTCCGTTGAAGAGAGTGAAATTGCACTTGGTTTCTTACTTTACCATAAAATAGGTTCTCCTCCAAGCATGAAAACAAATCTGGAAGTGGAATTCCGATCTAGGCTATCACCTGCCCAATCTGAATCAGAAAAACCAAGAAGATCTAGGCTAGAATATGCAACATAGTGAATCCCATCAGACTTGGTGCCTTGCACATAATGAAAGATTCAAATTTTCATCCCTCTAAATAAATCATGTGGCTTCTCCATGTATCTTGAGGCCACACTCACAACATATGCAATATCAGTTCGAGTACGATTCAAGTACAACAAGTTTCCAACTAGCTGGCTATACAAGGTGTTGTTCACCAACGGTGTAGAATCTGCTTGTTCAACTCTTGCTCCTGGAAATAAGGGAGTCTTTGGTGGGCTTTGGAAGTGTCTACCTTTTTACAGGTATTCGTTCAAGAAGTTTCACTTTAAATATCGACCAGGGAACATATAAACTTCAGAGGTACTAAGCACTATATGTGCACTATATGAAGAGGGTCTTTATCGTTTGGGGTTTGCTATGTCCTAAGTAATGGTGAGGAGTTATGATAATGGAGCATCTAAAGATTTATCACAGTCAAAAAGTAATAATGAAAAAAAAGAACTTAATCTATGAAAGAATTCACTTAATCTAAGAAAGCAGGAAATTGAATCTATAATAGCAAGAAACTGAATCTATGAAAGCAAGAAACTTAATCTAGAAAGCATTCACTTAATCTAGAAAGCATTCACTTAATCTAAGAAAGCAGGAAATTGAATCTATAATAGCAAGAAACTGAATCTATGAAAGCAAGAAACTTAATCTAGAAAGCATTCACTTAATCTAGAAAGCATTCACTTAATCTATGAAATCATTGATCAAATACAAGAAATCCAAAGTACATATTATCTAGAGAATATGAATCTAACCTAATGGAACCATAGATCTCTTTGAGTTGGAACAAGAAAACATCATTCAAGAGAATATAACTGATCTAGTCTAAGAATATTGTCTAAAACCATGGAAATGTAAATCTGGGAATTGCAGTTGTGGATGGTAGCTACTAGACTACAGACATAGTGTAACAAAACTACAGACGCGGTGTTATAGAACTATGGGAGGAAGATGTTTTATTTGTAGAATTGAATATGATATCAAATAAGTATTAAAACTAATCTACGCATACATATACTCAGGATGAACAACATAATGCATAAAAATATGGAAAACAAAGATACAAAACTCTTGAGCTACGCATTGAGGGGGCCCTCTCCAATGCGCATCACAGGAGGAGTATGAAACTTATAAACTCACGAGTTGGGAATATCGTTGATCCTTCATTAAGAATTCATAAGATCCATCATAGTTGTAGAAACCGTAAACTATTGCCAAAACTGAAAAATGCTGAGAATTGTTTTCAAGAATATATCAGTTCGACGCCCTTCTACTCAGGTGTCTTCTATTTATTACAAGCCTCTATCCTAGTTTAACATTGGAAATCACGATCCTAAATAAAAGGAACCTTTCCTACAAATTAGGAGAAAACAAGATCATCATGTCTCTTTTGTGATCTTTAATTTGGAGCTCGAGTATCTCCAATATTCCTTTTTCACCTGCGCTTTGTCCACACATAGCCTTAATCAAACGATTAGTGAATAAAAGATGCTAAAACAAAAAAAGAGATAATCACTAAATCACTTTGCTTAAATAACAGTCAAATTGCATTCTTCCCTACATAAAGGAATGCCTTTCTGAACATTTTTTTGCTTAAGTATGGAATAATGGGGTATCGGGGATACCTATATCATGGACTTATCAGTCTTTGTAGGCTTGAATTCAGCCACATTGAAATTCTTTAGCAGGTTTGAAGCATACTTTAACTGAGATACTTTAATTCCAAAGCTAGATTGTGAAATATCAAGCCCCAAAAATTGTGTAAGTATTCCCAAGTCACTCATGGAAAAAGCTTGATGCAAGGAGGTATTCAATGAAACTATTTGATCAACAGAGCTACCTGTGATTAGTAGGTCATCAACATATGGCACAATAATAAAAATGGAATCATCAATCATCTTCATGTACACATTCAGATCATACTTTCATATACTAAAATATTGTGACAAGAGGAAGGTGTCCATCTTGGCATACCAAGCTCTAGGAGCTTGCTTAAGCCCATACAAGGAATTATTCAACCTACACACAAGGTTAGGATAAGAAATATATCCCTCTGGATGCTGCATATAGGTATCCTCCTCAATATATCCATGGAGGAAAGAACCCTTGACATCCATGTGATGCACTGCCCAACGCTTGGATGCATAAATTGCCAGGACTAGTCTTATTGAATCCATCTTTGCAACTGGTGAAAAGGTCTCATTATAGTCAAGGACATAGAATTGGGATAAGCCCTTTTCGACAAGACTCACCTTATATTTCACAGCTGCACCAGGGTATTTTTTAAGGATTCTAATATTACACTTAAGTATAGTATTCTAGGTGATTATTTTGGATTGGAAAAAACATAGATTTAGATAGGTAGGCGAATGTTAGATATGAAACCTACAATTTACTATTCAAAAGAGTAAATTTTGGCGAATATTATGATAAAAAAACATATTTTATGTTAGAATAGGTGATATTAGAGACTAAAAATGACCAAAAAGCGAATTTCTTTTTTGAAAAAAAGCCCAAAAAAAACCATTTGGCGAAATTTCTCCCCTAAAAATTACCCTGAGCTGCACCATCAACAACAAACTTGGTCCATTCTTTTGCAGTGAATGAAACTACTCATCCATGGATTCCTACCATCTTGGGCCATGTGAGGCTTATTTATATGACTGCAGGTCTAAATCAACCATAAAAAAACACTTCTAAGGTAGGTAAGGATCATTCACTGAAAGAGCATTCTCAAATTGTGATCTAGTCCTCCTAGGATCCTGAGGATTACTCACAAGTTCACCAGTTGGTTCAAGTGTCTTAGCATCCAACTTAGGCATTGTAGGTTAATTTAGATCTGCAATAAGATAGTATTTATCATCGGAAATATCAGAATCAAAACTATCATGCAAAACTTCACTTACTTTCACAGGTGGTTTTGTAGAGGATTCTTCAACTTCAACTGATTGCAAGGGCTCGTCCTCGAATTGAACGCTCCTCTCAATGAATGATTTTTGAGTGGTCATGTTCATAAAATTATAACCTTTGGAGTCTTCTGAATAGCCAACAAAGAGACATGGTTGGATTTGGGGTTGCATGGCCCTCCTCTTCTCAAGTGGAATTTTAGCCCAAGCCTTGGAGCCAAAAATCTTGAAATGAGAGACATCAGGTTTGTGCCCATTCCAAGCTTCAAAAGGAGTGATTTATTTCAATGATTTATGAGGAACTCTGTTATGGATGTAGGCTGCATAGTTGATAGCTTCATCCCAAATTCTTGCAGACAAATACTTTGACTCAAGCATGCATGTAGCCATCTCTTTGAGAGATATGTTCTTCTCTCAACAATACCATTCCGTCGAGGTGTGTAGGGAACAGGGTGTTGCATATGAATGCCAACATAAACACATAATTGTTGAAAATTAGATTTGATGTATTACCCTCCATTATGAGATATGAGGACCTTGATATATCTTCCAAATTGGTTTTCA
The DNA here is from genome assembly GCA_027924585.1 of Larix kaempferi. Lineage (NCBI taxonomy): Eukaryota > Viridiplantae > Streptophyta > Pinopsida > Pinales > Pinaceae > Larix > Larix kaempferi. Next base: position 30,422,010 of record BSBM01001051.1, on the reverse strand, counting down.
ACTGAGGCTTTGAAAAGCTTGAAACAATTGAAAACTTCATAATTTAATTGGAGGAAAAAGACCCAACAATATCTAGAAAAGTCATCTATGAAGGTTAGGATGTATTTTGCATTGTTCAAAGACACATGGGGGAATGGACGTGATATGTCATTGTGAATGATCTCAAGAGGTGCAGAGGCTTGATTAGACTTGGCTCTCTCAAACTTATGCTTAGGGTGTTTTCCTAGGATACAAATTTGACAGATTCCTTTAGAAAACTCAATGTTGGGCATCCTTATGACCATATTATTCTCATGAAATTGAGAAAGATATTTATATTTAAGGTGACCAAACCTCTCATGCCATAATTTCATTGACTCATTGGCATGAGTGAGGAGAGCAGAAGGTGAAGACAAAGGCACAAAGTGTGAAAACCTATAGACTTTTGAGCTATGGTCAACATTACCTAAAGCAACAATTTGACCTATGGAAATATCAGATATTTCAACATCATTAGGTGTGAAGACATCCTTTTTGGGAAACCCAATGTGAGTCATCTGATAGAATGACAAGAGGTTTGCAGAAAGACCCAGGACATACAACACATTAATGAATGAACCATCCTCAAGATCAATATTGCCTTTACCTTTGCAAGTAGTTTCAAAGTCATCACCCAACACAATAGTTGGATCACTAGAAGAATCAAGAGAGGATAATGAATCTCTTGTAGACACCATATGCCTTGAAGCTCCAGAATCAATGATGAAAGAGGTATATTTGGATGTTCCTTCCATCAAAGCATGTACTCTCTACTTGTCTTCAAAATTAGATCCTCCTTCCTTCTTTCTTGTGCTCGTGGGAAGAGGAATGCTAGCTTTCTCAAGGAGTTGAGCCATTTGGTCAATGGTATTATTCATAGATGAGCTCTCAGGATGAAATCCCCTATTACATTATGCACACTTAGACTTCTCTTTCTTCTTCTGAGAATTCTTCTTGGAATTGGGGGAGTCTTCTTGAGCTTTTTGCTTGTCTTTCTTCCGATCTGGTGGCTTTTTGGGATTGGCCTTCTTCTTGATTTTTGAATTCTTTGAATCTCTAGTAGCTAAATCATGGTCCTTGGATGGATTTTTTATTGTTCCCATCAAGACCAACTTGTCTTGCTCTCGAGTGAGTGATTCCATGAATTCTTCCAGTGAAGGCATCTTCCAATTTCGAACAATGAGTTTTGTAGCATGGAAGGTCGAAACAAAGACTGAGTAATCAGGGCCAAGCTTGGATAGGATGGAAAAGATCAATTTATCATATTTATTATCAATTCCACACTGCTTCAATTGAATAACAAGAGATTTAAACTTTGAGAAAAAGTCTTGTAAGGTCTCGAAATTGATTGGACTAAGGGAAACTAGTTCATTCTCCAGTTGGTGGCCCCTCAATTCATCATTCTTTCCAAATAAAGTTTGTATCTTGACCCAAACCTCATTGGGAGTGGTAATACCATCTATATGGAAAAGAAGATCCCCAGATGTGTTGATACACAAGAGATGGAATAAGCCCCATCTCTTCTGTTATGCCACTTTGCCTTCTCAATGAGAGTAGTAGGCTCAATTTCAGTTGCCATAGTCACCCTTTAGATACATTTAATCCTCAACAAGATATCCATATGCGTCTTCTAGTAAAAATAATTGAATTGAGTGAGCATGATTTGTTGTGACGGATCCATGGCAGCTCTGAATTGCGCCATAGTGATGCTTGGTTGCGCCCCTGGGATGCTGAATTGCGCCCTCTGGGTGACTTGCATTGCGCCGTCTCTTAGACTAGTTCGATCCTGTAGGAAAAAATAAGGAGAATAGAACAACTTGATAACACTGATACCATGTAAAAAAAATTTCACACCAATATATTTTAAGCAATTACAAACTCTCACAAATTGCCTTGCAAAAACTAGTCATAGAACACATAAAAAAATCATGAATATGATGCAAACAATAAAACTCTATTGAATAAGTATACATAATAAAAAATTAGGAAATGTAATGGTTGTCAAAATATATAATTACACCACATATTTGAAATCCAAGGAAGGAATTCAAAATCCTCACAAAAGCATTCTTACTAAAAAGATGAAAAACCCCCCCAGGTGCAAAAAGTGCTTTCCAAATCACCTCTAACGCTCACAAATTCGTAAATTCTGAGTATGATGGTTATGCAGGATGGAAAATCATCCTAATTATAGGTTTTAGAAAGAGGAAACATCATGGAGGATGAGTTGGCCAAAAAAATACTAAAGCAAAGTTAACTAGCTTTTACCTTTTCACCAAAATCAGTAAAAAGCAGGAATGCGTCCTTCTAATACAGGAATGGAATAAAATATCACAAAATATTAGGAAATATTATCCATAATATCCATAAGTGCGCCCTAGTGACCAAGGATGGATTGCGGTACACACAAAAGACAAATAATGGCCAACTACCTAGTCAACACCTAGGAATTAATCAAACAATGACTAATAAATGTATCCTAAGTATGAAATGGATATGGATGGGTTTTTAATACTCCAAGACATATAATTTGAATAAATGATTCTTATGAGGAGGCAAATCCATTAAGAGCTAATGTGTCAATTTCTTCATCATAAATGAGGTCCTCAATAGCATGTAGTTGTTCCTTCAGTTCAGAGATCTTCATAAGATAATCAACTACAGAATCTGATTTTGTCATCTTGGTGCTGCGAAGTTGATTGTTCAGGGCCAATCTCCTTCTGGTGTCCTTTCTCTCAAATAGTCAAACTAGTGCATTAAACATGGCCTTAACAGTCTTTAACTCTGAGATGTGAGGTATCAAGTGGTATTTCACAGAATCTGTCAATATTCTCTTGGCCATTGCTTCATTTTTCTTATGTTTAGATTTCTCTACATCAGATGTTGGTTTGGAGATGTCTTTATTTACATAATTCTTGATCTCATTTTCATCTAAGAAAAGATGTAACCTAGTATTCCATGATCTAAAATTAGAGGATTCATCTAATCTATCCCCTACTCTGACATTGGTCACCATCTTGACTGCAGGTAGGAACCTGTTTAGAAACCCTAGCAGAAGAGGGTCAAAAATTGAAATTTGGACTTTGATAAAACTAAATCTACAGGCTAATGTGCCCTCCCAAGGCAAGTTGGATAGACCTCCTTTTATTCCATATTTGAGTTCAGAACAACTCGCAATCTAAAACCCTAATTTCTGTAGTTTCTGTAGAATTTAGGTCAAAAATTGAAAATTCTCAGAATGAAAATCTGCTTCCACAGGAAGATGTACCTTCCTAGGGTGAGCTCAATAATGTTGAGGGAGAGCCTAATATGTGGATGGAAAATAAGAAAACAAGAAACCTTAGTTTCTGGCAGTTGCACAGTAGGAGCGTGGAGTGGGTCCATAACCTATTGGATTTTAGTATTATAGCATAATAATTTTCATCTCTTTCAACTTTAACTACATGTAATCATGCAGGGAAATGCAAGTGACACAATAGTTTACCCTGGGAAAACCCAAACTCGGGAAAAACCCATCAAGCCTTCCTTACTCAGAGATTTGTACATAATACAAGTACACCAAATATATCATATACAAGAGCAATCTCAAAAAGAAATATAGACTTCTTCTACTGCTGCTTTTTGTCATGTTCCTTCCTTAGTGGTTACTTGATCAAGTTTTGGACCCTTTTAGTCCCTAAGGGTCTAGGAGAAAATAAAAGAAAGGAATGATTCATTGTTCGGGATAATTTTGGAACAAGGCATATAGTAGTCAATAAATTAATCATTTTAATGCTTAAAGTACTTTGTAATTATGTTTATTTTATATGAATAATTAACTTTGGTATAAGTTGTGATTCTCATGTGGCTAGGAGAGTGCATGGGGATAAGGTGGATGTTGTGGAAAAAATTGCACAAGTGCACTCTTCCACTTGGTAAGGGGCTAAGCCTTGTACGTTGCAACAAGGCCTCAGACCTTGGAGCCCCTTGTGGTGGTTTGGTTGGTATTCCTCCAAGTGATCCTGTAAGATATTGTTAGTATAGTTTACATTCAAACAAATAAATATGGATAAAAACAATCAAAGATATGGGGGGAGAATGAAAACTCCAATAACAATCAAAGATATGCTAAACCACTATTGTATTCCCCAATGGTATAGCTGTACAACACCTAGGTGGTGTGGGATTCAAGGGAATCCAACAATATCCCTTAGGGAGGCCTTTTTTGTCCAAACTAAATGCTAAGTAGATAGTATAACAATGGAGAGAAACACTTTCCCCTTGAAGGAAGGTGGAAAGGGAGCTTGGGAATGCTCACAATGATAGGAAGTGGTGGGATATGAAGAAGCTCCAACTCAAATCCAACAGCATACCCTTTCTCTTGATTTATCTCTACAAAATGCATGCCAGTGGCTTCCTTTTATAGGCCAAGAGGTGGCCAACAATAAACTAGATCCAAATGTGAACTCACCTCTTCCATGAACTAGTTCCAAGGTACACAAGGGGGGATGATTAATACCACCAAGTGTGTGAGGAGCCGAATCTAGATCTTTGGAGAGGATTGATCCTTCAATGCACCGCTAAGAGTGAGTGGTACCACCATTTTGAAAGTAGCGTGACTATCGAAGTAAAATCCGTGCGGGTGTAGAGCGAGCATTGTTAAGATAACCTGCGCTATAGCACGCGTTAACTTTGTATTACCTGTGCTACCCTTTCTTTTGACTGTTTCTTGGCACTTATGGACACATTCTTTGATTCAGATCCGTTGAGGATGCCTGTGGTGAGATGCATTCTTTATGTTGATGACGCCTTACTGGATGAATCGCCGAAATGTTGAATGTGAGCGACTTTTAGGCATTAATAGATGCCCCCTGATGTATGAGGTTCAGAGGGTACTGTAGAGACGATAATGCATGATGTTTTCTGTTGTTTCTCTCTTGTTCTGTAGGACAAAGAATATATGGAAAACCATAGTTCTCCCATGGGGGAATATTGTTGGTAATGACCATTAGAGCTGTAGTAAAGAATAATTGTTATACAAACGAGGCGGGCATACCCATGCTCATGAAATGCTTTCAAAGTGATTACAATGATAGAGGACCAAGGTGTCAACTCTACTATACTGTTGGGACATGGATGCATGCAGCTTCAATCCATGTTTGAGTAAATGACCCAAGAACTATTGTGGAGTGTTGAAGAAGTGAAACTGCTAGTGACCAAGATTATCCCACTGGGATGGGGGACCAAAATGGTATGTAAATTTTCCTGAGAGATTCACTATACCAAATAGACTTCTACAATGATTTCCAAATGTGAACACTGCTACCTTCAAAAGTACATTCCCCCCTGATGCAATGATGTGTTGACGCCGAGCATAGGGGAAACCACTTAGTTGGGGAGCGCTAATGACTCTCCCTACTAAGTTTGAGGTGATCCATTATAGTGATAAAAAGGGATCCCAAGGTACAACTGCAACTACCGCAACTCTCGGAATGTAGTGTTTTGACGTCGACAAGAGCTAAAGAACATGATAACATAGGAGTCTCATCATGAGAACCGAGATCATACTATAACCAACTGTGGACGGACAAACTTGACACAAGACTAGTTGATAAGCGTGGGGCTCATAAATTTCTTTGATCGATGTAAACATGGGGATTAGGGACAACAACTTTCATTTCAGAATGGTATAGGTTGAAATGGACAAAGACAAACTACACGTGAACTGGTTTTGGTGGAGACACAAAACGATGAGTGATGGTAACCGTCAAAACAAATATTGTTGAAAACATGGGACTCAAATACATCAATCAAAGGCGACCATGGGTTGCTACAAAAATAATATGGTGTTCCCATGATGTGAGGTGACGAGGGAAATTATTTGTACATAAAGAATATTGGTGGGGTCCCCACAGTTTTGGGTGTTTCGGGGTCCAATTTGATGATGGGAGGAGTCCCCATGGTTTTGAGTAGACCGGGGGAAAATTTCCAATGATGAAGTGAAGGCTAACTTGTAGACGCAAATACAGGTGCCCCATGAAACGATGTCATGCACTTTATACCTGCGGGATAAATGAATAGAATTGGTTGCTTCTAAGGGTGGGGACCCCATAGGTGTCTTTTTGGGGGTGATGATACGATGGGGATTGCGAAGGGTAAAGTGATCATGGAGATACGAGGGGGATTTATGAATCGTTCTCGTAACATGTGCAGAGGGATCCGACGAGTGTCTACTTGGTGGATAAAATGCACAATTATAAAATGATACTCTAAGGGAGGATCTTTGCAAGCTGGGTCAGATTCCTTGGACTTGTGGGGGGTCAACATCATGGGTGTCAATTGATGAATGGGATGTAAATGGTTCTCATACACATGGGGGAACATGCTATTATTGGTAATGATGTTGATGGCACATCCATACCATGAATAAGGGCCCTATGGTTATCAACGAGAATACTGGTAGATACATTATAAACAGAGGGTAAATAATGTCTACAGGCCATTTTCAGAATGATACCTATGGTAGGGTACATGACCCTTTTTGTTAGATCTTGGAGGCTTATTCGTATAATAGAAAAACAAGAGGCTCCACCTTGTCCTGATATAGTTCCTGCACATACGACGCACATACCCAAGTGTAGTAAAGAGCATGACCAAGGTATTGACAATGCAAAAATCATATAACAAAACAAGGCGTACTTGTGGCATACCAGAATATTTAAGGATAGAACCGTTTGAGGTACAACCCATTAACTTGGTGGTTGAGGGTGATACCTTCATGGTTGGTTAAGACATAGGATCCTTTTGGGAGATAATTTAACAATATAAGGGTATGTCCATTTAGATACACATTTACCGGGTCCCGGTTTACCGTCTTTCTTGGCGTTGAATAAAAGAACAATGTCTCCTTCGTTGAAGGAGTGAGGTCGGACCTGTCGATCGTAGTGTGATTTGGAGCGAAATTTCATGGCTTCATTTTGTTGAAGAGAGTCACGTCATTCTTCTTCGAGGTGCTACAAGGTGAATAGGCGTTGTTCCAATGTAAGGGTATCAGGTAGCAATTCGATAGTAGATTGGAGGGTAGGGATTTGACACTCAATTGGGAGGACAAATTCTACACCATGGACAAGGTGAAATGGTGTCAAACCTGTGACAATATTGACTGAAGTGCAGTAAGTCCAAAGGGCATGAAAGAGCACGTGGTTCCATTTGGTTTTATTTTTTTCCACTATGCATTGGAGCATAGTTTTGAGGATTTTGTTAACAACTTCAAACTGGCCATTTTCCCGAGGGTAGTAAGTGATTGAAAATTCATGTTTAAAGCCTAACAATCGCGACAGTTCCTCGAAAGTTTTGTCACGAAAGTGTCTTCCATTGTCAGAGACAAGTTGTTTGGGAATGTCAGAGTAGGAGATGACGTGGTTGAAGAAAAACCGTGCTACGGTCACTGCTTTATAATCAAATGTGGGCATTGCTTCGGTCCATTTGGTGAAATAATAGATGGAGATGATTATATGGTGGTGACCTTGGGCCGAATCCAGACGACATTCCATAAAGTCAATTTCCCATTTGCAAAATGGGTCAGTAGTGATGACTGGATGGAGTGGTGCAGGGGGAGACCATGTTTTGCTGGTAAAAACCTGACAATTCACGCACCATTTGACGACATAGACACAATATTTGAATACAAAGGGATAAAAATACCCTGCTCGTAATATTTTTGGGGTGGTGGCTAATACAGAGAGGTGGCCTCCACACGCGTCGCTATGGAAATCATTGAGAACTTGCTCGTCTTATTCACGTGCCAGACATCGTCGAAGGATAGTGTCGATACCATGGAGATATAAGACGTCTCTAATGAGGAGGTATCTTGGTGCCTGGTGGTGGATTATGTGGCGATCATCGCGGGATAAGTGGGGAGCTAAATTCTGGGTGCGGAGATAAAGGAGGATATCGATGTACCAAGGATCTTTGGCCGTAATGAGAAAGAGGTTCTCATCGGGTAACTGGTCTTGGACATACTCGCTTATGGTGGTAGAGGGAAGGTCTGTAATGAGTTTGGTTAAGGACATGGATTTCTTGATTTTGGGAATAACAAATTTGAGGTTGAATTCTTGTAAGGTCACGATCCAACATGCAAAATTACTATTGATAAGCCTATGGCCAAGTATGTATTGAATAGGGTTGGATTCAATGACCACAATTGTTTTCCGGAGCGAAATATAATGGATGAGTTTTTGTACATAGAGGATGACTGCAAGCGCGAGCTTCTCATCATGGGTGTAGTTGAGTGTAGGTCCGTTGAGGTTTTTGATGACATAGTATATGCCATGTTCCTAGTGGTCCTCAACAGGTTGGACTAGTACGTTGGCTATGGCGTAATTTGACGCAGATATATATAAGATGCAATATTTGTCAAAGTATGGAGACGAGATGAGGGGGGATGATGGAAATGCTTGTTTAAGGGCATCGAAGGAAATTTGGGCATAGTCATCCCACTTAAATGGCAGATATTTCTAAGAAGTCATAAAAATCCATGAGCCTAAGTGGCATAGTTGGGAACAAAATGACAAAGAAATTTGACCTTACCTTGGACACTTTGCAATTGTCATCGCATTCATGGAGGGGGTAATTCCAAGATGGCTTAGACTTTGGAGGGATCGATGGTGATGTCGTATTTGGAGACAATGAATCCTAAGAGGTGACCGACCGTGACAGAAAACACACACTTCAGGGGGTTTACGCGTATATTATACTTGCGGCATTGTGTGAAGATGGTGCGAAGGTATTGAAGGTGATCACAATGTTTTTTGGACTTGGCTATAAGGTCGTATAAAAAGGCGAGGATGATGTGATCCAAGTCATTGAAAGCATATGCCATTTCCCGCTGGAAAGTGGCTTCGATGTTCTTGATACCAAAGGGCATGAATTTGTAGGTAAAGGTGCCCCATGGTGTGGTGAATGTAGTTTTATATTGATCTTGGGGATGGATGCGTATCTGGTTTTACCAGGAGAACCCATCCATGAAGGATAACATTTCTCTACCGGCACATGAGTCAATGATTTGGTCGATAAATGGTGTGGGAAAGATATCCTTGGGGCAGGCTAAATTAAGGTCTCGAAAATCAGTACAGACATGAATAGTTCCATGTTTTTGTTAACTGGGACAGAGTTAGACACCCATGATGTGTAAACAATGGGAAAAATAAATCCGACTTGCAAGAGTTTTTCGATCTCGACTTTGATTGCGAGAGCGTTAGAAGGGTGGACCAGGTGTTGTTTTTATTGGACGGGGATGGAATCAGGCCAAGTGTCAATGTGATGTTCGATAATTGTTGGGTTAATAACCGGAATTTCTTCATAGGATAATGCAAAGATGTCATGAAACTCTTTGAAGAGAGTAGTGAAATCCGTGATTTCCTATGGTGAGCAGGAAACTCCTACAGAGATGTTTTCGACAACTCCTGGTGTGACGGATATATCAACCTGTATGGTAGGGGAGATATTGGTGATATTACCATCTTCTAATGCATCTAGGGTGTGAATAGGATTCTTGAACCAATCGATGTTACTAAGGGGTAAAAAGTCTTTTGACTCATTGTATATTGTTGTTTAGTGGGTAGTGGGCATGGTTCCCTCCTACTAGCTACTGAGGACCTATGATGGAAGTTGTCCCATGGAATTTCAATATCATTCATGGCCTCAATTATCTCTTCATTTGTGTTGAAGATGTATTCTTATAGCATATCTTCATCTGAAGAACCAGGGTCTTCATCCTTGGTCAGAAGAGGGACCACATCGAGATGCAGGATGTCGAGATATGGATAGGTATTTGGGGTGGGTGCTAGAATCTCATCTTGAGGGAATATTAAGGGATCCATCGCTTCACGAGATATCAGTGATGGGGGATAAATATATCTCGAGTTATCCAACAGATGTGACATGCCTTTGTAAACATTGTACTCTATTGGTTCAATATCCTCCTCAATTACTGTAGGAAGTGTGGTACCACAATGGGTGAGGTTATCAGCCATTCGACTTTGGGTTGCACATAAAGTGTGAAAAGCAGTGACGAGAGGACATTGGAATGAATGTTGAGACATTAAGTTGCATGAGCAACATGGTCTAGTGGCGACGATTGTTGGTCGAGTGTGGAGTCATCCCACCTTGGGGAGGGAATGGTTGGGGTCACCATAGTAGTCATGGGGATAGGAGTCTCCTATGTTGATGAGGGAGGTGAGGTATCTGCTAAGGGTTCGATGAGGAGAATGGTTTCCAAATCCTTCCAATAGCGAGGGAGGTAAGGGAAATGATGTATATAGTTCCCATACTGAGAACATATGGAACATGCGTGATTCATATGTAGTGTTCTGGACTTAGATATGGGTGAGGGAGATGTGCCCCATTTCACCGTCAGTGGAGCGTGGGTGATGCTAACGGGGGTGTCGAGCAAATTCTGTAGATATGGAAAAGTAGGACATATGTTGGTTGCGTGGCCTTGCTGTCCACAAAGAGAACATGGTGGTGTGAACCTTTGACTGGGATTATTGGTCATGACTGGGGATTTTAACTCCTGGTGGTTGATTCCCCCCCTGCTTTAGGATTAGCGATTTCTGATGATTTATATGTTGGATTGGGTAGTAGGGGACCTTTCACCCTTGGTTGTTTGGTTCTCTCATTTTTAGAATTTGTGGCGCCTGGTTGTGGTTTAGTCGTAGATGTCATAGGTTGGGATGTCGTAACCGATGGGGTTACATGCCTTGTAGTTGTACTATCCAAAATAGGGACAAACCCATAATGGGCTACAGGTTTGGAAGCCATCTCTTGGTAGGGTGGTGTAAGGTACCAAACCGGGATCCCCAAAGGTATCCTAGGTAGAGTTAACTAAGCCATAACTAGCATCCCTTGTACCCCGGTGGGAGGGTACAAGAATGGGATTTGAAATATTGGTGGGACTGATGGACTCAACGTTTGTTCAATGCGATGACTCAATGGTGGTGTTGATGATGGTGTTGAGGTGGAGGTGGCTCCATTTTTCAGTGGTGAAAATTGTGCACATTAGGCCATCAGTCGATGTAGGGATCTTGGGTGGTGGTCTCGAATATACTCCTAACAAATTTGAGTCCTTGTACATACTAGGGGAAATGTCAACATACGGTTGATTATCGCCCAATACAGTGATGGTAGGACATTGTCAGAATTGCTTGTGGTATTAGGGTTATAGTAGTTAAGTTGGTTGAGAGTAACTACCTTCCCATTTAAGGGAAACATCATGATCCAAAAGACTGAGGAAGCTACCTTTTTCATGGTTTACATGTAACTACATCCCAAGAGGATGTTGTAGTCGAGTTCGACATCGACTACTTGGATATCGATCATAACCATCTTGTGCCCCAGCTCTATGGGGACATTTTGGTACAATCCTCTTGGTTGGGATGGTATCCCATCATATGCGCGAAGAGAGATAGACGAGGGGGGCAACTTAGGAGACCCTAATCGTTTCCAGGATTTTGACGACATGACGCAAGTGGATGCGCCTCCATTGATGATACAAGGATGAATCATGACACTATTTATCATAACTAGAACATGAAATGCGACTGACGATGGCAGTCGCGGTTACCTTTGTTGAGATCGAAGGTCATCAGGTGCGAGTAAGATGGATCGACGATGCCAAGTGCATTGAGTAATTCCTTTCATTGTGTTGGGAAATACTTTAACACTTCTAATGTGGACATGGCTATTGGGATTGAGCCAAGTCATCCACAATATTGTAATTGTGGGAAGCTTTCATGTGAGCATTATTAGGGGTATGCCGAAGTGGAAATTTTGGAATCCATGGGATTTGTTTGATGTTTGATCGAGTTATTTATAGAGGACCCCCGGGGGGATATAAATGTCTTCCACTTGGGGGGTGGAAGGCCCATCATACCTTTCAGATCTTATTTGAAGGTTGATGTCCAACGTATAGATATTTTGGAAAGAACCATCCCTAGGTGGGTGAGGGTCTTGCTATTGTGTAACTACCCCTTGATTAGCAAAGGGGTATTGTAACACAATGATTTTTTGTTGGAGGGGAATCGCTGTGTGAGGAGGGTTCGTCGTCGTCTTCTTTTTGGCTTCCACTAACTGTTGGAAGTTAATTATAAGAGGAAAACGATACGTTTAGTGACCATAATCGTTGCAAATGGAGCAATGATAATTGGTTCTCATGGAGGGATTCTTCCCTTGTTTGGGGGGATTGTTAGTCCCTGCATTCTAGCTACCCATATTTTGGTTTCACTAAGGAGGCGGGTTTCCCCCTTGCCCCGACTGCTAATTCTGTTTGTTCTTACCTTTATTCTTCCCTTGAATCTGTGGATTCTAGGGGTTTGCGACATTCAATTGCTCAAATTGTTGAGATTGTTGAATGTAAGAAGGTTGAACTAGGTTAACCCCCGTGTGGGGGGCAGGTTGTTGACCAATTGGGCATGGGAAAGGATAATATGGGTTATACCCCGAGGGTGGGTTAAATGTTGTTTGCATTCCATAAGAGGTGGACGTAGGAATGGCTTGCGCCATTGGCGGTGTAGGATTATACGGTCCATATTGTAATTGACCAATTGATGGTGTTGGTACCGGTGTAGGGGGTACCAACGCAGGCGACATGGATGGGTAATGTGGAACCCTATTAAATGGCGTTGATGTGGTAGGAGGAAACTTTCCTAAATGGGAAATGGACCCAATAATCCCATCCATCGAATGTGACGAGCCTGAAGGTGTAGGATCCAACAACCAATGCCGAGGGGCATCAGGGAGGATAGTGTAAATGTAGCCAGATTGTGCATATATGAGGTCAAAATGATGTGCTTTCAGAATAGCTTCTTGCTTGCTTTGTGGCATGGAGGTGGCGACATATTTATCTATGGAGGGTTGGAGAGATTTGATAAACAAATCCAACAAAAAGGGAGGTTGTATTTCAATATTAAATAATGTGCTACGTCTACGCCACTCATGGATGTGGTCCACAATGTGGGTGGAAGTATTTTTCCGAAACACAGTGAGAATTTAGAGGCCTAGGTCATGTCGGATTGGCAGTTGGAAGTACATAATAAATGTGGTGGCCACTGCCACAAATGTGGAATGGGTTCCACTTGTTAGGTTCATGTACCATTTTGTTACCGTTCCGGTGAGGGTACGCTGGAATAGGAGAAGCCTCATGGGATATTCCACTATGCTATTAGATGAACACCATAAGTGGAAAGACATGATGTGGTTGGAAGGATCGTCTCCCTATTTCCCTTCTAATTTGGGAATGTTGGAGGGAAGCTTATCTGGCATAGCCGGCCATGTCGAATCATGAGAAATGGGATCATTGGTGAGTTTAACCAAATTAGGTAGATTTAAACTAGCCATAAATTGTAAGGTAGGGATGAATGGTCTGGCCATTATGTGTGGGATGTGATTTCCATGAGGGGGATATCCAGGTGGTGTTGAAAACAATGGTTGAAATCCTATGAGAGAGGATGGGTTAAAGGGAACTGAGGGATCTCCAAGGGGAGAAGCCAGTTGGGTACTGCTTCCGATGGGGGAAGAGGTGGTATAATTAATAGTTTCTCCGAGAGGAGAAAATGAACCTAGCAAGGCTTGGCCTCGACCAGATGATCCTATCAATGTGTCCTGGAAGCGGCCCCGACTAGGGTATATTCCTTGGGAAGAAGGTGTTGAAAACCCCTCGAGAGAGGGGATAGGCCTTACAGTCTACAAGACTGTCTCAGGATGTTGTTTTGTTCCTCAATGGTGAAGGATTTGTGTTAGATGAGAGTGATAGTGGAACTTAAACACAATTGAACAAATGCAAAAATATGCCAACCAAAACAGATGCAAAATGGTGCAATAAATGAGTGATATGTGCAATGTTGGTTTTAGTGCATGAGTTCCCACATGTAGGTTATTTTTATTACGAGTTTAGTGAACTTGTAGTTAAAAATAAAATGAATGTAAATTCCCTAGAATACCTAACGTCCTTCCTCTCAAATGTAACTGGGCCTCCCAAAAGCACAATTGATGTTGATAATGGTATCCACGCACCAACCGACTAGTGGAGGTAACAAAGAGATATTTCTACCAGCGATGGGGCCAATGTTCCAATCAAGAAGACTTGGAAACACCTCCCAAAGGAAATAGCTAACTTTAGGGTTCAATTTCACTCACAATTCCTCCTTGGTGATATCCTAAGTTGGGACACTAAGATACCTTGCATCAAGTGTGGATTAGTGGTTCATCATGCAAGGTATAGTGTCGTCTCCGTATAACAAGTTGAGTGGCTTGTAGGGGAGAGAAGGGAAACTATACCTTGACTTTCACCTCCTTGGTCACAACACACTTTTGATCCAGGTTTTCTTTTAACACTTAATTGTAGCAATATTTTGTAAGTACCCTATAAGACAACAATGCTATGTTTCAAAATATCACTAATGAAACTAGATTGGTGGGAATTAATGGATGCCTAACCCAATCAATCCTACCTAACTAAAATATTGTTTTGTGATCTCCTAGGGAGGATTTTAGTTGGTTTAGACAATTACAATGTTGATTTTAAGGGGCTTGGGTGTAAGATAGGTATTTCACAATCCATACTTTTCTGGTTCACCAAGCTAACATGAAGTGCGAGGTGAAGAGAATACTTGGATCAGAAGAGTCTTTAGGTATCTTAGTGTGTGCTAGTGGTTCAAACACACGTGATGAAAGAAAATTGATATCGAAAAATTAACCAGCCTTGTGGACATCGTTCTCACTTCTCATCAGCTGTTGATTCACGATGATGATATGGCACCAGTTCTAAGGGAGAAGTAAAATTATTCCTTCACTTATTTCAAAGACTTAATAACAGAAGAAAACAAAGATAGGATCATGCATCTAACTACAAAACGATGTAAGGAAATTCCTCCTGAGCTACAAAATATCGAAATACATTCGCCATCTAACTTGGAAAAGTCTCTCTTCTGATCCACTTTGTATCTCTCCACAATGGAAAAATTGTGGTTACAATGGATTGGTTTGAGATTCACCCCACCATTACTTCTATCTAGTGATAATCAGAAGTGGAATAAGGAAGTTGAAATAGCCAAATGGGAGCGGATTAAGAAAAACAGAGGATTTCATAAGACAAGGGCTATGACCAGTTGTTATGCATGCAATATCATACCTATAGAGAAGCTCGAACCCACAAAAGACCCAGAATAAACAGTTGATTGCACAACAAAAAGTGACGGGATCAATCAAACATCAACAATACTATATCTTGTTGGGACAAGATGCCAACAAGAGTGTTGTATCTAAACCTTTCATTTAATCATCAACCTAAGGGTTCGTACAAACTTGGGTCCTACATAATATGTGCAACCTACAAAGAAACTTCTAATGATTCCTAGTAGTATTCATCATGAAAAAAGTAAAAAACATTGTTTGGTAAAAAGCAAAGGAAAGTTTAATCTATGATCTAAAGGTTGCAAGGGACATGGATCCCCTCATTTGACTAGGAATCTGTCCCTTTATCAGTGGCTTCATGGACAAGTTTTAGAACGTTCCTCGCCTAGTTTTAGACAAACCTTTTGAGGAAACCCATGATCTACCCTACCATTCACACACTGAGTACGGGTATTCTTATTACACCAAATTCCGCATAAGTAATAAAACAAACCTGGAAATTAAACGCTTTATTGAGCTCATATGAAAATATCCCATGTGATGAAATAAATACTCAATTGGAAATTGCAAAAATAGTAAAGAAACATTTAAACTGAATTAAAGGTGCAGAAATAATTCATCAAAGCTAATATGTCGAAATATTGTAAATCCTCTACAAATTGTACTAAATGTACTCCGTTCTATCACATTCGTATGAAAGTAGTAAATATAACTTAATGTACAATCCCCATGTAATCACCTATGGATGGGCCCTTATCCATGGTGACAGGGGAACAAAATATTACTGAATAAGATGGGTAAATAAGAGTCTTCATGAACTTCAAAATAATTGTTTCAACATCACAAATCTTAATGTCTTCATCTCAAAACTATAATAATAACCGAGTTCATACAAAAATGGGCACTGCTGTGTAATCCAGGACATACTACTTAAATATCTATTTTCTAAAACTATGGAACGCATGAACTGCTAGTGCCTATGCTATGACTGGGTGAAGTGTGTTATGAAATACACCACGCGACGTGGCAATTCGTCTTACTTAGTTCAATCTTCGAGGACTAGGCCTCGGTTAGATGTATCTTTAGAGATTGTCGAACACTGATAGTGGCGCCCATCAATTGCATTTATTCCTTAAATACTGCTTGTTCTGTGCATTAGTTTATACAAAACTACTGCAATATTGAAACTCCTTTGTTTTAACTTGAACTTCACCAACGAGCTGTAAGTAGACTACTACGATCATATGTATTCTGAGCAAACACTGGCTTGATGTCTTCCATATGTCAAAATGTGTCAGTTTAAGACCTATGTCAGGAAGATGCTGCTAACAAACAACCTCATTAGTGTTACATGTACATTTAAGCTAGAGAAAGGAATACTACAACATCTAGAAATATATATAAATTGGAATATTTTAAAATCCTAACTAGGATGCACTCATCATTCACCAACTTGATATCATAGTATCTACTCTATGGACCAAAATGACTAATTACAAAAGGATTTAGATGATTTTTCTTACCTAATGTTGGGATCCATAACCTTCCTTATTCTACTGTGAAGCATGTGCCTTTCTTCTTTTGACGTGCAAACCATGCACCTTCCTCCTTCTAAACTGCGAACTTGCAACTTCCTTCTTCCAAACTGTGAACCTTGTGCTTTTCTTCTTTTGAACTGTGAAACTTGTGCCTTACATTTTTCCTCACACCCACACCTCACAATGATAATCAGGATCTTATTTATACACAACTGACCTCCCCTTCTTTTCAAGTAAGAGGGTTGACCAAGATGCTCAACTTGATTTACATATTTTCTTAAGCCGGCTTGTCTTGACATTTATACTAACTTAAATTACAGTGTTGTGTGGTTTATAGACCATTTAGAGAGCCATATTTTGGGTTACAATACCCCGACACAACACCCTCTCTATTGTATGTGCTCTCTTTTTGGGTTGCAGGACCCCGACACAACACATACACCATTGCACACTTTTCTTCATACTTTCTTCAACATTTTGTTCTATATACTTCTTCGAACTGGCCTCTAATTACATCAAGTCTATATGTTTTACTCCCATTTGACATCAATGACAACACTAGGTCCAACACAACCTTAGCTAATGTTTTAACATAAAGTCCTTAAACCCCCTTGATTACTATATACATGATTAATAATTTGTGTTTATATTATCCTAATCTTGGGATTAGATGTATAAAAGGGAAACTTGGGATCCTCAAGACGATCACATGGGGAGAAAAAGACATGCAAATTTACAATGTTGAGAATTTGATTATGTAGGGGGATTATTATCATTATTCTTGGTGGTATGAACAATGATAGAGAAGGAAAGAATATAGAACAATTATTATATTTACTGAGCATTGCATTCTCATGCAATCTATGCTATTGATAATGGAAATTATGATACAGATAGGAAAACCTGTCCTATAATTGAGAACCCCCGGAGACAGTAGAGAGATTATATGACCAGCTTGTGCTAGAGCACTGAAAGGGAATGGGCATAGCCTGAGGGACTATTTGCAAAGAAGGGGATCCCATTTTTTGGTGTACTTTAGCCCGAGGGGGGGAGTGTTGGTTGATTGTGATAGCTATAAAGATGGTTTCTTGCACATTAGAAAGTCCTAAGTTGTGGGTTGAGCAAGAGGACTTGGATATAGACCCTATGATATTTACTTGTGTGGATTCATGGCCTCAATTCGAGGGTGGCCTCTGTCATAGAAAGATTAACTGTAAAAAAGCTCCTAAGGTTGGGATAAACATCCTTTGTTTGCAATCAGTGGAAGGAATATTTTCTCAAAAAGATAAGTAATTTGAATATGTCTTGAAATGCCACGTTTTATATTTTTGTTATGCATTTTACTATTTTCTGGCTCTTATTCAATTCCATGTGTGTGAATTAAATTTCACAATTATGGGTGAAGGCATTGTAGAGATACATCCTTGTCTTAAGATTGAAATAAATTATTAAAGTTGTCGTAGTTTTCTTCCACTATTGAAATCTACAATTAGATATTAAAAATAATTTTGGTTTCAAAAGGAAAATTTAATGGTGAATTTGAGGCACCTGGGTGAAGGCATTGTAGAGATACATCCTTGTCTTAAGATTGAAATAAATTATTAAAGTTGTCGTAGTTTTCTTCCACTATTGAAATCTACAGTTAGATATTAAAAATAATTTTGGTTTCAAAAAGAAAATTTTATGGTGAATTTGAGGCACCTTGGTGAAGGCATTGTAGAGATACATCCTTATCTTACGATTGAAATAAATTATTAAAGTTGTCATAGTTTTCTTCCACTATTGAAATCTACAGTTAGATATTAAAAAATAATTTTGGTTTCAAAAATAAAAATTTATAGTGAATTTGAGGCACCTTGCAGCGTCTACAGTGAACAAAGGTTAATGACTATGACCATTGGTGTGAGGAGTACCAAGTGAGCATGGAGATATTCTAAACATTGGATCATATTGATGTGGCACTTATAACCATTGAGTCATTACTTTAACTAGAGTCAAAAATTCAAAAACACATTGAAAAGTAAATGTTGATCTATGTGATCATTGATTTGTAATAATCATAAACTATATGAATAAATATTGAATAATAATAACAAATAAATAAATAAATATACTATTAAGGGTCATAAGTGTTCATCATGTCCTTTCATTGTATGATTTATCAATGTGTATATATATACTCACAAGGGTCATTGTAAATCAACTAGTATTTATTCAGTATTCATTAAACACTTGGATTTAACATGTCTTTTTTAAAATAGATATTCAGTTAATGAACTTTGTTCTTTTTATTAGATATTATAGTTATGTTATGATTCTAGCTTTTGGTCATTCTTCTTTCTTAAGGACCTTGACACAATGTTTGGCCACACTCATTCTATTCAAAGTTTCTCTAATCTCCAGGTCCTTGATATTCAATTTTTTAGTCACTAAAAAATCAGAAACTTTGAGTTTTGGTTCAAAATTTTAATTGAAGAACTCATCCGTTGCAATGAAATTTAAAGGAAAAAAAATGAGAATTTTGTTGAAGTAAAATACCATATTAGAAAGATTTTGAGGTAAAAAATGGGCATCCTAAGAGATATATTAAAAAGTTATGAGATATATTAAAAATTATGAATTGTGGATTTTATGGGGTAGGTATAGTTGACAACTGACCTCCTACATTACATTCTATGCACAATCTAAATAACCACGATTGAGTTACATTTCAAAATTGACTAGAAATAAATTAATAAAAAAAACTACAATGATGTGACTAAGATTCTATTATAAATTCTCAGAAATATATTGTCATTTAACATTTATATGCATTGAATTTTTAAATAAAATTAAATAATAAAAAATACATTATAATGAAAAGTTATTTTTTATGAGCTATTTTTCTAATTTAATTTATTTTTTTGTATTTAGTATTGGTCTCATAAATACAATGAAATGATTACACATAAACATTATTATAACTTAAATATTTTTTTCTTACATTTTCAATACTATATTAATTTATCCTAAAAGTGCAAGACTATCCATATGCACAATATATATGTAATATTTTTTTTTGAATTGAAATGCATTAAATATATATTGTTTGTTTGATTGTCCATCACTCGGGGCTGGTAAAAATGAACCATTGGTTAAGAACCGCAACCTAGGGCTATCTAAGTCGTCAAAGTCACCCGGGGATCACACTCGGCCTGTGCCACACCAACCCTTATGATGGTTGATTTTTGGGTGTCTCCTCCCAACTAACTCACCCCTAAGGGGAATTGAACTTGGGTCACCCTGCTGACGAGACCCACATCTTAACCAAATGAGCTAGCAAAAATTGACATACACATATACGTATATATATATAAAGAGAGAGAAAATTTATATACATTGAATTTGGAAAATAAAATAAAATAATAAAAAATACATTATAATGAGTTATTTTTTAATTTATATTAATTTTTTGTATGAGTACCTGTCTAATAAATATAATGAAATGATTACAAATAAACATTATTATAACTTGAATATTTTTTTTACATTTTCAATACTATATTAATTTATCCTAAAAGTACAAGATTATTCATATGAATAATATATATCTAATTTTTTTTGTTTGTTTTGAATTAATATATATATGGAGTTTGATATTATGATATTAAATAAAATAGAAAAAATGTATATAATTTGAAATTAAAGATTTTAAAATGTACAAACATAACAATTATTTGTGTTGTTTTTTCAAAAAGTATGAAAATGAAAATAATATTATTTTATGAAAAAGTGTGAAATGATCTTCATTATGAGTATTTGAAAATCATAAAATTATTATTTTATTATGAGTGTTTTACTTGAAAATAACAATAATATTATTTTATTGAAAGTGTGAAATGATCTTCATTATGAATACTTTACTTTATGACTTCAAAACACTACCATGGTTAACTATGGGTTTTCATCCATCATTGAAAATGTGACAATAAGCAAGCACTGCCACCTCAACCATGAAGGATGATGTCATCCTCTAAAATGTGATTGATTGATTTTTAAAGTACATTTTTTTTTTGTTTTGAAGCCCATTTTTACCTCGAAATTTCTATGTACTATGTGATCATCCTATTATAATATAAAGATTACATGTATAAAAAAACCACCTTAATGACTCAGGTTATAAAAGTTTGGGCCTCCATTATTATTAGTTTTTATTGTTTTAAGGGTTTATTCTTCCTCATGTTTGGTTACGTGCTCCAACCCTATCTAAGCATTTTCATTGAGTGGGAACTAATTCATTTTATAGTTTGTATTAGAGTGGATGGAAATCCCACACTAGCCATCTTCAAATGTTATCTAAGTTTTTTCATTGAGTGAGAACTAATGCATTTTGTAGTATGGTATTAGAGTGGATGGAAATCCCACACTAGCCATCATCAAATGTGATCATCTACTTGTAATTATCCTCTTGTGTTGATGGGCTCATGCATGTTAGAAAAGCCGTTAGGAGAGTAATTTGTAGAATTTGGACTAAGTAGTTGTTGTATGGGATTGAAGCTATAAGCCTAAATGAAAGCCATGATTATGGTGTAATATATAGATGCCATACCATGATTATATTGTAATATATAGATGCAATACTTGTTTGCAGGGTGAAAACCATGAGTAAAGTCGCCACCAAAATGATTTGGTGTAACCACTAGTTGAATCGGTCCAAGTAGCCTTAGAAAATTATTGTAGGTGTTCACGTTGAGGGATTTGTTAATTTGAGGGAGGTTGATTGAGCCAATGCTCACCAACTATAGCCACCAATATTTGTAGAGAGACGTATCAAGAAAATTGTTGTATTGCTATTGTATAGCAACCATTTGACTCAGTTTCCATTATCGTTATAAGTTTCCACCGAATACATAGTCGTTCGGTTGTAATATGTAGTCATCATCAAAGGAAGTCAAAGTTAGCTACCATGAATGAGGATTGAATTTGTTGAGGAGAAAATAATGCTGAGATAAGCTGTCAACAGTTCATTTTGCAAGGGAAATGAAGATTGATTGATGAGATCATTTTCTCTAATTCATTGCTTGTCCATAGTTACTACAATTGGAGGAAAGAATCACTAAGTTTCTGACGCACTTTTATTTTATTTTATTTTTAACTACTCAAAAATTTCAATTCGACATAGTGAAAAAAAAGTTTACATTGATTTTGTTTCTTTCAATGGATATTCCATTATAAAAATATCCTTGTTTCAATTTCCATGCTTGAAAAGTAAAAATTTAGATGCAACTGACAAACAAAAACCCATGGGAAATAGTAAAAAAGGGATTGAAAAATCACCTACATATCCCAATAAGTTACAAGAATGGAAGAGTAGAGATGATAAATCCAAAGCCATTATTGTTCTCTCCCTCTTAAATTTAGAATTACATCTTTTTTTCCATATAATATAGATATGGGAAAATCATCGAAGGAAATTGGGATAATCTGATTTCAATGCTTGGCGAAAAAATAGTGAATGAAATATTTTCTTTGAAGCTATAATTATTTTGATTAAATATTTCTAGTGAAAGAACTATGTCTAACCACTTAAGTAATATGAATGTTTAACCACATAAGAACTAAAAAATCTCTCATCACACAACTAGCAAAAGTCAAAGCTATAGTAGAGGAAGAGGATGCCAAAGGCTGACATGTGTAACAAAGTCATCTTAGTGACTGAAAACATGAAATTAGGGTTTCAATTATTATTATCTTTGGGATTTTAGACAAATAAGACCTCTCAAACTATTTATAAGAGAGGTGAATCTCATTGAAATAAATGCAATGATTATTCACAATAGTAAAAGGTGTTATCCTTCCTTATGATGTTTACGTGCTTCAACCATATCTAGGATTTGTCACTGAGTGGGATCTAATGCATTTCGTAATAAGCCTTCTATTGAACTTCGTATTTAAAATTATCAAAGCCATAAAAATTTCTCAGATCCGTGGGATTGCATAGTTGGGGGCATTTTAGAATCTTCTTTACCTTTTACAACACTATGCTATCTATGCTTGGACATAATGAACCTAAGATATATCACAACATGGATCAAATACTGAATATGTTTGTCTTACATCCTACTGAAAATGAAAATGTCATCCAGTAAACAACCACAAACTTACCAATACATAATGACAATACCTTTGGTATTAATGTCGTGCATGTGGTTGACGTGTTAGTTAGAAAAATGACAACCACCAACTCATATAGTCCATCCTTGCTCGTGAGTGTTCCACTTGATTCCCTCTTTAATACGAATTTGGTAACAACATCCACTTTTCAAATTAATCTTTGTGAAGCATCTAGTGAAACTCAAATTGTCTATCATGGACAGTGGGAATATATGTTTGATTATAATCTTGTTCAGTTCTCTGGATCCTTTACACATACTCCACGATCCAACCTTTTCAGGGGTTATCATTAATGGAACTATGCATGGGATTATACTCTTCTTGATCAAGGCCTACAACAATTTTACTTCCCGTTGATTCAACTCTACATTTTCCAACAAAGTCGTCATGTGCATTGCTTTGCTTGATTTGACAATGTCATGCCATATTCAAGTCAACCTTGTGTGCTATATTTATCTTTGGAAGGAGTCCTTTTTGAAAATTAATTATCCTTTTTACTTCATTAGGAATCTTCTTCTCATTACGTTTTCCTATCTCGTCGTGCTTGACCATTTCATTGGCACTATACCATAGCATCCCTTCTTCTCTATTGCATTTAGAAATTTATTCACTAACAAAAATACCATCTTTGGGATCTCAATCCTTCATTGGTAATAACTTGAATCTTATGCCATCCTTGACATTGGTGTATGCATTTTTCCTTTCATCATCCCCTGTTCTTTGGTCTTACTACGATGATGTTTCCAACAAAAAATCGGAAGAATTCATAGCTATAATGCTACACAAAATCTCTTTGTATACTCCTATATTAAATGATATCTTACACTAATCTATTGCCATTGCCTCAAAACCTTTTTATAGCCATATTAAATTTATGTGGTTGTGGGTCCTTCTACTAGATAAATTCAACTTCTTAACAGTATTGACCATGACTATTTCTCAATATTACCATTGTTTATGATAACTTTACATCACTTACCTCTAGACTTATACTTTTCTCTAAGATTTTATAATGTAGTCATGAATCTTCCTTTGGTTATTCCTATTACTATGATCACCTTCTACACATCATCAATTTTTTTATCCTGTTTGGTGCATGTATAACCATTTCCTCATCCTTATCCTCTAAAATCTTTGCGATGTATACCTTGACCTCTACATGTCACATTATTTCTTTGTCCTTATAGTATTTTGGTTGCATGTATCTTTCATGTTAGGCATGGGATTGTGACTCCTTCCTCTACCTTGGTGCCTTTTCTACAATTAAAATTATTTCTACTAGAATTGTGCACTAACTTATTTTATACTCTTAATGCCAACTAATAAAATTCATCCATTGGATGTATCTGATGTAGGCTAATCTCATATTGAATAAAAAATTGTAAACCATTTACATACCTTGACATTTGTTTTCCCCATGTCTGATTTAATTTGAGATCTTGTAAAACTCTTTGGTGTGTTCCTATACACTATACACTTTTTGTCATAGATTTGCATATGTTTGAACAATGTTTGTTTCTAGTCTACATGCAATAAATTCTTATCCAACTTCACAATCATCTTGTTACAAATATTTATCTTTTGTTCTCCCTTTTGAAATCACTAGTTTTGCACATAATATTTCCAAATAGCAATATGCCTCTTCCACTTGTTACTTGCAAATTTTGTCCTCTAAGAGTCTTCCATCCTTTCAGAATCAAAATATCTCCTCATTTTCTCTAGCCATTCTATCAATTTTTCGTTCATACTTTCTCCATAACACAAAAATTCAATCTTTGTTTCCCTCTTGTTATTCAACAAACTACCAAGATATCTCATTGCACATCCATCTTTGACTTCATATTCTGATTTTAAGCTTCTCTCTTCAACTTCTTAGACTTGTTTGATACATTGCAAATTTTCTATCCTTCCTATTAGTTTATGTAGTTTATGTTCGATGTGATTTTTTTGCCTTCCCTCACCATTTTTTCTCACTTTTGGCTTGTTTCATCTTCTTTAAGACTTCCTCTTAATTAGTTCAATGTACTAGAGATTCTAGCCTTGCTCTGATATCAGATATTGTAGTCAAGGTTACGTGATGTGCCCAATATACCAACTTCACTTCGTGCTCAATGATTTTTCATACTGTAGTTAGAACAAAACGCATTAATGTAACACCCACCAAGTTCACATACACACACGAGTATAGAACTTGATAGCATGCCATAGGGAAATGGTAAACTAATTCTCAATGATGTCAATGTACATAGATTAGAGTAAATTAATAGTCTATCATGGTTTATTACTTGGTTTACAATCAACTCCCTAACAAATGACTTTGACACCAAGACTACCCAATAGACTCTTATGTAAAACACTCTATTTATTCTTCATTGTTTAGCTATGCATCTTCCTACACAACTCTCCACCTTCTCCTTGTTTGTTCATCTTCCTCTTTCACTGCTTAGATCCATGATTGGCTCTTTTCCTACCTCTTCTCTTTTTATTTGTGACCATTCACCTTCCTCCAATGCATTACTAGCTATTCTTATTTTTCTCCTTATTTAAATTCCTCATTGCACTCCATCCATGTAGTTACTAGTGTGGTCTTGTTAATGTCATCATCTCATGTACATTCCTCTGATTGTTGTTGTGTGATTCCTTTCACCTAAACTATGCATTTTACCTTCATCTTTTGGTTCTCATGGTTCATCACCTATTCTTCCACTTTTATTCTTCTCTTGTGTTGCATTTATACTCTTTGTGCACTCCCTAATTAAGAATATCTTCGGTTTCTCTTGCATCAAAGACCCATAATTCCTCTTGATCATTCAATGACCTACCTAAACCTTAGATATTAGATAACTCCATAGTTCTTAAAATCACAGTGCTTCTGAAATCTCTACATACTACATCCAATAAACAAGACTTGTAGGTATGAAACGTGTACAATCTGTAAATCGACTTGGATATTCTAATGGTCGGATCACCAAAATAGTTTTAAAAATTACAACTACTCTAATAAGCCTATGCTTGATAACACTTTAGTTGTATTTGTAGTGATTATAAAAACACAACATTCATATTATTTAGCTACTATGACATTAAAAACAAAGCTATAATAGAAAAGGCATGCAATGGGACACAACATTTACATTGTGAAACTTGATTTGGAAAACCCCAACAAAAAACGAAGGACTATGCCTTTTGTCTTTTATATATAGAGATTAAAATACAAATTCGAAGTGGTGTAAGCTTACTGTGAAGTTATTAGGCACTATGGTTTCTACAACCCTCCTTAGATTGCTTATCTATCTTCCTCAATTCACATCTCCTCCCCCCTCATTGCTTATATTGTGGGACACCAATGTTGGTTGAAGAAAGTGCACCATTTCCCTCCTTTTGTTGGGTTTTTGATAGCTAGAATTAGGGTTATATCTAGTTTTAAAAAACCCTCTTGTAATCTTCATGACTTGGTCTATAATTTTCTAGTCGATTACAAAACATTACTTACTCCACATGGGTGAATCATGCTAAGCTAGCGTGCCACAACTAAATTTGTAGGGAATAATCTTCACATATAGGCTCAGTTTGACGAAAACAAACCACTGTGAGAAATCAATCAACCTGTAGAATATAGTAAGGAACTCCAAGAAATATTTCTTTGATCTCACTCCACTTATTTGACCTCAAACTAGAGGATTTTTTAGTTTTGGCATGTTAGTATATTTTTTAGGATTTGACCCAAATCAACCCTTCTAAGCCCCAAATTATATCCTCTCATTTCAAAGCATCAATAAAATCATATAGTAATTATGTAGGGCCATTTCATATCATCCCTACCCTTTTTTAGAGGATTTTGGTTTCCAAAAGCTTTGGTTTTCAAGGATAAGAAGCAATAATTACTCACCTTGGAGTACCATTTTTCCTTTGCTAGTAGATGTCGTTTCCATCCCAATTTCCAAATCTCTTATCGATACCTCCTATTTATTCTAATTTTTTGTGTAGAATGATGTCCTTAGGTAATTATTCCTATGCATTTGGTTCTAAATATTCTATGGAATGCAAAAATAAACTCTCTTCATCCTCATCAAGTATGCATGCCTTGTAGAGTTTTAGGTTCTCCACATTTACTACTAAGTAAATAGGCACATATAAGGTAGACAGTTAAGTCTTTAAGCATCACTAACTACATTCAAATACTTCAAGAGGTCCATATCTTTAGGTTTCCTAGTCCCTATAACCTTTCCTTATATGGTACAACCAAATTTCGTCTCCTACTTGAAGGTGTTTTCAACCCTATGTTGGTCATGCTTGGCTTGTACTTCTTCTGAACTTGTTGGTGTATCTCCTTGATCCTAAATATGAAATTATCTGCCTTTGATGCATCACTTGAGGTTGATTTCCTTGCTTCAGACTATCCATCTACAATATCTAGTGGTGATGGTGGAAAATATCTAAATTATATTTGAAAAGGGGATTTACTAGTGGAAGTTTGGAAAAGATTGTTATAGGAATGTTGAACATACATTTTATTTTCATCCTAGGTCAAGTCCTATCCAACAACTTTGTCTACTCATAAGTATGTTGGTGGAAGTAGTGGATCCCTTCAATTTAGTATCCAACTTCTCTTGTAATGATGTTTAAGATGTATTGATAAATCTAGTATCTCTTTTAGAAATAATTCTCATTGGAATTCCAATGTGCAGCTAGACCTTTTCAAAGAACTAGATTGTGAATTCTTGTCCTTTGTTGGTCTTCTTGCAAGCCATCATAACACACAAGTTACTGAATATGCTACCAACCACATGCATATAGTCATTTCCATTTATTTTCCTCAACAAACTCCCAACAAAGCCCATGTATATACTTTCACATTTCCTTGCAAGAACTGAAAGTGGCTTGTATAGTCATTTCTTTGTGTTACTAGGCTTGATGGTACAACATAGACCTATGATAAACCTAACTACTTCTTCTTGCATCTAGGGCCAATACACACCACATATTTCTTGAGCCCAAAATTCCCAATGACCTTAGAGGTATGAGCTTCCCTTATCAAATGTACTATTTCTTCCTTTGGTACACAAAGATTTTCCATGTTGTAGATCAATCCATCTTATAGATGGTAACCAACATATGCTTGTTTCTATTGACCTTGAAATTGATGATACACCCCCTTGATTCCTTATCTTCTGCATACTCATATTTGTATTCTTCATGGGTGAATGGATCCAGTTACATAGTGTTTCCCACATATGAAATTTTTGGTGGTGGTGGGCATTGATGTCTCAACATTGGCATGATTTCGAAGTGTCAGAACATAATGTCAAAGGATATCATGCTTAATAATGTTTTCATCCCATTCCAATTGAACCGTGATGTCACGCACAAAGTCCTCTTCCCATCCATACACAATTTGACCATATACATCATCATTTGGCATTCACACCTCTTGTGGGAAGTTTTGTCATGTGTTCCTTGTCAATAAAAGTAAGTCAAGTTTTAAAATTCACTGGTTATTCACATTCGTGTCATCATGCTATCACCCGTACACCATAAAGTCCAAAACGGAATGCTCATCATGACCATATTAAGTTTCGTCAAATATGTCATTGTTTCACCCTCGTTGTTTGACCTTCATGACAATATGAGTGTGGAGTACTCACATTGTTTGGATTTCGCATGGATGAGCCTGGAACGTTGAGAGCAATATAAGGTCTTGGAAACATCTTTTTCTCAGGGGTCTAAATCTGGTTACAACTGCTTGTACTAACAACTGTTAAATTCTGATTTTAATAATAATAAAAAATTGGGCATACCTGCATCATTTTTCAAATTATTTTATCATTCAACATCCTTTTTATTTTTCTGTCATTTCGGATTTTTACAAATTGTAAATAATTAGGACTGTACATATTGTTATTTTTTTCTTAATTTGTACATATTGGACAATTTTTTACTTTGTAGATGTTTAGCTTTCTAATGTACTTTTTGCAAAATTAAGTGAGCTACTAAGCTTGATTTTTTGTGCTCTTTAATTTAACGCAAATCACTAAAATTAAATAATTTCATTTTATAAAAACGCTCACAACTTCAAGCTTATCACCTCACAATGCGATCTATTTTTATGCACAACACGTAATAAAATCATTTTGAAAATCTGATTTTGGGATTAACTGATGTACTACTTCCGCATACATGAAGCATCTGAACAATATAATGTATACATCAAAAAATAATTTTGTTCTTATCATCTAATGCCTTCAATTTGATTCATTTTCTTTTTACAAAATTATTTCATTATTTTTCTAGTCTATCTTTTGTATATATATTACAACTAACATTTTTAGGTTTTATACATTAGCCAATCATTTTATTTTAAAATGATTCCATTTAGTTTATTTTGTACATGTTTTTTATGACTAACGCCTTCGATTTTTAGGTTGTTAAGCACATCTAATGATGTCAACCTGATAATAATTTTTAAATTCATTAATTCATTTAGTTTCATCAACTAACCCTATGAATCCAATTCATCCGAGGGATTAAAGCATCACCCGAGTTTCCATCCCCATATTCCCCTTGACCAACCCTCCAAGGGTGTTTTTCACTATTCTTTCCCATGTCAATATGAGCATCAACGTAAAATGGTGACCATATTGGGGATGAAGTTCTTGACTATCTTTTCAATTCACCCTAATCTAATCCCTTTGAAGTTAGATTTTTCATCTCTTATTGTCATTATTTTCTAATCATGACTGTTGTTTGGTGTCATGTTCTTATAGATGTTGATGCTCCAGGAATTCCAATTATTGTTTGGGAACCTGGTGTTTGGAGATATATCTTCCCCAATCCACAAGCCTACCTCATGAGAATACTAATGATCATATCAAAAGCTTCATCAATATTTTCATGCCAATAACATTTTTTATCCTTCTCTAGTGATGTTTATTTTTCCTCACACGCTTCGAAAGAAGGATACCCATTGGTTTAATTCTTTTCCTGACTATTATATCCTGGGTTGGGAGCAATTCTTCTAAATTTTCACGACTGTGTTTGAAAAATCAAAGTCTCCTTTTCCTTTGTGCAATTTTTGTGATGAGAATCATAATCCCAACACCTACCAGGAATTCTTGGAGGTCAAGAGGTTAGCCAAGATTGATCAATATAGGAAGTAGTGGGAGGTTATGCTCAACAATTTTTCTCTTGATGATTATTCCCAACTCCCTCTCTCGCTTCTCCATTTGATTGAAAATACTATGGATGTCCCTAATATTAATTCCCCTCCCAAGCAAGACATCCATGGGATTTTACCTTTCAATGATACTATATTTCCATCCAATTTTAAGATAACCTCTCAGATTCTCATTCCTAAGGGATATATCATCCTGAATCATCCCAATTTTCCTTGTTCCTCTTATACAAAAAGATGAGACCTTATTTGATGATGATACTTGTAAATTGTAAGAGGATGCCTTATTCAATGGTGGGCTTACCTTGGATAATTTCTTTGCGAATGATCAATAGGAGGGATTTCAATGAAGTGATTCATCATGATATTGAGAGTGTTTTACCTACCCTAGTCAACTATGAATATCTAAGCTCAAATGACATTATGATCGATAATTTTAATGAGCCCCTCATTGTTCCATCAATTCATGAACTAAATTACAAAGACTCTTAGTCCTTCTTGGGTGGAGATTAGAGCCTTGTTCTTCATAATCCTACCCTCAAGTCGAAGCCCTATGCTTTTGAGGGAATCCTGCAACCAATATATGACAATTATCCTCATGAATGTATTGACGATGCTTTCCATCTTAATGAAGAGGTTGATATCATAGAGGTCCCCGATGTGGACAAGCATATCATTCCTGAAAACAATGCCTCATCTCAAGTTAGCTTGCATCCTATTTAAAGTGAGAACCCTAAGTTGATCCTGGATCAGTATGTCAAAGAAGAAATAAATTATTATGAAGGAATAAATGTGGCTTTGATCACTATTAATCATTAATAAAGTATTAAATTCATTATTCTTGATCAACCGATGGTAAGCAATGAATGGGACAAGGATATTCACGGGTTGGTTCTTAAATATTTCATTTGGGATTCATGGGTTAAGGGCCTTTTTAGTACTAATTTGTTGAGTGCACATTTCTTTATATCTATCTCAATCAGATATAGCACTCCTCAGAATATCACAATCAAGCTTGTTTTAATCTTCGGCACACTAAACAAAGTTTATGACAGCCATCGTGACACGAATCTCAATTGTCATAACATCATCAATGCATTCCTCTACATTAAATGGAACCTACCATGATTAGATTTTCACCTTTCATAGAAGTAGGCATAATATAAATGCTAAATATAAATTCTACACCAACGTTTAGTAAGAGCCTTAGACTTCTTTTCTCCTTGCAACCAGGGTTACGTCATTGCATGCAAACAATATTGATGCTTCTTAGTCCTATAAAATTTCTGCATAAAAAATTAAGAGTAAAAATTATTAATGTGCTTATACATCATCTGGTAAATAACTATTATAGCCTGGTTAGAAATAAAAAAAATGCACAATGGAAACTAGAAAAGAAATGTAACAAACTGTACAAAAATATGAAAATGAAAAATAGTCAATTTTCAACAATTACATTTGTTAAACTTCCAAGAAAATTGGGTAGAAGTGCTCAAATCACAAACATAAATACAAATAGGTCTAAAAAAAATCTTCTTATCTATCTATCTATCTATCTATCTATCTATCTATCTATCTATCTATATATATATATACGCCCTTGTGCAAAAAAACTAAAACTATCTTATCAGTGGATAGCCATCATATTCGTTTAGAAAATTTGTGCAATCTAATTTACTTTGATTTGGAATCGCATCCGATATGATTTCACCGGTGATTTTCTTATGTAGAGGATCCGACCTATAGTTCACAGGGTTCTCTTGTTAGGTTTGCTGAAGAAGGGACCTGGTCTGTTGACAGGTTTATCTTACAGAGTTTGTGATTTCGATCAAGCAGGGCAAATGGCCTAGATTGATCATGGGTTTTGGGTAAACTGAAATGGGTGAAAAAGGGATCGATTATCTAAATGTTACCTACTGATGACAAATTCAAGCGAAAAAGGGAGTATTTCCGATTGTTATCCACTCATGAAAAATCTAAAATTGTGGGTTAACCCTACATCGTTTTATGTGCAAAACACTCTAACCACACCACTTTGCCCCAACTTGTTTCACATGCAGTCATAGAATATTTTTGATGGAATTAGGAGTTTGAATGATTATGTAATTAAAAATGCTAATTAAGTCTTAATCCATTTATTATTTAGGATACATTTTGGGGTGGGTAATTTCTTATACATATACATAAAAAAAATTGAAATTTTATTTTACTAAAAAAAACCTACCTTGGCAAATCCTTCTGCAGTACTGGTATGAGTCTCGAAGAAAACCATTATTTTCTTCTTCCCATCATCATGTGTTGTTACTTATTCTTCATGTCTTTGCAAAGGATTTGAAGACTCCTCACACAATTGGTCCTCCTTGTTGCTACAAATATTACACGAATACCATTGACACCAAATAAGAAGTGCAATGCATAATATGAAAATCACTGTCAAAGTCCCCAACACCACGAGCAGCTACGAATTGTTCTTGTTGACCAAGGGATTGGAACTTATGAAGCCATGGCTATTAATTAAGGACATAATGTAATTGACTCATGGTGATAGTTTTTTCATTGATTGACTGATATCATTGTTAGGAGTTGCTTGAATTTTTACAAGGTTGGAAAGCAAAGCCAGTGTGATAGCTATCTACACGCAAAACCAATTAAGGTTGGCTATATTTTCATTGCCTTGATAGAAATTGTTGTTTTTAGCTTGGTCTTACCTACTGTATGTCCTGAGTTCGTCCTTGGGACCAATTTTCCAACACTTAGTGCATAAGTAATTGGGTGCACAACTATCCACTGGTCATATTTGTAGATATATGATCCTACTACTTTGCCAATAGGGTTAAATCCTCACACAAAGTAGCGAAATATAGTATACCCAAAACAAAATATTTAAGAACTAATAAACCAGTTAATGAAATGCCTGAATGGAAAGCATGTGTAAATTCCTGCTAACATCCTCCATGCACTACGCAGCTAGGTAGATGCCTAACCAAGCAACGTACTTTATTATTCCCACATTTAATACACTTGTAAGAAATAAAATATTGTTCACATCAATGTAAACATATTAGAGCTAGCATGCTAGAGGCCATGGTAAGGTTCATGTCTTTGAAGATGGCATGGATTCAATTGTGATTGGACTCGGAGATCATCGAGACAAGAAGAAAAACAGTGGCGGGGATGTATTCGGTGCTTTGACCATGCAACCTGCAGAGAATAATAATGGAGAAATGGGATGGGAATTGAAAAATAAAAGATGAGGGGAATGGTATTAATGGTAAATTTGAGAGGATGTGTCTTACTATGGATGTACACATTAGCCCTGTGAGCTCACCATTTGAGTTTCCCATCACTAACTACTTCACCACATCAACGGTGTGAACAGAGCAATGCTTCCTCTTTTATACAGAAGATAGCACATGGTTTTTCTATAAGATATTTTTTTGGTCTATTTGTGTGTGCGGTCATTGGGAATAAATGGAATACATACTTTGACCTTCTGCAAGCCAACTATATTGAAGGGTACACCTTCAAGACTCTTTGATTTAATCTTCACACCCTAGCTTTCATTTTTTTCAAACATTATTTTGGTTTAATAGAAATATCAAACAAATTTAGATGGGAGGCATTTGAAGGGATCATTAGAAAGGATTGCTTTTATACCTCTCCTAACTCTCCTAGATGGTTTTGAATGAGATACATCTTAGCTAGATTCTATCAGGTGTTATTGGACTACATCACAAGGTTTGCTCGATGTTTTTAATGTTTGTTATTTATCATATGAATCTCATGCATGGTTTTTATTCAACCATTTCTAGATTTTAAACCCAAGTCTTGTAAATATTTTGAAGAAAGCTTATCAATTTTCCAACAGCTGTCCTGTATAGTTGATTCAGGTGGTCCCCTTTTCTAATAATCCATCGGAATTTTCAAAGAAGTTGAATATATGTTTCTAGATGCCCTCCCAATAAGCCTTCCAAGTGTTTATGATTTTATTACCTTCCTTCTAATGATTTTATCATTAGAAAAAGGCAAGTTGTGATTCAACCTCATTGATGTAAATAGTATTATATCAAAAGTTGATAATTGGATTATACCTAAAGCACAATATAATATAATATAATAATAAGTGTTATAAGTGCTTTAAGATTTATTTTCAACACACAATAGTTTTACCATCATATGCTCTAGACATTTTCCATGAATATTGCTTTGAGGATGAGAAAAGAAACTAGGATGCTCAAAAGTGTAGTGAAATCATTTTTTACTCTTATGTTATTCCTATTGCTTTTAAAATAAGCCATACAATAGGCCATGCCATTGTTTCTATTTAGTATTTTCTATTGACAACAAGAATTCCTTTTAATAAAAAATAATTCTCTAGACAACACACTTACTTCTTCATTGATGTATTTGTTGGCTCCTTTGTTTTTGAAAAGGAACAGAGAAGGGAAAAAGAAGAGAATACCAAGGAAAGATGTTGCAGAAAGGAAGGAGGCTACGGAAAAGTACCAGAAGTTGCAAAAGAGAGGTAAGGGCCACAACATTTTTGGACCAGTTTTGGACCCACTCCACGAGTATAAAAGGAAGTGAAGGATAAGTGGAAGAGGAAGAGAAGCAAGAGCACACACATGAGACAAGAAAAAAGAGTTCAAGGATCATATTAGAGCCAAAAAAGACAGGGATAGACAAATCTAGAGTAGTTATGTATTTGGGTTGGGTTCTATTTGAATATATCCTGCAATGGCTAATTATGTGGTGAATGTAAGGCATAAAGCCCTGATGTAAGTTGTTGTAATGGAAATTTATTGATATAATGAAAAGGAATATATGGTCCCTTCAAATTTATGTGTCCTACGCCATGTTTCTATTATGTATGTTCCTATTTATTGTTCTGACTTAGATCAATGAATGAAGAATACAATTAAGTATTGTTGTGGTATTATTAATTGGATAATGTGATGATGTTTATACTATAAACCCTCGATCGAAACCATATAGTTAATCGATCCCCATCTTATGCATGTATTGGTTGTGCTTTGAGTGAGACCTTCCTCCTTAAGGGATTGAAAACTCCAGCATGCTAGACTACATCAGCACCCTTTTGTTGGCCAATCCGCAAGAATCGTGGTCTCCATTTTCTGCAACCAAGTGGTTTCATTGTTAGGACCTGGTTCTTAACAGGACCCTATTAACTATATGGACACTTTGGTGGTAACAAGTCACATCCAAGATTGGTGGGAAAAGAAGCTTGACGATTTCAAAACCCAAGAGGATGCTACGAGGATGGGAAGTAGACAAGTTTAGACAATACCTTTTCTATGGAGGTCCACCCCAAGATCAGTACAAAGTTTTGTGGGTTGAGCTTCTGGTAAACCTAGAAAAGTGGTTGCAACAACTTGCAGAAACACCTAATTATCCCAACAGACAAAGAAGGAATGTTGAGTGGTCTCCAAGGGATCTGATCAGGTTAAATCAACTATACTTCCTGTTAGACAGAGTTGTTTTTTTCTAGGTACAAATTACTCTAATTGGCTATATTTTGGAATTTGCAGCCGAGAACAACCAATCTGCATTAAACGCCGAGGACGAAATCAAGAGAGGGGCAAGAGGGAGACTATTGAAAGAGGTTCCTTTGTGGATTAAAACTTGGTTGGTTAAATTTGGGTTTCTATCTCTAGAATGGATTAGAATGGAGGAGTAAACCCCTCGCTCCTAGTGGGAAGAAGTCGAGGTGATTCTATTACATTGCAGAAGGTAGATTTATCGTTAATGGAGGGGATCAACAGTGTTGAAAACAAGGCTAAGCGAGTGAAACGAAGAGTAGAAATCATAGAAAAATGGTGTAAATACCAACTAAGAGAAGCATGAAGGATAAGTGTGTTTTTGGAAGAAAACATAAGGAATGGGGAAAATACCGAAGAAATTCAAGAGGAGCTACTCTAGTTGAAGCAGAGAGAGGAACTAACTAGCACCAGACTAAGAAAGAACGAGATGGAGGTTCCAGAAAACCCAACAATAGCAAGTTGGGGGGAAGGCACAAGCAAGAGGTAGGATAATGAAGACTAGTTGTCGTGTAATAGAGTGCTCTATCGGACACTAGACTCAGCCCTGAACGCGGAAGAGGATCATCAAGAGATATCAGGACCTACCCCGGAAAGTGAATCCCTCAATAAAGCAGGAACCGGAAGCAATGGAGCTATCACTCCCCTGACCGACCCCTAGGCACACTCACAAAATATGGTAACAAACCCTCAAAATTTTGTTTTACAATTTCCTTGGTATAGTCAAATGAATAGTAGTAGAAATAGTTCTCATAGCAGTTCACTAGTAGGAGGAAGCAATAATAGTACTTAGCAAACTAGTAGCAACTTTATTACGCAACCAGGAATCCAAGGATTTGTATTAGTAGGAACTCCAACCGCAACTATGATTGGAGCATTACTAGGGATTCCCCTAAGATTCCTAGAGTTTTGGGGCAATATATAAGATGATGCAGCTCAACATTGGTTTCTCTATGAAGCGAATATGGAAAGCCAGAGCAACCCCGATGGCATCCAATTTGGTTGAGTTTCAGATGACCCTTCGTGGAAGGGATTTACAATGGTACATGAGGTTGGAAGAGGGATGGGGTACAAACATGTCAACTTGTACTTTGGAAGAAACAAAGAAACTATTTCTAAATGAGTTTTGACAATCAAAATCTAAACAACAAGCTGTTGTGAAATTAAGGGAAATCTGACAAAGGTCTAGAGAATCAGCCTAGGGGTATGCACGATGATTCAGAGATGTGTTAAAAAATCTAATGTACCTAGTCCACAAATCCCATCATAAAGAATGGTTCATTCAAGGTCGGTTAGCTTTAACAAAGATACCCCTATCGTAACAGGAAATAGACTCACCCAAAATTGCTTTAGAGCAAGCAATGAAAATTGAGGCTATGGAAAATTATCCAAAATCAATGGGAATGGGAGTGGGAACTTCAACTTCTTCTAGTGAATTAGCACAATGCATCATAAGTTGGCAGAAAACACTGAGAGACTCCAGGATCTAAATGTACCAAAAGCACACTGACCACAAGTATGGTGTACTAGCTTCCTGACAGAAGGACATCACGCTTAAAAATTCCCAAGGCCATGACGAGGACAAGTTCCTCTAGGAGGATAGTTCAATGCAGGACCAAGTGCGACAGTTGTGTAGGTTGTTACAGAAAATTTGTTTCACTCAGCAAGTCGACCATCATATCCAGAGCCACCAAGCAATTCTCTTAATGACTACTGCAAAATCTATAAATCATTTGGCCATCCACAACAAATTTTCCCACTACTGTAGAAGTACTCTTTAGTACCTAACATGGTCTACTATGAATTCTATGGATCTACTACACACAACATAGAGAAATGTAGGGCCTTGGATTCCCTTACAGAGCAGTTGGATCGATCTATATTCTGGGTAGCTGATAAACCCCCAAGGATAAGAGGGGGAGGTAGTGGAGGAGGTTTTGGAGATGGAAGAGGAGGAGGTTGTATAGGAAAACTACGATTTTACAACTGTAATGAAATTATCTATTTGGCTTGCAGCTATCCTCTGCCAAAAATACCATGGTGTGCGTATTGTCGCATTAACACCCATACTGTGGAGGAGTGCCCTGACATCATCGCTAAATGGAAATATTATGCAAGAAGACCAACCAACAATATAAACTATGAACCCTGAGAAGACTGAACAATAGTAGGCTTTGTTGTCACTCAGGTAGGTAACCTAACTCTTAGGTGATTCAAAAGGCAACGCCTAAGATGACTAAGTGCATTCCAATTCAACAGAAGGAGATATACTGGGAATCCATAGATATGTTTGATCGAATACCAACCCCGCCATCCTAAGAGGGTGCAAGATTGTCCCAACAGTTCAGGACAAATGATGCCATAGCTAAGGGCAAGGGATCGGTTGTTGATAAATAAAAGGACTATGTTTCATTGTGGTTTCACTTATTAAACGATATTCTTCAAAACCTTTTGTATGTTGGAAAAATCAATGGACAAATATGCACCCCATTGCCAAAATTAAATTTGTAGCTAGTGCAATGAAGGTGAAGGAAGAGAACTGACAATGAATTTTGTTTGGTTGTACAAGTGTATGCCTATGATATCAAGAATGTGATGTTGGACATGGGATCTGATGTGAACATCTTACGAAAGGATTCATGGGAGCAATGGGTTCTCCACCTCTAATCTATTCTCCCATTCAATTGCAAATGGAAATCGATATCACATCTTCCCCATTGATCATCTAGAGAATGCAGAAGTGGACCTCGAGGGTGTTAATACCACTACAGAATTTGAAGTCATTGAGATCATGGGCGATACAAATCCTTATCCAGCATTGCTCGGAATTGAATGAGCCTACGAGAACTATAGAATAATTGATCTGAAAAACATAATGACGACATTCGAAGCCAATGGTATGAAGGTGACACAACCTATAGACTTGCACCAAGGTCTGCGGTACACCCAGCTGATCCAAGAGAATATGTAATGAGATGTTTTGGACGGGATCAACTCTCTTACCATAGGGCATGGAGACAGCTATGTGAATCCAACTATAAAGGGATCAGTAAGATGGAGTAGTATTCAATCATTTGACAGTGATTCGAAGAATGCTTGGGACAACTAGAAAAATAGGCGCCATGAGTTGTCTTCTAGACATCATGCAATGGTGAAATATGTTAAATGGATTGGCATAGAATTAAATCATACACCATCATATGATGGAACCAATTTCTCAGATACATTCCCGCAGGAGATGGAATCTATTGTGGAAGAACAGTATTGTATGGATGTACTGGACACAACTCTTAGAGGGACTACCAGAAGATGGTAGGAAACGTATAAAGACAATTTTCCTGATTGGGATACCACACAACTCACTCTGATGATCAAGTTCAAACCATCTATGCATGATAGAATGGTTAAAGAAGTCTACATGGGGGAGACTAATCCATATCAACACAACTCTGTGAGCACCAGCGGGAAGCATGATGCTTACAACCACATTTCTAGGTTCATCAATT
Source organism: Larix kaempferi (assembly GCA_027924585.1). Lineage (NCBI taxonomy): Eukaryota > Viridiplantae > Streptophyta > Pinopsida > Pinales > Pinaceae > Larix > Larix kaempferi. Next base: position 30,382,898 of record BSBM01001051.1, on the reverse strand, counting down.
CTTCCATGAGCTCAGCGCTATTCCGAAAGCTTGGTATCAACATGAAGAAACAAGGATACAAACTTGCTACTGGAAAAAGATACGTGCTAAGTTCTGATAAGACTTTTCCTTTTTTGTATCTAGTGACACAGTAACAAAAGCATTAATGACCATCAAGGGTGCATTATTTACTAACCAGTTGCGGAAGGTATCCCACTCATATATTTTCTCTACACATCAAGAATTGGCGAACTTCCACTTAGCCATCCCAAAGATGAGTCAACCTCTTTGTTGCGCAAAGGTAGAACAAGATGAGCCAGTCTCAGATGAACTAGAACAACTACAAAACCTCAATTTCCAATAACCAGTCTATATCCAAATCCTAGGCTCTATCAAGCGCTGAGAGGGATCAAATCTCTCGAGGTGAAAACCTCTCCTCGAAAATCTCCTTGAGTGCAATACTTGAGAAGAGGTTTGCACCTCGGGAGATTTGACCCCTCTCGATGCTTGATAGAGCCTAGGATTTGGATCTAGGATGGTTCCAGTCGTGGGCGGTGACAGAAAACTGGAGTTTGATCAACATTGTAAGGAACAAGTTAAGTTGAAAACACAGATACAATTATGAGAATTATCATAATGTAAGTAATAAGTATTAAGGATTGAGTAAATTGTTAAAATAAATGTTTGCACCTCAAGGGATTTGATCAAATATATTACAATGTGATCAACTTTGATATTCTTCTTCATTTTTTCTTGATTCCACTCCTGCTCCCTTTGGCATCTTCTCGTATCGTTCATATGTGAAAGGAGGCAGAAGATCCATACCTTTTACTCATGATATTGTTGTAAATGGGAGTCATCGTTATTCTTTGTTTCCAATATTTATAGTTTCCTTCTCCAATGTTAATCCCCATTTTTTTTTGCACTGTTGATGTAGATATATTAAACGTTGCAACACTGGTTGGGGCCAAAAGAAGTAATGGTGACTTATTTAAAAAATAATCAATTTCTAGTGTTTGTCTAATAGCTCCAATCAAGTAAGATTTTCTTGTACCTACAGTTCCTTGGATAATCATTCGTAGTGGTTCATTGTTCCCACCTCTTTAATGCTCAAGAATAATCTCAAATGATTTTCTTTGCTTCTCGGATAAGATTTCAATTGAATAATTTTGAGTACGATTATTATGAACAATGGCATTCAATTATCGGTTTTCAGATATGAACTGTAGTGCACGATTGGAAGTTTCCATATCAATAAAATTAGAGTTCCAATTTTCTTTTCTATCACATTCCATGTATCCAAGTATGTCATATTCATTGGTAGTTATGTATTGATTCATATACACCCTGAAATTATCTCCCATTCATGCTTTTGAGAATCCCTTTGCACAAATAACACTTCTTCATGATCTCTTTAGTTCACGGTCGTGTTTTCTAGGTTCTTCTATATGTTCTGATGATTATTTTTCTCTTTCTCTTCTATACATTTGTCGTACTTTTCTTTTTTTATCATCAATATCTTCATTATTTGCAATATTATCACGAGGATCCACAATATACCCTAAAAAAAAACTTTAATATGTTGAAATCATTGCAAATATTTTTTCTATTAAATAGATAAATTCAATGTATAAATGTAAATAACAAAACACAATACATTGTTGAAAGCAATGCAAATTTTTTATTTTTTATTAAATTGATAAATTGAATACATACATGTAAAAAACAAAACAAAATATGCATTGCAATCAAATAAATATGCATCTTGTGTTATTTAACAACATTTGTGTGTGGTCTATTGGTAAGCAATAATGTTATTGGGCTTGTGTTAACCTAGAGACCAAGGTTCAAAATCCTTTTTGCTTGGAGTTATTTTCTTTTATTTTTTATGTTTCTATTTTTTATGTCAGCGATTCTTTATCTTTTTTACTTCTTATATTTCTAATATTTGTTTTACGCATCAACCATGTTTCTACTTTTTAAGTCAATTATTCTTTATCTTCCATGTTTATACTTTTTATGTCATCTATTCTTTATCTTTTTTACTTCTTATATTTCTAATATTTGTTTTACACATTGTTGAAATAAATGCAACCATGTTTTTTTATTAAGGTTCAAATCCATTCTATTTTTTATTTCAGCTATAGTATTTTTTTTTAAATCAAAGCAACCATGTTTCTGCTTCTTATATTTCTAATATTTGTTTTACGCATTGTTGAAATCAATGCAACCATGTTACTATTTTTTATGTCAGTTATTATTTATCTTTTTTACTTTTTTTATTAAGGTTCAAATCCTTTCTATTTTTTCTATATCTTATGTCGGCTATAGTATTTATTTTACTTCTTTTGTTTCCAGTTCTTATCAATGGCCGACAAAATATTTATTACTTTTTACTTTTTATTACATTTTATTAATGGCATGTAATGTTACAAGATCTCCCTCATATTATTATTTTTTGTTTTTTATTACATTTTATTAATGGCCAACAATAATATCGACAAACGTTACATGTAGCGTTACAATATCTCCCTCATATTATTACTTTTTACTTTTTATTAATGGCCGACATAAGATTTATTATTTTTTATTATTTTGTTAAAGACAAACGTTATTTATGGTCGACAATATGGACAAACTAGACAAACATTACAAGATCTCCCTCATATTATTACTTTTTACTTTTTATTAATGGCCGACATAATATTTATTATTTTTTATTATTTTGTTAAAGACAAACGTTATTTATGGCCGACAATATGGACAAATTGGACAAACGCTACAAGATCTCCCTCATATTGGGATGTAGAGCGCCTCTCGGCACAATCAAAGGGTGTTCAAGAAGTTAGACACACCAAACCTGAAGATACCAAAACTATACACACCCAACCTTTGCAGCTGAAGAAAATCAATATTGGCATTGAAGATAAACCAAAGATGTCAACAATTGGAGATTATTAGGATGACCAAATAGTCTCTAAACTTGTTCCCTCCTGAAATAATATGAATACTTGTTTTCACAAAGCTTCTTAGAACTTAAATGGATTCAAGTAGATGAATATTGCACTAAATCCAAATGCAAATCCTGTAAATCATCAACCATATCGGGTGAATCCTTGGATAAAGCAAAAGGTTAAAAAGGATATTGATTACATGTTGAGTGCAGGCCTCATTTTTCCAATTGATGAATCTGAATGGACCAGTCCCCATCGTGATCCAAAGCAAGAAGGACACATAAGCCTTATCTGAGTTTGTGTTTATTATCATAGCTTGAATGTTGTTTGTGTCCATGAATTCTCTACAGAGATAACTACTCATTTCATTTATGAAAATATCATTACTCGATTCGGGTGCCCCAGAAGCCTCACAAGTGATCAAGGAAAGAATTTTCTGAACAATATAATTGAATAATTGACAATTGAATTCTTGATTCAGCATCATAAGAGCATCCCATATCACCCTAATGCGAATGGAACGGTGGGAGCATTCAACAAGATTATGGAAAATGGACTAACCAAAGTCTGTTGTGCAAATAGGGATGATTGTGATGAGAAGATTCCAATTGTACTATGGGCTTATAGGACAACTACCAAGAAGCTTCACAAGCAGACTCCCTTTCATCTAATCTATGGTAGAGAAGCAATAGTTCCTGTTGAATTCATAGTTCCAAGTATTTACATTGCAAATGCAACACAGGTGACAAGAGAAGAATCAATTGCGAAATGACTTGCAGAACTCACGAAATTTGAAGAATCTCGTTTTATGGCAGGATATCGTACAATAGTATACAAAGGGTGACAGAAGCCATGGCACAGTATTCATATTAAGAAGAAACAATTTTCCAAAGGTGACAAAGTGATATTGTATGACAACAAGTTTTTGAAGCATCCAGGGAAGTGACAAATGCATTGGTTGGGACCCTTCATTGTTCTGGAAATCAAAGATTCAGATGCTATGAAACTTGTGTAGCTTGATGGTATTTTGCACCTGAGATGGTGAATGGAACATGCCTGAATCCCTATGTTTCTGATCAGTAATTCCCCAAGGTATCACTCCTGCTATAGGGAGTGAGTTAGTTAGGATTGATTTCTCTCTATTTCAGTTCAGTAATGTTTCCTTCTAGTCTTTAGTTGATTTCCATTGTTTATTTTAGTCGCAATCTAGTCATCACCAATGTGGTCGGGGAGGGCCCCAAAGCTACAATCATCATTTTTCAATATTCCGTTGCAACAATAGATCTATCTTTTCCATCAGATCGATGGTCAATTGTGTGAAGCCACAACCACTACAGTTGATTCAGTGTGTCATCAATATGGAAGGTTCCGCCATCTCAACTCTTAAGTAGCCCTAAGTCGTGTAGTTGTCCCACCCATGCAATCTATCATTCATCATTACCCTATTGTCACACGTTGATTCCCAAACCGTTATCATCGACTTGTGCAATTCCTATCATGAATATCCCTATCCCATACCCATATCCCTGATGCATCATTTCCTATCCAATCCATACAATGTGAAATTCCACCCCACTATAGCTCCACATCTATATAAAGAGATGTAACATCCCTTCTCAACCACAATCATTTTTCCATGCATTGTCTTGTTGTAGCCATGCAAATAGTCCATCCAACACCTATGTCCATTCCCTTGTTGTTATATGAGATGTTATCTCAGGACAAACCTTGCTCAGTCATTTCCATGCAGAGCACCCCATTGATCGCTCCCAAGCCTCGTTCGTGTTATCTAAACATTTAAATGCACCATGCTCGGTAGGAATCTTAGGCCTCATGTTATCTAAACATTTAGACAAATCGATCTATTATCGGGACGGGAGTCGCCCCTGATCTTCTTTCCACATCTCACTCTCTCAAGACCCCTTCTTCCATCATGAAATTCTACAGGAGTTAGAGGGAGTGATGCACAGCAAGCCAATATGTATTTGTTAACCTCGCCAGTATCAGTGCCCATGCTTTATTCTCATTTCTTAATCTCCTTGATGCTTAGAATATTGTCTTTGGAAGCCTAGTGTCTTGTTGAACCAGTGGACAATGGTTTTCCAACTACAATGGAGACCTCGGGAATGAATATTTTGAAGACGAAAGTCATTAGCTGAGTCAATTTCCTATAACACCACCACCAAGCGAGTTGTAGTCTTTCTTGAATACATTTTTCCCCAGTGCAACATCTAGCAATTTTCTTTGGTATAACTGAAACAAAGGCTAAATATTGATGGTGTTGAGTACTAGATGTGTTAGACCAATGTTGTTCAGTACTAGAGTTGGCTTCTTCATTTGAAGGACCCACAATTGAAGATGCTCAAGGATTAGTCATGCAACGGAGTTGACTTGAGGGAGAGTCAACCTTTGTGGTCGGGGCCTATTGGATCCTTCATTTTTGAAAGGGCTGGAGAAGGGCAGAAGAAGAGAAGACCAAGGAAAGAAGTTGCAGAAAGGAAGGAAGTTGTGGAAGAGAGGTAACGCCCGCAATAGTTTTGGACCAGTTTTGGACCTACTCCACAAGTATAAAAGGAAACAAAGGATAAGCAAAAGAGGGAGAGAAGCAAGAGTAGAAACATGAGACAAGAAAACATAGTTCGAGCATCAAATCAGATCCAGAAAAGACAGGGATAGACATATCTGCAATAGTTGTGTATTTGGGTTTGGTTTCTATTTGAATATATCCCATGATGGGTAATTTTGCGGTGAATGTAAGGCTTAAGGCCCTTATGTAAGTTATTGTAATGGAAATATGTTGATATAATGAAAAGGATTATTTTCCCCTTCAAATTTTCGTGTCGTGCATGTTTTTGTTATGTTTGTTCCTATTTATTTTTCTAACTTAGATGAATGAATGGAGAATATAGTTAAGTATTGTTGCGGTATTATTGATTGGATAATATGATAATGTTTGTTACTGTAAACCTTGGATCACAACCATACAGTTAAATGATCCCCATCTTATGCCAGTCATGGTTGTGCTTCGGGTGAGACCTTCCCCCTTAAGGGGATTGAAAATGCTAACACACTAGACTACAACGACACCCTTTTATTGGGCCATGCATAAGAACCCTAGTCTCCATTTTGCACCAATGGTATTAATGTAATGCCTAAGGATGCTCTTGGTGCATTGGGTTTGGTGATTTATTGTTGTAGGCATAAGATTCCTCTTTTGTACATAACTTCTATAATTATATGATCATTTTTTCATATTACAAAGTATCCTCGAATCCTCACTACCCGAGACATTGCTTTCACATAGCTCCTATAATGATAGAATTTTGCATTTTGGATTCTCAAACTGGATGGTTTTGATTCACTTGCATATATATTATTTCTTGATTGACATGAACATTTATATTAAAGCAATACTTGGAATAAAGATATTTTACAACCACAAGTATCACTATATTCAATATTTTTACACAATACACTTTGAAATTGAAAAAAATTATAAATTTGTAACCAACATAGTATCTCAATCCAAAGAAGCTCAATGAAAAGCTCAACCAAAGAATCTCAAGCTCACAACAACAATGTCCAGTCACAAGTCACAAGCTTAGCCACAAAAAAACATCAGCGCCAAATCTTCAAGATGAAATTGGAACACGGAATATGAAAGACCAAATGTCCATATAAATGCAACAACAAGGTGGTGAGGCAACCAAGGCAGTGGCGGTGAATTACCAGACAATGAATAGTCATCAACACTGTGAACGGTGGCCATGTATTATTGCACTATGAACCGTGGCCGGCCAAAGATGTGAACAGTGGCACTAATTCATGTCAACATAACATTATCGAACTTTTATTTTTTGAAATAGTTTCATGATGTAAGAACCACATGTCGCATATAAACTATTAGATTACTAAAAAGCCAAAGAAATCATGTAAGACAATAATGATTAACATATACAAGCCAATTGCAACCAAACACAATCAACATCTCACAGAACTCATATCCTCAAACAAAGTGAAGCTTGCAATAAGACTACAAAGATATCCTCTAATAAGATTTGAAATATTAAAAATATATTTTCCTTTTTCTAATGTTAAAGTTAGAGTATGATCAAATATATGAAAATTTCAAACCATAAGTAATATGGGTCAATCCATGAATCGATTTCAATAGTACCGTGGCTTTCAATAGGGACTAATAATACACTTGCATAATGTTTAGATATATATAACACCACCAAACCTACCATGCACTTGAATATTAGATGCTATCTTGAAGGCAATAAAAAGTATGTGTGCATCATGGAATGTACATGTGATATGTAACACACACATGTTTTATAGTGCACACACATTTTTATTATCTAAAAAACTATATATCCTAGGCATCCCCTATTCTCACAATCGTAGACTTGTTTTGAACAAAATAGGAGAGATTTTTGGATAGCACACTTGCCAATGCAATTTGGTAGCAAGATTGAGGGGGTCACAATTAAGTAGTGATTTTTAGCACTTATTTGGAGATAATAATTATTAATTCTCTTGTTAGGATATTTAGACACTTAGGAGTTAGTTAATACCAAGTTGGTTTAATGTGCCTTTAGGTAAAGTGTGTTTCTTTAGTATGCATTTGTATTTAAGTAATCAAATTGTCACGATACGTTTTAGACATAGAGTGATCTAACAATTCATCTTCACCCCGATCTTAATGGCTATTGATCCGTGGCTTAACACCCGATTGGTTCATGATCTCTATTTAAAGAGCATAGAGGGTCATTTGTTCAATGGTCAATTGTGAGAAACTCATATGTAAATTTCTTTTTCTTTTGCATTAATATATTACCTCAAGTAGCTATTCGTCGAGGTTATGGATTGTTTCCCTCTTCAAGGGATTTAACCACATAAATCATTGGTTTGTTGATCTATGATCTATTTGTGTGAATGGTTGTTTAAGATGTTCAACCTGTGTGATAATACTCCTTTTCAATCGAACATCTATTTTTTCTTTGTAGTCATTATTAATATAAAATAATTTGCTTAAAGATTAATCTATTTTCTTAATAATTTCATTGTAGTGATTGTAATACCTGAAACCTAAATCTTTGAAATTTCAAACAGTGAATATCCAAATGTAAACTTGGAAATACCAAATGCACAAGTAAATGCCCACCACCTATGAATTGAAATGCATAGATCCTATTGGAGATTACAAACTTGATATGATATATTATTGCGTTTACAAACTTGATATGATATATTATTGCGTTTAGAATTGGTGATTCATTGAATATCCAAATGTAAACTTGGAAATACCAAATGCACAAGTAAATGCCCACCACCTATGAATTGAAATGCATAGATCCTATTGGATATTACAAACTCGATATGATATATTATTGTGTTTACAAACTTGATATGATATATTATTGCGTTTAGAATTGGTGATTCATTACATCATCCACTTGTTGAAACCCTCAATGCATTTATTTGCACTATTACTTAGGTTGAAGGGTTACTATATGACATACCATCCTATAGGGAGTATATGCATCATAGATACAAAGATGGTTTGATTTTGAGGTGATCACAGCTTTAACAATTACTAAAGAGGAAATGTTTGGAGTTTTCGTAAACTCTAAAACTAGCTAACATTGTGAGTAGAGCACATATTTGTAGTGAGTGGTGTACTTATCATGCAACAAGATCACTAGTGCATTGTTTTTTATGACTCACCACATAGCAATAGAAAAGAATCATTATAATTTATATAAAATATATATGTCAAGTTTGTATTAGGAAAACATGTGAACTATTTTGATTACCTAGAATTCTAGAAGATAGGGTTTCATATGCCTCAACAAATACAAATGTGAGATCTGTCAATAAAAACCTCCCAATCCCCTTCCTCCTTGACTTCCCATATGTAAGCATTTACCTAAAAAACAGATTCCGGTGGCACCTATGTTGCTTCTAAAGACATGATCATGTGTTGCTCCACTTGACATGGATGATGGTGAATCATGCATCTTTGTTGAGAGTAGTCACTAGGTGGAAAAATAATTTGACAATGGGGAGGTACTATAATCTTGTAATCAGGAGAGATGGTAATTTGGGGATTATATTTTATATTTTCTAACCATGGTGTTTATCAAGATGCATATATTATATGTGACATGCATGATCTCCATGTCTTGGAAGCTTCAAGAAATAAAACTATGTATGTCATCTAATTATGCATTAATGATTAGCATAGCATAGGAGAAGTGAATAGGTCTTTTTTGTTTATATATAGGGGATGATATTTTCTTAGACAAGAAAACAATAGAGGAAGAAGCTATGAATGATTAAAACATTGTGGCTCCACTTGAAGTATAATGCTTTTATCTCATGAAAGTAATTCTCAATGATTTTGTGATTTGTTGGTGAAAGGATTAAAGAATCGTCTTGAAAAGAAAGCAACAAAAGTTAATCATTGGGAATATATTGTTGTTTTATGTTATAAAAGATCGTGGGTGGATTAAATGGCAAGGAGCTTGGAGAGCACAAGTGGAGTTTGGAGGTTTGGCGAGATGGGCATAGATGATATCTGATATGGCATTTGAACTAGATCCAAAGGATTCATTTCTTAATTGTGGAATTGATAACTTAAGAATCCAAGGATTAAAAAATTCCATATGGAATGGGTCGTCTTTATGTTGATTATGTGTTTGACCCATCAGACGCACATGCTGCAAAGCCAACATTTGACTTCTCAATGTGTGCCTCCAGTCATCGAATGCACAATAGACTTAAGTTCACATTATGAAATGAGAGTACATTAGTTTTGTGTTGGTTTTGGTGAGGATTAAAACGTTGATTTCCTGCATGACAAATAATGTAGGGTTACAAGGTTGACTTGCATGTATAAATTCTTGGGTTCGTTAATGTTGACATTGTTTGATGTATTGATATATTTGTAACTTCGGAAGATATTAAATTGTATATTGTATGTATTACTTTTGTACTTTATTGTATCCCCAACGGAGATGTATTATTCCTCCGATTGGAAGTGTCATCATTTGTATTTGCAAGTGTCGCAAGTTGCATTGTAAGTGTCGTAATTTATATTTGATGGGTTATTAGACCACCTTAGAAGGGTCGGCCCAGTATGGATTAAATGGTTATTAGACCAGCCTAGTGGGGTCGGCCCAATGACAAGTAGTAATGGGTTATTAGAATCTCCTAAGGGAGGTTGGCCCAGCTAGAGTAAAAGGAAAGTAAAGGTAAAGTATAAATAGAGAGGAGCACCTCTCTATTTATTCATTCATTCACTCACTGACTTCGCATTAGTGAGAGAGAGGAGGAGTGCACACAAGTGGAGGAGGAGCAGCTGCTAGGAGACTATCTCTTGTTTTGGGGCTTGATCTTTGTGATCTTTGTATTGGTGCTCATTCTATCTTTGAGGAAGTTGCAGGGTTTTTCACCTTCTTGGTTTTCTCCGGTGAAATGCTTTATGTCTCTTGTCTCTTATGTTTGATATGTTGTGCATGTTGTTCTCTCAGTTAAGATCCTAGATTGGATTGAATTAAATGTTGAAAAACTAACATGGTATCAGAGCTAGCCTAAAGGAAGGCATCGTATGGCATTTACGACACTTGTTGCACTTGTGACAAATTGGAAGCTAGGGCTTGGTATAGTAAAAACTAGTCATCGTGGAACTTTCGCTATAAATCAATTTTGGCGAAAGTTCAGAATCTGAAACTTTTACAGGCCGAAGATGAAATGTTCATGTACATTGTGTCCGAAGCTCAGCCTCATATTCGTTGTACTTTGTGAGATATGATCCGTACAAGTTAGGTTTTCTGCCTCTTCCAAAATGCATCCCTAAACAGGTGACCTAGGAACAAAGGTCTTATCTCGGGCTAGGAATCTCCAAATGGAATTCCGTAAAAATTGGCAGTTAGGACACGGACTTTAGTTTCACAAGTCCAAGTTTCAGAGGCCGAAGTTGAAACAGTGACATGTGGCACTCCGTACAAGTTCGCTATATTGTTTCATCCCATAAACAGGTCACGTTGTGACACTTGGCATATCTCTCTCTCAGAGAATCCATTAAAGCTCAGATCTATGGGGTTGGAAAGATGACAGGTCAATCTACCATAGGTCGAAGTTTCGGACCTTGAGAATCCGAAATTTGAGAGTTACACCAGAAACAATATGGCATATATCTCTATCCAAATAGAATTGGATTCTGAGCACTTTCATTTTTGGCTCGTCACTACTACAGGAAATTAGGGTTTCTGCAAAAGTTGGAATTGAATATGAGACCACGGTTGGATGCTCCTAATCAAAATCGAAATTTAGAGACCAAGATCAAATTTTTTGGTTGGGTAGAACCTCGGGCTCTATCAAACCCTAGTTCGGGATTTTGACCAGAAAACCAGAATTTGACAGAAGCTGCAGATCCGAAACTTGTAGGTCAATTTTGAGGGGTCAATTTTTTGAGTTTTCAAAATCTGTGCACACCAGCTTGCTCGCCTCAGTCATTTGCATCTCCCTATCCAAACAAAAGTTTGAAATTCCAAGTTTGGATTTTTAGGGTTTCTCTGTCAAACCCTAGCCAGCTCTAGATCCAGTTTCAGCAAATAAAAGTGGATTGGGTTAATCCTAGAAGAGAATGATTTGGACACCTACATAAGTGAAGAATTTCCAGTTCCAGAGGGAGATGAGGCTAAGGCATTACAAAAGAAGACTACAAGCAATCCCGACAGGTATGACTTGAGGAGATACAGGTATGTTTTGAAATTTGTTCATGATTAAGTTTATGATATGTTTGTCTTCATATTATTGAGGTTAGTACAATCTTGATTAATTTTAGACTTGTCTTATCACCTCAGTAAAAGTATGAATGAATGTGAATGATAGAAGACATTCATTGATTAGGGTTATGACACTTATGATTGTACTAATGGACTGTGGTGTTGTATGAGGATGATGTTGTCCGCTAACATGAAAGGTACATCAAGAAAGACAAATCAAGTTCTAGATCAAGAACATATGACCATGGTGACATGAAGACAAAGACTCAACCATAGCCATTGATCACATAAAATCTCTACTTACGAAGTATGTATAATTTGGTTCTACAATGCTTAACTTATTAGATATGCAGGTTACTAGCACAAGGTCTCTAAATCATTGAAGAGAACAAAGAAGACACTATTTGGGTATGTTAGACATAACTAGCAAACATGATAATCCAGGTATGTTTTTCTTGTATCAAGTTAGAATCCTACCTTTTGTTAGGATCTTATATAAGTATAATTTTTGTATGATTGTTAATGATTATTCATGAAGTTATAAGTTTGAGTAATCATGGGTTTATGCATATTATGCGTCTTACTTTGATTGATGATATGGCAAACCAGAAGAGTCCTATGGTCAAATAAGAATATGCATGAGTAAAAGAAGTCCTCCCTTAAACCTTGAATACTAACGCTTGTGATAAATTACCTGTGTATCAAATGACCATAACCATACATGTTTAAGATTATTTAAAATTATAATGTTTTGATAGTATTGAGATTATACTAATGAATGTATGATTATGTATGAGATCTTGAGGATGACACAATGATGACACTAGTGCCCACTTAAGCATGCATAGTGGTCCAGGATGGATATAAGTTCAAAGACAGATAATCCAGGAAGCAAAGATCAAGAGGGAGCACACTCCAGTAGTTCCTGCAAGGAAGCAAAGATTGAGAGGGAGTCCACCCAACAACCAAACAAAGATAAGTATTTGAATTGTTATTTCCTGTATATATGATTACTTAAATGATGTTGTTCAGTCATGTACATACTTATGTTCTTAGATTCAGGATGTATATTATGCATTTTAGAAAAGTTGCATTAATGAACAAGATACTACTAATATGCAAGTAATGGGTAAGTGGCCTATGGTACTGTACAACATTCCATTGCTACTTATCTAGAATTAAACCTCTTTGCTAACATGTTGAGAGTTGTGCACACTCTTAAAAAATGTTCTGGTAGAGATGGAAGGCATCTAGAAAGTTACGGGAAATGGATAAATGTTGTATTGACGCATTGGCTAAGATAATTGCATGATTGTATGACATACGTCTTTATGTGTAAGAATTTGTTCAGAAATCTATGAGATGTTTATAATAATGCAATTGAACTTGTCTTGTAGGAAAGACCATGTACCATCACCTACAAGAGAGACTTGTTTCGAAGAACAAGCAACGAAGACTCAACAAATCCAGAAAACTACCTATTGAAGATATTGAAGAATCTGAAGTTCCCAGGATCCGGGATGCAGTAATGGAAGGATTCCATAATCGAGGAGTACCAGTCGATAATGAAGAATGATGTTTGGGATGTGGTCCCTAGACCAGAAGGGAAGTCTGTTGTGACTTCCAAGTGGATCTACAAGATCAAGCATGCTGCAGATGGTAGCATAGAGAAATACAAGGCAAGGTTTGTGGCTTGTGGCTTCTCCCAGAAAGAAGGGATAGATTATGAAGAAACTTTTGCACCTATAGCCAGATACACTTCCATCAGAACAGTACTTTCCCTGACTGCAGTGATGAAGTGGAAGATACACCAAATGGATGTCAAAACAGCTTTCTTGAATGATGTATTTGAAGAGGAAGTGTATGTGAAGCAGCCACTTGGTTTTGAGACACATGACAGGGAGTCATATGTGTGCAAATTGAAGAAGGCCTTGTATGGTTTGAAACAAGAACCCAGGACATGGTACGGCAAGATAGACAGCTTCCTGTCCAATTTAGGCTTTACCAAGAGTAAAGCGGATTCCAACTTTTACTACAAAGGTTGAGGAAGGAAATCCAGTGATACTCCTACTGTATGTGGATGACATGTTTGTGACAGGTGAGGATAGGTTGATTGCCGACACAAAGAGGAAGCTTGCTTCCGAGTTCGAGATGAAGGACTTGGGTATGATGCATTACTTTCTAGGTATGGAGGTGTGGCAGAGTGCAGAGGGAATCTTCCTAGGACAAGGGAAGTATGTAGTAGAGATCCTGAAGCGGTTCGGGATGATGGACTGCAAGGCCATGACCACACCTATGGCATCAAATCTGAAGCTATTGAGTGATGCTTCATCAGAGTCGGTTGATGCCACGATGTATCGTCCGATGATTGGGTCCTTAATGTACCTGAAGAACATGAGACCAGATACTTGCTTTGTGGTGAACACATTGAGCCAATTCCTGACGGATCCTAGACATGTTCACCCGATTGCGGTAAAGCATATTATGAGGTACCTGAAGGGTACGGTTGATTATGGGCTCAAGTATGATGCGAATCAAAATTTTAACCTGGAGGGTTATGTTGATTCAGATTGGGAAGGCAGTGCTGCAGATAGGAAGAGCACTTCGGGGTGTTGCTTCAGTATGGGATCAGGAGTGATCTCTTGGTTTAGCAGGAAGCAATCCTATGTAGCACTGAGTACAGCCGAAGCAGAGTATGTCGCAGCCTGTTTGGCTAGCTGTGAGGCAGTATGGCTAAGGAAGCTATTGTCTGATTTGTTTGATCTCCAGTTGGATGCTAGTTGTATCTTCTGTGACAACCAGATTTGTGTGAAGTTGTCTGAGAACCCAGTGTTCCATGACAGGTCGAAGCACATCGAGATCAAATATCATTATATCATGGATATGGTGCAAAGAGGAGCAGTGAACCTCCAATATGTTGCGATGGAGGAGCAGATTGCATATGTGTTGACCAAACCACTAGCCAAAGTGAAGTTTGAGTACTTCAGAGAGAGGCTTGGTGTTCTTCAGATAGAAGATACTTCGAGGAGGAAGTGATGGGACACATTTGCAGGAGCCATTCCAAGCATGGTGGTAGGAGGATCCTTCCCATGGTTGTGGATGTAAGAGCTGTGTGATGAGCATCAGGACGATGCTCTGGATGTTGCTATGTATGATAATGATCAGGTTGATCATGTGTGATGAACATCAGGACGATGCTCTAGATGATATGCATCAGGATGATGTTATGATGATGATCAAGATGATCATGTGATGATGATGTGCATCAGGATGATGTACTGTATGGTGATGATCAGGATGATCATGTGATGATGATGTGCATCAGGATGATGTACTGTATGATGATGATCAGTATGATCATGAGCATCAGGATGATGCTCCGTGCAAGGATGATCAGGGTGATCATGAGTATCGGGATGATACTCCGTGGTCGTGGATAGGTTGTGCGATAAGCATATAATAGCGCCCTGGGAGATTTGCAGATACTCTTGCGAGGTTTTTCCTATGGCATATAATAGCTCCCTGGGAGATCTGGAAAATGCTCTTTGGATTTTGCTTGGAGGGACATATAATAGCGCCCTGGGAGATTTGCAGATACTCTTGCGAGGTTTTGCCTATGGCATATAATAGCTCCCTGGGAGATCTGGAAAATGCTCTTTCGAGGTTTTGTTTGTGGCATATAATTTTTCCCTAGGAGATTCGATAGGTTGAGCAGTAAGCTCGTAATCAGTCCTGGGATGTTCTTTCGAGGTTTTTCCAGACCACATGTAATCAGTCCTGGATATCCGATAGGTTGAGCAGTAAGCTCGTAATCAGTTTTGGGATGCTCTTTAGAGATCTTGCAGATCGCAAGACACTCTTTTAAGGTTTTGTGGAGGTCACATGTAATAGTTCATTGGGAGATCCGATAGGTTGAGCTGTAAGCTCGTAATCAGTCCTGGGATGCTCTTTCGAGGTTTTGTTGATGCATGTAATCAGCCCTGAGGATTCCATAGGATGGCCGCTCGCAGAGATGATGAAGACCTACAGGAGGCTAGGCCTACATCCAGCATGAAAAAGGGTTGGCTCTGTAGAACTTCCTATGACGAGAAGAATTGAGAGATAGCATCAGTTGTTGAGATGAAGAGTATAGCAGCAGTGACGATGATGCTCCAGTGATCCAGTGACGATGATCTAGCTCCAGTATTGAAGACTTGTTCCTATATGTATTGATGACTTGTGTCAAGAGAATACCTTCCTAGTTAAGAGGGAGTGTTGATGTATTTGTAACTTCGGAAGATATTCACTTGTATATTGTATGTATTACTTTTGTACTTTATTATATTCCCAACGGAGATGTATTATTCCTCCGATTGGAAGTGTCATCATTTGTATTTGCAAGTGTTGCAAGTTACATTGTAAGTGGCGTAACTTATATTTGATGGGTTATTAGACCACCTTAGAGGGATCGGCCTAGTATGGGTTAAAGGTTTATTAGACCACCCTAGTGGGGTCGGCCCAGTGACAAGTGGTAATGGGTTATTAGACTCTCCTAAGGGAGGTCGGCCCAACTAGAGTAAAAGGAAAGTAAAGTTAAAGTATAAATAGAGAGGAGCACCTCTCTATTTATTCATTCACTCACTCACTCACTTCACATTAGTGAGAGAGAGGAGGAGTGCGCACAAGTGGAGGAGGAGCAGTTGCTAGGAGACTATCTCTTGTTTTGGGGTTTGATCTTTGTGATCTTTGTATTGGTGCTCATTCTATCTCTGAGGAAGTTGCGGGGTTTTTCACCTTCTTGGTTTTCCCTGGTGAAATGCTTTGTGTCTCTTGTCTCTTATGTTTGATATGTTGTACATGTTGTTCTCTCAGTTAAGATCCTAGATCAGATTGAATTAAATGCTGAAAAACTAACATGATGTAAGCGATATTACTATTCCACATTAATACTATAAGATATTTTTTTCCTTTAAATATATCATATCATAAAATAAAGAAGCATAAAGAGGTAAAGGAACACTCTTTTCCAATTGTCAATTACCAAGGCACATTGTTTCAAAGGAAAACTAAAGATATGTTCACAATGATTTCACCTTATACTCACATTTGAAATAAAAAGGAAAATTAAAAATTTCATTGTATGTGCATGCACTTTCTGCATACACTTAATTGCTACAAAGGGCCTTTTGGAAAAGTCAGCATTAAGGGTGTCAAGTGAATGGCTCATGCCAAATGTTGAGTATGGGATGGTTGATGATGGAAGCTAAGAACAAGTCACGAGTATGGGATGGTTGATGATGGAAGCTAAAAACAAGTCATCAGAATCAACAACAGACAGTGGTATAACAATGCTTTTGTGAACATTGACCAAGTTTTGGTTGTGCACTACAATGTTATTTCAATACTTTGACCTTGTGAATGTGATTAAGACGGTGTTTAAGTGAGAGGAGGGGTGACAAATCTAAAACATATTTTGGCAGAGGAACAACAACCTATCCAATATAAGCTATTGATACCAATGACACAATTGTGTGAGTGCTTACAATTTCTTCAAATAGATTGCTCGGATTGAATTACAAGTTAGATCCCTAGTTCACCGTAGTTGAGTAAAAATCCAATGTGCATTGTGACCTTGATGAGAAAGATCAATAAGGGGCTCATAGGAAACTACACCACTTGAGCATGAAGTAGTATAAGCATGAAATTACTTAAGTGTTCAACATCCTCTTGCATGGTATCATATATAAGAGACTAGTCTCATTAGCTCTTAGCAAAAGAACACTGATATATTATTTTGGAATCACATGCACCTTATATCATTTCAAGAATTCTTGCAATACAAGAGCAATTATATACCATCTATAATTGTATGCACCCTATGTGATTTTGAGAATTCTTGCAATGTAAAGTTTTTTTTAGCATCTTCCTCTTTGAAAAGGGCCATGCCTAGTTGGTTAATCGACATTTTGCCAATATTCTTTTTTTATTATTTTTGAAGAATGCAAATTAATGTAAATTATGATATATCACTTATAGAAATTAATCTCAAGATCTAATTTTGAGTGGGTCAAAACTCAATTTTTTGTACAATGTCTTGGGATCTTCTATGTTGTTTGGTTGATCAAGGTTGGTTCTAGATTCCATGAGGCTAGATATTTAAATTCATAGGTATCCTTTTTGCTTTCCAACGATCACTTAACCTTTGGGAGATGGTAAACCAATGAATACTAATGAAAATTGAGAAATCACTAAGGCTCTCACAACTCGCTTCTAATTTTCTAGATGTACACCAATATCTTTGTTGCCACCCATGTCTAGTACTTTTCATGCTAGGTCCTCCCAGCTAGTGTGCAATTGTTAAAATGAGTCTCTTTGTAGCGCCCCATCAAATAACATGGACATGGGCAAATGTTTTCATCTAGGCAACTAGGATCTTTGTTGTATTCCCAAGTACTATGGGGCATGCAGACCCTAATAAGTCATTAGGAGGATCAAGCATTGTGTGGTACGTGTGTTATTAGGGCATTGGAATAAACTAAGGCCTTGAAGGTCCTTCAAAGTTGCATTTTTCAAGGAGCTTCCTTGGACAAGAAATGATGAGCATTCCTAAACTGGCACTCTCTTATTAATCCCTGACCATGGTCAAAGTAAAGGGAAATTTTGTTGCTCAAAGCATCTAGAAGCATTCAGAGGCTATGAAGGATTTTCTAAATTCACTAAGGACCAAATATAAGGATTGGTTTATCTTTTAATGAGCAAATTATCTTTGGTGGGACTTGATCTTGTTGCATGAAGGAAAGCCCTCACTAAGACAACATGGTTCTCGACCCCAAGGTTTTTTAGGGGAGGCATCAACAAAATTAAAGACTTATTTGATGATCAAACTCAACATTGAGTCGAATCACTTGAGTTAAAATATAGATTTCGATTAGCCAACCTAGATAAAAATTTCCTCGAAAACATTGATCTTATTCTTGATACCCTTCTCATGAAGCTAGACTTGCATCCTTGAGCAACATAGTGGAAAGACTGAAACTAGAATAAGTCCAAGGTCTTCAAGAAGTATAAGGGAATATGTGGCTACATGTAGCTCCACCCTCCGTATGTATTGGATGTTTGATTAAACAAATGTGGAATCTCAAATCTAGATATTATATAACTTAGCTCTTTTGGCTTGGTACTGTATGAAAACCCTTGGCTAAGCCTAAGAAACTCTTTCTTTCCTAATCCCTCATTCTTGGGGCCCAAACTCTTGTCTATTCACTAGTCCACCTTGGTATCATGTAGCCAAAATGCCCCCTTTGTGGTCACCCTACAAACCCCAAACATTTGCTACGGTATAGATCGGTGTAGGCTTTCACAATTTCCAAAATTGTCCATGTTTTCTTTTGGATTTAGAACTATGTTGTGAATATTGGTATAGATTGGTTTAGGCTTTCACAGTTTCCATATTTGTCCATGTTTTCTTTTGAATTTTCTATGGTATTGTAGCTATGCTAAATTTGCCTATAGTTGTGTCTTTGAATTTTGTGGCCACATCCACCGTACGTCAATCCCATGGAAAGTTGCTCTTTTGGGTGAGAAACTACCTTGCATCTATCTCATGGAATGCCACTCTTTTGGATGAAAAACTATCTTGGTTTCAATTGTTAGAACTGAAGCCTTGTTTTTCATTGGAAGAAATGAAATTGCTCTTTGTTTAATTAGGCTCAACCTACCCATGATAGTGCTTTAATTTGTGTCAATCTCCATATTCTCATTGTTGCGAGTAATGGGGGGACGACTCCCTGCACTATGCACAAGGAGCCTCTTATAAACTATCTTACTTCATCGACTTGATATAGATTGTCCAAACACTTAGATGGACGACCAATGCATTGTGTTGGTTAAGTTGTTCTAAAGAGACCACAATGTTACCACAATTGGTCACTTAACTCTCCTACAAAACCCTTGATGGCAAGTTCCTTACTCTAGCCCATGCCATCTTGGCAAATGAAAAGCCCCTAAGAATGTTGGTCCAACTACTTGTAATGATAAGAATGT
Source organism: Larix kaempferi (assembly GCA_027924585.1). Taxonomy (NCBI): domain Eukaryota; kingdom Viridiplantae; phylum Streptophyta; class Pinopsida; order Pinales; family Pinaceae; genus Larix; species Larix kaempferi. The sequence continues at coordinate 30,363,145 of BSBM01001051.1, read as the reverse complement.
TGGTCCAACTACTAATAATGATTGGTGCCACAATTGCAAATTCTGAGCCTGGCTAAAACCTTGACCCTAAAAACAATAATGCTTAGACTCCAAACTAATTGCTTGATATTTATTACAAAAATGTGTGAATAATAATTTACATGCCTTCCCACACAATTTCTATGTTTCTTTTGTTTGTACGTTTTTGTAATTTGCAAGTAAAAAGTGTGTTAAATATTATACTTTTGAGCGTACAAAATAGCGTTAGGGACCTTTAAGAAACATACTTAAAAAACAATTGCTACTCGATTGTAGGTCCAAGTGACCTGTGTATTAAGTATTATGCTTTTGAGAGCATTAAATAACATTCAGGGCCTTTTAAGCAAACCTTTCTTAGCTTGTACTAATTGGCATGTATGCCATAACATTCAGGGCCTTTTAAGCAAACCTTTCTTAGCTTGTACTAATTGGCATGTATGCCACGCTGTGTAAATGGCTACATATTATTTGATTTAACAAATAGAGGAACCACTTTTCCAGAGGAAAATCTTGAGCCCGATCTCATCATGGATTTGATGATATTTTCCATGCCTGTGACATGGAAGATGCTTATTCTTGGTGATATTTTCGTTTAGAAACCATTTGGAAATTAAGGAACCACTATGAAATTTCAAGAGAGACAATGCTTTTGTGATGGTGCATTATATCCCATCTTTTCAAATTCTTATCCAGCACTCTCCCATCCTACTACAAAAGGTGATAAATACTTTGCTTCCCAAAGATTCAGATTATTAATTGTTTGCAATAGAATGTTCCACATTTGTATTCGAAGCAAATTAACACCCAAGACCAAAAATCATAGAGTGTGCCTTAAGGTTTTCTGAATACAAATTACATTGCTTCTGATCTGAACTCTGGCACTTTCACAATCTTTTACGAGATGTTTCATTTCTGAATAAGGTTCGACGTTATACTGCTGTACTTTAGTTTAATTTAGTTTAGTTTTTCTCCTTTAGAAGTCACTGGGTGTGAATCTTACTTAGATCCATAGAGCAGAAACTATGTTCTCTAGCATCAAAACACTAAAGACATTTCAATCCACAATGTACTGATGGAAACACACAACAAATAATATCATACAGATTCACTACATGAGTGAAAAGAAAGAATTGACAATATTCCTGAGATGCCATTGTCCAGTTACTTCCCTTCTGTTACAAAAGAATTCCATAATCTACACCTAAAGAAGGCAAGAACCATAAACCCCAATGTTTAAATGATGTCTTCATAACATCTGATTCCTATCTGGTTTTATGTTTATAATTTACTGAGATTTACATGATACAGCAACAGTGTGAATTGATCATATGCCAGCTTCAAAGACCATGAATTTGTCACCTCTCTCAATCATACCACAAATATTTTGATTTCTGACAATCAAACAAGAGCAGTGTCTAATAAATCACAATTCATTATAATAGTACCCATTCACAGGAATTTACATGTAATTGACTGCCACTAAATCAATGCCTGATTCTTAACTCCATACGACGTCTTTGTGCCCATCTCATCTGGCATTGCAAAAGTCCAGATTTGTGGTAATTTTCCCGTCTTCTGCCCACAAGCTCCACCTACAATACTAGTGGACTCTGAATCGGTGCCTAAGAAAGCCAGCCAAATGATTTTGCTCCGCAAGATCATTAGTAATATGCCCGATAACTTGGCATATATCCTTCCATACCATAAGGAGGCATGCCATACGGAGGCATGCCAAAGGAGTTCTGAGCAGGCATTCCATAAGAATTAGAATACAGTTTCATGATGCCATGCTGCCCCTGCATGCCATCCTTCTGATACTGCAGCCAAAATTGCTGCTCTTGGACTAAAAGGTGCTGTTTCTTTGACATATCTGACATCTGAACATATGAAGGAGGAGGGACATTTAAGGATGCAGCAAACGGATCCTCTCCAGTCTCTGCAGTTGGGGCAACATTTAAGGATGCAGCAAATGGATCGTCTCGAGTCTTTGCAGTTGGGGCAGGCAATGCTAGGAATGAAGATGCTGGTCGACCAGGTACACCAATACTGCTTGCACTTCCAGGTGCCATGAGTTGTGACATATGCTGCTGACGAGCTGCCGCTTGGTCATACAAACCCTCCAAGAGCAAGTTATCAAAACCACCTGCCATTGAACTTCCTTGTTTTCTAAGATTGCTGACTGACTCTACAAGAGCAAGCTCCCAACCAGCCTTTTCATTTTCAGCCAATGGAGTTTTCCATGCAGAGGCTGTCCCATTAAATTCGGATCCCTTGTCAGAAGAGGGAAATGCCTCCCACTTTTTGGTAGCATCTGATTCTGAAGAACCATTAAAGAGCGCTAAAGCAAACTTGTTCTCTTGTTCTTCAGATGAAATGGTAGCCTTGTTTACATTTAATAAATCACCCTCAGGCTGTTGTGTTGACATCTGTGGTCCCTCAGGTTCATTGTTTGCAATTGCATCATCTCCAGGAGCTGGAAGCGCTTTCATTTTATTTAAATCCTCGGCTGGTTCTTCTAACTTCGGGCCAGGACTTTGCAACTTCTCTGGCACTGGTTCTGGACTCTTGGGCCTTTGATTGCGAGAAGATGACCTCTCACTTAAATATTCCTCCAATTTCTTAAGTAGTTGCTCTGAAATCATTTGCACTTCTGGATATTCTCTAGTTCTACACACTCCCATGTTTCTACACAAGTTATAAAGGGATGACAGTTCTCCAATTTTCTTTGCTGCTATTGAATACATTTCAAATGCCTTGACAGAATCCTTATACTCCATGTCAAAGAATCTATCCAGGATAACTGCCAGCCCATCACAAATATCACCATAAAGCTGAAAGCTCTCCCTTACAATGGGATAAAGGGCAGTTTGGACCAATCTGTTACTCTTTGCTGTACCTGTGGGGCGACAGGCAATGAAATGTTCCAAAATCCGCAGCCAACGGTATAACTTGTCAAATATCATTTCCGTTTTCATATCTCGGATTGCCATAGGTTGACCATTGTCCAGCTGCGTTTCTTCTTGCCCACGGACTTCATAATCACTGTAACCAGATCTTTGGTTATTGTATCCATTGCTCCCATAATCTCCACTACCAGACTCATTAGCATTGTATCCCATTCTCTGATCCCTGTTGTTAAATCTACCATTGATCTGTTTTTTATCAGCAACTGAGCAATCAAGGCACTCATCAAGATATGAGGCATACACGCGTACAAAGGCAGAGTAATCCCAGGAATTGGAATGTGCATCGTCTCTAAAATCAGACAAATTTAGTAAACGAGCACCATGCCTTGTTGCACAAAGCACTTCATGCTCAAAGCTTGGATCGCCATCACGCAACAGCCTATGAATAAGCCCTACTGCTTTCAGTGCCACCACCCAGTTGTGTGTTTTGCCAAGGCGTTTAGACAGGGCTGCTACACAGGCGTTAACATAACCCCTTGAATAAGAAGTGAGGTGCAAAATTTCCTGTACATATTTTTCATCAGTTGGAACTTCATTATGACTGGTGGCCTTCACAATTGCTACATCCAGGTCTGGAGCTCTGGTGCTTGCCACTCTTGCTAGCCCAATGCTTGTCTGGTCCTTAACTGTCCCCATAGCTTTTCTGAGTTTGCTTGGAGCCATTGTTTCCTGTTATAAGGCCTTCTGAATGATTTTGTCTCTAGGCTCTTATAATAGGTCAGTTCTTGTTTAAATTGCAAGTGAATTCATATAGAAAGCAGAGCAGGACCAAAACCTTTCTGCATGCTCAAGCATATAAGAAGGAAGTCGCTCTCAATAGCCTTACGACTCCAACTGAACGAAGATATCAAACTCCAAGCTAATAGTCAGATCTTTGTAACCGCGGGATTTCAGAATTTCTGCTTCTATTCATGTATAGTTGCAGCTATCCAAAGATGGAAGAAAATCTGCAGCCGATCATGTAAAAAACATTTATGAACGAGCAGGCAACCGGCAGCAAAAAAATTTGTTTAGTTCGTCAAAAAAAGCAGGAAAAATGTAAGCTGCCAGTGGCCAGAGTAGACCTCCAAGCAAATTGGTTATTCATTCAAGATTTCTTTCCTCGAATGTAAATCAGAATGTTTCATATGAATTTGCTTCCCAAAAAGTTATAAGTAGGAAAGATATAGACAGACATGTAAATAGTATTATTTTCAATAGACCAGGACTCTGTAACTGAAAAAAGCACTGGAATAAGTAATCTTCAAAAAACCAATCCAACAGCCCGGGAAAATGGAAACGATCTTAAATTGACTAGGCAAAGTCCAGTTCTTGATTCACAGAACACATACACGAACAAAAAGCTACACGATTGAGCCTAATCTTTGAAATTCCGCCAGTTTCCAAGCAATCGGCAGAAGATACAGTCAAAAGAAAAAGTGCCTGTTTACTGTAAGCATGCTCAATCAAGGCTACATATATTTGCCGAAAACATCTTCGGTTAGGGCCATAGTTAATGGCTTATATATAGCACTGGATAATCTTCTTACACATCCTACAGATATCTACGCATTTTCACGAGGATTAATTTCAATTTCTTACATTTTTATAGAAGATTTGCGTATATTTTCCATAAAATACAAATACACTGCTAGGATTTGAACTCTTTCTGTCTGATTCTGACAAAGTTCTTTTACAGGATCGTAGAGTTGACCAAAGCCCTCCACATAAATCCTTAAAACTATAACTACTATCAGTTGGGGGAAACAATAAATAATAACAGAGGAAGCAAAACACACAAAAGAGAAGACAGTACCTTGTTAAAATAGTATCGTCCTCCAATAAAACCAGACGAATGTCCAAATCTAGAGTGCCTATGCTCCTACACGGCAAACATACGGTACATCGGGTCAGAATTTATGCAACCTTCACGAAAACAAGGCCAAACCTCCGAAGCTCTAAAGCATAAAGAAAATCTTACTGTGGTTATAAAAGAAACCCATACCTTACAGGATTGAAACGCCCTCGCCTCAAACAGGACCAAACGTCCTCGAATGTTAAAAATAACAGCTCAAAGAAGAGTAAATTTTCAGAATTCTCTGCTCAAGCTCAAAACACAAACAAATCACTAAAATTTCCTGTCGTGAGCTGTAAGAAGCCTGAATCTTTAAATTTCTTAACGCCCTGGGGTCGAAGACACACAAATTTCCAGAACTCTTTTACCGTTGGCTAAGAAATGCTAAATCTTAAATATTTTCCGACTACTTCGCTCGGATATATCCTAATCTTCGAAATTTTCACCTTTCTCGCCTCGGACAAGTGCAGACCTACAAAACTTCGCCTCCTGAAGGCCGCACAGAACGAAATCGCTTCCAAAAGCAAGCAAAAAGATAAAATCTTCACAGAAAACGAAGCGACGAAATTCAAAATAAACTTCTTCAAAGAGGCGTGCGCTGTAGATCGTGAGCTTCGTCCTCGGGCCGCGTGAGTCCTACGTTCCTTCCGTTGTTTATCTGCATCACCGACCCCCAAAGTCTGAGCATATAACTTTTACAAAACCCGACAGAAAACATAAAAGAAAAATGCCACAGACCAAACGGACATGATTCAAATTCTGATTGGATTCCGCGTTTTGCCAACTTTCCAACTTGTTGGTCTAAATACGAGCCGTCCGTCGATTCCCCGATGTGCGGCTGTCGTTCTTTACTCAATTTTCCTCTTAATTTTCAGCCGCCCTCTGAAAAAGAAGACGGTGTAGAAGCTCCCAACAGTTCGGTCTTTGCAATTTATGTGGTGAGGATCTATCAAATTGCTTGTATTTTACTCATCTATGTGCGATTGACCTTTCGGGGGCTGGTTTTTCCATGTACTGTTTTTGTTGTATACTTCGAATTTTTGGGGGCGGGGCGCGTTCTTTAGGGGTTTTGTGGCTAAGGTCTTGACATTGGAGAACGATCCTCTCTTGAGTATGTTTTCTAAATGGATAAATGGAATTGCGAAAGGGAATTATGATGGGAATCATCACATCATGTGAGGATATATATATATATATATATATATTTTTTTGACAATGTACAAAGGAGTTTAGGTTTTTTTATTTTTATTTTTATTTTAAATGAAGATATTAAAGTTATATGAAGGAGTTTTTTGAGAAGTTATTTATCTTTTAATTCAATTTAATGTGCTTATTATAGCAACATAACATGTTTAACTTCGTCCATGTAGGATGAGCAATGAAGACATAGGGCCCACTCACAACGCCCTTTCTCATCTCTCGGACAACACAAGAAGGGCCCCATCCAGAAAGCCATGAGAAGCCACTTGGCTCCCAACGGACATGAGGCAACGGCAATCCATGTGGAGCACATGGCTCAAAGCAACTCCCCATAATGATTGATCAACCCGAATCACAAAGGCCTCTGCAGATATACTAGGACATCCCAGGAAGCACTGTGCGAGAAAAGAAGCAGTACACAACACGAAGAAGTTTGATATTGCTCGAGCAGAGAAGGATAGGATAATCATGACAACGAACTTGAGCATTAAAACCAAAAGGGGAATGGAAATGACCTTCATCTTCATGGTTGAGAACATAGAAAATTGGAGCAACGATCAATAGAAGAGTAGCATCAAGGTCTAGATCATGGTGCGTGGAAAGGGGAAAAAGTGAGTCGGCGCTGAGTTTCAGAAGCCTACCAAAAAACAACTCAGAGCGGCTTCAACAACGAATCACTATAAGGATTCCATCCCCGATGCCTGTAAAATTGAAATTGAAAGGATCAAATGAAAAATATGCCAGGAGACTATAATTTTTCAAGAAGTGTATGAAATTTAGGCCTTGGCGAATTGGCTTCCAAACCTTGGGACTCTCGCTCCAGGCAGGTGCTCTACGACTATTCTCTTGTGATGTTCTAGACATAAAAAGTTTTACTTGGCTGCATCCTTGTTGACCATCAGAAGGAGATCGGTAGTTTGCAAGAAGAATTATGGTTGCTTACGGAGCTGACCACATACTCCAACATTATGAATTCCAACTTGAACTACATAGGATGTCGCCTAGGCATTGAATTTATCCCCCAAACCCCTCCAGCTCTCACCAACCCCAGCAACGTCGAGGAGGAAAATGAAGAGATGAGCAAGGAAACGCATGACATAGAACAAAACAGCGTTGTCATCCAGGCAAGTGCGATTTTCAATCCTATGGAGGAATGGATTCAAATCCCCGGAGACACCAGGAATAGGATTATGTTATACAAGCGTTCAGTGGTCTTGAATTGGGTCACCAAATCACTACTAGGACAGGTTCTAATGGAAAGAAATGTGGAGATTATGAACCTCAAGCATAAGCTTGCATCTCTCTTGGACCAAAGGACAGTCAACAAGATCATGGCTGGTAAAATGTATATCATCGAGAGACGTCTGGACTTGAAGCTGGCGCAAAAGACTTCTCAAGTAGGGCACTCCCGTGACACGCCACTTGTAATCGAGGATGATGCAAACCCTCCTGCGATGTAGCCAGCTTTTATTTCGCAATCTTTTCAAGTTTTTTTGTCTTATTGCAATGAGTGGTTATTTTGTAAACTCTAAAGTCAATCTCTGGATTATGTTCTAAGCAATAATGCCATGATAGACTTAGTCAATCCATGTTTTTGTTAATAGCACTAAGGCTACAATTGACATAAGTAAGTCCCAGACTCTTTTCTTCATCCTAGTCTCACCCAGAGGCAGGTTGAAGACTTTTTCTAATGACTAATGTGATATTTTGACTTCTCATATTAATAGAAGGTTATTACTCTTATTTTAAAAAAAAACATGTTTAACTTGCATGCTTATGGTGGAGTTTTTGGGTCTTGACTTGAACAATTTGTATATATGGTTAGGTAGGTTAAAACAATTGTAACATGACAAACACGATAATTGGGATGCCTTTCAAGATAATGATATTTATGTAGTATGGAATGTGGGAGGACAATTTAGATACTTTTACAATCAAAAGAGTATTAGTGTTCTCAAACTATCCATAACTACCGATAAAATTCCTCTGAATGGCACTCGACCACTTTTGAAATTGCAAAATGTAAATATGGACATTGAGCCTAATCTCTCAATGGTTGTTGTTTTAAAACACCTTATTAAAAATTCGAGTGAGTTGAAATGATCACATTCACTTTAAAAATTGTAACAAAGTTGATCATGGTTCAACAATCTTTTGTAATCTAATTAGTGTTTTCAAAGATTGCCCTCGGAAAATCGACCACAAAATCATCCTATGTAAAAATTTATCTATATGAAAGGTTACACCATGGCCAATAACTCTTGGTGTTCCTTTCAACTATGAACATATTTATTGCCAAAATCAAAGGAAAAATATATTATCAAACTTATATAAATGTGAATTTTCTTAAACTAATATAGGGAAAATCCACAATTATTACACTACATTATAGTGGAAATCATTTGTAATAAGCAATGAACACAAATAAATCTTATATAATGATCTTAAAATATTTATAATCTAATCATAATTACAAATGAAATATAATATATTATAACATTAAAATTAATATAAAATAAATACAAATCTTGTCTTAAGATATCTATTTTAAAATCACATTTAAATTAAAGAAATCTCTTTTTTTATTTCTCACGTCATTATCATATATAATTAATCTTAATTTTTTAAAACAAAACTTAAAAATATACACCTATATACACTTAAACTAATTATACCACAATGGAAATATACACCTATGATAGAAATATATAACTAAACTAATTATGATATTAACATAAGCCTACCCAACCTAACCGACACTAACAAAAATTAGGGTTTCCAAGAAAACCGTGGCTTTTCATAAACACTTATTTAACTCATTTTAATATAAGCTTTTTAATTAATGCATTTTTGTAATTATTGATTTAATATTATTTGATCTAACTAATTATGGAGTTGTTAGTTGGCTTTGGAGTTGGTGTAACCCTTATCTATATGAAGCTACTTAGAAGGTTTGTTATGTTTTAGCTATGAGTAATATTAGTTTTTCTTGTATTTTCAATGGTAGGTATCAATTTTTGTGGAGTTACATCACTTACCCATAGTTTTAGTCCAATTAAAGCTTATCATAGTCCTAATGGATCATTCTTTGCCGATCTTCTAAGTTAAAACCTCAAAAAGGCTCTTGTCACAATCATATTGGCTTCCAACCCATGAAGTCATTTAAGTTGATGGTCCATTATTTGAAGTAAACACAACTCAATAATAAAGGTCTTTAGTATGACCCAATTTGGTGTATTAGGTCAACGAAGTGTTTTGGGACTAGTGCACATATATATGGCAATTTCATACTTATCAAGGTCCACAAATATATAAGATGTCTATGTCTATAGCGATTTGTTGAGTGGGTGAAATAAAGCTGTTGATATTGTTTTATTAAAAGTTAAGTCTTTAATGATAATGATATACTTATATTTGTGGTCGTGTTTGAGTTTGTAAAATATGAGCGAAGTGATGATGGCTCATATAAATTTGGTAGAATAAATAGTATTCAATCATGATGAAATTTAGTGGAAGGATGATTTTTGTTGTGGATTGAGAAATAAATGAAAGAGTTAATTTTTATTATAGTTTTAATTTTGTTGTTGTCAAGTGGATTTAATTTAAATGGCCGTGAGAAAAAATGTTATCCACTCTATGTGGGTTCAAATCATGTGTCATGACATGATATTATTTATGAGATATTTGTTAAATATGAGGATCATTATGAGATTGTTGACAAAGCCTCAAGTTTATGTAGAATTCAGTGTACCGTGGGTACAATCCTTAAAATGAGGAGAAGTGCCCCGTGACTATATTTCAAATATATATAATAAAAAAATATTGAAGTTTGTCAATGTGTTATAAGCCATCTTCTCAAGAAAACATTATGCATAATGAATCCACTAAGGAGGGTGTATATAGATTTTTTCTAAATAGAATAATTAAGTTGATAGGCATTTCATTATAGAAAAACATGAGTAGATGAAGGTTGAAATGATCTTGTTCATTGATTTCTCATCACCTTATTCCATCTCAGTCATCCATTCACTCTACTTCCATTTATGGCAACAATGCTTTCTCTCTAATTGGCGTATCTCAACCTAGTGACATATTGATGCACCCTCGGTCATCCATCAATTAGCCTCCTGTAAATTATTATCCCATAACACATATATAGTGTTGGCCTTTGTATTGGTGTAATAAATACATATGCAGCCACACTCATCAATTGTGAAGGTATTGACTCACTGTAATAGGGTTATCTGTAACATCCTTGAGAATGTAGACCAAACTCTGGGAAGGTCAAATCTCAAGGATGAAAAGGAAAATAACACTAAAAAAAACTAGATCTTCTCTTTACTTACGCATAAAAATTTATCAATGTTGTAATCCAGTCGATTTTCCTTCACCATATCTCTTCTATGTATTTTGGCGGGGATAACGACGGCCATTGGAGAAGAAAGAATGTTATAGGAAAAGTTTTGCTCTATTTATTTTTTGGGATTCAATTTTGATCCGAGCAACAATAACTACATTTCCATATTAGTCAAAGCTAACTTTCCTCCATATGGTCAATATTTCATCTATCACAAGCCCATGGGGCACTATTCTAATGACAAACTATCAACATATTTCATTGGTATAGCTAATAAAATAGTTCTTCGAGACTATTTTGGTATCAAAATTAGGATAACACTAACTAGTACCTATTTTTATATCAATGTGTTTTGGTTTGTAGCTACAGGATTGGGCCTTAAGGAGACGATGCCGCCATTTTTACATCCTAATCTTAATACCCAAGACTTTACATCCTGATCTATATTATTTAGAGAAAAAAATGAAGGAATCAACATGAAAATGGAAACACACACAAACAAATATTTTGTAGAGTGCACAATAGTATAGTAAAACCCAAATTCCATTACTGAATGGAATGAAAAAACAATAAACTACAAGCTAGCTTGAATGGTGGTAGCTTATCTTTGAAAAGATATGTATCAACTATGCTCATTCGCAAGAGCTTATTACAAAGAGGCCGAAAATGACCTTTATATCATAAGCATAGCGGCAAAAACCCTAAACATCCAAAAAACCTAACATGAGGAGATGAAGCGCCAAAGGGATTTGTGGGCCCTGAGGTGGCTAGCTAACTTCCCAGCGACACAACTTTTGCATATGATCTTTGTTTAGGGTACACAATGGCTCGTTGGAAAGAACTAACTAAGAAGTACAACTTTGGTTGTGGTCGGGAAATGTCATAGAAACCCTTATCCCCCCTTCTGGACAAAAAACATCGTTTAGGTCCCCATAAGTTTGGGACTCGAAAAACCACAGAAAATTTCCAAGAAGATGGAGAACTGTTGTAATTCAATGAAACATGTGGGTGACCACCAATATCCACCTAGATCTGTCCTCGCCCCTTAGGGAGCAAAGGTTCCCATTGTATCAAGTTCCTCCATTAGATGGGAAAAATTCTGTTGAATTTGACTCCGAGTGAGCTACTTTCCCTGGTGAAGAAGCTACCGTGCTTTGATGATCCGATACAACTGGATGTTATATTGGCGATTTTTCTTCATCTCAATGGCCATGATTTGGCCAATTATCTCCTTTTCATTGCAATCAAGATTGAGTTATGTGGGGTCCAAGTGCTTGGATACCTCTGAGGTGTCCAAAAGAGGTGGAAAATATGGTCAAAGCAGCTCCACATTAAATATAGGGTGCAAATTGAGGAAAGGGGGGATACTTAACTCAAAATCATTCACACACATAGCCTTGGTGTTGATGTAAGGCCCATATCGGAGTGGTCATAGTTTTTTATGCGGTCTTGTGAGGTGCTCTCTCTACAAATGCAATCATACCTTATCTCCCACCTGGAACTTGTGTGGAACCCAATGTTGATTGTGGTGTTGCTTATACTTATCATTGGATTTCTACAAAATAGCATGAACTCGTTGTTGGATGTGATGGATTTGTTCAACAAATTTAGCTTCACAATCAACCTCAGTTTGAGCATGGGAGGATTGATCCTATGCAGAAGCAATGGGCATCACTACGCCAATTGGGGCTAATGGTTGGAACCGCAAGCACACTTGAAAGGGGTTGTGGCCAATAGAGCTAAGAAGGGAATCATTGTAGATATTATGAACATAAGGAAGGCTCTCATCCCAAGTGCATGGATGTTTGGAGTTGTACATTTTCAAGATATGCACAATCATCCTATTGACCACCTATATCTGTCCATTGGTTTGGGGGTGGAATGCAGTGAATTTGCTCGACTTGGTGTCCATCGTCGATCATGGGTTGGACCATAAAGTATTCAGGAATCTACTGTCTCAATTCAAAGTAATGGTTTGTTGGATACCAAAGTGAAACCAAACACACTCAAAGAAGAGCTTAACATTGGCCTCTGTTGTGATGCTCTTCAATTACAGGGAGTTAAAATTTTCATCTTATAGAACTGGTCAACAACCACAAATACACAGTCATTTTCCATGCTTGGTTGAAGGCAAGCCAAACATGTAGTCCATGGATACGAATTCGGCAAGGTCTATTTGGGGTAGGAAATGGAGTGTACAACCCTTGCTTCTTGATGGTAAGTTTGGAAATGGCATAAGCGGTGCACAATCTAATGCACTTGCCAATATCTTGTCGGAGCTTTGGCTAGTAGAAGTACTTTTGCAATATTGCCACTATCTTCTCTACATCGAAGTGACTTCCCAATCAACTATAATGTGCCTTCCAAATTATCTTCTCACATCCTTACGTAGGAACACAGAGGTGGCCGAGATGGCATAAAATTTCATCCTAGAGATGAAAGTTTGATGCCGATCTTCCTACACGCCATGTTTCATGGGTAACAACAAAGTCAGGGTTGTTGTTGTACAATTGGGGTCACTTGGAGGTCTCATGTCCACAAGATTTGAGAACAGTAGTCCATGAAACAATTGGAGGTCGACTAAGGCAGTCTGCAAATCGATTTGTGCTACTGTTCTTGTACTTGATGTTCAGGTGGAATAGTTGCATGTATGTGGACCACTTTTGATTGCAGACATTCTATAACTCTCCCCGTGTTTACATGAATTGCAGGGGTTTTGATCAATGTGTATTAACACCCAAAAAGTGCTCACTACCTCATCTACCCCATTACATGACTCATTGGTCCATATTTCCTACCATATTTGCCTCCAAAACCTCAAAAAACCATTAAAAAGCCTCCAAAAGGCCAAAAAAACCATTAAAAAGGCCTCCAAAAGGCCCAAAACCACCTTTTTCCCCCAAAATAAGTTAAATTCCTCCAAAAATAGCAAAAACCCTCTAAAAACGGAATAAAAAATACAAAAAAGAGGAAAAAGAGGGAAAAAAGGAAGCAAAAACCCTATACAGTTGACCTAAACCATATGGTGCCCAAAACCATGGGTCAGCACTCCACCACTAAAAAACCTATAAATAGGTGATGTAGGCTCCCCATTTCACATCCACAGTCACCCCTATCCTTACTCTGCCAAAATCACTCCTGAAACCCTAGCTCACCCTTTTGAGCTATTTTCACATTTGAGTGCCCCTTTGGCCCATATCCAAAACCCTTTGGAGAAGGAGAAGGAACAACACTGGAGCTTGGAAGCAACCCTCTTGGACTGCTGCAAGGGCTTCATCAACCTCTACACCTGAGGTAATTTTTAATACAAAAAAGAGAGATGTTCACCATATTTTCATGTTTTATTATTTATGTCAATGCTCATGTTAGTTTAATTTTATTTTACTGTATGGTCGTATTTCACCATTCTTCTGAACTGCTACTAAGGAGTCCCTTCTCCTTAGTAGGTGCTCATTTGCACAAGCTAGGGTGAAAACCCTAGCTACAGTTTTGGTGACCATATCCTTCCCTAAGATGCAATGTTTCCATTGGTGACAAGATTTCACAATGGAGAACATCTCCTTGTCATAGGTGGGATACCGACGAACATAATTAGAGAGTGTCTCGCTATGGTAGGCTACTTGGTGTCCATGTTGAGTGAGGACTAGAACGATAAAATAGTCAGAGGTATCTATCTCAATCTTGAAAGGCTATTGCAGGTCTAGTAGAGTGAGAACTGAAGCAGAGCAAAGGTGTTGTTTAAGACCCTCAAATGCTTTCTGTTGAGACACACCCCAGGCGAACTTGGCTTTGGCTCCACCCTTGGTCACTTGGCTTAAAGGCCAAGCAATATGAGAAAACCCCAACACAAACCTTCAGTAAAATTTCTCAAGGCTTGAGCAGATGCAGAGCTTTGCTAGAGTTGTTGGGTTTATACAATAACGACTTGGATCTTAGTGGGGTCCAAATGCATTCCATGTTCATCCACGATGTATCTTAGATATCGATTTCTCTCCATGCCGAACGAACATTTCTCCAAATTGGCATATAAATTGTGTTTTCATAGGGTGTTTAGGACCTGCTAAATGTGTTGCAAATGTTCCACCCAAGTTTTGTTGAAGATGAGGATTCCATCCACACATGACCACAAAATAGTTTGTGAACGATCGCAATATATCATCCATCATCCTCAAGAATGTTGATGGAGCATTAGTAAATCCAAAAGGCATGATACTACCACTCAAAAAGACCTTCTTTAGACTTGAAGGCTATTTCTATACATCAGTTTGCTCAATCTGAACATGGTGGGATATTGAATCTTCAGATCAATCTTGCTCAAGAACTTGGCACCAGTAAGTTGATCAATAAGATTATCAATTTGAGGGATTAGGCATCGATTCTTGACAGTGATCTCATTCAGGTCTCTGTAATCAATGCAAAGTCACCATGTCTCATCTTTCTTATGCACCAACACAATTGGGTTCCCACAAGGTGAGGAGTTGGTCGAATGTGGCCCTTTATTTCCTCATTATCCAAAAGAGAGCCTTTGTATATTGGGCCATTAGGTAAGGGAGCACCAAGTATCAAATCAATTGAGTGTTTGGCATGGTAGTGCAGAGACACCCCTTTAGGTGAGGCAACGATATCTTTGTATTCTTCTACAGTATTATCCACCTACTTCTGATGTGTAAAGAGACATCATGTTGAGGCTTTGGTGGTTGCATTGACCTTCCATCCACCTTCTGATTGAACCATGAAGAGGACGAATTCCTAGTCCGAGAGATTATATTTTGACACTGCTTTTCCAAGATCAAGGAAACTACATTAGTTAGAACTACCTCTAGTACCATGTAGAGTTGGCCTCCCAAAGAAACAATGACACTATGGGGCCTAGACTCATAAACAACATGGAATTTCCACATATAGAGTTATCCTAAAAGAACATCACAAACTTCAAGTGGGGAAACATCATATGGTACCTCATCTTCGAAGGGGTTGATGCCATATGATAAGCGACATTGCTGACTAATGCAGATGTACTTCCATTGTATCAACCAACCACTGGTGTATGGTTGGGGGTAAGGCATTGTTGACAACTTCAATATCTTGATGACCTTAGTCGAGATAAGGTTCGTTTGGCTATCGTTCTCAACAATGAAATGCAATGGAGTCCCCTTCACCCACATATGTGAGTGGAAGAGTCACTCCCCTTCCTCTGGCTCCTCCGGTTCTTTTGGTTGGATATATGTGGTTGCAACAGTGGCATTGGGTTCTACGTCAATGATCTGCTTTCCTTTATCTTGCTTTGAATCAAATTTCAATTTAGAGTTTGGCTCTAAGGATTTCATCATCCAATAATGATAATTTTGAGTGACATTCATTAGTGTTGTGCCAGGAGATTTTGTGGAACTCATACCACTTTCTAGTATCATTCTTTGACTTCCTGTTGCCCTTCTTTACCTATGGTTTGAACTGGTTGTCATGAGTTTCATTATCCTTGCTCTGTCATTTATTCTTTGAGTTAGGGCCACCTTTACCTGGCTTATGTTGTGGTTGATTTGCAAACCCAAACTCTTGCTTATTCTTTTGCTTGAACTTTTGCTCAATTTTGGTAGCATATCAATAAGCAAATCCTATTGAGGAGATGTCTAGTAAATCCATTTATGTTTGGATGTATCTGTGCAGGACACTCCGGTAATTTAGGACCAACTTTCATTCAAAGTCTATGATACCCAACTTTGAGCACAAGGTATGAAATATATTGGTAAACTCTGGGACCTTCTGGTCTCTTTCCTGGCATAAAGTTGTCCATCTCATGTACTAGTCATCATAGTTTCTGACGGTGCAGAACTCCTCCTTGAGGACATTGACACAAGACGCTCAAGTGGGTTATATCCCATATGTTGTAGACCATCTCTGGCATGCCTCTCCTAGTAACCATCCGATATGTTGTCTTATACTTTAATATATAGTAGTATGAACGCTGAAAATTCTGGGGATAAGATCCAAGAAACCTTTTAGGAAGAAGGTAAAATTTCAATTTTGTATTAATTTCTCGACTGCACAATTTCAACACCAAGTAGGGATGAAATCAATGGGAGAGATAGAGATATTTCCCATTGGTTATCCTCTAAAATCGTAGCCTTGGGATTGTGGGGATGGACAAGTAGGTCCTATATTCCCTCAAACTAACATAATGATTAGCAAAATGCTTTTCATGGGACACCCATACCTAATGGCCCCTTCCTAACTCTTTTCTCCATTTGACAAGTTAGGATATATGCCATGACAAATGCAAATTGACATTATGAAAATAATATAGTTAAGATCATCCAAAGTGCTTGGAACATGTGAGTTTTATAATCATTATGTCATAATCTTGGTTAAATTTATCTTCAAAGAGAAGGTGCAGTGCATTATTCATAAATGTTCAGGGTTGATTTAAATATATATGGATGTGTCGTACTTAGTTTGGAAAATGAAAAGGGATTTCTCCATCTCACCCTTTCAAGATGATGTCAATCAATATGATATTAATCAACATAAAATGCTTGATAATTTACCCTAAACCACCAAAATGTGAATTTTACTCAAGTTCATCATGCCACTAACAGACCTTGAATTGGTATCAATTATATTTATAACTAACAATGAAGTCACCTTATAGATGTTATAGCATCCAAACATTATCTATTGCATCCATGTTGTATGCCCCATGTTGCATGCCCCCATATTGCACAGTAAAATAACATATATGTAACTAACAATGAAGTCACCTTGTATGCCCCATGTTGCATAGTGAAATAGCATATATGTAACTAACCATAAAGTCACCTTGTAGATGTGATGTTATCCAAACATTATCCATTTCTTCCATGTTATATGCCCAATGTTTCAAAGAGAAATGATGTATTCCATGTGGATCATATATGAATTAACATTAATGCAACAGTATCCATGTAATATCATATCATATGTGGATTGATAAACAATAATGACCAAAATTATATATAAAAAATATCCACAATTGAGACTTTTTTCCATAGAAAAATTCAACTTACTATTAATATGCGGAATAGTAAATATATCCAGCTGTCATTTAGTACATTAGTAAACAATCCCTGTCAATAGTAAGACCAGGGAAAAACTGTCATATAGACAGCAAGAATCCACAAACTGTTCAGAATAGTCCCATATAAATAGTGTCCTAAGTCACTAAATTTTCCAATAAGCAAAAACAGGAAAAACAGCCTGTAGATGACCAGCAAAATATGCCTCAGCAAGCAAATAATAAAACATAATATAAATATGTCCCATGATCATCAGGCCGAGAAAAACCATAGCCCATCCAATACCACTAACGATTGAAGAGTATCTGTCGTTCTAATCAAAACACAACAACATATAGCAAAGTTTTTTTAAAACATTTATACATCCGCTTTCAAAAAATACAAATCAGCTACTGAAGGAGGCTGTATTATATATGACGCAAAAAGTTTTTGAAGATGTAACGCCCAACAAGGAGTTGGAACCTGCTCAAATTAAGGATCTGCACATAGTGATATTAGGCATATAAAAATATCAAATCCGCATAAAACTGTAAATGAAATCAAAATGTGTATGTAAATAATAAACTATAAGTATCATGACCAATGCAGATGATAAGAACCATGGGTAAAGAGAATATCCTCTCGCCATTCTTGCCACATAATGACCCCCGCCTGGGAGTAAAAGAGCCCGCTTGGAGAGCATATCAGCCTCCGTATTTACCTCTCTGAAGATATGAGCGAAATGTGTATGCTCAAATTCAAGTATTAGCTTTCGAGCCGCTTCCATCCAGTGAGTGAGTAGTATAACATTGAGAGATGAAGTGCCTCTAGCCCAAGAGATAATAGATAACGGGTCACCCATGATCACAAGTGAGGAAATCTGCCGAGAGCGTGCAATAAATAGCAATAGCCATAGAGCGCATAATTCACTGCGAGTATTGGATCCAATACCCAGATTTAGCCAAATATGTAAAGAAACAGTATTGGTAATATGAATGATTGCACCCGCCTCTCCCACCCCATGTCGCCCCACAACTACCCCATCAAAGAAGCCACATGGGTACACCAGGACTGGAGGATCCATCCGGCATCTCATACTCAGAGCATTCCTACCATCACCAACTCCATGTGTTGAAATATATTCCTTGTGTGCAGCAAGGGTTCTATAGCAGATCCAATCACGATGAGGTATGGAGTTCTCAAAAATTCGAGAATTGCGGGCTTTCCACACCTCCCAAATCATAAAGTATGGGAGCTCATTACATCCATTGGATAGATGGGACCAGGGATCCAAGCATTCAGAAAGTGTAGGATGGCTCCAGGGGAAAAATATACCAGAGAGAGATGCAATTTGCTTCCAAAGATCCCGAGTGAAGTGACAGGATGAGAAGAGATGAGCAACGGATTCCTCCCGTGAACAGCATAGGGGACACCATCCCGGTCCAATGAAGCCATGGTGACATAAATTGTCCCAAGTAAGTATCCTATTACACATCGCTAGCCAAATAAAACATTTTATCTTGAGCAGAAGGGTTAGCTTCCAGATTGTTTTATACCACCAACGTGTCTCAGTATGAGACTCAGCAAACAATGCGTCATATGCCAGTTTTGTTGAAACCTTGCCGCAAGACACATCCCATGACCAAGCTAGTCTGTCCGTAGACTCAAATAATTGGATATTTGATTGATATAAAGGCCTGATATAATCTTCCCATTCATTCCCCAACACACCAGTCAATCCCAACTGTGGAGCCGAGATCCATAAAGAACGCCTGTCCTTGTACTGACCTACCACATGTGCAAGAGTGCCATAACCATTTGTTCTGAGGTGGGTCCTTAATTCCAATGACAAGGTATGAACAGATGGTCCCCCTAAGATCGGATCAAGTCCCAGTTTAATGTCACGACCTTTACCAGGTATCCATGCAATCCATTGTGCAATAACATTGAACGATCCCATCAATCCATTCCAAAAATTTGATACACCCATAGTAGCAGGACAGCCCATACGAAACCAATTTGCAACAGAATTATTTTTCAGGTATTTGGCTCTGATAATCCTCCCCCAAACAGATTTATCAAAGAGTGCACGCCAAAGGCTTTTTGCATATAAGGTCGTGACAAAATGGTCTAGTTCCTTTATATTCCATCCCCCCAAAATTCCAGGGTCTAGCCAATACATGCCATTTCATAAGATGATATTTTTCTTGTGCACCACCACCCGACCATAAGAAACTGAACAATTTCCTCCGAATAAGACCAAGGATAGATCTTGGAGTTTTACACAGTGAAAACCAGTAGACACCAATATTTTGCAGGATGGCTTTTTCCAGTGTAAGTCTGCCACCCATAGATAATTGCCGAAAACTCCAATGACCAATACGCTTTTCAAATCGTCTAACAAGCCAAGACCAGTCATTTTTCAGGTAATTAGAAGGCTTAATGAAGAAGCCCAGATATTTCGTTCCGGCATCCATCTCCTTGAATTTTAAAGGCAGATAAGAGCTAATCGACAGTTCCACATCCTCCAACAGGGAATGTTTCAAAAATTGTGATTTTATATAGCTAATAATCATACCCGAAACCGAGCAGAAAAAGTCAAGTATCTTCTTATATTGGATCCAATTAGCAAGAATACCCAATCCAAAAAGCATTACATCATCTACAAAAAGAGAGTGTGTAAAAGTTATATCTCTTGTAATTTTTATGCCAACAATCAGCCCCTCCCTTTTTGCCTTATGTATAGAGGGACTCAATCCTTCAATGACCAACAGGAAAAGAAGTGGCGATAGTGGGAAACCCTGACGCAGACCCCGGGATGCTTTAAAGAAATCCGATGGATGACCATTAATCAATACAACAAAATTTACCGACGTTACACAAGCCATAATCCATTTCATCACCTTCCACGGCAGACCGATCTGGATCAGAATTAATCTTAGAAGATTCCAATCAACCCGATCATATGCTTTCACCAAGTCCAATTGAAGGATGAGCGCATCAAGTCTTTTCTGCTTTACAGTGTGAAAAATTTCCCGAGTCACCCCCATAGCATCATGGATCTGTCGGCCCTGTAAAAAACCATATTGCTCACAGGATATGTGTCTTGAAAGGATTGGTTTAATCCAATCAGCTATAATCTTGGAAATTATCTTGTATACTAAGTTGCAAAGAGCAATAGGCCCGAACTCATTATAATTATCTGGATGGGATGTTTTCGGAATGAGTGCCAAATAAGTAGAGTTTAAAGCCCCAGAGACAGTGCCCAGTTTTCGAGACTCATCCACAGCCATTTGGAGTTCCTCCCCCATAATATCAAAGAAATGGATAAAAAGTTCCACCGTCCACCCATCCGGGCCAGGAGATTTATCTTTAGCAAAACCCCGCAAGGTTTTTTCCACATCCATCAAAGTAACATCCTTAAAAATACAATCCCCCTCCAATTCATTAAACATCTGAGGGTATTCCTTTATAATCTTAAATTGTTCTACCAAAGTTGTGTTTTTTGGGTCACAATAATATTCCTGAAAGTGACGAGCTGCCTCATTCATCAATTCCTCATCCCCCCTGATCCGCCGGCCAGTGTGGTCATTAAGATCCCAAATGCTATTCTGCATCCTCTGTGAATCCGCATAATGATGAAAAAACTTTGTGTTCAGATCCCCAGCTTTGATCCATATGGCACGACTCTTCAATCTCCAAGTTTCCTCCTGAATAAGAAGAATATTCATTTTTCGACTCTCCATTGAAGAGAGTTTTGTAGTTTCCACTAGGCTGAGTCCAGGACACATAGACCATTGCATCAGTGTTTCCATTTCCCTTTCAATCTCAGCAAGTTCTGTTCCCAGCATAGCTTTTTTATTTTTTTCCATAATATAGTATAATCTTTAATGGCCTTGAGTTTCACCGCCAGCTTGTCCATCGCAGATCTCTCCCCCGATACATCTATATTTTGTCATTTAGATCTCACCCCCGTAGTGAATTCAACATCCGAAAGCCATATGGAGTTGAATTTGAATGGAAAAATGTGGTGAGAGGCCTCCACATCAAACTGAAAAATAATAGGAAGATGATCACTAATTTTAATTTGTTGTATCCAGGACCTGTAATTCTGGAAACTATCAAGTAGAGATTCCGAGATTAAGAAACGATCAATGCGTTTCTGAATCAGGTTTTCATCCTTCCTACCATTTGACCAAGTTGGGGCCATTGACCACGGGGCAACATCAATCAGTGAAAAATTTGTGAAAAGATTACTGAAATAGGACCCTAGGGGATCCTGCCTAGCCGAATTGCCCCAGAATTCCTCATCCCCCCATGTGAAATTCAAATCCCCAGCAAGTATCAAGTTCTCCAATTCCAACAAATGACCCGTAATAGCCTTGTCACAGAAAGCCACCCTATCACAGTAAGGGCCATAACAATTGATGATATTTATGTTCTTTTTCGATCCCCTGATATTTCCAGACAATAAAATACCTAAAGAAATGATAGATGGATTTAGCCTCAAAACCAATGGATTCCAAGCAGCTAAAAGACCACTAGAAAGACCAACAGCATCCACAGAGCACATCATCCAACCCGGCTTAATTTTGTTGAAAAAAATGCGAGCCTTCTCCCCACACACCATGGTTTCCTGAAGAAGGACCAAGTCAGGATTATTAATATGTATTACATGTTTGAGGGCCAATTGTTTGGGTAGACCCCCCACACCCCTGATATTTAGTGAGAAAATTATCATTTTCGAACCCTGGCAAGGGATTTCAATCCTCTAAGAGCCCGGGTATCAGAAGAAGTGGGGGAATCTACCTTACATCGGTCATCCTCCATCCCCCCCAGAGTGACCTTTTTGTTTTTCCTAGCACTTCTCATTTTCAATGGAGAGAATTCCTTGGCCAGTCCCCCCCTATGTGCCCCCTTTTGTACACAATGTCTCCTACTGTTTCAGGAGGATTCATTGAGTTTTTGTTATCAACATCCCCGTCCGGAACACTGTTCTGTATACCCAAAATATTCCCCAAATCCCCACAGGTCGGCTCATTCACGGCCACCATCCGATTTTTGTAAAAAGTGGGGATGGGCGTCTTTTTTACCATATCTGAGTATGATGGAATAAGTAAAATTTTATCCACTGAATCTGAAGTCACACCAGGTCCCACAGTGTGACAATCTACCCCTGATAGATTCACAGGATTATAGCCATTGATCCCCTCCACCCTTACAACAGAGTCTATAGCCATCACACTAGGAAACGTCTCTTTATCCGCACTCACATTTACATCCGGTCCATTGTTAGGTAGTTCAGAACCCGTGGAAATAATAATAGTCGAGGAAGTGGATGTAAGGACTCCAGGGGAGACAGACAAAACCGGGGAGGAATCGGATGGGCTTATACATGTCGTTCTCACAAATGGCTCATTCACAAAGACAGGGACATTGTCCTCGGATGACTCATTAGAAAACTTCTCAAGCCCGGAGGATTTTGTAGCCATAGGAATGTGATGATGGTGACTCAGATAATTTCCATTATTTCCATTGTTTAAATGTAAAGCATTAATGAATGATATATCCAAATCATTTAAAGAATGGAAGAAAATAGGGTCCTGTGTTTCCAACTTACGAAGCAAGGCCAAGTCAGGAGCAGAAAGGGTGGGAACCCTGTTGGAGAAGCCGTCCAGTGAGCCCAACGCATCCAAATCGATGTCGCTACCATCATCAGATGACCAGAAAGGTCCAGCCTCCTTAATACGACCTGAAGATGCATTTGCCTTACATTGACGCCACAAGTGCCCCACCCCTTTGCAATTTGAACAGTGAAAGGGGATGCCCCAATAGTCAATGATCTGCGAGAGCTTACGGCCACGCCAGTTTATGTGTAGTACATCAATAAGGCCCAAAGTAATATCCACCTCAACAAGTACCCGACCCATACGGCGGTCAAAACCAGTAAGATGTTCCTCATCAACATGAAGAAACCTTCCAATACAATTACCAATGGCTTCGAAAGCCCCACGGTTCCAAAGTGCCAGTGGAAGTCCAGGAAGGAGTACCCACAAGTGCCTGAGCCGAACCGACACAGTTTCCGGATCAAAATCGGTCTGCCACTTCTATAACATTAAACTACCCGCACCATATAGCCACAGTCTCTCCAGAATGATGGAGCAATGTGCTTCTTGTTCAAACTTAAATCCATACCAGCCGCATGCCATTGCGAAAACTTGTGGGGTGTAATTTAGAATGGGATTCCACTTCTCCATAACCCATTTAACAATATATTTTCGATTCATAGCATGATACGAGAGCTTGCCTACAAGCACCGTCATGTTGAAGTCCACAATTTCTTCCAGACCTACATCCCTTCCAACCGTTAACCAGACCTCCCTAGGTCTACAGAAATATTTTTCATTTAGCCTTCTAGCCGCACGAGAGGTATGCCCTGTTTTGCCACAGTTTCTCAGTCCAGTCGTCCCCCTAGCACTACCAACAGAAGGATCCGAGCCCGAGGCATCAACAAGTGCCCCCCCCACTGACAGATGCCCTTTTGACGATTTGGCACGAGGCGCCACCTGTCTATTATTTGTGTTAAGTGCCCGTCTTGCATCTGGCTCGGCATTATTCCGTAAGTTGGAACTACAGGACCCTCATTTTTTCCATTCGTTAAATGAACCTCCTCGCGCCGAGCCAGATGCAAGACGGGCACTTAACACAAATAATAGACAGGTGGCGCCTCGTGCCAAATCGTCAAAAGGGCATCTCTAAAACCCAAGCTTTTCTATGGTTTTTTGGGTCCTAAACTTTTGGGGTTGTTTTGAGGCCCTAAACGACGTTTTTTGGAGATTTGGGGGGCCAAATGGTTTCCAACGGCATACATTTGGCCCCAGTCAAAAGTTATGACCTCGGGAAGTTGATTGTTCAACTAACCACCTTGGGGCCGCAAAATTTATGATGGTTCATCTTCTAGGGTTAGGTTTTTGGATGTTTGGGATTCTTTCCCTCATGCTTATGATAAATAGGCCATGTCGGCCTCCTTTTGTATTCAGCTTGCCACGAATGAGCATAGCGGCCACATCCCTTCTCAGAGATAGCTACCACCATTCTAGTTGTTGTATTTTACAGTCTGTTCTATTTCCGCTATTTAATAGAATATGTGTTTACTGTATCACTGTGTTCTTTGCAATAATCTTTGTATATGATTCTGTATCTGCTCTTTCATTTCGTTCCCACATAAATCCGGATCATCCATGAGGATGAAACCCTAAGTGAAAAAAGAGAAGGGAATATAGAAAGAGAAGAAATGAGAAAAGAATGAAAGAGTAGGTACTGAGGGTTATTTATGAGGGAAATAAGATATTGTAATTAAAATAATAGAAATGCTCTCACGCTCATGAGATTGAGACAAGTGGCTTATGTTTAGTCCTTGATCTTTCTTAACTTTCTAAAAAGAATTTCCTCGCTTTTATTTGGTTGCTCAGGAAACTTGGTGCTAAAGTTGGAGCTAAACAAGATGCTAAAGTTGGTGTTAAAAATGAAGTTAAAGTAAGTGCTAAAAAGGAAGCTAAAGTCTATGTTAAAAAGGAAGCTAAACATGGTTCTATAAATAAATATATTCGTGGTGCTAAGTCAACACTATTAGCATCAATTTTAGCTAAAGTAGGTGCTAAAAAGGAAGCTAAACTCAAAGCTAAAAATGAAGTTATTATGATGCTAAAGGCGATGATAATAGCTTTGACACATGACATAACACCAATCTTTCTTAAAAACTACAAAAAAAACACTAAAAGGGTTATTGGAATAAAAAAAGAAATCTAAAAAAGACACTAATCACAGGGTTTATTTCTAGTGACGTTGTCTTATGTATGTTCTCAAGTTGAAGGTATCTCAAATTTTAAATATTCAATTGAAGCCTTGCTATATTTATGACATTTGCATGTTTCTCTTCTTTATGATTGCATAAATTTTCATTTCTAGAGAAATTGGTACCATTTTTCACCTTATAAAATGGTTATTTAAATATTGTTGTTCACATACATATCAATTTATTAAGATCATAATAATGAGACATTTGTTGATACATTGGACTCACATAATCCTAGTGACTAATATTCATATATCACTTAGAATCTTTATATAAGACGTTATTTTCGACTTAGGATCCACATAAGTTGTGGTTTTCCATTAGTCTCCTTAGACCATCCCCCCAACACAATCTAGACCATCATCTAGTTGTGTAGCAACTTCTTCTAATATTTTAGAGAATACTAACCATGGGAACCCTCCACAAGGGAATCTCTTTGTTTGCCCACCACTCAAAGATGGTAATGCCCCCATTATGGCTATCCTCAACCTTCCAAAGTTGGCATAGGACTACCCATTTGGTTTCTTTGTAATCCAATTCAACCTAGTCCTACCCCTTTTCTTTCACAAAACGTTAACTTGGTCCTCTCACCTTTCTAACTTTGCAAAGTTTGGCCCCAAACCAAATTTAAATTAGTAATAGACCACCAAGAAAAGGGAATAAGAAGAAGAACAAAAAGAATATGAACCCAAGGAAAGGGGAAACATATTATATTGTTTAGGGAAATACGAATTCTCGCTAGGGTCAATAAATACATAAACAAGGACATAACACCAACCACTCTTGTGCAATTTTGTGGGAAAGATCATTACACCCATTTGTGTCTTGATATTCAAGAAGTGATATGATTAACAACTTCGTTTCTTGGTCAGGCTAACCCATAAGCACCCCAACTAGTGCAAGACCCTTCCTGCCAACCTAGCAGTATTGCTTCAAATGGAGAGGCTCCACTAGCTTTGAGCCTTTGATACCCCCCATGAGGGTGACCTATCTTCCCAACATGTATACCTCACTACCACTTTGAAGTCCCCATGTTGAGGGATAATACCTTGCACTTCACAAGGTTTATTTCCCATTAGACCTTCACAACATAAGGCATCTAGAAATATGCACCTTTCAAACTCTAAATTCATCACATTTGACTTAGACATCTTAGCAGAGCCACATCTCCCTTCATCCACTCCATTCTAAATAAGTTTCATCGTGAATAATTTCCTCACTCATCAATGTGTTTTGGATGAGTGGGCGACCTCTTGTAGCATGTCCTTGCTTGTTTGGTAGTTGCTAGGTTCCCTCGCTCTCATCCACCAATGACCGTGTTGCAAGATTTTGAATTGGTAGGCCATTAGAACCAATATGTATCATTCATAATCTCCCAATTGAGATAGGTGGTAAAAGTGTCTTGGTTGATGTAGCAATAGCAACTGGCCCAATGGGCCACAACATCCTCCTTGGGAACAACTATGTGCTTGTGGCATGGATGTTGTGGTGTCTTCACTCTTTTGGGTTATGAAATCCCCTTATGAAGGACATGCAATCACCATTGATCAACTCTCATATTATTATACTCAACTACATCCACCATCTAACAATGTTTCACTTATTTTTCTTGCACCAAGTCATTCCATTCACAAATGAATTATGCGGTTACATTTACCATTTTCAAAATATTGACTTCCATTGCATACAATCCTTTGGGTTTAGATCCACTTTTTATCCAATTAGGCTTGGAGATTAAACTATTGCCTTTGAATGTGGGGCCTTTTGAGTGCTCTATTCCCCCATATGTTAGCATGAATGTTGTGTTCACTTTGGTCCTTTGCCCATGTGAATAGTTGAACCTCCCTCCTCTTACTTCTATTGGAGGGCCCCATTTCATCACTTAGGTTGTTTTCCCATGGGAATAGTTGAGCCTCCCTCCTCTTTCCTCTATGAGAGTGCTCAATTTGATCATCATACTTCCTTACCCATATAACTAGTTGGGACATCATCTTCTTCCCTTTATGGCATAACACATTTTGATCACATCGCCTCTTTTCTCATGAGAACAACTGATCCACCCTCTGAATCTTCCCATTATGAGATATTCATATTCGATCATCATACCTCCTTGTCCATGTGAAAAATTGATCCACCCTCCTTTTCTCTTTGTGAGAGATCTTATCTTGATCACATTGCCTCCTTGCCCATGGGAATAGTCAATCCACCCTCCTCTTTAATTTGCAAGAGTTCCTTATTTTATTACCTTAGCTCTTTTCTCATGGGCATAGTTGAGCAACCCTCTTCCACCCTATGCAAGAGTTTTCAATCTACTATGCATGCCACTTTTCCCATTTTCTTCCTACATATGAATAATTCCTCAAAGAAATGTTTCTATGGATATAAGTCTTTGGTATCATAACCTCCACATTGGCTCTCTTATTGATGCCATTCCAAAGTAAGAACACTCGACCAGTGTTTCTATTGACTCCATTAATCTCAAAAATCATTTGCTTGCACCACTTATGATAGAATAAGAAAGTACTCATTGCATTCCAACTTTGTTGATGCCATCCTTGATATTTTCAAGGAATCCTCTCTACTTGGGGTATATGATGGGCCTCCTCCCCAATATAATTATGGGGGTTCACCCCTTGTTTACAAAATTTCCTCCTTTGTTGAGGTAAATCGAATCCCATTTGAGTGGCCCAACCTTGAGTAAGGATCAACAAATTTTCATGTAATATTCATCTATCTCCCACACATCCATGAATTTTATAGATTACTCAAGATACGACACAACTTTCCAATTATTGTTTCTTGGATGTATAAATGTGCATTGGATCTTATAGTACTTATGGATTATTCTCTACTAAATCATAGACATGTGTAAGTATATAACCAAACTAGCATATAGGTTTAGATTTACCATTTTGTAAAGTTTCATCTAGCACACATCCTGAGAATTATTCATAAGACCTGTTATCACACAACTTGTAGTTGCCCCTAAAGGTGATCTTATCCAGGATGTAGAGGTGTTAGGAAACTAAAGAGGTGACCCAAGAGGGCCTCGATTCCCAAGGATGATTGGTTGTCACACAAATCGAGGAACTCTTCACTTTAGATCAAGCTATAGCAAGATCAAGGGGGAGACCCTTACTATCCAATGAGGGTTAGTGAATCAACACAAGACACTCTAAAGGTTACGAATGATGCAAAAGAGTAGATCTTGGTGGATGAAATCAAGATATAGGGAAACGTAGTGGTTTATGGGAGTTAGAAACCGGTTGAGGAGGCTTAGGAAAAATAGAGATTCTCAACCATAGAAGAAATGTACCATTATGAATTTATGAAAGTAGATCTAGATGGATCTAGTTCATATGAAGAATACCCAAATTAGATCTACCTAGGGTTTAAGCAAATGAGGCCAAAGTGGACCCAAAATAGTAGATCCGGGTGTTAGATGACTAGATCTAGGTACTTGATGGATAGATCTGTGAAATTTAGGGGGGTTCAAGCATACCCAACTGATAGATCTAAAAAATGGATCAAAAACCCAAGGAGGGCGTCCCACCTAGAGGAGACTATTGCTAGATACGGGGGTAAATGGAATTAGATCAAGTTGAAAATTTAGATCTAGTGTTTTTATAATTGTTCCAAAGTGGGTTTATATGGATGTACTCAAATAGGTACCCAATCTATCAAATCTAGAAAATGAGGGTTTTAACAACGAGGGTATTAATGGTAACAATTGGAATGGATCCCGAAACAACACAAATAATTTGAAACAAACTTGGAAATGCTTGCGGCCGCCTTGCAAATTGATGATCTTCCCAAATCTAAGCAATCTAGAGTGAGATCATACCTCCCCAAGTAAAATCGCTATGCGCCAAGATAGCCAATGCTCCCCTACGGCCAAAAACGATCAAGAGCTGGAATCGATCTAGACAAGAAGTAAACTATATAGCAAGAAAGATGAATCAAAGAGCATCAATATGATCACAAGATATAATAAAAATACTCCCTGATGCAAGACGTATTGAGGAGGAGAGATGGAGTCTCCCCACAATAGCACCCCCTTCAAAAACGTCCTCCTTCTCCACCACACGACCCCTACAAAAACAATGGTTATGGAAAGATCTAGATCCACAATCACGTCGAAGAGAAAATGCTTTACAATCACTTGCAAGAGCATTCATCAAAACTTCCAATAGTTTTTGCAAAAATATTGTATTATGCCGGAAATCCAAGAGCCCAAGAGTGCCTTTACAATGAGGGGGGTCCCTTCCTTAAATACAAATGAGAGAGACAAAAACTCTAACCACTTCTTGAATGAGTGGTGGAGATCAAAATATATAACAATAATAATCAACGGCTAAGATGAGCCGGAAATACAATACATGGATCAACTCACAAATTGAGGGGGGCGCACTCACTAAATCGCCCAAGGGGGACGCACCACATGACAACTAACTAGGACACATGATATAAGCACATGGTGGTGCTAGGGGGTAATCATATCATTCACTATCATGGCCCCATGGCACAATAACCAATAATATGACAAGATAAGATCATAAAGTGACCATAAGACCAAATCGTGCCCCCCTCAAAGACATAATAAAACATCCAAAATGATGAATACTGGGACGTGTAGACCCCACTGATGCTGAAACAAGTGCTAGAACATGTGGACATCATCATCAAAGTATCCTAGATCAATCTCATGCCATTTCCTCGCCCACTAAGCCAAATCAATTACCTCAATGAGACATTTCTCTCTTGGAAAACCACCTCTGAAAGTACAAAAATGCCCGTAAATCACTGCCACGTGTCCCAGACACAAATATGACTGCACCAAAGTGTTTGGAGATGGGGTAATATGCTAATAACGACTGGATGTACCCCACATCCCCTCAAGATCTCCCTAGGAAAACGTTCTAGCTCAATGCAAGTGGTGGATAGGCCATTTCTGCATGGCAAACTGGAGAAAAGTGGCAATCTGACTATATCATCACCTGTAAGTGCCCATAAATGATAACTAAGTGCACCAATGATCTTAGAATGCTCAATTATACTAGGAATGAGTACTCATACACTATGTGACCATCAAAGGATACCCCTGTAAACTCATCCATGCCCGAAATAATAAAAATAATGGTCCATAATAATAATAATAATGATAAACAAATCCATCAAACCATCATCTGAAACTGCTATCTGGGGCATGAAACCATCTAATGGACACATATGGGTCATGAATAATGCATCTCGAACACTGTCTTCCCAAACTCATCCTAGACTCTGCGGTTGACATGGTCAAACTGGGTTGACCAGGTCAAGAGTGATCAAAATAGTGATCCAAACCATGTATAAATGCCATTGCAAGTACAAATGGTTATGATACTCTCCTTCAATTATATCAATAGCTAGACCAAATCATAGAGTGATGTTTAACTAGCATAATCATGTAAATAATATGAATACGATTAGCTTAGATCAAAGTAACTAGATACTAAAAATAGGATTTTCAAGTGTATACTCGTTTACTGACTTGAAAAATTTTATAACCACGGATGAAGGTGTAAAAACAAAGGCTAGGCTAGGGGAAGCACTCAGCAACCTCAACACTGCAATCTCTCGGATGAAGGAACTAGGGAGACCACTTAGACATATACTAGATAAAAGATAACATGAGGAATGGTGGTGTCTCACAAATGGGTAGAGTGATGAGAATGTTTCCAATAGACTCTAGACAAAAAACCTTTAAGCAATTTATTTTTTGTGACCTTTAACATTTAAGATTTCACATTTATTTATTTCATAGATTTTCACAAGCCAGTCTCTAAGAGCAGGAGCCCTGAATATCCTGGCGGGCCTCAGATAATGACTTGGTATGACCTCCATTTCCCACCATCGTCCATAGGTGCGATGGAGTGACCACCTTGTTTCCCTGTAGGGGAAAATGACCTTACACCATACAAAGGGTGAGTGCACATCCCTTGGCCACTAACTAGCTAATATAGATATGTATAGCTAGTGTTTAGCAACACTGTTTCTGTTGACTAAGCATCCCTTAGATATAGCATTTAAAATCCGATGTTGTAGTGTTTAGCAACACTATTTGTAGCAATACTTGGTTTCGAGGGCTAGAGGAGAAAAACCACTGTGACTAAAATCACACACTCCAGAGCTGAGACACAATGCAAAATGGGAGTCTATCCAATACAGAGGTCTAGGTGGGGGAATTCCTCAAGATCACTAGATAAGGTGTGAGTCGGGATAAAACCAAAACTGGAAGGTAATGGATGGACGAAGAAAGTGAAAAATGGTGCCATGGATAGCAAAGGCCCTAAAATAAGGGAATGCCAAGTCAATACTTCATAGAGTAAGGGTATGACCAACGAGTATATTCAAGAACCTCCTGTTAATAGTAACCAACCACTTTTAATCTAAACATCAAGTGAGCATCAAAATAAGATAGATCCAGCAACCATCACAATATACCCAGTCATAAACTACCTATATAAGAGGAAGAGCACATCAACAACCCACATGTACCAAAATATACCTGCTGGATCATGTATCTGAATCCTTGATCTGAACTACCTGATCAACACTGAAGCATTATATATGAATGTAACATACGAACTGTCTTCAATCTGCTATGGATGATAGGGGAATGGCTATCTTAGTCACCGATATGGGGTCATGGGGCTTAGTCCTGGCATGAGACTATAGCTGTACAAACTTTGGATCCACTGAATATACGTGAGTGATCATAAAAAATGCTTCTCATCATAAAAAATATGTAAAGGACTGGCTAAAAAATATATAGGAAATTGATATGCAATCATGGTAGCCCTGATACTATGGATGTGTTAACATCTGGATCCAGCTGGGACAAGTGCTTTAAGGGAGAGAGTGCTTGATAACCTTAGGAATATATGTTCCCCAACACTCAATGCATCAATCATAAATCCTGCACCTGATCGATCTACTTCATCATCCATATGTACTTGTTCCTACGCACATGATAGCATACACTACCTGAGCAACATGTATGATATACAAATAAAATACTGGAACTGAAATAAAATTATAATCTAAGATAAAAAAACCAAATTATGTTACATTATTAAATGCTAAAAGACGATGCATGAAAGTAACATGCTGATCTAACCACTAACAAGTTTGATTTTGATGTAGGAAATAAAGAAAACTAGGAAAACAAAAGGACAAAAGGGGCCAGACTCAATGGCGAAGAAAGGATAAACTAGGTGCCAGACTCAATGGCACAGGTAACTAACTGCTGCTCAAGTGAGCTTATTCGGTTATGCCTACCCTACTTTAACCAATCAAACAAATGCTAAGTAAAATCATAAATCGAGTGCAACCATTCATCAAACAGATTAATGATTTTTCTTTGAAGTTCTTTAATAAAACAAGTCAGGATTGGATTAAAGATTAATGAATTTGATAGCACAATCTTCCCGACTTGTTCAAACATTGAAAAACGATTGGAATGGTGCAAAATGAAATCATGCCAAGGAGCAAATTGACTGATGCAAACATCCTCCATCAAAATACCGATATGATCATAGAAATTATGCAAATTATTGTTTAAAATGGATGGAGGGAAAATATATGGCACATGATTCAATTCCTTTTGACACAAACTACTTTCCTCGTTCACTTCTCTCACATATTCAATTTGGTTCTCCTTGGGATTGATGATGGAACAAGAACCAAGTGGGGACAAATTAAAGATTAGAAGATGAAAAATCAAAATCAATCCCACTTGTTGCTCAAAAATGGAGAAAAGATGAAATTGATCTTTATACACCCTTTCTAGCCACCAACAAGAAAAAGTGATAGGTTCACAAACGTTATTCATCAAGGATAACTGGAACGAGAAATGAAGCACTTTACAATCAACCACTTGAGGCTCATCAATGATAACTTTGTATGTCGAAATTTGATTTGAAGATAAAAAAGGAGTAAAAGGTTCCACAAGCTGGGATGGGAGGGTGGATTAAAAAATAAAAGATTGATTTGCATTACTTGAGATTTCCAAACCCGACTCTTCAAAAGATAGGATACATTTTTCAAAGGGATCATCAACATGATACAGTTTAGGCTCAGATTCACCATCTTCATTCATGCCTACAACCAAAGGGTTTTGATTTGAAGAAGATACTACAACAAAGTCAGGCAAAACATAAACAAAGTCTTCATCAACATTTAAGCTTCTATCCCGGGATGGCATGGACATGACCGATATTTGGTTTTGGTCAATGTGATTTTCAATCATGCCATTATCATTATATTGCACTTTTGAGGCCTCCTCTAGAAATCCCTCACAACCAGATGAGAATGAATTTTCTTCAACGATCATGTCATCTTGATCAAGTGAACCATAAGTTAAGTTGGAGTCCTCATTTACACCTTCAAAAGAAGAGGCAGTTAAAATAATCCTTTGCACATTCTTCAGTGTATCGCCTTGAGATTCAATAGGATGATTAAGAATATAAGACATAATTTCTGCCCTAAGTTAGGGGTATTTCATTAGCTCTTTTCGGAGATACAATTCAAAGTAAAACTCATTCAACTGAGCAATTTGATCCGAGGAATGATCAGAATATTGACTACTAGTTTCATCTTCATCATTATTGCTCACAAGTTCGACTTCATCAAAGGAGGTTGGGCAGAAAGGGTCATCTGCAGACGTTGTCAATTATGTTGTTAACTGATTCATATTACTTATTATTTCAACAATAGGATCGAGAAGGGGAAGATTTTGATCTTGGATCTGATTTAAAGAGTATATATCATCATATTCATTTCCCCATTCTTCTAAGAATTTTTGTTCAAAAATGTCATATCTGGAAATGCTATTGGTTGTTAAGTTCAGGAACCAACGCTCAGTTGTTCCTTGAAAATATGAGGCCAGTAATTTCATGCATACATACTCATGGGTTATAGATAGTTTGTTAATAATTTCCCTAAAGAGGTCAAGGTGACTTTTAATAGATACCTCATAACTTCCGTCAAACTTAGGAAACCTTTCTCGGGCTTGACGGGGGATCTCATGAGGATACCCATCAATTTTTTAGAAGTCAAAAACTTTTAATTGCCCGAATATCCTTGGCTGCTCAGAATTAGCCATGGGTGGCAATTGCTAGAAAATTAAGAAGCCCACATACAAATTGATGCACCACATGTGTTATAAATATGATAGGATCGATCACAAGAGGAGTCGCGTTTCTGGAGTCGCCATGTAACATATTGATCTTGTTTATCGAAAGATATGTCGATAAAATAACAGAGAGAGATGAGTGAAATGGAATGGCTACATATGAACTAATGAGTTAAATTGTAACCATTCAGTAATTTAAAACCGGATGCAATAAGATATGGCATGATCGCACGAACACTCGTAGACACTTGAGCTAAGCCTCTACCTCCTCGGCAACGACGCCAAAAATGTTGGCAAAGAGGACGAGAGTAGAGATAAAGAATAAATGTCGAACCAAGGTAGGCCTCTACCTTCCCCAACAACGACGCCAAAAATGTTATCACATAACTTGTAGTTGCCCCTAAAGGTGATCCTATCCAGGATGGTAGAAATATTAGGCAACTAAAGAGGTGACCCAAGCGGGCCTTGATTCCCAAGGATGATTGGTTGTCAAGCCAATCGAGGCACTCTTCACTTTAGATCAAGCTAAAGCGAGATCAAGGGGGAGACCCTTACTAGCCAATGAAGGCTAGCGAATCAACACAAGACACTCTAAAGGTTATGAATGATGCACAAGAGTAGATCTTAGTGGATGTAATCTAGATCTAGGGAAACGTAGTGGTTTATGGGAGTTAGAAATCGGTTGAGGAAGGTTAGGAAAAATAGAGATTCTCAACCATAGACGAAATGTACCACTATAAATTTAGGAAAGTATATCTAGATGGATCTAGTTCATATGAAGAATACCCAAATTGGATCTACCTAGGGTTTAAGCAAATGAGGCCAAAGTGGAACCAAAAGAGTAGATTCGGGTGTTAGATGACTAGATCTAGGTACTTGATGAATAGATTTGTGAAATTTAGGGGGGTTCAAGCATACCCAACTGATAGATATGAAAAATGGATCAAAAACCCAAGGAGGGCATCCCACTTAGAGGAGACTAGTGCTAGATCTGTGGGTAAATGGAGTAGGATTATGTTGAAAATTTAGATCTAGTGTTTTTATAATTATTCCAAAGTGGGTTTAGATGGTCGTACTCAAATAGGTACCCAATCTATCAGATCTAGAAAATGAGAGTTTTAACAATGACGGTTTTAATGGTGACAATTGGAATGGATCCCGAAACAACAAAAATAATTTGAAACACACCTGGAAATGCTTGCGACCACCTTGAAAATTGATGATCTTCCCAAATTGAATCAATCTAGAGTGAGATCCAACATCCCCAAGTAATAGAGCTATGCTCCAAGATAGCCAAAGCGCCCCTCCTACAAAAAATGATCAAGAGTTAGAATCGATCTAGACAAGAAGTAAACTATACAACAAGAAAGATGAATAAAAAAGCATCAATATGATCACAAGATACAATAAAATACTCCCTGATGCAAGATGTCTTGAGGAAGAGAGATGTAGTCTCCCCACAATAGCGCCCCCTTCAAAAATGTACTCCTTCTCTACCACATGATCCCTGCAAAAAAAAATGGTTATGGAAAGAGCTAGATCCACAATGATGTCAAAGAGAAAAGACTTGATAATCACTTGCAAGAGCATTCATCAAAGCTTCCAAAAGTTTTTGCAAAAATATTTTATTATGCCGGAAATCCAAGAGCCCAAGAGTGCCTTTACAATGAGGGGGGTCCCTTCCTTTAATGGGAATGAGAGAGGCCAAAACCCTAACCACTTCTTGAATGAGTGGTGGGGATCAAAATATATAACAATAATAATCATCGGCTAAGATGAGCCGGAAATACAATACATGGATCAACTCACAAATAGAGTGGGGCGCACTCACTAAATCACTCAAGGGGGACGCACCACATGACAAATGACTAGGACACATGATATAAGCACATGGTGGGGCTAAGAGGTAATCATATCCTTCACTATAATGGCCCCATGGCACAATAACCAATAATATGAAAATATAACATCATAAAGTGACCATAAGACCAAATCGTGCCCCCCTCAAAGACATAATAAAACATCCAAAATGATGAATATTGGGACGTGTGGACCCCACTGATGCCGGAACAAGTACTAGAAGGTGTGGAAATCATCATCAAAGTATCCCGGATCAATCTCATGCCATTTCCTTTCCCCACTAAGCCAAACCAATTTCCTCAATGAGCCATTTCTTTGTCGGAAAATCACCTTCTGAAAGTACAAAAATGCCTGTAACTCAATACCAAGTGCCCCGGACACAAATATGACTGCACCAAAGTGTCTTGAGATGTGGTAATATGGTAATAAAGACTGGCTGGACCCCCCATCCCCTCAGGATCTCCCTAGGAGAACGTGCTAGCTCAATGCAAGTGCTGGACTTGTCATTTCTACATGGAAAACTAGAGAAAAGTGACAATTTGACTATATCATCACCTATAAGTGTGTGTAGCTGATAACTAAGTGCACCAATGAGATAAGAATGCTCAATTCTACAAGGAATGAGTACTCATACACTGTGTGACCATCAAATGATACCTCTGTAAACTCACCCATGCGCGAAATAATAAAAATAATGGTTCGTAATTATAATAATCATAAAAAAATCCATCAACCATCATTTGAAACTACTATTTGAGGCATGGAACCATCTAATGAACACATACGGGACATGAATAATGCATCTCAAACACTGTCTACCCAAACTCATCCTGGACTTTGCGGTTGACTTGGTCAAACTGGGTTGACCAGGTCAAGAATGATCAAAATAGTGATCCAGACCATGAATAACTTCTGTTGCAAATAGTAATGGTTATGATACGCTCCTTCAATTATAGCAGTAGCTAGACCAACGCATAGAGTGATGTTTAACTTGCATAAGCATGTAAATAATATGAATAAGATAAGCTTAGATCAAAGTAACTAGCTACTAAAAACAAGATTTTCAAGTGTATACTCATTTATTGACTTGAACAATTTGCTAACCACGGGTGAAGATATAAAAACAAAGGCTCAGATAGGGGAAGGACTCAACAACCTGAACACTGCAATCTCTTGGATGAAGGAACCAGGGAGACCACCTAGACATATACTTGATAGAAGATAATGCGAGGTATGGTGGTGTCTCACAAATGGGTAGAGTGACAAGAATGTTTCCATAGAATCTAGACAAGCAACCTTTAAGCAATTTATTATTTGTTAGCTTTCACATTTATTTTATTTCATAGATTTTCACTAGCCAGCCTCCAAGAGCAGGTGCCCTGAATAGCCCGGCGGGCCTTAGATAATGAATCGGTATGACCTCTATTTCCCGCCACTGTCCATAGGTGCGATGGAATGACCACCCTATTTATGTGTAGGGGAAAACAACCTTACACCATACAAAGGGTGAGTGAGCGTCCCTTGGCCACTGACTACCTAATATAGATATGTATAGTTAGTGTTTAGCAACACTGTTTCTGCTGACTAAGCATCCCTTAGATATAGCATTTAAGATTTGTTGTTGTAGTGTTTAGCGACACTGTTTGTAGGAATACTTGGTTTCGAGGGATAGAGGAGAATAACCACTGTGACTAAAATCACACACTCCAGAGCCGAGACACAATGCAAACTGGGAGTCTATCCAATACAGAGGTCTAGATGGGGGAAGTCCTCAAGATCACTAGCTAAGGTGTGAGTCGGGATAAAACAAAAACTGGAAGGTAACTGATGGACGAAGAAAGTGACAAATGGTGCCATGGATAGCAAAGGCCCTAAAATATGGGAATGGACAAGTCAATACTTCATAGAGTAAGGGTATGACCAATGAGTATATTCAAGAACCTCCTGTTAATAGTAACCAAGCACTTTTAATCTAAACATTAAGTAAGCATCAAAATAAGATAGAGCCAACAACCATCACAATATACCCAGTCATAAACTACCTAAATAAGAGGAAGAGCACATCAACAACCCACATGTACCAAAATATACCTGTTGGATCATGTATCTGAATCCTTGACCTGAACTACCTGATCAACATTGAAGCACTGTATCTGAATGTGACATGGGCATTGTCATCAATCTGCTATGGATGATAGAGGAATGGCTATCTCAGTCACCGATATGGGGTCTTGAGGATCAGTCCTGGCATGAGACTTTAACTGTGCAAACTCTGGATCCATTGAATATATGTAAGTGATCATCAAAAATGCTGCTCATCATTGGCTGATCTCATCAAAAATATGTAAAAGACTTGTTAAAAAATATATAAGAAACTGACCTGCAATCATGGTTGCTCGACTACTATGGATGTGATAATAGGACCAAGGGTCATTTTGGAATGAAGTTGCATTGTGAGTCACATTCTCATCTCTTATCACTTTTTGACCATTCCCATAAAGACTCACACCCTTAATTCAACGTTTTCTTTTGCCCATTGTTTTTTGCGACTCATTGTTATTTGTCACTTATAGATTTTGACATTTCCTGTGCCGCATGCATGCAAACTATTGTCATTAGAGAGAAAGCATGTCCTTGGGTGTTCCTTTATTGCTACCCATATTCTATCTTACTTACTTTTGACCATACGTTCCCATGCACACTTGGGAACCCATTTGCTTGCAAAGTGAACCACTTCCTCCCCTTTGTATCACCCCTTTGTATCACACAATGCTTAATTTTATTTTTTTCTAAACCACAAAATATAAATTAAAGATGAAAAACCAAAAAATAGGGATGAAAGAGAAATCGTCTTATGACTACTAAGTTGTTACATTGAGTTCTTTATGAGTTCATGCAACTATTAGTGTCTCCCTTGATCAGAGCATTTGTATTGAGTCACCCTCTCTTGACCTTTTACCGAGTCACATTGGTCCTTGAGTCCTACTCATACCATCAATTCGACTTAGTTTCCATGGACCCCATACCTCCTTAGCATTACTCTCCCTCATGTCTCCATCCTAGTTTTTTAGAACCAACATAGATCCATCTTAAACCTGGATCTATCAAGCACCAAGAGGGATCCAATTTCTTGAGTTTTTTTTTTAATCTTAAATTTTTTAGACGTCCGGAAAAAATTTACACCTCAAGAAATTTGATGTCTCTCAATGCTTGATAGATCTGGGTTTAAGATGGATCTATGCTCTTTTTTATTTTTATTTTATGAGTCAACATGGATTTTTTTAATAACTTTTTATTTGGTTTTAATTTTTTATTTTATGAGCTGAGATGTAATTTTTTAATTACTTATTATTTTGTTTTAATTTTTTTAATTTATGAGCGGTCTTGATTTTTTTAAATTATTTTTATTTTTTGTACATAACGTTACATTACATGACAACATCTCCCCCCTATACTGGGATATAGAACACCTCGCTACTCTCAGTGCAATCATTTTGTTAGAGTTTATGATCGCTTCTCAAAGCAATTATCATTTATGCTTCATTTAAGAGATGTCTTGTGTCACATACCCATATTTGACTCTTCCCTTTGTGTCAAGTCGAAATCATCATCTATTAGTGGAGTGCTCCCCTTCCCTCAAGGTGGTTTTAGGGACTCCTCGTTATCCTCTGGCTGCCCCTATCAACCACATCACATTTACTCCAAGAAAGTTGGTTTTAGGGACTCGTTACCCTCTCTCGAGCAAATCTGCCCCTATCAACCAAAACACATTTACTCCGAGGATTTGGTTTAGAAGTTTAATACCTTGATTACCACTTCTCATTAATAGTTGTTTATCTCACATCCAAGTGGATTCCCAATAAGGACAATGCTGCGAGAAGAATATAAAGACAAATATAATATTTTAAAATAATAGTTTCTCATGCAAAGAGGGATTAATCTGTAAATTGTAGAGATTCGTGTGCACTGGCAATAAAGTCTCTATGTTTAAAGCTCAAGTGTCTCTTTGCCTTGCAGAGAGATAATTTTCCAATAATTTTGATAAAAATACATCCATTATTTTTTTTAACCCATAAAAAAATACATCATTATTTTATGCAAATACAATCATTTAACTATGTAAGAATGACATAACCCTGTTTTGTTGAAGGCATGCAAATACAATCAGTTAAATACGTAAGAATGACACAACCCTGTTTTGTTGAACGCTATATACCTCTTATTCCTACAGCACTACATTGATTAATAAAAGAATAAAGAGGCCTTGAATCCCTTTCATAAAAATCAGAGGAATTCAAGCTGGACCTAAAGTAGAAGGAAACTTGAACAAATATTGCTGGATAGATGATTCAGAGCCTCCAAGACATTTCCCTCAAATTGTGATATGAATGAATACTTGAAGAACCCAAAATTTAGCATGAGCAGGCATGAAACGCCTGAAACCTGCGTACTGAAAAATTTCAGGAAGCTACACGTTAAGAGGCGAGTTGCCAGCCATATTAATCTCTCGCTCTATTTCATTCAATATGGAAACCACCTGCATGATCGTGGGCCTGTTTTTTCTCGCGTCGTTCACACAGTGACCTGCCAGATTGGCTGCTCTGATCAGGGGATCGGGATTCACAGGCAACTGCAGCTTTGGATC
The DNA here is from genome assembly GCA_027924585.1 of Larix kaempferi. Classification (NCBI taxonomy): domain Eukaryota; kingdom Viridiplantae; phylum Streptophyta; class Pinopsida; order Pinales; family Pinaceae; genus Larix; species Larix kaempferi. The sequence continues at coordinate 30,322,204 of BSBM01001051.1, read as the reverse complement.
GAAAATCTCACGGGCCCTGGAATTGGTTATGAGAGGAACAGCCCACTCAATTATAGAACGGGGCTCGATGAAATCCCTGCCAAAGCACGGTCTCCCGCTCAGGATTTCTAACAAAACAACCCCAAAGCTATAGATATCGCTGGCCCTGGTCAAATTCATCTTTGTGTAATATTCAGGATCCAGGTACCCAACACTGCCAAACGTCTCATTCGGCGGAGCAAGAAACGAGAGGCCGAAATCTGAAACCCTAGCAGACCATGTAAAGTCCAGCAATATATTGGAAGGCTTTATGTCTCCATGGATTATGTGAGGCGCAGTGCCTTCGTGCAAATATTCTATGCCTTGGGCTGAATCTAATGCAATTTGCATACGACGTGACCAGTCGAAGACAATTCCCCCTTCATGGAGATGATATTGAAGAGTTCTCCTGGGCATGAAGTCGGTTATCACCATTCTTTCAGTCGGGGCCTCGCAGTAGCCCAAGATGGGAACGATATTCGGGTGCCGTGCACGGGACAGAGCCCGGATCTCCGCCGAAAAATTGAAGGCGTAATTGCTCCCGGCCTTGCGGAGAACAATCGAGGGTTCGATTCTCTTTACCGCCATGACTTGCCCGTCTGCGAATATGGCTTTATAGACGCTCCCGTAACGGCCTTTGCCCAGAAGCCTCCTGTTGCTGAAACCGTCGGTGGCGCTTTCGACTTCTGAGAACGTCCAGGCAGTGGCGCATTTGTGGAAGGAATTCTCTTCCACGCTGTTCAAGCGGCTGGGCGCTGCTCTGAGTTTCCTGCACATGCAGAAGACGCAGAGTATGAAACCCGCGAGGACTATGCACAGGGAGGCCACGGTTATGTCGAAGGCGAGCAACGAGATCGGATGGCGGCGTTGCTGTAGGGGAGAAGAAGAAGAAGGCGCGTTCTGTGGGATTGGGCTTAATAATGTTCCGTCGGCTCCATGGAAGATAGACATTATGGCGTGGCTCGATTAACGCTTCCTGGATCATCAGATTGAGAGTGAATAAACGTTACTGGACTCCATTATAATCTCTTCGATTGATTCTTTGCCTCCCATATTATAATTCAGTATTGGAGTGAGAGCGGGGCTAGGAATCGAACCTTGGTTTTGCTCCAACCAGACTTTTCAGATGGGCCATACACGTTGCTTGAGAGCCACTCAAGAAGTTGAGTCTAATTTGCTGATCAAAACGGATCAAGGTAAAAAAATGGTCGGCTAGGTTTTCGGCCAAGGAGGGCATGTGCAATTTTTTATTCCAACTTGGAGTAGCTGAATTACATGATGTGAAGATGTTCAAAACTGTATTCAATGAAACTTTGCTTCGAAGAAAAGAAGTGCACCTACATTGTGTTGAGTTGGTGCCATTTAGATGTCCTTGTTATTGAGCTTTTCCCTTTTTAGCCCATGACCAAGTAGCGTGGACTCTATAAATCACATTGTTGTAAATTTTTTTTATATTCCACTTTAATTTTACTCTAATGTTTGGTTTCAAATGATGGAATTAATGCTATGTTGAGTTAACATTATTTTTCTAACATTTAATGTCACTATACAACGGTGAAGGCTATGATCTCTTACTCGTGCTTCATGACAATTTTTGTTCACAATTATTGTCGATTAATGGACAATTGCATTCTATGGGATATGGATAGTCTTCCAGTTCCAATACTAGAATCTTTATTTGGAGTACGCTACTTTCCCAAAATATTGTTTCTACCTTGACTTGCTAAGAAACACACGATCGATCGACATTTGAAGGAGCTCCACATCTAAAGCTAAGGTATTTCACTTCAAAGTTGGTTTTCCAAAATTTTAGTTGCCCATTCTCAATATGGTGTAGCCACTTTTGCCACTTCTTATTGATCTAATTGTTTTTTTTTATAACATAAACGGTTGAGATTTTATATATATAAAAAGAGATAAGAACCAGGATTACACAGTGTATGAGCAGGTCTACTCATCAACAATGGAGGGCGACCATAGCTCTACCTTCATCTTTGTCCATCTTACAAAAAGTATGGCAGACTTATAACCTTACAAAAAAATAGTGCATTGTCTTCCTAGGAGTTTATAGACAGGATCATATAGACATAATTCCGACAATTTAAACTGGAAATTACATACATAGGCATCCATTTCATACTTAATATAATTCAACCAAAGGACATGGAAAAAGATACCGAAAAGACGGTACCGAATATCTATGAAGTCAAAACTCTGCGTCCTTGCCACTGTTGTTCAACAAATCCTGCTTGAGTTCCATGATCTCGGTGCGTAGGCAATTAACATTCTCATCGATCCTTTTGGAAATTCCACGAATCTCCCTGATTTGGGCATCCATAATGTAGGGACAACCATTCTCCAGAGAAACTGCCAGGGTTTCCACTTTCTCTCTGAGCTTTCTATTGCTTTCACGGACCTCCAAACGAGTTGCATGCTTCGAAATTGTCATGTGTTGCAGGGTCTTTTTGATCTCCGTAATCTCAATTCTTAAGACACATACTTGTGCATCCAGGATAGTTAGGTGATCGTCAACTGCACTGAGGGAGGCCGCGAATCCCTGAAATTCATCCAAGCCACCACCGACGAACACAGAGCCTAGAGTCGGCTCACTGATCTGCACTGAAGCCGCCCCCTCTTGACCCCCTGGCGATGTGTGGAGACGCTTTCTGCCGACACCACCACCACCAAGCACTGCGCTCATTACATGCTCGCTACTCTGCACCGAAGTCATGCCCTCCTGAGTCCCTGGCCAAGAGGGAAGACGCTTCCTAAAATCCAGGAAAACACCACCATGGTTCGGGATAGTTTTCATGTGGAGAGGAAAACCAGAATTTGCCATCTTTGCAGGCACAAGTGAACAGGAGTGATACAAACATTCTCGGCAATCAGCATAATATAACCTGAAGCCTCAAGAGCTGTCCAAAAAGACTGTTTGCCTGCTTCCCATGTGGAGGCCATGTGATACAATCGTGAGAGCGTCCCTTACCTCGAGATCCCAAACAGGGTTTAGAAATTTAGCATAAAAATCGATGAATATCAATTGCTGCATGAAGTAATAACCAGGGCTCCCACCTGGATGAAGGCAGATTTCCTTAGTTAACATACAAATAATAACCCAGATGTGAGGACTTAACAATGACAAGGGATCCAAACCTTGTTTTTGTATCTTGTGTTATTAACTAGGACACCACAATCTAGTCTTGCTCCATCATTTTCCATCGCATCAACCGCTTGATTATTCGTTCTCATGATATGGAAGAAACTTATAGTTTTGAATTCACTAACAAGGTACTTAAGAAGATTGTATATTTTGAATGTAGGGCTCTTTCTGTTCGTAGTCAAACTCCTAGCCTCCCTGATGACCAACATTCAATCGCCACAAACTGCTAATTCGGTGACGCCTTCCTCCCGAGCAATCTCCAAGCCTTTTGTAAGTGATAACCATTCAGCACTGTTGTTAGTTTTTCTACCTATTCCCCATGCGTAGTCTTTCTTCTTATTTCCTTCGGAGTCGTAGAGAACTCCACCCACACCTTCCAGCCCATTATTGATCTAATTGTTAACCCATCATAACTTAAGCAATTGCTAAAAAACAAATGATTGAAATGAAATTCCTGGAACACTCAAGGTGTTTCTTATCTTTTCTATTTATTTCTTTTATCTGCAAAAAATATAAATAGGCAAATACAAATAGAAACAAGAGGTGGGCTAGAGGAATACTAAAAACATCTAGTTTTAACCCCTCGCCTGATGCTTTTTGGACAAGAATAAAATTCATCTCCCTTACGGTCTAGCAATCTTTCAGTTCCTCTTTTCAACCTAAAAACAAAAATGACGTTGAAAATTAGAAGATAGAAAATTGGAAAACTAGAAGAAATTCATCCCCCTTATAGTTCAGCATCCTTTTGGCACTTTTTTTCAACCTAAAAACAAAAATAATGCAAAAGAATTGGTTACTTTCCTTTGCCTTGTTAAGGTGTTTACAACTAGCTGAGGGCTTGGTGTGATTCTTTGTGCTATCATAATCCTAAATTATAGTTGTTTCACCTTAGTGTTAATGGCCCATGGTGGGTGTATGTGAATTCGTTTAGGTTTGGTTGGGGATCCTCACCTTGGGAATTGGGAAACCAGTTATTTCCCCATAACTTAGTGTTTCTTCTTTATTATAGATTCTCTTATTGATTATCTATTATCTCCTTCCCTCCCCGTTGTTGAAGAATCCTTTGCATCTATAATGAAAAAAAGGGGTCCACTTGAAGATTGAGTAACAAATTTCGTTGAGCAAACATTGAAAGCCAAGATAGGTTCGAAGCCAATTAAGGATTCTACAAATAGTTAAAATATTTGAAGCCAAGTACAGGGGTTCTTAGAATCATATAAATCTTTGAACACCACATCACCTTATGGTCCTAATTGGTCCTAGGTATTTTACTACTTCTCAATTTCATCCCTAGGAGGACCAAGTTGGTTGTATCTCAACCTTAATTCACGGACCATAATCCCTTCTATTATGTCTCTTGTAACCTAATAGCTTTTGGAACAAACCCTCTGTTAACATCTAAAAATCGCACACATGCGACATTTCGACGATTCATCCAGTAAAACATCATCAACATAAAGAATGCATTTCACCACAGGCATCCTTAACAGATCCAAAACACAGCATGAGTCCACAAGTGCCAAGAAACAGTCAAAACAAACGGTAGTGCGAGTATTACACAGTTAACCCGTGCTATAGTGTAGGTTATCTGAACAATGCTCGTGCTAGACCCATGCGGATTTTCCTTTGATAGTCGTTCTACTATCAAAACGACGGGACTAGTCACACCTGGCGGTGCATTAAAGACTTAATCCTCCCCAAGGATTAGAATTCGGCTCCTCACACACTTGGGAGCATTAATTAGACCCCTTTGTGTACATTGGAACCCGTTCATGAAGGAGGAGAGTTCACATTTGGATCTAGTTATTTGATGGCCACCTATTGGCCTATAAAAGGAAGCCATTGGCATGCATTTGTTAGAGAAAAATTAGAGCAAGGTTATGCTGCTGAATTTGAGTTGGAGCTTCCTCATAGCCCACCATTTCCTACCATTGTAAGCATTTCCAAGCTTGCTTGCCACCTACTATCAAGGGGCAAGTGTTTCTCTCCATTGTTCTCCACCTACTTAGCATTTAGTTTGGACAAGAAAGGCCTCCCTAAGGGAGACTGTTGGCTTCCCTTGAAGCCTTCACCTCCTAGGTGTTGTACAACTATTCCATTGGGAAATACAAGAGTGGTTTAGCATACTTTTGGTTGTTGTTGGAGTTTTCATCATTCCCCCATCTATTTTATTTTATTTTCATCAATATTTTCATGTTTGAATGTGAACTACACTAACAATCTCTTGTAGGATCACTTGGAGAAACACCAACCATCCAAAAGGGGCTCCAAGGATTGAGGCCTTGCAACAACCTACAAGGCTCAGCTTCTCATCAAGTGGAAGAGTGCACTTGTGCAACTTTTTTCATAACAGTTCTAATGATGACCATACTTAATTTTGTTAATTTCTTTTTAAACTAGGTTGTTTTTTGCTAAGTATCTAATTCTAGGTGTTGTTCACTTGTAGAAGAGCAGGTATTACACCTCTTGCTTCCAAATTTGGCACCATCATGGCCGTAGCTTATTTTTTCCATAGCTGCACGGTTCCCAACGTCTCTGCCGCGCTGATAGCGCATATTCGACTCGGATAGTTGCGCACATAGCACAGGTTACCAGTTTCATACTCGCGCTACGCCGCTCATTGCATCCTCATGGAAGGTTAGTGTATTAACCACACTACAACGCATTTGTTTTGTATTAACCCACGCGATATGCGTGGAAGAGTCTAGTTTAGCCACGCTACTATTATTTATTTGATTTTTATTTGCATATCTTAGTTTAGCAGCCCAATTGATGCTTACTAATTAACTTAAATTAAGGCTAATTCACCCAATTACTTAATTTTTTAGTAATTAGTCTACCTAGACCAATATTAGGAAGTAACGAGTACATCTCTCTTGAAACTTAACTAGGTAATCAACTTTGAGTCTTTCAATGGGCCCCATTGTTGTCACTAGTATTCAGGACCATTTCTTGTTTATGCATCAAATCAACATGTTGTTTTTAGTAGTATTGCTAGTGTATAAAACAATTTTTGCACACAAGCAAGGATCGAAAGACACTTGTTGCCCAAAGTATGCTCTTCACCTCTCACTTCATGTGATCTTGGTGAATCAGAAAAAGGGTGAGAAGTGTGACATATCTCCATTGCAAACTTGTCTATTAGATAGATTAATTCAATTTTGCAAAGTGCCATGAGCATCTTATAGAATTAAAAGTACATATTGCTTGATATACTCTTTTAGTTAATTTTCCAATGGAATCATTTGTTTTTTCTTTTATCACATGTGTTTTCTCCACTGACACACAATAAGAGGCCTAAAGACTCTTCCAATCCAAAGTATTCTCTTCACCTCGCACATCATGTGAGCTCGGTGAATCAGAAAGGTAGGAATTGTGAAATACCTCTCTTGCACTCCATAAGTGAAACATACAAACCCCTTAAAATCAACATTGTAATTATATTAACCAACTAAAATCCTCCACAGGAGGTCACAAAAAATAATTTTAGTTAAGTAGGATTGATTGGGCTAGGCATCCATTAATGCCCACCAATCTAGTTTCATTAAGTGTATTTTGAAACATAGCATTGTTGTCGTTTAGGGTACTTACAAAATCTTGCTATAAGCAAGTGTTAAAAGAGAACCCAGATCAGAACTCCATCATAACCAAGGAGGTGAACATCGAGGTATAACTTCCCTGCTCTCCCCTACAAGCCACTCAACTTACTATAGGGAGACGACACTATACCGTGCAGGCCGAACCACTGATCCACACTTGACGCAAGGTATTTTAGTGGCCCAACTTAGGATATCACCAAGGAGAAATTGTGAGTGCAATTGACTCCTGAAGTTAGCTATTTCCATTGGGAGGTGTTTCCAAGTCTTCTTGATTGGATCATTGGCCCCATTGTCGGTAGAACTAGCTCTTTGTTACCTCCACTAGTCGGTTGGTGAGCGGATACCATTATCACCATCAATTGTGCTTTTGGGAGGCCCTGTTACATTTGAGAGGAAGGGCGTTAGGTCTTCCAGGGGATTTACATTTATTTTATTTTTAACTACGAGTTCACTAACTCGTAATAAAAAGAACCCACATGTGGTAATTCATGCACTAAGACCAACATTGCATATATCACTCACTTATCACACCATTTTGCATATGTTGTGATTGACATATTTTTGCATTTGTTCAATTGTGTTTATTCCATCATCACTCTCATATTGCACAAATCCTTCACCATTGAGTAACAAAACAACATCCTAAGATAGTCTCATAGAATGCAAGGCCTATCCCCTTTCTCGAGGGGTGTTTTCACACCTTCCCCTCGTATTCCACGCGGAGGGAATTCAAGCCATGGTCATGCCTAGGCAGCATTTATAGGGTCATTTGGTTAAGGACAAGACTTGCTAGATACATTTTTTCCCCTCGAAGAGTCTATCAATTACACCACTTCTTCCCCCATCGGAAGTAGTACTCTATTGACTTCTCTCCAAGGAGATCCATCAAAACCCTTTGACCCATCCTCTCTCATAGGAGGTCAACCGTTGTTCACAACATCACCTGGGTTTTTCCCTCATGGAAACCAAATCCCAAACATAATGGAAAGACCAATTGCCCCTACCTTACCATTATGGCTAGTTTAAATCTTCATAATTTGGCCAAACTGAAAAATGACCCCATTGATCATGATGCGACATGGCCAACTATGCTAGACAAGCTTCCTTCTGATATTCCCAAATTTGAAGGAAAGCATGGAGACTATCTTGCCAACCACGTTATGTCTTTCCACCTATGGTGTTCATATAAAAACATAGTGGATGACCCTATGAGGCTTCACCTCTTCCAGCGTACACTCATTGGAATGACAACAAAATGATACGTAAACCTAGAAAGTGGAACTCATTCCACATTTACAAATTTGGCCACCGCATTTCTCACGTACTTCCAACTGCCCATTTGACATGATCTAGGCCTTGAAATTCTCACTGAGTTTCGGCAAAATACTTCTACATACATTGCGGACCACATCCATGAGTTGCGTAGACGTCATACACTATGCAAGATTGAAATACAACCTCCCTTTATGTTGGATTGGTTTATCAAACCTCTACAACCCGCCATAGCTAAAGATGTTGCCACATCCATGCCACAAAGTAAGGAAGAGGCCATTCTCAAAGCACAACATTTCGACCTTATATACGCACAATCCGACTACCTTTACACAATTCTCCCTGTTGCCCCTCGGCATCGGTCATTGGGTCCTACAGCTTCGGGCTTGTCACATTCGATGGATGGGCTTATTGGGTCCATTTCCCATTTAGGAAAGGTTCCTCCCACTACATCGGTGCCATTTAACATGGTTCCATATTACCCATCCATGCCACCTACGTTGGTACCCCCTGCACTGATACCAACACCATCAATTGGTCAATTACAGTATGGACCATACAGTCTTACGTACCCAAATGTTATCCAAGCAATGATGGTTTCAACACTGCCAATGGCGCAAGTATCCCTACGTCTACATCTTATGAAGCGCAAACCGCATTTGTCCCACCGTCAGGGTATAACCCATATTACCCTTTTCCATGCCTAACTGGTTAGCAACCTTCCTCCCACATGGGAGTTAACCTAGTTCAACCTACTTATGTTCAACAAGCTCAACAATTCGAGCAATTGAATGCCGCAAAACCCCAAAATCCATAGAATTAGGGGAAGAAGAAAGGTAAGAACAAACAGATTCAACAACTGAGGCAAGGGAGCAATCCCCCTCCCCAACAAAACCAAAATACGGGTGATACAAATGCATGGACTAACAATCCCCCCAAACAAGGGAAGAATCCTCCCCCGAGAACCAATTATTGTTGCTCCATTTGCGGAAATTGTGGTCACTACACACATCATTGTCCTCTTCTTCCCGAATGGCAATAGTTGGTGGAAGCTAAAAATAAGATGGTAACGAACCCTCCTCAAACAATGAATCCTCCCCAACCACAAACAATACTGTTACAACAACCCTTCGTCAATCAAGGGGCAGTTATGCAAGAACAAAATCCTCGTCCACCCAACGATTTCTCTTTCCAAAATATCTATACGATGGATATAAACCTCCATACGCGAGCAAAGGGTTATGAAGGACCTTCCGCCCCCCAAGTGGAAGATGTTCCTATCCCCTCGGGGCGATCTCTACAAATACCACGCTCGAATATCGAACAAATCCCATGGATTCCAAAAGTACCACTCAGGCGTACCCCTAATAATCCCCATATGAAAGCCGCCTACAATTACAACATTGTGGATGACTTGGCTCAATCCCTTGCGACTATGTACACATTAGAAGTATTGCAGTCTTTCCCAACAAAACGGAAGGAATTACTCAACGCACTCGGTGCGGTCAACCCATTTGATTCGCACATAATGACCTTAGATCTTAACAAAGGTGATCCACGAGTACCATCGTCAGTCGCTTTCTAAGTTCCAGTCACGGTAAAAAATGTCATGATCCATCGTTGTATCATTGATAAAGGCGCATCCACTTGTGTCATGTATGCAAAAGTATGGAAATGATTAGGGTCCCCCGAGCTGGTCTCCTCATCTATCACTCTCCGCGCATATGATGGGAGACCATCTTAACCAAGAGGGTTATACCAAAATGTCCCCATAGAGATGGGGGGCAAGATGGTCATGATCGATATTGAAGTAATTGACACTGAACTCAATTATAACATCCTCTTGGGGCGTAGTTACAAGTACACCATGAAGGAGGTAGCCTCCTTAGTCTTTTGTATCATGATGTTTCCCTTAAATGGGAAGGTATTTACCCTCGATCAACTTAACTACTTGTTGATGCCTCGGTTGTGTATGTGATGGAATAGTGTCCAAGACAAACAACAGGGGATGAAAACCCAGCCAAAGGCTTCAGATAATCCTACGCAAGTATTACCCTATCCTCGAGTTGTTTGGTGCGGTTAACACCCACGGATATTCGGCCTCCGCTGACAATCTTTGAGTTGGTGAGTTTTCTCCTTAAAAGGGAGACTTTGAATTAAATCTAAAACTAATCCTAAATGTAATTTGAATGCAATCTAAAATTAATACGCAAACTAAAATTAATAATTCCGCAACTATGAGAAGAAATTCTATAATTACAGAATTATAGATTTAAACTAAAAATATTAAAGTAAAATAATAGCTAAATTAAATATTAATTAGTAATCTATCCACAGAGCAAAGTAATTAAAAAAATGGAGAGAATGATCTAATGCTTAAAAGAATAATTGGATCATCAATGATTTAAAAACATTTAAACATTGAGGTCATAAGCACATCAATTCTAACATGAGAAGTAAAACATTATCTTCACTATGCTAAAATTGTTTTAACATAGAATCATTTATGCAATGATTAAACATAACCAGGTTAACACATAGACTATAAACATATAGAAAATTGCTTAAATCTGATTATGATCCGATCTGTACACAAAAAGAAAATTCTGATTAAATGCACATGAACAAATGGAAAATAATTGCAGAAAAGAAATTGTATTACCATCTCAGCTTGACAAAAACATTTATAAAGCTTCAAATTGATAATCAAAAACCACTTCAGGAAGAGCCTACAATCTCCAATATCTTAAACACAATACATTGATATCAAGAGAATCATAGCAAAGAAAGAAGAAATTTAGTTCTCTATCATACATAAATCATCCACTCCCTCTGGTAGCAGCGTTCCTCCTTCCCTGTCAACAAAAAACATTGCAAGAAGAATCCAGATATAGGAAGAATGAAAATCCTTCCATTCTTTAGAGACCTCCTCCCCCCCCTTCTTAGAATTCTGAGATCTAATTTATAGAAGTGAAGAGCAGTGGGAAGGATAGCATCAAATCCCTAGATGTCTAGTTCGTTCAACAATGCAAAAACGGTCAGAATGAATTTATGGAAAATTCACCTTTTTTCAGTCATGTTTTTCTCCCAAAATATTGATAGATTTGCAAAACTATCCACGGCTAAGGGTAAATGAGCCAATTTGGGAAGTGGGTTTTCAACCGTTTGAGCTAATTCCTCACGGTTTTCTCACAATCCTCCATGCAAAAATATGTCTTCTACAGGTGCGCGACCTATTTTTAAACTTCATCCTTCATGGCAACAACAATTAGGGTTTTGTGAAATACTATGCATTAAAATTGTAAATAGCATGATATATTAAAAACCAATTATATAAATAAATTATTAATATTGTCTTTTAAAAGTATATCATATATAATTTAAACAATAATAATAATTTTATCAACAAGCAAAGCTAATTATTCTTTGTAAAATATAATACTTTGCTTAATGAAAAATTATTGACTCTTTCCATGGTTTGAAAGTATGTTTTATTTTTTAGGATTCAATTGAATTATACATAACAAGGCCTTGTAAAATCTTGTCCTAAAATTATAGATTTTCCCAAAAGAACAAATTTTATCAAATATTCAAGGCTTAGTAAAATTCAGTAATCCTTTCAAAGTTGAGAATTAAATGCGTGGTTCCATTATTTGATATACACCATTTCAAGTCACAAATAAAAATGATTAAAAATGAGTGTTCAATCAAATTATTCTAACCCATCAAGATGCTCTTTAAACTTATTGATTCAATGGAGTTCAAATTTGTTGCCAAGACTACTGAAACATTATATGAATTTAATTAGTCAAAATTGAAGCATGTAAATGACTCAAACAAGTTCAAATAATGATAAGCAATCATTACACATAATAGTCAGAATCAAATGAAAAAATATTTGAAATATCTGAAAACCAATAAAATGAAAATCAAGCCAAAGTGTAAATATTTGAAGAAAAAATGAAATCCATAAGATGACCTTCAAAGCTAAAAAAGTTAAGTATTTACAAAATTATGATTATAGGCATGCAAAAGTAAAAAATAAAACTCGATCAAGGTCAAGTATCGAACTAATGCAATACCAAAAATCATGAGAGAAGAAGCCGTAAGATCAATCAAAATCCCAAATGAAGGCAATAACCAGCCACCATTTCGAATAATCAGCTTATGAATTGAAGACCAAATCTAGGTGGGGAATGTGAAAGATAACATGTTAAGTTAACCACCGAGATTATGGAACCAATTGAAATGATAAAAACCAACTCAAATGAATAAAAAAAAAAAAGTAAAAATAAAAATAATGCGCATTCCGCAATCTGCAATGCGGGTTGCAGAAATGCAACTTCAAACAAAAACAAACAAAAAGTGTCCGCAGTCCACAATCCGCAATGCGGGTTGCGGGTTGCAGAACATAAAACACATCGCGGAGTAAAAACCTTCCCGCAATCCGCAATTGTGGGTTGCGGGCGCGTAAAGTGCGCTTATTTGAATAACCCTTCCGCAATCCGCATTTGCAGGTTGCGGAACGGAAAAGTTTCAAATGCAAAACCAAGCTCCCTTAATCCGTATTACGGGTTGCAGGAAATACACACTTTTGGTAAAAAATAATTCTTTCAGCAACTCACGAAAGACACACAAAAATGAAAAAATTTTCAAAAGGGAAAATTGTTAACTAAATCAAATCATGTCAAAGGTGAGAAAGCATGCAGACAGGATGAACAACCCCAAAAATTGACTAAGTGTAATGACCGCCTCAGTGCTTTTGCTTGATTAGACTGTTGAGGGCACTAGGTTGAAGCGACCCAGCTAAATAAAATATAAATCTTAGAATTTCCTTGAATGTTATTTTATGAAAGTGATTGGATGATATATGTTGAATGGAGAATTATGAAATGGAAAAGATTAAACGAAATATATGCTCGAATGACTGAGAGACTAGGAAATGAAAGAGATTAGACGATATATGCTAGATTGAGAAATCATGAAATAGAAATGATTGAATGAAATAGATGCTCAACTCACTGAGATATTATGACGATGAATGATGAAATGATTTGATAGTGCAGCGCTATTTAATATGTTCTTTGAGTGTGTGTGTGTGCAGTGGCAGGTAAGACGATTTACTAACTGAATCACAATGGAATTACATGGGTCGTAAGAATGGAAAGAACACATAGGGGTACAACGACAGACTGCCGACCATGAATTAGCAATCGACGCATGGGTCGGAAGCTTGCGAGCTGGCCCGGGGAAGCATGTTCCGTACGGGTGAAGCCATACCAACTTGGTCGCGTACGAGAGTTGAGGGGCGCGTGATAAGGAGGACCTTATCCCTCAGCAACCCTTAGTCTCCAAGAAGTGTAGTCGATAGATCACGATAACGAATCCCTGATCACTACATAGTTCTCTTCACAAGAAGAAAGAAAATAAATTGTCGGAAGGGCCCACCGAAGAGGTACCTAGACAAGAACAAGAAGAAAGAAAATAAATTGTCGAAAGGGCCCGCCAAAGAGATACCTAGACAAGAACAGGAAGAAGTTATCTAATCAATTGTGCAAATTGGAATTACGCATATAAGTTTAGAGAAACATAAAGAAAGAATCAAATTTACTTAGATAAAAGAAATACCCTATTCCATTTTATTGAAAAAGAATTGAATTGGATTGCTACTAAAAGAATCATTTTATTCAAGATTTTATTTAAGTGATCTTATTATTTTGAATTACTTTATTTTGATTGATTTTATTATCTTGAAAAAGGATTGAAAAAGATTTATTTTAGTCGGTTGATTTTATTAATAAAAGAATTAATTTTATCCAAGTTTTAATGATTTGATTATTGTGAAAAAGAGTTAGAAACAAAGTGAAATATTATTAAAAGAACTATTTTATTCTAAATCTTTATTTCTATTGGATACTTTTAGTTTTGGAAAAATATTAGAAATAAAATAAAATATCAACGAAAGAACTAATTGATTATTATCTTTATTTCTATTATTTTGAAAAAGAATAATATTCTTGATTTTATTATTCTTGAACAAGGAAACTGAATCTAGAAAAATTAATGATCATTTTATTTATCATTAATTAAAATATATTTACAGATTATTTCAAAAGAAAAGAAAAAGAAAGGATTTGATTTAGTTTAGAAATTATATTAGATAAAATATGATCTTTTATTATAAAAGAAAAAGAAAAGGGAATATAGAGTGAACATGTGTCTTTTACAAACAACTATATTAAAGAAATCAAACACAACTTGGACTCTCTTAAAGACCACTACACCTAACTCCCACTAATTTAGGGAAATAGTTGCACACTTAAGAAAGAGAGAGACACTTGTAATTTGAGAATAAAATATTAAATTAAATGATTTATGTGCATGGAAAGACACATGTCACACAGATAGGTGCACACTTAAGAAAGAGAGAGACACTTGTAATTTGAGAATAATATTAATAAAATATTAAATTGAATGATTTATGTGCATGGAAAGACACATGGCACACAAATTTTTGCTATAAGAGAAGGGAGGAGAAGGAGAAAATGATCTCTTGCTCTCTAGTGTTGGATGGGCACCGGAATTGAGAATTGATCTTGTGAATTCTTGTGAGTTGGGTTTAGCTTTCCGGGGATTGGGGAATCCCACTAGAAAGCTTGCGCTGTGTGTTCTTACGACCCCATTTGCTCAGGGTTTCGGGGAAAAGAAGAGTATCCCAGATACGGTAGGGAGGTCAATCGAGGGGTTTCTTGGTGAAATCGGCAAGGCTGGAAGCGGCTCGGGGAAGATTGACGACCGTACATACATGGACTTCGTCAACGGAGTGCTCAGCTACTATTGAAATGTATAATGTTCCATTTTTATGTACAAGTTGAGTTTATGAAATTTTAGTTATGGTTTTATATTTAATTTTCAAGTAAATTTTAATTTTCATATGATGTTAGTTCTATTTTGGAAGTCTTTTTGGGGGACCTGAAATGGAGGTCCCTACATTTGGTATCAGAGTCGGACGAGCCTTGAGGGCACTAGACTCATATTTCTACTGAAGAGTTGTTGGTATCTCTTCGAACATTGGATTGCTCCGGACAGCCGATTCAGCCACTTCTACAACGGTTTTCAAGCTCGACGACCCAAAACAGGTTCTACAATTTGTTTTCTTTTGTTTTATGTGAGGTTGATATTTTAGTTTCATTTCAAAAAAAACTTGTGAATCAATTTATCTTCTTATGGAATTTATAATTCCGTTGATATAATTTATATGTTTATAGATTCCTTGAATACTTGGGAAATCACAACTGAGAATTTAGTAATTGATCTGGACTTCTTATAGAGTTATAAATCTATCAGAACTTAGGCTCTGGAATATGAAGAGTAGTCGAAAACCCTGAATTGAGAAACGATTCCTGACTGAGTATTTCTTTAAGATTTCTGTTTATTTTTTTTAAAATACATGAGATCTGTCCAGAACGAGTTTGTGTGGTTGGTATAAGCCTTTCATAGCAATCCCTTTTGGGTTATTAATTTATGTCTTACCTTCGATTTTTGTCCACGCTGTAGCATTCAACACTCGTCTTATTATCATTCTTTTTTTTACTCTGTATTTTGAATTTGTGCATTTAAAATTCTATTTGCCCAACAACCTAGTTTATTAAGGGAACAAGCTTGGTGCGTCCACTTCAGCAACTCTGTGTATGATTCATTGAAGAGCCATGTGTGAATTTCATTCTAAATCGTGTATTCAAATTCATTCTGTCAACCAAACTGATCTGTTTTCCTGCGAAGTCTTAGAATCCGTTTTCAATAATTACTTTTAGTCTGAACCCTTTGAATACATGGAAAATCGTGGATGCGAATTGACTTCCTTCCTATGAGCTCAGTCCTGTTTAATTTTTATGCATGTATGGATCCGGTGCGAGTAGCAAGGCGAAGCCATCGTGTGTCTGATTTTGGGTAAACCACTTATCCGAACCTCTGTATTTTCAAAAGTAGAATCTTTCTGGGGTTTTGATGTTAAATCGCTCAATCACGAAACCATCATGGTATTCTCAGATTCCTTTTTAATTAGGCTCTGTTTATGACTAGAGGGCGCCAGAGAAAGAATATCTTAGCGCGGCAGGTGGCTGCGTAATTACTTGTATTTCGTTTTTTTTTTTACATTGTCAAATACCGAGTTAAGTTTACATTTTTTAAGAATGGGTATGTCTGAATAATTCACAATTTAAATTTATATTGAAAAGGAGTATCGCATATATAAATTTAGATTATAAGCTTATATGGAATGTTGTATGTATGTATAACTCTACATTTAAATTTATGACGTGTTTCGTATAATTTATATTTTAAAATTATATTGAATGTTGTATTGCATATAAGTTTATATAGAATATTGGATGTATGTATAACTTTACATTCAACTTATATTGTGTTTGTATAATTTATATTTTAAATCTATATATGCGATATACTCAATGGTTAACGCTGCATAACATAGGGTGTTTAAGAATCGAAAGGTGTTGCATTAGATGTTTAGTTTAACGTCTACTTATGCTTAGCAGATATTTTATGATTGAGAGACTCATGTATTAAATTACTTATGTATAGTCTATTAGTATGCTGCACCGAAGTAGGTATATCCTATAGCACATGTGTAATCACAATGATATATCTAATGATTGAATTTAATTGAAAATATATAGAATTTGTGATCATGCTTTGGATTGTGATCATGCTTTGGATTGTGAAAAGAGAGAATTTATACTTACGATGAACTATAGAATTTTAGTTGTACTTGAGCTAGGAAAAGAGGAAAACTTCACATAAACTTTGTTTATAAAAATTTGAGATTATACTTTTAGCTATACTAAGTAAATGATACGCTAGTATTTAATTATACTTTGGATTATGAGAAGAGAGAGGTTGCATGTTAGATTAGTTTATGAATTATTAATGTCTGTATTGAAGAATAGAACTTGGAAGGGCTAATTCTTATTTTGAAAATAGATATTGTTTTAAATATATGATAGTTATGCGTAACTATAGAAAAGGAAGAAATTGGAATTGAATATTTATCCCTTATGTTGAAATGTGTTAGTGCCTTAAGGATTTTCATAAACGATATATTTTAGTTTTGTTGAACGAAAAGGATTTATTGTGGACGATTTCAATTACGGTTACAATTAGTAAGTCAAGAGAGAAATGTCGTGGGGATCGCTACACGTTGAAAGTTACAATTTAGTTATATTCTTAGTCATATATTTACATTTATATGATGGTAGAAAAGAAGAAATGGAATTTTATTATCAATTGTGGTTATGTTGAAGAAATGAATGTGAAAAGAGAGTGAAAACTACACATGGAAGTACATGAGACTTAACTTCAGGACTAAGTTCTTAATAAGAGGGGGTGTATGTAATGCCCACCTCAGTGCTTTTGCTTGATTAGACTATTAAGGGCACTAGGTTGAAGTGACCCAGCTAAATAAAACATAAACCTTAGAATTTACTTGAATGTTATTTTATGAAAGTGATTGGATGATAAATGCTGAATGGAGAATTATGAAATAGAAAAGATTAAACGAAATATATGCTCGAATGACTGAGAGACTAGGAAATGAAAGAGATTAGACGATATATGCTAGATTGAGAAATTATGAAATAGAAATGATTGAATGAAATAGATACTCGACTGACCGAGATATTATGACTATGAATGATGAAATGATTTGATAGTGCATCGCTATTTAATATGTGCTCTGAGTGTGTGTGTGTGTGCAGTGGAAGGTAAGACGATTTACCGACTGACCCACAATGGAATTATGGGGGTTGTAAGTGTTAAATTTTCAGAATTTACTTCAATCTGATTTAGGATCTTAACTGAGAGAACAACATGTACAACAAATCTACAACATATCAATCATGGACACAATAATGCAAGTACACAAGAGACACAAAGTTTACTTGGGGAAAACCATAAAGGTGAAAAACCCCAATAAATTCCTCAGAGATAGATAGAGCAATGATACAACCAGAATACAAGAGATAGTCTTCTCCTAGCAGCAGAGCCTCCTCCTCCACAAGTGCACCACTCTCCCAAGTGTCAGTGACAGAATAGAATGTGTAAAATGAGAGAGACACACTCTCTATTTATACACTAACTTGACTTGACCTTTACTCAACTAGGTCGGCCTCAACTTAACCACTTAACATAATGTTGACTGGGCTGACCCCCACTAGGGTGGTCTAATAACCCTTTGACCCACATGACTTATACAGGGCCGACCCCAACAAGGTGGTCTAATAACCCATCAAGTATAAGTTACGACACTTACAATATAAATGACGACACTTCCGTATATAGTAATAATAACATCTCTATAGGAATACAATATACATATACGTGAAATACATTCCGAAGTTACATATACATCAACACTCCCTCTTAACTAGGAAGGTATTTCTCGACACAAATCTGCTAGCACAAGTCTTATTCTCTGGATCATCATCAACGAATCATCGTCATCGTCACTGCTACTGCTATCTCAATCAATCTCTGAATCTACTCGTCATAGGAAGTTCTACAAAGCTAGTCCTTTTTCATACTGGATGTAGGCCTACCACCTGCAGGTCTTCGTCATCACTGGCCATACTGTGGAAATATCAGGACTTATTACGTGCATCGTAAAACCTTAAAAGAGTCTCTTGACTAGCAAGAACCCTAAAGAGCATTTGAGGCCTTTTTCATCCTGTCCAGATATCCAGGACTTATTACATGTGACCCCACCACAAAACCTCGAAAGAGAATCCCAGGGCTGATTACGAGCACAAGGCTCAACCTATCGGATCTCCCGGGGCACAAATTACATGTGGTCACCACAAAACCTCGAAAGAGCATCCCAGGATTAATTACGAGCACAAGGCTCAACCTATCGGATCTCCCAGGGCACAAATTACATGTGGTCATGGCAAAACCTCGAAAGAGCATCCCAGGACTCATTACGAGCACACGGCTCAACCTATCGGATATCCCAGGGCACAAATTACATGCCATAGGACAAAACCTCGAAAGAGCATCTGCTAGATATCCCAGGGCACAAATTACATGTCATAGGAAAAACCTCGAAAGACTATCTGCAGATCTCCCAGGGCACAAATTATATGTCCTCCCAAGCAAAACCTCGAAAGAGCATTTTCCAGATATCCCAGGGTACAAATTACATGCCATAGGCAAAACCTCGAAAGACTATCTGCAAATCTCCCAGGGCACAAATTACATGCCTATCTGCACAACCTGTTCCACGGCCACAGAGTATCAACCTGATACTCGCCATACATCATCCCCTGATACTCGCCATACATCATCCTGATGTACACATGATCATCATGATCATCATCACTGCAACATCCTGCTGCATGTCATCTGGAGCAACATCCTGAAGCTCGTCATCCATGATCATCCTGGTCATACAATGCATCTACCTGATGCATACCAAGTGTCTACCTGATACATATCATTATACATGATCCTCCTGATCATACAATGCATCCACCTGATACAAATACAAATACATGATCCACCTGATCATACATGATACATATCAACATACATGATCTACCCGATCATACAATGTATCCACCTGATACATATACAGATACATGGTCCAAGCATCCAACATGATGTATACACAAAATACATACAAATGATCCAACCGATCATATCCAGCATCCAACATGATGCATACATACATATAAATGATCCAACTGATCATATCCAGCATCCAACATGATGCGTACATACATATCAATGATCCAAATGATCATATCCAGCATCCAACATGATGCATATACAGAGCAGTAACTGGAGCATCGTCCTGATGCTCATCATCCATGATCCTCCTGATCATCATAGCACCATCCTCTTCAGATCATCTCATCGTCCACGAAGCACAGCCCAGATGCACATCATCCAGCACTTACACCACCGACATGGGAGAACATATCTACCACCATTCGAGGAAGGCTCCAGCCCTTACTTTTTCACCATGGGAGAACACATCTACCACCATGTGAAAAATGGCTCAGCAATTACATCATGACCAAGGGAGAACACATCAACCATACCAGAAAAGCTCATGTGCATCTGCATCTTCCGGACTCATCACTTCCCTTTGGAAGGAACCTCGATCTAAAGTGCACCAAGCCTCTCTCTGAAGTACTCAAACTGCACTCTAGCCAATGGCTTGGTCAATACATCTACAACCTGCTCATATGTCGCAACATACTTTACTTTAGCTATACTCAGTTCTACGCAGGACTGCTTCCTGCTAAACCAAGAGATCACACCTGATCCCTATCCGCAGCACTACCTGCCCAATCTGAATCAACATAACCCTGCAGGTTAAACTTTTGATTCGCATCATATTTGAGCCCATAATCAACTGTACCCTTCAGGTACCTCAGAATATGCTTTACAGTAACCAGGTGAACACTCCTCGGATCTGTCAGGAACTGGCTCAATGTGTTCACCGCAAAGCAAATATCTGGTCTCATGTTCGTCAGGTACATCAAGGACCCAATCATCTGACGATACATAGTGACATCAACCGGTTCAGATGAAGCATCACACAGAAGCTTCAGATTCGATGCCATAGCCTCGCAGTCCATCATCCCGAACCTCTTCAAGATCTCTACTGCATACTTCCCTTGTCCAAGGAAGATTCCATCTGCACTCTGCCACACCTCCATACCTAGAAAGTGGTGCATCATACCCAAGTTCTGCACATATATGACACCCTGTCATGTGTCTCAGAACCAAGTGGCTGCTCCACATACACTTCTTCTTCAACTACACCATTCAAGAAAGTTGTCTTGAAATCCATCTGGTGTATCTTCTATTTCATCACTTTTATATTTCTCTATGCTACCATCTGCAACATGCTTGATCTTGATAGATCCATATAAAAGTCATAACAAACTTCCCTTCAGGTCTTGGGACTACATCCCAAACCTCATTCTTCATGATCGACAGATCATGGCATTCTTCCCATATCCTGGGAACTTCAATATCTTCAATAGATAATTTTGTTGCTGAACAAATGTTGTAGTTCTTCTTTTGTAGGTGATGGCATATGATCTTTCCTACACAACAAGTTAAATTGCATGATTAGAAAACATCTTATAGTTTTCAGAACAAATTCTTACACATAAAGAAATATGTCATACAGTCATGCAATTATCTTAGCCAATGCTTCAATACAACATTTATCCATATCCCGTAACTTTTTAGATGCCTTCCAATCTCTACCAGAACATTGTGAAGAGTGTGCACAACTCCCAACATGTCAGCAAAGAGGTTTCATTCTAGATAAGTAGCAATGGAATGTTGTACAGTTACATAGGCCACTTACCCATGCATATTAGTAGTATACTGTTCATCAATGTAACTATTCTAATATGCATAATACACAACCTAATTCTAGGAACATTAATATATACATTATTGAACAATATTATTTAGACAATAAAATATGCAAGTAATGACAATTCAAATACTTATCTTTGTTTGTTTGTTGGGTTGACTCATTCTCAGTCTTTGCTTCTTTTCTGCAACTCCATTCTTATGTGGATTGTGAGAAGTGGTCAACTCCCTCTGAATATCTGCATCCTTGCAGAAACTATTGAAGTGTGCTCCTTTTCTTTCTTGCAGGAACAACTGGAGTGTGCTCCCTCTTGATCTTTGCTTCCTGGATTACCTATCCTTGAACTTACATCCATCCTTAATCACTATGCATGCTTATTAGTATGATCATTGTGTTATCCTTGAGGTCTCATACATAATCACACATTTATTAGTATAATCTTAATACTATCAAAACACAATAATCTTAAACATGTATATTCATGATCATTCACAGATAATAAACATTAGTATTCAAGGTTTCAGGGAAGTCTTCTTTTACTCATACACATTCTTATTTGATCATAGGACTCTTCTGGTTAGTTGAATCATCAATCAAGATAAGAGATATAATATGCATAAAACCCGTGATTATTCAAACCTATACCTTCATGATTCTTCTGGTTAGTCATATCATCAATTATGGTAAGAAACATAATATGCATACAACCATGATTATTCAAACCTATGACTTCATGAATAATCGTTATCAACAAAACAACAGTATAAGATCCTAACACAAGGTAGGATTCTAGCTTGATATAGGAAAAACATACCCGGATTAGCATGCTAGCTAGTTATGTCTAACATACCCGCATAATGTCTTCTGGTTCTCTTCAATGACTTGTGCTAGTAACCTCGAAAGTAGATCTTCTATGTGATCCATGACAATGGATGAATCTTTGTCTTCATGTCACCATGAGCATATGTTCTTGAAGTAGAACATGATTTGACTTTCTTGGTGTACCTTTTGTGTTAGCAAACAACATAAACCTCATACAACATCACAATGCATTAGTACAATCATAAGTGTCAAAACCTTGATTAATGAATATCTTCTATTAAGGTAATACGACAAGTCTAGTAATTAATCAAGATTGTACTGTAATGATATGAAGACAAACATATCATAAACTAAACCATGAACAGAATTCGAAACATACCTGTCAAGATTGCTTGTAATCTTCTTATGGAAGGCCTTAGCCTCATCTCCCTCTGAAACAGGAACTTCTTCACTTATGGAGGTGACCAATCCATCCTCTTCTAGGATTAAACCAATCCACTTGATTTGCAGGAACTGGATCTGGAGCTGTAATAGGGTTTGTCAGAGAAACCCCAAAAATTCAAACTTTGAATTTCAAACTTCCAAAAGGATAGAAATATGCGCCTTGATGAGCTAATCAAGCTGGTATATTCATAATTTGAAAAACTGCAAAGTTTAACTCCTCAATTTTGCCTTTGAAACTTTCAGATTCACTCGACGTGACCTTGAACTAGGGTTTGATGAATCCCACTCTTCTACCCAATCAAAAGGTTTGATCCAAAGCTCTAAGCTTCTATTTTTATGAGGAGCTTCCAGCCGTGGTCACAGATTTCAAAAATTCTCATTTTTGCAGAAGCCTTAATTTTCCACTTTTATGATCAAAGTCCCGAACTAGGGTCTGATCAAGCTCGACCTTCTGCCCAACCAAAAATTCTGATCTTGGTCTCTAAATTTTGATTTTGATGAGTAGCATTCAGCCGTGGTCTCCGATTACAAAAATTCCAACTTTCTTCGAAGCCCTAAATTTCGGAAGCCATGAATGAAGGTGCTCAAAAATAATTCTGATTTGACAGAAATATGTACCTGATTGTTTCTGGTGTAACTCCAAAATTTTCGATCCACAGGGTCTAAATTTTTTTCGTGAGATAGCCCGACCTGTTATCTTTCCATCCCAATAGGTCTGACCTCAATTGGATTCTTTGAGAGAGAGTTATGCCAAGTGTCGCAACGTGACCTGTTTATGGGATAATACAGGAGATCGAACTTGTACGGCGTGCCACGTGTCACTGTTTCAACTACGGCCTCTGCAAATTTTTTCTGAGATAGTACAGTTTGTGTAATACCTATCACTTTTTACGAAATTGCATTTGGAGCTTCCTAGCCCAATTTATGACCTTTTTTCCAAGGTCACCTGATTTTGACTCAGATCTGGAAGAGGCAGAAACCCTATATTGTACAGATCATAAATCACAAAGTACAACAAATTAGAGGTTTTCCTTTGGACACAAGGTACATGGGGATCTTATATTCGACCTGTAAAAGTTTCAGATCCGAAAATTTCGCCAAAACAGATTTATAGCGAAAGTGCTTCGATGACTGGTTTTTGCTATATCAAGCCCTAACATCATAAGTGCAACAAGTGTCATACATGCCATATCATGCATTCTTTCAGGCTAGATCTGATACCATGTTAAATTTTCAGAATTTACTTCAATATGACTTAGGATCTTAACTGAGAGAACAACATGTACAACAAATCTACAGCATATCAATCATGGACACAATAATGCAAGTACACAAGAGACACAGAGTTTACTTGGGGAAAACCATAAAGGTGAAAAACCCCAATAACTTCCTCAGAGATAGATAGAGCAATGATACAACTAGAATACAAGAGATAGTCTTCTCCTAGCAGTAGAGCCTCCTCCTCCACAAGTGCGCCACTCTCCCAAGTGTCAGTGAGAGAATAGAATGTGTAAAATGAGAGAGACACACTCTCTATTTATACACTAACTTGACTTGACCTTTACTCAACTAGGTCGGCCTCAACTTAACCACTTAACATAAAGCTGACTGGGCCGAACCCCACTAGGGTGGTTTAATAACCCTTTGACCCACATGACTTATACAGGGCCGACCCCAACAAGGTGGTCTAATAACCCATCAAGTATAAGTTACGACACTTACAGTATAAATGACGACACTTCCGTATAGATGAATAATAACATCTCTATAGGAATACAATATACATATACGTGAAATACATTCCGAAGTTACATATACATTAACAGTAAGAACGGAAATAACACATAGGGGTACGATGACAGACTGTCGACCCTGAATTAGCAATCGACGTACGGGTTGGAAGTTTGCGAGCTGGCCCTGGGAAGCGTGTGCTGTACGGGAGAGGCCATACCGACTTGGTTGTGTATGAGAGTTAAGGGGCGTGCGATAAGGAGGACCTTATCCCTCAGCAGCCCTTAGTCTCCAAGAAGTGTTGTCGATAAATCGCGGTAACGACTTCCCGATCGCTACACAGTTCTCCTCACAAGAAGAAAGAAAAGAAATCGTTGGAAGGGCCCGCCGAAGAGGTACCTAGACAAGAACAAGAAGAAAGAAAATAAATTGTCGGAAGGGACCGCCGAAGAGGTACCTAGACAAGAACAAGAAGTAAGAAAGGAAATTGTCGGAAGGGCTCGCCGAAGTGGTACCTAGACAAGAACAGGAAGAAGTTATCTAATCAATTATGCAAATTGGAATTATGCATATAAGTTTAGAGAAACATAAAGAAAGAGTTAAATTTACTCAGATAAAAGAAATACCCTATTCCATTTTATTGAAAAAGAATTGAATTGGATTGCTACTAAAAGAAAAAATTTATTCAAGATTTTATTTAATTGATCTTATTATTTTGAATTACTTTATTTTGATTGATTTTATTATCTTAAAAAAGGATTGAAAAAGATTTATTTTAGTTGGTTGATTTTATTAATAAAAGAATTAATTTTATCCAAGTTTTAATGATTTGATTATTGTGAAAAAGAGTTAGAAACAAAGTGAAATATTATTAAAATAACTATTTTATTCTAAATCTTTATTTCTATTGGATACTTTTATTTTTGGAAATATATTAGAAATAAAATAAAATATCAACAAAAGAAATAACTAATTGATTCTTATCTTTATTTCTATTATTTTGAAAAAGAATAATATTCTTGATTTTATTATTCTTGAAAAAGGAAACTGAATCTAGAAAAATTAATGATCATTTTATTTATCATTAATTAAAATATATTTACAGATTATTTCAAAAGAAAAGAAATAGAAAGGATTTGATTTAGATTAGAAATTATATTAGATAAAATATTATCTTTTATTATAAAAGAAAAAGAAAAGGGAATATAGAGTGAACATGTGTCTTTTACAAACAACTATTTTAAAGAAGTCAAACACAACTAGGACTCTCTTAAAAACCACTACACCTAACTCCCACTGATTTAGGGAAATAGGTGTACACTTAAGAAAGAGATACACACTTATAATTTGAGAATAATATTAATAAAATATTAAATTAAATGATTTATGTGCATGGAAAGACACATGGCACACAGATAGGTGCACACTTAAGAAAGAGAGAGATACTTGCAATTTGAGAATAATATTAATAAAATATTAAATTGAATAATTTATGTCCATGAAAAGACACATGGCACACAGATTTTTGCTATAAAAGAAGGGAGGAGAAGGATAAAATGATCTCTTTCTCCCTAGTGCTGGATGCGCACCGGAATCGAGAATTGATCTTGTGAATTCTTGTGAGTTGGGTTTAGCTTTCCGGGGATTGGGGAATCCCACTCGAAAGCTTGAACTGTGTGTTCTTACGACCCTATTTTCTCAGGGGTTCGGGGAAAAGAAGAGTATCCCCGATACGGTAGGGAGGTCAACCGAGGGGTCTCTTGGTAAAATCGGCAAGGCTAGAAGCGACTCGGGGAAGATCGACGACTGCACATACAAGGACTTCGTCAACGGAGTGCTCAACTACTGTTGAAAGGTATAATGTTCCATTTTTATGTACAAGTTGAGTTTATGAAATTTTAGTTATGGTTTTATATTTAATTTTCAAGTAAATTTTAATTTTCATATGATGTTAGTTCTATTTTGAAAGTCTTTTTGGGGGACCCGAAATGGGGGTCCCTACACTAAGTTACCCTTTCATATAAAATTGGGGCTCCCATATTTTGGATAAAACATGGGATATGTTGTGCCTACAACAAATGGCGACATGCTGGGACGAAGCAGTTATCTCTGCCTTGAAAAGATAGAATATTTACATGTATGTGAAGACAAAAGATAAGGTTTCCGATGAAAAGAGAGTTTACCCTATAACATGGGTACCACATTAACGAGTCAACCTTTCAAGGATATACCCATTTGCAATTGATTTTTAATTATAACTTTCTAACCATCATTGAAAATACAAAGACAAGTATTCCAGGGTTGGCAGGTGCGGGGGGAGTGATCCTAGACTCCAAGGGGAACAAGTAGAATGAATTTGCATGGGGGATTGGAAAGAAAACCAACAATGGTGCTGAATGGCTTGGCCTCATTAAAGGGATAGAGATCGCCACCTCTCTGGACATAAAGAAGATAACAGTATTAGGAGACTCTCTTATAATCATTTGAGAAGCTAGAAACATTGTGGGAAAAAGGAAAATGCCATCCTAAAAAATGCATCATCTTCTGCTTTGCATCAGCAAGGAATTTCATCATCTAGACTTCCTGCACATCTTGAGAATTCATAATGTCCAAGCCAACCAATTGGAAAATATCGGAGTAGGACTCCCCTACAGCTCTATTCGATTTAATAATGAGATATTGGACAATGCTTGGGTCCCCTAGGCCATGGCGTAACCTTTGCACTAGGACCTTAATCCCCACACATGGGATTTTCAAAAATATTAACTATAGGCTTGGCAGACATAAATTTTCAAGCAATTGGGAAATCTCCCTTAGATATTTGGCGGCACCTATGCTTCTCGATCCTCCTATTCACATGCGGGAATTAATGAGTCTGACTCCGAAGGACATTTGGCTGGTGTATGGGCAGGTGGGCGAGGGATATATTTGGGGGAGAATTGCCCTCTGCCCTCGTTTTGCAGTCGGTCCCCGTCTTGTGCCTGCGTTTATGCTATGTCTTTGTGCACTCTGGGATATGGATTTTCGTGGTTGTTCCGGAGCTCATGGTGATGGAGAATTTTGCTTTGGTCGCCCTCATGGTGGGTGGGAAGCTCCTGCGAAGTGTGAGAGATATGGTTTGGTGGGGAGAGGTCCATCTGGTGGTGGCTGCTGGAGCTTGCAGTCCGAAGACACGCGCGGAACCCCTATGGATTTGGAGAACCTTGGACTTGGCCAGGGAAGAGCGAGAAGTTGTAAACATGGAAGGGTTAGGAATACTTAGGGTAAGGAAAGAAAATGCAGCAATCCTGAGCCTAACGAAGAAATTCTCGACCAACTGAAGAGTTAGAAATGCAGTCTAAAATCATCCGCTCAGAGAACTTGGAGTGTAAAAATGTCCTTCTTTGTCTCTACAACCTGGTATCCACCAACCATTCTGAGGTAAGAGCTCAAAAGTTTGTTCTAGCTGAGAAATTTGAGCACTTGGAGGACTCCCTGGGTCTGGTTTTCTCTCGTAGGGTTCGAAACCGTGAAGCCACTGGTAGCGAGATGGAAGAAATCAATAGGAAGATGGTGAAGCTACAGAAGTATATGGAAATCACTGGAAACTGTGTGGATCTCAGTGTAGAAAAGAAAAGGGTAGAGGAACCTGCTGGAGCTGGCATGCACGTCGAACCCAAATAGATAATTGCTGGTTTAGGTCACGGGTTGGCCTTCTTAGGTTTTTTTGTTTTTTGGTATTTCAACTTTCCCAAATGATGTTTAAAAAATCTGTAACTAATATATTAGGATGCTTCTACATTTTGAAAAACTTGGAAGGTTTAAGTCTTAAGTTATGGACAAGGAAACACCTGCACAATGTATTTCTCCTGTTTGCTTCTACTATCGCAGTTCGTAAGATACTATAGTTTTCATAGGACGGGAAGGTATAATGATTGTTATCAACCCGAACTGGATGACCTGGGAGTGATGATTGTCTTCCATTCATGGGAGCAATCTGCTATGTTTTTTTCTATGTAACCCCTCCTTTTTATATAATCAAATTATAACCGTTTCTGTTTTAAAAAAAATACAAAGACAAGTATTGATTGACTAGATTTCCAACAAAATATGTTCTTCATTAGACCACATTCTAAAAGAACAATTCGTGATGATGAGAAGATGTTATCTTAATGATTAGCCTCTAATACCACATGCACGGACCTGCTGCCAGCAAGCGTTTATAGCCTTGACAGGTTTACCTTTTAACCCAATAAGTCACTTTTATCCCATCCATTAGATAAATATGCAAAGCTTGTCAATCCTCGTTAAAGATTTGCATCCTTGGAAAGAAGCTGGAAACCACTGTCCTGACTTGGTGATTAGATTGTGACAATGTCATTCACACCAACTTATAGATAATGAGCGGGCTGGCTCATGATGAGACCCCCCGTCTTACAACCATTTTTGTGGCTACAAGCCAATATCCTGGCTTGGTGACTAGATATTGATAAAGTCATTCCATAAGAAGGTATGATTATGAAAAGGTTGGCTTATAATAAGACCTCATTTTTCCCAACTCACTCCTAGAGATGTTAAAGAAGAGGATTGGGCTATGTTTAATGTTAATCTCATAAGAGATTACTTAATGGATGGGAAAGCCACTATGCTCCTTAAGAGAGAGGGATGGCGTTAAGAGGTTTGAGATGATAACAATAGTAGCATCACTCATGTGCTCCTAAAGAAGGATCTAATCAGAACATTATTGCAGAATCTAGTTTAAAATAGCTTTGCGTATTGATTTGTGATAATAAAAAGGAGAAAGATAATCAATGCGGCTAAGTTTATGTATGAATGTAAAAAATTGCGAGTTCATCTACAATGTTGATTTCAAAGCAATGAATGGACAAGGTATATAGTACCTGTGCACTCAGGGTTGGGATGAACCTGAAATCCTAGTATTGGAGGAAAGACATCTCCAAGGAAACTCCTTCCATAGGAGGAACCAAATCATTAGACCAAATCCAAGTATATACCCATTAATGTTTGATCTTGCACAGAAGAGTACTGAATTGGGATAGGATGCAGTAGAGAGGCAAATAAGGCCCTGGCATTTGTATGTTGTGTAGAGTTGACGAGAAAACAAACGATCATCTCTTCCTCCATCACTCCTATATGAAACATGTTTGGGTGGAATGTGAATAGAAATTGATGCTGCAACAGTCATGGGCGAAGGATACCTCTGTGGAATGCTTCTCAGATTATTTCCCATGGAGGGAACTGAAGGCATATCGGGCCCTTCTTTATTTAACTGGTTGGGGGTATGGCTGGCACGAAATTCCACCATATTTGAAGGAAAGCAAGTGCCAACCTTCAAGAATTTAGCCTAGATATTGGCAGTTATGAAACACTACTCTCAGGTTCTAGTCCCAAGTCCTGAATATCAAACAGGCAAATTGGTCATCAACAAAGAGCCCCCTTGGTGATTCTTCGATAGAGAATGTTGAAGGGATGAGTGCAGGTGTGGTATTGGCATATTTTTGTTTCTTTCAGATGTTCATTACCTTGCAGGTAAAGCGGCTTTCGGGCCTGGAACTCACAACTGGGCAGAGTTCACTGCTCTATTTCAGGTTTTGAAATTAGCTCTGGAGGTGGATTAGAGAATCTTAAGGTCTCTGGGGACTCGTGCCTTACCATCCAGTGGATGAAGGAGGATTTACAGGTCGGATTAGAGAATCTTAAGGTCTTTAGGGACTCGCCCCTTACCATCTAGTCGATGAAGGAGGATTTACAGATCCAGGACAATGGACTTTTTCACTTGGCAGTACATCTTAAAGACATCAATGGGAGATTTCAGAGAGTCACATATTCACATGTCTACCGTGAACATAATGTGGAAGCAGATTCACTCTCCAAACATGCCTTAACTTTGAATCCTGGAATCCTTTAGGTCGAGGAGTTCCAGGAGGGAAGATCACTTGCTCATAGGACATATGATTGTTAAAGGATTAAACAGTGTCTTTTGTTGATTTACTTTTTGATTTCTTAAAGTTTTTGTTGTGGTTTTCTCAAGTTGGACTTCGTGCTGATATACTTTTGGAAGAGCTGGAGGCTTAGTTTATATAAAGGGACACTTCAACCTCCCTTGTTGACTATCGTGCTTGTGCACCTGCAGAATATATTTTCTTTTCTACTCGAATGGAAGGAAAAAAAATGTACCAATTAATGGTTACATGTGATCTTTATAGTCTGACCTCACACACTCTCTAAATACAATCGCATGTGGGGGATACATAGTTTAGACAACTAATTATACTACTACAAATTCATGCTATTTGTGCTCAACTGAAATGTCATCAACTGAAACATTTGAGTAAAGCATGTCAAAGCACCTATTTTAAGCCTCCAACTCTATTAAAAAGCAATCACAGCCATAATGGAAAGGAAACTGTTTAAATGTCATCACATTGATCAAAATAGGAAAAATTTGTTTTCAACTGAGATAATATTATTAGATCTGGGAATCTATATACAAGTCAATATTGAGACAGACTAAACAAGCACAATTCAAAAACACGAGGAAATAAAAAAACCATCATAGATGTCACAAGTAGTTTGGATTCATTCCACAGCTAGGACCTGCATGAATTGATATTTTCTCAAATATGAAATTTAGGATAGTTACTTACACTTTAAGTTTCATGCCGAATTCCTGCAAGTAGGTGCAGTATGTTTTCCGTAAGTATGTTTCCTTCCTCAAATCGATACCATCCTTTCTTGATGGAGAATTTTCCTCAATTTCTTGTCTGGTAAAATACCAATTGCAGAAAGAATGATCTGGCTCCTCCAATGTCCCACGTGCTGGAGGAGGTGTTCCACTTGCTGCAATTTGAGGATGAGTTGGATTCAACATAGCTGCCTTGTTTTCTTCCTTTCTCAACTGAAGATTGGAAAACTAACTTTTATCAATTACTCTCTGTGCCCAAATTATCTCACAAAATATATTCAGATGCGATATGTGGTCGCTTACTATACTGTGTTCCTGCAGAACAATAGATATTAGACACAAGAATCATACAAAATCAACACTAGCAATGGAAAAATAGTTTAAAATAGTCAATATCACAATTGTAGTCAGTGCAGAATTCATATAGTCCCTATGAGAACAGCATTGCAAACATCCATAAACAGATCATGCCACTTGAAAGTTCTAGTGTCACCAGACTCAGAATCAACAAAAACTTGGCAAGGCAGAAGAGAAAAGAGTTTGAATCGGATTGGGAATAAAAAAGGGAAAAACTTGGCAAGTACAAAAAAAAAGATATACAACATTTTTAATTAAAAAAAAGAGTTTTTACTTTACATTCAATAACGCCATGTCCATACAATGCACAATATTAATAGATGTCCAAAATTTCATGGATCAATAGGTATCTCATATATGATGAGTCTGAAAAGGATCAAACCAGGATCTGGAAGCATCCATTTATAAAAATAGGCTATAAGAGGCCTGTCACAGTCACTTGCTGCGTAAAACCTAAAAAAAACCCACTATTTTTTATGCCCTAGATGCCCAGCAGCATTAGTGGATTTCCAACAGGTGTTAGCAGATGCCATAGATGGGTTAATTTGTCCTCCTTTAACTCTGTTTGTCACTTGTAATCAACTCTGGCAATGAGAAAAATAGCTCATACAAGTAAAAAATTAGCAAAATTGCACTTGAAATGGATTTTATACACTTACTGAAAACGCACGCGAGTCAAACTCATGGGTAGTGAGTCAAACTCACTCAACACTAATTTTGGCTCCTCTGATTTGGAAAAAAAAATCTATCAAGCAATCCAATTCAAACTCACGATTGGCCAAGCTAGACCACAATTCCTGTGACTATGCTTGAAACTGATAAGCCAAACGTACATAATGTGTGTTTGAAAGATAGAAATTGAAATACCAAGTTCTTCAAGTTGTTACCCCTAATATTGCATGAGGGTAAAACTTGTGATTTGTATTACATTGATGGGGATTTGCAGCTAGTACATTTGGAGCATTGGATTGACTTGGGGGTATACTTCTTTATGGAGCCTTTTCCTTTTTGGCATTTGATGGAGACCTTTTGTGGAGGAGACTAAATTTTCCTTATTTGATAATCATGTTTGGTGGTTTGGTGGAGGTTACTTCAGTCGTGTATCATGTTCTTTGTAGTTTCCCTTCCTTGAGCCTAATGGATGTATCTGGAGCATATGTGAAATCTAAGGTTTCTTACCCTATCAATGTGAGGCTTTCATGAATTAACATTGCTTCTTTGTGAGTTTTTAATAATTGTGGATGAAAAGTTATGGTATTCCAGACAAGGTGATGTGCAAAACTTTGCTACCCTTCAAGTGAAGTAGGTGTGAATATTTTTATATCTCCTTAGTTCCCTTTATTTCACTTAGAAAATAGCTTTTGCATGAAACTATTAAATGCTCATTTAGTTGATTTCCTAATGAAATATCAACTTAAAACATAACTTGAAAGTTGACTTTATTTTCTCTTTCCTCCCATAATTCTATGTGATAAATTGAAAATTGCTTACATGTTTGAATATTTGGCATACAAAAAATGCATGTCCTTGATAGTGCCATGCAAGGCTGTGCAAGTCAAACCTTGATTGTCAAAAATAGAAATATCATGCATGTCATCCAAAAAAGGCTCACTGGAATCCTAAGGTCGCAAGGGTGCCAAAAATATGATCATCTCTGACATGCATACCTCTAAACCCTGTCTCCTAAAATATAGAAGTATTGCCAAACAATAGCAACTCTCCCAAATCTCACAAAAACCTATGAACTATTTGTCTCTGAATTAGGAAAACATAATTGAACCAATCCTATACCTAAACTCAATGAGAACCAACCCTGGCTGAGGCAAAGTTTTCTCTAAAAATACTGTCTAAATACCAACCGAATGTGTTGGCCCTCAACCCTCTAGATTGCTAAGAGTAAATCTAGGGGTTAACAGGACTGTAGCAGTATTGAAAGCATCAAATGCCTTGGTATCATCCCATACCGCATGCTAGTATTGATTTTAATGAGAATTTTTTGCCTCACTAAGGTTTCGAGTCCCGACTGATTCACAATGAAATCTGTCACCACTGACTTTCAATGCTTTAATCCCAAGCTCCTTTGCATGCTTCAAACCCAAAAGCAAGGCCTCATATTCAACCACATTGTTAGTTGCATCAAATCCAAATGAAAAGAATATGGAAAGGAATTTCCATCTAGTGAAACAAAAATAACCCTAACACCTACCCCAAATCGAGAACGAGCACCATCAAAGTGCATGGTCCAAACGCCTTCAGACCTATTTTATGTTGTTGAAACAACATCTTTATCCGCAAGTTGTTGACAGTCATAACCACATCAGTGCCCAAATCAGGCTTTGTGTATAAAGGCTCATTATCAAGCTACCATGGGTTTTCAACACTATGCAACAGTTGTTCTTGGAGTAACTTGACCATAAAACCATCTCCGATTGGAATTGTGGCCTATGACCAATCCATATGGATGCATCTATCAACATTGGAAACCCACTTTCTTGACAATAACATGCCCTACTTAGCTAGGCAATCAACAATCATCACAGTCATTGTTAATACTTTATCTGGATATACTTGCAAACGCACATGGATATTTGCGACAAGGCCACAAACTTTCAACTCCCTAGAATCCACTGTACAGACATTCTTGTATGGCTTGGAGCTCTCCAAACCCAATTCTTCCATGACTTCCAATGGCATAATGTTAGCAGAAGTTCCTGAATCTAACATATATTTACGCAAAAGAAGCTTATTGACAAACAAGGAAATAAAGAAAAGAGGAGTGTCAATTTTTTCCATGTCTAGATATACCTGAGGAATTTCATCATTGGGCTCATTCAACTCACCAAAATGAAGCAACCTTGCAAACTTGTCTTTTTGATCGGGCAATTGTAATAGCTCTGACAAAAGAAAAGAATTTTTGACTTTTAGGAGCTCCTGTGCAAGATCAAAATTGGACACTAGTACTTGAACAAGGGTGGTTGCTGCCGATTTTTCTCATGTATGGGCAATGAACCAGAATTCAGATCTTCCCGCTTTTTCCACCAATTGTAGATATTTTGTGCCTCTGGAACCATGGAAGCCGTCCTCTTATAAATATCGTCTTCTGGTAGCCTAGTGTTGGAACATTTAAAAAACCCACTATGTTATTCTAGACTTAGGATAAAATTAATTAATCATTTATGATTAATTTCCTGAGTTTTGACTAGGTAGAATAGGCCAGTTTTGTCTTTTACTGGACCACATGCTATCCTCATTCACAAAAATGAATTTGGATAGATTTTGGATAAGATTTCCTTGGATTCTGTTTGATTTTATTCTATTCCTGAATTAGAAAGACACTATCTAGTTTTAGTTAGCTTTGTCCTGCTTTTTCTACTTTCTAGTGGAAAATATAAAGCTAGTTAACTTGGAATCTTTTGCCACTTGACCAATTCAACCTCCACATCATATCTAACCTTCTAAAGCCATCAATACATCCTATTTACTTCACTCATGAGCTGCCATACCATACTTTCCAAATTCGTGAGCCTCTAGCACAATTTTGGAAACTGCTTTTGCCACCTAGGGTTTTTTTTGTCTTTTTCTAAGCCTTTCTTTTTGCTCTTTCCATATTGCCTCAAAGAAATTCGATTTTGTCCATGGAGGATGTGTTATATATTGTTACAATATAAATGAATAAGATACAGAGTGTTTTCCATAATTTATTCTCTCTATTCTTCTTCTCTCATGGTCTAAAATATTCCATGGTGAAATTGTCTTATGAATCTAGTTCCTAGTAATTGAAAATTTCACATGGTATCAGAGCTAGCTTGATTCAAAGCAATTTCCAGGAGTGTTTTTTGCAGGTATTTCCATCACCAGGAACGCATAAGTATGGAGCAAAATCAAGCCAAAGATGTGACTCTCACTTCCTTCAATTTCGTTGACTGGAAGGCACATATGATCATCTAGCTTCGGAGCAAGGGATTGTATAGAGTCACTATGGGGCTTGAAACTGAGCCAGGAGCTGTTGCATTAAAATCCAAATGGTTCAATAGGATTGACGAAGCTTATGGGTTACTTTGTCTCTCTGTATCTCCAGATCTTCTATTCCATATCGATTCTCTATCAACTCCAAATGAAGTGTGGACAAAGCTAGAGTCTCTCTTTGGAAAACAGGACGAGCTTAGAGGTCATTTGTTGGAGATTGAGCTGATCTCTCTTAGTCCAAGTAATTTTGATTCTATGGAGGAGTTCATCTCAAAATTCAAGAACCTAGTGCTTCATCTCAAGCAATGTGGCATAGAGAAGAAGGATGAGCAATTAATCCTTACCATTCTGTCAAAACTGAGTTCTGAATACTCAGTATTTGTGTCTACTTTTCAATCTACAAGACTTGCAGTTCCAAAGTGGAAGATACCAACCTTGGATGCATTCATTGCTTCGCTCACTCAAGAAAAGGACAAGCTGGTCCAAATGAGGGATCAATCACCCTCCAAAGACTTTGCACTTGTTGCTCATGGAGCAAAGAAGAATGACAAATCCAAACAAAAGACATTGTCAAATGAAGAGGATTCTGATGGAGATTCCAAATCCAAGAGGATGAAGAAGGAGAAGCCCAAGTGTTCTTATTGCTACAAAGGCACTCATCCTGAGAAATCTTGCTTCAAGAAGAAATTGGACATCATGGCCAAGATGCTTGAAGAGCATAACATAGATGTTCCTGACTTTGCAAAGAAAGAACAAGGCAAGCTAGTTGTAGAACAAGAACACTGTTTCCAAGCCTCTCCCAAAGGTAATCATGCTTATGCTTTGAGTGCTAGAGTGAAATATAATTCTGATGTCTCTGATATTGATTCACATTCTGATATATCAGAATCAGAAACCTCCACTTCTTCCTCAATACATTCTTCAGTCAGTTCACCCAAGTCTACTCTCAAAACTAGTCATTTTTTACTAGCTTCTAACCACCTTCTAACTTGTCTTCTGAAATCTCTTTTCACCAACATTCAAATATTTTAGAATCTGATTTAGAAGATGATTCACAGTTTGATATGCAGGTCATTACATATCCCACACTATTTACCCAACCTTTGGATGCACAAAATACCCTACAAACCCCAAGTTCTCCAGTTAAGAAACTACACAATTCTATGTTTTCCTACACTGTGTCAGTTGCCTCTGTTGCAATTTTGTCTTGCATATATTTCATTGGTTGGATAGCCATTGTTTTGGCATTATTTGGACTGATATTCCACAAATCTGGACCTGACCCCATCACTCATGGTTCAAAAGTCAAGTCCTCACACTCTCCAGGCTCGCTCAGCTGTCCGGGTGATCTAGTTTCTCAAATGTTTTCTACTGAAATTGTGTTCGATCATGGAGACTCCACATATTTATTGGTTTCTGATCCATATGACTTACATTCTGATATTTCAGAGCTGCATGATCTCATTTTAAATATCAGAAAGGTTCTACATCAGTTTGAGAAGAAAGTACAAGAACTAGTACACCATATTGCAGCTATAGAAGAAATTGATCTTGTTGAGGTCATTGTTTCTCCTTGGGAAGGAGTATGCATAGATCTTCTTTCTATCATTGATTATGTTTTCAAATTTGATTATGTATGTTATATAAGCAAGAAAAATACATTTGATGCTCCTCCATCATCAGAAGATGAGCTTCATAGAGCTTCAACACATGGTTCTTGCTTACACAACATTGATGCACTGATGCATGATCATGACATTCACAATCTCTTCATCAATTCAGTTACTCCGAAGCAGCCCATTCAGCTCATTCAGCTCATTCAGCTCATTCAAATGAGCAACATGACAGTATGAAGACATCAAGCATGTCCATTTTTTAGGGAGGGTTTTGTTCCCATGAGGTTTTCCCTGTTTTCTCGGTTTACATGGACTAGTTATTTTTGTATTGGGGTGACCATAAGCCTTGTTGCTTGGGCCCTATATTTTTGATATTTTTCTGATTCCCATCACATAAATTCAGGCTTAAGGGGGGGTGTTGGAACATTTAAATAACCCACTATGTCATTCTAGACTTAGGATAAAATTAATTAATCATTTATGATTAATTTCCTGAGTTTTGACTAGGTAGAATAGGCCAGTTTTGTCTTTTAGTGGACCACATGCTATCCTCATTCAAAAAAATGAATTTGGATAGATTCTGGATAAGATTTCCTTGGATTTTGTCTGATTTTATTCTATTCCTGAATAAGACACTATCCAGTTTTAGTTAGCTTTGTCCTGCTTTTTCTACTTTCTAGTGGAAAAGATAAAACTAGTTAACTTGGAATCTTTTGCCACTTGACCAATTCGACCTCCACATCATATCTAACCTTCTAAAGCCATCAATACATCCTATTTACCTCACTCATGAGCTTCCATACCATACTTTCCAAATTCGTGAGTCTCTAGCACAGTTTTGGAAACTGCTTTTGCCACCTAGGGTGTTTTTTGTCTTTTTCTAAGCCTTTCTTTTTGCTCTTTCCATATTGCCTCAAAGCAATTCGATTTTGTCCATGGAGAATGTGTTATATATTGTTACAATATCAATGAATAAGATACAGAGTGTTTTCCATAATTTATTCTCTCTATTCTTCTTCTCTCATGGTCTAAAATATTCCATTGTGAAATTGTCTTATGAACCTAGTTGCATGCTTTAGGACAACATTTTCAG
Source organism: Larix kaempferi (assembly GCA_027924585.1). Classification (NCBI taxonomy): domain Eukaryota; kingdom Viridiplantae; phylum Streptophyta; class Pinopsida; order Pinales; family Pinaceae; genus Larix; species Larix kaempferi. Next base: position 30,284,027 of record BSBM01001051.1, on the reverse strand, counting down.
GGTCATTAATGTTGTTTTTTAGGGCTACAAACTTCCTATCAGGTATTTGAATTTTTTTTCCAAGACCCAAAGGAGCTTGAGAACAAATCTGCTCACTTTCACTTGTCCAAAACACATTTAATGCTTCATCCAACCCAATCGGTACCTCCTCACACTGATCCCCCAAAACAGTGTTCGTTAAATCTTCAAACATACCACAACCCTCTTCCTTGTGCAGTGCTTGACAAGATCTGCACCAAGCAAGATGGAGAGATGACAGTAAGAAAAATTATTAGTTTTAAAAGGATTTGAAAGATTTTGATCATCACCTCGTTTATCTGGTAGAAAATCCTTTCTTTGTTGCTATCCTCTAGGCTAGAAAGGACGGATGGTCGAGGTGGCTCCTTTCTGATTTCTCTCCATCTTAATCACTTGGTCACTCAAAGTTTGCATAACTTCTACAAACTTATCAAGTTTATCTTCTGGAGGTTCTGATGATGAGGAATCCATCAAAACCTTTCCCTTATAATCTCATGATCTTATACATTCAAGAGCCTCTTTTTTCCCAACTACATTGAGATTCCTTTTCAGCATGAGGGTTTAATTTGAAGGTTTCTCCAGATAACTGAAGGTTTCTCCATGCATCACTTGCGCTATTATCTGTGTCTTGATATGAGATTATGTCTGATCATTTTCCTAATCTGATGGGCTCTGAAGGTTTCTCCATGCATCACTTGCGCTATTATCTGTGTCTTGATATGAGATTATGTCTGATAATTTTCCTAATCTGATGGGCTTCCTGCTTTGGCATAGTCTTACTTTCATTGGAAGTTTTCACATCTCTAGTTAACAAACCAAAGTGTTCATAACACTAAAATCAGTCGCGTTGCATGATAATTAAATGAAGGTCAAGGGACAGTCATCATGTGGTAGTATGCATAATGCGCACAATTTGGAATTTTGGACCTAAAAATGCTCCAAGGTAGACTCATATCAGTTTTGATTTTGAGGGCATAACTGAGAAAGGAAGACCTACATGCTACCACAACACCCTGAAGGATGTGGTTGGAGGAACTTTCTCAAAGGAGAAAGGAATGATAAAGAAAAAGATCTACAAGAAAAGGTAAGTAGCAGGAAGAGGTTGATTTTTGTTTATTTGTTGTAGTAGCCAACTCATCAAAACATTGTGTTTTTGTAAATAATGAGTGGAACAAAAGCACTTAAAGAAGGTGAAAGAAATGTTATTTTGTCCATTAAATTTGGACATATGCAGAACAACCATGGGAATTCAGGTTGGCTTATAGCAAGGTAAAATGAATGTAAAGGGTGATGAAATCGGTTACAATAGGTGCAGTGCACATATTTAACTCTTTACAAGTCATGGCAAGCTCAAAAGACCTGGTATATCAACACAAGTTTTTTATGCCTCCAAGATGAAGAAAGGTTCTTTTATTAGATAAACCAAACATTGCATACTGCTGGACGGGATAAAAAATTTCATCCATGATTGAGACCAATCCAGCTCGTGAGTTTGTGGAAAATCATATGCTCGATGGCTTAGTATCAACCATGACAAATAGAGGATTTGAAGTCAACTTTATCTAGTGTTGTGGCAGAATGAAAGAGAGATACACGGTGCTTAGCGAAGACAAAAAAAATGGAAGTTGAGAACCTTACTCTACTATCTTACCTGTAAGCATGCTCCTCAATTAACTGCTCAAGATAGTCCATGTAGACCCCAAATAGAGTGGGGGAAAGAGGGTATACTTGTTTTAAACTTTCACCTCAACAGTACTCCTAATACTCTCAGGGATCCCCTAAGAGGTGTGAAATCTTCACACAACAATCTCGTACAATCATGTCACCACTAACACAAGAAGAAGAGGTACCCCCAGGGTACGATGCTACTGTTGAGAGAGTCTGGTAACTCTGTCAAAGGATTTCTGAAAGACAACAAAGATGCAATAGGCTTTTGAGGACCTTTGTCTAGTCTCCTTAATCATAGCCTAGACAATACGTTTGTGAGCCACTATGTGGTAGTCTCTTCTAAGGCCATTCTGGCCTAGAGACCTAAACCCATGCCTCTCAAAGCCACTACATAGGTAAAGATCAAGGGTTGTGACATAAATATTGGTTAGGGTACAACCAAACATAATGGTCATATAAATAATAATTATTAGGCTCTATGGTATGAGCAGATTTCTGAACCCAATGGATGATATCTCGGGACTGGATGGGGAAATTGGAGCAAACAACCCAATTGAAAAGGGTGTCCAAGGAGCGAAGTAACTATCCCAGTCCCATGCTTGAGGAATTCACAATGAAGACCTTCGAGGTTCATGGATTTGCTAGTCCATCACTCTCAATTCCAAGGTCAATAGATTAGAGGAATTGACAATTTATTGCCCCTATTTCTTTTGTCTTCTTGGTTTTCAAGTCCATGATTCGCAATTCTATTATGTTCATCATCGGTTATAGTTTTGATTCTGTATTCATTATATTATAGACGGTATTGGGTAGATGCTAATAATCTAAAGCACATATAGAAATACTTGTGAAGCCTAAAATTGATCCAATTACAGTATTTAATCATTTTTTATCAGGAAGTAGAAAGCTAGAAACAAATGTTGCCGCATAGCATCCATTCTACAATTTTGTCTTTCTGAGGGAAAAAAGAAAAAACAAATTCAGCCCAACAACAACACGTGACATTTAACACAAATATTTTACTTGATCACTGCAATAATGCCAAATATTTTACTTGATCACTGTACACGTGCCAGTGGACATTAGACCATAATATTTAATGCTTTTGCAATTGTAATAAATGTAGCAAAGTTAAATTCTAGTACAAGTATTGTGACGATCAAATTCCATACCAATATGCAGTAAAGAAAGTTGTGAGCTAAAATCCTCTACGAGTGGAAGTTTTGAAAAAGTTGTACACATCCAATGAAGCAAGAAACACTTGATAGCAATATCTTGGACCCTTGGAATCAATTGAAGTTATATTCTTAAGATATTAGCAGGTTCTATGCTCACCTGTAGAAGAGTATAAAAAACAGATAAAGAAGTCAATAACATGAATTGTCAATTAAATTCATTGTACAACATTATTATTGGCTGACACTTTGAAAGTAATCTACCTGCTTCTCAAGTCAATTTGCTAAAATAAACATACAAGAGGAGAATTTGAGGCACTTTCCTCAATTACTAAAGAAGAAATATTCTTCTGAGTTGATTTCAAATTGATTTTGAGCAGGTAAGACTAGGGGTTTAAATGCAACACTATAGTTATCAGGCATCCACGTTTTCCCATATTGTGGGAGGTCCACATGCACTTAACAATGAAGCTGTGAAAAGTCCTTGTGATCCAGGGCATGCTCCAAATCATTTTCTTCTCCAAGAGGACAAATTGTAAAAGCTCATTAGCTGACTACAACATGCCCTAAAGATAGTGCAGTCACTAAATTCCTAAGGAGTGAAAGACCCACCAAAATATCTAAGACACGTCAGTCTAAACAGGCTAGCAAAACAAGTCATTTCCCACATCTCACTAATGCTCTACACCAAGAAAGACAAAGATTTCATCAACCCAACTTGAAGGGGCAATGCACTCTTGTGCAGGTCCATCCAAAACTTCAACAAGTGCTATTAATTGTGTATTCCAAAAATACAATCCACACATACATAGAAAAATATAAATAAAAAGAACAGTCAGCCTCACTCATGTTTCCCAAATGTGCACTGTTCAAAAGTGACTAACAACATAACAATAAGTGATATAAGAACAGATAAGAAATAAAATATAATACTGTTATTATGGCATATAGATAACACACACAAAAACTAACAATCAAGCTAAAGATTTTAAGATTATATTCGTGAAGTTGCCAACTTATTGAAGTCAAGCATTCATGCAAAGTTTGAAAGGCAAAAAGACGAGTATAATTTTGCAGCACATTGACTAGCATTTTTGAATAATAAATCCATTCTCTCGTTGTCATGTAGGCTGTCAAATGCAAAGCTGGGAAAGCAATGACAAGTATAATTTTTCGTAGCACATTGAATAGAATTTATGAATAATAAATTCAGCCTCTTGTTGTCCAGGTGACAGAACTAGCAATTTACAACCTATAGTTAAATAAGGTGTTACCATAAAATCTATAGCCCTGGGTGAAAGACTAATCATTACCAATTCTTGATCACAAAATGTACATCAGAAAATGAATGAGGATTTTGGTTAGAATCATGGAGGCAGGCAGCCAAAAAAGAAAAAGAAGGTTAATAAGTATAAAGCTTACCTGCCCTTTAATTTTAACCAAATGACCAAGCAGCAACAGTAAGTCGCGTGCAGCCCCAAATTGGATTTCTGCAACCTGAGAAGTTGACTGAACCAATGATGCCGTATTCACATTATATAGTGTTCCTTTTGTAGAAGATACCATTTTTAATTTTTTTTTTAAAACACTAAAAAAACTAAAAATATAACTACATTGCATCATTTTCAAGAAATGAATTAGGTTTCCAGTTTATTGCACATCCTTGAGGCTAAACTTTTTCTGAAATATTATTTGCTCGGTTTGTAAACCATATCCAACTTACCATCCTTGGGTGGGATGAGAAGATAATAAGTGTTTATTCCTCTATCCGAGACTAGCCCTTTTTCGAACTATATTATAGAAAGGCTTTCCATCTTCCCAGTAAATATACAGGCTCTCTTCTAGCATGTCAATTTATTCCATCTATATATCGGGAAAAAAGAAATATATTTCAGTTAGTCAGTAAGGGAAAGGGGTTGAAGGAAGTAAATGAAAAAAGATCAAATATGAGTGTTTTGATATTATTTAGTGCTGTAGTGAATTCTAAAGTCTTACAGGTAAATGAGAAATCGTTGCAAATGGAGATATGCATGGCATCCTGGCTCTTAATTTGCCTTCTTATCTTTTCAGAAATGTACCATGCTTTAGGCATCGGACCGAGTGTGTGGATGGACATATTCACCTATAGTTTCTCAGGATAGGCTTCGTTGTGCTATGTGGGTAGGAGGGACTATGCTTCGATATGTTGTGATGGTTTGTTTGTTCATTTTGTATGGCAGCGGTGTCATTATGTTCATCCACTCCGGTAGGGGTCACCACACTAGTACTACATGGCTAGTGAATTTTTTTCCATATGAAATAATATCGCAGTATTGATGCTATGGTTTTTATGGAATCTATTTCCTATAGCAATGCTAGTGGCGGCTACCCTAGTAGGGCTCTTTTTTCAAAAAAATTACAGTAAACAGATCAAAAGTAAAAAGAAGGCATGTACTAAAAAGATCCATAAAATGAATAATGTTTGGAAGGGTGAAATACCTGTTCCTTAACCTCCTAGTCAAGAAAGCATGGATTCCTCACGATTTCAAGAAGCAATTCAACCATCTCGAGGAGCTAGGTTTGCAGTGCATCAAAAGTGTACCCCATCTGTTCTCGAGATGCCAATGTTACAACATTTCCTCGAATGGCTTCCACCTCCCGCGCTATCCAAAGATGGATTTTTTTCCTTGTGGTTTTGAACGCCATTCGATCAAAAAGGTTATTTGAATCGCTACACAATGGGGTCTCATACAAAGAACCACGAACCAGAAGGGATTAGCACACAGGAACAAACAGAAGAAAACAAGGAAATAAAGCAGCCAAAATAAGAAGATAAAGACCCAGATAAAGAGAATGAACATATGCACAGAACATAACAAAGAGAGCAGACAAGCCATAATAAAAGTAAGCCATCCATTCAACAATATTGGCTAAAGGTAAACCCTCTATTCTCGGGACCATCCCCGCAGAAGCATGCTACTCAAAGTCCCATCTACCAACCACCCACCTCGACTGGATCTACATTTATTGGCCACCCACCTTGACTGGATCTACCGAACTATTGCACATGAGTTATATTGTAGGGGAGGCTGATAGATGTGCGTGGCTTATAGGTTATTAAATAATTGGAGTTCTTACTACTTGGCACATTCTTTATTTGTTTATGGGCAGGGCGTCAAAAGGGTAGGGCATACACCTTGAAGTTGAATGGGTTGGTTTGTTTCATGCACATGGCAGATCTCTAATACAAACAAAATTAGAATATGAATCAAATGGAGATTAAATATGGCGTTCAATACAAAAGAGTTAAAGGTCCATTTCCAGAATAAGAAACATAAATATGCAGGTAAAACCCCTCCCTCGAGGCATTTTTCTCATGCAAACTTCAAAATAAATAAACTATGGAAAAGAAACATACCAAAGACCCTTCAAATGCAAATTTGATACCATTGATCTGAGAGAAATACCCAAATGGGCATCCAGGGAATCCATCTCGATCCCACATCTAACGATATGTTCATTAATATCCTTCCCCCGTGGCCAATCTATGCAAACGCCAATAATGCCTGAAAATGCAAACTTATGGAGCTGAATACGAGTCTGGTACATTTCATCACACATAGAAAATGTTTCATTGCAGATCCCTTTTCTGGAATATCCTTTAATCATAACATTCGAAATGAACATTTTTCACTATAAAATTTTGTCAAAGATGAGGCGAAAATCTTCTAAATCACCAAAAATAACGGGAGGTCTGCGCAGGAGAAAATGTTTCATTGCAAATCCCTTTTCCAGCATATCCTCTAATCATAGCATCCTAAATTAAGATGTTTCCCTATGAAATTCTATCAAAAGACGAGGTGGGTGGAAATGTTTGTTTTGGTAATGTCGGTTTTGTTTTGCGTTTTATGTATTTTTTTAAAAATAATATATAGAATAATACACCTATTTTTAATATATAATATATAATATTGTTATTTTTGTTATTTATTTATTTTTATAATATATATTATGATGATTTGTTGTTTATTTATATAATATAAAATTAAAAATTTAATAATCAAAATAAAATTTAAATTAGAAAATTTATAAAAATAACATTGACATTGTATAAGTTAGTACCAAACTCAAGATTTACAAGGTTCATATGCCTGACCATGATCTCCTTAGACCAATTTTTTTTCTAAGAGTAAGGAAATATTGAGCCTAATACCAAACTTTATCACTCAATTGAGTAATAAGAAGAGGTGCCTCCACCTCCCAATCCTTCTAAGAAATAGGCACATATTGATCTGTCTGCCAACCTTCTTAATGTTGTGGAGAAAGTCCATGTTGTTGAAAATTCTTTTACCACTCATTAGGTCATTATCTATGCATAGATAAGAATGTGTATGATCCTCCATAGAGGGATCCCTATGTTTCAATAAGTCGAGGAACGCATTGAGCACCAAAAAGAGCTTCTCCAACTATTGAAGGACAACTTGGTGTTAGCACAAAACAAGGTGAAACAACAAGCAAATCAACATCACAATGAAAGGAACTTTGAATTTGGGGATTTGGTATTTGAAATGATGCAACCATACAAATAGATGTCCTTCAAGCAACAAAACGAAACTATCCAAACGTGTGACACCATCTTATTAAACCTGCAACATAGTCAATAGGTGCGGTGTGACGTTACGATCCAAGTCTTTTTAAAACCTTTTCTCAACCTCCTGAATAATTTTGATTTTGACACTCTAAATTTTTTCAAAGGATTTAGCTTGAATCATATTTCTATAAATCCACAAGTAAGGTGAGGAAACTTTAGGCAGAAAAATACACTAAGGTCTCTTGCAGTTGATTCTTTGAACATAGAACATTGATTTATGTACTCGGCATGTGGCTTTATCACATTGATTTTGGAGCTTAGAAAAGCAAGGAGTTTAATGAACTTGTATACCTTTGAAATGGCCTAACAATTGATACTTGGTATCCCTCGATGAATTTAGAGATATGAAAAACCATTTTGAAAAGATGTCTTTGAGCATCCTAAACTAGTTTTAGCCTACGAAACCACTTTTAAGAGCTTGTGATACATCTTTTTAAAACCTTTTCTCAACCTCCTATATAGTTTAGATTTTGGCACTTGGCAATTTTTCAAAGGATTCGAAGCTTGAATCATATTTGTATAAATCCACAAGAAAGGTGAGGAAACATTAGGCGGAACAATACACTAATGTCTCTTATAGTTGATTCTTTGAACATAGAACATTTTCCATAATATCTATGCTCAAGGGAAACGATAGCAACACCAAGTTTCGTTGCTAAAACTTACATATAACCATTTTCATTGTTGTTGCAAAAGTATTCACCTCATACTTCAAAATATGTAGGTACACATTATGAATTAAGAAACTCTTTGCATTTCTTGATGTTCTTGATAAAATGCACACCTACACAAACAAGAATGAAAAACACATAGATCGCAAGGTGAACTCTTAAGTTAATATTTATTTTAATGTAATAATTGCCTAAGCATATATGTATAAATATTGCCCATATACCATGCAAATAATAACATATTTCTCCAATCATAAAATCACCAACATCTAGAGCTTGAGGCCAACTAGAGTCTATAATTTTGAGTGCGCGTGATGACGACAATATTGCACTTACAGAAGAGGCTTGAAGCCAACAAACAAATCCACCAACATCTGGAGCTATAGGGACCTCCTTCATGTCTTGAAATAAGAAAATGCTACCGAGTGACACAGGGGGTCTCTCATGAATCCATCTAAAGTGTTACAATTTACCAAATTTTAACACTGCATATGGATTAAAAGACCCTCATCCATTTGCAGTGCTAAAATTTAGTAAATTGTACAAACTCATTGTCAAAATTTATAATTTTCCATTGCTAGGGTGGCAACTAAAAATTACCAACATAAACAACTAATTCTTAGTCTTAATCGTTGTTAGCTAGTCATATTTGTATTCCTATGACTAAATTAGTCGTTTACGTTAGTCATTTTTATTTTAGTCACTTGTTATCTAGTCTTATATTTGATCACGTGACTAAATTAGTCATTTATCTTAGTCGTTTTTATTCCACTCACTTAAAATTGCTCAATTTTAGTCGTTTATCCCTTGAAAAAACTATGGTGACTAACTTTTTTAGTCACCTAGTCACTTATCTCTCATTTTGTACTAGTGATATGTCGCCAAAATGGTATATATATATATCATAAAACAATATGTGTGTCATATACAAAAAATGGCCCTCCCAGGGTGTATACATAGTAGCCTTATGGGGGGTACATAAAAAACACCTCCCATAGGCCCATCAAAAAATGTATATCTACAAAACTGGGGCTCATATCCCTACATAAAATCAAGCTGCCCCGCCGACTAGTGGATCTCGGGGACCCAAGATGGCTAGTGGCCTCACATCCTCCCTTCACACTGGCTATGGTCCCTGCCATGGTCGTTGTCGTGGAGGAGGAGATACTCCTCCTTGCACCTCTCGCGCTACATGGCAAGAAACTGTGACCCGTCGCATGATATTCCGTTGGGATGTCCCACACTCCTCTAGCATATGAAGTGTCAATGCCACCTCATCATCCTCCAAGTTGGCCGAATCCTGCTCATCAACCACAACGGTCAGCCTGCCTAATCTCCTCTCCAAGTCGGCTACAAAAACCACCATTCTATCCCCAGCAGCTGCCCCACTTACCGTAGCTCCTCCAACTCTGTTTCCTCTCACCCCACAGGACCACCCTCAATAACACCTACTCCTCAAATGGACATGCCCTTATATCGTTAAGAATTGTCTCCTAAAAGGATCCTATATCTTAACTGACCACGAAGGTATTACCCTCAACAACCCATCCAATGGGTTGTACCTCAAAATTTTCTATCCTTAATTTTACAGTACCCCATAGGTACACAATGTTTTGGTTATATGATTTATGCATTGTACATACCTCGGTTTCCTTTATTACACTTGGGTATGTGCGTTGTGTATGCAGGACTGTGATCAGAACAACATGGAGATTATACGAATAAGACTCTGAAGCTCTAAAGGGTAATACACCCCACCACAGGTATCATTCCGAAACTGACATATAGATCCTATTTATAATGCATATCCCCGTATTCCCGCCGATAACCATAGGGTCCCCCTTCATGGGCTTGATGTGCCATAAACATCATTCCTGTAAATAGCAGGTTCCCCATGGATGTGCACACCACCGCCATCCCCATCATCAACTGACACCCATGATGTCGACCCCCACAAGTCCGAGGAGTCTGACAAAACTTGAAAAGACCCTCCCTTAGAGTATCATTTTTTGCATTTAATCCACCCAGTAGACACTCATTAGATTCTTCGATACATGTTATGAGAACGATTCATAAATTCCCCTCATACCTCCATGAGAACTTTACCATTCACAATCCCCCTCGTATCATCACCCCAGGAAAGACACCTATGGGCCCCCCACCCTAAAAAATAACTAGTTATATCGAGTTATCCCACAGGACTACACTGCATAACATTGTTTCATGGGGCACTCGTATTTGTGTCTGCAAGTTCACCCTTACTTCATCATTGGAAAGTGTCCCCTGATCCAATCAAAACCACGGGGACTCCGCCCATCATCAAATCGATCCCCCGACATGCACAAAACTGTGGGGACCCCACCAACATTCTTTATGTACAAATAGTTCCCGCATCACCTCACATTGCAGGCACACCATATTATTTTGGCAGCAATCCATGGTCACCTTTGATTGATGTATTTGAGTCTACATATGTTCAGTAGTATATTTTTGTCGGTTACCATTACCCTTCATTTTTTGTCTCCATCAAAGCCCTTTCATTTTCAATTTGTCTCCATTCGTTTCGAACTTTACTGTTCTGAAAGGAAAGCTGCCGTCCCCACTCCCCACATTTACATCGATCAAAGGAAGTTATGAGCCCCACACATACCAAATAGTATTGTGTAAGGTCTATTCATCCACCAGTTGGTTACAATATGATCCCAATTCCCAGGATAGGACTCGTGTACTACCATGTACTTTAGCTCTCGTCGAAGTCAAAACACTATATTCCGAGAGTTGCAGTAGTTGCGGTTGTACCTTGGGATCCTTTTCAATCGCTATAAGGGATCACCTTGAACTTAGTAGGGAGAGTCATTATTGCCCCCTAACTAAGTGATCTCCCCTATGCTCAACATCAACACACCATTGCATCAAGGAGAGACGTACTTTCGAAGGTAGCAGTGTTCACATTTGGGAATCGTGATAACAGTCTATTTGGTACGGTAAAGCCCTCAGGAAGAGTTACATACTAGTTTGGTTCACCACCACAGTGGGTTTATCATGGTCACCAATAGTCCCTCTTCTTCAATATTCCGCATCAGTTCCAGGGGCATTTACTCTAACATGGATTGAGTCCACCTTCATCCATGTCCCAACAGTATAATAGAGTCGACACCTTTGTCCTCTCTCATTGTAATCACTTTGACAATATTTCACGAGCATGGGTATTCCCGCCTCGTTTGTATAAAAAAAATTCTTTATTACAACTTTATGGTCATCACCAACAGTCCTCCCCCATGGGAAAACCTTATTTTTTCCACATATTCTTCATCTTATAGAATATGAGAGAAACAATAGAAAACATGATGCATTATCGCCTCTACAATACCCTCCAAACCTCATACATTAGGGGGCATCTGTTAACACCAAAAAATCGTACACATGCAACGTTTTGGTGATTCATCCAGTAAAGGATCATCAACATACAGAATGGATCTCACCACAGGCATCCTCAACAGATCCAAAACACAGTATGAGTCCACAAGTGCCAAGAAATAGTAAAAAAAAAGGGTAGCACAGGTATTACACAGTTAATCCACGCTATAGTGCAAGTTACCTGAACAATGCCCGCGTTATACCCATGCGACTTTTTCTTTGATAGCCAGGCTACTGTCAAAACGATAGGACCACTCATGCCTAGCAGCGCATTAAAGACTCAATCCTCCCCAAGGATCAAAATTCGTCTCCTCACACACTTGGGAGCATTAATTAACCCCCCTTGTGTACATTGGAACTAGTTCATGAAGGATGAGAGTTCACATTTGGATCTAGTTATTTGATGGCCACCTCTTGGCCTATAAAACAAAGCCATTGGAATGCATTTGGTATATAAAAAATAGAGCAAGTTTATGTTGCTGGATTTGAGTTGGAGCTTCCACATAGCCCACCATTTCCTACCATTGTAAGCATTTCCAAGCTTGCTTGCCACCTACCATCAAGGGGCATGTGTTTCTCTCCATTGTTCTTCCACCTACTTAGCATTTAGTTTGGACAAGAAAGGAATCCCTAAGGGAGATTGTTGGATTCCCTTGAAGCCTTTACCTCCTAGGTATTGTAAATCTATTCCATTGGGAAATACAAGAGTGGTTTAACATACCTTTGGTTGTTGTTGGAGTTTTCATCTTTCCCCCATATCTTTTATTTTATTTTCATCAATATTTTCATATTTAAATGTGAACTACACTAACAATGTCTTGCAGAATCACTTGGAGGAATACCAACCATCCAAAAGGGGCTCCAAGGACTAAGTCCTGGTAGCAAAATACAAGGCTCATCCCCTCACCAAGTGGAATAGTTCACTTGTGCAACTTTTTCCATAACACCCTCTCTCTCTCTCTCTCTCTCTCACACACACACACACACAACCATAGTCTCCTGAAACCACTATCTATTGAAACTGTTGGAAGAAAATCTACCGCTCCTGTAAATTGATCCCTCACCATAACTAGTTGTAGGGATTATGTCATGTACTATAGTGAATTGCAACATGTTAAAAACTAGCACTGAGAGCTACACTGCCACACTTGCCACAAATATTTATATTGATGGCATATGATATTTTATGTGGTTGTGCCATGGATGTCGTTAATATCAAGGGAGAAAACCTAGCAACCAGGCTTTGTGTAATGAAAATGAGAACCAAAATCAATGACATGTGGTTGTATCCATGTGGAAAAAAAATGCAACAAATGCGAATAAAGCAAAGGAATCATACCAATTCAAAGAACATGAAGAGGCTTTCTGTCACATGCCTAAAATTCCAACCCAATATTGGAGCCTTGTTTCTTCTTCTAGGTTGTGTGGCATTTCCCAAACTCCACTTTTAGTGGCAAGGCCAACCCAGCACGAGCCTTCCAAATTACGCCTACTACTTATTCTTATGTGTAAACTACTACTTATTCTTATGTGTAAGCTTGGTTAATGTTAAGTTACAATAGAGTGCGCCATTAACAAGATGTCATACACAAAGAATCAACACAAGTTTGCAAGTGGTGGCACCTCAATGGGGTACACCCAATATTTTTATTCAGATACAACAACATAGTACAACGAAGATGGTTACAACCGTTTGGTAGGTGCACATTCGCACCCTTCTCGAGAGTGCGCCCAAATCGGTTCCATCTCCGTTAAAAAGAAAACCCAAGAAAATCCTACTGAATCTTCTATCTTGTCGCACTCATAGGTTCTCCTTCTGTGGTACCTATGTTCTCCATGCATCTAAACAACTAGCTCTGTTAAACTGCGCCCAACACTTATCTCATCCTTCTGCCTAAAATGAGCCTCCAAGTCAAGTTGTAGTGCCAAGTATGTTCTGCGTTTTGTGTGTTGTGCTCCTTGCTTCACTTCTTCACTTCTTGGTTTTCCACCCTTGGCTAATATATATGCATATGGGTGGTTCCCAAGGGATGCGTCCCTACCAATGCCCCATCACACACAACTCTTCATGCATGTAACATACCCACCCATCTATCCAATGCGAAGGAGGGTACATGGCACTAAAATCTGGGCTTTTAAAACAACTTAGCCAAATTCATTAGATTCTCAACAATTAAAGAGATGTGTGCAGATGGAAATCAAACAAACATGCACAGCAGAAATAAACTCATCCACACATATATTTTCATATGCCTTCAATATATCAATAGCAGTCATTAATTTAAACACTGCAGAGGTAAAACACATAGATAGAAAACACTTATCTTTGTTGTGCAATTGACCCACACAACTAGCTATGTCACTGCAACATTCCTCCCAACCATAGGTCTCTGCTCAGCCTGTATTCTTTCAGCACCCAGAGACCACCCCCGAGTTGGGCACGATATCTACAAGGAAAAGGGAACCCTCAAGCACAACACAACCCAAAGCAATGGATACCCATCTCAACCCTAGCATTCTCTTGCACACCAAACTTAGATATGGGCTCTGGAACACACTTTTAGTAGTGGGACTTAGGAACTAGATGGACAGGGGTTTTCCCAAAAACGTGGGTACACCCAAAAATGGATTATGGGAAGAGGGAATCAATCCCAGGGAAGAAAACCGATTTCTCCCACAGATGTATGAGCATTCAGTGGGCCAAATGGCTTCAATAAAACCCCAAATCATTTTCCCCTCCTTCCCCACTGTTAGCCAAAACAAAAACGCCCTTCGCAGCTAGGATAATGAAGGAAAACATAGCAAAACCATAGAGAAAAACGCCCAGGTAGCTCTAAACTCATGAGGGAGAAAGGCTGATGGTTGAATAATGGCTTGGGGGAAATTTTGTGGCTCCTTTATTGCCTAAGAAGCCAAACACGAAAATCTAGGAAGGGTGGCTTGCCCATACTCGAATTTGGACAGCCATACCTCTCCATTCCCCAAGGCATTAACTACCTCAAACAACTCTTAGGAGAGTAAATGATTGGGTACAAAAGTCAGCATGGGTAGTTGAGGGTTTGATGGGTTCTCTCATTGAAACTTGGCTTGACTTGATTGGCTTAAGGGTTTGAATGTTTTCCCTCCCAATTCCTTGTAAAATCATGCCCCCATCTCTTGTTGCATTGCATAGCTAGTTGTGGGATTTTATATTAAAATGCATATTTATAATTCCCATGGTTCACTAGCACATGGGTAGCATTATATCAAATATTTTCCTCTTCTAGATCGAGCGTTCACTAGTGGGGCCTTGGCCTTGAGCTCCACGCTAGGAATCATACATAATATGCATACATTATTTACATTATAGCCCAAAATATTACAAGGGTCAAAATGGGGGACATTACATTCCCCTCCCCTTGGAATAACACCGTCCTCGGTGTTCCAATACCTAGGAAAACATACACGCTATATACATGTCCAAAATTCACAAAATGTGGAAGGTCTGTCCTGCATTTCACCCTTTACTTGGGTTTTCAGGACCAAGTCCTTTGGTCTTCACAAACGGCTCCTGCTGGCTAGGACCTTCTAGATCTACATGAGGGCATTGTTCCAAAATAATCCCTTCCCTTTCTTTACCTTCCTGCTGATCTACAAGTCTGGAAACTTTATGGCGGCTACCCTCTTGATGTTCCATTGTTGGGCAGTCGCGGAGGCAATGATTTCCTCCACATCCCCAACATTTCATTGGCGGCTTTACCTTTTCCTGCTCAGTTTCCTTTGAGTCTTCCCACCTTGAACGTTTCTTAATCGACCGATTGGATGAATGCTTCTTCATGGATCCACTTTCCTTTCCCTTACTAATTTCTCCCAGAATGCTTTTTACCTCTTTTTTGCAGGTGAATAGAGTCCTGCAAAACCTTGTGGTTCATCTCATTCTATTGCCTCTGTAGCTTGAGCATCTCTCCAAGATTTTCCTGGGTCCTGGAAATTGTTTGAAGAAGACTTTTAGCCAACTCTAATAGCCCTTAGTCTACTTCCATGGTTAATGGGAACAACTGACCACACTTTGCTTACTAGCAACACTTTCTTGTACCGGCTGCAACCAATTGTTTCACTTTCTTACCTGTGAAATTCATCATGGAAATTCTTTGTTAGGACAAGCATAACATAAACGTGAAGATTAGTCGATTATTTTCCCAATTGACATGGAATGTCCATTCTTTATTCATGGGACTTCCACACTTTTCATGATTTCCCAACATACAAATGAACTTATTCATGTTCATCATTTCACATGAAGTTTACTATTTCAGCATTCACAATTCATTTCAAGCAATTAAACACAATCTATTTTCAGCCATGACATGCAATCAACAATCTTTTGTTTTATAAATGCATCAATCGAAAGGAAAGAGAAGAGTAGGAGTTTCTCCCTCTTAGTCTTGTTCTATTATGGAGATACACCATTGCTATGGTTTCATGCTCCTTAGTCTCTTTCACTTCAATGTGAATGCTTTGACTTTCCTTTCTTGGCTATGACACTTAGTGTCTAAGGATTTTCAACTAGGAACCCTCCTCCATAGTTGCCTACAGAACCTTTGGCTGCTATGACCCACTCATGTCCACTAGCACCATCTTTCATTACTGCTCATACTGATCTCTTTAGGATGGTCACATGTCCATCTGCATCCCTATGATGCCTTCCTGGTCCTTGCTTCCAATAATACCTACACTCAAACATTGAATCAATTCACATGTTTAGTTTATTTTCATAGGGTTTATCTCTAAACAAGAGTTTAGGAAATCATAACCAAATCATATACACACGTATATTTATAAGCAAGAAGCTGCAAGGTATTCAAATACTTATATGTATTGGATGTCTTTACTTTATTCCATGGGATCCTTATTTGCTTTACGGGCCTTGGATTTCTCGTGAACACAATTATGAATGTTGGGCCAGCACGTAGGCTACTCCACAATCATTTGAATAGGCAATGCCAAGCCAGTACGCCGACTCGGTTTTATCAATTGTTTAAGGGATATTGGGCCAACATACACGATGCTTCACAATATTAAGTAGTTAATGCCCAACCAGTTACTCTCTAGATTTCTCAATAATTTATATCGCCCACTCATTTAATCTCTGGATTCTTTTACCAGTAATTATATAGTTCTTTTAGGGTCTTGCTTTCCTGCAATGACCAAGGTTTCCAACAAAGAAACAATAGTGTATCAGCTTAGCTGTTAGAAGATTTATACTTAAAATCTTCATTATTCCAAACAAGACATAAATGAAAACGAATACTTATCTATATTGTGCGTTTCCCCTCTGGTCCACAGGGTCCTGCTTCGCTTTGCAAGCCTTGGAATCGCCTATGGAATTGGATGTAGTTAATGCTTAACCAATACACCTTCACGCCGACTGGAATTACCAAGCATTTGGTGGTGCCCAACCAGTTCCATACCTGGTTGGCCCTCTCCAGTGCCGAGCCAGCACATTTGTCTGGATCATCGACCAATGGAAGGAAACTGCGCCACCGACCATTATAGGTCAAGGCTCTACTATGGAGCCATAGGCATCTCAGGGTTTTCAGTCAGTCTTGGCGCCCCCCTCCTATTGCTGACCCAATAGAGATTTTATGCCTTCACCAATGTCACCACACCTTCTTGCACCACAACCCTTCACACACACATGAACTCTTCATTTATACAAGGACGCCACTCCTTCTATTGTGCAAATCAGTGGTTCATTTTAGGAACTTTATAGGTGACTTTCTTGACTACAGGTTAGCATGGCCCCACTCACATAAGGATGATACCTCTTTTCACTACACAGCTCCTTGGGTTTGTCCATCCCTTCCAGTATTATTTAGTGTGAGCATAGAAAGGTTACCAATTCCAATACAGTCCTTCTGCGTACCCTTCTTCACTTTGCCTCTTAATGTGTAGTGCCAATTGGAATCTGTGTAGGCTGATAACACAAGAAGGATAAGTAGGCTTATCAGTATTGCTGCTCAAAATCGTAACCACATTCCATAACATTCACTATCAAGTATTGAAACACCAGGAATGCGTCCATTCCCTTAGGGTGTAGTCAATATTGACAAGCCTATCATGACTCGGCACCAGAAAAGGTGTGCACCCCCTTTCCAATGTGAGCCATGTAGGACATAATCATACTCAACCAGTCTAAAATGATATAAATAAAATAAAGCATTCTCTGTATATTAACCCTAATAAGTCAGACATGCATGTTCTTATCTAGGGTCACGGAATACTCATTCATTTTGTAGATACATCTTTTCCTTCATTTGCGAAGAATGGGGGCTCCCTTCTCTGAGTCAACAGCTCTTCGGTTTTCCACCCCAAGCTTTCCATGTTCCATAATCCACACATGCCTTCTTGGCATAGCTTTACCATCTCACTCTCATGGTTTTCCAACATACGGCTTAGCTGAGATGTCATTCTTAAAATATGAAATGGTGTTTCACCCGAAACCCATTTCCAAAGCATGGGGTCCTTCCCATGTATTTTTGCTTCTGCAGGTCATCACACATGGTCTTCCTGGAACATTTATCAAATAGCCAAACAGTCAGCAACATTTAACAATAAATTCAATTCTGATTGTTTCGTAACCAATCAATGGTATTAATAATTAAATTCAATATGAATTTGCATTTCTCTCTACTACAACAATTGATTTGCTTAGCCATGAGTTTGTTCTCATATCATTTGGCCCTTTCTCATAGTAGATTCCAATCTTCATCATGGACTTTCCCACATTTTCCATGCCCAAAACAATTTACCTGAAATCTGAAACTTCAATCAGCCAAACACTTTGTAAGTCTCTTGTGCATATAATATTTCATTGTTGCAACAGTCACTGAAGTGATCTCAGAATTATAACACTCGATAACTCAAACACCCTCAGCTATTAACATTTGAAATGCAACGATATATATATATATATATATATATATATATATATATATGCATCATCATCATAATAAAATTGCAAGACACAGTCACATCATTTATGCAATTTAAATGAAGCTTTAGATACTCATCACTTCATAGCTGTATCATTTTATGCAATTCTGTCCTTTCAACATAACACTCTTGGTAGCCCATCAACATGTCTACCTTCTATATTCAATCATTCTCCTACATTCAAAGCAACTCATGAAATGGTCTCAAGATTAACAATAGTTCACCATTTCATCTATTATCTAAGTGCAATGAAACATACACCACAACCATGCATTCACATAATGCATCTCAACATGTGCATCCATACCTATGCATGCACATTACAATACTCACATAATCTTTTCATTTGCATTCACTCAATGGATAACCACAAGATTGTACAAAATATTTTAATGCACATCTCCTCAATGCAACCTTGCATTAATTCATGACTACTATGCATTCAAACATATGATGGCCTAACCATTTACTACCATGACAGGGCCATAAGTCCTCACTTTCTTTGGTTATTTAAACTTATAATCCAGCATACACAAATGACATGTTATAATTTCATATGAATGCATTGAGGTCTCTAAGAAACTATAGGGTATAAGGCTCCTTTCTTTCACTTACCCACACTTCACCATACTCGGTAGGTTAACATTCACATTCAAGCACTCAATACCACATGCAAACCAAATCAACATAGTTTAAACATAGTTGAATGGATCTTACCAAATCCTCTTTCAACATCCATGCACTTAAGCACAAATATCCATTACCTTCATGGCTGTCATTAACATCATTTGATGTTACCTGATCAGTTGGCCTCTTACCAAGGCTTCACAGTTCTTTTTCCAACCTCATGCTCGTATATTTGTTGCACCATCTTTTCCTCATAAGGTTGTTGGTCATATGCAACAATCATCATCCACGCCCTTAGTCGTGCTTCGGTTGTCTTTGGTCCTATAACCATTGCAAACACGACTAATTATTTAACAACCACCATAATCATCTTTAAGTGGCTCATTGCATATGCAAAACCTCACTATTCTACCAATATGCAATATCATATATATACACAAGTATTTTTACATGCACTGTGCAATGTTTATCAATATGCCATCTAGTGCATATTCATTTCAGCTCTCTAATCTCTTACATTTTCAATCATGCATCTATGGTCTGATTCATACAACCATTATCAACAACATCACTGGTGATCAACCACAAGCAATACCATTAATGGGATATTGCATGTGTAACTTCACTACCTTTACCCATATGCAACATCATGCATCACATGCACTATGCAATGACTTTTTAATCATGCCCACTAATTCATTTTTGAATCTACTACTCTCTTGCATTTCCAATATCCCGATACCATAATTTCCAACATATAAAACTCCGGAAATATAAATACAATAGCAAGAGAGGAGTTAAGGAATTCTCTCTTTCCAATTCCCCCTTGTGACATGGAGTTCATCCTCCACATCATAGCTGATCCTTTTCTTGGCTTCCCTACCAAGCATACAAGCAATCATTAGCTATGATCTTCTCATGGACTAGCAATTCAATATATACATACGTGTATAACATTCATTCTTGCTATTTTCCAAACATGCAATTCTTATGCTATAAACGGAAAATAGTTTAAGGTGAGGAATTTCCCTCTTATCAGTGTTGCCTTACTGCTCCCATTGCTTTTCCGCAAGGCATATTACAACCAATTACTTTTAATAGGGCTTCCACAAACCTTCCATGCAATTCCTGCTTCTCATCCCAAGAATGCATTTCACACTTTCAATGGCTGTCTCCGGGGGACGATGGGGGTCAAGGGGGCTTGCCCCCTTGTGGCTTCTCTGCGCCACTGCAAGGCTGGTCGAGGGCGACACCCTCATTTTTTTTTGTAAATCCTTCAATTTCACGCAATCTGGCGCATGAGTTCAAAGCCATTTTCAACTTTCGGTACCAGAAATTCACCCTGGAAAATAGTTGAAATTCTCTGTTTCGGCAGACTTGGCAATTCTCTTCTGACCCGTTGCGGACAAACTTGCTGAGTTCTTCCGATCGAAAACTCAGCTTTTCCTTCCATCATTGCGGTGGAACTCACCAATTCCTTCCAACATTGCGGTGGAAACTCGCCAATTCCTTCCGACATTGTGGCGGAAACTCGCCAATTCCTTCCGACACTGCGGTGGAAACTCGCCAATTCCTTCCGATGCTGCGGCGGAAACTCACCAATTCCTTCCGACACTGCGGCGGAAACTCACCAACTTTTTTCGCGGTTACGGACGAACTCGCTGAGTTTCACTGTCGTTGCGGACGAACTCGCTGAGTTCTTCCGGTTTGGCGAACTTAAAAATTTCCGGTCGACCATTTCGGCAAAAATTCGCCAGTTCTTTCTGCCGTTTCGGTGAAAACTCGCCAACTCTTTCCACTGTTTCGGCGAAAAACTCGCCAACTTTTTCCGCTATTTCGGTGAAAACTCGCCAACTTTTTCCGCCGTTGCGGACCAACTTGCCGAGTCCTTCTGCCGTTGCGGACTAACTCGCCGAGTCCTTCCGCCGTTGCGGACCAACTCGCCGAGTCCTTCCGCCGTTGCGGACCAACTCGTCGAGTTCTTCCGCCGAAAGATATTTAGAAAAATTTTGAAATTTTTTCTTCCTTTTCCTAGCATTCTGCAACTCTGTCGGCGCAACTTAGCCAATTTCGCCGAACGTGTCGGCTCCACTCAGCGAGTTCTGCTGCCGTTTCGGGTCAACTCACCAGGATTCACTGCACAGTTTTTGGCAGAAAACTCATAGACACTTAAATTTTTTTTTTGCAAATTTGAAAATTATCAGTGCTGAGCAGGAAGCATACTTACCTCTGCAACTGTGATAGGTAGCCCATGAAGGCCCAATGCTGCAACCAGTAGCTCTGATACCAAATGTAACATACCCACCCATCTATCCAATGCGAAGGAGGGTACATGGCAATAAAATCTGGGCTTTTAAAACAACTTAGCCAAACTCATCAGATTCTCAACAATAAAAGAAATGCGTGCAGATGGAAATCAAACAAGCATGCACAACGGAAATAAACTCATCCACACATATGTTTTCATATGCCTTCAATATATCAATAGCAGTCATTAATTTAAACACTGCAGAGGTAAAACACATAGATAGAAAACACTTATCTTTGTTGTGCAATTGACCCACACAACTAGCTATGTCGCTGCAACGTTCCTCCCAACCATAGGTCTCTGCCCATCCTGTATTCTTTCAGCACTCAGAGACCACCCTTGAGTTGGGCACAATATCTACAAGGAAAATGGAACCCTCAAGCACAACACAGCCCAAAGCAATGGATACCCATCTCAACCCCAGCATTCTCTTGCACACCAAACTCAGATATGGGCTCTGGAACACACTTTCAGCAGTGGGACTTAGGAACTAAATGGACAAGGGTTTTCCCAAAAATGTGGGTACACCCAAAAACGGATTATGGGAAGAGGGAATCAATCCCAGGGAAGAACACCGATTTCTCCCACAGATGTATGAGCATTCAGTGGGCCAAATGGCCTCAATAAAACCCTAAATTGTTTTCCCCTTCTTCCCCACTGTTAGCCAAAACAAAAATGCCCTTCGCAGCTAGGATAATGAAGGAAAACACAGCAAAACCATGGAGAAAAATGCGAAGGTAGCTCTAAACTCGTGAGGGAGCAAGGCTGATGGTTGAATAATGGATTGGGAGCAATTTCATGGCTCCTTTCTTGCCCAAGAAGCCAAACACGAAAATCTAGGAAGGGTGGCTTGCCCATACTCGAATTTGGACAATCCATTCCCCAAGGCATTAACTACCTCAACCAACTCTTGGGAGAGTAAATGATTGGGTACAAAAGTTAGCATGGGTAGTTGAGGGTTTGATGGGTTCTCTCATTGACACTTGGCTTGACTTGATTGGCTCAAGGGTTTGAATGTTTTCCCTTCCAATTCCTTGTAAAATCATGCCCCCATCTCTTGTTGCATTGCATAGCTAGTTGTGGGATTTTATATTAAAATGCATATTTACAATTCCCATGGTTCACTAGCACATGGGTAGCATTATATCAAATACTTGCCTCTTCTAGATTGAGCGTTCACTAGCGGGGCCTTGGCCTTGAGCTCCACGCTAGGAATCATACATAATATGCATACATTATTTACATTATAGCCCAAAATATTACAAGGGTCAAAATGGGGGACATTACAATGCATTGGGTCGAATGATGTTTTAGTAACTTTTCTCATTGGGTAAACTTTCCACACTTCAGGCCAAATTCTTGGTAGCTCTCAGTGTCGAGTAAGTATGCGAGCCCTTTTCCATGATCCAAATCCCGGTACATTGTCTTCCTTTTATGGGCACATCATTTTCCATGCTTCCATCGGGTGGGTTTTAGCTCAAGTTGCAGGCAGTGGGATTCTTGCTCAAGATTCTTGAACTTCGTGTTGGGTGTGCTCTCGTGGGAGTGGGCATTCCTCATCTTGTCTAAGCAAGGGCATTTTCCCACCCCTGGTCTTGATTTCCAACTAAGTTATGTCTTGTTAGTAGGTAATTTGCATAAGAACCCACTCCAACTTAGGTCATGCCATCAATAAATGAGCTTCTGAGTGGATATGAGAGGTGTCCAAGGTTTCCTTCCAGCTAGGCGCATGGCATCCTCCCCCACTTAGAATAGTTGTCGTCCCTGGAAACGCCTTCAAGAACGTTTGCTATCCTTGAAGTTTTTTTCCATGTTTCACTACCTCTGCCTTCTATGCTTCGGTAACCATGTTGAACCAAGAAAAGGTTATTACCTTCACCAAAAATGTATAAGGAATCAATTCCTGGCACCCAACTTCCTATCAAGAATCTTGATCATTGTCTAAATGTTATAATAGCTTGTCGTACTTCTATCTCGGTACTTGACTATTCTTCGATGTTTACATACACCAAACTCTAGTACTTGTTGCAACGTAGGTTCGCCCGTGTACTTCTCCATGGGACCACTCTCTTCCCTTTGCAATTCAACATGTTTGTGCAAATTTTCCAGACCAAGGCAAGGTCATCACCTACACCTTAATCTTAATTTTTTAAAACAAAACTTAAAAATATACACCTATATAGATTTAAACTAATTATACTACAATGGAAATAGATACCATGATACAAATATATACCTAAACTAATTATGATATTAACATAAGCCTACCCAACCTAACCGACCTTCTTGTTACTTTATTAACAAATTTATTTCCTTGGAATGTATTTTTCCAATTATGGTTTTCAAGAAAACCATGGCGGTTCATAAACACTTATTTAACTCATTTGTATATAAGCTTTTTAATTATTCATTTAACATTATTTGATCTAACTAATTATGGAGTTAGTTGGATTTGGAGTAGGGTGTGACCCTTATCTATATGAAGCTACTTAGAAGGTTTGTTATGTTTGAGATATGAGTAATATTAGTTTTTCTTGTTTTTTCAATGTTATGTATCATTTTTGTGGAGTTGCATCACTTACCCATAGTTTTAGTCCAATTAAAGCTTGTGTCATCATCTTAGAGTCCTAATGGATCTTTGCCAATCTTGTAAGTTAAAACCTAAAAAAGGCTCTTGTCACAATCATATTGGCTTCCAACCCATGAAGTCATTTAAGTTTATGGTCCATTATTTGAAGTAAATAGAACTCAATAATAAAGGTCTTTAGTATGACCCAATTTGGTGTATTAGGTCAACGAAGTGTTTTGGGACAAGTGCACATATATTTGATAATGCCATATCCTAATTTTGTACTTATCAAGGTCCACAAATATATAAGATGTCTATGTTTATAGTGATTTGTTGAGTGGGTAAAATAAAGTTGTTGATATTTTTTTATTAAAATTTATGTCTTTAATGATAATGATATACTTATATGCGTGGTTGTGTTTGTGTTTGTAAAATATGAGCGAATTGATGATGGCTCATATAAATTTGGTAGAATAAACTTTATTCAATCATGATGAAATTTAGGGGAAGGATGATTTTGGTTGTGGATTGATAAATAAACCAGCCTAGATCCAAATCCTAGGCTCTATCAAGCGTCTAGAGGGATCAAATTTACCAAGGTGCAAACCTGATCTCCTTGAATAGTTCCTTGAGTGCAATACTTGAGCCACCTAATCCTAAGCTCCAAAGTCTCTAGTTTAAGTCTCATATTTACTTTTTACTTTGTATTTTTTTTTTTTTTATGGCCCACATAATATTTATTACCTTTTACTTTGTATTATCCTTTTTTGTTTACTTTGTATTCTTTTGTTACTGGACAAACACTCGACAAACTCGACAAACACTCTAAAGTCTCATATTTACTTTTTACTTCGTATTAAAAGTAAAATGTAAAGTCTCTAGTTTAAGTCTCTTATTTACTTTTTACTTTGTATTATTCTTTTTTTTTTTATGGCTGACATAATATTTACCACCTAATCCTAAGTTCTAAAGTCTCTAGTTTAAGTCTCATATTTACTTTTTACTTTGTATTATTCTTTTTTGTTTATGGCCGACATAATATTTACCACCTAATCCTAAGTTCTAAAGTGTCTAGTTTAAGTCTCATATTTACTTTTTACTTTATATTTTTTTTTTGTTTATGGCCGACATAATATTTATTACTTTTTACTTTGTATTATTCTTTTTTGTTTACTTTGTATTATTTTGTTACTTGAAAAACACTCACATGTTACAAGATCTCCCTCATACTGGGCTGTAGAGTGCCTCTCGGCGCAATGAAAGAGTTAATTTTTATTATAGTTTTAATTTTGTTGTTGTGAAGTGGATCTAATTCAAATGGCCGCGAGAAAAAATTGTTATCCACTCTACATGAGTTCAAATCACGTGTCATGACATGATATTATTCACGAGTCATTTGTTAAATATCATGATCATCGTGAGATTGTTGACAAAGCCTCAAGCTTCTATAGAATTTAGTGTACCTTGGGTAAAATCCTTAAAATGAGGAGAATTGCCCCACGACTATATTTCAAATATATATAATAAATTTTTTTTTTCAATGTGTTATAAGCCATCTTCTCAAGAAAACATTATGCATAATGAATCCACTAAGCCCTGATTTTTTCTATATAGAATAATTAAGTTGATAGGAATTTCCTTATAGAAAAACATGAGTAGTTGAAGGTTGAAATGATCTTGTTCATTGATTTCTCATCACCTTATTCCATCCCATTCATCAATTCACTCTACTTCCATTTATGGCAACAATGCTTTCTCTCTAATTGGCGTATCTCAACCTAGTGACATATTGATGCACCCTCAATCATCCATCAATTAACCTCCTATAAATTATTATCCCATAACACATATATTGTGTTGGCCTATGTATTGGTGTAATAAATACATATGCACCTACACTCAATAGTTGTAAAGGTATTGACTCACTGTAATACATATACATCCACCACCGTTGTTTGTGAAATTGCCATGTGGTGTGCATGCATGAAGCCCAAAAATGCAAGAAATAATACTCAATACAATAACCCATCCACCTCTCTTCTCATTTCACATGATCCTCTTACCTCGATACTAGGAGTCATGAGGAGCTATATACTCGCTCAATGGTATGACCCCCCAAGTGGTTGCCATCGGGTTATCTGTAGCATCCTTGAGAATGTAGACCAAACTCTAGGAAGGTCAAATCTCAAGGATGAAAAGGAAAATAACTATTGGCAAGGGGTTAGAGCGCATGAAGTGTGCAAGCCGACATTGACAAGGGAGGACTAAAGCACAAGAAGGGGCAGAAGCCGACAACGACAAAGGAGGCATTCGCGGAGGAAAATACCATTCGCGAAGGATAAGAAGCCGACGAAAGCGCAAGTCTTGGTATAGTTAGTTAGAATGGGTCATTTGGACCATTTTGTAATAACCTTAGTTCTCTATAAATAGAACCATGATTGTAAGCCTAAGGGCTTGGAAAATATAAGGAAATAGGAGAAAAAATCTGTCTTCGGATATGTGTCTCTGTTTTCCATCTGTTCGGTATTTTTTCCTAGTGTCGTGGATATGTAATAGGAACTGTTTTCAACAGAGTTGACTGTGCAGTTTGCGAGATGAGTTAATGCATGAGGATGTTCAAATTATGTATCAATTCTGTGTCTTTGTTTATTTTCCATGTTGTGAATGATGAATATGTTGAATGATGCTATCTATTCTGAGTATTCTACAATAGTGCCATGAATGATATTTTGACAATAATGCGACATGAATGAGGTTTTGTTGCCCTGTCAATTGATTTATGACGTGAATGATGATTATAAGTTGTTGATGCGAATGTCCATTACATGTTTGAGTCATTAATATAATGCAAAGACAGATCTATGGTGTCTATAGCGACTGAATGAGTAGGTAATGCATGTCCTCCCCCTACTGCAGAAACCTGGTTCCTGCAGCCCCCCTTAAAAATCTCGGGTGAGACTTCACTTGCGGAAAGGGGTAAAACCTTTTCAGGCCGGTGCTTAAGGGAGTGGTCGATGTTTGTTGACAACAGTGCGAAGTGAATCCCTGTTGACAAGAAATGTGTCAACAAATGGTTCTGTTGTCGGGACCTTGAAGAAGAAAGAAGAGGACATGCTATGGAATTCGACGAAACCAGAGATTCAAGATTGGTTCGACAAGAAAATACGAGAGTTCACAGAAGAAGAAAAGCGGAATCCTGGACAAACATCAAGCGACTGGTTGCAAAAGTATATTTACTCAGATATCCACTAGGTATTATTCTGTGAATTACCAATCTTGCTGCACGAGTGGTTGGCGCAACGAACTTTCCAGAAGAAAAATTTCCAAGGGGGCGAACCTGAACATTGGACCCCAAAATTAATTCAATAGCTAAAATGGGTCGACAATAAGTCATCAAGGGCTGTTGAATTCTGGGTAGATAGTATTCTGGAGGGATACATAATTGAGTTTGTCACCGACACAATCAAGTCATAAAGCGACGTGGAAAGGAAGTTTTTCAAAGGACCCAGAGGAAGATTCCTACTGTCGCTAAAATTGTGGATTAAAATGCTTTTTTGCAAAAAGGGCATACTAAAGATGAATTTCGACAAGTAGATCTCGGTGTGTGAAAGTTGGGGGTACCGCGTGAATGAAGGTCTAGTAGAATGATGTGGGGTAGATGGACGTGAAAGACGATGAAATTATAAGGGAGGATGAGGAAGACTGTGGTACCTTTCTAAGTGGGGTGAGATTCCGACGGCCAGAAAAGAAGAGGAGGACTGAGATTGAGAGAGAGTCTCCTGAGGAGACCAGAATAGAGAATTGTGAAATAGGACCATAAGGGACTGAGATACCTTATTGTGATGAAGAAGACAAATAGGCTACCCTTGAAGCCGAAAAGGGACGGACGCAAAGTTGTAATGTACCCACAAATCCGTGCACTATGCCAAATTTTGTAAACATAAACACAAGTTCCTCTCAGGGTTTCCCTACGTGTCAGAATAACAGTAAGAGTAGTGAGTCTGTAAATACCAACAGAAGAACTAGGATGGCAGGGGACGACGTAAAGATGGCGATCTTTCAAGGTAATGAGACCGAGGATCCCAAGTAGTACCAGTTTTTATGCGAAGCTGTATGGACATTGAAATAGGTCCAAAACGATGAGATTAAGAAAGGACAACTAGCGACGACCTTCAAGGGCCGCGCGCTGGACTCGTTTATGAAATTTATATAGGTACCTGTAGGAATTTCAGACAAAACATTACTGCATATCAAGGCAGGATTGATTGATGAATTCAGAAAGCCAAAATCCGAGTCGCAGTATATCACAGAACTAAAGGAAATCAAGCAATTCCCTAACGAATCAGTATGGGAATTCAACCAAAGATACAAAAATTTGATGGAAAAAGTGAGTTTTGGAATGAGTGATATGCAACACAAAGAATGGTTCATCGCGGGGCTAGTACCACACATTAGGATGCCATTAATGTAGCAGAAGATTGCAACTCAGGTGGAAGCACCCGAGATTGCGATGAAACTAGAAGCATCACTAGTTGGCGAAATTGGAATAAGAATGAATCATATCCAGGCGCAATTAGCAAACCTGATGATCCAGTTACAAGTCATCAAGAAGGGAAAAGAAGCTTGCGAAGAGATATGGTGCAGTCGTTGTAGATCATAAGGACATCATAAGGACCAATGCCCAGAATTCCGTGAATACTTATAGTCGGGCGCACCAAATCCACTCAATCAGGGAGGAATGCCATGGTGTCAAATTTTCCATATGATGGGACATTGACCAGAAGAATATGTGTACCTACATAATATGGTATCAAATCTGGCTAACCTTTTCTGTAATTTCTGTTGATTGATTGGTCATGAAGAGAAGGACTGTGGAGCATATGACCTACTTCAAGAAAGGACCACAAATACATTTTTTATGCAGGGAGAGGAGTAATCCCTTATACAACAACAACAACAGTACAATCAACAGCAGCCACACTACAATCAACTACCACTGTAGTATAACCAGCAGCTCCACTATAGCCAACCGTAGTCGTTGTACAACCAACCCAAATTGCAGTATGGCCAACCGCATTATCCACCACCATAGTTTAACCAACATCCATATGGTCAACCATGGCGAGGTTTCAGAGGAGGATTCCGTGTAGGTCGAGGTAGAGGAGTTGGTCATGGAGGAGCTTTTTTTCGAGGCTGAGGGCCAGTTATATGTTACAATTGTGGTCAACTTGGACATTATCAAAGGGATTGTCCGAACCCACCTCCGTAGTGTACTTATTGCAGCGTATCAGACCACAACGTTGAGGAGTGTCCCTAGTTGATTGCAAAGTGGAGAACTAAAAATCAGCCCCAACCTCAACAAAACCTGAATCAAAACCAAAATCCACCACCGAATGTACATAAAATATCAACAGAGATTAGAAGCCGACCCGTGAATGTCGCAATAGTGACCATAGGAGGAGCTTTGACAGGGGAAGACAGGCCACAACCTACCACTCGACGTACAACAAGGAAACAGGTTCGATTCAACATTGAAGCGGAAAATGATACCTTTTTTGAAGTACAAGATACAGTACAGAGAACTAGGCTTCCACCGATTAGCCAAAAAGAGCCCATCTACGATATGCCGTAGATATTCGATATGATGAACCCGCAGAAGGTACCAGGAAGGATCAACACTCTGAGGGATTTCCTAGAAAGATGCTTGGAATTAGAAAAATATTAGGATGCACTAGCGGAAATAGCCAGCCTACTACATCGACGAGAGGATGCACGACAGGATCAAATAGTAAATCGAGTACACAAGAGGAAGACAGGGAAAGAAATGAGGATGACTGTGTAGGTTGGCGCATTCGACGTCAACTCCATCATTCTAGACTTGGGATCAGATGCTAATATATTGACAAAGCAGACATGGGAGACAATGGAGAAATAACAACTGGCATGGTCCCCTATACAACTTTGACTAGCAAATCAAATCAAGGTCAACCCCATTGGTCGACTATGCCATATTCTAGTTGAGATAAAAGGGCTAAAAATGTATGCAGACTTTGACGACATAGAAATTATTGACAACACAAGCCCCTACCCAGTGTTTCTAGGAATCGACTGGGAAATGGAGAATCAAGTGGTGATCAATTTTAAGAAAAGAACAATGTCATTTGAGAAACACGATATGAGGGTAGTCACACCCCTTGATCCGTCAGAAGGACAAAGGTATGTCGAGCCGATGCGAGATGAATTCACAAAAGGATGGGACAATGTTTACAACATTTCATAGGACTACATCAATCTCATCGCCGATGGGGAATTAGGATGGCGAAGTGTTAGTTTGGCATCATCAGATTCTGATGAAGCATTTGATATTTGGAAGAATCGTCTGCACGAAGTATCATTTAGGAGGTGCGCACGAATCACTCAGTCATTAAGATGGGTAGCAACGGAAGAATCCGAACTACCTACATACGAAGGCTTGCCTAATTTGGCTATATTTCTCACTAAATTTGAAGAAAAGGCACCAGAAACACAAAGATTGCTGGAATTAGAGGAGGCACTGAAGGAAACACCAGGACGGTGGTGGGAGGCACACAAGTCGACCATAACAAACTGGACGCTATGTCGACAACTGATGGAAGTCAGGTTTGGCGACACTGAAGGACATTGCGGAAGAAAGTACATCAAACAGGGAGATCCAAGGGACCACTTGGAGGAATGTCATAGAAAATGGGGAACGATACCAAAAAAAGAATGGGTCCATGCATTCATTCATACCCTGGATGAGGTACCGCGGAGTTGGTATATCGCAGTAGAACTACAACGCAGAATGACTACATGGGAAGAATTAACCATTAGCTTCAGGAAAACTTTCAGTTTCTCAGATGAAAACCATTTCATCCACAATGCACTCCAGGAAATCTACGAGAAAGTACTTGAAGCAGTCCCGACAGAAAAACCAATGGATTTACAGTGGATCGCGACACCAGAAATGTTGATGGAATGCTACAAAGTGATGGGGGAACCCGACGATGACGATGATCCACGAGCTGTGTACGTACCAGAGTCAGAAGGAAGATGAGATGTCAAGGAAACATACATACCCTCCATCACGTTTCAACAGTCTTTGCGAATAAAAAAAGTTAACATTGGGTAAGAAGCAGACCCCAAGTTCGCAAACATCAGAGATTATTGGGATGACTCAAAAATTGCGAAGATGACTGATTTACTACACGAATTTCAAGACTTGTTCCCGATGAAATTTTCAGAAATGAAAGGAATCTTGTCACATCCCCTCCCATTGATCCGATGCAAGGAAGGGAACATGAATAACATTCCAGGATTATTTGGAAAGCTTAGCCCCATTCATTACTAACAAAAACAAAATAAATAAAAACTTATGCGTGGAGATTCATACTCAATATAAACACAGAGGATATAAAAATTATCCACACACAACTACATCATGCATCCAATATATCAATAACATACATCAATTAAAAACATGACAAAACACATAATTAACATAATTCAAACCACAGAGAACACCTATATTTAAGATGAAACTGTCCAACAGCTGGCTATGTGAGAGAAACGTTCCACCCAACCATAGGTCTCTGTCCAGCCTGTATTCTTTCAGTTGAGAGACCACCCCCGAGATGGGATGTGTATCCACTAAGGAGGAACTAAACAGGATCACTCATAGCCATGGTTTCACACAACTAGTCATGCTAATCCAACATACGGTTGGGTTTATCAAGCATGCAAAAGTCAAGGGAGGAGGATGCTAAGTCAGTGAGCTCAACCACAGAGCTACAGGCATCTCAACTAAATTCAATCAATCATGGTACCCACAATACCTACCACACCCAACACAAGGAAGGTCCCCTTCTCTGCTGCACAGTCCCTCAGGTGTCCCTTCCCTCCAGTTCTCTTCAGGGTGGGCATAGAAAGGTCCAGCTACTAATTTATTGAGATTCTAGCATTCACTGGGTTTATCAAGCAATCCAATCCTCTGTTCAAACATTCACACTTGGATTTTCTCAATTTGATGGCCAAATAACTCAATCCCGTAATTGGATTTTCGGGCTATCAAAAATGGGTTTTCCCATGGACTTCTGGGAATCTAACACTCTCAAATTTTCCCTAGGGTTCATGTCTATGGATCCCCCATTGGATTTTTACTGTCCACACCAAATTCTGGGTGTTTATGGCACTTCCAAAACGTGGGTTAATGCAAAGTTGCGATTTCTGTTTTTTCTCCTTATTTGGTCTGCGTGATGGATGAAAACTGAAGCTTGGGTGTTCCACAATGGCATGAGAATGAGGAAGAACGAATTCCCATGAGGTAGAGTGACTTGTGGGTCAAGGAAACAGATCCCATACTCTGTCATACGAATTTCTGGGCTTCCCATGCTTCATTGAAGCCATGGAATGATTTCTTCAACAACTCTCTTACAGAGAAATAAATGTCAGCAAGGAAAGTCAAATGGGTTCTCAAGATGACATTTGGTAGCATATGGTTCAACCCCACAACCCCCTCACCACTCCTTAGTGAAATACACATGGCCCCTTCTCATTAGGTTGCTTCCATAACCAGTTTTGGTATTTCATTGCAATATTAAATA
Source organism: Larix kaempferi (assembly GCA_027924585.1). Taxonomy (NCBI): domain Eukaryota; kingdom Viridiplantae; phylum Streptophyta; class Pinopsida; order Pinales; family Pinaceae; genus Larix; species Larix kaempferi. Next base: position 30,251,348 of record BSBM01001051.1, on the reverse strand, counting down.
TTTACATCATTTCATAATGTTCCATGGCTTAATAGCACATGGATAGCAAAATATCAAATACTTTTCCATTTTAAATAAAATCCGAGCATACACTAGCGGGGCCTTGGCCTTGAGCTCCACGCTAGAGAAACACACATCACATGTACACAATATTTACATAAAAGCCAATATACCATAAGGGCCAAAATGGGGGTATTACAAATCTCTGGAGTCCTGGGAGAAATGAATATTCCACTGAAACCAGATGCGAAACCCGTGAAACAACGAACTTACAGGTTGAATCCCAAATACAAGGAATACGTGAAAGCTGAAATAGAGCAAATGTTGGATGCAGGCATCACAGAACCTGTGGAAGAATCTGAATGGATCAGTTTGATGGTCGTTCAAGGCAAGAAGACCGGAGAGGTTAGGATTTGTGTCGACCTAAGGAAATTGAACGATGCATGTATTCATGACCCGTTCCCAATACCATTCACTGACGAAGTATTAGAAGGCATTGGATTTAAGGAAATATACTCATTCATGGATGTATTCTCAAGATACCACCAAATAAAAATTGCGAAGGAGGATCGACACAAGACGATGTTTGTAACAGAGTGAGGCTGTTTTCAATACATAGTGATGTCGTTCGGTCTTAAAAATGCCCCAGTGATCTTCTCAAGACTGGTTGTCGCCTCATTCAAGGATTTCATCAATAAATTCCTTGCAGTATACATGGACGACTAGATAGTATATGGCCTGGTTAAGGACCATGTTGCGAATCTAAGGTTGATGCTAGAAATATGTCAACACCAAATTTCATTAAATTTGAAAAAGTGCATTTTCTGTGCTCCATTCGGGATCCTGCTAGGACACATCATATGCAAGGAAGGAATGATGGTTGACCCTACGAAGATTGCAATTATTGTTGACTTGCCGCCACCGACGACAGTAAAGCAACTAAGAGCGACATTGGGACATACCGAGTATTACATAAAATTTATCATAGGATATACAACGATCATAGTACCAATGGAAAAACTACTAAACAAGGATGCTAAGTTCGAGTGGAATGACGAGTGCCAGATGAGCTTCAACATATTGAAATAAAAAATGGTTGTAGCACCGATATTAGTGTTCCCATATTGTACGAAAGAATTCCACGTTCATGTGACGCTTCATTAGTCGCACTAGGAGTAATATTATCCTAGCTAGGAGAAGGAGCGATCGAACACCCGATTGCATTCACAAGTAGGAAGCTGTCTATCGAGGAGAAAATTATATGACGACAGAAAGGGAAGGCCTAACAATGGTCTATGCACTACAAAAATTCCGCCACTACCTGATTGGAGGTCATTTTAAGATGTCTATTGACCATTCTGCATTGAAATAGTTGGTCGACAAGCCTGTTTAGGGGGGCGGAATTTGTCGATGTCTATTACTATTTTAGGAATTCAATTTTGAGATCATTGTGAAACCAGGGCGATTGAATGCACAACCAGACCACCTATCCTGAATTGAGTCAGGAGAAGAACCATGAAGTATTGACGAAGGATTACCATATGCGCAGTTATTCAGAATTAGGATGGTCGACGACTATTATGAGCAAATCATTCAATTCTTGGCGACAAGAAAGGCACCATAGGAATTTACTACTAACCAAAAGAAGCAACTAGTTTCCAGAGCTGCGGATTTCCAACTAATTGCAGGGAAACTATACAAAATGGTCCCAGACGAAATACTTTGACGTTATGTCCTACCACATGAACAAGAAAGAATATTGGTGTAAGCTCATGATGGGATTGCAGGAGGACATTACGGAGGACATTCCACTGCTAGAAAGATACTTAGAGAAGGACTATGGTGGACAATGGTGCATGGAGATGCTGCAGACTATGCAAAAAGCTGTGACGTATGCCAAAGTACAGGGAAACCATCACGAAGGGATGAAATAGACCTAATACCTCAACTAACACTACAAGCTTTCGACAAATGGGAATTTGAATTCATAGGACCTATCAACCCAACAGGTGTTGGCTTGGTTTTGCAACCAAGCTTAGTGCTATGGGCACTTGCTAACTAGTAACAGCAGTTTCAATATTAAGCAAAAACAATAAACTAAATCTAAATCTAAAACTAAACTAGCATGTGCATATAATAAACTTTTGAATTAGAAAACAAGAACAAGAAATGAAAAAATAACTTTGTATTGAAAATGGGGGCAAGCAAGTGCTTGCAATAGTAATACCTCCAAGTGATGAAGATAGTTGAGAAGCTCCAAGGGTGAGCAGCTCCAAACTCCAAAGCGTCCTTTCTCCAAGGTAGCTACAATGGCCAAAAGCTCAAGGGAGATTTTGGCAGCATGAGGATAGGAAGATGGATGGATATGAAATGAGGAGCCCCTACCACCTTTTTATAGGTTTTGGTGGTGGGGAGTACCATTGTGGTTTTGTGGAAACCAATGGTATTGACCAACATGGTTTAGGTACCTTTTCCCTCCTTTTTCCTTTTTTGAATATTTTTATTATTTTTATTCCCTTTTTAATATTTTTGGGAATTTTGGACCCTTTTTGAGGGTTTTTTATGTTTTTTTAGGAAAAATACTCATTTTGAGTGGAAAAAGGGGTGTATTAAGGCCTTTTGGTGACCTTTTGTTGGCTTCAGAGGCTCAAATGGTGAAAAAGTGGACAAATGGGTCATGTGAATAGGGAAATGAGCTAGTGAGCACTTTTTGGGTGTTAACAGATTGCCCCATGATGTGTGAGGGCAGGAGCTCATCGTATGGCCGATAGACATCATAGTTCTTTTGTCTTTTTTCTGGGGTTTGGGGAGGAGAAGAGACCGATTGGAGACTGGATCTACGGCCCTTGGAAGCTGCAAAAATAAACAATAATACATGGCCTCAATATGAATGAGGAATAATCTCTGATAATGGACGAGGCGGGCATACCCATGCTCGTATCAAGACATATACATAACAATTAGTCCCAAGAAGGGGGACCTGAGAAAATACATAAAAAATATGCTGGTACATCATAATGGTCCAGAGGGGACATCATTTTGGGATGTACTCATGATCATATCATGACTGATCTCAATAACTGATACACTGGAATAACTGATGAACTGCTGAAACTGAAGGTGTCCAACATCTGTAGGGACTCAAAGAGTGTGAGTCATCTCTGAGAATTAATGTAACTGTATACTCAAGGGAGTATGAAACTGGGGTACGTCTGAATACTGTCGCCATGCGCAACCCGGATATCTATAGGAAAAGTGTAACTGGTTGTATCCATAGGTAGACTCTCAAATGTGGAGGAGTCAGATGGTATCCGGGGTCTTCGACTAATAACTGAACGAACCAATGCCCTGTGCGAGTCTCAAAGATGCGATCAAGGTGTTGAAGTCGAGCATGTGAGAAACAACCATTTGGAGAGGCACTGAGGACTCATCTCGAAATGATTTGTAGGCACTCATCATAAATGGTGATGAGTCCAAGACACAGGGACCTCTAGGTCTATCCTCTGGAATAAATTTGGTTGTCGTCGACAGAGGGAGACCAGCAACTAACAAGGCAATGATGTTTCCTTGATAGGAGTGCGAGGTGTAGAACTGAAGTGTGGTAGTACTAATGGTAGGACTGACATACTTGTGGGGATGGGAAGTAACTGTTTCATAATGGGAAGAATCAAACTTCCTTTGTTCAGAGCATGATGGCATGGTTGACCTGGCAGCGTAAGGAACTGACTTGTAGGTGTGGGTATTACTGCTTTGAAGGACTGAAGGGTATGTTTGACTCTGGGGGGGTCAAGCTGATGGGTGCTGTCGAGGGATTCTTAGGGTGACATACTGCAGAATACTCTGAACAAAGGCGACCAAAATGGGGAAGCTGCCCTATGAGTAGACGTGATTTGTTGTGGCACCGAGAAGCACCATTGGGTCCTTCTTTGTAGTTTTAATGAGCTCCAAGAAGAGATAAAAGTGTGCTCTGAAATGGTACTGTCCTGTGGATTTGTGAGCCCAGGACTATTCGTGCTCATTGGTGCTTTCATTTTTAAGGAGTCTGAAAACGATAAGAAGACTCTGCAGTGGTTATGACTACTGTCCTGTTGGTTTTACGAGCCCAGGATGGTGATTGCTCGTGGTCGCTTTCATGTTTAGAGAGTCTGAAAGCGGTAAGTGGTCTCCATTGGTGTTCTTTTTCGTAAGTTAGTCTCCAAGGCCCGAAAAAGCATAAAATGATGCAAATGGAGAACTCTTCTAGCCGATGTGACTAGAGTATTCCTTTTTCGTAATTAGTCTACAAGGTCCGGAAAAGGGGTAAACTTATACCAGGTAGACGCCCTTTCAGATACGTTTAGTGAGCATGAAAGGAAGCAAGATTGCTCGGCGATCTTTTCATTGTTTTAGGAGTCAGAAAAGAGCTTAACAGAAACTCCCTAAGTGCCTTTTTCGTAAAAGGGATTGCTCGGCCCAAAAAAGGGATAAAACTATACCGAACAAAAAGGGATTGATGGAAGCGAGAAAAGGTCTCAAGCATCATCGTGAGTGCGGAAAACTGAATCCGGTGACATAAAGATTGTCAAAAAGGGGCAACGACCATTGTGGCACGCAAACCGAGGTGATGGGTGACATTTAAAAAATGCCTGAAAAATCTAGAGGTGAGAGCGAGAAATGATCTCAAGCATTGTCACGAGCGCGGAAAACTGAATCCGGCGATATAAGGCTTGTCAAAAACGAACGACGGCCGATGTGGCATGCAAACCGAGGTGACAAGGGGGTATGGAAAAATGCCCTAAAAATCTAGGCGTGAGAGCGAGAAATGATCTCAAGCATCATCATGAGCACGAAAAACTGAATCCGGCGATATAAGGTTCATCAAAAATGGACGTCGACCGATGTGGCATGCAAACCGAGGTGATGAGGGGGTATGGAAAAATGCCCTAAAAATCTGGGCATGAGAGCGAGAAATGATCTCAAGCATCATCACGAGCGCGGAAAACTGAATTCGGTGATATAAGGTTCGTAAAAAATGGACGCCGACTGATGTGGCACGCAAACCGAGGCGACGAGGGGGGCATGGAAAAATGCCCAAAAAATCTGGGCATGAGAGAGAGAAATGATCTCAAGCATCATCACGAGCGCAGAAAACTGAATCCAGCCATATAAGGCTCATCGAAAATGGGCGACGGCCGATGTGGCATGCAAATCGAGGCGACGAGGGCATCCAAAAAATGGTAAAAAATGGACCTGATGAAAATAGGAAAAGGAAAGATCTATCATGAATTTCTCGCTCTGCTGATTCCAATGGTACCAACGGTTTGAGAAACGGACGTCGTATGAGACCAGAATGGCTGTTTGAAAAATGGTGGAATTTCTATAAATAGGGCGTGGGGCCCATATGACGTGTCATTGTTACGTGCGAGTTTGGCAGAGCAGTCAGAGCTTTTTCTCGATTTCCGGGAGATTTGATCGTTGGTTTTCGATTCTGCGAGTTTCAGGTAACCCTATTTGCCTTAGCCTTTTCAATTGTGTCTTTTTTGTTTAGCGGTGGGTCCCCGAAGGCCGCGAAATTGCATGTTGGCCTTCCAACGTGGGATATCGCGGGTTTCGGGTCCTTTACCGCGATGGACATCGCGGGTTTGAGGCTGACAATCGCGATGTTCATCGCAACTGTTAGGTTGAAAGCCGCGATGTTCATCGCGAGTTTGGGGGAGACAGTCGCGATGTTCATCGCGACTGTCTGGCCAATACCCGCGATGATCATCGCAGGTTTTTGTATGGAAGCCGCGATGATCATCGCGGCTTTTGATGGAAAAGCCGCGATGGTGTATTTTGAAATTTTTTTCCCGAGTGCTAAAAATTTCTTTGTGTTTTGGCAGGATGTTGAGGAGACCATTGACTTCATGGCGAGAGCGGGAGATAGATGATGATCTGATGCAGAGGATTCAGACTGATCCGGGGGTTCGGCAGACTCTGGTGGTGAGTGGACTCCTGAAGTTCGCTCAGATCCCACCGATGCGTTCAGTGAGACGGCTCATGAACAAGTTGGTGAGTTGGTGGGTGCCTGCAGAGGGTGCTTTTATGATTGGGGGACAGAGGTTGGAGATCACCCTCACAGACATATATTTTCTCACTGGGTTGCCTCGTTTAGGCGAGGTGGGAGATCTTCTGCCGAGGATCCCGCCAGGTGTTGATATGGAGGATTTGCTGCAGACCTTTTGTGTTGATGGGGCCATTTTGCAGAACAGCGCTTTGAGTCTGCGATCAATACGGGAGTGGGATATGCGGGCTATTGGGGCTTGTGTGCTGCGGGTATTGGGTGCTGCGGCGCCACATCGTTTGTCAGGGGGACAAACGATGATGGTGGACTCTGTGCTTCGGGGGACCTATTATGCATGGGGTCAGATGTATTTGGCTGGTGTCCGGAGAGATCTGGACAAGGTCAGTCAAGAGGGAGGAGAGTTCTGTTATGCCTCCTTTCTATGTTGTTTTTTCTTCGAGCGGGTGCCGACCTTGCGACCACGGGTGCCCATTCGTGATGGTCTGGTGAGCGAGCCGCGCATGGTGCGGTGGGGGCATATGATGCCTCGTGGCGGTGGTGGTGTCCGCGGGTTTTTTACGGAGGAGGTATATGAGCAGTGGGAACAGATGCCCCTGGTGATTGAGGATTACCCATATGCTGGCATGGACTATCGAGGCGACCCAAAGATGCCTCGAGCCCAGGGACAGGCCTGGGGTTTAGACGGTATGTTTTGTGGTTTGTTTTATACTATATCATGTGATTTGTTTATGATTATAGTTATATATGTATATGATGGTTTACTTGCATTGTGTAGATGTTGGTCTTGTACCACCGGCCGACTACGTGGCTCGTCGGGGGCGGGCGATGGTGGTTGCTCAACCTCCTGCAGCGGTACCGCCTCCACGTGGTGGAGGATTTACGGCTCGTGGGCGAGGGGTTGGCCCTTGAGATGATGCCATAGAGGGTGTCAGATAGACATTTGACATGATTCTAGCTGGACTCCCTGAGGATGGCTGGAGAGATTTGGACCGGGACATCGTGGAGCGTTGCTTCGGGGCGCCGCGTGAGTGGTGGTCGATCTTGTTGAGGACAACGGTTTTTGTGGCAGAGCACAGGGATGGTGTTCAGGATGACCTGGCAGGGCCGGCTGAGAGGAGGATCCGTCTACGGGATGATCTAGCGGGGCCAGCAGAGCGGAGAGTTCGGGCTCGCCATGATCCGGCGGGGCCCGCGGAGGAGGCGCCAGAGGAGCCCAGGGACCCTGATGACTAGATGATATGTATTTGTCCCCAAATGCTGATGAGCATATGGGGAAGCACCTTTTTGTACGGCTGATGTATTTTTGTATATTGGGTGCTGAGGGCACCTATGACATGTTTTGACTATACGATGATGTGTATATATATATATGATGTTGGTATATAGTCTTGTATGCACATGGATGCATTTGTTGTCTTTATGTTCGCCCGTGGAGGCATGTTTTTATTCTGTATGCCCGTGGAGGCACATGTTATGCACGTGGATGCAACATTTTGAATTTTTGTATATGCCCATGGAGGCACATGTTATGCACGTGGATGCACATTTTGATTTTTTGTATATGCCCATGGAGGCACATGTTATGCACGTGGATGTACATTTTGTTTTGGTATAATGCGATTAGTGTGCCAGTCTAGAATGTTGTTGGCCATATGGTCCGCTACACTATTGAGGTTCCTTGGGACATGTGTAAATGAAATGGATTCAAACTGTCTAACCATTTGTTTAGTGCGTAGAAATTTTCTGAAAAGATAGGGATTGCGTACGTGGTAATCATTATTGAGTTGGGAAACAAGGAGTTGTGAGTCCAGGAAAACGTTAAGGTGACGTATGCTCAGTTGGAGAGCTACGGCCAAGAGACCGGTCACGGCGTCGTATTCAGCTTGGTTGTTGGTGGCAGCACCTAAACACACTTCGTTGATGTGGATCAACTCATGTGAAGGGGAATATATTACCCAAGCTGCGGAGGCCAGATTGGGTGACCAACGGCTTGCACCATCAGCGAAACTGACGTAGCATAGTGGAACATGTGTGTGAACGGGATCAATGGATGGGGCCGAGCGGACAGAGGGGTATCCAGTGGAGATCGTATAAATGGCGGAGTCAAGGCCAGGCATTTCTATATCTGACCAAGTAAAGACATCAGTGAATTCTTGGAACATTTTTTTGTATTCTTCAATCTCATGCTCACTGTGGGAGGCTCCTAATGTAATGGTATGAAGGGCACCAGGTGGGTCAGAGATGTCGATGTGGATGATGGGAGAAATATTGACCATGTTATTTTTCTTGGAAGCATTAGGAGTAGGAATAGGATCCTTGAACCAGTCGACTTTAGTAGGAAGGAAATCTTTGGACTCAACCGCAAATTGGGTAGCGGTGGTGGATGAGGTCTCTTCTGGGAGGAAGTATGAACGATGGTGTATGTCTTCCCAGGGATTATTAGGGGCAGTAGGAGCCTCTAGAACCTCTTTATCATTGCGGGAGCTTTGAGTGGTCAAATCAAGTGATGAGGTAGTGGTAGTCGAAGAGATCATATAAATGGTGTTAATCTCTCCAGATGAGGATGATGTGGGAGGGTAGATCTCCTCGATGAGGGGAGGAGATATTTCTAAGTCAACGTTATTCAACTCATACAACGCTGCTCTGTAATATGGGATATCAGGACAGTGATGTGAGTAATGGCCGTAAACACCGCATATGGCACAAGGGTGGTTAGTGCGCAGTGATTTATCACGAGGCTTGGGATTTGGGTCGAGTTTGACAACCGGGATGTTGGGGTCGTCGTTAAGCATTTGCATGTGTTCCTGTAATGCAGGTAACTGTGGACACTGATGGGTTGGATGGCCTAACTCATCACACAACGAGCATTTAGGAGGAGCAAGGAACACGGGGGGAGGTTTAACTGCTTTGGGTGGGGGTGCCGCTGTGTATGGTTGTGGGCCTCTGCCCCCAGTGGGCCTGATGAGAGGAGGGGGATTCGTAGATGACGAAGGAGTCGTGATACCGGGAGGTGGTTGGGTAGAAGTGACAATGGGTTGCACTGGTTGCAGGATGACATTTGGTGTCGGTGGGGGAATGGGAGGCAAAATATACCACACGGGTAATCCCAAGGTTAGCCTGGGGAGACTAAGGGTAGCCATAACTGGAGCACTTACTATGCCCGAACAAGGGAATAGAAAGGGGATTGTGTGGATGGGTGTAACCCCAATGTGACTAGGTACCAATGGTGGTTTAGTTAATAAGGATGATTGATTGTTGGGTGTTTGTGTATTGTGGGAAAAAGTACAGAGGTCAGCGACGTGGGTCTCCGATGACGGTGGTGGAATGGACTGGAATGTAGAAGTCATCGACGCGTCGGAGTACAGTCCGGGTCTCACTGAGGAAACGAATGAGGTAGTTGCACCACAAACAGGTTGTTCAACCATGGGGAGAACATTTTCAGGTGCAGCGGGGGCCTTGGGATCGTAATAGGTGAGTTGGTCGACCTTGACCACGCGTCCCTCATGGGGGAACTGCATGGTATGGAAAACGGATGAGGCAACCCCTCGCATGGCATACATGTAGCTGCGACCAAGTAAGAGGTTATAATCGAGCTGGGCATTGATGACCTCAATGTCAATGAGTACGGTTTTACCAGCCAGCTGGACGGGGACATTAGGTAAGAGACCCTGGGGTTGAGCCGAACGGCCATCGTAGGCTCGCAACGCCGTGGTGGACTGCTGGAGAGTAGGGGATCCCAACTTCTGCCAAACGAATGTGGACATAACGCATGTAGAGGCACCTTCATCGATAATGCACCGATGGATGACAAGATTCCGAACGAAAACGGAAACTTGGAATTCTAAAGTGGATGGCAAGCGTGGTTCGGACTGGTCTGAATCGAATGCAATCAGTTGTGAATCATTGGGGTCAATAGCGCCAATGGCAGAGAGCAAAGTCTTGCGCTGCGAAGGACAGTTTTTTAAGACTTCTAAAGCATACATGGCTGCAGGAGATTGGGCTAAGTCATCTACAATGTTGTAATTTGACGTAGCGCGAGCATTGGGGTTATTATTGATGCGGCGAAGTGGGAAGCGAGGTGCTTTGGGAGCGCCATCAAGTGGAGCCGGAGGTATACGTAACGTTTGATCTGTGGGATTAACGTTAGTGTTTTTGTTGGCGGGAGGGGTTTCAGAGGTGGAGCCATATTGGTTTCGACGGGTTTGGAGGTTGGTATCGGCGGTTGACATCATCAACAAGTGGTGAGTACCTGAATCGAACATGGGTTGATTAGGAGCGGCATAAGTGATCTGTTGTGGTGGCGCGTTGCCCTGAGGGGGAGCTAACGGTTGAGTGTTCACTAAGCCTTGGGTTGGAAAGGGGTTTTGCAGCACCAAAGGTTGATGTTGAGGTGGTGGAGGGTTGGGTGGCGGCTGAGGAGCCGCTTGCCCTTGACGATGGGCATCGTCAGTCCAGAGTTGCCGAGCTCGCTCCAAATGTGGGAAAGCATGTGTGTAATGGCCATAGACCCCGCAAATAGAACAAGGATGGTTTGTTCTGAGGTTATTGTTTTTGGGCTGCTTGGGGTTACGATCTGGATTCTGGTTGGGAGGCACAGCGTTATTATTTTGCGGAGGATTGGGAGGTGGAGTACCTTGTTGATGTTGTTGGTTATTTCCACGGTTACGTCCTCTTCCACGGTTCTGTTGCCCACCCTGGTTGCGTTGGTTGTTTTGGTGCTGGGGCTGGTTGTGCTATGTGTACACTTGCCCTTGAGCAGTGGTAGGATTTTGGTTCGCCGCAGGTGTGGGAGCAGGTTGTGGTGGATAATAAGCCCGTGGGGATGGAAGTGGACCTATTACCTGCTGGGGTTGTTGGTAACCCTGAGCTATTGGAGGTGTTGGGATAGTTGTCGCAGTTTGTTGTGGATAATACACTGGTTGAGGTGCGGCTGGGGGGGCATATGCGGGTGGTGCATGACCAAAGCACTGAGGTGGACATGAAGGTCTGTGGGTATGGTGGTGATGTGCCATGGTAGCATATGAATTGGTTGCTCCAGATTGAGATGTAGCCCGTGAAAGGTCGGGACCATGGCTAGGATATACAATGGAAAAAGGGTTGGGGATGCGGGGTAATACGACCAATGATGCCATCTGCGGCATGGGATGCCCCCAGTGCATCGTGTTGGGATGAATCAGCTCGAGGGGCGTCCGGTATAATGGTATACAGATAAACCGACTGGGCGTAAATGAGGTCAAACTATTGGGCTTTGAGGATGGCCTCTTCTTCAGACTGGGGTCGTTCGGATGCCATATCCTTCGCAATGAGAGGGAGGAGGGATTTTAGAAACCAATCTAAGAAGATACGGTCGTCTAACTTGATTTTGCAGAGGCTTCGGCGTCGACGCGATTCATGAATGTGGTCAGTGATGTGGGTGGCCGTGTTCTGTCTGCAAGATAGTAGGATCTCGACTCCTGCATCATAGCGGACAGGTAACCGGAAGAACTGCAGGAAGGTCGAGGCAAGGGAGGTAAAGGTGGCATGGGTCCCATGGGGCTGCTCGATATACCATTTAGCTGCAGAGCCAGTGAAGGTGCACTGTAACAGGCAGAGGCGGACAGAGTCGTCCACTATAGAGTTGGAGGAACACCATAGATGGAAGGACATAATATGGTTCTGGGTGTCCTCACCTGCCTTGCCCTCAAACTTAGGGATGTCGGAGGGGATTTTGGTGGGCATATGAGGCCACGCAGGGTCATGTCTGATAGGGTCATTGGTGAGCCTGGCTAATTCTGGTAAGTTCAGACTCGCCATGTAAGGTAAGGTAGCAGATGGATGTGGTGTAGTGACTGGGACATGACTAGTCATGGTGGTATGATGTAGTGGTCTAGTAGACCCTAAGGGTATGCTAGGTATTGAAGGTATGTGTCCTCCAATAGATGTGGTCTGGTATGGACCATCGTTTCCAAGTGCAACATGGGTTACACCGGGGTTAGGAATAGTAGTGGTGATTCCTGGAATCTGGGTTGTGGTAATCAGAGGGGGTGTGACCCCTATGTTAGGCATACCCATAACAGGTGGTGGCCCTGTGTTGGGAATTCCTATAACAGGAGGTGGCCCTGTGTTGGGCATTCCTAAAGGTGGAGTGTCCGCCATATTAGGCATACCTAGGGGGGTGGTGGTTGCCATGGATGGCACCGCAGTAGAAGGGTCTGTGGATGTATCTCCTATGGTGCTGGTAAAAAGTGGATCGAATTGTGTTCCAGCCATGAGGTTGGTTGGGAGTAATTCGGTAGGGTTTTCGGATTCTGCCTCAGAATCAGAAGTGAAGTGAGGCGTGTCAGAATCGGATGACTATATGGTTGACCGACGATGTGTCGAGTCAAGGGATAAGGCTCTACGTCAGTGACGTGGAGAGCCAAGTAGACTGAACTCTGGGAGTTCGCCCTGAAGACGACGAGAGCGTCTAAAATTCTCAATGGTGAGAAATAAGTTTATGTGTAAAAATATGTTTTGTGTAAGGTGGTAATGTATAAAAAACTCGAAACCCTAATGCAACCAAGGGTGCAAGAAGGGGAGTGAAAAATGAAGGCTCTCAGGCCAAAAAATCAACCTCAAAAAGCACTTATTATAGCAGCTGTGCTATAATAAGTGGAGGGATGCAACAAAAATGGTCAAAATACCAACAGTCAAACAGCTTCTAGAAAAAAGAGGTGTAACTAGACCAAAGGTGGATTGTATCATGCAAACACCTAACTAAAAGTATTGTGAATCAACAAATGATATTCTCTGCAAGGTGATGAAATCCAAGTCAGAAAATATTGAGTGTTGAATCAACGGCTAGATATCCCCCTACCGGGAGGGACACCGGGTAATCAATCCTAAAGAATGGCAACTAGGATACTCCGTTCATGACACGTCCAGAAAAGGTAAATCTACCATTTGGTCCTTTTACCGCAATACCCCTATACAAGGATATCCCGAGAACTGCGAATGGTAGCCCTTCGGTTACTGAATGGATTTCGGTATTCCACTCAGGCTTCCGGAACCATCCTCGCGACTTCAACCCTCCTAGGGGAGAGGCCTTCCGATAAACTGGTTATGACCGTGCCAAAAAATACTAGGAGATTTTGGTTCCCTAATGGACAACAACTATGTCTCAGATGTAATAACTAAGGGGTGTTATTGGAACACCTATCCCCTCAATACTACCTAGCTACAAAGTTCTTTTAAGTGTTCCCCAAGTGGGGTTAAAAGTTGGTTGAAGTTACGGTAATTTTTAAGGCTCAGTTTAAATTAAGTGTTTGAGTGGGTGCACGTGTGGTATTTTAAACTGAAATTGAAAAAGTAAATGCTTTGCAGAACATATTCAAAAAACAAAGGATCTTTTGAAAAAGAAAAGCAAATAATATGACTTCTTCAATAAATGGAAATTAAATGCTTTGCAAAAACTATTCAAAAAACAAAGGATCTTTTGAAATAGGAAAGCAAATAGTATGACTTCTTTAAGAAATAAATGGATTTCTTTTTCAAAAATTGCTATGGGCAAAATATTAAAGAAGTAAACAGCAAATTTTTTTAATCTAGATAAAATGCAAAATAAATCCTTCTTTCAATTTCTGAAAATTTTTAAAAAGACTTTTTTTAAATGAGCATTCTAAATAGTAAAATTTTTCTATGGCTGTAAAAAATGCAGGAATTTTTGATACTGTAAAATAGCTTAGTGGGCAGGTAATACAACAAAAAATTAATTTTTTAAACGGATTGGCCGAATGGAAAAAATGGCATCGCGGGTTTTGACAGAACAGCCGCGATGGACCGCGCGGGTTTCTGTCGCACAGTCGCGATGGGCAGCACAGGTTTCAGCCGCGAAGCCGCGCTGTGCAGCGCGGTATTTCGTCACACAGTCGCGATGTGCAACGCAGAAAATGTCCGCGAAGCCGCAATGTGTAGCGCGCTAATTGGCCGCGAAGCCGCGGTGAACTGCGCGGAAAAGAGCCACGCAGTCGCGATGAGCCACGCGACTGTAAGGAAAAAAAACTGCGAGGCGAAAACCGTATGCCGACGCCGAAAAACGAACCCGAAAATTGAAAATTTTGAGCTGTTAATGGCAATAAAATGGGCCAAGATCTAGAACAGCAATGGATCTGCTGTCTAGGGTGGCAGATCTATGAATTAAACTAACTAATACTATCAAAAACTAAGATCTAAAGCAAAAGTGAGATCTAAAAATTCGAAAGCAGCGGAGTCGCCAAAAACTGTTGGCTTGGTTTTGCAACCAAGCTTAGTGCTATGGGCACCTGCTAACTAGTAGCAACAGTTTCAATATTAAGCAAAAACAATAAACTAAATCTAAATCTAAAACTAAACTAGCATGTGCATATAATAAAATTTTGAATTAAAAAACAAGAACAAGAAATGAAAAAATAACTTTGTATTGAAAATGGGGGCAAGCAAGTGCTTGCAATAGTAATACCTCCAAGTGATGAAGATAGTTGAGAAGCTCCAAGGGTGAGCAGCTCCAAACTACAAAGGGTCCTTTCTCCAAGGTAGCTACAATGGCCAAAAGCTCAAGGGAGATTTTGGCAGCATGAGGATAGGAAGATGGATGGATGTGAAATGAGGAGCCCCTACCACCTTTATAGGTTTTGATGGTGGGGAATACCATTGTGGTTTTGTGGAAACCAATGGTATTGACCAACATGGTTTAGGTAACTTTTCCCTCCTTTTTCCTTTTTTGAATATTTTTATTCCCTTTTTAATATTTTTGAGAATTTTGGACCCTTTTTGAGGGTTTTTTATGCTTTTTTAGGAAAAATATTCATTTTGAGTGGAAAAAGGGGTGTATTAAGGCCTTTTGGTGACCTTTTGTTGGCTTTAGAGGCTGAAATGGTGAAAAAGTGGACAAATGGGTCATGTGAATAGGGAAATGAGCTAGTGAGCACTTTTTGGGTGTTAACAACAGGAAAACGAACAGGATCGCGATATATAATAATTGCGACAGACTATTTGACTCGATGGGATGAAGCCGCACCAGTAAAGGATTGCACGACTGCGACAACAGCACGATTCCTCTTCAATAATGTGGTCACCAGGTTTGGGTGCCCAAAGATACTAATGAGAAACCAAGGTACTCACTTTGTCAATCAAACGATTAGAGCGATGACAGAGGAATTTCAGATACAACACAGGAAGAGTAATCCATATCACCCGTAAGCTAATGTCACAGTCGAAGCATTAAACAAAGTATTGGAACATGCGCTTACAAAGGTCTGTAATATAAACTGTGATGACTAGGACCTGAAGATTCCAGGGATACTATGCGCCTACAGAACAACTTTCAAACGACTGATAGGACAGACTCAATTCAAACTAGTTTACGGACAGGAAGCGGTAATGCCAATGGAGTATATTGTGCTGAGTCTACGCATTGCCGCGGTCACAAGAATGAGCGACGACAGAGCACTTGAATAACGGTTAGTGAAGTTGGTGCAACTCGATGAGGATCGGTTTACTGCAGGATTTCACCAGAAGGTGGAAAAGGATCGACAGAAGGCCTGGCACGATCGCCATATCAAGACGTAGCACTTCCAGCATGGAGATATGGTTTTGTTGTATGATAGTAAGTTTGCGATGCACCTAGGTAAGCTACAGATGCATTGGTTGGGTCCCTATATCATAAATTTCATTACCGACGGAGGTGCGGTGCAGTTACAAAGGTCAGACGAGACATTGTTGACAAATTTAGTGAACGAAAAACTGACTGAAACCCTATCGCCATAATGAGGTGCATAGCGATTGAGAAAGGATTCACGAAAAAAAAAAATCAAATCAAAACACGCGAAAGGCCAGCCACTTATCAACAGTTAGCATGTGTAATTCAAATCATATCATCATAGCAGCAACCAAGCATTGATGGACGACGATGAAGGTTGATGATGACACACTCGATGACAAAAATTCATAAATCGGCGGGAGATTTGATGAATGAATCAATAATCATTGATCAAGGAAAACAAGAGGAAAGGAGAAAAAGTGAATTAACTTATAAATATCCAAGGCAGAGGGATAAATCAGAAGACTAAATGTTAGGCGTATTATGAGTGAGAGTCATTGAGCCACATGAGCGATCCTAAGGGAGTTTCATAATAGAAGGCGAGCCACATGTGAGTGTTAACGGTTGCGATGGTGCATTTTATCTCCAGGGGAGGCACACAAGGTGCGAGGACGACTAGTGTTCATGAGCGACTAGCATTTGCATCCGCCCAAACAATCAAGAATAAGGACGTGAGGTTTCACCCGAGATATCTAAGAACGGTTCAGTGGTTGGAAAAAGAGCAGTTCCCCTAACCACAGAAGCACTAAGGGAAAAGCAATGTCGGTCACATCAAAGGATGATTAGATGTGTGGAACAGATGTGCCAAAACTTTAAGACCTGTTTCAAAATCTGGGGATGTGGATGAAATTTTTCCTTGTCGAAAGCAAGGCTTGAGAACAAAGGGCTTGGATGGCGTAGAAGGGATAGATGATTTCAAGAGACTAGAGGATGAGTTCGAGAAGTACATGACATCGAATAATGATAAACCTTGCGAAGCAAAGTAGAACTCACTAGAAATGTCTAGCTGAGGTGGATCGAGGGCGAGCCACAAGTTTGTGTTGGGGGCCTATTAGCAAGGGGTTAGAGTGCATGAAGTGCGGAATCTGACATCGACAATGGAGGACTAAATCGCAGGAATTGCGGAAGCCGACAACGAAAAAGGAGGCATTCACAGAGGAAAAGACCATTCGCGAAGGATAAGAAGCTGATGAAAGCGCAAGTTTTGGTCTATTTAGTTAGAATGGGTCACTTGGACCGTTTTGTACTAACCTTAGTTGTCTATAAATAGAACCATGATTGTAAGCCTAAGGGCATGGAAATGATAAGGAAATAGGATAGAAACTCTGTCTTCAGATATGTGTCTCTGTTTTCCATCTGTTCGACAGTTTTTCCTGGTGTCACGAATATGTAATAGGAACTGTTTTCAGCAAAGTTTACTATGCAGTTTGCGAGATGAATTAATGCATGAGGATGTTCGGATTATGTATCAATTATGTGTCTTTGTTTATTTTCCATGTTGTGAATGATGAATATGTTGAATGATGCTATCTATTCTGAGTATTCTACAATATTTCCATGAATGATATTTTGACAATAATGCAACATGAATGAGGTTTTGTTTCCCTGTAAATTGATCTATGACATGAATGATGATTATAAGTTGTTGATGCGAAGGTCCATTACATGTTTGATTGGTTAATATAATGAGAAAAAATATCTCTGGTTTCTGTAGCGACTGGATGAGTAGGTAACGCATGTCCTCCCCCTACTGCAGAAACCTGGTTCCTGCAGCCCCCCTTAAACATCTTGGGTGAGACTTCACTCGCTTCGTGGAAGGGGTAAAACCTTTCCAGGCTGGTGCTTAAGGGAGTCTAGTCGATGTTTGTTGACAACAGTGAGAAGTGAACCCCTGTCGACAAGGACTTTGTCAACAATAACACTAAAAAAAAGGGACCGTCTGTTTACTTACAGATAAAAAATGATCAATTTGCAATCTAGTCGATTTTGGGATTCAATTATGATCTGAGCAACAATAACTACATTTCCACATTAGTCAAAGCTAACTTTCCACCATATGGTCAATATTTCATCTATCACAAGCTCATGGGACACTATTCTAATGACAAACTATCAACATATTTCATTAGTATATCTAATAAAATAGTTATTCGAGACTATTTTGGTATCAAAATTAGGATAACACTAACTAGTACCTATTTTTATATCATTGTGTTTTGGTTTGCAGCTACAGGATTGGGCCTTAAGGAGACGATGCTGCCATTTTTACATCCTAATCTCAATACGCAAGACTTTATCACATGTGTAAGTGATCTAAATTATTTAGAGGAAAAAATGAAGGAATCAACATGAAAATGGAAACACGCACACACAAATATTTTGTAGAGTGCACAATAGTATAGTAAAACCCAAATTCCATTACTGAATGGAATGAAAAAACAATAAACTACAAGCAATACAAACTAGCTTGAATGGTGGTAGCTTATCTTTGAAAATAGATGTATCAGCCAGCTCATTCACAAGAGATTATTACAAAGAGACCGAAAATGACCTTTCTATCATAAGCATAGAGGAAAAAACCCTAAACATCCAAAAAAACTAACCTGAGGAGATGAAGCACCAAAGAGATTTGTGGGCCCTAAGGTGGCTAGCTAACTTCCCAACAACACAAATTTTGCACATGATCTTTGTTTAGGGTACACAATGGTTCGTTGGAAATAACTAACTAAGAAGTAAAACTTTGGTTGTGGTTGGGGAATGCCATAGAAACCCTTAGCCCCCCTTCTGGACAAAAAGCATTGTTTAGGGCTCCATAAGTTTGGGACTCGAAAAACCATAGAAAATTGCCAAGAAGATGGATAACTATTGTAATTTAGTGAAACATGTGGGTGGTCACAAATATCCACCTAGACTAGTCCTTGCCCCTTAGGGAGCAAAGGTTCCCATTTTATCAAGTTCCTCCATTAGATGGGGAAACTTCTATTGAATTTGATTCCTAGTGAGCTACTTTCCCTGGTGAAGAAGCTACCATGATTTGATGATCCAATATAGCTGGATGTTCTATTGGCAAGTTTTCTTCATCTCAGTGGCCATGATTTGGCCAATTATCTCCTTTTCATTGCAATCAGGATTGAGTTATATGGGGTCCAAGTGCTTGGATACCTCTAAGATGTCCAAAAGAGGTGGAAAATATGGTCAAAGCAGCTCCACATTAAATATAGGGTGAAAATTGAGGAAAGGGGGGATACTTAACTCAAAATCATTCATACCCATAGCCTTGGTGTTGATGTAAGGCCCATATAGGAGTGGCCATATTTTTTGATGTGGTCCTATGAGGTGCCCTTTCTGCGAATGAAATCATACCTTATCTCCCAGCTGGAACTTGTGTGGAACCCAATGTTGATTGTGGTGTTGCTTATACTTATCATTGGATTTCTACAAAATAGAATGAACTTGTTGTTGGATGTGATGGATTTGTTCAACAAATTTGGCTTCACAATCAACCTTAGTTTGGGCATGGGAGGATTGATCCTATGTAGAAGCAATGGGAATCACTATTTCAATTGGAGATAATGGTTGGAACCCGAAGCACACTTGAAAGGGGTTGTGGCCAATAGAGACATGAAGGGAATCATTGTAGATATGATGAACATAAGGAAGGATCTCATCCCAAGTGCATGGATGTTTGGTGTTGTACATTTTCAAGATATGCACAATATTCATGTTGACCACCTCTATCTGTCCATTGCTTTGGGGGTGGAATGCAGTCGATTTGGTTAGCTTGGTGTCCATCATCAATCATGGGTTGGACCATAAAGTATTACAGAATCGACTGTCTCAATTCAAAAGAATGGTTTGTTGGAGACCAAGGTGAAACCAAACACACTCAAAGAAGAGCTTAACATTGGCCTCTGTTGTGATGCTCTTCAATTATAGGGAGTTAAAATTGTCATCTTATAAAAGTGGTCAACAACCATAAATACACGGTCATTTTCCATGCTTGGTTGAAGGCAAACCAAACATGTAGTCCATGGAGACGAATTCCCAAGGTCTATTTGGGGTAGGAAATGCAGTGTACAATCCATGCTTCTTGATGGTAAGTTTGAAAATGCAATAAGCGGTGCACGATCTGATGTACTTTCCAATTCTTATCGGAGCTTTGGCTAGTAGAAGTACTTTTGCAATACTGCCACTCCCTTCTCTATGCCGAAGTGACTTCCCAATTAACTATAATGTGCCTTCCAAATTAGCTTGTCACATCCTTATGTAGGAAAATAGAGGTGGTTGAGATGGCATAAAATTTCGTCCTAGAGATGAAATTTTAAGACCAATCTTCCTGCACGCCATGTTTCATGGGTAACAACAATGTCTGGGTTGTTGTTGTACAATTGGGGCCACTTGGAGGTCTCATGTCCACAAGAGTTGAGAACACTAGTCAATGAAACAATTGGAGGTTGGCTAAGGTAGTCTGCAAATCAATTTGTGCTACCCTTTTTGTACTTGATGTTCGGGTGGAATAGTTGCATGTATGTGGACCACTTTAAATGGTGGTCATTCTGTAACTCTCCCTGTGTTTACATGAATTGCAGGGGATTTTGATCAATGTGGATGACCATATCCTTCCCTAATATGCAATGTTTCCATTGGTGACAAGCTTTCACAATGGAGAACATCTCCTTGACATAGGTGGGATACTGATGAACATAATTAGAGAGTGTCTCGTTATGGTAGGCTACTAGGTGTCCATGTTGAGTGAGGACTAGAATGATAGAATAATCAAAGGTATCTATCTCAATCTTGAAAGGCTATTGCAAGTCTAGCAGAGTGAGGACTGAAGCAAAGCAAATGTGTTTTTTAATACCCTAGATATCGATTTCTCTCCATGATGAACGAATATTTCTCCAAATTGGCATATAAATTGTGTTGTCATACGGTGTTTAAGACCTGCTAAATGTGCTACAAATGTTCCACCCAATTTCTGTTGAAGATGAGGATTTCACCCACACATGACCATGAAATAACTTGTGAACAATCTCAATATATCATCCATCATCCTCATGAATGCTGATGGAGCATTAGTAAAGCCAAAAGGCATGATACAACCACTCAAAAATACCTTCTTTAGACTTGAAGTCTATCTGCACACATCAGTTTTCTCAATCTGAACATGGTGGGATATTGAATCTTCAGATCAATATTGCTCAAGAACTTGGAACCCTTAAGTTGATCAATAAGATTATCAATTTGAGGGATTGGGAATCGATTCTTAACAATGATCTCGTTCAGGTCTCTATAATCAATGCAAAGTCACCATGTCCCATATTTCTTATGCACCAACACAGTTGGGTTCCCAGAAGGTGAGGAGTTGGTCAAATGTGGCCCTTTATTTCCTCATTATCCATAAGAGAGCATTTGTATATTGGGCCATTAGGTAAGGAAGCACCAAGTATCATATCAATTAAGTGTTTGATATGGTAGTGCAGAGGCACCTCTTTAGGTGAGGCAAAGATATATTTGTATTCTTCTACAATATTATTCACCTACTTCTGATGTGTAAAGATACATTGTGTTGAGTATTTGGTGGTTGCATTGACCTTCCATCCAACTTTTGATTGAACCATGAAGAGGACAAATTTCCTAGTCCGAGAGATTATATTTTGACACTGATTTTCCAAGATCAAGGAAACTACATTAGTTAGAACTACCTCTAGTACCATGTAGAGTTGGCCTCCCAAAGAAACAATGACACTATGGGGCCTGGACTCATAAACAACATGGAATTTCCACATATAGAGTTATCCTAAAATAACATCACAAACTTCAAGTGGGGAAACATCATATGGTACCTCATCTTAGAAGGGCTTGATGCCATATGATAAGCAACATTGCCGACTAATGCAGATGTATTTCCATTGGCTCAACCAACCAATGTTGTATGGTTGGGGGTAAGGCATTGTTGACAACTTAAATCTCTTGATGAACTTAGTCGAGATAAGGTTCTTTTGGCTATCATTTTCAGCAATAAAATGAAATGGAGTCCCCTTCACCCACATATGTGAGTGCAAGAGTCACTCCCATTCCTCTGGATCCTTTGGTTCTTTTGGTTGGATATATGTGGTTGCAACAGTGGCATTGGGTTCTACATCAATGATCTTCTTTCCTTTATCTTGCTTTTAATCAAATTCCGATTTAGAGTTTGGCTCTGAGGATTTCATCGGCCAATAATGATAATTTTGAGTGACATTCATTAGTGTTGTGTCAGGGGATTTTGTGGAAGTCATACCACTTTCTAGTATCCTTCTTTGACTTCATGTTACCCTTCTTTACCTATGGTTTGAACTAGTTGTCGCGAGTTTCTCTATCCTTTCTCTGTCGTTTATGCTTTGAGTTAGGGCCACCTTTACTTGGCTTATGTTGTGGTTGATTTGCAAACCCAAACTCTTGCTTATTCTTTTGCTTGAATGTTTGCTCAATTTTGATAGCATATCAATAAGCAAATCCTAGTGAGTATACGTCTAGTAAATCCATTTATGTTTGGATGTATTTGTGTAGGACATTGCGGTAATTTAGGACCAAGTGTCATTCAGAGTCTATGATACCCAACTTTGAGCGCAAGGTATGAAATATATTGGTAAACTCTGGGACCTTCTGGTCTCGTTCGTGTCACAAAGTTGTCCATCTCATGTACTAGTCATCATAGTTTCTGACGGTGTAGAACTCCTCCTTGAGAGAATTGACAAAAGACGCTCAAGTGGGTTCTATCCCATATGTTGTAGACTCATCTCTGGCATGCAAAAGTAACCATCCCATATGTTGTTTTAATACTTTAATATATAGTATTATGAAGGATGAAAATTCTAGGGATAAGATCCAAGAAACCTTTTAGGAAGAAGGTGAAATTTTAATTTTGTATTAATTTCCCAACTGCGCAAAATTTCAACACCAAGTAGGGATGAAATCAATGGGAGAGATAGAGATATTTCCCATTGTTTATGCTCTAAAATCGTATCCTTGGGATTGTGGGGATGGACAAGTAGGTCCTGTATTTCTTCAAACTAACATAATGATTAGCAAAATGCTTTTCATGGGACACGCATACCTAATGGCCCCTTCCTAACTCTTTTCTCCATTTGACAAGTTAGGATATATGCCATAACAAATGGAAATTGACATTATGAAAATAGTATAGTTAAGATCATCCAAAGTGCTTGGAATGTGTAAGTTTTATAATCATTATGTCATAATATTAGTTAAACTTATCTTCAAAGAGAAGGTGTAATGCATTATTCATTAAGATCATTCATAAATGTTCGGGGTTGGTTTACATATATATGGATGTGTTGTACTTATTTTGGAAAATGAAAAGGGATTTCTCCATCTCACCTTTTCAAGTTGATGTCAATCAATATGATATTAATCAACATAAAGTAGTTGATAATTTACCCTAAACCACCAAAATGTGAATTTAACTCAAGTTCATCATGCCACTAATCAACCTTGAATTGGTATCAATTATATTTATAACTAACAATAATATAAATGTTATAGCATCTAAACATTATCTATTACATCCATGTTGCACAATGAAATAACATATATCTAACTAACAATGAAGTCACCTTGTAGATGTGATGCTATCCAAACATTATCCATTTCTTCCATGTTATATGCCCCATGTTTCAAAGAGAAATGATGTATTCCATGTGGATCATATATGAATTAACATTAATGCAACAATATCTACGTAATATCATATGTGGATTGATAAACAATAATGACCAAAATTGTATATAAAAAAAATCAACAATTGAGAAATATTGTGATGATCGCTAAACGATTGATTAAATTTGTGTTTCATATGAGTGGATATAACATCATGATAGATGTATTTATTGATATGCAATAGGTAATAACGATTGATAAAATATCGACCAATACTGTATATAATTTTAGTTAATATATAATATTTTCCCATGTAACATATATAATATATTATATCAATATAAAAAAAATCATTTGAAATCTATCTATATTATAGACTAGCATTTGCCCCTTGAGGGGCAAAAATGAACGCCGGTAGGAAAAGAGGAAAGTTAGAAGGAACAAAAACATAGGAACAGGAATCTTCGTTATGCTTGCTTCAAGAATGGAAGATATAGTGGGAAACCCAAATATGTTTCTTTCTTCTCATTGAGGATTTCAAGTCCACACTAAAAAATTTACATGCTTCTCAACAATGTAAAGGTGAACAGACCTGTCACTATATGAATTAATCTTCTGAAAATCACTAATAAACCAAAGAAAGTAACAAGTTATCAATGACTCTCACCGCATCAAGGATTCACACGTCTTCTGACAATATAGATAGTTCACAACAAAGCACAATAAAATGCAGACTTACAACACAATAGGAGTGGTCGTAGCTCTCAATATAAAGGTTGTATTTATTCAACATGGAGGTAGATGAGGAGAGGTTGCTTTGTTTGGCTGCTTTGTTTTTATGAATGTAAAAGAGAGTACACAGTTTACAAATTAGCTGAGATTAATATTTATATCACTACTACTTGGGATAATCCATTATGAGTTTAGCTTGAAAAGCCATTGCTAACAAGGAAACTAAAGAGCATTGAACTAAAGAGCATTGCTATCTTTTGTTAATATTAAGAAAAACTATCAATATTTTTGGAAAATTGGACATAAAGTCTTTTATTGAAATATTTGTGAACCTTGGAATATATTGTAGAATCAGAATTATAGATATAATTTGGATATGTTAGGTGGTCTTGTACGTACTATGAAATGGAGTATACGTACTATGAAGCCATCAAATCCAAAAAATCATACATACAATATGCTCGGTGGCGGATTAAATAAAGTATACAAATATTTCAAATGAGGTGGAATCCAAAAATCTTACATAGAATATGCTAGGTGACAAATACCTATAACTTAATATTAAATAAAACATATAAATACTTTAAATGAAGTGGAAAAATGAGAGTTCAATCCAACATTGATTTGAAAAATTCATATGCCATGTTGAAACTCAATAACTTTAAAAATAATGGTTAAAGTTGTAATTTTATATAGAAAACTTTTGAAGTAAGCTTTTTATTTTGATGAAATAAAAATTTTGAATTTATAAAACCGAAGATGAAACTACACAATTTTGATTTAATTAAAAAAATAACATAACAATGGAAATAACCATCCACTAAAACCATATTGAGATCCGATATGTTATCACTCTCACAACCAATGCCAAGTTGTGTTGATGGTCCACCAAGTTTTGATTGAATATATTTAAAAAAAAAATTCAAATAGTAGTTCTCTTGGAAATTAATTAGAGGTTGTAGCAAAAGGGTTTCCAATGCAAATGTGATATTTAGACCATTAAATTATTATTGCATTTTGGTCCAACAGACCAAAAATGGAATGCGATCATCTTCTTAACTCGGGATATGAGACTGTTGTGGAAGCGTCGCGTGCTCCATCCATAACTGAAAAGGGTCCAAAGTTTGAATCGATGGAGTGAAAGTGTCTATGTTTTGCTTATTACTTGGCTCCAAATATCAGTGTCCCAGACTACTCGCGGATCAAATGTCACTATTTTGCAGCTTACGTGTCATCGTCTCTTTGATTCGAAGCCCATATTGTTTTATTGTGATATGTTCACATGCTTCCCAACTTCCCTCTTCTTAATTATAATTTGTGTTTAGTGTCCATCCAATTTCAATACGTCAGTAGAAACCAACCACATTGAGGTAAGTTCCCAAAGTATTGTGAAACGTTCTAAGTAGCTAAACGTGGTAAGTAGCATGTAAGTGACAATTTGCAACGAGGAGAACATCATGCATGTAGGTCACAATTTCCAACGTGGACAACAACATTTGAGACAATTTTCATCACTTGTCGTGACTACAGATGCACCACAAATCAGTCGCCAGATCCAAATTACCAAATTAATCAAAGTGCACCTTAAACAAAATATTTGCAGAGCCTGCGAGAAGAAGAGAAGCATGCCATCTTCAACCAAAAAATTCATTGAATCCGAGAGGCAAAGCATCTTCATCTTCAACAGGAATCTCGTTGGATCCATTGTGTGATTTGATGCAGTTGTGTTCATCCTTCAACTCCACGTCAAGATCGACCACTACCAGGCTACAAATTGAGGGACCTGCATAGGTTTCCCTTATGCTTTAGATATACTCTTCTCACTGAATTGTACATTTGTTCACTGAGCCGAAGACCAAAATCAATAATATGTGAATCAAACGGGAATAGTGTGCCATAAGCGAAGTCTTCTCTACACTTTATTTCTTTCAATTTCACAATCGTTTCTTGAATATATTAGGTTTAAATCTTCTCTGCACTTTCTTTCGTTCAATTTGACAATTGTTTCTTGAATATATTAGGTTTTAATTTCATAATATGATCCATCTTCTGAACTGATTTATTCATAAAATCGAATTGTAATCTTACTGTAATTATCTAGTGTCTTTCCAGTCTTCTTAATCCTAAAAACTAAATGTTATTAATCTTTTTTTAAATATGTTTATTTATTTAATGGAAAAGAATTAGCAAAGTGTCTCCAATCTCCTTTTTTATTATTAATTTTCTTAAAATTCTATAATGACGATAATCCTAAAATTCCATAATGAAGATAGTCCTAGTTGATTCTATTCTATGATTGTGAATTTAATTTGGTGTCTCAGACCAAGAAGACCCGATCTTTCTGACTTTCTTTATGCATAAAATAGAAAAAAAATTAGGAAAGTTTCATCCCAATTTTTTTATCATGCTATCAACTTTCTGATAAGCTAAACTTAATTGTAATGAAAAGATGATTTTGGATTCAATCTTGTGTCTTAGATTCGAAAGATCTCAATACTCCTCGATGCCTTCAAGTACATTGAGGTGTTGAAGCGGCGGGTCGATGAATTGAACAACGATCTCGTCACAGAGTACGTTGGAGGCCCGTCAAGGGAAAAACACTGGAAGAGGGGCCGATTCAAATTGGGATTCAGTGCCTACATTTCCCACCGTGAGCATTGACCATTGTGAATTTCTTTGTTTCGTCTTTCGCGATCTAAGCCTTTGATCTAAAGATAAAATTGTTGAGCACTAGGCGATCGTGGCGAGTGAGGAGAGGACTAAGGGGTTGCAGATCCATGTGGCTTGCCAGAAATGGCCCGGCTTGCTTGTTGCAATCCTGGAATCCGTGGAAGCGCACGAAATAATTATTAATATTATAAGGAAAAAGCATTTCGTTTATATCTAACAAAACATACACCACAAAATTAATTTAATTGCCTTTAGTAATCAATTATAAATTACAATAATAGTAAGAATTATTAATATTATAAGGCAAAAGCATTTCGTTTATATCTAACAAAACATACACCACAAAATTAATTTAATTTCCTTTAGCACAATATAATAGTTATCAGACTCCAATCACAAAGCATCACTTCACCAATGCTTCTTCGCATACAACATCTTATTAAAAGCAAATAATTTGATGCCCGCATTAATTGCAATTTGCTTCTTTAAACATGAATCGTAAATATAGATCCCTTTCTCAAATAATAAATATAGAGACTGAATAATTACTTTCTAATATCACAAATCAAATTGCATAAAGGCTGTTGAATGAAGGTGATATTACAATCTTTTTAAACCTCATATGCAAGCACTATTGAGTTCATATACTCTCGATCAATGATCTCATATTTGATCATGTATCAAATACTGCACTACCATCTATGCACTGGTGTGATCTAAGAATGCATTAATATACAACCACTTCCTAATTCCATTTATATGTATCATCCGCCACGTTATTGCATGCAAGGGAGGACCTAATTACTGCTTCCAAGTGCCAACTCTACACGAAATCTATTGGAAGGCTTAATGAAAAATAACACGGATCCGTCAGATGTAAACCACATATTTAATGATCAGAATGCCACTTGCAATGTCCTTTATTATTGGCATGGTAAATATTGTCCATTTGTATGAAACTATGTGTTAATACCATGACACATAAATGGCCCAACAAATGTAAATTTCAGTGAATACATTTGCACTACTAGTAATTATAGAATGCCCGAAAAACCAAAACACCAACAATATACTATGTTATGATAGATTCTAAAATAAGAATGTAAAGAAACTTTAGAAAGACGTTGTTCTCATTAATTGTGAATTTCAAACAAGCTAAGCAAAAGTGAGGAATAAACAAAACATTAAATTAGACGCATTCTTGCTGAAAGTATGAACTAAGAATGTAAAGAACCTTTAGAAGACATTGGTGCATAGTTAATGTAAAGAATCTTGGCCCATAGTTTTTGGAGACACATATGATTCATCGTTGCCAAGTGCTGGGAAACTTAACGCACGCTGCCACTTAGCCCTTGCTACCACTTGCGCTTCATGCATGGTGCTACCACCGAGGTTGCCACTTTGCTTCACACCTGACAAGAACCGTGGATAATTGGTATAGCCTAGAAGACCTAACGAACTTTCAAGAACTATGAATACTTGGTCGAGAGTCCAAGAACAATCTTTGCTTCAGGGTGAAATCGTGAACCTGGGAAACACTTTGGTGACAAACGGAGTGAAAAAAACGGAGCGCGGGCGGATGATCACGCGAAAAAAAGTCATACTCAAACTCTAGGCCGAGAGTTTTGAGAGTTCAAAATCTGGGCCGAGAGTTTGAAGCATTGCTTCCACCTTCTCCCAGCCTTCCATTTGCTTATACGTTCCACCGTAAGCTCCTTACCTTTTTATTCTTGTAGCTCCTTACCATTCCAGCTCAAATCCTGCACGACCAAAATCCGGCATTCCAGCTGAAAGCCTGCAGCAGTAGAATTTGCTAATATTTTATATATTTTAAGATTTAGTAACCTCGATCTGGGTACTTTACTTAATTTTTTTTTTCTATCGACAAGTGTATGTGTTTCGAAGACATATGTGTCAACTCAAAGGTAAGCCATTACCTTATAACTCCTTAAAATAATATTGACAGTATCCTATTCAATGTTCTCAACTAAAAATAATTTTAATAATAGAAATAATTCACAATTTTAAATAAACTAAAAAATATTAAAATTATTAATAAATGAAGCATTTCCAAACCCAAACATATACGTTCAGATTTGCATCTACAGTTGTTCCTCAAATATTTATTAATACATTTTTATGTTCGAAGTTAGAAACGTGTCTTCTTTTCAGATTTGCATATACAGTTGTTCTTCAAAGTTTTATTAAAACCTTTTTAATGTTCGAAGTTAGAAACATGAAATGGCTTCCTTAGTTATGTTGGTTTAGATTGTTGTCATTTTGGTAACTGAGAAGATGGATTTCAGATATCTCATACCACAATCATCATAATTGCTTTTAGTGCTCCAGGTAACCAGGCTTGACGCTGCTCTTTCGTGGAAAAAAATTATAGACTACCACGTGATGCTATCAGAGCGTTTGAAATCCTTGAAAGATTGTAGCACTATGATTGCCTTTGTACTTCAATTTAATTCAATTTAAGTGATTTAAAGCTTTAAATGGTTATGGCTGTGAATGAAGAGTCTTTCAGGCAATGCTCATTAAACATAGGTAGCTGTTTACAATGCGAGTATGGACATGCATTGCGGGGAAAATAGTTACTGGCATGAGTGCTTTTAAAGGAGAGGGAATGGAGACAAAAGCTGTGGAGGACGATGCTTTAATTCCGCTTGGATGTATAACGAGTCTTCAGTTCAGTTTGGTCACAAGTGATGAAATAGTAAGTTCTGTATTTATGGAGAGTCGATTTTTTCTTTACAGCTAGAAAATGGTGCGATGACAGGCTTCTTTGCTCAAGATTGATATATATTATTCTTTCTGTTTTTATTTCACCTGTATATATTATCATCTGCTACCTTGTATTTTGGGATTAGAGGCTGGCCTTCACAAGCCAGGCTTACATCATTTTCGCTGCAGGATTTTGGGCTCTATTGGCCTCCTACTTGAGGTTTCCCATGGCAGTTTCCCATCGCTGTATGAGTTGTTGTCATTTAGGGACTTTTTGACCTCCTGTGTGAGGCCTCTCTTCATCTGCTGTCTGCGTTTTGGAGTTGAGATTATAGTTTCCTCCTGCATGAGGTCACTTGATGTTGTCTTCTTTGTCCTCGGTCTAGCTGTTTTGTTTCTATAGCTGCCCGCGAATGTCACAGCTGCATAAGTGATAAACACGAAAGGTCATGGAGTGAGGTAGTAAGATGGAGTAGGATGCGAGGGTTTTGCAAGGAAGGAGAGGAGGGCCCGAGTTGCAAGAAAGATGAGGCCAAGGGTGTAGAGGGACGGAACATGGAAGCAGAGAGGCTGCAGATTAATGGAGTAGCGAAGGAATGGGAGCTGCGAAGGGAAAGGGACTGCGAAAGTAGGCCGTGGATGGTAGTGGAAAGCAGGCTCAGGGAAGGAGCTGCGAAGGAGAAGGAAGCGCTGCGAATGGGAAAGCCAGGCTACGGGAAGAAGGTCGCAGGGATGGAGAGCCGCAATTGAGGGTGGTAACTGAGCAGCGAGGGAGCAGTTGGCGCAGTTGGCGGAGAGAAAACATTCACGATTGGTACCATCCACGTGGCAGCATTCCATTCGCTCTATGAGCGAGGAATCTAGCCAACGTGGATGGTTATGCTTCTCCACAGTGAAATGCCTACGGCGTAAATATTTCAATCAAATAATGTATAATGTCAATCTAAATACGATATTACAAATATCGTGAAAGACAGCGTTGATAGAATTCATTGTGCTTACAAATATCGTGAAAGACAACGTTGATAGGATTCATTGTTCTTATTATTCGTTGTGAAAATAAGGATATATTTTTCATTCAAAAGTCAAAACACTTTAATTTTATATTAATTTTTAATTTTTATGATGTTTATTGTAACTTTTGCAAAGTTTGTAAAAATATAGTTATTAAATTGAATTTTTGAAAAATCAAAAATATATTTTTTATTTTTAAAAAATGAAAAATCAAGTTTTTTTATTATCCCAGTACAATTTAGATTTGACTTAAATCTGGGCAGGATGTTTTTATTTTTATTTTTGAATATAAAAATTATTTAATAAATTGAAAATTTAATTTTTTTACATATGGACGGGAAATATCACGTCATTATTTTAAACACTTTTAACGGGTAACCCTTTCCAATCCGTCTCTCGGTAACATTCTCCGTTAGCACACAGTTTCAGGTTCCATAGTTTTACCTTTCGGAAATACACTGCATTGGAACACCAAGCGCATGTAACATCTTCACTTATAAACGTGGGGCAACAAAATATAAAATATAAATAAACTTCATAGTAGAAAAATTGCATGGTATGAGTAGCACGTTTGCATTCAAACTGGGAGATGCTCCTTTGATGTTAAACCACGTCGATAATATTTAATATATGGTGGGAATTATCATGTATATGGATTGTTCATGGCTTTTTTTTTTTTATTATTAAAAATGAAAGTCATTGAAAGGCACGCAATAATCAATTAAAAAAATGCCCACTTTTGGAAATATTGATTTCTCACATGTGAACGTTGAGCACCATTCAAGGGTCATGGAATATTTTGTTAGGATAAATGAGTGATATTAATGTACTATGAATAAAATATTGATTTCTATCCAAATTATTTACACTATATTCAAATTATCAAAATACTATAATTTCAACAAATAAATATATCCTTATAGGCAATAGTTAATAGAGAAAGTACTGTAGCTTCTAGAGGGTGAAGTTGTTTGTGAAGATAATGTAAAGTCAAAGTTCCATTCTAATAAATAAATTCAAGTACACCACCATTTTACACTGAACGAAGATAACATAATATTACTATAACATTTCAATTACTTCTACATATTCTTAATAACAATTGGGATTAACGTCTTGGACACGTTTTATATTTTGCAAATCAAAATAGCATAAAGGAAGAAGATGACAAACCATTCAAGTCAACAGTATGCGGGTACTTGCAGAGGTTGGATTGGTAGGTTTAAGGATCCATTTGTTGAGCTTGTTGATGAGGTTGGTCATAGAATACATTGGGGTGGGTTGAACTACATGTAAGTTGGATTTCTTCTTAACATGGCATGCAACCAGAATTAACATGGAAAAGAGGTTCACACACAAAATTTTTGGAAAATGTAACTGGATTTGGATTTCTTCTTAACACAGCATGCAACCAGAATTAACATGGCAAAGAGGTTCACACACAAACTTTTAATGGTTAATTTTTGGAAAATGTAAGAGTCTTGAGCAATATGTTACGTTGTATGATAAATTGAGGATCTATGTAGTTCCAGTGTGGTCTTGCTGTGTTCATTAATATAATATATATGTGAACTAGTGCCGGAAAAAAGAAGAAAACAAGTAATCTATTCCTAATAAAACTACTACTTTATGTAGTTGGGGTAGTAGGTTCATAAAAATGTGTGGGGACAATAGAAAAAGAATGCCAACATTGGAGTCAAGAGCTTAATAAGAATGCTTCGTCAAGGAAAAATCCTCATATTTTAATTTAAAAATTCTTCATGGAGTAGGTAGAAGGATTCAGACAGAAAGTATGAGAAACTAGAATGATTAAACCCTAATAGTTAGTGACGCCCTAGTGAGGATATTAAACGCTAATAGTTAGTGATACCCCAGTCTTTTGATATTAAAGTTTAAATATTTAAGAATTATTAGCTAATCAACTTTTACATGTAAAATATTGTAATAAAGTATGATAATTTGTAATTTTTGAAAAGTTTGAAAAATACTAATTATTAGTTTAATAGCCAATTAGCTTATTAGATAACAAAAGCTAGTAGATACTATTATTAATTGTATATTATATCTTGGTTTATTAGATAGTTCATAACAATATCTAATTAGCTTATATATAGCAAAGTTAGTAGATACTATTATTATTTTGTATATTGTATCTTGGTTTATTAGATAGTTCATAACATTTAACTTATTACTCTTTGTAATAAATTATAGTTAGTCTTATTTTAACTTACTAGCAACAACTACATTAATAATATTAATGTGTCTGAATACGCCAATAGGCGTAAATGGGTCACATACTATAGGAAAAAACCATTAACATGAAAAGTATGTGCCCAATTTACGTCTATCGACGTATTCAGACACATTAATATTATTACTGTGGTTGTTTCTAGTAACAGGTGACCGCATACACATATCTCCAAAATATTAATAAAATAATATTGTTTAAATAATTATAATATAATAATTAATTAAAAATATTATAAAATTCATAAAATAGTATTAATAAAATGATATTGTTTAATTAATTAGTAATATAATAATTAAAATTAATGTTATTTGTTATATTTTAATTAATTAATTATTAATTATAATATATTATATTATTATACGAATATGGTATTTAATTAAAATAATATAATCAATATGATAATTTGATATTATTATTTAATTCAAAATAATATTATTTAAATATTTATAATATAATAATTATAATTATATATTATAACTATACTTTAGTAAAAAACTGATGATGCACTTTTATAGGAATATGGTATTTTTTTTTTCAGCAAAAAAAAGCATAATATTGTTATTCAATATTTGAATCAAATAGTACAACGATAACTCTTTATAGCGGATTGATAGTTATAAATCAAGTATGACCATCAATATCAAAAATAGGGCTAATGTCTAACAGTACCAACATGATAAAACTGTTGGTGTTACATCAAAAATGTAAAAAATGATCGATGTTGGAACTTAATCTAGAATAGGAATATGGTATAATTAAAATATTATAACAACTTATTCATAGCATATTAATATTTAATTAATAATAATATTATTTTATTAATATTATAAAGATAATAATGATAAAATAATATTAATATTAATTAAATATACTAATTAATTAATTAATTGTAATATAATAATTAATTAAATAATATTATCTTTTCAGTATAATGATATTACTTTTTAATAGATTCATGATATTATATTGTACTATTATAAGAATATAAAATTGAATTAAAATATTATAATCAAAGTAATAATAAAATAATATTATTTAATTTAAAATATTATTATTTAACTATACTATTATATTATAGAATAAATTATTTTTTTGCTAAAAAAATAGTATAAATTATTTAGTTGAAAATACTATTAAAATTATATTTATCAATGTCGCAATGCGACAAAACCCTCAAGATGAACGTCACAATGCAGCATAACCCTTGATAAATATCACAATGCCACATAGCCCCCGATGACCGTTGAATGTCAAACTATTAATGTGTCACATCTTGGTAATTTTTGGTGAATATCATTTTTAATCCTTAATAAATATGAGAATGGGACATAACCATTTGTCATATTAGGCATATAACCCTTGATCAATGTCGCAATGTGACAAAACCCTTAATGGACGACGTAATACAACATAACACTTGATAGACATCACAATGTGACATAGTTGTTGATGAATGTTGAATGTCACATCTTGGGCATTGTTGGTGTATATCTTTTTTAATCCTTAATGAATGTTAGAATGGGACATAACCCTTTATCATATTAATATTATAACCCTTGATCAATGTCGCAATGCGACATAACCCTTGCTGAATGCCGCAATGCAACATGCCACTTGATATACATCACAATGTGAGATAACCTATTAAAATTACATTGATCAATGTCGCGATGCGAAAAAACCCTCAAGATGAACGTCATAATGCATCATAACCCTTGATAAACATCACAATGCAACGTAGCCCCCGATGAACATAGAATGCCAAACTATTAATGTGTCACATCTTGGGAATTGTGGGGAATTGTCAGTGTATATCATTTTTTAATCCTTAATTATAACCAATTGAACAATGCCGCAATTACGACAAAACCCTTGATTGAACGTCACAATACAACATAACACTTGATATACATCACAATGTGGCATAGTCGTTGATGAATGTCTAATGTCACATTATTAATGTGTCACATCTTGGGAATTGTCAGTGTAATTCATTTTTAATCCTTAATTGATATCAGAATGGGACATAACCCTTTGTCATATTAGACATATACACGACATATAACGCTTGATCAATGTCGCAATGTGACATAACCCTTGTTGAACGCTGCAATGCAACGCAAGACTTTATATACATCAAAATGTGAGATAGCCTATTCAAATTATATTGATCAATGTTGCGATGAGACAAAAACCTCAAGATGAGCATCATAATGCATCATAACCCTTGATAAACCTCATAATGCAACATAGCCCCCGATGAACGTTGAATGTCAAACTATTAATGTGTCACATCTTGGGAATTGTCAGTGTATATGGGTTGAAAAATCGAAGTTGGGTAACACTTACGTGAGAATCGGGTGCTCGAGAAACATAGTGGAAGCTATTAAGCCGAATAACATTATTTATTCGGCTGAATAACATTATTTATTTGGCCGAATAACTATAGTTATTCGGCCGAATAATCGATAATTTATTCGGCCGAATAACATTTAATGGTGAACCGTTTGAAATAACGGAGACCTTGAAATGTGTGTGACACACAGATGGCTGGTAAATTTGACCGACAGTTATAACCACTTATACTATGAAACGAGAACTCGACACAGTTCTCGTTTTTCTCTCTCCTAATTTTAGTAGGTATTTTTAGCTCCGTTTCAAAAAGGGGTGATGCCAGTATCACACATTTTCATTTCGAGGCATTTTTTGGGACCTTTGAATTATCTTTATCATAAAAAAAAAATTAGTTTCCATTTTCAGGTACATTTTTAGAAATTTAGCAAAATAGCATACATTTTTAAGCAATTTATAATGAAAAACATATACATTTTGCAATTTTTTCTATAAAATAAGACATTTTTTATGGACAAAATAAGACACTTTTATTGACAAAATTGTAAAAAATTCCAGACAATATAGACATTTTAAAACCCATTTTCAATCAATTTTCAGATATGTTTTGTATAAAAATGATACTATTTCATATTATTTTCCGAAAAGTGTTGATTCACATAAATTCAAGAAAAACTATACAAATTATTTGTAAAAAACATATTTCAAACATTATATATAGAAATTTTATTTCTAAAATTAAGTCTGAAAGTCAAAACATTACTAATATATCTTATCAAAATATTATCAAACTTAGAATTTTTTTTCAAAACATGAAACTAATC
The DNA here is from genome assembly GCA_027924585.1 of Larix kaempferi. NCBI lineage: Eukaryota > Viridiplantae > Streptophyta > Pinopsida > Pinales > Pinaceae > Larix > Larix kaempferi. Next base: position 30,215,478 of record BSBM01001051.1, on the reverse strand, counting down.
AACAATATCATGGAGGCCAAATTCATGTCCTCTTCTGCTGCATGTTTTCCCCCCTCTAACATTATAATAAAAATAAATTAAAAAAACAAATTAAACTAACCCCTAACAACATTATAATAAAAAAATTCCTAACAACATTATAATAAAAAATTTAAAGAAAAATTAAAAACAAATCAAACTAACCCCGTCGATGCCCCGGCATCGAGGGGGCCGTGAGGGCCGCCCTTTGGCGCCCAAGCGAGTGACCTCCCTTGCTTGGGCGCCAAAGGGTGGCCCTCACGGCCCCCCTCGATGCCGGGCATCGACGGGGGCCCTGAGGGCCGCCCTTTGGCGCCCAAGCGAGCAACCTTTAAACAAAATTTAAAAATACATTAAAAAAAAATACTAAGTATCTATATACTAACCAAATTTACATTATAAATTTTTTTAGAAAAACTATACAAAAATTTAAAAACAATTAAAACAAAATTTAAAAACAATAAAAAAATCTAACTATACAAAATTTTAAAATAAATTAAAAAATAAAATAATTAAAAAAAAATTAAACTATAAAAAATTAAACAAACTTTGAACAAAATTTATAAAAAATTAAACAAACTTTAAACAAAAAAAATTAAACAAAATTTAAAAAACCATAAAACTATACAACAATTAAACAAAATTAAAAAAAAATAAAACAAAATTAAAAAAAAAAAACAAAATTAGGAAAAACTATACAAAAATTAAACAAAATTTTTAAAAAAAAAACAAAATTTAAAAAAAACATAAACTATACAACAATTAAACAAAATTAAAAAAAAAAAAAACAAAATTAGAAAAAATTATACAAAATTAAACAAAATAGAAAAAAGAAAACAAAATTTAAAAAATAAAACAAAATTAAAAAAAATAAAACAAAATTAAAAAAAACTATACAAAAATTAAATAGAATTTAAAAACAAATAAACAAAATTTAAAAAATAAAACAAAATTTAAAAAAATAAACAAAATTTAAAAAAAAAAAAACAAAATAAACAATGCAATGGGCGGCCTCGGGGCCAGCCCTCGATGCCGGGCATCGACGGCCGGCCCCGAGGGCCGCCCCATTGGCGCCCGAGCGGGCGGACGTCCGCCGCTCGGGCGCCAATGGGCGGCCCTCGGGGCCGGCCGTCGATGCCCGGCATCGAGGGCCGGCCCCGAGGGCCGCCCATTGGCGCCCGAGCGGCGGACGTCCCGCCCGCTCGGGCGCCAATGGGCGGCCCCTCGGGGCCGGCCCGTCGATGCCCGGCATCGAGGGCCGGCCCCGAGGGCCGCCCATTGGCGCCCCGAGCGGCGCCCCGGCATCGACGGCCGGCCCCGAGGGCCGCCCATTGGCGCCCGAGCGGCGGACGTCCGCCCCGCTCGGGCGCCAATGGGCGGCCCCTCGGGGCCGGCCGTCGATGCCCGGCATCGAGGGCTGGCCCCGAGGCCGCCCATTGCATTGTTTATTTTTGTTTTTTTTTTTTTAAATTTTGTTTATTTTTTAAATTTTGTTTTATTTTTTAAATTTTGTTTATTTTTTTTAAAATTTTGTTTATTTTTAAAATTTTGTTTTATTTTTAAAATTTTGTTTATTTTTTTTTTAAATTTTGTTTATTTTTTAAATTTTGTTTTATTTTTTAAATTTTTTTTTTTTTTTTTAAATTTTGTTTTTTTTTTTAAATTTTGTTTTTTTTTTTTAAATTTTGTTTTGATTTTTGTATAGTTTTTTTTAATTTTTGTATAGTTTATGTTTTTTTATAAATTTTATTTAAAGTTTGTTTAATTTTTTATAAATTTTATTTTGTTTAAAGTTTGTTTAATTTTTTATAAATTTTGTTTAAAGTTTGTTTAATTTTGTATAGTTTATTTTTTTTTTTAATTATTTTGTTTTTTAATTTATTTTAAAATTTTGCATAGTTTGATTTTTTATTGTTTTTAAATTTTTGTTTTAATTGTTTTTAAGTCTTTGTGTAGTTTTTTTTTAAATTTTTTATAATGTTAGTTTGGTTAGTATATAGATACATAGTATTTTTTCTTAATTTATTTTTAAATTTTTAATTATAATGTTATCTTAGTTTAGTATAGATATATAGTATTTTTTTTTAATGTATTTTTAAATTTTAAATTATAATGTTAGCTTAGTTTAGTTTGTTTTTTAATTTTTTTTAAATTTTTAATTATAACATTATTTTAAATGTTAGTTTAATTTGTTTTTAATTTGTTTTTTAAAACCCAAAGCTAATATTCGTGGAATAGGGAGTATTCGTGCAAGATGGGAGTGTATTAAACCAAGTCGTAGATCCCGAATGAATATGACATCTGAAATGATGGGTATAGATGTAGACTCAGATTGTGCGCCCATTGATAATAGAGAAGAGTATGGGTCATCTACATCTTCATCAAGTCCTTCATCTGCAGAAAATGTAGATTCTGATGGGGTGTCAGAATCCATGGATGAATTTGAAGAAACAGTGTAGATACCTTTTATTAGTATGATTTTTGTAATTGAAACTCTAGAGGAGTTTTTGATGATGGGGTGTCAGAATCCATGGATGAATTTGAAGAAGGAGTTTAGATGCTTTTTACTAGTATGATTTTTGTAATTGAAACTCTAGAGGAGTTTTTGAATATTTATATGAACCATTTGTTCTTGTATGGTCTAATATATTATCTCATTATGAATCGCATCATAATTCCTTTGTTTTTATATGGTTATAATGGTGAAATTATTAGAGAAATTTGTTTTTTTGTTTAATATGCAATTTTCCTGAAAGTTGTAATTTATCTCTTCAAGAAAAAGAAAAAATTTCAATTTAAGGTTGATTTTAAAGTTTTGTTAAACAACAATATGGGATGTTTAGGCCATGGCTCTATTTTTTACCCTAAAAAAAAAATACGTGTATACTGGCATCAACACTTTTCTATTTGGGGGGTGTTTTTGGTGTTTTTTTTGCAAAAATCATCGTTTTTATGGGTAGAGTTCTCGTTCATAGTATATAGTTCTCGTTTCATAGTATAAGTGGTTTTTATACGTTTATTCGATAGAATAACTATTCGGCCAAATAACTATTCAGCCGAATAATTATTCGGCCGAATAAGTATTCGGCCGAATAACTTTTATGCATAAAAGCTCAGCTGCGGCCCACGTTGTTCATTTTTCGCTCTACTGTTGGATGGTCCTCGCCTGTGTCCCCGCCAGCCGTTGCAGGACCCCGCTTGTCTCCCCGCTTGTTGTCGCCTCCTGTTGTCCACGTCAGTTGTCCCCACTTGTCGTCCCCTCCTGTTGTTGCTTGACGTGGAGACCCGCTGTTGCCTTCAGTGTGGAGATCCGCCACCCTCTCCAGGGATGATTTTAAGAACCCCCCCAAATTTATATGTATAAAAAATGGGCGAATATCCATGATACACAGGAAAGTGTGAAGGCTATTTTATCAATAACATAATATGTATATATAATTTTTTGGCGAACCTTTCACAGAATTATAAAATCTTGTAAACTTTGGGCGAATCTTTCACAAAATGATAAAAACTTGTAAAAGTTTTGGCGAATCTTTCACAGAATTAGAAAATGTTGTGAATTCTTGGCGAATCTTACACTAAACTATAAAAACTTGTAAATTCTCGAAATATTTGTTGAAATTTGACTTAATAAAATTTCCTACATGTTTTTTATTCACTTTAGATTTCCCATGTACTCATGCATTAGGACACCTTGTAAACAAAATCCATTTTTTTTAGGTGACCTACTATGTCATTTCATAGTCCCACTGATAGATCCCTTGTAATTGGTGCCTGAATTGCACACACCAAAATGATGGTTTATGCGTCTACTAGGACCTACGACTATGAAAATATTCAACCCCAAGAATAGGTTACAAGGAAGCATGTGTTCAAATTCACAAGTGGATCACCCATTGAGACGTGTGCCACCTTCAATCACTCATCACAATATCTAAGATAGCCTACGAACCCCAAGTATAACACTCTTTTTGAAACTATGCATCTAAGTTTAGGGAGTCAAAAATCCATTTGTCCCAAGCACCCTAACCACTCCAAACATAAATCCCTAAGTATTGCACTTAGGTGGTGTTCTATCCAAGTTTTAGGAAAGTAGATGGTTGCATAACCATTTATGTCGAGAACACTTCTCCAAGCAACAATCTGAGTAGGGCATCTCACATGTGCCAAGATAATCTTCCTTCAAACAAACTCCATTTCCACCCCTGAGTATAAAACCCTTCCTCAATCGATGCACCCAAGGTTATGAAGGCACACATCCACATGTGACAAGCACCCTAACCACTCCAAACACAAATACCTTAATATCATACTTAGGTGGTGCTCTTTTCGTGTCCAAGTGTTAAGCAATTAGATGGTTACATAACCATTTCCGTTGAGTGCACCATAAATTTGGATATAATTGTGTTGTGTTGATAGCCTATTCATTCATGGTGTGTGCTTAACTATGAGAAAGCTCATCCAATAACAAGAAGCTTAGGCCTCCAAATACACATCACCCATGCAACAATGACCTCATTCATCAACATATAAGTTTATAGGTAAGATATCAAAACAAGGTTTATTGGATTAACCAAATAAGCTACATGAATGTTTTCCAACTTCAACAAATATATCGAAGCAATCCAACCAAATCTTAAATTTTCCCACTATTACATTAATAAAATGTAGCTTTATTCCAAAGGGATTTCTAAGCATACACTCACTCAACCATTTTCATACAAGATTGTAGCTTACTCTATTTGCATGCCTAGTAATAAAAGCGGCGGGTGAGACTATTTCAACATTAGTTTTGTGACTATGCACATATATAAATAAATGTGATGCATGAATATACTCTGTAACAAACACCATAAACCAAATCTACAGTTCTCAAATATTCAAGCATGCACTATGGCTTATATTTATGAATGGTTGTATGCCAACATTAGATATTTTATGTATGTAACCCCTTAGGCATGATGATAAGTATGTGTACAACCTAATGTATTACCAATATATGCCAAACCATTTCACTTTCACCACTAATTCAGAGCACTGATGCACATAACAATTTTGTTATATGTATGCAATCCTTGAAACCATTTGTGGGAATTAATAAATATGCACCAGTAATGAATAGAATTAACAAAGTGAGAATGGTTCGGGAGCATAATTAATTATATCTAGTAAAGAACAATAGTTTTCATCCAAATCTAGTTACATATTTCACATTCAAAATAATTCCATAAAATGCACATCACCAAGGGAGTTCCTGAGGGCGTTAGTAATTACTCATGCTATGGAAAAACTCCCATGCTTGTGTATACCTTATCCATATATATATCCATACCCACTATTTATGTCATCCCTGACGTGGGAGCCAAAATTCCAATCATCTGCAAGATACAACACTTCACCTCTTTATTTTTCACATGAAGTATGGAAAACTGTGTCATTTATATGCATTTGGATTTGAAACTATACAAAGAAGGGATGGTAACCAATTCTATAGAATATGCTTGACGGTGACAAACTATAGTTACTTTTACATAGCTCAATAAGCAGCACATGCTTATGTATGTGCTCATTTTCTTTAGAGCATCATATCATGAAACTTTTACAGCAGATCAAAGAATGCATCAAGTTCAATGGTATCATATTTTTCCTTGTGAAATGAATCAAGATGTCAAACTTTGTTGATATCAAGGCCTTATATTACTCTCATAATGCACAATTATGAGAAGGATAAATAAATAATAATGGGGTCAATTTTGTTGGATCTGTTAAATACAAATAAGCAATAGAATCTGAAAAATACCAAATGCAGAAGATTGAGAATAGGATCTTCACATTCCTCGTGAATTCATTGCTTTCGACCTTTGAATATTTCAAAAGGGAAATGACTTCTAGTAGTACAAAAGTTAGATGAAAATGTGAGAATATTACAGGCCATCCCAAGTTAGGTTGACACATCCTATATAGTATAATTGCAATGAGGATTTTCAATAGCCATCCAAAAGAAAATTTGACCACTGGATAACAAAAAAACAGCTCTCCATGCATATGAACTACCTTATACACATGGCAGGAGTCAAAAGGATTTTTTTTAAGGGGATGACTATATCTTCAGTGTCCACTAAGTAGGATATCGTCATCTTTATCCTTCCTTGACTAAGCAGCTAGTGCCATGACCTGTTTTATTGCTTCCCTGAATCACAAAGATAGAAATAAAATGAAATATTTTCAGTGTGAATCCATGATTTCAAGCTTGATTTCAAAAATTCTTACACTTATATTACCAATTTCACTATATTTTAAGAGTGTTACAACACAACAATTTAACTCAGGAGAAATCTTTTATGAAAGAAACATACAAGGTAAATGAAAACTCTTATCTAGTATTCCCTCGAGTATCTCATTATATGATTTATGTATTCTATCTCAGAATAACAAAATCTCATTGAGTATCTCCTTGTATGATTTATGTATTCTATCTCAAATATATATATATATATATATCTATCATTGACTATCTCCTTGTATGATTTATGTATTTTATCTTAGAATAACAAAATATTTTCATCTTTAACCTTGCAAGATGGTGTGATCCCAACTGTATTCGATGTATTTTAGTGGTTGAGTAGTTTGAGTAACTAGGAATGGTACAAGTTTTATTTGGTTAAGGTATGTTGATTTATTAAAAAAGGGATATAAATATTATTTTGTAGTTTTTATTTGAACTCCAACTTATTAATTTCTTTAATAAAGTTTTTCTTAAAAAATTAATAAAGTTTTTGTTAAAATCTTATAACTTAATACCCTTTTTAACATTTATTTTCTTGTAATTGGATTGTACTAATTCATTAGTCTTTCTTAATGGGTTTCAACATTTCATTATCTTGATGGTTGTTGCTTAATTTTGTCACTTAAACTATATCTTAGAAGAAAGTTTCAATTTATATCTCCAAGGGATATTTAAAGTATGTTTCATATATAAAAGTGTTCCAACAAGGATGGTATTTCCCTCTTAGCTTATTTATCCTACAATGATATGATTTAGGATATAATCTAGAAGGAATTTATGCCAAAACATAAGGTAAAGTGTCAATGTATGTATTTGTCTTAATGATTCCAATATGAAGCTTAAGATTTTATGCCTTATATTATTGGATTTCCCTTGACAATTCTTTAAGCCACAACTCAATTTGAGTTTTGAGCTAAAATTTCCCTTGACAATTACTTATGTGGATCCTTATGCCACTTTGTAAAGAAACAAATAATTTGTCTCCCATGGGAAATTAAATACAATGATAATATTCCCTATCACTTAAATTCACCACTATTCACTACCTACACAGGTCTCCAACTCTCTACTTCCTCAAATCTCTTCTACAATTGGCCAACCAACCCATTGAACTCGATCATCTTCATCCTCTTTATTCATGTTTCCATACATCACCACTCTAAATGGAATCATTTTCTCTCTTTTATGCGTTCATGTCATCAAATAGCGTACAATTTATGTCTTTTCCTCCTAGTTGATACCTCAAAAGTTGTCTAGTTGAATTATGCCTCATCAACTAACCTTACACTTCTTTCTTACTTTTATGATTTTTTAGTTGATAACAACTCTTTGACTAGCATACCACTATGCATATGTAGTGCCCCTAGAATTTTGTAGCAATTGAGGGCACCTACTGAGTGACCCGGCTGATTGAAACATTAATTAAATAACCTTTTGGCCTTCTTTTTGAGTATGTGTATCTGAACTGTTAATGTAAATGAATAATTGCATATGTTAAACTATTAGCTACGACTATGGAAAATTATGTTGATGGATAATGCTTAATGACTAGCTGTACGATGATTATGTATTTTTCGACGAAATGTATATTTGATTAGAAGTTTAAATAAATCATAAATGTTTAACAATACTAGATTTAGAAATCAGATGATGATTATTGAGGACAGTGCTACTAATAAATTGTTGTGAGAAGTGTGTGTAGAAACAAGTGAGACGGTTCACCAACGGACACACAAAGGAACATGAAGGGTCGTAGAGTACGGGTAAATCACACACAGGGGGAGCGACGACGATGTCGACTTCCGACAAGAATACCACGCATGAGCAGATAAGCACTGATCCGCTTGCTCAAGAGGAATGCGTGGGAGCGTACAAGGTGGGCCACGACGGAGCTGGTCACGTACGAGTTGAGGGGCGCGCAGTGAGAACGGACTCACTCCTCAGCGCCATTAGTCCCTAGATAGCATGTAGACGGAGGACGGATGGTAACGATTCCTAAAATCCCTACAAGAGTTCCCGCAAGTCAAAACGGAAAGATGGTGGTAGAAGGGCCTGACGATGCGGTACCCTGTCGAGAATGGAAAGAATGGACGCAAGGACCCAACGATGCGGTACCATGCCAAGGAATGGAAACCATGGATGACTGGACCCGACAGAGTGGTGCCATGTCAGGGATTTAAAATTAAGGAACTAGGAGCCCAACGGCACGGCACCGTGATCCTAGTGAGTTTGATTGTTAAATTTAACTGCATAAAAACTTATGAGAATAACTCTAGATTATTACTTAGCAAATGCATAAAAATAATTTAGGCATTTGCACATGAATAGTTATTTTTGTTGAGCATTTAAAATAATAGAAATCATTATTTAGGAGCAAAATAGAATCCTAAGATTAGACACCTAGTCAACTAAAAGATAGGAGTTAATTAAAATATCTGGGGGACAAACTGGAGCAAACTTAGGGGTGTTGGTGCACTTCCCAGAGACACTGGCACTTGGATGGGTGAGTGTTTTAATTAAATAATTAATTAAAAATATTTAATTATGCATGAAGCGACATGTGTCGCATGAGATTTTCCTTTATAAGGAAGGCTTGGGGAATTGGTAAAGGGCCGATAATTTGGACGATTGTCGTAATTTTTGAATGCCTCAAAGACTTGCTGCTATCTAAGGGTTTGGCTAAGAAATCCTGGTGGGAAGGGAATCCCAAGCTGAATTTCTGAAATACTTGTGTGAACTCTATGGCCCGATTAGCTCGGGGGTCTGGAAGGAAGAAGAGTACTTCCAGAGTGGTTGGGTGGTTAACCGAGGTGTCCGTCTGTGACCGTGGTGATTGGCGACGAGTTTGGAGCTACGGCAAACGAGGAGGTTCACCTTCCGATTGGAGCTTCCATCATTATAGCTGGAATAATCGAATAATCAGATCGGTTGCTACATCAAATAGTTACTCTAGCTCGGATTCAACAAAACGAACCAGGTTCAATCGTTTTTCATTATTGTTTTCTGTATATTATAAGATCAATCTAATGACTGTGTTTTAAAGTAATTATAAATTCTGTTATCAATATCTGTTTTACTTTCTTAGTTATATTTCTGGTATGCGAAACCATAATACCCTGTTTAAAGAAGAAATAGTGGATCTCAAATCACTGAACATTGTTTTATTTCAACTCTGTGAAAACTATTGATCCGTGATGTAACGTCTTTTCATTTTGAGATCTTTTCCTCTTTCAATATCCAGAAGTCGATCTCATTTTTTTATATAATCTCTGTAATAAATTTCGTCAACAAATACATAATCACCATACAGCTAGTCGTTAAGCATTATCCATCAACATAATTTTCCATAGTCATAGCTAATCATTTAACATATGCAATTATTCATTTACATTAACAGTTCAGATACACATACTAAAAAATAAGGCCAAAAGGTTATTTAATTAATGTTTCAATCGGCCAGGTCACTCAGCAGGTGCCCTCAATGTCTACAAAAGTCTAGGGGCACTACAACATATATTACCATTAGTGGTTTAATGACACATGGTTTTGGGTAACACATAGTATTGCATGTGAGAAATCCTACTATACAAAAGAAAAATAAAAATGAAAAGAAAATAAAAATTATAAAAATTGATAAAGGAAACAAACTCATAAAAATAATAAGAAATCTTAAACTATCAAACTAAAAAAAAAAAACTTATATTAAACAATAATATATATATTAAAAAAAGTGAATATTTATGTTGTATATTTGCTATCTTCTTATAATAATAATAATAATACCACCCAATATAAATGATATTTGTAACATCTATTTTATAAATTAAAAAAAAATATAATAAATTTAAATGATGATTCCTAGCATGGCATCTCTAATATGACACCTTTAATAGATTAATATGCTTTATTTAAAAAGAATTAGTCCAATATACATATATGAAATAATTATATTGGTTGAATCATCTACACAACATATTAACACATTTAAATCTTTCAATAATATTAATTTGGTTAAACATTTGATTTTCTATTTTTTAAATTACATTTTTTTAACTAGTTCACTTTTAATTTCAAGATGAATGGCCATATCACTTAAAAAAAATTGAAATTGAGTAAGAAAGATAAAAATCATTCCTCTTAACTATCCAAACTACATAAATTACATTAAAAATCACTAAATTTATAAAATCATTTTTTATTTATTATAAACAATTTAGAGTTTTTCTTTATTCAATAAATTTTTTAATTAAAAAATTGTGGAGAATCTTAATAAATTAAGAGTTCACAATTGTGGGAAGCATAGTTGACATTAAAAATATTAATAAATTATTATTACATACTGCAAATATCAAATTGAATTTGCATCCATGGTTGAAGCCAAGGGATTCAAATATTGGATTTGTCGTGTATAGAATTCTCTGGTCATTGTAGTATCGCCTTGAATGAATTTAAAAAAAGTGTATATTTTGATGGGATATGTGGTTATACATGGCAAGAAAAGCTCAGTCAACCATGGCCATCGTGATAATTTTCTACGTTCTGCTCGGAAACTCGCTTATGATTTTTTTGAGCTGGTCCTTGTTTGCATTTTCTATTTCATCATCATGGATGTTAAGTTGTTAACCATGGGAGCACTGCCAATCTTCAATATCTCGACCTCCGAAGGCTGCAGTCGGAGTGGTTGGGAAAGAACGTCCACAGTAACGTCGGTCACGTATGGATGCAGGAGAGCCTCGGCTGCGGTGATCCTCTTTTGCAGGTTAAAAACAAGCATCCTCTCCAATAAATCCTCTGCTTCAGGGGGCACACGATAAACCACGCTTCTCACAGAAGACGTGGGCATGGTGAGATACAAAGACTGTACGCAGCTACGGATGTTAGCGCTCATCTCTCAAAGGATGACTGTGGTATCTGAAGGTTGGAGGCAGAAATAAACAAAGATAGTGCAGAATGAGCTACGGCTCTTCAATCTTTATTCATAAACGGAGATCAACTGATGTAATACAAACAATAATGTAATGTGTATTTAAACACTTATGGAAAACCCTAAAAGCTCTAACCTAGATTTTGCATGCATGCAAAGCATGCTGTTGCATTTATTAACTGAACTTCTAAATAGTAATTCAAGTAAAAGCTAAAGCTAACTGAAGTAATTACTATTTCTAACACTCCCTATTAACTACTACTGCAGCTTTTACAATGCCTAAATTATTTCTGTGAATTTCAAAAATATATTTTGCCAATGGCTTTGTGAATATGTCAGCCAAGTGGTCAATCGATTTACAATGCTCAACACGAACTTCACCATTGTTCACAAGCTCTCTTATGAAGTGATATCTAGTATCAATGTGCTTACTTTTTTGGTGAAAACCATGGTTCTTGGATAGAGCGATTGCTGAGTTGTTGTCACAATAAACTGTGGTTGGTCCTTCTTGTTTCTGTTGAATACCTTCTAAAATCTACGTAACCAGACTGCTTGACATGCTGCTGATGTCGCTGCTACATACTCTGCTTCTGCCGATGAAAGTGTCACAATGTGTTGCTTCTTGGATGCCCATGAAATCACCCCTGATCCAAGATGAAAAACATGACCGGAAGTGCTCTTCCTGTCATCCAAACTTCCTGCAAAATCACTGTCAGTGAAACCTGTCAAAACATCATACTCCGTGCTTGAGTATAAAATTCCATAGCTTGAAGTCCCTACAACATATCGTAAGATCCTTTTTCCAAATTGCCAATGCGAGTCTTTGGGAGACTCCATGAACCTTGAAATCAAGCTGACAACAAACATAATATCAGGTCTCGTAGCTGTGAGGTACATGAGACTTCCTACAATTCTCTTATACAATGTTGGATCTACATTGGGACTGCAATCTTCTTTTCTCAAATTAGTACCTGTTGCCACTGGTGTAGGTGTTGTTTTGCAATTAAGCATTCTGAATTGCTTAAGAACTTCATTAGCATATTTATTTTGAGAGATAAATATACCCTTTTCTGACTGTTCTACTTCTAGGCCAAGAAAGAACCTCCTCAATCCAAGGTCTGTCATCTCGAACTCTTTCTTCATAGCTGCCTTGAACTCATCTACTGAGAGGTCACCTGTAAAAATCATATCAACATACAAACAAACTATTAAAATCTGTCCTTGTTGATTTACCTTTGTGTAAAGTGTTGGTTTGCTGCTACTTCTGCTAAAGCCATTTTTGATCAGATAAGAATCAATTCTGCTATACCAAGCTCTTGGAGCTTGCTTGAGCCCATATAGAGCTTTCTTCAACTTGTAAACTTTCTCTTCATGTTATTTTATTTCATACCCATGTGGCTGCTCCACATAAATTTCTTCTTCAAGAATTCCATTCAAGAATGCTGACTTGACATCCATCTGATACACTTTCCACTTTTTCTGTGCTGCAATTGCTAGGACTACTCGTACTGTGTCCAATCTTGCCACTGGTGCAAAAGTTTCTCCAAAATCAATTCCTGGTTGTTGCAAGAAACCCTTTGCTACTAACCTTGCCTTGTACCTATCAATCTCACATTTTTCATTGAGTTTGGTTTTATAAACCCACTTCACACCAATGGGTTTCTTATTCTTTGGCAGGTCAACTAGATCCCATGTATCATTTCTCTCAATGGAATCTATCTCTTCGTCCATAGCATTTACCCAATGCTCTTGTTTTACAGCCTCTTCATAAAACACAAGTTCACTAGCAATAAAAACATAATTGGTATTTGCATCCAATTCATCATAAATATCTGTTAATCTTCTAGTCTTTTAATTACTGTGATCAGATTCATTACGTGACTACGGACTTGATGCTTCACCTCGAAATGAGTTTCTAGGTGTTCTTTCTGGAGTATTTGCTACTGGTGAAGATGCTACTTGATCTTGTTGTCCAATCAACTCCTCATCTTCTCCATCTTCTGGTTGGGGTATTGCAGCTCCCATACCCTTTTGTATGGTTCCATTCCATGACTCTTCCTCCTTGAACAAAACATCTCTGCTGAGAATAACCTTTTTGGTAATAGGGTTATACAACTTGTAGGCTTTAGTTTGTTCACCGTATCCAAGAAATATACATTTCTCACTCCTATCGTCTAGCTTTTTTCTTAGCTGTTTAGGAACATGAGCATAAGCAACACAACCAAATATTATGAAATGAGAAACATTACAAGTCATACCTGACCATGCTTTCTCTGGTACTCTGTTCTTCACAATTTTGGTGGGAGATCTGTTCATCACATGAACAGCACAAGCCACTGCGTCTCCCCAAAATTCATGGGACACATTTCTTCCTTTCAGCATGCTCCTTGCCATATTCATGATGGTTCTGTTCTTGCATTCCGCAATACCATTCTGCTGAGGAGTATATCTTGTAGTGAATTGCCTCTTGATTCCATGATGCTTGCAGTAATCATGAAATTCCTTTTATTCATACTCTCCCCCTCCATCATATCTCAATACTTTGAGTTGATAACCACTCTATTTTTCAACCAAAGCCCTAAATTCCTTGAACTTGCCAAAAGTTTCAGCCTTCTGACGAAGGAAATACACCCATGTTTTTCTACTGAAATCATCAATAAATGTAAGGAAATAATAGCTTCCACCAATCGATTGAGTTTGCATTGGTCCAACTATATTAGTATGAATAAGTTCTAAAGGTGCAAGTGCCTTTCGAGACATACCTTTAGGAAAGCTATCTCTGTGCTGCTTTGCTATGATGCAACACTCACAACTACTTTCTGGATCCTTCATAGGGGGCAATCCCTTTACCATCTCTTTCTGCTGCAAAAACTTGAGACCACCAAAGTGAAGATGTCCATATCTAAAATGCCATAACCAATAATCATCCATGCAAGTGGCTTTTTGAGCAAAAGAGGTTACCTTGCTGCTACAATTCATGACTAGTGGATACATCCTGTTCCTAGTCACTTGTATTTTGATGATCAAATGTCATTTTGGGTCATAAATTTCACATTCTGATCCATCAAAGACAAGTTTGTACTTCTTTTCAGTGAGTTTCCCAATACTAAGCAGATTATGCTTCAATCCTGGAGCATAATAGACATTTGAGATTGTCTTTTGTTGGCCTTGTTTGGTCAGAATGTTGACCACTCCTTTTCCAAGAACTGGAACCACCTCATCCGTGCCAACTTTGACCTCTGTCCTCACTGATTCATCTAGGTCTGCAATTAGACCTCTATCACCTGTCATATGGTTACTGTAGCCACTATCTAAAAGCCAAAGTCCCTTTGGGATTTCGTGTGCAGCATGACATGTAAGAAATAACATATCATCTTTATCCTCAGAGGTATTAGTCACATTAGCATTATGATTTGCTTGATTAGCCTTTTTCTTTTTGCATTCATGAGTATAATGCTCAAATTTATTGCAATAATAACACTGAATATTAGATTTATCTGACCTTTTTTTGTCGCAGTTTCCGCCTTCATGGTTATGATGGTGATCTTGATCTCCATTTCCATTACTTCGGTCACTTTTGCCTCATCCTCTTGATTCTCCTCTGCCTCTGCCTCTTCCTCTGCCTCTTGAGAATGAGACATGTGCTTTGAAAGCATTCTCTTGAGAGGATTCTTCATTCCCGTTGAGTCTGGATTTGAATGAAAGTAAAGATCCGATCAACTCGTCTATAGAGAGAGTACTCAGATCTTTTGCTTCTTCAATTGCTGAAACTTTCGACTCAAATTTGTGGGGTAGGGATCTCAGAACCCTTTCAACCACCCTTTGATCTCCAATCTTTTCACCATAGATATTCAGCTGATAAACAATCCCCATGACTTTGGTCATGAAAGAGTCTACAGAGTCTGATTCTTTCATCTTCAGATCTTCAAAGTCTCTTCTTAGGTTTTGGAGTGTTGCTGTTTGAACCTTACCAGCACCTTGATAACTAGTCGCCAAGGTATCCCATGCTGCTTTGGCATGTAAAGATGCTGATATCTTTGGAAATACGCTGTTATCCAAAGCGTTCATTATGAGATGCAGTGCCTTTGCATCCTTCTTCTTGTGCGCTCGCAGGATATCCTTCTCTGCATTTGAAAGGGCTTGAAAAGATGCATCATCTGCAGGTTCGGAATAGACATACATGACATATTTCCATGCATCTTCTGACCTGAGATAAACCTCCATCCTCGTGGCCCAGACATCATAGTCCTTTTTCCCTGTAAGAGGAGAAATATGAGATTGATTGCTGCTAGAAGCCATAGACACTGCGGTGTCCTTCACTGGCTTTTTCAAAATAATCTCCTTCTCATTTTTTTTTTTAAAATAATATCTCCCTCTTAAACAAGATTTGAAAAAATATCTTCTTCTTTTGTAAAAAGAAAAAATTCTTACTCAATAACTGTGTGAAAGTCAAAAAACAATCACATGAAGTAAAAACCTTTTTGCACTTTGACCAAAAATGTTGTCTTGTTCCAATTACCGCTCTTTGTCCTAGGGAGAGGCCGTGGTGAAAAACTCCTTTTTTTACCTCGTATATCCCCAAACTACCGTGCTTTAGACTATATTGTGGGCGCGATAGTTCCTAAAGTATTGCTCTGTGGACTATAGGGAGGGCGCGGTACTCCAATTTTTTTTTTTTTTTAATAATTTCTCCAAAAAAAAATTCTAAGAAAATTCTTCAAGAAAAAAACTTACAAATTCTTCAAAGCTATGGCTTTGGATTATCCGGAAATTGATGCTACCAATTTGATCTTCTCCTATGCTCTGATACCAAACTGAAGGTTGGAGGCAAAAATAAACAAAGATAATGCGGAATGAGCTACGGATCTTCAATCTTTATTCATAAACGGAGATCAACTGATGTAATACAAACAATAATGTAATGTGTATTTAAACACTTATGAAAAACCCTAAAAGCTCTAACCTAGCTTTTGCATGCATGCAAAGCATGCTGTTGCATTTATTAACTGAAATTATAAATAGTAACTCAAGTAAAAGCTAAAGCTAACTGAAGTAATTACTATTTCTAACAGTATTCAGGTTGTCGTTCAGCTTCTGAAAAAGAGCACCGTCGCTGTTTTCGTGGCCGATCAGCTCTGCAAAAATGCAACCGAGAGACCAGATATCGATTGTTGAGTTGTAATAACACACTTGAACATTGGCTTTAGGGTCACTCATGTAGAGGAGCTATGGGGGGTTGTATTTGGCACTCACAATGTACCGGGTCATTTTGCTGGTTTCAGTCCTAGAGAGACCGAAGTCTCCTATTTTTACTATGCGGTTAGGTCCAATGAGAACATTTTGGGGCTTCACATCTCAATGGAGGATGTTTGCAGAGTGTACTCGAGGCCTCATAGCAGCTTCCAACAAAAAAGCAAGAAACCCTGATATTTTTGAACTTTTATTTCGAAATTTTGGATTTTTTTTGCATTTTGTTATAGTTATGATTATAATTAATCCAATTTTTGTTTATTTGATTTTAATAAATACAAGTAAGAAAACCTGTAGCTCTGTAGTTTAAAATTTGGACGATTTGGTTTATGAGAGGACACATGTTTTGGGAATGATATTTGAAATTTTAAATCAGGGAAGAGATTTTAAAATCTTATAAAACAATGGAAAATTTGCATAATTTAGATAAGGGCATTGAATCCATCTATACCTTCATAAAAACGATTTAAACGATTGAAAATTAAATTGCCAAGACTTCTTGGTAAGAAACTACTTTATTAAGTATGAAAAGAACTGTTCGAAAGTTAATAAAATTATGAATTTAAAATATTATATAGATTTTCTATCTCAAAAAAGAAAGAGCGATCTCAACCCTTGAATAGGTTAAACAAATTCATATTTCAAATTGAAAATTAGATCGCGTATTGTATTAGGATACATATACCTGGTTCAGAATCAGTTTGCATTCATCATTTTTCTCTTTTTTCTTTTTTCTCATCATCATTGCTATTCTTCTCTTTTTTCTTTTTCTCGTCATCATTTCTACTCCTGCTGCTACTAGAAGATTTGTTTCCCCACTAGAGGAAATGATGCAAATATGAATCCATTTTGTCCAAAACAATGGAAAGAGAGCCAAGCTTGCTTAAATTCGTGGGCTCCATAATACTAATGAGTCTGGTGATAAAAGGATAGGTGACATGCCGAATAATTAAAACCTCTCGCAAAAGTGTCCTGGTGTTCAAAGTGTCTCAGAATATGTTGTAAAATACCTTGATGGAAACAGGGTGGGCACAGATCTTGGATATATAGTCAACTGAGCACACATAGCCATGCAAGACCTAATGAATTCATGAATCAATATGTGGTTAAGCCAAGAAGTGGAAATGAAGTGTTGTTGGGATTTAAAACCACATTTCCTTTCAATTAATAAGTACAATTGTTCGGAAATACTTTCCCGATCTAGTATATCTATTAGCATATACTGCATTGACCCCAAACACTAAAACCAAATAAGCAACAAGACCTGTAAACTCTGCTTAAAGAGATAGATGGGAGGCAGTGATATGTTGTCTTCCATTATCTGAGAAGCAAATTCAACTTAAAATATTCTGGAAACATAGAATCCGAAGAGCAAATTCAAAACATATATTCACTCCATATATTTGAGATGTATATTAATATTATGTGTAATATGAGGCGATTGTTTTCAAATGAGCTGTTAGGAGAGATATGAAGCTGAATTAAACACTCAGATTTGGATCAGTGCAGTGCAACCTTGTAGTAGATCCTATGGAAAAAATAGTATCCTAAAAGCTCTAGATATGTAATTCCTCTAAGCTATATCATACCAACAAGTATATTGAACCTACTTATGGAAAAAAAAATTAATTCTTGTTTTAAAATTCAATGCAAGGCAACTATCGGTATAATGCCATATCATCTTCTGGGTAAGAATTAGAAAATATTGAAGATTTATGGCAAAAATAAACAAAACTGATCCATTCAAAAGAGAGAACATTAAATTACCTGGAATACTCATTTGAGCATGAAACTTGACAGATAGTAGATGACTTAATTTGTCGTAAAACTCACATGATCGAAGATCAGTTTTAAGATCACAAAATCTTGTGCAAAATGTATTGCTTGATTCTGCAAATTTGAAACCCAATTTTTACAGAATTCCTGAACACAAAGCCTCAACACCTATTAGCCTTTGAAATTTGGTTATATATAATTATATATAGGGATGAAATCATTACTATCTGCCCCAATTCCATGATATATGGATGGATTTATGTTAAAAATTCTCCAAACCGATAATCCAGGGGCAATGACAGTTGTATCCCGGATTTACAAGCAAAATATAGGGAGAAACTATTATTATTAACCTCCATGTCCATAAATCCAGGGGCGATTGAGGCATGAAAGACAAATTTAATTGATTTACATGGGCGAAGAATGATTTTACATAATTTTCTGTGCGCGAAATCCGTTTTCGGGGGTTCTCACTCATGGAAAATGGAGGGTGATTGCAACGTTAAATATTAATTTTTAAATAAAACTTGGACGAAAATTTTAAAATTTTAATTTTTTTTCATATAAAAATTCGCCCATTAAATTTTGGAAATCCCTTTAAATTCGCCAATGGACGAAGTTTCGCCCCTAAAATTATCCATGACCCTCTCGATGTGGAGATCCGCCACCTTATCGACTTGCTTCTGTCACCCCTTTCGCCATCCTCTTGACCTGGTTCTGTCGTGCCTTTCGACGTGGTTTTGTCGCCTCTTTCGACATGGATCGCGAATTTGGGTTTGGTGTGGAGTCAATTGCGTTCTGTTTGCAGGTAATTCGGTTTGTTAGTTGATTTCGTTTTTTTTGTTATATTTTTAATGTTAATAATTTGCTTTTTAATGTGTGCAGGTTTCGGTTTCGATGAATTGGGGTTTGGTTTTGGCGGTTGTTTTCGGCTTCGTCTTTAGGAGTCTATAAACAAGTATGAAATTCGTAATCTTAATCTAAAGTAATTTAGTTTACAAGTTTATTGTATGTATACTACAATTAATTGAAATTAGACTAGGTTAGTTAATTAATTTTAATTTAAATTAAGTTAGTTTCACCATAAGTGTTCATGAATAGAGTTCTTTGTTCATGAATAGAGTTCTCTGTTCATGAACAGAGAAATGACAGATTTTTTTTTTTTTTTTTACATAATTCAATTCCAGTCAGTCATAAATAAGACAATTAGTTGATCGATTAACCGGTCAAACATCTAACATATGAAAGTTAAGATAACACATCTATCTACCTATCTAAAAGTAATGTAGAAGAGCCATAATAAACTTTGTGTATATATATAATAGCGTTTCTTTAACTTTTATTTTTGTAAATAATATATTTATTTTGTATGTATTAATGTACAGACTTTTGTTCTTTATCTATATATATATATATATATATATATATATATATATATTTACTTACTTTTTGTTTTTTAGTTTTTATTTTCATTCAAAAATTTGATTTCTCTTTTCTTTTAAGTTCTGATGCTTATTAATTTGTTACACATAAGATAACATTGAATAGTGAGATTGCGTTTAATAACAAAACATAGTTCTCTGTTCATGAACCTGCTTTAATGCGAAGCCAAATTGGTATCAAAATATGCACAATAGAGAATTTGTTGCAATGTTAAACACCTTTAGGATTTTAAATGGATAAGTTTGGTGATACTTATATAATCATTCTAAAATAAACAACTCCTAACAAAACATTTCATTCAACAATAGATATGAATTTGAACTAATGGTGTGAGTATCCCACACAAAATAAGTGATTAGGATTTGCGTAGGTTTCAAAAATGAGTATAAAGTACCGAACACAACTTTGTTGAAGGATCCGAAAAGGTTTGAGTTAGATTTGAGATGGTTGTATGAAAATAGGAAATTGAAACAATGAATTGGTGTGTGTGCTTACCACATTCTGGCTCGATTTGATGAACAATTTAAAATCTTGTTTTTGTTGCTACATATTTTCCTGTAGATACCTGAGTTTGACCAAACGTTGACTGAATGGTCATAGATCGGATTAATTGAATCCAAGAGGACACACACTATAGTATGAATATGAGGATCACACTCCACATTCCCAGTTTCTCCACCTTTTCATGCAAACATGCTAACGAATGATGGATTACAAGAACTGAATTATTCTTGAAATTACAAAATAAAATCAAAATTTTGACCATTTTGACTTTGTCAATTTTGACAATTAAAAATAAAGTAAGAAATTACTTGAATATGGATTAGAATTTATCTATTAGATCAAGATGGATTTCAAAAGGGATATTAAGTAAAAAATTATATAACTATTCTCAGTGGACAAATATCCCAAAATTTGCTAGTGCTATAGGAAGATATGCCCATGAGTGTTGACTCAACTCACAAAATTAGCCTAGAATTCATTTTATAGTTGCTTCATAAAGAGATTCGTGTATAATCATGCCCATAATCACTCAAGTATGCCCAAAATTATCCAAAACACCGAGTCTTAGGTCTACTACCACAAAGCGTAAAAACATGCACATGGTGAGAAGTATATTTTTCAAATCTTAGAATTT
The DNA here is from genome assembly GCA_027924585.1 of Larix kaempferi. Lineage (NCBI taxonomy): Eukaryota > Viridiplantae > Streptophyta > Pinopsida > Pinales > Pinaceae > Larix > Larix kaempferi. The sequence continues at coordinate 30,194,643 of BSBM01001051.1, read as the reverse complement.
ATTAAAGTTAGAAACTAGATTTTATGATAAAGTACCTATTTCACCTATGCTCTCATATATCTTTAGACATACTCTACTTCCATTATCTTCCTATTTCTATTTCTACCCTTATATACCATGCCCACACTTATCCTCAAGCCCCTTTTATTATTATATTTAGCAACAAAAACTTTATAAGGGACCTTCTCCCTATCTTTGTTTTCAATATAAATATCTTTATAAATATAAATATAACCATCAAGGATTTTATAAATACCTTTGCTCCCTGGAGTGAAATTTACATTTCAAATCCTTATTATCTATTAACCATTCCCAACTTAAAGCCATGATTAGCATTGTGGTGTGACTACATAAGATAGTTTACTTCACTATTTTCTATCACCACTATGCAACTTAAAAGGACTCGAAACCATGAATATAAGGAAAACAATGAATAACTAGTTCCTTGAATTCAATTTAAATAGCCCTAAATTTAATTTAAATAATCTCATGATCCATTCAATAATGTAGATGTTTCTATCGATCATATTGTTTCCCTAACAAAGGAAACTGAAATACGTTTCTTTAGCATATGGGTTGTAGGAACTTATCATCTAATTAACAAGACTACTTAGATAGGAAAAATCAGATTTGATTAGAATTGGTTAATAAGTGCATAGATTTGTATTGAAGACAATGATTGATCAATTCTATTAAAACTAAAGAATACAAACTTATCTTAGAGGTATGAGATCAATCTGAATGTAATGGAATCTGTTCATGAACAGAGTTCTCTATTCATGAACCGAGTTCCAGCCCCTCAATGTTACTTTGCACTACATGTAAGTTTCTGATATTGTCATTGGTTAGTGATTTCTTGACATAAAGAAGTGTAACCTTTAACTTAACATTTAACCATATTGGTTCCATTCATTTAAGACATCAAAAACACTTAAAAGATTGGCACATTAATTCCTCATACATCCAACAATATCAGCTATACTCATTTTAAGAACTATTAGATGATATTAGGTATATCTAGGTCCTTATTTAAGAACTTAGTTTCTTTAGCAGCTACGTCTTAGAATTTGTAGAATTAACATGTAGAATTTGAATATGTTATGAGTTGATAGTTGTGCAAATATAGATATCATATCAAATGGAAAGAGAGGAGTCTTCGAGGCAAAAGCGTAGGAGGTCATCAAGTTCAATGGGAGTTGGTGTCCCAATTGATAATTGAAGGTTGCCCACTTCACTTCGAGATTCAAGCTTATTGTACAGTTCACATTCATCCGATCATCGGCGAGGCGATAGGGGCACAAATGATTCCCCTTTATCTTCTGTGGGAGAACGTCGATCTTGACCTTCTGTGTATGAACATCAATGTTTTAATACATTTATAAATTGTATTTTTGTGTTCAAAAAGTTTGTACATGTTTACACACAACTCTATTTGTATTTGAAGAAGAGCAAGGTTCAGAAGAGGCTCATAATTCGACAGAAAGGGAGGACGATCGAGCAAGGGGGACAGACGTTGAAACAAATGTGGGTCCAGAGCAAGGTTTTGAAGAGGTTCGTCATTCTACACAGAGTGACCAAGGATGACATATGTTGAACTAGTTGAGGGTTGTACACCCATAACCACTTATCCATCTGATTTACCTGAGGAGCTTCCATGGGAAAGTGGTGTTCAACAAATGACCCTTGAAAGTTGTAGATCTCACTATGACAAGCTGCAAAATGATCTTTCTAGTTTGGATCTCCCTCCAAAGAGAAAACAAAGTTTAGAGATTGTTTTGGGATCATTAAAAAAATTCATTGAGGTATATGAGGATCTCAAACCAACAAAGGATGGTTTTGTTGACTTGATGCGGAGGAGAAAGGCCCAAGTGATGGGTCTAGACAAGTGGGTTGTTGTGAAGGAGAGAGTGACCAAAGAACATGCCAACTCAATGTTTAAATTCAAAGAGGGCCTAAAGCAAAAAATGTTGAAAGTGCAATATTTTAAGCACCCTGAAATTGCACATCTAATATATGATCGGTTCCTTGCAGCCCATGGTCAGTTGCCATGGAACGATGAGGTTCCTAATTATTTTGCCAGATTTTTTTATTCCTAAGTTTTTTTAAATATGAAGCCAGATTATACCGATATTCATTCTAGCCTTTATGGAGTTGGAAAGGGGCGAATATATAATCGAAAATGTGCTCTTAGAGATCCCACTACTCTTCGACCTCCACCTCAGATATCTCTCCCAGCTAGGCTTGTGACTTACAAATCGGAGATGGAGCCCACATCACAACTTGGGACAACTGCAAGGCATTCTGTTGCTGAAGGTTTAACGTCGGAATTTGTAGGAGTTGATGTGGGATTGGTTTGAGACAGGGATTGCGCCACTATTCATCAAAAGTTTGTTTACAAAACGAATGATGAGGTAGATGGAATGAGCATTGAATATCTCAGGGCTTATGCTAAGGTTTGTTGCGATATAGCTTCGGATGTTCTATCCAATGACACATCGAGTTTAGGAGAGGTTTGTTTTTTATGTACTTACAATCTATTTAATTTTTTAATTCATTTCGATTTGAACTTTTTGTTACATTATATCTATGATATTATGTCTAATTTGATGAATTTTAATAAATACATTATGTAAATGTTTATTGGTTGCAGTTTTCTAGAATGTTGAATGAACATAATTTTCGACTCTCTAGTAGTGAAAATGTAGAAAATGTAGAAGAGCATCTTGGAGAGGTATATTTATTATTTAAATATTTAAATATTTGTTTGAAAGATATTTTATCCCTTTTTTGAATTTTTATTTATCTATGTATCTTATTGTTAATGTGACTTATCCATGTAGGTTCCTTTAGATTCCAACTTTTTATTTATCTATGTATTTTTATATATTCTATACTTGATTTGATTGATTTAATTTTTTTTATATGTTCAATGCATGTTAATGATTTATATGTTCAATGTATGTTAATCATTTATATGTTCAACGTATGTTCAATATTGAAATGGTTTTAAAATATATTTTTTAGAGAAACTTGATATAGTTTGCACTCTTGAAGCTTTTTTTATTGAATTTCAGTATATGCTAGCCTTTAGTTTTGATAGGTGTAATCTAAAGTTATAAATTTTAAGACATGCAGGATTTAATCCTTGAGTGCAGAGTTTTTGTAGTATTGACAATATTTGAGTGAAATATAAAAATCTATAAGTGTAGATGTAAATAAAATTTTTGATAGGTGCAATCTAAAGTTATAAATTTTAAGACCTGCAGGATTTAATCCTTGAGTGTAGATTTTTTTTAGTATTGATAATATTTGAGTGAGCTATAAAAATCTATGAGTGCAGATGTAAAATATTTCCAGTGTTGATATGTAAATAAAATTTAGTGAAGGTTTCAATCCTTTTTGTTGTCAAATAATATATGACCTTGGTTTCAACAGTAAACTTCAATTTCATATAAATGATAACTTGAATCTTATATAAATGATTCATACTTTCAATTTTGAACTAATAATTCATATGTTCAATGTTCAGGTACCACATTTTTGTTAGTTGGTGAACTATAGACGTTGCTGAAATAATGGCAAATGGGGATTTAACGATTTTTTATTTTTTAATCATAAGCAAGGATTCTAGGATTGTGAAGCTTATGCTAAATTAGAGCAATGATTTTAGACAACAATTTGATGAATTTTCATCGGTTTGTTGTAAATAATCATTGCTCTAATTTAGCATAAGCTTCACAATCCTGGAATCCTTGCTTGTGATTAAAAATCAAATGATCATTATCTCTATTTGCCATGATTTCACTTATGTGAACTTACACAAGTGATATTATCTTTGTGCATGTATCATTTATTTAAAAAGCAAAGTTCTAAAAAACTCCCGGATCATATTTATATGAACTGTTCAGCTGACCACAACGCCACTAATGGATCAACAAATAATTATCGAATTGATTTCAACATGCTAAAATACAATCATTTAAACTCTTATTCTAGTTCCCATTCAAGATCATAGTCATAGTTCAAAGAAAAAAATATATTGTACACAACATTTGACATGCACAAAAACATCGATCAATTCATTTTTGATATAGTTAAAAACATCGCAATGGAATGTCGTCCTCAATTATCCATTCATGGTCATATTTGGACAGTTTCCATTTTCTATTTTTTAATTTTTTTTTTCGATGGAATTTGTACCAATTTTATTCGAGATGCACATACTAAATGACTATATTGACAACATATAACATCAGGTTCATAATCCTAAAAGTAGACATAATTTTTAGTCATATGGGTCTGCTGAAAAAAAAAACCTTTTAAAATGATGGATCTTCTCTCGTATGTAAATCCTTTGTCATCGTAGTCCTCCAATAACTTCATCTTTCCTTCAATGCATCGCATCAAATAATATTTTACATTTTACGTTGTTGTCTAAAGGTGCAATCATAGCGAAAACATCTCTTGTGCAAATTACAATTGGAGTCAGGGTTTTTAAATGAATTATCTTGGCTATACACATAAGGTGATGGACAACAATGAACAATCAACAAAGAAGTTTTAAGTTCATTACCTTCTCTAACAAGATCTGAAATTCTATTGCCATCAGATGATATTACTATTTCTTCTGATTCTAATTCTTCCACGCTTACTAGTGGCATTTTTCCCTTTGGATTAATCTTTGTGTGTTTCCAATGTTTTATGTAGTTGTTCATTATGTTTTCACAAACTTCTGTAGATTCAACATTTTTAGTGCAAATATGACAAAAGCATGATTTCTTTCTACTGTCAAATGCAAACACGTTTTGGAAGGATTTTGTTTGAATAGAGTGTAAATATCTAGTCCCATGTATGGTGCTAGCCTCGTATGGGATTGATCTATCTATATATTGGACCCCAACAAGACAAAAAAACCTACACAATAAACGATAAATAAAAAAGGACAACTTTTAATGTTAGTGTACATTTTTTTAAATTGACAATTAATATAAATTGAAAAAATCATGTACATACCTACGCACATCTCCTGATTGTTGATTATAATCATGGCTTAGATGTAACTTACACCATTGGACAACCTTTACAGCTGAATGAAATTGTGCAGAAGAATGGTTCATTTGCCATCTTCGAAGTGCTCTTTTTACGCATGCTCTTGCACCATCATGTTCACCTTTTCCATGTCCAGTTTCAAAGAAATTCTAGCGATGTTTAATGTTCAATGCTTTATGAAGTCGACATAACCAAAAAAATGATCATGAAGATTTAAATTGTCTCACACATCCATCCGACCATATCCAATGTTCATTGAATTTAATTTCACGTCTTTTAGTGAATCATAGAAAATATTTTCAATACAATGCTGAACAAAATGTGTATCGTGTGTACGATCATCGCTTCTATAAAAGTGATATTCTTTAATCACATCTCGATTGTCATACGTGCTTTCAATGCCATCAACATCCTATTGAGAATGTCTATATAGAACATGGACAAATATTGAAACTTGGTCAGGATGATAGTATTCACTTTGTATCTCTTTTTGTGCAACAAATGTGTAGTTTTCTACAAAATCAACCACAAACAAAATTCTTCCAGGTGGAAAAATTTCATGAGACTGCTTGAATTGAAGGTCTTGCCACCGTACTCTATGTGAATGCTTGGTGTATTTATAAATTTCACTTTCAAATTTCTTGAGAAAATCTGTCACACATATTTTATCTTCTCACAAATCAATTCTTTTGGAATGTGCATCACTAGAACTTGTAGCATAATTGCTGTATTCATATCTTCTCCAATCAACGGTTACATTTGACAACGACTAATCATTATCGATAGGATATTTATTATGGAATAAAACCAAATTTCCACAACGATCACAATGTTTTCCATTGACACATTTCTTATTATAAAATACTTCATCGTGATCTCTCTCACATAGAGTTTGAGATATGGATTCACGTATTGTGGGCGTAGGTGGTGAATTTTTCCAAGACATTTTGCCAAATTCAAGAAACGTGTCGTAATATAATTGAAATTGCACATGATAACAACAACAACATGTGTCACGTATAGTAATAGGTCTAACATACCATGGTGTTTGTTGCACAAATGTAGTGATTGACATATTAATTCCACGATGATCCTCCTTGAATTTATTGAACAATTGTACTTGTGTCATTTCCATTATATGTTTTGGATGGCTTTCATATACATTTCGTGATACTCTTTGTCATATCACATCCCTTGAACTTGGTGAAACTTGATCATATGCCAACCAAGATTTATGTACAATATCTTTAACACCTTCTCCCATTCTATCTTTGTAAGGCCGTCTACAAATAATTGCCCAACAAGTAAGTTCATCATTTTCATCTATTTGCATTCTGAATTTGCTATGTTTGTATAATGTCTTTCTTGAGGTTCCAATTGTTTTGCTAGTTGTGTTGTCAAACGATTTTGTCTAGTACTAGCTGAAACAATTGCTGTTTGAATTGCTCTACGTGAAGCTCTGGTATCTTTCTTCTTGGATTTTCCAATTTTTTTTATTGCATCACCTATATTTTCTATCACATTATGTTTCAATTTCGACTCTTTTGTCGCCTTGTGAATACCTAATAATGACGTAACACCTTTTAACTTCTTGGACACTAATAAACATCTCAAAATTTGCGCTTGTCCTGCTATTGAATAATCTTTGAGAATATCATCATAAATTTGTGTAGCATGATATCGTGCAACATGTATGGCTATTTTTTCTCCATATTTATCGCAATCAATGTCTTCTAACATTTCATCATCAATGGTGAAAGTACCTATACATCAATATAAATTTAATTTAAAATATATCCAAAAATACAATTCATTATAAAAAATGAATTTGAAAAATACATGATATATACATACCAAGTCTAATTTCTGGATCTTGAACTTGATCTTCAATATTGACTTCATCAACATTAGCATGTAAATCACTATTTACATCTTCAGCAATGGTCTCTTCAACTTCAATTTGTTCTTCTTCTAGTCTATTTTCAATTTCCATTTCATCAACATTATCATGTAAATCTTTATTTAATCAACATTTCCTTTCTTTCACAATACACAGGTATAGCTTGGTACAATGATTACCCCCCTTCCCCTAGTCTCTTGGACTTCTAAATTCTCAAAATAGAAATTATATTTTCTGATAAAATCCCACCTTCAACTTTATCTTTAAAAAATTGATTCCAAAATTCATATGCTGTCCATAATCCAATAAACTCTGGAAAAGACAACTATTCAAAATCCACTTCAGATATAATCAACTCCCTTGCTATTGGATCTAGTCTGTTTTGCAATGTATTATTGAAATAATTAATTAATGTTGTATATTTAATTAATTAATGTTACTTCTCAAAATCGCCCTCTTAGCCACCTAGAAGAGTTGTATATGTTTGTTCCAAGATCCCTCAAGTTTTTTTTCCACTTTGGTGACTGAGATGTATTGCTTTAGCGTCATCTTTGTGACTTTGGGAGCAATTTTGATGAAAAATATTTCTAGCTTGATGATATTTTCTAGATCTTCCATGCATTATTGTACTGTCCTGGGTGCATTCTCCTCTCCTAAATTAGGCAAGTGACATCTCTAAATCATCCTCTCTGCTACCAAGAAGTGTTGGAGATGTTTTCTCCAAGATCCCTCAAGGTTGTTTTCTTGTTTGGTGCATGCAAACATCCAATTATCTTGTGCTACTACTATGGAATCTATTTCTTTCTTACTCATCTTTGGAAAATCATTAAGGTTATCCTTATCCTCCTCCTGTCATCTTCTTATCTTGTCAAATACTATATGTATACCTTCCTACAAATATTTCTTCATTTTTAGCTTTTCAGAAAGTGGATTAAGCTCAAATCCACATTCTTGCAATTTTAAGAGATTATTATACAAAGTTCTTTGTATTACATTCAATTCATCATGTACTTCCATAGCACAATATTGAAGCTCTATTAAGCTAGCTATCTCATCTTGGTAGTATTTTACTTGATGCTTGAACATTTTTATTCTCTTCTTGGCTTCTTGCAACTCGTCGTCATACTTGACATGTTGGTTGTTGTGGCTTGAAAGAAAGCTTCTCTTGCTGATATTGTAGTTAAAGGGTTTTAAAAGTTCCTTTCTAACTAAGTTTTAGGGGTTGCAATAATTTCTTGATCTTGGGAGACCTTCATCTTGTTATGTTTTTTCAGAACCACTCGTCCAATTTTCTTCTAAAAAATAAAATGAATCTAGAATGGCCACCTACTATGTGTTAGTTGACGATGGTTGTCTTGTGCTCAATCCTAGTGACAGGAAATGTCATCCTATTATAGATTGCATATTTGATATATTTTTTGAACTTGGGACACTTGGTTCAAATATTTTTTATCCTCCCATTTTTGTTTCCTAAGCCATATTTATTGATTCTTGTTCTCTTTCCCTATCCTATTCCTCATAATTCTTAGTTTCAATTCTAGTAATCCTATCTCCTTCTAATTTTTGTAATTGTTCTTGCCTAGCTGCTTTCTTGTCTTTCTCTCTCTTTTGTTTGACTCTTTTTAATTGGTCCAATTTTCCATTTCTTATGACATATAGGACCCATCTCTCCTATATATTTTTTCATTTGTCGATGTTTCATTTTGATAAGGACAATCATAACCAAGCATCTTGCAAAGGTTTTCAACTATGGCAAGGGGGTCATGTCTTTGGAATATTTCTTCACTGAAGTGATAGGTTATAAATGCTTCTACTTTTGTAGATGATCCTTTTGTAGTACAAGAAATGTAGGATCTTATGGCTAGTTGTAGTGCATGTTAGGGTGCTTTCTTAACTTTCACTAATATTGCTGCAAGTCCTTCTAGACAAGTTTGATAAACAATCTCTATAAAATGTAACTTATCTAAGATGTATTTTTGGTGAAATGTGTGGAGTCTTGGATGCTACACATATCCTTAGATAAGTGTATGCCTTTTTCATGTATGGATTACTCATTGCATTGACTATTTGCATTGCTTTATCTGACATATAGGGGGATATCATGCAAAATACCAAAGCATATAGGGGAACAATAAAAATGTCACAAATTCTTGCAATCTCCATTCTATACCTATGTTTCTACAAAACTTCACAACAATGATGAATGGACTTATCCTCTAGCTGACACTACCAATTCATCCCTAGAAAGTGATTGGATGCACATAATGTATCCACTATGTAAGATGACATGTAAAAAACTATAGGATTGTTAGGATCACACTACTTGGCCTGGAGATAGCATCACTTAGAGTAGAAAAAAAAATGTTTGATCAATTGAACACTTGGCCTACTTCAGTCTCTTAATATATGAGTCGAATCCCCGCCTCCTTGAATTTTGTAGCATCTTTCTCTTCATATAGCTTGGTGACTAATGCCTCTATGTATGTATAAGGTAACTTGAGGTTCGAGGTGGGGTATAAAAATTTGTGTCTCTATTTGAATAGTTTGTCTTTGATCCACCAAGTCTTGAGAATTTCATGACAATTCTTATTAGTGGAAAAATTGGTTACCCACTTTTCACTCATGTTTATCTTTACCTTTGGAAACTTGTAGTATGTATCTAAGTTGGATGGATAAAATGATGCTATATATTTTCCACTCTCATTCTTGATCAATCTATTGTCAAAATATGCATGCATAATTAAAGAAGAAACTACCTCTACCATTGGAATTAGAGCTAGTTTGGTTACTACCTATTGGAGAGTAGTGGGAAGATCCAAGTCACAATATAAACTCACCAAAAAAACCCTAGATACCATCCCTTTTGGAATCACTTGCAAGACGATAAAGTCTCATCCGAGGCATCTATGGGGACTACAGGAGCCAAGCTTCCACAGTGCTAAAGGGAGAGAAAGAATTCATTCTATTTATCTAGCATTCATTCATTTCATGCACAAAAATGGATATCATGTTCATAGGGAATGATCACATATTCAAAGCAATATCAAAAACATAAACATAGCATACATGTGCAAAATAAACATAACATCCATAACATTAAACACATGAAATATATGCTCCAAAACAGGTTCTCTTCCATATTATTATCATCAGGACAATCTTACAAAACCTACGCAATGCGCATCAGAGCTTTGTCTCATCCCCATAAATACCCCAGCATTACATAGTATAAGAGAAACATCAATTAATGAACAACTAAAAAGAAACCCTTAAACCAAAGACCCCTTACATATTTATATATTTTAGAATGGGTTGAACCTGTTACAAAGTGGACACAAGTGCCCAACTACTTCTGACTAACTTTTTCCTTTTGCAAGCTTTGGTCCTTTGGTTGACTTGTCACCCGATCCACTTCCGGTGCATGAATCTGAAAACTGCTCTGAAACCCTACTCCAACAAGCCTACAACACTCACCATTTGTTGGCTCATAGTGGGAAGACCTAGATCACAATATAAACTTGTAAGGTTTTTCGTTACACCCAAACCTACATATGTTGGTAAAAATTCAAAACTAAGCACATAGTCCCATGATCCCATTATGGTGGTTAGTCCACATTATATTTTGAGGTGCAATGGTTATTCAACCAATACTCCAACACCCCCCCTCCAAGGTAGCTCGGGGGAATTGAACCTAGGACTTGATCTTTGATACCATGTAAGGTTTGTCGTTACACCAAAATATGCAGATGTTGGTAAACATTTGAAACCAAACACATAGTCCCATGATCTCAGTGTGGTGGTTAGTCCACATTATATTCCAAAGTGTAGTGGTTATTCAATCGACACTAAAAAAACCCTTAGATACTAACCCTTTTGGCATCACCTGCAAACAAATGAAGTCTCACCCGAGGCATCTATGGATACTGCAAGAACCAAGATTCCACAATGATGAAGGGAGAGAAGGAATTCATTCTATTTATCTACCATTCATTCATTCCATGTGCATAAATAAACAACTTATTCATAATAATTGATAATACATTCAAAGCAATAACAAAAACATAGCATCCATGCATGCAATACACAGAAGATTCATCACATAAGATATCAACTCCAAAACAGGTTCATTTCTATATTATTATCATCTATAACCACTTACAAAACCTACGCAACGTGCATTAGATCTCGGTCACAAACCCAAAAATATCCCAACATTACATAACATAAGAGTAAGTACAACTCACTAACAACCAAAGAGCAACTAACTAACCACCTTTCACCCAAAGATCCCTTACATATTTATACAAATCATATGGGTTGATCCCGTTACAATGTGGACACAAGTACCCAACTAATTCTAACTAACTTCTTCTTTTTGTGCGTGCTGGTCCTTAGGATGACTGGCTTGCGGTCCATCTCCTTGTGTGCAATTCCCAAACTTGGTCCCAAAACCTACTCCAAACAGGCCTCCAACACTCACCCATTGCTCGTATTGAGCAACTTTAGTTGCTATGCATACTTTACTAGGTGCTCAAAATTTGATCAAGATTGTTCGACGCAGTAGTTTTCCCACTACTGCATAACACATTTCCAACTAGAGGCTGACTCCTCTAGATGTGTTGTTGTGATCATTGATATGAGTAGAGTTTCGACCATCACTCAAATTTGCTCGTTAGGTTTCTCTCTATACTATTACTCCTCCTTTTGGTGGTGCTATGGATCCCTTTGTCATGGCTGCATCGGCTCTCGGCTTATGGTGACTCTACTTTCTATAACGTCATCCTTGCATCTTTGCTCTATGCTCTAGACTTGCTCTTCGGCTTTGCATATTGGAAGCATATACCCAACAACTTAACTGCTCCAGCCTTTGGTCCACTGCTACTTTATAACCAATTACCAAGTACCTTGACCCTTGTCATCATGATGTGCCTGTATTTGGATGATATTTGATCCAAATTTTCCATCATTTTGAAATCTTTGCCATTGGTTTTCCCCATCATCGTCACACATTCTTCCTATCCTCGGTCACTTCAATCATTTTGATGCACTACCTTCACTATCGCCATCACGTATTTTTTTAATGCTCCTATCGACTGACTGTACCACTTTTCCTGTTAGATTTATTTATGTGCGCTTGGTATTCTTTCTTGTGCTCCTCCTATCTCTTTGTTGCTTTTGCGACAATTTCCCTTTTTCTTTATCCTGTTGCTTTTCCTTTACAACATTTGTTTTCCAAAACTCATTCTGACTACTGCGTGGGAGGACGACTATCCCTATAGATTTCAACCCACTTCCATTAACAAATCCTTCTAGGGGTTCCCCGTTCAGTTTCTACAGTTGAACGAACACAGCCTCTATGACAAATATTATGACATAAGGACCCAACCAATACATTCTGAACTTACTTGGGTGCTTTCGAAACTCGTTGTCATACATCAAAACTAAATCTCCACTCTTGAACTTCTTTTGTTTGATGCGTATGTCATGTCAATATTTTCGTGCGATTTCTAAATCTATTGGTGAAAACCTGCGATGAATCAGTCTTCCTCCAATTCCATTAGTTCTGACAATATCCTTTCTAATGCACCACAATATATGAGCTTTGTCAGCATTGCAATGCACAAAATTGGAACAATGAAATCCATAGGCATGAATTCCTCTTTCCCATACACTAGCTTGAATGGTGTATGTCCTATTTGTTTCTTGCATGTTGTCCTATATGCCCACAATACTGCAAAAATCCTCAAGTCCCAGTCATCTCAGTTTATGTTGTAGATCTTTGTCACTGCATTCTCCAGGATCTTGTTAAATGCTTCAACTATTCCATTTGATTGAGGGTGATAGGGGTTCTCTTCTAGTGATAAATATGAAACTCTTCTGTTAAAGAAACAATTGTCTTATTCAAGAAATGGGTCTTCTAATCACTCATCAGAATTCCTAGACATCCAAATCTTGTAACCACATTTTCAAATAGAAACTGCACAACTGTCTGCGATCTATAATATTTGACATGTTATACTTCATCCCATCTGGTAAGATAATCTGTCGCGGTGATTATGTATCTTGCTCTCGACTGATTCACAGGTGGATTAATTGGTCAAACAAAATCCATTTCCCATTTGTCAAATGACCAGAGTGTTACTTGCGGAATCAATGAAATCTCATCTCTCCTAAAGGGCTTCCCAACTCTCTATAAGATGTCGCAGGTCTGACATAATTCCTTAGCATATTTATGTAGATTAGGCCACCACAATCATGCACACATAATATTTTGAGTTGTTTCTTTCCATGCGTAGTATCCTCCCGCAATTCCTTCATGGGACTCTTTTAGTATCACAAGCATTTCATGTTCTAATACATATCAACGTAGAATCTTATATGTGCCCAATTTGTATAAATTCCCTACTACCATGTTGTAGTTTGCTGCCTTGAATACTAGATGCTTCTTATGGGAAATCGTGTACTCAGTTGGAGGTACTCCCATACTCAAGAACTAAGCAATCTTTGAGAAGTAATCATCGACCGTCTGAACTTCAAACATGTGTGAATTTGGTATATTGTCATCCATGTTTCCTACATCTTACCCTTAGGTTATGCACGATAAGTGGTCAGGTCCTGATTTCAACTTACCTAGTTTCACCACAACTTCAAAATCATATTCCTGAAATAACAGTAATCATCTGCATATATTGCCCCCTTCAACATTGGATTTTTTACTAAGTATCCAAGCACAGAATGATCAATGTACATTTTGAACCATGATCCCAACAAATAATGTCTAAATTTATGTGGCACATACAACATTTCTAATCCTTTGCACTCTGTCGTGGTGTAGTTTTGTTCACTAGTTGACATCTTCCTGCTAGAAAATGTAATAGGATGATCCATGTCTCCTTCCCCTGACCGAGCTAGGACTATGCATAACGCCACAGATGATGAATCCACATGAACATGGAATCCTTTATTCCAATATGGAAACAAAAGAATGGGCATAGTGACTAGTTTTTGCTTCAAGACATGCAAGCTCTGCCGATACTCTTCACTCCATTGGAACTTGACATCCTTCTTCAAAAACGTTTCTAGTGGGGCTATGATATGTGCATACCCTTTGATAAAATTCTTGTAGTATCCTGTATGTCCTAGTGTAGTGCACAACTATTGCACTGAAGTAGACGGTGGTAAATCAACAATCGCAACAACATGGTATTTTTTAAGAATTTTAATAGTATACTTAAATATAGTATTCTAGGAGATTATTTTGGATTGGAAAAAACACATATATAGATAGGTAGGCGAATATTAAATATGAAACATATAATTTACTACAGAAAATTGTAAATTTTGGTGAATATTATGATATAAAAACACATTTTATGTAAATATAGGTGACATTAGAGACTAAAAATGACCAAACAATGATTTTTTTAAAATCCCCGAAAATTTCCTTGTGAAACAATATTTGCAGGATCCACCGACAATACTTGCCTACAAAATACATGTCCCAACATAATTCCAAATGGCGCGCAAAATATGCACTTCTTAAAATTCAAAGAGATATGGAACTATCTACATCTATCCAACATCAAGCGCAGAACTTCAATATGGTTCTTCAATATACTGAACATAGTCCAATCATCTATATAGAATTCTAATAATTTTTGAATGAATTCCTTAAAAGCTACGATAACCACTCGGGAAAATATTGTTGGTGCATTCTTCAAACCAAAAGGCATCACGATGTACTGGTAACATCCCCATTCCATCACAAAGTTTGTTTTGTTCCTATCTTCCTTTGCAATCTTTATTTGGTGGTATCCTAAGAATCCGCCTCTAAATGAATATGCTTCTTGTCCTCCTATGTTCTCCAACACTTCATATTTGAATGGAGTAGGGGAGTAGGTAACAGATCATGCATACTTGCATCATTTAACTTACACATATCCACACAAATTATTATTCCTCTAGTTTTATTATCTTAGACCACCATTGGCTGATCCATTTTGATTCTTCAACAGTTTGTACAATCCTTGCTTCTAGCATCCTACCTATCTCAGCCTTTACTTTTTCCTTGTATACCGGGTTCAGGAAGTATGGTATCTACTTAACTAATTTAGCATCTGGCTTCAAATGTGTCTTCATCTCTCCTAACTCACCAACAATCTCCTTCATTTCTGAAAACTTAGTGGGAAAAATATCATGATATTCACGCAGTAAATCAACAATATTTTCTATAGTTTCTTCATCCCAATAATCACTAACAGTGTTTGCAAACTTGCAATTCTCTTCTGTACCAATATTAACCTTGCATGTATTCAATGGATTCGCATAATCAATAGATCTGATCTCTGGCTCTTTTACTACGCAATCTCCCTTGGTCTCTGGTATTTTCACATTTCTTGGGTCATCCTCATCTTGGTTGTCTTCAACAACTTTATAGCATTTCAAAATATCCTCAATAGTCACAGATGCTTTATGTGCACTGCATATGGGTATGGTTCCTATCGCATATTTTGGTGCAAAAATATTGTCATTGATAGTATGCAACACTGCGTCCACTGATGGGGCCTCATCTTCAAAGCTAATTGTTACCTTGAAATTATGCATCATCTCCTCCCAGTCTCAGGTGCCTCTTCTTACTTCTAGTTCTATGTACCAATTCCTTGGAATGGTGTCCAGAGTATGCAAAAATAGATGTGTCCATTCTTGTTTTAGCAATGTAATCCATGTTGCAATGCTCTACGCAATATGATCTGCTAGAAAACCCAACCCCATATACTCCTACATGGTATACCCAGTCCCGAACCTGACTTGTAACATTCTTCTTGCTTGTTGTGGACCCTGATCTTCTTAATTCGTAGATGTTGTTGTTTTCAGCTGTGTTTGTACCCCAATTTTATATGATATGAAGTTGGAATGTACACTCATCCTAGCCGCGGGGGGGGCGTGGTGTGGGTGGGAATCGCCCCCCCCACGTCAGTCTGAGGGCCAGCAGGCATCACCCTTGAAATAAATTTTATGTTTTTTCTTTTACCAACAGTTTACGGGCCCATGGTATTTTCCCATGGTAATTCACCTTTAAAAGGAATATATTATAATGCGGCTTTGTAATGTATTGTAGGATTGTCAAGATCTCTGTTATTGTGTAAGAGAGACTAAGAGAGAGTGAAGAGGAAGTTGTAGCGGATGTGTTGCAGGTTGTATCCCTTCATTTGTTGAATGGTATAGTAGTAAAAGGATTGGAAATTTCTCCGTGGACATAGCCCAGATTGGGTGAACAAATTTATATTGGTGCTTGTATTGTGTTTATGTGATTTATATTTGCATCTTGTTTATTGTTATTTCTCTGCGGTCCTGTTTTTCTAAAAATTGGTATTAGAGCCAAAGGTCCATTTGGCATATAAACTCGCAGGAAAAAAGGGTTCCTGATTCAAGTGGGATCAATGGTGGAAGAAGGAAAGTTTAAGGTCGAGAAATTTAATGAAAACAAATATTAGTTATGGAAGATGCAAATGGAGGACTATCTGTATTAGAAGGATCTATTCCTACCGTTGGGAGGAAAAGAAAAACAATTGGCAACTATGAAGGACGGAGAATGGGAGGTTCTTGACATAAAGGCATGGGGAACAATACGGCTGTGCCTAGCTTCGTCGGTGGCTTTCAATATTTCAAAAGAAAAGACAACGGAGGGTCTGATGAGCGCATTGGGTAAGCTATTTGAAAACCCTCGGCCTCCAACAAGGTATTTCTAATGAAGTGTTTATTTAATATGAAGATGTCAGAAGCTGGATCTGTTGCTGATCATTTAAATGAATTTAATACGATTACAAATCAACCAAGTTCTACAAAAGTGAACTTTTATGATGAGGTTGGGGCTCTTCTAATATTGTGTTCATTACTAGAAAGTTGGAATGGATTGGTCATGGTTGTAAGTAACTCTGTCTCTGGTTCAAACACTTTGAAATTTGATGATGTTGTCGGTGTTATTCTTAGCAAGGAAATGCGAAGGAAAAGAACATGTGAGACATCAGGTAATGCATTGACCATGGAGAGAAGAGGATGACAAAGGGATAGAGGAATAGGCCCAGGTAATCGCAACAAGTCTAGGAAAGGCAGATCCAATTCTAGACTGTGGAAGATAGAGTGCTGTAACTGTGGAAAGACTAGACTTCAGAAGAAAGACTGCAAATATCTAAAGAAGAAAGGAGATGGATAGCAGCAGACTACTTAGGAAGAAAATGTAGAAGCTGATGTGTTACAAGATGCATTGATTCTTGCATTAGATAATACTAGTGATTACTAGGTAGTAGATTCAGGGGTTTCATGTCATGCTACACCCCATAGGAATTTTTTTCATGATTATGTTTCAGGCGATTTTGGACATGTTTCAGTAGGTGATGATGAGCCATGTAAAATTGTTGGGATAGGTAAAAGGTACGAATGAAAATGAATGGCTATTGAAATATGTAAGGCATATTCCTGCTATGGAAAGAAATCTGATCTCAATAGGGAAGTTGGGAGATGGTTGTTAGCACCTATATATTTTTCATATAATATGAAGTTGAATGGAAGGGAAGGAGGGTCAAAATGTACCTGGTATGGAAAACTAAGATATCCTCCATGCTCTTGTGCTAAATGCTAGTGGGAAAAACTAAATGGCCTAAGGAGAACCAGAGGTTCAAAGGATGAGAAAGTGTTGGAGTATGGGTGTAAATAAACAACAAACATATTTCATACCCTATAGTCCGCCGGTCAATCATGGGAAATTTAAATGCCATGCCAATCTACACTGTAATTTGGGCGCGGGGATCCAATCCACAGCCTTATATGGAATACCGCATAGCTAAGTTGCGAGGGAGATAAGGAAAGGATGGATGCGATGAGCCTTCTCCGCCGGCCAAGTGTTAGCAGTAGACATTGTCGCAAGGAGGAAGACAGAAAGGCGATATGTGAAAGTGGGCGCATGCGAGGGAACGAGTTGGCAAAAGAATCCACAATTCGGGATGCGGTAAGGATATACATCAACGGCTCTTACAGCAGATCGCATAAAGAAATGGCACACGAGATAAGACAAGGGTGGATGCAATGATATTTTCCTGCCTTTTAGGTGTCAGGTTCAGAGCCCGTCGCATAAAAGCAGAAAACCACGGTAGGGACCATTTGGGTGCGTGCGAGGCCATCTTATGGGGAAAGGTGGATAAAAGGAATGGAGTGGATGGAAAGTTAGAAATAGATCCGACGACAAAGGAGACTCGGCAGTCAAATCAAGAGATGAAGCGGTAGCCGATCCGACGGTACTAAAGAGACACGTGAGAAAGCCAATGGAGGAGATTAAAAGATAACATGTGAAAAAGCGCAAGGGTTATGTTATGCCCGGTTATATATATAAGGAAACAACTGCGAGGGTTGAAATTTGCTCTGGAATATTGTAGAAGTCTGGTGGTCCCTCGGCGTGTGGCAGACGGCGAAGGCGACAGAAACCTCCAGTGGCCTCCTCAAAGCTTATAAACCAACAGGTAGGACCTTGTAACCGTTCTTTCTCTTAAAAGTTGAATCTTTTGAGTCATAAAATGGGAGAAGAGCAGGCTTCTACCAACCATAAATCTAGGGTAGCCCTGGAAGATAGGGACGCAGATGTATTCGACCCACACCTTCGGCTCTCTGTCCCAGAGATCAAAACAAAGTTAGATGCTCTGCATGAGAAGGGTTTGGACTTACATGGGGTCTTTAGGTCATTCTTTATTTACTTTTACCTAGAACAAGTACCCTCTTTCCCCGAGTTTGTAACATGGCGCTCCGTGAATTACTCCGAATCTACAAGGATAATCATGGACACCTCCAGGTCTAAAATGGTCTGTGTCTTAGATGCTTCAGTAGTAAGAAATTCATTTTTTGTCCCCGAGCCGCAGTACCACGAATTCGAAATCTTTTCAGAAGAGTCGGTGGTTTCCTTATTTTGCCAAATTGCCCTAGACAGCCGTCGAACTTTCCTAGCCACATGCTTAAAATCCCATGCCGAAGTTGCCAAAAAACCATACCCCTTGGACGTCAACCTTTTTAATGACGAATCCCAGTTGGTGTTCTCACTGCTGGCTCAGTTCTTAGGTTTAGATAATGACCAATGGGTAACAGAGGTCCAGCTTAGTCTACTCTTTAGAATTAGTATTTGTTTAGCAAGGTCCAACACAGGACTCATCCCTCCTCTGAAGTTTGATGAATTTTTGGCTAATAGAATGCATGTACAGTTGGAAAATTTCCGAAATGCTAGGTTTTTCAGATACCATACACAACTCATGAAGATGATCATGTACAGTAACGTCGAAAGCCCTCATTTTCACCCTTTGCTTGAGACAAGTGCTTGGTTGGACAATGTGTTTGAATATTTCAATTATGTTTTACCCCCAGTGTACAAAGTCATTTTTGGGGAGGGACTGCCGAGAGTGCTACCCGAGATGAAGTTCATCATGCAGTTAAAAGATGATGTTGGAGATTGGTTCCTTTCGAAAGATACTACAGTCATTCGGCTGTATGGCTTTGTGAAGGAACCCTACATCCTGCCCTCCTTTCTAACACTAAGAATTTTTGCCATGGAATTTATCAGGCAGAAATTGAGCTTGGAAGAAGCGTTGTTCCTGCAATACAAAAAGGGCACAGATATAAAATATCGCTGGAAATTTGGCCCTTTTATTGTGGAGAATAAGAAAGCTTTGCCGGAGATAGAGGAAATGATAAGACTCCTGGGGTTCAGGAAAGACATAGCTGTTGAATATGATCCCCTGCATGTTATTTCTAGAAGACGGAAAGAGTGCAATCTGGGCGCCTTTGAACACAAGGAGCTAGAGAGGCCACTCGGGAGACGGAACATGCTACAATGGGATCCCGAGGCAGAAATAGTACAAAACTTGCAGGAAAGGGACCACAAAATGTTTGATGCATAAATAAGTACCGAACAGGTGCCGGACACCGGAGAAGTGGGCCGGAAGAGACATCTAGGGGAAATACAGGATATGGATACTGAGATGGGCAGTGAAGATAAATGAACTAGGATGATAACACCAATTGATGTGTTTGATGGAAATACTTGGGTCGAGTCATTGATTTCCCTCGATGGAGAAGAGTTGGTTGATGAGACACCCCTGGAAGAGTTGACCGACTGTATGGATAATGAAAAAGCCGAAAAATGAAGGGTCCCCAAACCCTGATGTTCAAATAATGGAATACAAGTTTCAGGATGTTCGAGAGGGTGAAGGCAGCAGTAGATTCCGATCCAAGGCTAATCTATACGAGCAGTATAAACAAACTAGGAAAGCCTCAGCCTAGAAGCTGTTTGATCTAATGCCGAGAGCCAACAATCTATCCAAAGCTAGGACTTCCTTAGTGGCCAGTAGAGATGAGAAAGACAACACCTTAAACCTGGCCATATCAACAGATGCCGGAGTGAAAGAGATGAAGCTTAGATGGGATACCATACCTGTACCTAACAAGATTCACTTTCACCAGCAGATTGGTGATCTCATCCATGTTGATCTTGTGAAAGCGGCATTGAAAGGTGATAACTTGGAAGTCACTGTAAAGAAATTGGCGAATCAGTTGAAACAGGAAAAGAGCGAAAACCGAGCCCTTCAAAAACTTGTAAAGAGGTTACAAATTGAACTTGTTGGAGTTGATGGGGGAGGAAAAGCCACAAAGCAGCTGCTGGCTGATAAGGAAAAGTTAATCTCAAATCTACAGAAAAAAGCTAAATTCCCTAACATCCAGCTGATCCAAGCCCCCGAGGAGACCAGATTTGAAATACAAAAAGAGGATTTATATAAGGAACTGGATGATTGCAAAGCAGGGATATTGAAGCTGGATGGAGAAAAGGACAATTGGAAACAGGAGAAAACTAGCCTAGAGAAGCAGATTGAAGACTTAAGAAGTAACTTGTCCAATCTGGACATGCGGCCTACCAATGTGAATCAAGGTGGTGAAGAAGATAGTACTAATGATTTGGCGTAGGCTATGTCACATGTTAGCCTGAAAGATAATGAAATAAGGGAGTTAAAGGAGAGGATGTGGAAACTAGAAGATTAAAATAAGAAGCAGGAGGAGGAGATAAACAACCTCCGGGAAGAGTAGAGAAAATCAATCGAACAGAATAAAAAACTCACTCGCCAAGTAGCAGGACAGTCTGCTATGCAAGGGTGTAGACATTTGGTATGGGATAAGATATATAAAGAGGCTAAGAGTTTTTGGCCCTACTTAGAATTCATAAGAGTCAAGGAAAAAACGATCAATGATGCTTGGGCGGCATGTGTGGCCGCGAGAGAAGATTTGACCCAAAGACCCAAAGAAACAGCATTAAGTGCTGCAACCTTTTTAAATGACTTGTCAGAAGAATATAGGGTTTGGCTAAACATTGGCAATTGGATCGTGACAATCGCCGCGGCTCGAAGAGTTTTGAGGAAGTATGCTCAGGTGGAAAGCATGGAGGCCAAAGCAGAAGACATGAGGAAGGAAGTAGCGGACTTCAAGAGTTCATTTGATAAGTTGACTGAAATGGGGTTGTCATCTTTTTGGGATGACAATTTAGAGCTGCTCCCCAAAGGAACCTACAAAAAGAAGATCTCGGCTAGGAGAATGGATCATTCGAAATTCAAAAACATGGAGCAGTTGCTCATAGGTAAAACGTTGATGGAAAAGATCCAAGATGAATTTGAAATCCTGAATAGGTTAATTGCCATTGGCGAAAGGCTTCCACTAGCCTCATACTCTGACCACATTGAAATCCGGGTGATGGTGAAGGAAATGACAGATTGCGATCTCCCTCCAGCTGAACACTAGGCTGCTGTGCAGGCATATGCTAATATGAGATGCACTCTCCGTCAGCTGTAGTAGTTGTTTAAGTTTTTTATAAGTTGTCAAATACTTGTTTGAATGGTCCGAAAGACACATTCGACATTTCTAATTTTTGAATATAATGTGTAATATTTTTTGAGGCGGCTAATTGAACGGCCATCCGGAACCTTTATTTTTACTATGTTTCTTTTTACTTTAAGGATAATTCCACTCTATGATGATATCGACAATTATAAGAAATAGTTAGATCAACTCTACCTGTTTCTGTTTTAAAACAATTGTGACAAACAGACTTTGATGAGGTGTCATTCTGTTGCAAAACATCTTTGTTTAGAGGAGTCGAGCCTAGAGCTCAATGAGATCTATAAATATGTTTGTAATCGAAGGCACAAGGGTTGAAAATCTTATGTTAAAAGCTTTTGGTAATTTGAGGATTAGTCTGTAAGACATTTTTTGAGCTGTTTTAATAAAGTTTGCAGAGCCGAAGCTTGCATTTTGACAAGGATTCCTGTGTAATTGGTCTAGTAGTTTGTACCTTCCTTTTTCCCATGTGCAAATGTGTTTCTCTCTTTGTTATTCCATTCTGTGTTATTTCCTTCATGCTTGGATCAGGGTAACATTTAAGTAGAATTCATAGAGATTATGCTCTACTTAGCTTATTCCAAGTATTTCACCAAATATATTCTACTAAAGTTGATGTAGGATTCATCCTTGTTAGATGCCTTACATTGATGGATTGTTTCTTTCTCTTCTGTTCCACAAAACTAAATTTCTCTTTGACTACTAGCTTCTTGGTACCTTGCCTCTGTAAAGGCGTTTGCAGAATCTTTGTGAATAATGTTTCATAGTTTGTAAAAGGTGACTCCATTGCCCAAACTAAGTCCCATTCATTTTCAACCAAACAGTGCGTGAAATCATTTTTATTCCCCGAACAAAAAACTGATCTTCTATATAATTGTTGTAATTGAATATCTTGGCCGTGAATGCTGGTGTTTCTTTTTCATTATTGATAATCTTGATTATTCCAGTCTTTTTCACGAGATTATAGAGAGAGCCCTCTCTGTCTGTGTTGGGTCAGTAGCACAGGCCAAAGATTGGTTAGTGGTTACCCAGAATTACCCTCTTTCAACCTTGGGGGTCAATTTCGGTGTTAACTTATGTTCCAGGTGATTTTGGACATGTTTCAATAGGTGATGATGAGCCATGTAAAATTGTTGGAATAGGTAAACGGTACGAATAAAATTAAAGAATGGAAATGAATGGCTATTGAAATATGTAAGGCATATTCCTGTTATGGAAAGAAATCTGATCTCAATAGGAAAGTTGGGAGATGGTGGTTGCTTATCTACGTGTGGAGAAACGTGGTGGAAGATCACTTAAGGATCGATGGTGATAGACAAAGGAGACATGATAGGTACATTGTATTTATGTCCTCATAATACTGAATGGTCTATCTCTTTTTCTTCCATAGGAACATATACAACATTGTGGCATCATATGCTTGGCCACGTGAATGAGAAGGGGATGCAGATTCTCCACTCAAAGAAGTTGCTGCCAGATCTGAAGCATGTAACTTTGGAATTATGTGAGAACTATGTTTATGGAAAACAAAAGAGAGTAATTTTTCTCAGGGTTGGGGAACATAAGAATAGTGAAAAGGTAGAGCTTGTGCATACAAATGTATGGGGACTGGCTTAGGTACAATATCTTGGTGTCTCTCATTATTATGTTACATTTATTGATGATGCAACTAGAAAAACCTGGTTTTATTGCATTAGACATAAATCTGATGTGTTTGTTACTTTTAAGAAATGGAAATCTTTGGTTGAGAATGAGATAGGAAAAAGGTTGAAGTGTTTTAGATCGGATAATGGGGGTGAGTATTGTGGCAAGGAGTTTGATAGTTATTGTTCATACCATGGGATTAGTAGAGAGAAGACAGTCCCAGAAACACCACAAGAAAATGGTGTGTCGGAAAGGATGAATAGGACAGTCATGGAGCATGCAAGGTGTATGAGATTGCATGCATGGTTTCCCTTACAATTTTGGGCAGATGCTGTAGGTAATGTTGTTTACTTAATAAACAGAGGGCCTTCAAGCGCTTTGGATGGTGGGATTCCCGAGGAGGAATGGACATGTAAAAAGGTAAACTACTCATTTCTGAGAACTTTTGGTTGTGAAGCATTTGTCCATATTGATAAAGAAAATAGAACACAGCTTGAGGCTGAATCGAAGAAATGTGCCTTTATTGGATACGGGGTTGATGATTTTGGCTATTGCTTATGGGATTATGAAAGTAAATAAATCATTAGGAGTAGAGATGTGGTATTCATTGAAAAGGTCATGTATACAAATTAGTTGCAGGGAAAGAAGCATGAAAAGGAAAACAAAAAGTACACAATGCTTGATGAAATAAAAGAAAATGAAGTTCCAAAGGTGCCAAAAAATCAAGAACAACAACATGTACCTCAAACTCCTGCAAGTGTTAGAAGATCTACCAGGTTAAGTAGACCACCTGAACGATACTCTCCTTCAATGTATTATTTATTGATGACTGATTCTAGTGAACCAGAATATTATGAAGAGGCAATGCAGGTGGAAACTAGAAAGAAGTGGGAGCAAGGAATGAATGAGGAGATGGACTCATTGGTAAGAAACCAGACTTGGGATTTGGTTTAATTTCCCATAGGTAAAACAACATTGCAAAACAAATGGGTTTACAGGTTGAAGGAAGAAGATGGAGGAAAGAAGCGGTACAAGGCTAGACTTGTTGTAAAGGGGTTTGCACAGAAGAAAGGTATATATTTTGATAAAATTTTTCTCCTGTTGTTAAAATGACTTCAATTGGGACTATTTTAAGTCTAGTGGTTGTAGAAGATTTGCATCTTGATCAATTAGATGTAAAAATATCCTTTCTCCATGGGGATTTGGAGGAAGATGATTATATGCAGCAGCCACAATGATATGAGTTCAAAGGGAAGGAGAATTTAGTAAGTAGGTTGAAGAAGAGCTTGTATGGATTGAAGCAAGATCCAAGGTAGTGGTATTTGAAATTTGACAAGTTTATGACAAAACAAGGTTATAGTAGATAGCATTCTGACCAATGTGTTTATTTCAAGAGGCTAGATAATGGACAATATATTATCTTGTTATTGTATGTGGATGACATGCTTATTGCAGGGTCTAATATGAAGGATATAAATGTGTTCAAGAGGAAGTTAGCTAATTCATTTGCGATGAATGATATGGGTGTTGCAAAGAAAATCCTTGGTATGAGAATAACAAGAGACAGAAAAAATCACAAATTGAAATTGTCTCAGGGTGAGTACATAGAAAAGGTGTTGGAGAGGTTTAGAATGCAGAATGAAAAACCAGTTAGTACACCTTTGGCTAGCCATTTCAATCTAAGTAAGGAGATGTGTCCCAAGAAACAGGAAGAGATAGATTACATGTCCAGGGTTCCCTATTCATCGGCAGTTGGAAAATTGATGTATGCCATGGTGTGCACAAGATCTGATATTGCACATGCAGTGGGAGTTGTGAGCAGGTATATAAACAATCTAGGTAAAGAACATTAGAAGGAAATACAGTGGATTCTAAGGTATTTGAGAGGTACTACCACTCATGCATTATGTTTTGGAGGTTCAGACACAGTTCTATAGGGATATGTTGATATAGATATGGAAGGCGATAAAGACAACAGGGGGAGCACCACAGGATATGTCTTTACTGGAGGTGGAACAACAGTAAATTGGATTTCGAAGCTACAAAAGGTTGTTGCACTTTCAACAACAGAAGCATAGTATGTTGCTACTAAAGAGGCTAGTAAAGAGATGATTTGGTTGCAGAGGTTCATGGAGGAATTGGGTAAGAAGCAAGAGTATAACAGGTTGTATAGTAACAACCAAAGTTCCATTCATCTTGCGAATAAATCAACCTTCAATTATAAGACTAAACATATACAACTGAAGTACCATTTCATACGGTCTGTTCTAGAAGATAAACTGTTGAAGCTGGAAAAGATAAGCACTAGCCAGAATCCCGCAGACATGTTCACAAAGGTAGTAACCAGAGAGAAACTAAGTTCCTACTCGGTTTCAGTTGGCCTTCTAGCATGAAGGTGAAGATGAGAAATTTTCCAGATCCAAGGTTCAGAGCATAGTCCAGCAGTAGTGGAGTTGTTGTGATCAGTATCCAAGTGGGAGATTGTTGGTTGTGGAGCCCGATCTTCTTAATTGTTTTTGTTTTTAGCTGTGTTTGTACCCCAGTTTTATATGATATGTAGTTGGACTATACACTCATCCCAGTGGGGGGGCATCGCCCCCGAAAGAAATTTTATAGGTTTTTTTGTTGGCCAACAGTTTACGGGCCCATGGTATTTTCCCATAGTAATTCCCCTTTAAGAGGAAGATATTGTAATGTGGCTGTGTAATGTATTGTAGAATTGTAAAGATCCATTTGATTGTGTAAGAGAGACTGAGAGAGTGAAGAGGAAGTTGCAGCAAGTGTGTTGTAGTTTGTATCCCTTCATTTGTTGGATGGTATAATAATAAAAGCACTGGCGATTTCTCTGTGGACGTAGCCCAAATTGGGTGAACCACGTTATATTGGTGTCTCTCTTGTATTGTGTTTATGTTATTTATATTTGCATCTTGATTTTTGTTATTTCTCTATGATCCTACTTTTCTAACACTTTTGCACTGGGGACAATCACTGATTTCCCCCTTATGAGAAACCCACCATCTTGCAGGGATCGCCTTTAGTGTGAAATCTAATGCTAACAATATTTGTTGCTCTGATATTTATAGTTCAAATGCTGTTACAAAAGAATCTACCTTAGTAATTACATCATACATTGGGGAGTCACATGCCTCTATTCCAATCTAGTGACGCATGGGTGAGGTGTGCACATCTCCTTGTAGATACTTCATGCATCCTTTGCTTCCACTCTTCAAAGGATTCTTTTGAGTCCGACGCACAAGAGTTGATACTACATCATTTGAGTACACCATAGACAGTAGGATTGACATAACCATTCATTCGCGTAGTCACATTGTAGAAGTTATCCAGTTCTCAATTTTTGACTAGTTCCACATATCACCTTCCTTCTATAGGATACGATGACGTAAAACCCCTTAAGTTTTCTCCTTCAAAGATCATCTTCATCTTCACCAGATCAAGGATACCTTGGTTTACAAATTCCCAATCACTGACAAGCAATGTTGCATATGGCTTACTGTCATCAACTATTTCAATAACTTTGAATTTTTTTTTGCTGCACGCTCCATCTATATCAATTGGAACTCCTATCAACCTTTCAATGGGAACAATTTTGTGTTGATTCTCCAGTATCATCTAAATAGGTGACCAAATTAACTTGGGTTTACCCATCAATTCCCATGTCTACTTCAGGAGAAAATTCACATCAGATCCCAGATCTAAAATGATGAATTCCATGTCATAGTACCCTATCTTCCCACTAAGCCAGAATTCCCTATTTGTCCTCCTCTTGTGCTGCACTTGATTGAATGCTCTCTAAATAATAGGGATCTCCTTCTCTTGTGCACACTAATTGATTATCCTACGCAACATATTTAATGCAATCTCATCCTTTATCAATTCCAAACAATTGTTTAAGAATTTTTTTTATGTACCTGTCTTCTCTACTGACCTTTCTGGAATTGAATAATCCTAGACCGGGGGATCGACACCAATGATACACTACCTGTTTCTATTAACTCCTTCCTTGTTTGTTGGTATGTGTCCTCCTCTCTTTTGGGATCAAACACCGGTTTGGGCTTCACCGCTTCCTTGACCCATTTTTCAATATGAATCCTTGAATCGATCACATTGGCTCCTGTTCTAGCTCCTCCATACATAGATGTTGCTATCTTTGATTGGTCTTCATGCTCTTATGTTGCAATCATCTACACATTCTGGTTTTAGTTCTAATTTTGATTTTGGTTCCGGTTCTGGTTCTACTTTTGGTTCATTTTCTCCTGCCATTTCGCAATTGGTAGTGGAAAACCTTATGTCACATGGTCCATCTATTTGGTCCAACTGTTTGCAGTATGTGCATGTTGTACACGAGTTCCAATAGTTCCATGCAAAATGTACTTGTTAGATAGTTGTAGCAAATAATGGGTCGTCTACCCCTACCAAATCCTTCTCTTCTATGACCTCTGAATCCTCCTCATCCCCCTTAAGGAGTGTTATTTTGTTGTGTTGCGCCTTTCGGTCCAACTTCCCCTTGGACTTTGTATGCATTTGAAGTGCGCTCTCTCATGATATTTAGTGCGCGAAAATCCTTCTCATCATGTCCTACATATTTGGAAAAGTTAGAAAACAAGCTTCTAAGAGTGCTCAAATACTTATGTAGCATTGGATAAGTAGAAGGAGGATGATTCCCTCTACATATCTCACACCATACCCCTCCTCCCATGGGAAAATGATTTGGAGCTTCCGTAGCCAAATATTCTCTATAGGCTAGACACTCATTCTTATGATGACCTTCCCTTCTGTAGGTTGTACACCATATCTCTTCGCATTTTCCCTTCCCTTTAACAATCTCTTGCAAATGAATCATCAACATGGCTAGATGTGACTGAAATTGGTCCATCCCTATGTCATTCTATCCTATAGGGGATGCTTCTAGCTTCATGACAAGCTCTCGCACATTTGACTGTGACGTAATTTTCTACTGCGTCAAGGGGTAGCGTATATGTGGTAACAATCCTGTAATGAACTAGTCCTTATGTTTCTCATCTAGGATCTAGAATGTCAGCCTATCCATCAACACTCCGAAGCTTTGATCAAAGTCCTAGACTGATCCATTTTCCAACTGTCTAATCTCTTTCAATTCTATAATGCACCGTGACTTAGATTTTGGTTTCTTGAACTCTTTGAGTAAAAATTTCTTGATGTTATCCAATGTGTTGGCCAGTGTAGTTGTTTGATACTTCATGTACTAGTTCAATGTTCTATCTATGAATGTTTTTACCATCTATGTAATCTTTGTATCCTTGTCCTCGACTTGCTTTACTTGCCACATTTCCTCACAAACAAACAAATGCTAGTCTGGATCTTCTGCTCTTGCTCCATGGAAGACATGCATCCACAGGGTGTGATCTTCCCCTACCATTATGTTCCGCGGGGTACTGCTGGATAACTAGGATTCATCGTAGTACTTCCACTAATCTGGCTACCTTTACTACCATTACTAACTGCAAGTGACAAACGTTTAGTTCTTACCTCATCATTCAGATATGTGCACAAGGTCATGGGTTTGACACACATCCTGGCTTGAGCAGGGCTATCTTTTTTTGTTGGGATGAGCTAACGGCCTTATCCATTTTATGTGTGCAATAGTCCTTCAATTTGGAATACTGCGCATATGTGTCTTTCTTTAAAATCACTTCCCTACTCCTCTATCTCATCCACAGTCCTCTTTCTACTCTCTTTCCAGAATATTTTTCCACCGCGCAAAAATCCTGTCTCTTTTATTTTCACATCTTTTTCTTCTCTCAACATTCTCATCTTATCTCCTCTTCATTCATTCTTTCCTTATTTTACTCAGATCCCCCTATGTTCAACCTCCAGTTCCCCTTTGCACACAGAGACACTTATCTACTAGTGTGATCGAATTCCAATATCACAGTCCCTTTGTCGCACAACAACATCTTGACCCAAGTATGCAATGAATTTAGATATATTCCGTGTGGACCCTTAAAGAAATATATCTCAACCATGTTGTACGATTGAGTGCAATCTATAGAAAACTCTGTAACATAACCCTTCAATACAGTATCCAACCAAAAATCTAATGCGCATGATATTGGGTTACTTACAGTATTGACTTGCTGGATTAGTTCAGGAGTCCAGCTCCTTAGTCTCACAATTCATAGCACTGGTTTCTATTCATCTAATCTTAACAACCACTCAACCAAAATTATAGGGAAATCCCAGAAGAAGGTCTCATGCAGAATTGTGTATATGTACTTCTGTAACCATAATTCTTTGTTGATTCGAAGGTTCTTGTTCCAATCTTTGTAAAGTTCACAATATTTACCTTTCAACCACTCTTCTATCTCTTCCTTAGTCAGTGTCCACGCAACCATTAGTTAACCTAAACTTTCCCTTTAGTTGCAGATCTCGGTCTCGACAATGGAACCATTTGTTGGTGCACAGTGGGTAGACCTAGGTCACAATATAAAATTACCAACAAAACCCTCGATACTACCCCTTTTGGAATCACCTGCAAGCAGATGAGGTCTCACCCAAAGAATCTATGGGGATTCCAGGAACCAAGCTTCTACAATGATGAAGGGAGAGAATGAATTCATTCTATTTATCTACCATTCATTCATTTCATGCGTAGAAATAGACATAATATTCAAAGGGACTGATCACATATTCAAATAAATAACAGAAACAGAGCATACATGTGCAAAATAAAAATAACATACATCACATTAAACACATGAAATATATGCTCCAAAATAAATTATCTTCCATATTATTATCATCATGAAATTCTTACAAAACTTACGCAATGCGCATCTTTGTCTCATCCCCATAAATACCCCAACATTACATAGCACTAGAGCAACAACAACTAACGAACAACAAAAAATCAACCCTTAACTTGAAGATCCCTTACATATTTATACATTTCAGAATGGGATGCGCCCATTACAGAGTGGACACAAGTTCCCAACTAATTCTAACTAACTTCCTTTTTTTGCATGCTTTGGTTCTTCAGCTAACTTGACATGTAGTCCACTTCCGGTGCACGACTCCTGTAACATCCTCCTCATACAATTCAACCATCGGGAGGGGACACCAGCTAAATTTGAGCTCTCAAATTTCGCCCCAAATCCATAGTACAAATTTCAACATATACAATGCGTGCAAAAGCGTAAATAAACATGCACAGTGGAATTAAAATCTATCCATACACATCTAGCATGAAAATAAAAGCATAAACATTATAGGCATAAAAAAAAACATTGGAAATTCAAATACATTAGAATACTTATCTTTATCCAATGCAGATCCAAGCAACTAGCTGTGTAAGAGTGAATTTCCACCTAACCATAGTCACTTTGTCCAACATATACTCTTTGTGTTGAGAGGCCACCAAGGCGAAGGAAAAACCTACATGCTTATCTCTCTAATCCCACAACCCATTCTGCTCTCTATGCTTACCCAAATGCTCATACAAAGATCTACAGGGGTCTCACTCAACCCTGACATCCTTGGCTTCCACAATACCTGATCCACACAACACCCTTCTAGATCAGGCATTCCCTTCACCGATCCACGGTTCCCTTGGGCGATCCATCTTGTTGGGTGATTCTAGTGTGTGCATAGAAGAAGTCCAATCGGATATGTGCTGCTATAGAACCACCCATAGCCTTAATTCGTGGATTTTCAAGCACCTACGAGCAACATAAATAAATGGGTAAGGGTTCCTAGCTTTCCCAACCTCTCTGCTCACCTACAACCATCATTTTTCCATTCCAAATATGCAGCATGGTCTCCGAATTTGAATTTATGGGTTAGGGACAGTCTAGTATGCTCATGGACAATAATGCAGAGCTCTGCCTAATGTAGATCTGCATGAAAGAATGAGAGAATGTAGGTTGACTCCAAGGCATATGGGAAAATGGTGAAAATAAAATTGACATAACTTCTAACAGTATAAGAAAAGGACTCCTGGCAATTGCAGACTGACTTTTGTTATGAAAAAACTGTCACAAAGTGTAGTCAGACCCATGCTTTAATAACTGCATGAGGTGACTTTTCCCACCAACCTCACACATGAATTAATGATTGGACAATAGTAAAAAAAGCAGATAATTGGCTTATTCAAAGCACATGGTATAATTTTGGGTGAGTTTTAAGGTTGACACTTGGAAGCAAGGATTTAGTTTCCGATAGACCCCGTTTCCTCTTCCCCTCTAGTGGAATCATATCCCCTTTGGTGCTCTTTACACAACCATTCTTGGGTGATTTTATTATTTATGCACATAATATTTGCATATATTCTAAATCAACATAAAATCCAACCAAACAGTCGAAATAGTATATATATACATCATACATGCCTAGCCATTCACTAGTTGGGCCTTGGCATTGAGCTGTGCACTAGGAATTCACACTAGCATATTTACATCATTTACATAATTTTGGATAAATACATTCCAAATCAAAACTAGGGGTATTACAACTCCAAAACTGCTCCAAAACCCTGCTCCAACATTACCTAGTGAAAACGATATATTTTTATCACTTCATATCCCCTCGAGATTAGATTCCATTAGGAAACTCTCACTTTAAAGAGTTGATAGATTTCACCCCATTGCAATTATTGTTCTGTAGCTATATTGCACTCTATGTCACTAAAGTATGTTCTAGATGTATCTTCAACCATTTTCTCTATGGCACACTCCTCATTAGGTCACTAACCTAAGGAGCCTTTCCGTTATCTTTAGATTATTTCTTGGTTGCTGTTAACACATAAATCTCGCACACATGTGACATTTTTGCAATTCACACAGTAAGGCATCATTAACATATCGCATGCATCCCATCGAAGACCTCCTCATCAGATCCAAGAAGTAATATTAGTCCATAAATGCCAAAGAACAATCAAAAGACAGGACCGCATGTCCTAACCTCTGTTTAGGTGCACGACTATTCATATTAAAAGTTATGTTCCAGTGCGACCCCTGCGTGTATTTCCCTTCGATATTCGTGCAAATGTCAAAAAAACGAGATCTCAACCACCAGCTGCACATTAAAGGCTCATAAAATTCCATCACCAACACAAATTGAAACTTGTCTTCTCAACATGATGGATTGGCATTCAATATCCCCCATTGTATACCTTGAAGCTAGTTCATGTGGTGATGGGGTTCACACTTGGATCTAGTTGTTTCTTGGCCACCTCTTGGCCTATAAATAAATCCATGGGTATGCATCTTAGAAGAGAAACCAAGAGCAAGGTTATGCTGCAGAAATTGTATTGGAGCTTTCTCATAGCCCATCCGTTTCATAGTTGTTGGCATTCTCCAAGCTCCTTTTCCTCCTTCCTTCAAGTGGAAATTGCTTATCTCCATTGGTTCTTTTAGCTATCTAGCATTTGGTGTGAAAAAAATAGGCCTCCCTAAGGGATATTGTTGGATTCCCTTTGAACCCTTCACCTCCTAGGTGACACTACATTCATTTTATTGACTATTGGGAAATCTAAAGTGGTTCATGCATTGCTTCTTTGTTGTGGTTTGCGCCCTCTTGTTCCCTTTCATCATTTTTCATTATTTATGTATTTATTTTGTTCTATTTCACGAACAAAGCCTTGCAGGATCTACTTTGGGGTTATCACATTTGCTTTCTGTTTGTAAATATTGGGCCTAGCCAATAACCTCAAGGGATTCCACCCAAAGTAGGAGAGCCTGCACATCTTTGTGCATAATTTTCCCTAACAGTATTTGTGGCGACTCCACTTATTTTTTATTCGTTTTCTCTTAAGTAGGTTGTTAATTGTTCGATAGATAATTTTTGGTATCTTGTCCTTTGCAGGTGAAGAGGTACATACCCTTCATTCCAGAAATTCGGTCTCCTCTTGGCTGTAATTGCTATTCCGACAGTCGTGCGGATCCTAGCCACGCCGTTAGCACGCAGAAACCTTCGATAGTCACACTACCTGTGGAGTTTAACATATGTATGCTTACAAAGTTTCATCTCTCATTACCGACGCGACGTTTTCACATTGTAATCGTGCTATTGAGCACCGGTGAGTGTTTTCTCCATGCTACTACGCACCTATCTTTGATTTTCCGTGCTGCTACTCATTTTATTTGCTTTTTTATCTATTTTTCACAATATTGTAGCCCCAATGGCTGCTCACTAATGAACTATAATTAATTAACTTGCAATAGTTACATGTTTCTATAGTAATTAACTCACTTAGACTAAGATTAGGTAACCAATCTTGAGGCTTTCAACGAGCCTCATTGTTGTCACTAGTATTCAAGACATCTCATGTTCTTTGCTTAGTTGGCATGATTTTCGGCTAAAAGTAGTGTTGAATCCACTTTTTGCACACAAGCAAGGACCTAAAGACTCTTATCTCCCCATGTATCCTCTTCACCTCGCACTTCATGTGATCTTGGTGAATCAGAAATGGGTGAGAAGTGTGAAATTATTCCATTGCATACTTTTACTTCATTAGCACTTTGTTTTTGCAAAGCACCATTAGAATCTCTTAGAGTTAAAGTTAAATCCCCTTTTGTATTTACTTTACACTCTTCTAGTTAATTTGCAACAATCAATTTTCCTACCTCACATGTGTCTGCATCACTAGAAGATGCTAAGGGACCTAAAAGCTCTTTCATTCCAAAGTATGCTCTTCACCTCACATTTCTTGTGAGCTTGGTGAATTAGAAAGGAAGGGAAGTGTGAAATATCCCCCTTACACTCATTAAGTGAATTTAGATCCTTAAAATCAACTTTGTAAATTTATAACCAACTAAAACCCTCCACATGAGGTCACAAAACAACATTTTAGTTAGGTGGGATTGATTGGGATATGCATTTATTAATTCCCACCAATCTAGTTTCATTAGGTGTTTGAAACATATCATTGATGACTTATAGGATACCATCAAAATCATGCTATTAGGAAGTTTTAAAAGAAAACCTGTATAAGAAGTGTGTCATGACCAAGGAGGTCAAAGCCGAGGTATAGTTTCCTTGCCCTCTCCAAAGAGCCACTTTGACTTTTGTGGAGGAAACACTATATCGCCCAGGATGAACCACCTATCCACACTTTATGCAAGGTATATTAGTGTCCAAACTTAGGACATCACCAAGGAGCAATTGTGAGTGCAATTGACTCCTAAGTTATCTATTTCCATTGGGAAGTGTTTCCAAGTCTTGTTGATTGGAACATTAGCCCCATCACAAGTAGAAATGGCTCTTTGTTACCTTCATTAGTCAATTGGTGTGTGGATCCCATTGTCACCATCAATTGTGATAATGGAAGGCCCCGTTACATTTAAGAGGAAGGATGTTAGGTATTTTAGGGAATTTACACTTCTTTTTCTTTTTAAATACAAGTTCACTAACTCGTAATTAAAAATAACCTACATGTGGGAACTCTTGCACTAAATTGACATTGCACATATCACTCACTTTTACACCATATTGCATTTGTTGTGGTTGACATATTTTTGCATTTGTTCAATTGTGTTTATTTCCATCATCACTCTCACTTAACACTAATATTTCACCATTGAGGAACAAAACAACCCCCTAAGGAAGCCCTACAGACTACAGGGCCTATCCCCTCTTTCAAGGGGTGTTTTTCAACTTTCTCCCAATGGTTCATGTGGGAGGTACTCTAGCAAGGGCCGCTCAAAGGCCACATTGATAGGGTCATTAGGGCGAGGCTGATACTTGCTTGATTAATTTTCTCCTCTCAGAGAAGTTGTTGACCCTTTTGCCTCATCCTCTCATGGAATAAGTAGCCCTACCTCTCCTCCCTCTCTTGGAAGATCTTCTCCTTTGTCTTCTCCCCTTAAGGATCCTTTGGACCATTTTGATCCTTCCTCTCTCCTAGGAGGTCACTCATTATTTTGAAAACCACCTTAGTGTCCACTTCACGGAAACCACATACAACATACAATGGCAGGAGAAACTCCCACCTTTCCTTTCATGGATAGAATTAATCTCCCATATTTGGCCAAATTGATCAATGAACCTATTGCACATGATCAAACATGGCCAACTATTCTGGATAGGATCCCATTGGTTATTCCTAAATTCAAATGGAAACAAGAAGACCACCCCACCAACCATGTCAAGTACTTTAACTTATGGTGTTCCTCCAACAACATGGTGGAAGACTTAGTGATGCTTCACTTCTTTCAGTGAACCCTCACCGAGACAACATCCAAATGGTATGTGAATTTACCACGATTGACCCATGCCACCTTTGCGAAATTGGCCATCTCATTTCTCACATACTTATAGATTCCTATTCGTCATGACCTTGGTCTTGAAATTCTCACATAATTTTTTCAAAACATATCTACACACATCACATACCATATCCATGAGTGACATAGACACCGAACATTATGTAAAATTGAGATACAACCCCCATTCCTATTGGATTAATTCATTAAGTCACTCCAATAGACAATTGCAAAATATGTCGTCACATCCATGCCACAAAATGAAGAAGAGGCCATCCTGAAGGCCCATCATTTCGATCTTATCTATGCACAATCTGAGTATCTATACACCATCCTTCTCGACACCCCTTGACATCTATCATTGGATCCTACACCTGCAGGTTCATCACATTCAGAGGATGGAATTATTGGGTCCATTTCCCACCAAGGAAAGGTTCCTCCCCCTCCTACTTCTATTCCATTCAATATGGCACTATAGTACCCACCCATCCCTACCATGTCAGCATCCCATGCTCCTATACTAACTCCTCCACTTGGTCAGTTACATTATGGACCCTATAGTATGAATTATCCTAATGCAAATAAAGCATCGATGGTACCTCCATAAAAAATGGCACAAGCCATTCCTACGTCCACATCCTATGGAGTGCAAACAACATTTACCCCCCCACCAAGGTATAACCCTTACTACATGTTCCCATGTCCTGTTGGTTCATCCACCACACCTCATATGTGGGTAAATCTAGTTCAACCCTCTTTCGCACAACAAGCCCAACAATTCGAGCAGTTGAATGCAACTAATCCCTAGAACCCTCAAAATCAG
The DNA here is from genome assembly GCA_027924585.1 of Larix kaempferi. Classification (NCBI taxonomy): domain Eukaryota; kingdom Viridiplantae; phylum Streptophyta; class Pinopsida; order Pinales; family Pinaceae; genus Larix; species Larix kaempferi. The sequence goes on along the minus strand of BSBM01001051.1, from coordinate 30,158,054 downwards.
GGGAAGAAGAAGGGAAAGAAAAAATAGAACCAGCCGCAAGTCAAGGGGGAAACCCCCCTTCCTAGAAGAACCAGAACCAGGGAAACCCAAATGCAGGGGCTAATAACCCCCCAAAGCGAGGGAAGAACGCGAACCTGATGACCAATTACTCTTGCTCCATCTGGGGAGAATATGGTCACTACACTCACCATTTCCCTCTTACACATGACTGCCAAAAGTTGGTGGAGGAAAAAAAGAAGACAATGGTAAATCACCCTTAGATCCCTAACCCTACACAAACACAAACTATTGTATTGCAAAAACCCTTTTCCAATCAAGGGGTTGTTACTCAGCAATAAGAACCCCTCCCCTTCACCGACAACTCCTTCCAGAACATCTACACACTAGATGTCAACCTCCATACTAGAGCCAAAGGTTATGATAGGCCTGAATACCACCAAGTGGAAGACGTTCCTATCCCCTTGGGGGGACCTCTGCAAATACCATGCCCAAGTGGTGAACAAATCCCATGGATCCCTAAGGTCCCACTTCGATGCACCCCTAATAACCCCCATATGAAATCCAACTACAATTATAGTATTATGGATGACTTGGCTCAGTCACCTGTCACGATGTCCACATTAGAAGTGCTACAGTCTTTCCCAACTCAACGAAAGGCATTACTTAATGTACTTGCCATCATCGACCCTTCCAACTTACGCCTCATGACCTTTGATCTTGACAATGGCGAACTGCGACTACCGTCATCACTCGCATTCCAAGTCCCCAACATGGTAAAAAGCACTATGATTCATTGATGTATCATCGATGAAGGTGCATCCACATGTGTTATGTCCTCTAATGTTTGGAAATGATTGGGATCACCTGAGCTAGTTCCCTCGACAAGAAACCCTCCCAACCCTGGGGATTGTACCAGAATGTCGCTATCAAGCTAGGGGAAAAGATGTTCATGATCGATATTGAGGTAGTTGATTCCCAACTCAAATACAACATCCTCTTGGGGCATAGTTACATGTACTCCATAAAGGCAGATGCATCCTTAGTGTTTTGCATCATGATGTTTCCCTATAACGGGAAAATATCACCCTCGACCAACTCAACTACTATGACCCCAGTACCAACACCAATTTTGACAATGTCCTACCCACTATCGCTGGGGAAAGTCAACCCCCTTATGTTGATATTTCCCCAGGAATGTACAAGGAGTCCAAATTACTAGGGGTGTATTCCGGTCCACCGCCTAAGATTCCCGCAGCCACTGATGGCCTTATGTGTACAATTTTCGCTGATGAAAATGTGCCCACCCCTCCTTGGCATCATCATCAACACGTCCCCTAAGCCATGGAATTGAGAAATATTTGAATCCATCAGTACCTCCTATCTTCCAAATACCATTCTTGTATCCCCCCATGGGAGTGCAAGGGAAACTAGTGATGGCTTAGTTGACCCTACCTAGGTTAACCCAGGGTATACCTGTGTGGTACCTTATGCCACCATACCCTGATATGGATTCAAAACCCATTTCCCACTATGAGTTTGTCCCTATTTCAACTATTTCCCCTACTAGGCCGGTCACACCATCTATACCACCATTCGAGCCTATGACATCCGCGACTAAACCAACATCGGCAGTCTCTACACCCGTCAATGGGGTCATGAGACATCCTAAGTTGAAAGGTCCCCTCCTACCCAACCCTACTCTTGAATCATCGTCGGGGGCCGCTAATCCTAAATCATGTACCAATAACTGAATTCTTCATACTTAGGACCATGACACTAAAAAATAGTTAAAGGCTAGACATTGACTGAAGAAAAAACTTACTACATGGAGCAGGGAAGTTAACATTGTGTTGTATCTATCGTCAAGAATGAGAATGTGTCATGTATTAAGAATATCTATCCATTTTTTGCACCATTTGATACATTAGTTGATCAAGTAACTAGCACAAGGTTTATGTAGGATTAAAGTTCCAACTCGCAACATACTAACCAGCTAGTGCAAAACTGCTTCAAGATTAATATTTTTGTGGGAGGCATTTTTACCAACTGTATTTTCTTTATCTCAGCTACAATAGTAGAAAATATTTGTTTATGCCAATCAGGTCTGAAATTAACAATACTTGACCCAATGTTAAGTACGTCTCTCAACATATTAGATAACCAGTTCAAAGCTGATGTAAGATCAAAGTTTCCATGGGAGGAATTTTGCTTCCATGCCCTCTCTTTGGCTTAGCTACAATAGAAGTCTATGTTCATTGCAGTTAGTTATGAAGTTAGCAATAGCAAGCTCAATTTCAAGTAGAACTGTCAACATATTAACTACTTAGTCTAGACCTATTGTAAGATTAAAGTTTGCATGAGGGGCATTTTTCTTCACTATCCTCTATTTGGCTTGGTTAGCATAACATATACTATATGTTCATGCCAATCAATTTTGAAATTAATAGTAGTGAACCCAATGTCAAGTACAAGCAAATCAGGAGCAATAATAGAGTGCTACTAGAATAGATCAATGGTACAGACATAAAAGTGAATTGAAAATTGAATTATTCAAACTTATTATGATGGGTTTGCAAAAAAATTAAAGAGTGAGCATTAGATAACAGGAAGCCATAGTGCATGTAGTGAGAAAGTTAGCATTTTCTTATAACTATGTTCGAAAACTGCAACCTATCATGTATTAAGAATTTGAATTCATATTGTCTACAATTTGATACATTAGCTCTAATAGTTAATTCAAATTTGATGTAGCAATAAAGTTGCAAGTTTCAATTTGTTGATCACCTAGTTCAAACTTGCTGCAAGAATAAAGTTCCAACTCTCAACATACTATGAGATTTAGGGTTGTTGAGGATGAAATAAAGTAAAAAAAATGGTTGTCAAACTCAAGGATGCCTACTGCTGTGACCTAAACTAAGTGTGTTATGTTGAGGTGCATAATTATGAATAGAAAATAGAGGTGTGGGAAGGGCATTGATGTTTGATTGTAATAGTCAATATTTGAAATTTGGATGGTAGTAGTATCCGTAAGCCTACGCAACTTACAATTTTGGCAAATGACACAACCATAGCACCTACAACATAATCTAATAACAAAATATAATCTAATCAAGTTAAAGTATTTGATTGTAAGAGAGAGTATTTGAAGTTTGGATGGATGTAGTATCCATAAGCCCGATTAGTTTATTGAGAGTTGTAGAATACATATCATAATGAGGCTTTCATTAAAAATAGAAAAGCTTGCATTGCATATAGCTAGGTTATTTTGTAAAAAATATGTAAAAGAAAATAATCCAAGGTGAAAAGAACGAAGGGCATTGTTTAAAATGAATTTGAAGCTGAAAAAATGATTGTCGAATATTGGGTCAGAAGAATCAAATATTGGAAGGTTTCAATTTGGGCAAATTTGACAACAAATTTGACAACATCAAGTTTTCCAGATACCCCACTCTAGTTTTCTTTTAGTTTAAGAAACATGTCCACAAGTAAAAGGTGTTAATTTCAAAGTTCTAAAACTAGATGGAAAATGGTAAAAATTGAGTTTCAGGATGCTCAGTTTTTCCATTCCATTGCAAGCTGTTGTCATCGAAATAAAAATTAATGGCTATGGGTATCCTTCTAGAGACCATAGTCTAGTATTTTAGTTTAAGAAAATGTACACAAATAAAAGGTTTAATGTTCAAAGTTCTTAAACTAGTTGATTTTCATGGGAACAAATTCAAATTAATAGAACACCATAAACTAAAAATTGAAACAATTGTCCAACCAATTGGAATACCTCTGGCATGATTTCTGAAAAGAAAAAGATGAAACCAAAGATAAGCGAGAACACATATAGAGATGCATGTGTGTATAATGTTGCAAGGAATCCTGCAATATTGGGCATTTATGAAGAAAAAAAAATTGTAATCTTGGAGCCTTTATGAAAGCTAAAATGAGGATTGCATGGTGTTGAAGAAATAAGGAATATACACTTATATCAATGTGAAAAGGTGGGGGATAAAAATTTCCTTGGCCTCGATAGTGATCAAATCCCTCAAGGTGCAAAATTTTTTTAGTGCATAATATGTAAATTGCAAAAAGGTAAAGATAGACAAATTATATCACATGCACATCTAACCTACTAGACCAAGAAGTATCCAAGTTTCATTAATGTTTTTTAGTTTTAATTAACTAATATTTCATTATTTTATTAAAGTGCGACATAGCACTAATTACACTTTGAAGTATTAACTTTTTAATAACAATGTTTTTTAAAATTTAAAGTTCTTAAAAACTTATAAGCATAGCCCAGCAAAGTTATTCCATCTATGCATTATAGCCATTAAGATTGAGCCATATTGAAGTTCTTAAAAACTTATCAGCATAGGCAAGCAAAGTTATTCCTAGTCCTATCGATGCATAATAGCCATTAAGATTGAGCCATTAAAATGGCAGAATCATATTTGCAAGTGCAATTTTATTCCATTAAGATGGCATCTAGAATTTATAGACTTGTTCAAGAAATTACCTTGTACGAGAAATTCATATACAGTCCAACTTCCAAGAAAGACACTTATATCTTGTAAGTACAATAACAACTAACCAGAACAACCAATCGTCGTCTAGTTTTTCGGCAATGGAGGGCATATGGAATTTTTTACTTTTACGGAGTAGTTGAATTACGTGATGTGAAAATATTCAAAACTGCCTCTAATCAAACTTTGCTTTGAAGAAAAGAAGTGCGCCTTACAATGTACAGAGTTAATGCAATTGGTTGTTCTGGTTAGTTGTTATTGTACTTAAAAGATAGAAGTGTCTTTCTTGGAAGTTGAATTTCTTGTACAAGGTTTCTTGAACAAGTCTATAAATTCTAGATGCCATCTTGATGGAATAAAGTTGCACTTGCAAATATGATTCTGCCATATTAATGGCTCAATCTTAATGGCTATTATGCATCGATAGGAATAACTTTGCTTGCCTATGCTGATAAGTTTTTAAGAACTTCAATATGGCTCAATCTTAATGGCTATAATGTTAGATGGAATAACTTTGCTGGTCTATGTTGATAAGTTTTTAAGAATTTTAAACTTTAAAAAACATTGTTATTAAAAATTTAATACTTCAAAGTATAATTAGTGCTCTATGTGGAGCTCACGTCCACTTTAATAAAATAGTGAAATATTAAGTGAAAAAATTTACATTGGAGATTTTAACTTAAAGTTCAAAATAAAGAGATATAAAGTTGAGTTAATTAAAAGTAAAAAAAATTAATGAAACTTGGATACTTCTTGGTCTAGTACGTTAGATGTGCATGTGATATATTATTTAATTTACTAATTCATATCGCTTTCAACTAGTGTTCAATTAATTACTTGGTATGGATATTATATAATTTGTCTATCTTTACCTTTTTGCATTTTACATGTTTTGCACTCAAAATTTTTGCACCTCGAGGGATTTGATCCCTATCGGCGCGAGAGAAATTTTAGGGGCGAAATTTCGCCAATTGGTTATTTTTTTCAAAGAATAGCTTCACTATTTGGTCATTTTTAATCTCTAATATCGCCTATATTTACATAAAATATGTTTTTTTATTATAATATTCGCCACAATTTACAAGTTTTAGTAGTAAACTTTATGTTTCATATTTAATATTCTCCTGCAAATCTATATATATATATATATTTTTCAATAAAAAATAATCGCTTAGAATACTATACTTAAGATACTTTTATAATCCTTAAAAAATACCCTGATTGACGATCTGGAGTTACGATGGACCTATACTAGTGATAGAAGTTAATCTACAGATGTAAATGCATAGATGACCATGAACAAACTTTTGGTACAACTAACATTGAATTTGAAGCATCACATGAACTCTCATAGTCATTGGTATAGTCATGAGAGTTTATATATTTATTTAACCCATATAGCTTATCTTCTATATTTATTTTACCCACATAGCTTATCATCATAGTGATTTTCCATCGTTCTTAAATCAACTCATCATTCACCATCAAACAATTTATAATATTAACCACTAAGAAGATATGTCATATACCAAGGGTCAAAATCTTAATGCTAGTAGGGTTTTGTCTCTTTAAGCTAGTGGTTGGATAAATATGCTCATGATGTTAAATTTTCAGAATTTACTTCAATATGATCTAGGATCTTAACTAAGAGAACAACATGTACAGCAAATCTACAGCATATCATTCATGGAGACAATAATGCAAGCACACAAGAGACACAAAGATTTACTTGGGGAAAACCATAAAGGTGAAAAACCCCAATAACTTCCTCAGAGATAGATAGAGCAATGATACAACCCAACCATAAGAGATAGACATATCCTAGCAGTAGATCCTCCTCCTCCATAAGTGCGCCACTCCTCCTTGAGTGCATGAGTGAGAAGTGAGTGAACAAATAGAGTGCCTCCCGCACTCTATTTATACTTGACTTGACTTGCCTTTTACATAAATCATGTAGGCTCGAACTTAACCACATAACATAATGCTGACTGGGCCGACCCCCAATAGGGTGGTCTAATAACCCTTCGATCCACATGGCCGACCCCCAATAGGGTGGTCTAATAACCCTTTGAACCACATGACTTATACAGGGCCGACCCCAACAAGGTGGTCTAATAACCCATCAAGTATAAGTTACGGCATTTACAATATAAATGACAACACTTCCTTATAGAGGAATAATACCATCTCTATAGGAGTACATACAACATACATATATGAAATACATTCCGAAGATACATATACATCAACACTCCCTCTTAACGAGGAAGTATTTCTTAGCACAGGTCTTCTAACACAAATCATCTTCTCTGGATCATCGTCACTGCTGCTGCTATCTCAATCAATCTCTGAATCTACTCGTCATAGGAAGTTCTACAGAGCCAGTCCTTTTTCATACTAGATGTAGGCCCACCACCTGCAGGTCTTCGTCATCACTGGCCATACTGTGGAATCCTTAGGACTTATTACGTGTGTCACAAAACCTGGCTGCAACATCCCAGGCTATTACGAGCACACAGCTCTACCTGTAGGTCTCCTAGGAGCACATTACATGTGACCCATCACAAAACCTGGCTGAAGCATCCCAGGCTGTTACGAGCACACGGCTCTACCTGTCGGATCTCCCAGGGGCACATTACATGTGATCTCACCACAAAACCTGGCTGAAGCATCCCAGGCTGTTACGAGCACACAACTCTACCTGTTAAATATCCCAGGAGCACATTACATGTGGTCCACCATAAAACCTAGCTGAAGCATCTGAGGCCTTTTTCATCCTATCCAGATCTCCCAAGAGCAAATTACATGTGGTCATGGAAAAAACTGGCTGAAGCATCTGAGGTCTTTTTCATCCTGTCCATATCTCCCAGGAGCAAATTACATGCCATAGGACAAAACCTCGAAAGAGCATCTGCCAGATATTCCAGGGCAATGAATTACATGCCATAGGAAAAACCTCGAAAGACTATCTGCAGATCTCCCAGGGCACAAATTATATGTCCTCCCAAGCAAAACCTCGAAAGAGCATTTTCCAGATGTCCCAGGGCACCGAATTACATGCCATAGGCAAAACCTTGAAAGACCATCTGTAAATCTCCCAGGGCACAAATTACATGCTTACCTGCACAACCTGATCCATGGCCACAAAGTATCATCTGATACTCATCATACATCATCCTGATGTACACATGATCACCCTGATCATCATCACTGCAACATCCTACTGCATGTCATCTGGAGAAACTCGTCATCCATGATCATCTTGATCATACAATGCATCCATCTGATGCACACCACGTATCTACCTGATACATATCATCATACATAGTGTATCCACCTAATACATAGATACATGATCCACACAATGTATCCATCAACATACATGATCTACCTGATCATATCTGATACATATCAATATACATGATCTACCTGATCATACAATGTATCCACCTGATACATATACAGATACATGGTCCAAGCATCCAACATGATGCATATACAAAATACACACATGATCCAACCAATCATATCCAGCATCCAACATGATACGTATATACATATAAATGATCATATCCAACATCCAACATGATGCATACATACATACATAAAAATGATCCAACTGATCATATCCAGCAGAAACCAGAACATCATCCTGATGCTCATCATCCAGCGCTTACATCCACAGCCATGTGAAGGATCCTCCTTCCAACATGCTTGGAATGGCTTCAGCAAATGTGTCCATCACTTCTTCCTCGAAGTGTCCTCAATCTGAAGAACACCAAGCCTCTCTTTGAAGTACTCGAACTTCACTCTAGCTAGTGGCTTCGTCAGCACATCTACAATCTGCTCATTCGTCGCAACATACAGGAGCTTCACAGCTCCTCTCTGCACCATATCCCTGATATAGTGATATTTGATCTCTATGTGTTTCGACCTGTCATGAAACACCGGGTTCTTAGATAGCTTCACACAACTTTGGTTATCACAGAAGATACCAGTAGCATCCAACGGGAGATCAAATAACTCAGACAATAGCTTCCGTAGCCATACTGCCTCACAACTAGCTGAACAGGCTGCAACATACTCTGCCTCAGCTGTACTTAGTGCCACGTAGGACTGCTTCCTGCTAAACCATGAGATCACACTTGATCCCATATTGAAGCAGCACCCAGATGTGCTCTTCATATCTGCAGCACTGCCAGCCCAATCTGAATCAACATAACCATGCAGGTTAAACTTTTGATTCGCTTCATACTTGAGCCCAAAATCCACTGTACCCTTCAAGTACCTCAGAACATGCTTTATAGAAACCAGGTGAACACTCCTCGGATCCGTCAAGAACTAGCTCAATGTGTTCATAGCAAAGCAAATATCTGGTCTCGTGTTTGTTAGGTACATCAAGGACCCAATCATATGACGATACATAGAGACATCAACCGGCTCAGATGAAGCATCACATAGAAGCTTCAGATTCGACGCCATAGGTGTGGCCATAGCCTTGTAGTCCATCATCCCGAACCTCTTCAGGATCTCTACTGCATACTTCCCTTGTCCAAGGAAGATTCCATCACTCTGCCACACCTTCATGCCAAAAACAAATAGTGCATCATCCCCAAGTTCCTCAACTCGAACTCGGCAGCAAGCTTCCGCTGCGTGTCGGCAATCAATCTATCTTCACCTGTAACAAATAGGTTATCCGCATACAAAAGTAGTATCACTAGATTTCCTTCCTCAACCTTGTAGAAAAGGTTGGAATCCGCTTTATTCTTGGTAAAGCCCAAACTGGATAGAAAGCTGTCTATCCTACCATACCAAGTTCTGCACACATATATGACTACACCATGCTGTCTTGAAATCCATCTGGTGCATCTTCGATTTCATCACTTTTATATTTCTCTATGCTGCCGTCTGCAGCATGCTTGATCTTGATAGATCCATATAGAAGTCATAACAAACTTCCCTTCAGGTCTTGGGACTACATCCCAAACATCATTCTTCATGATCGATGGATCATGGCATTCTTCCCATATCCTGGGAACTTCAATATCTTCAATAGATAATTTTGTTGCTGAACAAATGTTGTAGTTCTTCTTTTGTAGGAGATGGCATATGATCTTTCCTACACAACAAGTTAAATTGCATGATTAGAAAACATCTCATAGTTTTCAGAACAAATTCTTACACATAAAGAAATATGTCATATAGTCATGCAATTATCTTAGCCAATGCTTCACTACAAAATTTATCCATATCCCGTAACTTTCTAGATGCCTTCCAATCTCTACCAGAACATTGTTAAGAGTGTGCACAACTCCCAACATATCAGCAAAGAGGTTTCATTCTAGATAAGTAGCAATGGAATGTTGTACAGTGCCATAGGCCACTTACCCATGCATATTAGTAGTATACTGTTCATCAATGCAATTATTCTAATATTCATAATACACAACCTAATTCTAGGAACATCAGTATATACATTATTGAATAGTATTATTTAAGAAATGACAATTCAAATACTTATCTTTGTTTGTTCGTTGGGTGGACTCCCTCTGAGTCTTCGCTTCCTTGCAGGAGCTACTGGAGTCCTAATCTGAAGTAGCTTCTTCTACACCTTTTTGTTGTGGAATGTAGAGAGATGGTCAACTCCCTCTGAATATCTGCATCCTTGCAGAAACTGCTGAAGTGTGTTCCTTTGCTTTCTTGCAGGAACAACTGGAGTGTGCTCCCTCTTGATCTTTGCTTCCTGGATTACCTGTTCTTGAACTCATATTCATCCTTGGTCCCTATGCATGCTTATTAGTATCATGATTGTGTTATCCTTGTGATCTCATATAAAATCATACATTCATTAGTATACTATTAAAACACAATAATCTCAAGCATGTATAGTCATGATCATAGAAATAATAAGCATTAGCATTCAAGGTTTATGTAGGATTCTTATGGTTAGTCAAATCATAAGAAACATAACATGTCTAAACCTATAATTACTCAAACCTATGACTCTTCGGGTTAGTCATATCATTAATTAAGGTAAGACACATAATATGCATATACCCATGATTATTCAAACTTATGACTTCATGAATAATCATTATCAACAACACAACAGTATAAGATCCTAACCCAAGGTAGGATTCTATCTTGATATAGGAAAAACATACCTGGATTAGCATGCTAGCTAGTTATGTCTAACATACTCACATGATGTCTTCTTGTTCTTCTTCAATGACTTGTGCTAGTAACCTGTATATCTCATAGGTGAACCATTATAAAACCAAGTTATACATACCTCGTAAATGGATCTTCTATGAGATCCATGACAATGGATGAATCTTTGTCCTCATGTCATCATGATCATATGTTCTTGAACCAGAACATGATTTGTCTTTCTTGGTGTACCTTTCATGTTAGTAGACAACATAAACCTCATACAACACCATAATGCATTAGGACAATCATAAGTGTCAACACCCTAATCAATGAATATCTTCTATCATGCATTCATAAATTTGTTAAGGTGATACGACAAATCTAAAATCAAGATTGTACTAACCATAATAATATGAAGACAATCATACCATAAACTTAATCATGAACAAATATCGAAACATACCTCGATGAGTCATACCTGTTGAGATCGCTTATAATATTCTTATATAAGGCCTTAGCCTCATCTCCCTCTGAAACAGGAACTTCTTTACTTATGCAGGTGACCAATCCATCTTCTTCTAGGATTAACCCAATCCACTTGATTTGCAAGAACTGGACCTGGAGCTGGATATGGGTTTGTTAGAGAAACCCCAAAAATTCAAACTTTGAATTTCAAACTTCCGAAAGGATAGAAATATGCGCCTTGATGAGCTGATCAAGCTGGTATATTCAGAATTTGAAAACTGCAAAGTTTCACTCCTCAATTTTGCGTTTGAAACTTCCGGATTCACTGGACGTGACCCTGAATTGGGGTTTGATGAAGCCCACTCTTCTTCCCAATCAAAAGGTTTTATCCAAAGCTCTAAGCTTCTATTTTTCTGAGGAGCTTCTAGTCGTGGTCACAGATTTCAAAAATTCCCATTTTTACAGAAGCCCTAATTTTCCACTTTTCTGATCAAAGTCACGAACTAGGGTCTGATCAAGTCCGGCCTTCTGCCCAACCAAAAATTCTGATCTTGGTCTCTAAATTTCTATTTTGATGAGTAGCATCCAGCCGTGGTCTCTGATTACAAAAATTTCAACTTTCTCTGAAGCCCTAAATCCCGGAAGCCATGAATGAAGGTACTCAAAAATAATTCTGTTTTGACAGAAATATGTACCTGATTGTTTCTGGTGTAACTCCAAACTTTTTGATCCACAGGGTCTAAAAACGTTTCCTGAGATATCCTGACCTGTTATCTTTCCATCCTGATAGGTATGACCTAATTTGGATTCTCTGAGAGAGAGTTATGCCAAGTGTCGCAACGTGACCTGTTTATGGGATAATACAGGAGAGCGAACTTGTACGACGTTCCACGTGTCATTGTTTCAACTTCGGCCTCTGAAAACTTTTCTTGCGATAGCTCGCTTTGTTATATTTCCATCCTGACAGGTCTGACCTCAATTGGACTCTCTGAAAGAGAGTTATGCCATGTTTCGCAACGTGACCTGTTTATGGGATAATACAGGAGAGAGAAATTGTACGGCGTGCCACGTGTCATTGGTTCAACTTCGGCCTCTGAATAATTTCCCTGGGATAGTACAGTCTATGTACTACCTTTCACCTTTTACGAAATTTCATTTGGAGCTTCCTAGCCCAAGTTATGACATTTTTTCCAAGGTCACCTGATTTTGACTCAGATCTGGAAGAGGCAGAAACCCTATATTGTACAGATCATAAATCACAAAGTAAAACGAATTAGAGGTTGTCCTTTGGACACAAGGTACATGGGGATTTAATCTTCGACCTGTAAATATTTCAGATCCATAAAATTCGCCAAATCATATTTATAGCGAAAGTGCTACGATGATTGGTTTTTGCTATATCAAGCCCTAGCATCGTAAGTGCAACAAGTGTCATACATGCCATATCATGCCTTCTTTCAGGCTAGCTCTGATACCATGTTAAATTTTCAGAATTTACTTCAATATGATCTAGGATCTTAACTGAGAGAACAACATGTACAGCAAATCTACAGCATATCATTCATGGAGACAATAATGCAAGCATACAAGAGACACAAATATTTACTTGGGGAAAACCATAAAGGTGAAAAACCCCAATAACTTCCTCAGAGATAGATAGAGCAATGATACAACCCAACCATAAGAGATAGACATATCCTAGCAGTAGATCCTCCTCCTCCATAAGTGCGCCACTCCTCCTTGAATGCATGAGTGAGAAGTGAGTGAACAAATAGAGTGCCTCCCACACTCTATTTATACTTGACTTGACTTGCCTTTTACATAAATCATGTAGGCTCGAACTTAAACACATAACATAATGCTGACTGGGCCGACCGCCAATAGGGTGGTCTAATAACCCTTCGACCCACATGGCCGACCCCCAATAGGGTGGTCTAATAACCCTTTGACCCACATGACTTATACAGGGCCGACCCCAACAAGGTGGTCTAATAACCCATCAAGTATAAGTTACGACATTTACAATATAAATGACGACACTTCCTTATAGAGGAATAATACCATCTCTATAGGAGTACATACAACATACATATATGAAATACATTCCGAAGTTACATATACATCAACACATGAATGGAATCATTTAGAAGGATTATGGAACCTTTCCTCCCATGGTTAACTAGGTAGATGATCATCTGGTTCCAAATCTTAACTTATGGACTAATAACTCCACCATCCTTAGAGAATGTGTTGGGGTTATGGAATCAAAACCTATATTCACTGAGATCTCACAAACCCAACAAGATATATTTTTCCTTTCATACCAAAAGTGAGATTGCATTAATTATATGCTTAGAAGAGATGTTTCAACTTATTGAAAAAGAAAATAAAATAAATCATGTACCATGGTGGAACATAATTGTTGTTTATCAAAAGAATAAATAGAACACAAACATAACTTCATGTATTGATGTATATGGTGAAAAAGGTGTAAGCTTCAAGCAAAGTATCCACCACTTAACAAACAATGCCCCTAGCAATGATATTTTTACTATAAAATAATTGAGCAACACATGTTTTTGCCTATTATGATCCTAACAGTCTACTGCTCCTATATTTAGAATGCTTCATATGTTTCTTTAGTGCGTGAACATATTTCTCCTACATTGCTAGTATTTATGAGTAGTAGTAGTTGAATTTTAGGGATTGTGTTTTGGAGTGCCAGGGGGGCATTTATCGACATTAGGGATTAGTGTATAGGCATGTTTGCAGGACAATATGAGTTCCATCAACATTTTAGGTGCCACAAGGAAAATTATATCATGGAATGGATTTATCATAAAGAGGTGGTATGAAGGAGTATGCATGAGACTCGGAAGACAATTATCAACTCAGGGAGTACATAAAATTCTCTTAAATGATTTCCACACTAATTGCATATATTTATGTTGAGGCATGATAAGATGACCTAATTGCTCCATTTTACTAACATGTATAACATTGGGTGCATATTTTATAATAGCAATACTTAACCATGGAAGATGCCAAAGGAAATTTTAAATTGCATGCATAGTTGTTTTATTATACTATTTTTTTCCGACCTCTTTGTAGTTTGGATGCTTTTCTGTCACTTTAAATAGATTTAAAATAGAATGTAGTGACAATGCTAAAAAGAGTTTCCAAATACCAACTTTGCCACACATTCTCTAAATGGATAACTTGTATGGGTGACATAAGTTGCTCGTGTATTCTTCTCTAGACATTTATGGTCAACCTAATTTAAATTCATCTTATTCATACCAATGAAGGTAACAATATCATTATATGGAAATGGGTAATGAACATAAATTGACAGTGACAAATTTATATCTCTCACACTTTTTCAATGGAATCTATCACTCAAGTGTGACCTTTCAACTCTCATCAATAAATTATTATGTAATAAGAAAGAAAAATCTACAAAATCTTCCACAATAAAGACCCAAGTACATTGGATCCTTTCCCCTGTTACCTTCAACATCAACCTTTGTTCATGTTAATATATCACCTTTCTCAGCATGACACAAAAAAATTATAATCAAACTTTCAAATTAATGAACAAAGAAACCATCGACGTCTCATCAAATAGAGAAAAATAACTATCCATTATCAATATATATCATTTTGGGAAACACAACATTCAACTTTTTGAGCAAAGAAACCAATAAAACTACATCAACATCTTAAATATACCTATACCTATTTTGAGCAAAGAAATCAATAAAACTATATCAACGCCTTAAATATACCTATAGCTATAGCTATACCTTGTTACCACCATTTTAATAAAAATGAAAGCAAATAATATGTAAACAAAAATTGAGCCAATAATAAATCATAAAACACTATACCTCCAAGTCCATTGGCCATTTTCATTATATAAGAGAAATAACAATTTGTAATAAATTTATGAGAATAATTGGATACTACACATATATTTTATATGAATAATTGGCCTACTTGATCTTCATATGTAGATGAACAAGACTAGATGAACTGCACCAAACATATAGGAATGGGGATTGAGCTTCAAATCTAGACCACTTCAAGGATATTTGTCTATTTTTGGCAAGTGATATTCTATGGTAGAGTAACATTCAAGTGTTCCTCTATATACGACCTAAATCTATATTAGTTGCCACCTAGAACTTGTTCCATTCACTTATAATGGTTTCACATCTTGGTAATATGAATACATTTTTCCAGGTCCTAAACTTTTGGTGCATTTTTTTGGGCATTCACCTTAGATTTTTATAGGTGATATAGGCCACAAAGCTTTGATTGTGTGGCTTACCAAACACTTAAAGCATCTATTAATCTTTATATTAGTCCAAGAAGCACTCAACATAGTTTATATGCAAAAGTAGTGGCCCTTGGAAGTTGATGCATCGACATGGCATCAACTAGCATCTTTGGGGCCTACATTCATTTTTCCATATCATTTCCTAGGGTTAGGGTTTTTACATCTAGCTAGTTTGTATTGGTTTTCATTTTACAATCTTTTCCTATTTCATTGGTTAATAGAATTTGAGTTTTGTCATATTATTATCCTCTCTAGAATATATTTTTGTGTTTTCATTTATATTTTCCCTTTTATTTGTTCTCTACATAATCCAAATTAGTGGTAATTGAGTGATTACTCTTTGTTATTTCTATGTGATCTTGTCAATGGCAAGGTCAGGGTTAGGGAAATTTTTAAGGGCGAAATTTCACCAATTGGCTATTTTTTGGGCTTATTTTCAAAAAATAAATTCGTTATTTGGTCATTTTTAGGCTCTAATATCGCTTATATTTACCTAAAATATGTTTTTTTATCATAATATTCGCCAAAATATACAAGTTTCAGTAGTAAATTGTATGTTTTATATTTAATATTCACCTAGCAATCTATATACATGTTTTTTTCAATCCAAAATAATCGTCTAAAATACTATACTTAAGTATACTTTTATAATCCTTAAAAAATACCCTGGTCACGTTAAAGAGTTGGGTCAAACTAATTTATATTACCGAATACCACTTTCACTGGACTAAGTATCCCTCCCATGGTGGAAGAAAAGAGAGATAATATCACATGAGATCTTATCAAGTTGTTTCTTGAGGAATACCTCAAGTGATATAGGAATGGCGTGATGGATAATTTTGTCTAAATCCTTCAAAAATTACCAACAATGGAAGAGACACCTAAAATAAGTAGTCATTTCATTGGTGTGAAACCCTTCAAGGTACAAATTAATTTTTCCAATCCTTTATTTGATGGCCAAATATATACATATGATTTGTAGAAGTGGTTAAATATGCTATAGGGTTAATACGTTGTTTAACAATAGAAATAAAAATTTACAATGAAAATATCACCTTCGCACTCCTTAAGTCCCTACCCCATGTTAAAGATTAGTGGGATAGTTACTAGGAGAGACATGTTGGATATGAATTTGCAACATTTAGGACATAACCTACTTTTGTAGCTTTTGTTAATGCCCTCAAGGAAAATTTCTACGTTTTTGAAAACTGTGATGAATAGTACACAATAAGGACAAATTTGCGCTAGGAGAGACCAAAAGGTGTATGGGTACACCAATATCTTCCACACCTTGTGCTCAAAGTTTGGTATTTGAGAATCAAGTAGAACTTGGTTTTGAAAACCACAATGGCCTATATAGGTACATCCAAACATAGATGGGGTTCTAGGAGTTATCCTTATTGAAAGCAAATTACATATATGTTGTAAAAATGAGCAAAAAATTAAGTAGAAGAAAAATGGGATTTTAGTTTTATGAATATTCCATAGAAGAAGCATGGTAACAAAAGTTGGGCATAAATTTTATTGAAGCTAGGAAAAATTACCTTGCTTCACTAAAATGTTGTTAAGCCCTAAATGTGGGTACATTCCCCCCTATATTGTGGTGCATTAAATTAGTTTTGATATTAGATTTGGTCCATTAGTTGCAATTGTCATTAGTATTGTTATATTAGTTATGATGGCTTGGGTCAGTGAGTTGTAATTGTCCCTCTTAATCTCCTATATATATGAAGGAGATATTTTCATTTGAGCATCTTGTCTTGTCTTGTATTGTGTACTTAGTACAGTGTATAAGGAGGTTTTCCCCTTCAGAGAGTCTTTCTATTAATATATTTTCTTCATTAAAGGCATAAAGTACTCTTTCTGGTCTATTTATGCTCTTTTCATGCTCTTTTTGGAAATTTGTTGCTTAACATTTAATATTAGATCTTGGACGCTTCCAAAACAATCCATCTCAGGATTTTCGATACATCTTTTTTCTATATGGTTTCAGAAACTGAAACTCAGAACCCATCTAGAAACCATGCCTAAATACCTATGATAAAATTTTCATATCCTGACTCATTACTGGTTCAACGTTATACCCTCGGGAAGTTAGGGTTTCTAACTAGCCCAAAAGTTAGTATCAAACAAGTGTTCTAGGGAAAATTGTTATATCTGGAGTATGTGAGATCCAAATTGAGTGAGACCTGTTGAATCAGAAATAAGAAGGAACTAGTATATGTGGTATGATTTTTCAGAATCAGATTAAACAAATTGGACACATGGAAGGTCATACATTCTCACTCTTCTGAAAATACCAAAATCAACAAGTTTTGGGAAAATTATCACCACTTTTTTTTGGCACATCCAAATTCAACGAGACCTATGGCATAGGGAAGAAAACATATTAGGATACCACAAGATGATATTTTAGAATTAGAGGGGTTGCGATTTCAGGGTTACCTCAGTTGAAAGGTTTGCTAGCAAATCAGTCTTCAAATCAAGGTTGGAAAAATGTACGACATTTTAAATTTGAATAAATTTTAGTAGAAGGATCTATTTAAGGTGAACCAAAGGTGTGATATCTATTTATATTGTTCAAAATTCCACCAAAAGGTAGTGGAAAAAAACACACTCCACTAAAACCACCGGAGGATTCATCCCTGACCTACGATGAAAGTGAAGACATATCTTTTAGGGTGTCCAAGTTAGAAATATGATTAAAGGGACTGTGAAAATGGTTGATTTAGTTAACTTGGAAAATAAGATGGCTAGTAAAGAGGATCTCAAAGGGATGGCTAGAATAGAGGATCTAGAATATTTGAATATACTACTAAACGATATAATACTTAGCCTTCCTACATAGTCGTCTACTCTAGAAGAGGATAAGGAGGAAAAGGGGAACTTATTCTAGTCACGTATTGAGAAAATTGAAAAATAGTTAGAGAATAAGAGGTTTGAGTCCCCGAAATCTAATGGTATACTCCATCATCACGGGTTCAAATCAGTTCCAAAGAACTAATTTATTCCCAAGATTGACATGAGAAATTTTGATGGCAATGTTCCAATAACATGGATATTCCAAATGGAGCAATTCTTTGATCTACACCAAGTGCCAACTTTGCAGAAGATAACTATTGCATCATTATATTTAGAGACTTATCAATTTGCATGGTACCAATGGCTTTGTGACCGTAAAACAGACTCTATTATCTCTTGTTCTATATTCACAGAATAATTCATTGCACATTATGACGATATTAATAAAAACACTTTCTTTAGTCAGTTGATAAATCTCAAACAAAAATGTCCAGTTACAAAGCACATCAAACAATTTCAAAAGTTAAGTCTTAGAGTGAATAATATTTCATAAGATAATTTGTTGGATCTCTTTATGGGAAGTTTAAAGGAGAATATTCAACATCAGGTACATATCCTTGAACCTAAATCATTGGCGAATGATTTTAGTTTGGCAAGGAAAATTCAAAGTAAAAATATGGCGATGACTACTTGTAATGCCTGCCATTGAATGAGTTTGACTGATGGATTTTGAGGACACTTATTTGGAAGTGACCCGACTAAATAAATTAGATTAAATGCTGTATATTTTGTTTTGAGTAAAAATTGTTGACTAACTAGCAACTGGCGATTATGTTATGTAAATTGTGAAATTAGAAATAAAGTAAGCGAATGCTTATGCTATGAATAAATGGAAATACTATTTTCTTATTCCGTGGATGTGAATAAATGCTTCTTATTAATTAGAAATGGATGAAATTGAATAAAGCATAATTATCTTCTATAATGTGCAATGCTACTA
This sequence comes from Larix kaempferi, assembly GCA_027924585.1. Lineage (NCBI taxonomy): Eukaryota > Viridiplantae > Streptophyta > Pinopsida > Pinales > Pinaceae > Larix > Larix kaempferi. The sequence goes on along the minus strand of BSBM01001051.1, from coordinate 30,138,775 downwards.
ATGTGCACTTTGAGTGTGTGCAGTGGCAAGTAAAAGGACTTACCGACTAACTCTTAAATGGAAATAAAGAGGGTCCACTACTACATTTTGACCCAAAATCTGACGGCGCGTGGATTTATCTTTATAAACTTACCAAAAAACACAAGTGTACAATTTTTTTTTTAAATGTGGCAAAAAGCGTCAGATATGCGACGGCTCGTTTAGTAAACGTCGGTTAAGCGACGTCTCTTTTAGTACACGTCGGTTAAGCGATGGTTAAGAGAGCACGTTTAATAGGTCAGATATATGAAATATGTATAGCCGTCGCATAGCCGACGTGTACTAAAAGAGACGCCGTTTAAATCCACGTGTCCTAAACGTGCCGTCGCATATTCGACGCTGGTGGCCATTATTTGCAAACACTCATATAAATAGAGATGTAGGCCTAGGTTCATAATCTCACACACTCACTCTCGCACAAATCTCTTGGACAAGAAATGCGAAATTCCTAAGGAGTATTAGGGTTTGGTTTTTGGCCTTGTGCTTTTGTGGGGATCTTCCCACTTGGTCTTGGAATTTGGTCTTGCTCTTTGGTGATTTCTCTCTTGAAGTATCTCTTGGTTAATTTCTTGGTTTAGGGTTTGGTTTTTGGCCTTGTGCCTTTGTGGGGATCTTCCCACTTGGTCTTGGAATTTGGTCTTTCTCTTTTTGTGACTTCTCTCTTGAAGTATCTCTTGGTTAATTTCTTGGTTTACGGTTTGGTTTTTGGCCTTGTGCCTTTGTGGGGATCTTCCCACTTGGTCTCGGATTTTGGTCTTGCTCTTTGGTGACTTCTCTCTTAAAGTATCTCTTGGTTAATTTCTAATTGGTTTATCATTGGTAAATCTTTCTTGGAGAAAGTGTGTCCTCTTGTGTTAGGGTTTACCCTCACTAGTTAGGGTTTTCTCTTGTGGATTTGTCTTTGACTCTTGTGGAAAAGAAGATTCATCATATACTTGATTTTGTTTTGAGTTAGGGTTTACCCTCACTTAGGGTTTGCTCTTGTGGATTTGGCTTTGAATCTTGTGGAAAAGAAGATTCATCATATACTTGGTCTTGTCTTGAGTACTTAGGGTTTACTCATGTGGATTTGGTTTTAACCATTGTGGAAAAGAGGACTCATCATATACTTGGTCTTGTCTTGAGTTAGGGTTTACTCATGTGTATTTGGTTTGAACCATTGTGGAAAAGAAGACTCATTATATACTTGGTCTTGTCTTGAGTTAGGGTTGACTCATATATTGTGGATTTGGTTCTAACCCTTGTGGAAAAGAAGACTCATCATATACTTGGGTTTGCTCGTACTTTGTTCTTAGGGTTTGAGTAATAAAATGCCACGTAACAATAATGTTACAGGTCATCAAGATCATCTAGAACAAAATCGAGAATTGCTTGCTAGGTTGTGGGATGGAGTGGAAAGAAGGGGTGATGGAAAATGTTATTGTCCTTGCAATTGATGTAGGGGCTTTAATAAGAGAAGGTTACTGATCTCAACAGCTAAAAAACATTGTAGGGAACATGGACATGTTGAGGGGGGGCATGAATATCATCCATTGGTAAGTCATAATTCATTATATATCATGCGGTCTGTTTGTGCCATAAATTGTTTCCAGGCCACAAAGAAACAAGCCAACACAATCTCAAAAATACAATAAAGTAAAAGTAGGTTTTAGGCTAAGTTGCCAGGGTACTTGGGTACTGGGACGGGTACGGGTATGGGTACGCCACTTTTTGAAATAGTGTACTTGGGTACGTCGGGGTACTATAGACATATATATATATATAGATATAACTTTAAATTTATAATTAATAATTATATTAATATATTTATAATTAAATATAAATATAATTAATAAAACTGAAAATTAAGCTAAATTAAAATTAATAATTATTAATACGAAAAAATTTAAAATTGAAAAACTTTAAAATTATTGCAGGAACATTTTCTTTTATGATAATTTGTTTGTAGCCATATCAAGGAACTCGGCCACTAGTTGTTGTTTACCTTTTGATTTATACCCATCCATGTTTGATTCCATTCAAATGCTTTTTTCCTTTTTGTTAGTGCGCTCCATTTTATGAAAGCTGTAAAAGCCTATTTGTCCTTTTGAAATGTCTCATGCAAACGTGTTTTAACTATTAGTATGAGGTTGCAAAAGGTCATCATGCTAAAAACCTTAGGTTGATTTTCCTAAACATTAAACTCGCCTTGATTTGTAGTTGGCAATGTGGCATCCTTGATAATTGGATTTTTAAGGACCCTAATTCGTTTTACCATTTTGTCAAAAAGCCAAGTTAATCCTATTTTCTGTTGCTAGGTTTGACAAACTGGAAAGTAAGTTGATTGTCTTATTATAATTAGCATTTATGCTAATCCTACCAAAGCTACAAACAGGCCTTGAATAAAAGCTGCAGTTTATCTTGCTTGGTTGGTTAACTGTGGTTGGAAAGCATGTTGATTTGACCAAGCTAAAGTCATAAAAAAACTTGCTATTCTGAAACCTTAAGTGAAATTGGCCATTCCAACCTAGAACTCGATCTCCTTTTCATGTGGGGTAGGATTCCTGAAATTGTCAATGTTACTCCATCAGTGGATTTCATAACTGACAACCTGTGTTGACCTTGGAGCTTTATTCTCGGGGGAAATTGTCAAAGTGATTAGATTACAGCAGGACTGAATATATGATAGTGAGATGGCAGTTTGTCAAATATTGCTATCCTGGAAACAATACTAAGCCTAGTGTGCTGATTAGACATAGCATAACCTTGGAAAAAGTGTGATGTAATGATACCTGTAAACATATTAGTTATTATACTGAAAGACAGCTAAATGAATGAGGTAAAAGCGCTCTAATAGGCAGTTCTCATGCATGTTCTCTAATTACAGCCATGCAAACAGCAGAAATTATGAGACAGAGTTGTTGTAGTAGTTGTTTTTCTGAGTCATGTCCATTCATTAACACCATGTATATTGGGCCAGCCTTTGACATGAGCAACCTGAATCTTTAGTTTGGCAAGCATGCTAATGGGTGTATAACTTTTAAGTTGTATAATCTAAAGTTTTAAATTTACAGTATTACATTACTGTATAGTGTATTAGTAATTAGTAATTAGCAATAAAATAAGTTAATAAGTAATAAGTAATACTAATAACTGTGAAATTTCCATTCTGCGTTTTAATTTCCTGCCCGGAAGTACCCTAAAATCCGTGACCAAGTACCCGATACTTATGCGGTACTCCCAGAGGTACCAGTCCCGGTACCCGGTATGGCGGTACGGGTACCCGGTACTGGTACGGGTGCCCAACCCCCTGGTACGGGTACCCTGGCAACTTAAGTTTTAGGGTTTTTTGATAGGTTTTCTGGTTATAAAGTTTGATGACTGAAGGGAATACATTCATGAGCCAAACAGGAACTGAATCACAAGCAAAAGAGAACAAAGATGCATAATATAATTACCAGTATCCAACAGAATATGATTTTGAAGTTCATTCATAAAAGACAAGCACTACCAGCATACAAACCATAAACCAGCAATGAATTTATCAATTATGTAACTAAACAAGTTAAAAATGAAGCCAAAAAACAGACTGAAGGGTAAAAAGGATCATATATATTTCATAATTCTGTTCAGCAAATACACATGAGAGTTACAGTACTTAGCTCATAAACAAGTCACAGACCTCCTTAAGCCAGCCAAAAATCGAACTCTGTTTCTGTCTTTCTTCTCACTCTAAATACTATTTTTTATAAAATTCGTTAGGGTCTAAACCCTAACTGATTTCAACCAAATCCTCTATGGGTTAAAGTGAAATAAAGTCTTTCCTCTAGAACATAACTAAAAAACTAACTAATTAAAGCATCTATTAAAAGCTCCATAAGTAACTGACTAACTGCCAACTCAAAGGTCTTTGGCAGCTTCGACTAGTAAGGCTATTCCATCTGAGATTTGAGCCTTTTTTCTATCTCTCTTCTGCTCAGCTTCTGTCTCTGCTAAATTCCTTCTAATATTTTCATTCTTCTGCTGCAAGTCTTTGACATTCTGCTTCAATTATGCATAATGCAAATCTGTGCTTCTCTTTCTCTTCAAGGCTTCTTTAGACACTGTTATTAGCTCTTGATAATTTTCATTCACTTCCTGTAAGTCTTCTCTTAGCCTTCTATTTGCTAAGACTAGGGAATCATTAGTCTCTTGCATGCATTCCATTTGATGCCTATATTGTTTTATGGTTCTTTGCAGGTTCTCCATGTTTGAGTCAAAAACCTTCCCTGTTATGGTATTTTGCATCTCACTGGGCAGCCAAGGGACATTCAGTCTTCTGAAAATATCCTCATCTTCCTGTAACAGCTTTGAAGATACACCATGAAAAATAGGGTTTTCCTGTCTTGTTGTTTCAATGGGTGTAGTTTCATCTATCAAGTTCTGATTTTCAGAATAAGAAACCTCAATTTCCTTCTTTTGTTGTTCCTTTATTATCTCATCTTTTAATTCCAAAAATACAACAGATAATTTTGTTTGAGTGAGACTGCAATCTTCTGCTGACTTCAATGACCTTTTTTCTTTTGTATGCTCAGAAACTGGACTGTTTATAACTGCTTCCTTCTTGATCTTGAGTTCTTCATCTGAAGATTCATCATCAAGTACATTTATCGCTTCTGTCTTCATTCTAGGGTTTAGCAACTTTTTCATATTCAGCCTTAACTTGTTTTTAGATCTGGTTTTTGGTCTCCATTCTGAAACAAGTTCTTTTACCATCTTCAAAGTTTTTCCTTGATGCTTAATTGTGGGTAGCTCTATACCTTCGATTTTGGTTTTCTTTTTCTTTGGCTTCTTTGTTTTATCTTCTTGACTGTACTTTTCTGTGTATTCCATCCCAGCTTCAGTTTTGAGAGTGAATTCATCCTCTTCTAGTAAATATCCCTCATCCTCAGATAGGACAGTGATGGGGCTTCTTCATTGAACCTGAATGTCCTCTTTTTCTAGAGCACCCTTTTCTGTGACAACAATTTTCTCTTCACTGAGAGTTTCTGTTGGCGCCATGTGTTTCTCAGGATGATCTTCTTGTTGTGGAAAAAATGAATATTTACCTTTACTGTCAGCTACAACCCTTTGAGGTTCATTGTTAACCTTCAAAGGTTCTGGTTCTTCTTCAAATTTAATCTCTTTTTTGTCTTCAGACTTGCTCTCCTGACCTAGTTTTCTGACTAGATATTGACCTTTGTCTACACGCTTTTTAGCTTGCTGCTCTTTTTGCTTGGTCTGAAAACCAGACCAAAACAAGAAATGCTCCCATGTCTTCCCTTCTCGTTGTAGAACTGTATTGATAATAAGCTTAATCAGACCATGATGGAAGATGGATTGTGTCGTATGATCATGATGCCCCTTAATCCTGCTTGACATCTTTTGCAGACTTTTGAATAAGAAGAGAGGAAGGTTCATTTTGGATTCACCAATCAGATGCTGTAGAAATCTAAAATGGTATTTGAAAACATAAGCATATCTGCCTTCACAAGTGATATAGCTTTGTAGAATTTCAATGGGCTGCACCCATTCATCCCTGACCTCTTGGATTAACACCCCTTTGCGCCAGTCTAGAGTAATACCAAGTAAAAGGTACCTTTGATCATCAAAAGTGAAAGGCAATTTTTTGAACCACATTTCACCTTCATTCTTGACTCCTGTAGCCTCAGCAACTAAATCCACAGTCAGTTTAAACTTTAAAGTATCAAATACTATCATGTCCTCCTTATAGCTTTGGGCAAATTTATAAGAAACCTTAGTGTTATAGCCATTGATTTTCCTGAAGAAATCCAACCAACCAGCATTTTGAAAAAACTTTGCACAATCTGGAAATTTGTCAATCCAATTTAGCTCAGTGGGTTCGATTCTATTTGTTTTGCCATATTTACCCACCTGCTTTCAACAACTGAAACCTATGTACTTTTGGAGTTCTATTGATGAGCTAACAGGCTGCTTTCAGATTTTGAAAAAGTAGTGGGTTAATGTATCGTTAAATTTCAAATTTCCACTTGTCACAGCGTCTCAAAGAACTCTTAAACTGATCTATTTTTGACAGGAGCTTTGTTTAGAACCTATATTCATGTTTTCCCTAATGAATTTTAAGAAAACAAGCTTTTCTGAGAAAAAACCCCAATTTAGCAGCCGTTATCGGTTTAATGCGGAATACCCTATTCTCGCTTTGCTGTGGATGTTTAAATCAATTTTTTAGTTACCTGGTTGTTCAATTCCTCTGTGCAAGTGTCTTCAGGTCTTTAATTCGCTACCAGCTGGCAGAACGAGCAAGCCCTAATTTCTCTGTAACTGCAACTTCTGGCTTTTAGGCACCTGTCCTCTCTCCACCTATTTTCCAGCTTCGTGATGTATCTGTGAAATAACTCCTTTCACGTCAAATTCATCTAACACCTCCTCCTGTCATGATATGCACTATTCCAACTAATAATCTCCACGATCTCTTCCACGATCCAGCAGCACCTGTTTTCATAATTACTACTGGAGCAACACGTATCAACAGCCTTCATTCATGTGATTAGTCACTTAGCAATGAAACCATGCGAAAATTTAGATTAAAAAATAATGATTTCGGCTAGCGTGATATTCTTGTAGCGCCACTGTATTAAATTTTCATGTTTGCGCTACAAGAATAATCTGCATTCAAATTTTGGCCCAATTTCAACTATTTTTCCAGTTTAAATGATAAACCACACTCTTTGAGTATGTTTGTGACATCCTTACTTAATATAAATCCTATTTATCCCTTCAAATCCTAAAAGAAAATAATAAGAAATCTAAAAGCAAGCAAAAAATTAAAAATTTCATTTGAAAATCAAAAATTTCCTAAAGGAAGCAAAATGAGAAAAATTTAGCAAACGAGCAAAATTAAAATCAAAATCACAATCAAAATATAAAATCGAAGGAAACAAGTTCATGACTTAACACGATCTTTATATTGAGAGTTTTTGTAATTGTATATTGTATCATTTTTATTTTTGTTACTTATTAATCGACATGACTAACGGTCTTTGTTTGATGTTTTAATTGTAATTATAAAGCAAGGGCCTCCTAGGGCTGTTCCGAACATGGAGAATGTGGTAATTGCGGAACAACTAGCACAGGAAGAACAATATGCAGGTCCTTCGAATACTGATCATGATCAAGTTAATGATGATCATATGGAATTAAACGATGATCATGACGATAACATAATTGAGGATGATGGTGCAAATACATTAATTAGTGATGCATTTAATGTTAGAATGGACGATGATCAACATCATGCACCGCCAATTGATGACTTTGAAGATATTAATGATTTACCTACGCTTCAGAAGGCGACAGAACCGCTTTTTGAAGGCTCCCGCATAAGTGTTCTCTCTGCTGTGTTGCTGATAATGAACTTGAAGGTTATGAATGGTTTTTCAAACACATCCATCATGCTGGTGTTAAGTTACGCATGTGATTATATGTGATCCGTCGGATCTCAACTTTAGTGCATATACTCCAAAACTATGTCACACCTTTCAATCAAAACGACTTTGATCTTATAATATACTCCAAAAAATAAGGATGTATTTGTTGTCGTTAATATTATGCTCTTCAAATATTTATACTAACCATTTTTTTTAAATTTGTTGTAACAGCTTGATAGGTGAATATTTGTTACCGGCATCAAATAAATTACCTCGCACATATCGAGATTTAACTTCCATCATGAAATATGTTGGAGTGGAGTATCAAGCAATTGATGCATGTCCTAATGATCATATTTTATATTATAATCAGTATGAGCTTGCAACAGAATGCCCTATATGTCATAGCAGTAGATACCAAACAGATCAACTAACCAAAAGGTGTCTCGTAAGGTTCTTCGTTATATTCCCATTATTCCATGCTTGCAACGACTGTTTAGGTGCAAAAACATAGCACAATTTATGGATTACCACGCACGGAATAGAAGTGGAGATGATATTCTTCGAATGCCTGCAGATGGTTCTGCATTTACAGACATGGAGGAAAAATGGCCACACTTTAAAGAAGAACCTCGTAATGCTAGACATTCTTTGGCAGCAGATGGTGTCAATCCATTTGTAGAGATGAGATCTACTAACTCGGTCTGGCCTGTTTTTGTTATCAACAATAACATTCCTCCATGGATGTCAATAAAGAGGGAGCATATAATGTTGGCAATGATTGTTCCAGGTATAATTTGTACTTTAGAACAGTGTTTTTTTAATGCATTAGTATTTAATTTGTCATGAAGATCAATATTGTTGCATATTCATGTCATATATATTTTTCATTTACTTATATGTATTGTATTTGTTGTTTTCTTTTAGGTAAGTTCCAAGTTAAAGATATGAATGTATATATCGAGCCTCTTGTTGATGAACTACTTAAGCTATGGAATGGTGTCACTATGTATGATGTCTCTAGACTAGTAGGGCAAAGGGAATTTCAATTCCATGCAATGCTTGCCTGGACAATTCATGATGCTCCAGGGCTAACACATTTTTGTGGTCTTCAAACAAAGGAAAAATTTGCATGTCCAGTTTGTGGTCCCAAGATGAAATCTTGTCATTCAAAGAGTTTCTCAAAGGTAGTGTTTGATGAGTATAGGCACTTCCTCTCTAGGAATCATAGGTATCAAACTACCGAAAAACATCTTTTTAATGGGAAAGAGGAGACCGCATTAAAACCACAGAGAATGACACCTCACATATGGAAGTTGCAATATAATAGAAATCGTCAAGGTATGATTCAATTTGTCTATCTTATATATTCGTATTGATCATCTCTTATATGTTTTTAATGTTTTATTTTGGATTGTATTAATTTTTTTTACTATAATATACTACATTTTAATCTCTTTAACTTATATATTGATTACTAATGGTCTGCATGAACATCATGAAGGTGTAAATGGGCTTCCACGAGGAATGAAAAGTTATCCAAAACAATTTAGTAGGCTGCCTTACTATGAGCACTTACTAGTTGTTCATTTGTTTGATACAATGCATATCGGAAAGAATGTAACTGAAACACTATGGCGAATATTAGACGGAAGGAGTGACAAAGAAAAAATTGTCAAAATTTGCAGTGACATTCATGAATCCAATCATGCAATGAAAGATATCATTGAACATTTAAACAACGATGGAGACCAAATTAATATAAGGTCATTTCCATGGTTATTGACTGAGCAACAAAGCAATGCAATAAAAGAAGTGATACAAAAAATGAAATTTCCCACAGGATTTTGTTCGAACATAAAGAATATCTTAACAAGGAAAGGTGATTTTGGCGGGGTAAAAACGCATGATTGGCATATCTTCATTAAGGTAATTATATTTTTGGTATATATATTGGTATATTACAATACTGCATGTTTTTTGTTTACTTCTTTTCTTAATTTTGAAAAATATATTGATGAGACGTGTTCATTGTTATAGTATGTTCTACCTGTATCTCTCCCAAACAACTTTGACAATAATGTCAAACAGGTCATATATGATCTTGGAAAATACATGAGGTAATTAGAAACAATATTTTTCACGCATCATCATGTAATTTGTTTAATTCGTTGTATAACTTATATGAATTGACATTTGTTTTAGTCAATCATGTAGATTTGTACTACAATCTTAAATTTTCGTCGTTAAATGATATCATTATTTTCTTGCTTTACATGTAGATGGTTGTCATCGAAAGAAATCCACAAAGAAGATATAAAGTATTGGAAGAGAGAAATTCCTCGTTTAATGTGTCAAATGCAGAGATTTATACCTTCGGCATTTTTCAATGCACAAGAACACTACCTCATACACCAAGTTGAGGAGATTGAATTGTGTGGACCTATACATGCAAGGTCCATGTGGATGGTTGAGAGGCACTTGAAATTTATGAAGGCTTTAGTTAGACAAAGAGCACGTCCAGAGGGTTCTATGGTGGAGGGATATATGGTATTTCAGGACGTGGTGTATATTGTTGAATATCTTCCAGGGTTGGGGTCTATTAAGACCGAATTAGATCGATGCATTGGTGATCCAAAGTCCACTAAGAAATTAGAAGGAGAGTACCTGATGGGGAAAGGTAAATCGAGGAAGGTCAAAGGTAATTATTAAATGGTGTTATAGATTAATAATGTTAATACATTTTAATAGTATCGTACATAATTATTTCATTTTTAATATTCATTAATGATATGCATCATTAATATTTATAATGTTACACTGCGTTAAGTAATTATAAATTTTTGAGTTGATTTATGTAATTTTATTTTCATGCAGTTGGTCGCGAGTGGGATGCACTGCATTTGTACATCGCAAACAATCTTGATTGGATGAAGGTATGGATTGAACGATGTAATCAATCTGGTCGAGGACTATCATGGGAAGGTGTGGCTTCATTGGTTAAAGAAGCACATGGCAATGGAGATGTCAATCTAACAGAAAGGGAAATCGATTTAGCATATGGTTTAAAAGATAAACAGGTAAGCATGATATTATAAATATATAAGCCATAATATTTTTAATTACGTCGATATTCATGTTCATCTTGATTAATTTCATTTTATTTGCATACTTTAAGAACATAAAATACTTACTAGTTCATTATCAATTGCAGGTAAAACACCACAAGGCTATGTGGTGCAATGGTCGTAAATATCGCATTAAAAAGTTGGATGACACAAGGAAAACATGTGATTCTGGGATAAGTGCAGTCTTTGAGGTCACTAATGTTTCATCTAGAAGCGACAGACGTCCAGAATTGTTAGAAAATCGATATTATGGATATTTGGAAGATATCATTGACTATGACTTTAAATCATTCAAAATAATTCTTTTTGTTGTGAAATGGTACAGGCTACGATTGAATCGATTTGATCCCGATAGAACTGTTATTGAACATGCTAATGGATTTACCATGGTCAATACAAGGTCGCTTAAGTCACGAACGTCAGAGCCCTATGTTCTTCCAAGTCAATGTGAACAGGTATTTTACTCAGAAGTTCCTGGTAGACAGGGTTGGTCGTTTGTTATTAGACATGATCCAAGAGGAAGGTCGGTAAAGTATAATATTGTAGAGGAAGTTGAAGAGGGTGTTGAAGAAGAAGGTGATCATGTAGAGGATCAACATGAGTTGGATGTTGATGATCATAATGTTACGCAGGAAGATGTTGAAGAGTTAGTTGAAGAAGATGATGTTAGAGACAATGATCATGATGAAGATGATATTAACGATCATGATCAATTTATTGAAACTAGTTACAGCAACGACGATGATGATATAGCTGCCTCTAATCCTTATAATGTTGAATCTGGATCAAATGATACAAATGCAGACTTGGATGGAGAAGATGATCATGAAGTGCATTGAACATCATTCCAAGTGATGTGAGGGGGGGGTGCAGATGAGCTTCCACCTTCACGTGGTTGTCCCTGTTGAGTAGAGAATATTAAGATATTCTTGAAACAAAGAGAAGCTCGTTAAGGTATTTTACTCAGAAGTTCCTGGTAGACAGGGTTGGTCATTTGTTATTAGACATGATCTAAGAGCTGGAAGGTAGGTAAAGTATAATATTGTAGAATAATGCTTTTACTAGTTTGCTTAAATACATGAAATAGCATTAATGTTCAGAGTTCTAAACAAAATAACAACGTTCAGAGTTTTAAACAAGGCCGAGATCCCGGATTTATTGGCTAGTATCATGCGGATAAGACTTAGTGGGAGGATAGGTCACGGGTTCGACTCGTCCGCCTTATTCATTTTGGCATAACAAATGTTGTTTTTAAATTATGGTTACAACCATATGCTACCCACCAAAATTCTACTCTTTTACATATTTTAAAACATAAAAGTTTTTAAACCCATGCCAACAGTAGCAGAGCTATAGGGTTTAAACAGTCCCATGCGAATAGTAGCAGAGCTATAGGTTTTAAACCCACGCAACATTCGTTCCTTTTCCTCCCTTGTTTACGCATAAGCAGTACCAAATGCGATGCAATATGTTGAGCTTTAATAGGTAGAATAGAGGTGGCTTGAGCTTGGGTAGGGGTTTAAGAAGCAAAGTAGGTAGCAGGAGCAGTCCTCCATTTCGATTTGGAGCAGTCCGCCATTTCATCGATTTGGAGCAGTCCGCCATTTTGATTTCGAGAAGATTCAGTCCCCCATTTCGATTTGAAGCTCAGTCCATTCAGCCCCGCCATTTCGATTTGAAGCTCAGTTCGCCATTTCGATTTGAAGCTCAGTCGATTCAGCCATTTCGATTTGAAGCTCAGTCCATTCAACCATTTTGATTTGGAGCTACCATTCCATTCCAAATGTCTTCAGTAAGTGACATTCTCATCCATAGCTTCATTTGCCTGATATTCACACTGTGTGGGACATTACATCTATAAATGTTCATTCTGTAGTTGGTCCAAGTCCTCCAACTAGAAACTTGGCTTATTGATGCAGGCACCACCTGCAATACCTAAGTAGACCCTTGATTCCCAAATTTTCTGTACTGGAATCTTCACTTAATACAGTCCTTTACCATTCTTCTCTTAGTTTTTTCTTAGTTTCCAATTAACTCTGTGACAGAACTAAAAATAGATAACTATCACTATACTTGGCAATTCTATCAAAATTGAGCAAGACTTCTCTATTAGCGAATTAAACACTTTACCTTTTGCTTAGCCCTCAATGGAATTTACTTTACACTCAAAGGTAAAACGCCACATGACCATTCGTCATGACCTAAGCCCCAATGGCAAATCACTTATTGTACCAATTGTACCTTCTTTTCATTTTCCGCTTCAACCCAATGCAGGACACGTATCTCTCAGCGGAAAACTCCACTTTGCCTCGAGCTTTGAACCGTCACTTTTCGTTGTGGTCGTGATCGTTGATTTCTAACTTCACAACTCCGCTCTCATCCTGATCGTTATTCTCCTACGTGATCAGAACCATCCATTACTTAGATAATCAATCTCCGCTCTGTTCTCGATCATTGATCCCCAAATGTTATACATATGAGCGCCACTTATAGACTGTACATGTGAGCTAGGGCTTCTGTACTGTGACAATTATGATGACTCACCAACCATTACAATATTCCATGGAATCGTTGTTTCCCTTAACGAATCAGATGTATACTCGAAATAGAAGGCTAATCAAATCCCACACGGCTGAACATAATGTTAACATATATATAGACTGTATTTTACCCTAGGATATACACTGTAACGTTTCCAATAATTCACACTTCATTTCACTATTCCTTTAACTCGATGCTTTCAGATGAAATTTATGAATCATATGTATCCAACCAATGATAACAGAAATATCACAACATATACAGATGAGATGAATCATATATACTGAGATTTTACACAGTAGAGAGGAAATTTAATGATTCTCCATCATTTTATTACATTTCACTGTATGTAATCAATCACACTCTACACCCTGCTCTCTCTTCTCGAGCTCTGTGAGCTAACCTTCATCTAGGCTAAGCTACCTATTCAAAATACTAAAGACTGCATTTATTTACAATGGATTTATGTTTCCAGATCCTATGATTAAGGAACAGAGTCCTTAATAACCTCAACTGACCCCTACGAGTCATCATTGACTCTCTAACAATTAACAAACCCTATCTTATCTTTTACAAGTGGAAAGGATCTAGAATCCTTGACCATTATTCAAATTTTTCACAAAAATAACAATTTACACAAATGTGAGACCCTAGGTCTCTTTGAATTCTCTTGACCTTGATGAAGTCATGGGTGACTTCTTTTTCATGAGCCTATGCTCCTGCATCACTTATGTCACCCTATACCGATGCCATCACATCCTTCCAAAATGATCTCTAAGGACTTTGTGACATAGTAGCAAAGTTGTGTTAGAAATCATGAGATAGAGGATCTGTGATTAATTCAATAAATACCCTATCCCAATAAGATAAACACAAGATAGATGTATCGCATACCATAAACACATATATAGACTTCAAGAGAGTGTGCAATAGATAGGATGCCCTTGGGCTGATGAATAATTCAATTGAATGAGATGATTGCAATCCACAACCACCCACAGGTCCACCCATTAAGGGCCTCAATTACCCACCTAGTGCTTTGGCACATGGCCACAAGTGAATATTAGCCAAGATATCTCAACACCCCCCGCCCCTAATTTTCCCCGTGTATTGGTTTCAGTTCAAAATTAATGTTTTTAATTACTTTTTTGCAGTCAGCTGATCGGGGCAAGTCCCTAATGGAGCCTGAGAGGCCGACACCCCCCTACAGGAGACATGTATATATACCACATTTTTACTTACCTGCTTCTTTAGAAAGTACATTTGTTTAATTATGATATCAACGTGGTCAATATTTAAATATGTTTTTAAATAAGATTTTCCCTATGTATTGGTTTCAGGGTGAAATTAATGTTTTTAATTACTTTGTTGCAGTCAGCTGATCGGGGCAAGTCCCCAATGGAGCCTGGGAGGCCGACACCCCCCTACAGGCAACAGGTATATATACCACATTTTTACTTACCTGCTTCTTTAGAAAGTACATTTGTTTAATTATGATATAAACGTGGCCAATATTTTGTTTGTAGGCTGAGGGTCGAGGTAGGAGCCCCATGACAGATGATATGTTGACAGATGTTAGCACGCCACGCTCATCGGGTCATGAGCAGGTATATAGCACGTTGTGAATTTCAGAAACTGTATTTATACATATGTATGTTATCTAATTATATTAATGATTTCAAATTGATATTAATGTTTTCTATTTTTATGTCGGATGATACTTATCTATAGATGGATCCAAAGGATATGGATTTGGGGCACATTCTTGATGATGTTGACCTCAAGAATTCAAAGAATATCCGGGATGCAGTTCAAAAAGAAAAAACAAAATTAAATCAGGAGGTCGTCAATCTGCTTATATTGAATACGCAAATGACGTAGGATGAGACTCAAGCAAAGATAGATCGTGTGTTGCTTAAAGTAAAGCGCTTGGATGTAAGCTGCAAACTCTTTCATTATAAGTCTATTCCAATTGCAATTTTTTTTCCTATTCATATATGAGTAATTAAAATATTATTTGTTTCTACAGGAATATTTTTTCCCCGGTGAGAGGCATGCTGGTACCATTGAGCATGACACCCCCTTCGCCATTGATCATGTATCGTTGTCGTCTGGCCAGTCGGAAACACAAAATGAGACACCCCAGACGGAACATGAGAGTGCCGATGAGGATCAGGGGCCAGTACATGGAGAAGAGCATGACTTTGATGCTGCCGTCCTAGCATTTCCTGGATCTTTCCGTGTCACTAGCACAGGAACATTTGAGACTACTTTTTTGGTGGACGAAGATCTCATTCCCTACAAGATGGAGAAGATTCCAGGTACTATTTACAAAATGTTTTAACTATATATTATAATTTTATTGGAATGTAATTATGCATCATTCTTTTTACACTAATTAACACCTACTCATTTTTGTAGGAAATGATGTCTTTTATAAACATCTTAATGATTGGTATTTAGAGCTGTTTGGTCCCACTATCCGCACATGGTGGAACCGACAGAGTAAAGTTTTGAAAGATGAGCTTATTGCTCGCTTGGTTGGGTTTTTTGGTGCTGAAACCTTCAACCAAAAAAAGGTTCTCGAAAAAGCTGGCCAACATTTACATTATGTATGGGAGAAATATCGGAACAACTTAGGAGATAATCCAAAGTATGAGCGCCCTCCGATGATTCCAACAACGGAGTGGAAAGGCTTGCTGGATGATGCAAGGGAGAAAGCTGTGAAAATAGTGGGCAAGCCAGTACCAGAGTCAGCTAGAAGGTATCCAATACTTTTAGCAATGCAATTATATGTTTATTACACTTTATTTTCCATTTTTTTGCAATGTCTAATGTATTTAAAAATACTTTTATAGGCTACCAGATACGTCGAAGGCCAACCAGGGAAGAATAGAAAAACATGGGCAACACAAGCTTGGCCCTGGTGGATATTCCAACCTGCAAGCACGAATCGTAAGTATGATCAATAATTATTTTATTGTATAGAAATTATAGATTGCATTTAAAATTGTTTTCATGATGATATAACAACAATGATGATGATCTAATTGAAAATTACAGGCTCAAAGATTCCACGATTTTCCAACGTAGGAAGACATGAGGATCGACTACCAACGCGGGTTTTCAGGTGTTGTTGAACATCAAACAAGCACCCATGGTAGCCAAGCAAATTCTTCCAGTGATCCATCCTGCGAACAGGTAACTACAATAAACAAATTCTATTTAAGATTGATTCATTGTGTTCTATATTCATTAATAAACTAGTACATAAAATATTGAGTCTCTTTGTGTTAAGCCGCACAACGAAAGTAGAGAAAATGCAGAGGATGGAGGAGAAAGAGATACTGAAGTTCTTGTTGATCGAAATCCAGGTAATAAATATTCTTGTGTTAAAAAAAAACTAGCATGGATTAAAGTCTCAAATATTAAATTGCAAATACTATATTGTTGTAAGTGTTGATGTTTTAATGCAGAGGGTCTTCATGTGCAACTTGAGGCAGCAGCAGAAGATCAAATGCAGGAAATTCATGTCACCCATGAGTTGCCAGGTACAAAGCACTGCTCTAATGTTTTTTTCTTAATGAAGGACTTACAATGATTATAATAGTAAAAACACGTCAAGTAATTAATATTTCTTCATTTTTCCAGTACATCCTGGCACATTACAATAGCCGCATACACGTCATGAGCACACGACCCGTCGACAAACACGATCACAGGCAGCTACAGAGGGCATAGGAAACAAAAAACAATTGGTAGAAGAGGATGTCACACTTAGAGAATTTGTGGAGAGAAAAAAGCGTCAAAAAAAGTAGTGATTGTAATAAGTACACTATTACATTATTTTTTTATGCATTGTCCTCGGATATTATTTTTGATATTATGGAGTAATGTCTTCAACTATTTATTTTTTTCTATGTACGAATGAATGAATGAGTTAATTAATGAATGCTATAAACTAATTAATGATCGAATGCACGTAATTCCTTTAAGATAAGAAACTCACGATGTTCGCACAAAAGATCATTTATTTCCAAGCACGTGCATTGGGTATGGGGAATTGAGAGTGATGTGAGGGGGGGGAGGGGCCATATGAGCTTCCACCTTCATGTGGTTGGCCCTGTTTAGTAGAGAATATTAAACTATTCTCGAAACAGAGAGGAGCTCAATAAGGTAAAATGAATGCATTATTACAATGTTTCTTTCTTATGACCAGATACGTTGTTTCTTTCTTCTAGCTAACTATAGACATGCATTTTCTTTATACTGCAGAGTGAGAATCTTGATGGGCTGGAGCTTTCTGGTTTGGAAGATCTTCAAATTCTCAGGATGAGGATTGTTGGAATCCATTCTGTGCATCAATACCTCAACATCTTTTGCAAACTCTACATCCGGCTCCAAATCCACAAATATGAAGAGGTACCCATCCTTCAATTTAATTTAGGTTTTCTTTTGATTTTTCAATGTGAAGTAGAAAAGAAGGGTTCAGTAAATCATTCCCAAGAAATAGATGAAAGCCAGTGGATGAACAGCAGGCCTGTAGTATAGGTATTGAGGTTTTATATAGTCTTAGTGTGTTGCAACTAACGAAGTTCCTAAGGTAAATTTCATGGTAGTTCTCACATTGATAATCTGGAATTGGTTTGCTGATATGATTAGTAGGTTGTCATTAGACGTTCATAAGGTGGAGCTTGCAAATCTCAATAATGGTGATTTGTCACTCTTTAAACCATTTCATCTGTCCCAGGGTATAGAAGACCCTAGAATATCCTGTTAACTAGAACAAGGTCATGTTGTCAACAAACCCAGTGAGGACTTGTGATGATCGAGAAATACAATACGATAACTCTTGTATTTTGTCCTATTTATAAATTAATAATTTAATATATGTGGTGGCTTTGATTGAAATTGCCCATAACACTGACTTATGCATAGCTGAGACCTGCTTTTGAATATTCTGTCATATGTAGTTATGTATGTAAGGGCTTGGTATGAATGGATGACATGTGTACTATATGTGTAGTATGTTTCCTCTTGCAATTGCTATGCGTGTAGAACTTTGTTGTTCCTGACCTCTACTATTGATATTCTCCTAGTTATAGCTGTAACAAAAGTGTATTTTCAAGGTATTTGAGGGAAGTTCCAACAGCTTCTCATGTTTGCAATTGGGATTATACCATCTGGACATCCAATTGGAATGGGATCAAAGTAAGAATTTCTTATTCTTCTTGTTTGTTTGAACATCATTCTTCATTTGTCCCACAAAGTTTAAAGGGATTGAAATGAGATGCCCCCCCTTCCTCTTCTCAAATTCATGGGTGCTGTTATCACTCCGTAATTTCTTGAGGCTGTGTTCAAGAAACCCAAAGGTAACCTACAACCAATCTTTAGGATGGCTGTCTGACTCAGCCAACCAGAGAGGGTTCTCTCTTTGTCACTGTATGATAAATGTATCAAGGAATAGGAGAAACAAGGCCAGATTCTCAAGGTAACAAGTGTTTTCAATGGTGATCAAGGTGTTGGGAAAGTTCAAGAGTAAAGAACATTGGGTAATGGAGTCAAGGATTGAGGCTTAAATCAAATGAAAGAGTAAATCAGGTCACAGAGGTTTAAGGCCTTTTGCATGCATTTGGCACAGATCATTAAACTTTAAAGGTGATAGCAGAAGGTAGAGAAGTGTTTGTTTATTTTCAAGAGCATGTGACTATGAATTCCTTAAATAAACAGGAAATACTTATGAAAGATAGGGAAAAGTAAATTATAATAGAGCACTAGAACACCAACGATGAATTCTATTACAGTTTATCTTTCGATGGTATTTACTGTAAATACTGTGGAGCATGGAAACATGAATTCCAAAGATTTAAATTAACAGTAAAGAAGAGGAAATAACACAGATGAATGAATTTCACATAGAAGACATTCTGCAACAAAACATGGAAGGAATCTTAAACACGAGAAAACATGTATGTCTGTTCTTTCATTGAATTTCACAAAATCCCAGATACACGAGTCTTTTCTTCTTTACAATATGAATTTCTTCGACCAAAGACCAACCCTCTCCCTATCGAAGTAGGGTCTATTTGTAGTTAATCTATTCAAAGGAGAGATGCAAAAAACTAGGAAACAGTTACATACGTGGGGATCATGTCCCAGCAAAATAGCTTAAATCCTATCTTCTAAAATAGATGGCATAGTGACCATTTATTACATAACCAACTCTAAAAATAGAAATGACAGCTGTATGAATATTTATGAGGTCGATAATCCTTTTAGGATCAACAATATCCTATTCATTTCCAGTATGGAAAGAGATATCATTGATGTTTTCTGATAATTTTAGCCTTCAAAGGCGCATACTGTCTGAACAGGCTCGCTTGATTTCAGGCTCGCTTGATTAAATTGTCATCTTCCTCTGAATATTTCCAAAACAACTGTAAATAAAGTATATGTGTGACTATTGCTTACTGTAGTAACTGCAGACATCAAGCTAGCATCATGGACTCCCTAAAACTTCTTCTGCAGGATCTAAACTTTATAGTTCTTAGCAACAGTATCAAATATCTGACAACCTTGACTTACTTATGCTTCACGAACATCTAACCGGCACTTTCTGGACCTGAACTTGGTATAAGAACTCGTGCTCCCACCCTGAATACTTCATTCCAAGCATCATCCTTTGGAACAGAAGCATCAGATAATTCTTCCATCAGCACATCAAGCTCTATTAAAAGACCTTCTGTAAAGACAGGCAATTTAGATTTAACCTCCCTGAAAAGTAATGGAAGTTCGAAGTCCTGCCTCATTTTTCTTACTACCACCATGCCTTTAAGTCCTTTTACCATATCATTAAATTTGCTATGGTCTGATCTGGCTTTAATCAACATTTCTTTATATTCAGGCCATGCTATTAGCATATTCTCATCATCCCAAAAGGATGGTAAACCATAACCAATCAATGGTAAAAAGGCTTGCTTGAACTCCTGCACTTGCTTTTTAATCTGGGACATCTTTCCTCTGACTGAATTCAACAGAGTATATTTCTGCAACACCCTCCTAGCATCTACTAACATAACAGTTCTGTTACTCACCTTTAAAACCTGTAACTCAGAAGCAAGAGCTTTACTGAGGAAAATAATTGCGTTTTGAGCTACCTCTTGAGTTATGTTAATTAACTTTTCCTCAGCTAATTTACATTTGTTGGATGCCACTCCCAATGCCTTCTCATGCTCCTCCACAATCATCAATTGAGGCCTGAAATCATTGATATCTGCTATCGATTCATCCCAAAGCAAATGCTTTGCACCTTCCAGTGGCAGAACTCCCTTGGTTTTCTCTTTCAACTTATAAATCTTATCTTTCAGTTTATCATTTTCTTCTTTGAGCTTGATGATTTCCTGCTCTCTAGGATCCTGAGCTTTAATCTCTTCAATCTGCAGTTTAAGTTCATAAATTGTGTCCTCTAAGTCTGAAACCTTCTCCTTGAAATTCTCAATTTCAGCTTCATGTACAGACATATCTGCAATGTCATGTATGATCTGGTCAATTGGTGACAAAGGACTAGTTCCCCTGTTTGATTTCAATTGTTCAATTTCTTGAAGCAATTTACCTTTCTCTTTCTCCAATGCCTCTTTCTGCTCTTGAAGGACTAGAATTTTGGCATTATCTTCCACAATCTTTGCATTCAAACCAGCTATCTCTTCATGCAACTTAACCAAATTAGGTGAAGGTGTAGTATCAACATTAACATTTATAGCTTTACCCCTCCTTCTAACTGTCTTAACAGTTTTGACTTTGACTGTTGGTTGGGTTTCTGCCCCTTGTGTAGGTGGCAACTCTTTATATGAAGCTAGCTCAGTTTGTAAATAAGCCACCTGTGTAGACCATGCTTTGTTTGCAGCTTCCTCCTGCTTCAGGTGAGCTTCCATTTTTTCTATTTTCTGCACTGCATTCTTATGTGCCAAGGTCTCCCTAGTCAAGTCAGCATAAAGGACTTCACTGGCTTGTTTGTGGAACCAAATCTTGTCAGGAGTTGGTAATTGATCCATTTCTAAACGAATCTCATAAGTCTTTTCATCATCAGTGATGGCCAAACTTAAAGATCCAGTTGCTGAATCCCTCACTGTCATCAATGTTGTCTTCATATCAGATTTTTCTTTGAGTTCATTCAATTGTTTTTGCTCTTGCATCACAGACTCATTTCTCTGATCAATGTAATGTTTGAGGAGACTCTGCTTGTTTTGAAATTGACCTTCAGCAGCTGCAACATAGCTATATTTCTTGTATTGCAGGACCAGTACAGGGGGTAGTTTACTGCTTTCTTTAGGGTTTGCAGTAGTATTTTCAACTATGGTCTCTGATACTTCTTCTTGAATAATAGTACGAGTGATAAATAGCTCCCTTATCATATCAACATCAATGATCTCTGTATCCATGGCAGTTTTCTGCTTTTTAGATGTCTCAGGTTCCTTTGTATCCATCTCTGTGGCCTCTGGTTCTGACCTTTTCTTGGTAGATATCTGCTCCACTTTTCCCTGTGCAGTATTTGACTGTGAAAAATCTATATGATCTCTAGCCTCTACAATCTCCTTTAAAGGCTCACTGATCCAGATCTGATCATATATAAGAGAATTGGCCTCTCCCATCCAAGTTTCAGCCTGACTGTGCTGAAATATACCTCTGCCATACTCCTGTCTCCTTTGTGAAATAACATGTTTAGGGTCATATTTTACAGGTGGTACTTGAGGGAAATCAAGCTGCTTCAAAACTTCTTCAATAATGGGCAATGCTGCTTCCTTCTTTAAAATGAAATTTCCCACAGTCATAGGATATTTTATCCATGAACTCCTTTTCAATGATGGGGCAGTGAAATGTTCTTTATCTGCAGAGATCCTTTATGTCATTACCTCTAAAGCAAATACACTGGTAGTTAAAAATATAGGCAACACATATGGTGATCCAGTGAATCCAAAGACTCTGACAAGGGAGAATTTTTTTGCCAGGAACCAATCTCCAATCAAATCAGGGTTTAGGATTTCATTCAAGTCATTTGAAATTCTGCTGATCTCTGGATTAAACACTCTGAACAGATTAAGTACGATCAAATCCATGAATTTGGCATAAGACCAGGCATGGTAAAATGGTGAAGAAGGAGGCCATTTCTTGAAGGTTTTTGAGTCTGTAATGGCTAGTGCTCCTAACTTAGCATGAATTATCAAAGCATATAAGTATGCCTGATACCTGAAATGATAGATTTTGGAGAAATTGGACAACTGAAAACACATTTCTTTGGAAAAATATTCATCAAACCTAAGGGGTGTTGTTCCAGGTCTATCTAGGTATAGGAAAATTCCTAACATTGCTTCAGTTACCTCCGAACTAGTGTCTGACCCTAAAATTTGACTTAATAGGGTTACGACAGCAACAATAACTGGTAAACAAAGTTTAGATGAAAAAGGAACAGACAGTTTCTCCACTGGTTTCAACAAAGCCTTCTGATACATTCGTTCTTTATCCTCACTAGAAACTTTCTTGTAAATCTAGGATATTTCAGCTTCATTAAAAGAGATAGAAGTTGAAACGAAATCAACAGAATATTTCAGGGTTTCCCTAAGGGTTTGAGGGTCTACTTTGCAGATAATTTGGTCACCTTGGTAATTCATAATTACTCCCTCTGAGGTTGAAAAATGTTCAGCACATAAGGATACAAATTTCGGGCAACTAGGTAAAGGATACAATGTAGAAGGGATCAAAGTACTGTACAATTTGGTATGGAACTCAGAATTGTCAAGGGAAGTAGTACTGAGGTCATTGTGACTGGTAATGATATCAAAGGGTTTTGAAATTGGGTCATATACATCCCAAAAATGGTAAAAAATCAGGTCTTCGGAGGAATCTAATGTTTTTACAGTGGTAAACATGGTGAAAGCAGGTAATTCAATAGAGGAATACTCAGAAATTGTGTACCTGAGGGTAAGGGCTGACTGTAGTTACTCACAGTTGAAATGTTGATAGTATATCTGGTATCTATAGCAACCGAACCAATCGAACCTTGATCTCCAAGCAGAAATGGCGGAAACAGTCTTTCAGCGGTCTTTGACGGTAACATGTACGGTGGAGCAACCTTAGTTAGTGCCCTGATATATTGGGCTGAGTACTATAGTTGGACCCTGCATGCATATTAGAGAGATATAGCACCTGGCACTCCTTTGTCCGTAGGATCCTGTGAAACCTAGCCCTTGCAGCCAAATTACTTAAAAAATTAATATCCTGGACCAGGATACCAATGCGAGTTAACATGTTAAGCTAGACCGCAGCGGAAAATAGGATATCATACATTTCTCTATGGGTATCCATTTTTCGCTTCCACTCAGCGATAGCCACGTAGCACCCATCACATCTCAGCAGAAAATGAAATTTATTTAACCTTCATGATATATGTATTATCCGCTGAGATCTGAGCCATCAGATCTTGGCAGAAATTAGCACTGCATCTATAGCCCTTGATCTGTTTTGGTGCTTAACCTCCATCGGGCCCACTGTACTTTATAGCGGAGATTTGACCGCTCCACTATCTTACTTCATTCTTTGGGTTTTCTGACAATTCTCTTGCCAAACTAACAGCTCCTCCAATGTTTTAAGACCTCCGCTAAGCACAGAAAAGCATTTCTTCACAGATATTTTCCAAATGAGAGTCTTTTTTAAATGAACAACACTATTTTTTCGATCGACCTTTGCCAGAAATTTATACTGTGATAACAGGTGCCTTGTGTTATCACTCCGTAATTTCTTTGTGGAGTAGGAGGAGATGGAAGAGGCTCCTGTACCCCGCCTAGATGTAGCAGCTATTCAACTTGGCAACCTTTTTTATGTTTTTGCTGGATACAAAACTATTGATATTGTAAGTTAACAAGCCCATTATCTGAATAGACTGGTTAATAATCTGTTTAGACTCTTAGATGTCATATGCATGTGCATTAGCTTTATGAGTTGGGAATATGATTTTTTTTAATGTTTTTCTGTACATGGAACAATTGACTTTGAAGGTGAGCATTGCAACAAACTAAGTAAACTGAGTAGGCTGGGAAATATTTTTATAGAATTCCCTCTCTTCTAGGTTTTTTTCTCTATTTCAAACACCTTTACTACTTCATGTCCAATCTCACTGTGTTTGAAATTGGGTTACAAAAGTTGTTTGTGCCAATTGTTTGAATGTTTACATCTTGAAATTTAATACATCATCATGTGATTTTGGTTGTAATATATCCAATAATACTTTCTCTTGAATCTGATCTACAGAAGTTTCAACCAATAGTTTTATTTTGGCAACCTTGAATTTTGTATTCCACCATGTGATTCTTGATGTCTAATATGAATATATTCTTGAGAATAGGTTAGAGAAGTTATTTGAGCCAATATTTTCCTTTTTCACACCTTGAACTGTCATAGATCACCATGCACTTCTTGTTTTACAATAATTAATGTTGGGAATCCTCCAATGTTGAAGAAGAGCATACCAAATCTAGAAGAGGAGTCAGTATTGAAAATTGCACTCTCAAAATTCAATTTCATTGATGGCTTATCAAGAAAACTAAAAAAACATTCTGAAAGGAAGTAATGAAGTGATCATCCATAACTTTAGTCGGAACCAATTTGTTAAAAACAAGTGATAGATCATCCATCATACAATAAAAGATATGAAATCTTCATTGGGTTATTTCACCTAAAAGATATTCCAATGGCAAGAAAAGAAGATTGATTAAATTTGTAGACTGCCCGCCATTTACACAACTTTCAGTGAGGACATCCAAAGAAAAATATTTAGGGTTTGGAGTTAATGGGGACTTGAAAACACAAAGTAGCCTCGACATAACTAATTCATTGGAGCACATAGCTCTAACCATTCCAAAAATGGGTTTGCACCTCGAGAAATTTGATCTAGAGCAAATATTAGGTCTACAGCAAATATGTGTTTCATAGTTCTGTTTTTCTGCTTTGAAGATTTCTCCTTTTTAGTGATGGTACACATGTTTAAAATTTAAGCATTTACCTGCAGGTGATTGAACATATGGAGGTATCATATCATCATTCGGATGTTCTCATTCTGTGTAGGTTTGTGTTGCCTCATCTTTGTATATCTCTGTAATTATCATGCCTCACCTTTGTGTTGCCTCATCTTTGTGTAGGTTTGTCGTGCCTCATCTTTGTAATCATGTTGTTGTTCTCATCTCTTGGTCTGGTACAGGTACTCTATATCTCTTCTCTGGTCTGATCTTCATTGTAATACTGTACAGCTCTGTCCAGATGATAGGGCCATCAATGACAACATACAGATCTGTCATCAACAATATCTTTCTATGGTTGGCTTTGTATTGTAGTATATTGTTAAATTTCTCACTCCTTAAATTATGATTGTATCTGTAATATGTACATTTGTCCTATCCTGAGAACACAGAAGATAATTGCTTTTGAGAGTGGAATATATGGACTGCAGCATACTGAGTGAAATCTTTGTGGTGTGTAGAGTTAGGAATTCAGTTGACATTTCTGCAAAACATACAGAAACAACAAAAGGTAGAGTGTCTTTTAGGTCAAAAAACATATCAAATGGGTCTCCTTTGGAAAGAGACTCACAAATCATTGACAAGATCACAAAAGTTGATATAACAAGCAAACAATCAAGGGTACAAATTTGCACAGAGAAAGATGAAAGTAGTAGCAGCAGTGAGAGTGATGATCATTCCTCTGACATGGATATTGAACCCAGCTTTTAGAAGGTGAAGAGAAACAAAAGAGAGCGTGAGCCTACTGCAGATGAAAATTCTTTACATCAAACACAATCTAAGGTAGTGCAAATTTACCTATTTCATGAGTATTATTGCTTCTCCTAATCTCTGGAATTGTAGCACTATCTTTAGACAAATATTTTAGAAGTTCCATGGTTTGTCTTCATAGAAATGTTGACTTGCTGCTTTTATACTTTCAGGTGGACTTGCCTATTCAATATGAAGATTTTTCTATTGAATGTCTTGGTACCATTGATCCTCGGCCTACAAATCTGTGCATATATTTATTAATTTTTTTAAAAAAAACGTTTACAGCCTATCGGTTAACCGACACCTAGAACATTTACCGACTGTCGGTTAACCGACACCTAGAACATCTACAGATTGTCGGTTAACCGACCCTTAGAACATCTACAGACTGTCGGTTAATCAACACCTAGAACATCTACAGACTGACGGTTAACCGACACCTAGAACATATACAGACTGTCGGTTAACCGACACCTAGAACATCTACAGGCCATCGGTTAACCGACGCCTTGGAGCATTTGATCGATGGTAAGAAGCCGTCGGTTTGTTTTTTTAAATTGTTCTAGGCGTCGCTGGATTTGCATCGGTTAACCGACACCTCTCCAAGGCGTCGGTAACCGACGGTATGATTAACCGACGGCTTGGTGCGGTGTCGGACAACCGACGAAAATCCAGCGACGCCTAAAAAAAACATAGTGTCGTACATGCGACAGGGAAATGTTGAAAATCCAATAATACAGCCGTCGAATTTTGGGTCAAAATGTTGTAGTGGTCGTAAAGAAAGGGAAAAGACACATAAGGGTGCGACGACTGACTGCCGACTCTTAACAACAATCTACGCATGAGTTTAAATCCCTATCAACTTTACTTGAGTAGTGTGTGTCGTACGGATACACCATAACGATTTGGTCACATACGATGAAGTTGAGGGGTGCGCAATAAGAATGACCTTATTCCTCAACAGCCATTGGTCTCACATAGAATGTAGCGGATCGATTTAAGGTAACAACTCTTAAATCGCTACATTGCACTCCCCACAAAAACAAAAGAATAAATTAATTGTCAGAAGGACCCATGGATGTGGTATCTAGACAATGACGAGAAGTAATTTATGTACATACTTGCATTAGCATATAGGTATGAATTTAATTATTTGTGCAAAAAAAGCAAGAAATCTGCCTCATGAAAAGATGTGCATTAACGTTTAATATTGAGAATAAATAAATAGAAAATACTTAAATTGGAGCAAATATAGACTGGGGATATTTTTTAATTAGACTCCATTTGCACCCACTAATTTAGGGAGATGTGCATTAAATAAAATATCGAGAATAAATAAATAGAGGATATCTAGATTTGGAACAAATATAGACTTTGGATATTTTTTAGTTAAAATCCACTTGCACCCACAAATTTGGGATTCAAATCCTAGGATAAAGGAACATCTAGGAGTAAATTTTGGGACTTATGTGCACCCTCATGTGAAGGTGACACATGGTTGGAGGAGGAGTAATATTTAGAAATTTAATAAAAAGAATAATTTTGCATGCGAGCGATATGTGTCATCAATGATTCTTCTATATAAGAAGAAGGCATGGAAGGGAAAGTTACTTTTTAGCTCCCTAATGCTGGATGGATTTCGTAATGAAATACTGAGAAATTGTGTGTCTATGTGAGTTTGGTGTGAGAATTAACTGTGATTGGGATATCGTTACTGGATAACTAAGGATTTTGTGTTATTCTTTGTGACCCCCAATAGATCGGGGGACTGGGAGGAAGAAGATTAATCCCAGTATGGTAGGGAGTTCAACCAAGGGGTCAATCGATATTTCACCAAGAGATTGGATTAGATTGGAGCGGAAGTTGCATCAACATCTCCACTGTTAGCTGGATCAACCATCGGTACCAGGTTTCTTCTTGTTAAAATTAGTTTTACACTGAATATATGTGATGAGTTTTATCCAGAATTTTCGATCAAATTTGCATATTATGTTAAATATATGTGTTGAATTTCATTTCAAATGACATACAAAATGATTGTCTTAGTTTTATATTTGGAAATTTATGCTATAAAATCACGTTTGAGATTTTATAGTTGTACATATATGAATGCATTATTTAAGTTGAATGTTTGCGGGATATGATTTATGTTTTATATTGAAGTATACGTACCAAATGAAATTAGTCAGACCCTTCGGATCGAATGATCCATATAATATAAGTTTTATCTCTATATATGAATATATGTAGTAGAATTACTTTGGACGGTTCATATTGGATGCTCGACAAGTTATGGTTCCAACGCCATATTGATTACATCAGGGATGATTTTAAATTCCGAGACATTCTATTGAATTGAATAAACATGAACATTTAGCTAATAGTTGAATTCATGGAAACACGTGAATCCTTAGGTGACTTGAGATCAAAGGATCTGTATGGGCTCAACTTCATAATTTCCTAGTATGGATGTTTAATAGCAACTTGATCGCATCGGTCTTAAGAATGAATCGTCGGTTAACGAGGTTCCTATGTGTGTTGTCACAACCCAAAAATCACTCAATTTTTAAAATTTTTATATGAGTATATTGATGACATTAATTCTTATGTCGCAGGTATGCAATACGAAGAGGATGTTGTGTGACTCAGCATCATCCATCTTTAAGGTATATCTTGCATTATTGTAAATCATGCATGCGTCGTAAATTTATTGAAAGTGATTTGCGGAATACAAGTCAGCCTTAGTTTGACAACTACATGTGATCATTTCAGCTATCACAATCCATTCTAATTAATGTTTTTACATGTTAACTTATCATCCTGAAACCATTATCATCATTCTAGCTTAATGGCCAAGCCCCGACTCATTTTAAGCTATTTCGTTATCATTACTTTCATTATGGTATTATTAAGTTATAATGATAAAAATTGTTATGCTATAATCTATGTGATGCTCAAGCTATAATTACTTATGCTCCTCGAGCCTTATATCAACATTGTATCTATAAGAAACAAATCTTATGAACTAAATACATGGTCCATATGTTATGCTCTTAGAGCTCGTATTAATATATCCATGCACTAGAACTATGCATTACCCTAATGCGTACTAATCTGATTCCTATGTGACTATGTGAAATCGTATTGCTTGATATAAAATCTATGCAATGAATATATTGTAACTATGTGCATCCTATGCATAATACTATGCTTATAGTTTGAAAACTATGTTGAATGTCATATTACCAACTTTATGAAATCGTATTTCATGCAATGAAATCTAGGATAGGATCATAGTATTAACTATGATTGTATGCCATCTTTGCGTTATCAATTTTCATGATAATTTGTATTAAAAACATAGCTACGAAATATACTATTTGATTTCATATGTTAATCTTTGGGATTTGTAATGTTTAATGCAAGGCCACCGTGGGTGCCAACGTATACTGGGTTGGTGAAAGCCATGTGATGGCTTCAACGTAGGTAGGCTGGTACAACCTAGCCTTTCGCGTGGAATCACCAAGATCATTGATCCATACTATTTCGAGATCTTAACCAACTCTTCCAAGGTTTTGTTAAGTGTTGAAGGGTTCAATCTCCATTGTTACTTCACGGCATGCATTATGCTGCTGCGATGGAGCTCAGCTTTGTGGAGAGCTCTTCGATGCTTGTATTCCATTTTGGAAATGGTTACTCGGTGCTAAAATTACTGGTTAAGGTGGTTATTAGAAGGTACAACTTCTACGTCCTCCTTATGGAGTGCTCGTAGAGATTACACGAGGGTTTTCCCTCCAGTTGTTTAGTTATTGCTTACTGTTTTGGTTTTGTAACATTTCATTAGCTTGTAAAGCTTTATAGCTTGATCTCTGTGTAATTTCGAAGTTATGATAATTGTATTTAAGACTTTGGAGCATCATGGGTTTTACCCAACGATGCTCTCAGGAACCCTCTGCTTGCGCATTATTTCTGATCATTGTTATGTTGTGAACTGAGAGGTTCCAAAGCACTTGACCACCAGGGTTTGCTTCTTTTTCCAAGATGCTTCGAATGCATTTCACTAGTACACTAGTAAGGGTTTACCTTGGCTCTTTCTATTACAAGTTGAAAATATCTTTACATTATTTTTTTAGTTTATATATTATATTATATGCACATAAGTTCATAACCAAGCCTTTAATTAATGTACAGGTGAAACTTCAAACCATGTAGGTTGTCATGAAGCTGGAAGCGAATGCTAACTGGAACATGCAAAAGAACATGCTCTGTTCTTGGCATTTCTAGCCATCCAACAAATTCGAAGGGTAAGCTCTTAAAGCTTCATTGTTTATAATATTTATGTAAATGCAAAGTTCTTCTATGGTAATTCGTCTCTGTATTGGAAATACATTTTTGTATATGTTATATATATTTAACTTGTGTTTAATGTACATGTTTGTAGGTTGAATATAGGACTATGCCGATGCTCAGGAAGCATGCCGGCCTTCCATAACCCTGGTAAACAACCTTAACGAATTCGTTATGATTTAGTTCTTATACTTGGTTATAAAACCCTAATTGACAATTCATTTTACTAATGACTTGTAGGTGGCCACAAGGACTCACGACATTGTTTGTGGGAAAGAATAGAATGTAGGCCATTGGTTCTTTCAAGGCGTTTAAGCCGATAGCATTTCGTAAACTCTGTAATGAGTACATTACCTTCGTTTACATTATTCCGAGTTTTGCATGGGCTGAGATAGCCATATGACTATATTTATGAAATATTTAAAGATTAATAGTTATGTATGATGCCCTTCGGCTATCACACTCTGTTTTGTTATGAATACAAGAAGCCTGTCGACCCTTTCCATAGTTCGATTTTATGAACTTGTTTCTCCATGAATGCGTTTATATAGTTGTGAAACAAAGTTGTTATTGTTTTATTGCTTCACTGGTTTCTTTGCGGCCTCCCAAATTTGTTTATATTCTTGGAAATAAAATGCTAAAAGCCTTATGTCTCTGTATTAACATTCGAATCCTATTTATTTAACCTAGCAATGCTATACATATGAGCCTCACGGCTCTGTATGATATTAGGTTTTAATATATTCACTTGTGTGAAAATTGTGTTTGAAAAGTAATGCATTTAACCTTTGAATGACTACTTATGCAATTTATTGTGTGGCCTCTCAGCTCTGTAACTTTGTTTGAATCATGCTTGTGAATCAAGACATAGTTCGTATTTGGTCTTTATGTGTATAAATGTTTATAATAGAAAACATTTTGGCTCCTGCATAATAATATCTAGGTATAAGGTGTTATAATTGTTTATATAATAACTCTATTATAATGTGTTTATTATACAATCCATTGATACTATGTATTTCATATTCAGTTTATCTAACTTGTTTATATAATGTGTACTATAATATCTTCTCTTATACAAACCCTAGGTTTACATAGCAATTTATAAACTGAATATGATCAAATAACATAGATAGAATAATATAAACAATAACTCTGTCTATAACAATATAAAATACAAACCCTAGGCTTACAGGTATAAGAATTTCTATGATAAAGCAAAAATAAAATAATGTAGATTACATAAACATAGAAACCATTAGTCATGTATTTCTCATAAATGAAATCATTTGCAGAACATCTAATCAATATAAAATACAGTTCATCATTTTCCTAGTAATTCTACTTAGAAAATACTAAATACTAATAAAAAGAAGTAAGAATTATTGAATACTGGTTAAACAGATAATAGAAACTTGACTCAAAGAACAGACTAAATCTAATCTGAAGTTCGTCGTTCCTCCCAACCAAGCTTACTTGTTCTGAAACCCCCGAGCCTGTTTGTTGGACCACAAGGACAAAGATTGCTGAAACAACTCATAACTATCACTCAGTTCCACTTCTCAACTCAACAAAATATTTTTCCTGTTCCATCCAAGCCTCCTACTTGTCTGATGGGAATGCTTATTAAATATTTTCCTATGACTTAGGTCTATCATGAGCCTCCTGTTCTAGAACCACCATCTAGAGTTTTGACCTTAAAAATAGGGATGATGCCTCATGCATCTATTGAGATATTAAATAACAGTTTTCACCACTATGGGAAGTTTTCCCAACACATGCCATTTCTCCTTGTGGGCCAACAAACACTCTTTCAATAGCTACTTCAGATTGGATTCTCCTGTTTTATTTTATTAACAAATAATAATAATACAATATCCTCAAACAAGTGTCTTTGACCACACTTGGTCAAATAATTGTTCAACAACAATTAAAAACATTATTATAAAGTATTTAAACTTTAATTAAGGTTCTATGGGTATTACATGTGTATTGTTTAATGACAGACTCTTTTCGATAGTGCTAGAACCTGCAAGAAGTCAAGTTGTAGTATGGTGAATTATCTCAATCCACATCTTGTGAAACCAATGTACCACCACCTACATTATCTAGAGAAGTCAATGAATTAATAATTCCAATGGTATTTGGATTGTTAGTCGAATAATGCATATATCTGTGTGGCTTTAAGATTGTTGGTGCGTGAACCTAGACCCATGTGCAAGAGGAAAGGACAAACTAATCCATGCACCAGACTCGTGCTGCATAGGATGAACCTTTCAGATCCTTAGTTGAATTTAATGTTTCCATACTTAACAACTCTTAACTCAATAGTCCCTCGCCTACCTCAAACCATGAAGCTTTAGAGTGACTGTCGAAGTTGAAAATCTACCTTCGAGTTAGCGCTATCTATAGGAGACCATATCTCAGTCACTTAACCGAACAATTGGTTGTAGATGTCTTGTTAACCAGCCAATATCCTTGATTTTCAATTCTTGTGTTTGCAGTTCCAGTCATTCGACAATTAGTTAAAATCAACTTAGTTCAAGTCGTCCTCTCGCATGACAGATCAAATTGGTATCCTCAGGGGCATATAGAAGCATATACATCTGTCATATTATTAACCATGTTTAATTCTCGGGGTCCAGTTATTTGTGTAACGGTAACATGTATGATTTCTCTTTACTATATCTCTGTTCACATAAGAGTGATACTTGAATGTTATTCACTTTGAAAGGGGGGTAGTCGAGCTTAGACTAGATAGTTGGGATGTTATATATATAATTTAGAATGAATTGTGAAATATAGTTTAAATAGCGACATTGTTAAAGTAATTAGTGTTTAGATCATTCAGAATAAATATTCTTTGTATATGTAAATAAAATAGTTTAAGTTTTGCATTCTGAAAAAGGAGTTAATCGAATTTGGATAAGTTTTTTTTTTTCCTCGGAAAAAAGCGTAATTTCATTTCATCAAGTGAAGAAATTACATTCTGAATATGCAGTGAAGCATACAGTAGTCCATTTAAGGAGCAGAAAATTGGTCACATAAATAACTAATAAATTTCCGTACATACATTCAGTCTTCCTGACTGTATAGTCCATAGAGAAAACGGTATCAAAAATCACATGGCTCCCCGAGCCTCAAGAAAAAAAAGTAGATTTTAAACCACTCAGTAATTACAGCCATCAAAATGACAAGTCCCATAATCTCTCATAATCGAGAGGTGCACAAAAGATCCCAAGATCCAGCAACAAAACATAAAAGCATATGGCTCCACGAGCCTCCAAAAATTGTTCCTAGTATAACAGTTTTGTATAAACCATAAGAAGCATCATAGTCTGCAAAAAATAGAATAAAAACATCCATAGGCACTCAGAGAAGATCCTGTGCCAATTCCTGCCCCTGTTGTATAATTCCATCCATGAAAGGTCGATGGTAGTATTCGTAGAAAGTTCCATCTCTGTTTTCCGTCATTTTCCACACCCCCACTGCCAAGTCCCTGCCAATCTTAGAAGACGCGTCCGCCTCCTGGTTGTTCTCCCGATAAACATGTTTGCAAGAAAAATGTAAGAAGGAAAGTTTCAGTTGCACAATGTCCTGTAGAATGTTTTCAAGTCTAATATCCCTGCAATGTTGTGTGCCACAAGTCTAGTTTGTGACATTCATAGAGTCACCAAACACATTTAACCTTTGACATCCCCGTTCCTTTGCAAAGATGAGAAGCAGTTTCAGGCTCATGAATTCAGCAAAATTATTCCCACCCTCCCCCAGTCCCCAGGAAAGATGGTAAGAGTGGTTTGTAGAAAGATGCAGTACAGCCACTCCCCCACAAGTTAATCCCAAAGCAGATCCATCATAAAATCCCCATGGTATTGACTCATCAATGTCCAGTGCCAGAACCTCACGTTGTTTATCCACCTTAATATGGTGTGGGAAAGCCTCACGGTATCCACAGATCTGTACCGCAGTAACCACAGGAGTGCAGTATTTTTCATTAAATACCATACCATTCCTAGCCATCCAAATGCCCCACGCCACCATTAAAGGAATATTCATGTAGGTTTTCCCAATAGGGTCCAGCACCCACTGTGTCCAAGCCGATAACACCGAATCCCCAGTCCAATTAAAAAAGGAATTGTAAATTCGGGAGCATTACGCCCACACCTGTACCGTGAAGGGACATTGGAGGAGTAGATGGTAACAAGATTCCAAGCTGGCTTTGCATAAAATGCACCATCCCGGTCCAATCCTATTCCTCCGCTGTAGAAAATCCCAGGTGGGTATAGTGTTTTCAAGGACATTCCACATAAAGAGGCGATGTTTCAAAGGACAGTCGATCTTCCATATTTTAGACCACCACCCAACCAAAACACGAGGGTTCATGAAGTGACTCAGACAAATGTATCCATCCTTGGGTGTGTACAGACCAGTAAGGGCACCTTCCCATACCAAAACATCATCCCTGGCTCGGATTAGTATATTTGAACCAATAAGTGCATCGACATAGGACCTCAGCTCCCCCCGTTCGACCACAGAAAGTTCCAAAGAATCCACATCCACCCATGACTGGTTCCACAAGTGTCTCCTATCCGGTACAGCCAAATGAGATAAATAGATAATACCCAAATCCCGCAGAGAAGTGATTAAATTACCTGATAAGAGATGACGCCCAGCGCTCCCAAACCAAGGGTCCTCCCCAACACAAAGGGCCTGTCCATTGCCAACATTCCAAGCAAGATGGTCCCCTACCACCGGGAAAGAATTTATGACCGCTTTCCATATTACAGAGCAGCCAGTATGAGATTTATCCCTCGACCTCACCCAATCCAAAATAGATAATGGGGCAATATACTTCCGAAAGACCACTTTAGTCCATAAACTCTCAGATTTTAACAGTCTCCACACCCCCTTTGCAGCCAGTGCCTTTGCAAAAAGATGTATATTTTTAAGACCCCATCCCCCTAAAGCTTTTGGCATGGCGATCTTTTGCCACCGAACCCATGGGGAAACATAGTCTCCTTTGCCGCTCCAAATGAAGCGAAAGCATAATTTGCGAGCTTTTTCTAACGTTCCTTTTGGTATCCATGAAAGGGCCAGCCAATAGACCGGAATAGCCTCTAAAACCGATTTCACAAGGACCAATCTTCCAGCCTGCGACAACCACCTGTGACTCCACACCTTCAATCGCTTGTGAATTTTTTCAATGAGCCATTGACAATCCTGTTTAGTATAGGAATTTGGTTTTAAGTGGAACCCAAGGTAACAAAATCATCTTCCAGATGAAGGAAGGTAAATGGGAAAATCCTACGTAAAGCCACAATCTCACTATCCCTGAGCAGGTGAGTCGATAGAGTGGATTTCCGCTCATTGATCTCCATTCCCGTAGCCTTAGAGAAGAGTAGAAAAATGTCCTTTAGGGTTTGCAAGTCCTGTACCGATCCAGTACAAAAGATGAGGATATCATCCACAAACAGCAGATGAGAGATAAAAAAATCAGGAGCCACCTGGATACCATGGAGAGTGCCATCCCTACATGCATTTTTCAAGGCTTTACTTAGCCCCTCGACAACCAGCAGGAAAAGTAAGGGGGATAGAGGACATCCCTGACGAAGGCCTCTTTCAGACTGGAAAAAAGGAGAGGCAGCACCATTGATGAGCACCGCGAAGGATACCGTAGTGATACAACTCATAATCCACCTAATAAAATCCACAGCAAAACCCAGATGAGTGAGAAGTAAATGAATATATAGCCAACTCACCTTATCATATGCTTTGGATAAGTCAATCTTGATAATGGCCCCTTTGATTTTCCGAGCTTTCATACTGTGAATGCCCTCCTGTGCTACACCAATGGCCTCATGGATCTGTCTTCCTTCTAGAAACCCAAACTGTTCTTCCGAGATATGTTTGGACAAAATACCCTTTAGCCGCCCAGCAATGATCTTTGACACCACCTTATATACACAGTTGCACAGAGAGATGGGTCTGAAATCATTTAAAGAAGAGGAGTTGTCAGTTTTTGGTATAAGGGCAATAAAGGTGGAGTTCATAGCAGCTGGAATGCGCCCCGATCTACGAGTATCATCCACCATCTGTAACAGATCATTTCCAATAAGGTCAAAGAGTGCCAGGATAAATTCCACCATCCATCCATCCGGTCCCGGACTTTTGTCTTTATGGAAGCTCTGTAAAACTCCTTTCAATTCTTCGACAGTGACATCAGCCATCAAAGTGAGATTGTCCTCCTCTTCCACAAACCGAGGAAAAAACTGGGCCATCTGGACCACCTCCAATATGTTAGCCTGTGCAGGAGCTTTGAAGAGTGTCTTGAAATGATTTACCCCAACCCCCCGCCATACCATCAAAAGACTTCTGGGTATTCCCCAAAGAGTCTTCCAAACTCCATATAGTATTTGCCGCCTTCCTGCCCTTAGCATATGCATGAAAAAACTTAGTGTTCTCATCCCCCGCCGATAGCCATATAGCCCTGCTCTTTAACCGCCAAGTCTCTTCTTTTTCCAATAGCAGCTTATTTCTCCTACCCTCCAGAGAAACCAAAAGGGCTTTCTCATCCGGTGTATCCAGACCCCCAGATCCCGAATCATAAATGAGCTGCAACTCACTTTCAATAGCCAGTAATTCTCCATTATCCCTATAAGTCTTTTCATAAGCCCAAGCCTTCACTGGCCCTTTAATTCTTTTGATATTGTCCGAGAACTGTTGTGAGGCAGAAAGGCCGACCCTAGAGTTGAAAGGAACCCAGTGGGATTCAATAAGTCCATTAAAGGTCTCATCACTTAACCAAATCTTATTAAACTTTAGGGGCCCAGCTGGTTTCAAGGGACCATCCCGCATCTCCATGAAAATAGGAAAATGGTCAGAAGAACCCCCCAAGCCAACCCACTGCCTCATAAGATAGTTCCTATCAGCAAAAATTTCAGACACAAGGAAACGGTCCAGACGTTTTTCAACTCTGTAATCCCCAGTCCTGTTATTTCTCCAAGTAGATTTAAGAAGGGTTGGCTCAATATCAAGCAGATTTCAGATGACCAACTGGTGAATGAAGTAATCAGTCAGAGGGTCTGTCCGCGCTCTGTCGCCCCACACTTCTGCCGGCCCAAGAGAGAAATTCATATCCCCTCCAAGTAAAAGATTACCTTCTTGTAACAAGGGATGAGAGAACAATGAGTCCCAGAAGGGAATACGGTTTAAATAGGGGCCGTATATATTAACCACCGTGAAGGTATCACTAAGGTCCAGCGACGAGCAATTCATCCCCAAAACCCCATCCATGCCCCATAGATTATGACACTGCACAGAGCGAGTATTCCAGCCAATAGCCTGCCCCCCCGACCTGCCACGAGCATCCAAAGTGGCAAAAGTCCAGCCACCAAACCATGTTTCGAGTAAAGATTTTATAGTCTCACCAACACCCATAGTTTCCTGAAGCAGAATGATATCCGGGTGTTCAATAGATACCACTCTGCGAAGAGCTGATCTTTTATGGGGACCAGCAAGACCCCTGCAATTAAAAGACATCACCTTCATCAACGACCCCGTTTCTGGGCTCGCACCGCTCTAAGCGCCCGATCTATAGTCACTTGTTTGCCTTCCATAAGGTCCATCTTAGCCTTTGATTGTGCCCGCGAGAGATGGGATTTCCGTCCCCGACCCCTACTAGATTTTCCAGACTTGTTAATCCCAGAACCCAAACCACCCGGGGGAGTTTTCAAAAGGGAACGTAGGAAATATCCAGATTCAGATGAAGTAGTAGGGGAGGAGGGGGAAAGGTCTACCATAGGTCCAGGTTCAACCGCAGAGGGGAGGTCAATCATCAAAACCCCAGGGTATGGTAGAGCAGATGAGCTATATGGGGTATCAGTGTTAGAGCTAGAAGGAAATTCCATCTCCATAGCCGAAGATAAATTCAAATTGTTCAAAGCCTCTATCCAGTCAGGATTTTCACAAGACAAATTCTTAAAAACAAAATGAAAGGAGATAGGTTTAATGGAGTGAGTGATACCCGCGGACGAAGACCCAGGTTCCGTGATAGTAGCCGGTTGAGTAGATACCATAGCCGCAGTCCCCGGAATCGCTTCCTCCGTAGGTTGCGCCTCCACTCCCAATTCCTGCTATATGTCTGCAGCCCCCTCCTCCAGTGCATCAGAAGCTAGAGCAGCGTTTGGGGACCGAGAGTCCACCCCAACCCCATGTGACCCGTTCCCATCATCCTCATTCAAAACCACATTAGTCGGATCTTCCGGCACAGGGTTTTCCGTAGCAGGGTTTATATCCACAGCAATTGGGGCTTTTTGCGAACCCAGAAATTTCCGGCGAAAAGGAAGATTACATTCAGAAGCCGGATGGCCGTAAGCATGGCAACGCCGGCAATGGAAAGGAACATTCTCATAGT
The DNA here is from genome assembly GCA_027924585.1 of Larix kaempferi. Taxonomy (NCBI): domain Eukaryota; kingdom Viridiplantae; phylum Streptophyta; class Pinopsida; order Pinales; family Pinaceae; genus Larix; species Larix kaempferi. The sequence continues at coordinate 30,100,083 of BSBM01001051.1, read as the reverse complement.
CCAATCTCTGCACATAAACATAGGGTCCCCATGTAAGGGTAACATCCGGTACTAGACCATCTCGAAGATTCAAATTTACCAGGATACGGGCAACCTTCCTCTGTCGAGTCTGAAGAAAACTATAGTCACCATCAAGATAAGTACCAATCATGTTGCCAATCCCCCTGAAATGACGTTCCGACCAGTAATGAAGGGGCAAACCAGGGAGCCGAACCCACAAAGGAACATAATCTAGTCGTTCCCGGCTAGCGTCAAACATCGGGTGCCACGATTTTATCATAACTGGACAGTGATCCCAGCTCCAGTTTGAATTTAGTACCCATCTGGTATGTGCCTCCTCCTGGAAATTGAAGGCAAACCAGTTACGAGTAAGCTCCACAACTTCCGGGGTATAGCCCAAAACCCCAGCCCAATGTTCCCCTACCCAGGCTTCAATGGTGCCGAGGGAGAAAGATCTGCCCAAAGCTTTACCCACCAACGTAATACTGGACATCGTGATCAATTGATCCCACTCCACATCCTCCCCCAAGGCATAATTGTATTTCGTCCGGCTGAGTTTCAGCCAATGTTTCTTCCCCCGTTTCCCTTGCTGAACATTCTCCCCCGAAGAATGACCTCCCCACTCATCCGAGCTAGTACCAGAGGCCACGCAGGGACTGGAAAAACCCCTGTGTTCATGCAGCTCCAGTCCCGTCCTCAAGCCTACCCCAGCCTCAGCCCCACAAGCAGCAGTAACAGGAGCCAATGTAGAAACCCCGCAACCAGTGCCCAGGGAACCGTCAGTAACATGGATAGGACCCTTGTTACGATCCGCCGAGCCCTCCAAAGCCGTTATAACCTGATCAGATGTCCACAGAGGCCCCGCCTCCTTCAATGGAGAAGGTGGTATACAGTGTAGAGGCGTTGTAATCGAGCCCGAAACAGGAGACAACGCCAAAAAACAAGAAGGTGAGAAACCAAGCGCTGCACTGGTATCCACAGTAGAAGAAACCGCCACCACTTCTGCCCCAGGAGAAACCCCCACCCTCCACCCGGCACCCTGCTGATGAGTCCAAATATCCGCATCATCCGAAGGGTCATAGGTATAATCCAAACTGTCTACGTAGGTAGCCATCGGGAGGTAACCACAGCAACCCTGGTAAACGGAACCAAGGGTATCCGCAGACGGGGCGTTTGCGTTCAGACCGGGAACAGGGAAGGAGTAAAACGCGCCACTAACCATGCCAGGTGGGCATTTGCATGCTGTTCTGACAACCACACCGCCCGATGTGCAGCCCAGGTCCTAGGGTTCCTCCAAAAGCACGTAAACCCTACCTCCGTCACCGTAAACGCCAGCCATTAAAACCCCGTTCAAGAAGTTGCTCCAAGAAGTTGCTCCAAGAAGTCCCCTTTGTCCGAATTTGGATAAGTTAAATACATATTTTGGTGAATTGGATTTGGAATGTTTAAATATATATTTTGGTGATTTGGAATATTTAAATGTATATTTTGGAGTATTCGAATTTGGACTATTTAATATATGATTTGAAATGAAATATAATTATTTTCTTTTGAAAGGTAAATCAAGTTTAGAATATTTTGTGGATAATTCTACAAGTTGTTTGAATTAGAATTGTAGGAGATAGGTATATTATTTGCTTGAAAATGTGAAATGAATTTTAGAACATTTAGTGTAATGTTCTACATAGTTATTTGTATTAGAATTGTAGGATATAGTTATGTTATTCTCTTTGAAAGTATGAATTCAATTTTTGACTACTTAGTTGTAATGTGATATAGATACTTTAGAGATGAGATTGTAAATGATAGTCTAATTATTTGCTTCGAGAAGGTAAATTGAGTTTAGATATTTTAGTGGACTGTTACACACACACACACACACACACACATATAAGGATTGGAGTTGTGAAATAAATTTTTTTACAACCTTTTGCATTGACTAGTGGTCTTGGACATTACATATGGTATCAGAACAAGTCGAACTAATACATGACAAAAAAAAATCTAATTCCGCTAAATTCCGCCAAAATTGTTACAACCTTTTACAAAAATTTATAGAAAAAAGAAATATGCGTGTCATTAGAGAACTTAATGTAGACTTGATTAAATATGATATAACTTTGTCTAGCGCTATCCAGTATGCACCAGAAGCCAAGAGGTTTCCACAGAATTCCTTGGGCCGAAATTATTTTTGTCTCCAAGGTGTGACACACTTCTAAAAAGTGCTACTATTGAAGCAAGTTTATTTTTATATTTTCAAAATGATTATGCATATGTCATTACTATGAACCCATTTACCCTAACCATTGTTAGATTGTAAGAAGCCTACGATAACTGTCACAAAATTGGAATGAATCCTAATCGAACAACAAGCCTTAATTTTGTTCATGAAAGATGAACTGATTAAAAATTTTGTTTACATGTGATAGGTATTGTTATCGATCGAAGATGACATAGAGGGAGGGACGAACGAGGACAGGGAGCTCATCCTCCACCTCCACCACCTCCTGCCGCTATGCCACCACAGACTGAAGAAAATATCAATATTCGCACAGGAGAAGTAGTGGAAATGATGAGGAACTTTCAACGCATGTATGAAGAGTTGATTAATCTGTTGGATCGTGAGGGTGAATGGAATCCACCTCCTACTAGCGGACTTCAAAATACGCCATTGACAAAATCACATCGGGAACTGGAAAAGGTAAGGTTCCCGAAATTTTTGGGTTCCATTGAGGGGACCAAAGTAGAGGCATGGATGCAAAACATGGCTATGTGCTTCACGATGAGGGAGTACACTTCAAACCTCAAAGTGCACATGGATACCCTTCAGTTGAAGGGAGAAGCATGGTTATCGTGGAAGACCCTGTGCCCACAGTTGGGATTAAACATTAATGAAGTGTCTTGGGATCTGTTTGAGGAACATTTACACAAGCACTATCTCTTAGAGGAGTTCATCAAGTGACAACTCAATGAATTCAATTCCCTGCGATAAGGATTTAGAACAATGCAAGAATATAGGATCAAATTCATGGAACTGTTGAGGTATGCATCTCACATCAGGACAAAGAAGTTGAAAGTTAAGAAATTTGTTTATGGGATGAATAACAACATCCATGACAAGGTTTGCATCCTTATGCTGCAAACCTTGCATGATGTTGTACATAAAGATTTGACAGCTGAAGAAGAACTGATGAGCAGAGGCTCATCAAGGAAGAAATTTTCCAGTAGAAATAGAGGTGGCCAACATCCCAACCCTATGAAAACTTATTATGGGAAAATAAACAATGTGAAAGGGCCCAACCAAGAAATTCCCTATAAAGATGCAAGAACCCCATATAAAGCACCACTCAAGAATGATAATGCAAGACAACTTGGGAAACTTGCGTAATTCAGACGTTGTCCAAACAATGTGCAGTTGGGAAACACAAAGAGAGGACCTAAGTAGGGATGCTGGGAGTGAGGGGGCCACACTACCAAAGTAACTGTCCTCAGCAAAAACATGGTTTAGGACAGGGACAAGTACAAGGACATCGATAGACCACAACATCGGATCTTGGATGTGCTCATCGTATTCATGCGGTAGTCAACAACCACCAGGCAGAACACTAATCCATAGTCTTAGAGACTATAGGTAATATTTAAGGTATTGTATTTTCTTTACTCATAGATTCAGTATAACCTGAAAGTTTTATTTCACATAATGCATTAGAAAAGAGTAGGATGATGGCTAGCGTTCAAGAAGATTTCGACATAGTCAAAATGGCATCTGGTAGTACCCAAAGTGTGGGTTTGAAGTTAGATAATTGTGAAGTATATTTGGGAGTGTGCAACACTAGAGTGTCTTTTTATGCAACTACCATGGGAGCTTATGATTTGATCCTGGGCATGGATCGGATGGAAGCCCATGTCGCAGTAGTGGATTGCAGGAGCAAGGAATTAACTTTTATGATGATGAAGGTTACAAAAGAGTTCTAGTCAGGAATAAGAGGAAGGTATCACTACGGATGATTTCGGCGTTATAGATAAAGAAGAGTATGAGAAAGGGATTTTAGTTGTACGCTGTAATTGCTATGAACAAGGAAGAATACAAGGTAGAAATAATTAACCATCTGTTGTTTTCATAGTACATTGATGTGTTCCTGGAATCATTACTTGGACTATCACCGCATCGAGAATTGGACTTCATTATAGAACTAAAACCGGGAACCAAACCTATTGTGAGATCCCCTTATTGAATGCTAGTACCGGAGTTGAAAGAATTACATATACAGTTGGAAGAGCTATTGGATTTGGGATTGATACAATCTAACATCTCTCCATGGGGAGAGCTAGTGCTCTTTGTTAAGAAGAAAGATGGGTTGTGGATTCTATGTATAGACTATCGTCAACTAAACAAGGAAACAATAAGAAATCAATATCCATTATCGAGAATTGATGATTTATTTTATCAGATGGAATGTGTGACCATATTCTCGAAAATTGATTTACGATCAGGGTATCATAAACTACAAATCCAGGAAGCAAACATTCCTAAAACCACATTTAAGAAACGATTTGGACAATTTGAATTTGTAGTTGTACCTTTTGGATTGATGAATGCACCCAGTGTATTTATGAATCTAATGAATGGTGTATTTCACCAGTATTTGGATAAGTTTGTACAAGTGTTCTTGGACGACATTTTGATCTACTCAAGGACACCAGAAGAGCATGGGGAACATATAAGGTTGGTACTATAGTGCTTAAGAGAAAACCAACTATATGGAAAGTTGTCAAAATGCTCATTCTTTCAGAAGGAAATTCATTACTTGGGTCACATTATATCTCAGGATTGTATAGCATTAGATCCTGCGAAGATATAAGCTATTTGGGAATGGCCAACACCCATGAATGTACATGAAGTACGGATTTTTATGAGGCTTACGAGATATTATAGAAGATTCATGGAAGGATTCTGAAGGATAGCAAGACCAATTATGAAATTACAGAAGAAATATCGACCCTTTATTTAGATTGAAAAATGCGCAAGGGCATTTGAGAAACTGACGGAGTTGTTAACGATGACACCTATTCTCAAAGTGTTGGATATGGATCAGGATTTCTTGGTATGCACTGACATAGTGAAAGAAGGGATCACATGTGTGCTAATGCAATAAGAAAGGGTAATTGCTTACACTTCCCAAAGGCTTAGGTCACATGAAGAGAACTATGTGACTCATGATATGGAATTAGCAGCAATGATTGATGCATGACGACTATGGCAACACTATCTAGTTGGAAGAAAGTTTGAGTTAAGAATGGATCACCATGGATTACATTTTATCTTTACTCAAAGTGATTTAAATGCAAGACAAAGTAGATGGTCTGAGTTACTAAGTGAGTATGATTTAAACATATCATACATAAAAGGAATGTTGAAAAAAGTGGCCGATGCACTTAGTCATCGACCCTGCATCTTTTTGGTAATTCCTATGAAGATGAACTTACGGGAAAAGATACTTGAATTGCAACAAGATGATACTTGGTATAAGGAAGTAAGAACCGAATTGGAGAATGAACAGATGAAAATACCCAAGTATGAGGGGTATTCCTTGGAAGAAGATGATTTTTTGTGGTTTAACAAATGAATTTATGTACCAATGAACGACAAACTTCAAAAATTGATATTGTTGGAAACTCATTGAGTGGTTTACAGAGCTCATTCGGGGGTAAAGAAAATGTACGCGGACTTGTATCCATTTTTATTTTGGAATAAAATGAAGAGGGATATCATAAAATTTGTCGTGAGATGCATGGAATGCCAATTAGTAAAGGAAGAACATCGACATCTAGCACGATTGCTTCAACCCCACGCAATCCCTAAATCAAAATGGGAAGTTATATCGATGGATTTCATAGTTGGAATACTATTAACACGAAAGAGGCATGATACAATATTTGTTGTAAATTGCGAAATTAGAAATAAAGTAAGTGAATGCTTATATTATGAATAAATGAAAAATATTTTTTTCTTATTCTGTAGATGTGAATAAATGCTACTTATTAATTAGAAATGGATGAAAATGAATAAAGCATAATTATCTTTTATATTGTGCAATGCTACTAATGTGCACTTTGAGTGTGTGCAATAGCAGGTAAAATGACTTACCGACTGAATCTCAAATGGAAATAAAGGAGGTTGTAAATAATGGGAAAAAACACATAAAGGTGCGACAGCTGACTGTCGACTCTTAACATCAATCCATGCCTGAGTTGAGAGCCATATCAACTTTACTCAAGTAGCGTGTGCCATATGGGTAGGCCATAATAATTTGGTCACATACGATGAAGTTGAGGGGCATGCAATAAGAATGAACTTATTCTTCAGCCGCCATTAGTCTCACATAGAATGCATCATATTGATTTAAGGTAATGACTCCTAAATCGATACATCACACTCCCCACACAAAGACAAGAATAAATTAATTGTTGGAAGGACCCATGGATGTTGTACCTAGACAATTGCAAGAAGTAATTTATGTACATACTTGCATTAGCATAAAGGTATGCATTTAATTATTCATGCAAAAAAAGCAAGAAATCTGCCTCATGAAAAGATGCGCATTAAAGTTTAATACTGAGAATAAACAAATAGAAAATACTTAAATTAGAGAAAATATAGACTGGGGATATTTTTTAATTAGACTCCATTTGCACCCACTAATTTAGAGATATGTGAATTAAATAAAATATTGCGAATAAATAAATAGAGGATATCTAGATTTGGAGCAAATATAGGCTTGGGATATTTTTGAGTTAAACTCCACTTGCACCCACAAATTTGGGATTGGGATCCTAGGATAAAGGAACATCTAGGAGTAAATTGTGGTACTTATATGCACCCTCATGTGAAGGTGACACATGGTTGAAGGAGGAATAATATCTAGAAATTTATTAAAAATAATAATTTTGCATGTGAGCCACATGTATCGTCAATGATTATTCTATATAAGAAGGTATGGAAGGGAAATATACCTTTTAGCTCCCTAATGCTGGATGGATTTAGTAATGAAATACTCAAAAATTGTGTGTCTATGTGAGTTTGGCGTGAGAATTAATTTGCTGATTGGGAGATCATTACTGGATAATTGAGTCTTGTGAGTTATCCCTAATGCTGGATGGATTTAGTAATGAAATACTCAAAAATTGTGTGTCTATGTGAGTTTGGCGTGAGAATTAATTTGCTGATTGGGAGATCATTACTGGATAATTGAGTCTTGTGAGTTATTCTTTGTGACCCCAAATAGATTGGGGGGCTTGGAGGAAGAACATTATTCCGAGTGTGGTAGGGAGGTCAACTGAGGGATTGATCGATATCTCATCAAGAGATTGGATTGGATTGGAGCGGCAATTGCACCAGCATCTCTGCGGTTAGCTGGATCAACCATCAATACCAGGTTTCTTCTTGTTAAATCCAAAATTATTGAGAAAATATGCATATGTCTAGCTTTTGTTTTACGATTATTAATGTATACAATGAACTTTATTAGGTTTCTCCATAAATCTACAAATGTGTAGTTTTAAGTTTTATATTGTATTCATGCAATAAATTTTATTTGGGTTTATTCAACACAGGCGATCTGCAGAAGTATTATTGTAGTATTATATTGAATATATATGTAATAATTTCATATTGGTGTTAATCGAATCGATTGATTTGAAGGAGTATAATTCAACTTTATATTTAATACATGCAATGGATTTTATTTCGAGTTGACCGAACAATCTGAATTATTGTTTCCGTTTAATAACATGCAATAAATTTGTTACAGGTTATTTAGATTGAGCAATCGGTAGAAGTATGGTTTTAATATTATGTTAAACATATGCGTTGAATTTCATTTCAAACGATTTGTAGAATGATTTTCTTAGTTTTATATTTGGAAATTTATGCTATAAAATCACGTCTGAGATTTTATAGTTGTACATATATGAATGCATTATTTCATAATTATTTAAGTTGAATGTCCATGGGATATGATTTCTGTTTTATATTGAAGTATACGTACCAAATGAAAATTTTCAGATCCTTCAGATCAAACGATCCATAGAATATAAGTTTTAGCTCTACATATGAATATATGTATTAGAATTACTTTGGGAGGTTTGATCAGACACTCCACAAGTTATGGTTCCAATGTCATATTGATTACATCAAGGATAATTTTAAATTCTGACACATTCGATTGACCTACATAAACATGGCCTTTTAGCTGAAAATTGAATTAATGGAAACACATGAATCCTCAGGTGAGTCGATATCAAAAGATCTGTATGGGCTCGACTTCATAACTGTCACATTTATTTAGATCTTGGAGATCCTTGTTCTAGTATGGATCTTTAATAGCAGCTTGATCGCATCGGCCTTAAGAATGAATCATCGGTTAAAGGGGTTCCTATGTGTATACTATTTCATGATAGACTCTTTCCTATAGTGCTCGAACCTGCAAGAATTCAAATTGTAGTGTAGTGAATTATCTTTATCCACAGCTTGTGAAACCAACGTCCCACTACCTGCATTAGCCAGAGAAGTCAATGAATTAATAATTAAAATGGTATTTGGACTGTTAGTCCAATGGTGCAGATATCTATGCGACTTTGAGCCTGTTAGCACGAGAACCTAGACCCTTGTGTAAGAGAAAAGGCTACGCTAATCCATGCACCAGACTCATGCTGCATAGGCCGAACCTCTCGGATCCTTAGTTGAATTTAATGTTTCCATACATAAAATATAATAACTCAACGGGCACTCACCTACCTCAAACTCCTCAAACTTGTTGATGCCCAGAAAAATCCTTGGGTCGAGAGTAGGATTCTCCCCAATGAAAAGTTCCAACTAGACTATTCACTATTTTAAATGGGGAGGTTTAAATTTTATCATTTAAGGATGCAAATGTAAATTCCCTAATTCTAATAATGCATAATTCTATTTAGACTAAATTTGACTGATAGGTAGAAGCCTCACAAGTGATTTTCAAGTTCTAACCTCTTGTCTTACCACTTATACCTTATCAATTGGATAAAACTATTCTACTAGAGCACATATATTTAGCTAACTAGTTTAATCTATCCTTGCAAGGAGCAAAATTTAAAGTATGAGTAAGCAAAATTTAAAATATGAGTAATGGATGAGATTGCTTATACAACTTCAACAATTAGCATATTGAAAGAAAAACATCCTCAATCATAGTAAAATAATTACACAAAGATAACTTTGGTACAACATTTGTTTCATTCATTACTCATTTTACACAAAACATTGCATTTATAATTACCATTAGTAAAATCATTCACATACCATTAGAATAATCCAATAGAGCAGGAAATATCTTACTGCATATAGATGAACGAAGGAAGAAATAATTCTGCGCATCCATTCATAACATTCCATGCAAAACTCCATGTAAGGTTTCACCCATCAAAATAGTTCTTTCTCATTAGTAGAAGAGCATTTCTCATACAAAATTGTACCTGACCATTTCACATTCCATCCTAACTTTTGGTGTTCACAATTTTGTCTTTTGTGGTTACACCAAAGAATAATCAAAAGAAAAAAGAAAACTACAAATTACATCAATTGGATGGAATATTCTCTTGACTTTGAATGTAATTATCCCAAAGATCACTCTCATAAGATGCTACATTTAATTGTTGAGGCTCTAATAACTTTAAATATATCTCATGTGTGGACAACTCTTTGACCATATCTATCAATCCCTTTGATGAAGCCTTGTGACCTTCTCCCAGAAAGTAAGCATTTTGAATTGCTTGTCTAATATGCTAATGAATATATTCTGCAATGAGCGCTCCGAGCTTTCCTATGTAAGCTATATCCTCATCCAAGCTATTTTCCAATTCTGCCACACATTTTTCTTTAGGTGTCAACTCATCAATGGTATTAGGGGATGGAAGGTGACACTTTTGAAATTTTTGGTATATGGCTTGATAAATGTCTTCACATTTTGTGCTGGACCTCTGTACTTCGTTGTGTACCCTTTGGGATGACTTTCGACAACTTTCTAATAGAGTTATATCCAATTTTAACTCAACAGTTGTTCTTTTGGGAAAATGTTCATGGATTTATTTTACCTTTCCTTTCCATACAATCATATTCTTTACTTTATTATAAGTGTTCACCAGTTTCCATTTTGTAATTGAAGCTTCTATATATATTTGCTTCAATCTATTTACTATTTCTTTTAACTCATAAATTTGCTCCATCAACAGCTCCTGGGAGTGAAATAGTTGCTTTTCAATTCACAAGCATGCTCATAGAATGGTGTCATGTCGTGTTTTTGTGTTTGAGCATATTCGATTTGCGTTGTCAAGGACTCCTTGTCTTTGGCCAATTCATCTATTTGAGCCTACAAGGTTCCCTTTTCAATTACGATGGATCTTACCTGTAGATCCAAATGAATTCCCTTTCCCTCTAACTCATTTATTCGAGATTGGAAATATGTCTTTTCTCCTTCCATTATGAATAATTGCACATTTAAGGAATCTTTATCATCTTCAAGACTCTAAAGATATAGCAAATTTTTTTCCTTCTCTGCTTCTAGGGCATCCCGCTTTAGTTTTACCACTATCCCCTCACTACAAGCTTTCACCAAGTTATCCTTTAGCTTGAACATCTTGTCTTTTCTTAGTTCTAAATCCTCAGTTAACTTGTCTATGTTAATTGCATTTGCTTTTGATGCAGCAAAATTTATAGAGGCTGTGAACTTTGGGTCTTTGTTAGTACCTTCTACTAAAGTACGTTCTTCAACAATCACAATATTCGACCGAGTACCAATCTTCAATCTCTTCTCAGTTCTCTTCAAGATGGTCTTCCTCTTTGGATTGAAGACAATAGTGTCAAGTTTAGCCACATAGTGTTGTTTTGAGGGTGTGCATGGCATGAGCCCGAGCTCAACCAATGGAAAGGTGACCTCCAGTAAGAGGTATTTTTGGATTAGAATGAGTAGGATTATCTACATCCATATCTTGTTGATTCTGATTTTCTTCTTGATTTTTCTTCTCTTCCATATCTTTATTGATACTTTCTTCCTCTTCTGCTCTTTTGTTGGATTCATCTTGTAATCTCTCCCTTTCTTTCTCTGATGCTTCTTTAATTTCCTTCTCTTATTCTTCTTTTCTTTTTGCTTCCTCTACTTCCTGATCTTTTTGTCTTCTTTCTTCTTTCTGCTTAGCAAGTTGATCCTCTTGTAGTTTCTTTGCTAATGTTTCTTCTTGCAATTTTTTTGCATTTTCTTTTGCTAGAGTCCCCTCCTGCATCTTCTTTTCCTTTTCTACTGCTAGAGCCTCTTCATTGGGTTTCTTTTGTTCTACTTCCTTCGAGGTTTCTTTTGTTTGACTGGAGCTTGCCCCTATTTTCCTTCCGAACCTTTTATTCAAATTTGCCATGTTTTTAACCCTCCTATACACTTCTTCATCTTTTAAGAAGTGATCAAAATACTCGAAGTTGATTCTGCATGATGCACAATGCTTAGCCACCTTTTGTAAACTATCATTTCTGACAAATATGTTTTCCCCAAAGTGATAAGCCTCTAATTCATTTACAAAATTCTCATCCCCTTTGACTTTGGTGAACTTATATGATCCAATGGTGAAGGGAAGTGGAGGATATGCTGCCTTCTTATTGTCATTTAAAAAATGTCCAACTCCATTTACAAAAACTTGTCTCACTGCTTCCTTTAAAATAACATAATCTGTAACATACTTTGGCTTTAAATAAGGGCTTTTGATGCCTTCATACATTCATATATAGGTGCCTTTTGGTGTAAAGTAGTAGTATCCATATTCACTGATTACCTCCAAAGATGCATCTCACATACAGTTTGGCTCTTTATAGAAAATTAATCGATATAGAGGTATTATGAACTCTTTGCAAAATTTCTTGTAGAAAATTACATGTCTATGCACCCACATGATCTGATAGGATACATAGATGGGAGTCTCATATGGAACCCAATAGCATCCCAACTTATGAAATGGATTTTTGATAAGGATACAATCAATCAAGTAAGAGGGCATGCAGAATTCTACTTTGTTTTGCTTCAAGCCCTCATGAGATGATAATATAGCCTCAACTATGTTCTCCGAAATGATGTATTCCCAAATGAATATAGACTGTACCATATGTGGTGACATGATACATTAGCGGAACCCAGCTGAGCTTATACATGTTTGTCGTTTCCTTCTCGTAGATTCTGCATAAAAGCATTGCAATAATTCTGAATAGAGTTTTCCAGGTTTTGTGTATTATGCTCCCCACTGGATCTCTGCCTCAATTGTTTACTTGGGAGAAGCATTCCCTTTGCATATTATGAGTGGTCTATATTTACACTATTAATCCAATCATCTGTTAGGAGGACTTTGGGATATGGAAATTTATAAGCCTTGCTTATGTGTGCAGGTTGAAATGAGGAAAACCCATTTCCATTGGTTCCTGAAATGATCCTGAATTTAGCATCTACATGTGGCAAGATCCAGCCTATTACTTCAGAACATGGGAACAATTATGGTAGAGTAGCATCCTTGTGGAGTCTAGATTTCTTTATATTTTGATATATCACCATTTATTCAATTGTGGCATTTGGCAAGTTTTTATCTCTGATGAGTTGGTTTATTTATCCCCACTTGTATTCGAGGATTATTCCAGTGACAACCCTTGTATCTTCAAACTGAGTTTCCATGGTGGCTTCTGGAACTATGTCAATGTCCGAATCTAATTTCACCACTTTGACTTTGTGCTTAGAAGATCATCTATACACATCGGGGGCTTGCAACACAAGAGCAGTATCAAGACTCGACATCGTTCATGTTGGCAAAATAATACCAGGTCTTTAACAAGGCATTGAATAACACAGTTTATCTTTACTCAAATCTGGAAATGAGATTATATGCATTCCTAACTATCCAAGCTATCAATCTGGTTAAAAAATGACTTTCAATGCAAACTACTCCTGTAGTAAATGTAGATTTCAAACAATTCTTTATTATGACAATAATTTTCAAACTAGTGGCACATATTTGTCATAAACAACCTAAACATGTTGAGAACATTGAAGAGTGACGACCTTAGAGTTTTGGCATTCAATTTCCATAGTTTTCTAAGCATGAGATCATCAAATTTAGGGTTTCAAATAGTTCATATGATAATGATAAGAAGTTAAGCACTGAATCATTCAACATTTCTTATAGTTAAACTCTGAGTTCAAATATTATGCTACGAGTTATGCATATAATTACTATACAATCATGGTGAAAACAAACACTAAGAATAATTTTAGCAACCATGTCCAATGATATTTAAAAACTAATCCACACCCTACTAGGTATTGTTCATGATATGTTAGGTTCAATAGTCTTCTTAGAGGTTTAATAAACTTAGGGTTTCCCTTCCATTTGCAAAACCACGACTGTAGGAGATGCGCTTGTCAAGCCCTAAAATTATCAACTTATGCTTGTTTAATTGTTCGGGTTGAGTTCCTAAAACATGCTAACTCTTCAATGTAAATTTCGCTGGTTAGGGTTCAAGGTTTCCTTCAATCACGAGTATATTGCAGGGAGAAAAAAATCTAAGGTTACCACTCCCTTTGAAATGAAAACAACGGGCTTTAACAAATGCGAAACTAGGGCAAAAGAAAAAATGGCCCACACCTAATCCCGAATACCAATAAAAAAAACAAGTATATCAAGTAAGACAAAGGGACCTACCTAGCGAGGCTGAGCACGACCCTGAGCTGGCGTGTAATTTGGTAGAAGGCCTACTCCAAGCAGCTTGAGCAAACAAAGTTTATAAACGTAATGTTAAACTAAAACATGTTGTTTCCTTCATTTTAAATGCAAATTAACCCTAATCCTCATTAAATGTTTAGTGGCGGGATTGAACCTTTTCACACGACCTTGTATAAACCATATGGTGTTCGCATTAAGTTATACTTTATATTGGTGGCCAATCGAAATTCGATACGATTTGTATCAGAGAAAAAACTGGTTTTACGCCAGTGTGTTTCGGTCTAAAACATCATTTTATGCTATCCTGTTTCGATCCAAGTGATATATGATCCGAAAACACAATGCCGCCGGTGCAAAATTATAAGGGGATTCCAATGTGTATTGGAGCAAAAATTGATTTGGTGCCGATTTCTTCAGGATGAACGATGTAAGTGCTCCGATATTATTCAGGGTAAAACATAAAATGACCATGAAACAACTTCAGCTGGGTCGCGACCCTTTTGGAGAAAAACCAAATCCTCTTCTAATTGTTTCGGTGTGAAAATAAAATGTCCTATGATCAACATCAAAGTGAATTCTAGCTCGATTGTTTTGGAGCAAAAATGAGTTTTGCTCCTACTATTTTGGCAAAGTTTTATATTTTCCTCCAACTGTTTCAGTGAAATTTTAAAATTTTTCTCCGAAACAACAAAAATTCAAAAAATTTCTAAGTATAAATTTTTTTCTATGAAAACAATATGAAAGACTTTTCAAACCTAAGGGGTAAAATAAAGACAAAAACTAAATATGGACTCAAAATCTAAGGAGGGGCCCTCAAATCTAAGAAATTTTGGGTAAGGGGCTTGCAGCTACAACAGAAATATGAAGCTTTAGTATGACTATCGAAGTTGTAGATCTACCTTCAAGTCGACGCTATCTGTAGGAGACTAGCTCGCAATCACTTAACCGGACAATCTGTCGTAGATGTCTTGCTAACCGGCCACTATCCTTGATTTTCAGTTCATGTGTTTGCAGTTCCAGTCATTTAACAGTTAGTTAACCTCGACTTATGGTTCACCTCAAATTTTCCTCTCACCTGACAGATCAAAGTGGAAGCCTCAGTGGTGGATAGAAGCATAAACATCTGTCATATTAGTAACCATGTTTAATTCTTGGGGTCTGGTAATTCGTGTAATGGTAACATGTATGATTTCTCTTTACCATATCTTTATCCACATAAGAGTGATACTTGAATGTTATTCACTTTGAAAAGGGGGTAGTCGAGCTTAGAATACATAGTTGGGATGTTATATATATATATATATATATAATTTAGAATGAATTGTGAAATAGAGTTTAAATAGTGGCATTGTTAAAGTAATTAGAGTTTAGAGTTTAGATCATTCGGTATAAATGTTCTTTGTATATGTAAATAAAATAGTTTAAGTATTTGCATTTTGAAAAAGGAGTGAATCGAATTTGGATTAGTTAAATACATATTTTGGTGAATTTGATTTGGAATGTTTAAATATATATTTTGGTGAAATGGACTTGGAATATTTAAATGTATATTTTGGAGTATTGAATTTGAACTATTTAATATATGATTTGATAATTGTACAATTGTTTTGAATTAGAATTGTAGGATATAGGTATATTATTTGCTTGAAAATGTAAAATGAATTTTAGAACATTTAGTGGAATGTTCTACATAAACCACTTATACTATGAAACGAGAACTCGACATAGTTCTCATTTTTCTCTCTCCTATTTTTAGTAGCTATTTTTACCCCCGTTTAAAAAATGGTTGATACCAGTATCACATAATTTCATTTTGAGGCATTTTTTGGGGCCTTTGAATTATCTTTGTCGTAAAATATTTTTAATTTCTATTTTCAAGTGTGTTTTTAGAAATTTAACAAAATAACATACATTTTTAAGCAATTTATAATGAAAAACATATACATTTTATGATTTTTTCTATAAATAAGACATTTTTATAGACAAAATAAGGCATTTTTATTGACAAAAAATTGTAAACAATTCCAGAAAATAAAGACATTTAAAACCATTTTCAATTAATTTTTTCAGTTTTTTGTATCAAAATGATTCTATTTCATATTATTTTCCAAAAAGTGACAATTCACATAAATTCAAGAAAAAATATACAAATTATTTGTAAAAAACATATTAAAAACATTATATGTAGAAATTTTATTTCTAAAATAAAGTTTGAAAGTCAAAACATTACTAATATATCTCATCAAAAAATTGTCAAAATTAACATTTTCTTCAAAACATGAAACTATTCAACAATATCATGCATGCCAAATTCTTCATCGACATTGGAATTTTATGGAGCTTGACTTTCCTCAAGGACATCAATGTCCTCTTCCATTGGGTCTTCTATGTTTGCAAGATCCCCAAAGTGCTCCTTTCCAAACACCCCTCCTAATGGGGGTTGAGGCTCTTTTGACATTTTTGCCACAAGTGTTTCACTAAACTCTCCTTTCTTCAAACCAACTTCTTACAGTTCATCTGGAAGAATTTGAATAGCACTAATTCTTTACTTTATGTAATTGCATTGGAGTGAATCATTATAAATGGATATGTAATTTCTTCCTTTTTGTAAGGAGCATGCTATTGTTATACCTAATCACCAAAAACAAAAATAAAGTTAAGTCAAATAGCATAAATAAGCATACTTTAAAACAATAAAATAATGAAGGATAAAACATACAATAAAACTTGATATATTATTTCATTTGTAATATGAGAAAGTTTACCTGAACCCGAGAACAAATCTAAGACCCAATCTTCTTCTCTTGAAAATGTATCTATGAGATAATTAATCAACGCTTGTGGCTTTTGATAGATGTTTACAGTCACTCCTTTCAAATCCCTTTCTTCATATGTTAATTTTTTTACCACGGCATTATAACTCAATATTTGACTATGTTTTCCTCCACTATTTTCATTGATTAAAAGAGATTCATAAGCCTCCTCCTCTGTCCAAGTTGCAATATGTATTCTTTCAGTATTACTTAGGAATGGATCATTGCCAAAGCTACGAACATTAGGCTTTTTCCTGTAACAAAAATATAAAACAATTAATTAACTTATCAATAAATATAATTGATTTATAAATTCAAAAATTTGATAATATAGTGCAAATATATTACCAATAAAGTTGCTTCCTTTTTTTTCCTTTACCCCTGAAGGCTATCAACAAGCCCCCTAATTGTGTGTCTGAATGGAAAACAACAAATATCCATAGTGGTGATGTTGTGACATCTACAAATACCGAAACCACTTTACTGAATGATTGGTAAGTATAAGGCTCACAATCATAAGTAGTGTTACGGATATTGTATCCATGAGGGATATCTACAATCACTAGTGCGTACTCCTTTTTACGAACAAGATTTTCAATGTCTGCACAGTCACCTAAAATGACTTTATATTGCACAGTATCAAGCCCATTCCATATATAATGATCAAGTGTATCATCAAGTTCAACATTTGCAAGACGTTGTCTCCATTATCGTTCTATTTTGGCTCTTTGGATATGAATTTTGAAGGACTCTGGCATTCCATCTCTACCCCTGTTTGGCATCTTCAAATGAAAATGATCTCTATAGGTAATAAAATAGAAATGAATTGAATTAGAAAATAAATAAAATATGATGTATCATAGATCAACATACCTTCTTGAATGCAACAAAAAATTGTTTTAAAGTTCTATCGAGCTTGAGTCTGGATAGTTGCATTTGACATCATCCCAACTCTTCTCATTCAACATTATAACCATCTCCTCTTGCATTTTCATGTATACCTTGTGACTAGAAAATGAAACAATAATTGATGTTTACAATCATATATAATAATATAACATAATACCTAGAACATAACAAAAATGTTAAACTCAATAACAAAACATCGTACCATAAAAAAATGCTCAACTTACTTGTCAAATTCGTTGCACTTTTCCTCCATGGATAATTCCCCTGACTTTACCCGTGATAGTATTGTAGCTATTAATGTTTCATCCTTCACATCTTGCATTGTTCTCCAAGGTGTAATAGTGATGTCTTCTGGCAGATTCTTGACATCAGGACCTGCCTTACCACCGCTCCATGGAACAGATCTACCTTTTTCACTTTTTGATTTTTTATGCCAATATTCTCCCACAAGCTAAATATGTCATTAATCAAATCCCATGTTTTCCCAACTCTAAATGCCAACTCGAAATAGGCATCTACAGATCTAAATGCATCACTTCCTTTGGAATTTTTTTGTAGCACAATATCATCTTTAATAGGGAGACCTATTTCCATACAACATTGTCTCTGAAAACTTGCATCAACTCTAGATTTTTTCCCACCACATATTTGCACAAATTCACTGTGTATAAATCTCACCCTTTGAACAAATGTCATTGTCAACCTATATTCACTATCTATGTTATGATCCCATGCCAACAACTTTGCTTCTACATCTATTAAACCAACATAAATGATGCATTTAACTGTTTCAAAAATAGGGTTATTGGGATATTCTTGCATCAACTCTCTTCTTTCCTCTGCAGAATGATTCCCTCCAAGAACATAATATTTTTAATGAAAACATCTTGTTTCATCAAATTCATCTCTAATAGGAACAACTTTCGGATCAACAAGGACTAGGTAGTCAACCACATGTGCATAGGGATTGTGCCTCATCAATGCTTTCAAGTTGTGAATATGCAAGTGATGTGGTTTTCTAATTCTAAATTGATATTGCCCTTCTATGGGTTTATAAATTTGATTCACATTCAACTCAAATGTATGTCCAATGTTAACCAAATTGTCCCTCCGCAATCGATCTCGAATGGCATTTTGTGTTGTCTTGACAATGCCATCCTCTAGATTAGCACCTGGAGTAATGATTTCCCTACTGCCACCATAATTTTCACTCTTAGATTCACTAATAACATTGGTTTAAGTAACAATAGATGTCCTCTTTTTCTGATTTGAAGGGGTTCCTTCTAAATCAACAATGCCTTCAATAGGAATCGAGGCACTCTCAACCATATTTCTTTTACGAGATTGTTTGTTACTCTTACTACTAGGAGTAACAAGCTCATTTGCAACAATTTCATCATGTTCAGTTGGGCAAGATGAATATTTAAATATAACCCTTTTAGGTACTTGATTTGATTCTCGGATGCTCTTTCCTCTTTGTGCTTGTACTTCTTCAGTTTGGACATTTAACACTTGTTTTTTCTTCCTTACTTTTGGTCCCTTTTGAATAGAGGCACTAATGACATCCATAGGATCGGCCTCTGTATAATAAATTCCATTCAACTTTTTTGAAATCGAAATAGAAAAATCTTGCAAAATAAAAACATTATCGTATTAAATTTATTACATTGTGGTATCCAAGTTATAACAAAACCAATTCAAGAATAATATCAATATTCAAACTTACTCTCTCGCTTTCAATTTCATCCATGACCCCTTGACAAAAATCTGTGAAATTTTCTTGAACATTATATTTTGCAATCTTCGAAGCATATCAGATTTTTGCAAAGATCTTGGCTTGTTTCACCTGTGCATAAACAATATCTGTACCCGACACTACACATATATCTTTCAACAATCCCAATAGATTGCAATCTACTTGAATATATGGATATGTAGAACAATATAAGAGAATGCTTTCTGGTTTTCCTTGAGTTTTTTCCTTCAGATGCCAATGATACTATGTTCTGTCTTCTTTTGTTGCATGTTTCCATTCTCTAGCATTCTTCATTTTTAATTCTTCAAAGCTAAGAACTCTGTCTTGAGTCTCAACATTCTCATATGCCTCAACTGTTTTTTTCGATGCAATGATCGCCGCTCTTGATCCAGAAACATTTACAGATATCTTTCTTGATGCCATTGTACCTATATCCAAAATGTAGAATTTTAAAATAAATCAACAAACATTTATAATCTAAACAAAATCAACATCAATATTCACTATAAACAATATTTGAAAAACGTTTTAAATTTTTAATTTTTTTTTTACATTCATAATCGTTGTTTTTTATGTTTGAAATTAAAAAAAAAATGTAAACTTAGCCCTTAACTCCCCTAAAATATATAATAATTAAACCTACCCCTACCCCTACCCTTACCCCCTAACTATATAATAAAAATTAAAAAAAACAAATTTAAAACTAACCCCCTATCCCCCTAACCCCCCTTAACGATATAATAAAATATAAAAAAAAATTAAAACTAACCCCCCCCCCAACCTAAGAATATACTGCAAAATTTAAAAAAAAATTAAAACTAAACCCCAATAAAAATTAAAATAACAAATATTTAAACTACCCCCCACAATATATTAACAATTTTAAAAAACAATTTTAACTAACCCACCCCCCTAAAATATAGTAAAAATTAATAAATAAATAAATTAAACTAACCCCCACTAAACTAATCTCCCTTCTTCCCCACGCCCTTCCTCTGCCACCCCCGTTCCCCCCCTCCCCTCCCCCCCTCCCCGCGCCCCCACACTTCCCACTTCCCCCTTCCCCCTCCCCCCGCGCCCCCCTCCCTACGCCCCCTTCCCCCCTCCTCCCGGACCACCCGCTTGGGCGCCAAAGGGCGGCCCTCACGGGCGCCCACGATGCCCAGCATCGCGGGCACCCATGAGGGCCGCCCTTTGGCGCCCAAGCGAGCGGATCTCCGCTTGCTTGGGCACCAAAGGCTGGCCGCGATGCCCAGCATCGCGACGCCCATGAGGGGTTGCCCTTTGGCACCCAATCGAGTGGATCTCATCGAGGGTGCCCGTGAGGGTCGCCCTTTGGCACCCAAGCAAGCGGATCTCTGCTCGCTTGGGCGCCAAAGGGCGGCCCTTGACGGGCGCCGCGATGTTGGGTATCGCGGATGCCCATGAGAGCTTCCCTTTGTCGCCCAAGCGAGCAGATCTCCGCTCGCTTGGGTGTGTTGGCACCCCAACAACTCCCCTTCATTTTGCAATAAATAAAGGGGCCCCTATGTAAATTTTGTAAATATTTGTTCTTGGTTTCTTTTAGTTTATCTTACTTGATTTGGTAGATGATTTTATGGTTTTATTTCTTTGATTCTTCACTCTTAGCATTGCTTGTGATTTGGCTTGGCTTGAATTTCGTGGCTTTTGAAAATATTCAAGAGGAATAGTTTTTCTTCTAATTCAGCCACTCATTAATTTTTAAGAAATCATTATTTTGATGTTTTCTCTTTGGTTTAAATTGATTATACTTTTTCAAATTGAGAATTTTTTTTTAAAATGATACACTTTTAAACTTTAATAGACTTTTGGTATCATTATATTTATTAATATTTTAAAACAAACTTATATTAATGAAACCAAAATTATATGTTCTAATAAAAAGAATTATTTTTACAACATTAACTTAAATACTTTTTCATATGTATTATCATGAGTCTATTAAAAGATCTTATGCATACTTATTTAAAAGGGAAATTTATAAATTTGTAAATGATCCTTTTTGTTTGAACTCCACGTTCCTAAAATCTTATTGAATTATCCATTTACATTAAAATAATTATTTTTGAAATAAACAAACGTTTTATCAATATTTAAATATTAATAATCTTTTGTTTCATTCTCTTCATGAATACGTTTAAATCTACCCTCCATCGTGCTACTTATTCCTATTATATTTTGAAATGTTTTTGGATTGAAATTCCCACTCATTCATTTGAATATTGAGTCATCAACACAAACGATTTATCAAGCTAATAGATGAATAAACGAAATTTCTTTTGGAAGATTGTCTAATTATTAATTTATTTTCTTTGCAGGGTTTAAGAGAAGGGATGCAGTTACAAAACGCAATCTCAATAATATGAACGTGTCATGAGTTTATCGAATGAAAATATCCATAAAACGAATATACTTACAATAAATTGGTTTACTACACTTTTGTATAGGACGATCGGATTCATCAATAATTAAGGATTGGAATGGATAAACTAATTTCATGGGTGTCTTCCTTTTAAAAAAAATGAATTTCTTTTTATTAAGACCTACATGTAAATGCACGACATGAAAATCCTCCTTATAACATGACATCATTATTTCTACATTAACGATTTTCTATGATATTTGATGGTATTATGGTTGATGATTGTTTTAAATGCAGGTTGGTGACATAAATTTAAGGTTTCATGAAATAAGGATCGCCGTCAAGAGAGATAAGGATTATTAAATTTAAATCATGAAGATTTATATCAAATTTAAAAAGGAGTTTCGCCTTTGGTTGACTTCCACGAAAATCATAGGTACAGAGCATTAAAATTTGGATGGTTACAAATGAAATATTAATAATTGCGTTAGAAGTTTATAAGTCCGATGTTTTTAATGATTTTTGCAGATTAATAAACTCCAAAATCGGTCTTGGTTTTGTTTCCATGAGTTCGCAAGGAGGATACCTAACTACCCAGATGCGACACCATACCTTGATAACAATCTGTCAAGCATGTTCATTAATGTATAACAAGAGAACAGAATGATCCTCCCAAGATCGTCGAGATCGATGCCAGCATTGTGAGGAGTTTGCGCACCAGCCAGGAAAATCCGTAAACTGCCACCAGATTAAAAGAGGATATCTTCACCGCCATAATAAAGGATATGTCAACATGAATAACAGAACTTCAAATACGACATGAAAAATCAATAATAAACTGCCAGATTGCTAGAATGCCACGATTGCTGCAAGGATAAAAGTAACGGTTAATCACTTTTGCTGCAGGAAGAAATCTCCAGCAATCTCCACGATTGCTGCAGGAAGAAATCTCCATTTTTGATGAAACTCTTTGATACCCCAAGAATTCTGCACAAGATCAGAGATTTACCGTGAATCCGCCAAAACAAAGGGGGAGATCTATTGTTTATCTTTTCATTTATTCTTTCTTTCTCGATAAATTTGTGATGTGTCTTTCTTTATGTTCCTAATATGCATATTTATTGGTGGTAGGAAGCTGGTTAATTTTTATTTGTTTATTGCAGGGGATTTCTTTCTTCTGAGATAAGCGTTGTTCATTTTACCTTAAGATGAGACTTGGAGAAAATAATAGTGATATCCAGAGAATGGATCAAGTAAAAGGTTCGAGGTTGAAAACTTAAGACAAGGTCCAAACAATTAATCGAGTGACACGGTGGAGAATAATTCTACCGGAAGGAATTCGTTAGAGTGCTACGGGATTGAAGGAAGAAGTTCTTTCTTGTTATTTTTCATTCGATTAATTATTATTTAATCTTGCGAGCAAGTCTTTATCTTTCATGATATTTTCTTTCTTTCTTTTTTGCAGGTTTGACGCTGATCATGGTTGAACTTGGGCTGGAATATTTTCCTCAAAGACAGCACGAAAATGAGTCATTTCAATAAATTCAACAAAGATCCTAAAGGATTGCGCTGGATTATCTCCGATCGGAAATCAAGGCAGGGAAGAACAAATGCCTGAACAGTTAGAGAAATAAGAGATTATACTCCAGCGCCATGAATGATGCATTGATGCCATCGTTTCGATAGGGAGAAAACTATGGAGGTTAGGTGCCAGCACAGAGAGGAGATCCTGCAAGTTATTTCCATTTCAATCTTCCTATATAAGGAACATTAGTTTCACGGGAGGGGGGAGGTCTCGACAGAATTGAGAGATTTTTGTTTTCTGGATTCTGTTTTCTACTTGTAATCTTTCTGTTTGCAAAAGGAAGAGGAGACACTGCCTTGGGGGAAAACAAGCGCTCCGTAGAATGAAAGGAATTGTTTCCCTACATTCTATGTCTTTCTTTGTAATATTTTGTTGCACAGACAAATGAGCATGCGTGGCCACATGGTCATTGATCATACTTTGTGATTATTTACGAAGCTGTAATCAAAGGCCAGAGATTATTTAGCAATTATTTTCATGCAGTCAATTGTAATCATTTGTGTTTTGTTAATCTGCACAATTAATTACATTTTCAATCTCGTTATCTTGATTTATATGTTTCTTGTATTTAAGATTTTTCAGGTTTGATTGTTTGAAATGATCATGCTTTTTGATTGCATAAACAGTTTGATTAAAGATTAACAATGAGTGTTATTATTTGTTTATCTTTGATTGAATTGATGTTCTTATTTGAATTGTTATTTATTTAACTTTTTTTTAAAGTAAATTAACTATAAATGATTATTTTATGCATCAGAAATTCTTCTTTTAAATTTGCTTTATGATAGTTTTAAAAATAGATTAAATAGAATTAGTTTAAAAATTAGGATTATAATTTCATATCATATGGAAAGATACAGTAGCTGTTAATATCGTTTTCAGTTTTAACAACTATTAAAACTGTGTTTTTCAGCCATTGAAATATGCATCTTAGATTAGTCATGCATCTCTTATTACTTAGATTACATCTTTGAGATCTCTATTGCATTTTAAGAATTTGTATCACTAGATTATGAGACTCTCCTCTTGAGAGCAAATACACAAAGGCAACGGGGCCTTTGTTCCTGCGATATTTAGTCATCCCAAACACACCGAGGGATGTTTTAAGTGCTTTGTGTGGACTATTTCTCCTTGTTGGTCTCATGATAGAAAATCCAGCCAAGAGGGAGCCAAAGGACGGCTCCTCACCGCTCGCTTGAGCGCCAAAGGGAGGCCCTCACGAGCGCCCGCGATGCGAGATCCGCTCGCTTGGGCGCTAAAGGGTGGCCCTCACAGGCGCCGCAATGCTGGGCATCGCACGTGCCCATGAGAGGTCGCCCTTTGTCACCCAAGCTCGAGAGGAGGGGGAAGGGGTTAGGAAAGGCGGGCGTGGGGTGGCGGGGGAAGGGGGGGTGCGCGAGAGGAGGAGGGAGGAGGGGGAAGGGGGGGAGGCAGGGGAAGGGGGCGCGGGGAGGAGGGAGGAGGGGGAAGGGGGGGTGCAGCAAGAGGGAAACGTGAGGAGGAGGAAGAAGGGGGGCGCGGGAGGATGAAGAGGAGTGTCACGTCCCCTGCTGTCTTGCAGACCCGCAGAGGGAACATGGCCGAGCTATGGGGGTGTGTGATTCTTATCCAAAGCAATAAGACTAAATTTTACCACTGAAATAAAATCCATACTGAAATTACTCAGTGGAATTTAAAGATATTGCATACACACAAATGATAATACATCAACATATCTATCACAAGCAGAAGATGATTCAACATGCAAAAAATCAATCCCATTCCAATGTTATGCACATATCTCATACCAACCATATTAAGATAATCATTTCAACCCATTAACATGAATAATTATTATTCATAATTAGCACATTGTAGAACACATAATGCATATAATTTAAACCACAGAGAACACTTATCTTTGAGATGAAGATGTCCAAACAATTGGCTATGTGAGAGCAACATTCCACCCAACCATAGATCTTTGTCCAGCCTATATTCCTTCAGCTCACAGATCACCCCCGAGCTAGGTTGTGTATCCACTAAGGAGGAACTAAGCAGGCTCACTCACAACCATGGTTTCACTTAAACAATCATGCTAATCCAACACACAGTTGGGTTTATCAAGCATGCAAGAGACAAATGAAGAGGATGCTAATCCAGTGAGCTCAACCACAGAGCTACCGGCATCTCAAATGATCTCAACAGTCATGGCACCCACAATACCTACCTCACCCAACACAAGGAAGGTCCCCTTCTTCATTGCACAGTCCCTCATGCGTCCCTTCGCTCCAGTGCTATTCAGGGTGGGCATAGAAAGGTCCAGACGCTAATTCCTTGAGATTCCAGCCTTCACTGGGTTTATCAAGCAAACCCAACCTCTGTTCAATCATTCACACTTGGATTTCTCACAATTCTATCATCAAATATCTCAATCCCGTCACTGGATTTCTGGGCTATAAAAACTGGGTTTTCCAATGGATTTCGGGGTATCTAATACTCTCCATTTTGCCCCAAGGTTCATATCTATGTATCTTCCATTGGATTTCACTGTCAATACCAAATTCTAGGTGTTTATGGCACTTCAAAACATGGGTTCTTGCAAAGTTGAGATTTCTGGTTTTTTTCATTGCTGGGCATGTGTAATGGATGAAAAATGATGCTGGGATCTTTCACAATGGAATGGGAATGAGGAAAAAATGAATTTTCATGAGGTAGAGTGACTTGTGGGTCAAGGAAACAGAGCCCATACTCTGCCATATGAATTTCTGGGTTGCCCATGCTCCATTGAAACCATGAACTGAATTCTTCAACAACTTTATTACACAGAATTAAATGTCAGCAAAGGAAGTCAAATGGGTTATCAATATGATATTTGGAAGCATATGGTTAAGCCACACAACCCCCTCACCACTCTCTAGTGGAAATACACTTGGCCCCTTCTCATTAGTTGCTTCCATAGCGAGTTTTGGTATTTTATTGCAATATTAAATATTCACATCAATTTACAATATTCCATGGCTTAATAGCACATGGGTAACAAAATATCAAATACTTGTCCATTTTAAATAAAATCTGAACATACACTAACGAGGCCTTGGCCTTGAGCTCCACACTAGGGAAACATACATCGCATGTACACAATATTTACATTAAAATCTAATATTTCATAAGGGTCAAGATTGAGGTATTACGAGGGGGGGGAGGTGGTGGCGGCGACGGAGGAGGAGGAGGAGGGTTGGGAGGGGAGGTGGTGGCGCGAGGGTGGATGGTAAAAAAAAATTAGGAAGGGGGTGAAGGGTAAAAAAAATTAAGGAACATGGCATGGGTAGGTTAGGTAAAAAAAAATTAATTTATATTTTGGAGAGAAGTTTTGGAGGGAATGTTTTGGAGGGATATTTTCATTCTCATAGCTATAAGATTGTTAGTTGAGAGTTGCACCATTCTACTTTTTGGTGAGGTCCGTGGTAAAATTTCTTTGCAGTTGAGCGATTAAGATTTTTCTATAATTCTATCTTTTAGTGAGAATTCATGGACTCATCTGAAGTAAATTCCAATGTCAATGAAGAAATATATTGTTCATCTAGCCAAGATACTAGCAGTGCAAGCAATGTAATCAAGCATGTTATTCAAGAACTTCCTAATTATGAAGATTTTGAAGACACTAGTAATGAAGGGAAAGAATGTGATGATGATGAAGAGCTTCCTCCAAGTGGGAATCCTAAAGACAACAAACAAGATGATGACAATTTTCCTCCCAGCGAGGATTTTCAAGGCACCAATGATGATTTTCTTGAAAGCGAGGATTTTCAGTGCACCAACGATGATTTTCCTTCAAGCAAGGATTTTAATAGGACCACTGATGATTTTCCTCCCAGCGAGGATTTTTGTGGCAGTGATGATGATTTTCCTCCAAGTGAGTATTTTAATGGGACAGATGATGGTTTTGGTGAGGAAGAAGACATCAATAATGGTGAAGATGATTTTCCTCCAAGTGAGGATTTCAATGTCACAGATGATGACTTTCCTCCAAGCGAGGATTTCAATGGAACTGATGACGAGTTTCCTCCAAGCGAGGATTTCAATGGAACCGATGATGAGTTAACTACAAGCGGGGATTTCAATGGCAACGATAGTGACTATCATCCAAGCGAGGATTTCAATGGCACAGATGATGAATTTTCTCCAAGCGAGGATTTCAATGACACCGATGATGATTTTCCTCCGAGCGAGGATTTCAATGACACAGATGATGATTTTCCTCCGAGTGAAGATTTCAATGGCACCGATGATAATTTTCCTTCAAGTGAATATTTCAATGGCACCGATGATGATTTCCCTCCGAGCGAGGATCTCAATGGCATTGATGATCATTCTGTTGTTGATGAAGCCACCAATGATGAAGACAATCATTCTCCTCCAAGTAAGGATGTTACAGGCACCAATGATGAAGACAATTATTCTCCTCCAAGTAAGGATATTACAGGAAACAATGATGTCAATGTTGAATCTCAAGAGTGCCCTTTCAGTGAAGAATTTAGTGGCACAAATAATGTTGATGGTCACATTGATCTGGAAGCAAGTGATCATGACAATAATTTTCATAATGAATTTGGTGATGAAATTTTCAATGAGGGGGGTCATATGCATCACAATGAAAAAATTCATTCTAATGAGGATGTTGTTGTAGACATAATGGTCCAGGAGATCCAGCGACAGAATCCAATGCAGAGCAGAATTAAGGGTAGGATTAGACCTTTTTATGTCAATCCAAAGCATTCCAGTTATACAAGGTCTGGGAAAGAATTGCTCACAAGTCCAAGTTCCATTACTCATTTGATTTCGAGTGAGTGTTTCCACAAAAGTTGTTTGAAAATTTTAGGCTACAATTATGTCTTGGAGAAAAGGAAGATGTATTTATTAATGAACAAAAGCATGCAAAATTCATATTTAGTGGGGTGCATAATTTCTACTATGACAGGTTATGATTATCGCATTGGAAGAATTATGCTTTGTAGAAAGGAATTCAAACGAATTCACTCATTTGGTAATCTTCTATTATTAAGAATCCAAACAAGACTAGAAAGGGATCCTACATTTTACACTGATGATTATCAGGGACGAATCACTGGGCCATCAACACACATTGCAATATCATGGATGCATGATTTCTTTTCCAAGCATGGAGAGAGTATGCCAAATAGAGAAACAATACACATTCCAGATAATTTCACAAGGCGGGAAATCTACAACTTATACAAGGATTATATTCAAGGTGGTCAAGGAAATGACAACTTCATCAGATATGCATATTTCACAAGAGTGTGGAAAAAGAAGTTCAACAACGTCTGCATCCCAAACAGGTCAAGGATGGGGGTCTGCAGTACATGTGCTTATCTTAAATAAATAAGGGATAGATCAAAACGGATAGAAAGAGGTATGTTTCCAAAAAAAGAAGAAGATAAATGTCAATTATTGAAGCTAGTTAACAAATTTTTTTATTATGTTGTTTGTAGATTCCATAATCAATGCACTACAAGAACATCACAATCAACAATCAAATGACCAAAAAAATTTGTACAAACATCGCAAGAAGTGTTATGATGCTCCACATAAGTATATGGGTTTGATAATTCATGTCATGGATAAAAAAAAACACTCTTGCCACATTTTGTCAGTGTGCTAAAGAATTTAAAGGAGAAATTTTTTATTTAGTTTCACTTTGTTGGGTGTATGGTTTTTAGTGGTGGAATGATTCCAAGGGTTTACTTTATAGCTCCAAATATTCACAATGATGCAAATTAGACCATCAGCATAATTCACCATGTCATTACTCATTGGCCTCGTGATCTTCCATAAGTTCTATATCTACAATTGGACAACACAAGCCTAAAAAACAAAAATCAGGTCATGTTTGGTTATCTAAGCATGCTTGTTGAATTGGAATTTTTAAAAAGGTAAAAGTTGGGTCCCTTCTTGTTAGGCATACGCATGATCATATTGATCAAATGTTCAGCCATTTTGCAAGGACATTGAGGAGGAAGAAAGTCGGGAGCCTACCATCCTTGATTGAAATTATAGGGAAAGCATACCATCCAAAGCCTATTGTACAGAAATTGGAAGAAACTGTTGACATGCGAAGATTTATGTTTGGATTGCATGGTGAAGAAAGGTGCATTGAAAAAATTAATGACATTAGCTTTCAACATCGATTTCCTATAAAAAATATTGATGGAAAAACACTATTGTGGGGCAAGAAGTACTCAACTAGCATAAAATGGGGGCCTTCATCAGGTTTGGCATTTTTGAAATTCATCCCAAATCGTCAAATGTATGCTTCAAATTTATTGTTATTGCAATCATCTACATAGATTCATAATGCAAGGCAACATAGTAGAGATGTTGATTCTTCTCAATTCTTGGAAGAAATAAAAAATTCTATCGAAGATACATATCAGTACTTTGATGTTGCTGATTTTGTTTGGTGGGAGGCATTTTTCATGGAGTAGAGTGACATAATTTCAAACTCTACAAATGGAGATATATATTTGAAGTCTCCATTTGCTTGGACACAAAGTTTATCAAATGAAAATGAGGTAACAAATGTTGAACCTGGAGTTGTTAATTTTTCTCAAGTAGAGGAAAGAGAAATGTATATTGGCTCTAGAAGATCATCCGCAAAGCATTGAAAGATGGAAGACCTTTACAAGGGCTTGGTACAAGATATCAAGGAGGGTTGCATGATTGCAGTTTTGGCTATAGATGATCCATGTCGTTATCCATTCTGGATTGAAAAAGCTATGAAGGTCAATAAATAAAATTATGAAGTAGTATCAGTAGAAGTTCATTGGTATGCAATAGATACACACCCATTTGATGGTGTGTACAAGGTAGAGATGGCGGTTGAGAAAAATGTTTGCAGAAAGAGAAAAAAAAGGGTTAAAAAATAAATTGCCGCCGCATTGACATCTTGAAATTAGAAGAAGTTGATATACTTGTTTATGATTTCAAGTTGACAAAGAAAGACACTCTCCACTCGAAGACTATAGAGATTATCAAGAGGTTGCTGCCAAAGTAAGAAGTTACAAGATGAGATTCGGTTAAACGAAGCCGTAGATCCCAAAGGAATATGACATTTGAAATGATGGGCATAGATGTAGACTCAGATGGTGCACTCATTGATAATAGAGAAGAATATGGGTCATCTACATCTTCATCAAGTCCTTCATCTGCAGAAAATGTAGATTCTGATGGGGTGTCAGAATCAATGGATGAATTTGAAGAAGCAGTTTAGATGATTTTTGTAATTGAAACTCTAGAGGAGTTTTTGATGATGGGGTGTTAGAATCCATTGAATTTGAAGAAGCAGTTTAGATGCTTTTTATTAGTATGATTTTTGTAATTGAAACTCTAGAGGAGCTTTTGAATATTTATATGAACCATTTGTTCTTGTATGGTCTAATATATTATCTCATTATGAATCGCATCATAATTTGTTTGTTTTTATATGGTTAGAGTGGTGAAATTATTAGAGAAATTTGTTTTTTTTGTTTAATATGCAATTTTCCAGAAAGTTGTAATTTATCTCTTGCAGAAAAAACTTTTTTTCCGATTTAGGGTTGATTTTAAAGTTTTTGTAAACAACAATATGGGATGTTTAGGCCATGGCTCTATTTTTTACCCTGAAAAAAAATACGTGTATACTGGTATCAACACTTTTATATTTGGGGGGTGTTTTTGGAGTTGTTTTTGCAAAAATCATCGTTTTTATGGGTAGAGTTCTCGTTCATAGTAAAAAGTTATCGTTTCATAGTATAAGTGGTTCATAGTTATTTGGATTAGAATTGTAGGATATAGTTATGTTATTTGCTTTGAAAATATGAATTCAATTTTTGAATATTTAGTTGTAATGTGATATAGAGACTTTAGAGATAAGATTGTAAAAGGTAGTCTAATTATTTTCCTTGAGAAGGTAAATTGAGTTTATATATTTTAGTAGAATGTTATATATATATATATATATATTAGGATTGGAGTTGTGAAAGAAAAAAAAATTACGACCTTTTGCATTGACTAGCAGTGTTGGTCATTACACTACTAGAAGGACCACCTCCAACACATATACAAAGAATAATGTTCCTTCTTATAACGCACCTCAAAGGTTGACACCTCAATAACTTTATGAAAGAAGAGAAAAATGTCTAGTCTTTAATTGTGACAACACGTGTAGTAAGGGGCATAAGTGTGTCAAGAAGAAATTATTCTACATAGATTGTAAAGAGGAATAAGCAAACGAACAATAACCTTCTCAAGCAGAACAAATAGAAGAGATTACTCCCACCATATCCTGTCATGCATTGGAGGGAATTAGAACACCTCAAACTCTCAAGATAGAAGGGTATATCAAAAAGAAAAAGGTAACAATGTTGATTGATTCTGGTAGTACTCATAATTTCATTCACTGTAAATTAACAAAAGTTCTCAATTGCTTTGTACATCCAACACTAAATTTTCAAGTAACGATTGCAGATGGAGGAAATATCATTTTCTCAGGGAAATTCCATAATATCAATCTTGATATGGGGGAATATGTATTGAATATTCCAATGATTTCTATTCCAATGGGTGGTGCTCATGTTGTCTTAGGAGTTCAATGGTTACAATCATTGGGAACTATGAATTTTAATTTTCAGAATCTTTTCATGAAATGTCTATGGGAAGGAAAGGAATATGAGTTAAATGGTATCACACGGAAATCAAGCAAGATGATAAGATCTAATGGTATGACAAAATTGATGAAAAAGGGACATCAAGGTTTAATTGCACAATTATGCTCATTAGATGTTCAAACAGCTAAGCCTCCCATTTCCCCAAATCTGCAGATGGTCATTAATAAGCATTCCAAGGTATTTGATAATATTCCAAAAGGTCTTCCACCTATTTGATATTTTTATCATGCCAGTCACTTAATTCTAGGAAGTGTTCCTCCTAACACCAGACCTTACAGATACCCTTATGGCCAGAAGAGTGAAATTGAGCATATGGTTGAAGAAATGTTAGAGGCTGGCATAATTAGGCCTAGACAAAGTTCTTACTCTGCACCAGTGGTAATGGCAAGTGTCTATATTATAGAGAGATCAACAATATCACCATTAAAGATAAGTCTCATATTCCTGTCATTGATGAATTGTTAGATAAATTGCATGGAGCCGTTTTCTCCACAAAGTTGGATCTCTGTTCCAAGTATCATCATATTAGAATTAAGGATGAAGACATCCCAAAAACAACATTCGTAACTCATGAAGATCGTTATGAATTTATGGTCATGCCATTTGGTCTGATGAATGTGCCTTCCACATTTAAAGGTTTGAAGAATTCCATTTTCAAGCCTTTCCTTAGAAAATTTGTGCTAGTATTATTTGATGATATACTAATCTATAGAAATTCTTGGGAAGAACATGTTCAACATGTTGACAGGGTACTACAACTACTAAAGGAGCAACAACGTCTATATGCAAAACCTTCCAAATGTTTCTTTGGGGTAAAGGGGGTAGAGTATTTGGGTCGTATTGTATCTCATGAAGGTGTCAAGGTAGACCCTGAGAAAATTAAAGCCATGGTATATTGCCATATTCCTAAAACCTTGAAGAATATTTGAGCATTCTTAGGTCTTATAGGGTACTACCGCAATTTTGTTCAGAACTGTGGAAGAATATCAGCGCCTCTAACAACATTATTGAAGAGAGATTCATTTTCTTGGAATCCAGAGGAGAATCAAGCTTTTGAACAACTTAAAGAGGCAATGTGCAAAGCTCCTACTTTTTCCACAATAGACTTCACAAAAACCTTTATTGTGGAATGTGATGCTTCAAGAAATGGCATTGTTGTTGTTCTAATGCAAGAAGGACACCCGCTTGCTTTCAAAAGTAATCCAATCAAGGGAAAGAAATTACATAATCCTATTTATGAGAAGAAAATGTTGGCAATACTACATGCTCTTAAGAAATGGAGTCCTTACCTAATAGGTAGGAAGTTCAAGGTAAAAAAATATCATGATAGTCTTAAATACTTCCTGTAACAGAGACTATCTTTGGAAGAGAAACAAAAATGGGTAACCAAGATGTTGGGATAAGAATTTGAAATCATCTATTGAAAAGGGAAATTGAATGTGGTGGAAAATACGCTCTCCAAAATGGATGAAGATGTTGTGGCATTACTTTGTGCAATTTCCATTCTACAACTAGATTGGATAGTAGTAGAAAGGGAAGAATGAAAAAATGACCCTTATTTTTGGATGCTCATTCAAAAGCTACAAAATGATCCCAATGTATCATATAATTTTTTGTGGAAAAATGATTCAATATGGTATAAGGATCGCTTATATTTATGCAAAAAATCCCAACTCAAACAAAAGGTCCTCTCGGAATTACACACCTCTACTATAGGTGGGCACTCTAGATTCTTGAAAACTTACCACAAGGTTAAGAAGGAATTTTTTTGGGAAGGTACTAAATATGATGTTCAAAGGTTTGTGGCCAAATGTTTGGTTTTCCAACAAAATAAGGGTGAAACAGTTATGACCCTGTGACTTCTTTAACCATTAGACATACCTTTCTAGCACTGGGAGGAAGTCTCAATGGATTTTTATCATAGATCTACCCAAGTCAGAAGGAAATAATTTTATTATGGTGGTTGTTGATAAACTCACAAAGTATGCACATTTTCGTGTACTCTCTCACCATTTTAATGCAAGTACAATAGCTGTAGACTTTATGGAAACGGTTTAGAAGTTACATGGAAATCCGAAGATTATTGTAAGTGATAGAGATCCAATTTTGACTGGAAAATTTTGGACTGAATTATTTTCTTGTTTGGGTACCCAATTGGCTCACAGTTCATCTTATCATCCTCAATATGATGGAAAAACTGAGGCAGTGAACAAATGTTTGGAAGGATACCTTCATTGCTTTGCATCTGATAAACAAATGAAGTGGTTGAAACAATTGTCTTTGGTAGAATGGTGGTACAATACTTCCTTGCATACATCATAAAAAATGTCTCCATTTATGACACTTTATGGGTACTGACCTCCATCTATCACATCTCCCTTAAAAGGAAAATCTAAAGTTCAATCCGTGGAAGATCACATAGAGCACCAAAAATATATTCTCTAGATACTTAAGGACAATCTGTATATGTAAAAAAATGGGATGAAACAACAAGCTCATCAACATCGCAGTGAAAGGAGTTTCGAAGAATGGGATTGGATATTTTTTAGGATACAACCTTACAAGTAGATGTCCCTCAAGAAACTAAATAAGGAAAATAAATTAGCACCCAAGTATTATGGTCCTTATAAAGTGTTGCAGAAGATTGGTAGTATGGCTTACAAATTGGAGCTCCCTTCATCTTCAAGAGTACATCCAATTTTCCATGTTTTTTCTTAAAGAAGGTAACATGAGACAAGATTCCAATTCAAACAATCTTGCTGGGACTTGATGAAGAAGGAAAATTCATATTGGAACCTGAACAAATCACCGAAACAAGGACCAAACAACTAAAAAATTGAGCTATTACTGAGCACTTCATCAAGTGGAAGAACTTATCAGTTGAAGATTTGACATGGGAAGATGAGTCCTTCATACAAAAGCATCCACAACTAATCAAGAGTTGAGGAAAACACTTGTATGAATGGGAGGGGCATGTTAAGCCCTAAATGTGGGAACATTCCCCCCTACATTGTGGTGCATTACATTAGTTTTGATGTCGAATTTGGTCCATTAGTTGTAATTTTCATTAGTATGGTTATATTTTAGTTATGTCGGCTTCAGTCAATGAGTTGTAATTGTACCTCTTAATATCCTATATATAGGAAGGACATATTTTCATTTTAGCATCTTTTCCCCCCTCGAAGAGGCTTTCTATTAATCTATTTTCTTCATTAAAGGCGTTGAGTACTCTTTCTAGTCTATTTATGCTCTTTTTGGAAATTTGTTGCTTAACAAATGCTCATCCAAGATTCATTTCTTGTCCAATTTGAGTGTTTCAAAATGGAATATATGTATTTTATAATTCTCCACATGTATTTTTCCATGGTGTAATTCTCCACATTTATATACAATATTCATAATTTCAATTTGAGGCTCAAAAGTTTATCCTTCAAATTTCCTCTAGGATGCATAATTTTTCTTTTTCATGCATTTCGTCAAATTTGTGTAAAATTGAGAAAAAAAGGTTAAGAATTATGTAATCATGTCTTAGTCCAAAGTTCATATTTGGGATGTACTTTGTTTTACCCTAGGGTGCATTTTTGTACTAATTATGAAAATTAACAAATAGTATCAACTACTATTTTTGCATACGTACATTTCATTACAAAATATTTATTTTGGACAAATGAGTATTAGATGTTGTATAAAATATTAGTAGAACTAGGTTGAAATAATTATTTTTCCATTTACCATTAATTATAGGTCTTAGAGTTTATTTCATTGATACACTCAACCTTGATATTTACCTTATGGGAAAAGATAATTTTGCATAGAATAAATTTTTGTGTGTCAAATTAAAAAAATGTTATTGTAGTAATGTTTGTAATGAATAAACACACATTCTACAAGTTCAATAATTCAATTTGTCATTGTAATGAATGATGGGTGTGCATTTCAGTGAACTAGCCAAAATTTCTTTACTTCACTATGTTACACCTCAAATTATCACACCATGTACCATTGAGGATCTTCATGTCATATCACCATGAGAAACATGAGTTTAGTTGCATCCTTGAGGTGTTAGGACCCTTCATAATGTGACCATTCCATCCCTTGTTCAACATTGGAAACTTCCATGAGATGTGGATCCCGAAACCTAATCCAAACAACCCCCAAATTGGACTCCTAGGGATATTTTCTCATGCTGTCTAGTGTGCAAGGAGCGAAAATCCATGATTTTCTCACCCTGCATGCATGGGAGAGAGTGAAATTTCGCTCCTTGCTCAGTTAAAGGAGAGCGAAAGATCCTTGTTAAGGATTATCCCTTGGTTTTCGGATTTTGGATCTCGAGGAGATTTTCTTGGGATGAGGTACCTCTTCGAATCCTCTCTCATATTCCTCCTTTAGCATGTTAGAGATATTATATCCACATATCCCTCACTTAGATCCGTCATCTTCTCCAAGTGGCTGGACTCTTAAATTGTATAAGAAGAGATCCATCCATGAGCTTAGGGGGGTGATCTTGGAAACACCAAACCTATGGTCCTGTAACTCTTAGAGAACATTCACTAAGGCGGTCATGTTGGTCATATAAGTCTTGCAAGGGTGGTGATTAAAATCTTGGAAGAAGGTGTTGTTGTCTTGGAGATCAAGGTATAACATTGTAATCAAATTCTTTGGATTTCTTATTAACGATAACTTGGCCGATTCTCCCCTATTATCCTTCTTGTTCATTTGATGTATGATATGTTATATTTAGAGTTATCTTAAGTACATTTGTATGCTTGGAAGGTGTGTTTCCTATGTTGTTTGTAGATCTACAAGTTTGGACATCAAGATTGGAGATGGAGCTAGGATAGCCTATAGATTGGAGGTTATGCATCTACCTCTTTCCCTTTTTATGCTTACATGCTTGTGTATTGTGCTAGATCTATGAGAGTAGATAACCATTTGTTTCCTTTCTGTCTTGGGTAGACAAACTAGGGGTATTTTAATTCCCAAGAGGACTACAACCTATCCATAGGAAGTTTTCATAATACAAAAAATGATGACTTCGCTGGGGAATTTTTCCCTAGTTTTACCCTTTGATTACTTGTTTGGATCATTGAATCATGTTCTAAGTGTTGTTTTCCATCACCTTAGATCCTCTTCAGTAATCATTGAGGACTATATTGAACCTAGGAATTCATCTCTCCTCGGATCCATGCACAAATTTTCATTTTTTAATCGTACAAGACAATTTTCACACCCTCAAAACATCTTACATAACGAAAAAATGTAATTTTTGCTCTGTGCTAGTGGTCACAGGAGCGAAAAGTTTGGGATTTTTGTGCCCTTATACTAGTCCTAGGAGAGAAAATTCCTCTTTTTCATTCTCTCCATGCCTCTAATGGAGCAAAAATATCCCCTTTTTCACTCTGTGTATGACTTTTCACAGGCGAAAATCCCTTGTTTCAGGTTTTTTGGGTGCCTTTTTCTAGGGTTCACCTTGGTATTTTGGTTCAAGGTTGTTTTTCTTATCTCCTACTGTCTGTTAGGAGCCATAATTTCAATTGGATCTATAATTTGGGTGCCTCTTAGGTATCTTTTGTGCTCTCTTTGATCTTGTTTAATACATGAAGGTTTGAAGCCAACATATGCTAACTTGATCTTGTGTTGACCTAGGCACTTCCCTTCTTTGATTTTTCCTAACCAGTGGTACCTAGACCTTTGTTAGGTTGTGTTGGTTACCCCCAATCCTTGTTTGGAAAAATTTGGGACCTTCTTGTGGTGATTGGGAACCAAGTTTTAATTAGGGTCTTTTGAATGCAATTTTTTGTTTTCTTTGTTTTGGGTGAAGTTACCAATCCCTAATAGGTCTAGAACTTTGTGACCCTCTCCTAATCCATCCTTACCATCTGATTAAGCTTGGATTGATTATTTAAAGGTATCTAAGAGAAAAAAACAAAAGATTCTTTGAGTGCATGTTTTGTTTCCATTTTAGGAATTTTTGCATTATATTTGATGAAAATAAACATCAAAGGATTGTGTATCCTACAGTCTCTTTGACCGATATTAAGGTTTCCAAAGGATTTTTGGTTTGGAAGTTGGAGTTTGTGCTTGGAAATCGAAATTCCCTTGGGTTAATTTGATCCCTTGTGTACATTTTCAATTTTTATTAGTTGGAGTCTCTTGATTAGATATATTATTACCTTTATAAGACTGATTTGGACTCAGCCAAACCATATTTGGTTGAATTTGAGACCTTTTGGAATTGTTTGGAACTTGAAGTCTATTATTTGTTCCTTTGCATTGAAATAGTCTTTTTCTTGCTTATTGGGTACAATACTGGTCTTCTTCAAATCCCAAAAGTTTGTATATGCCTTCAAAATTCCTCTTTGCCATCTGATTCAAGTTGGATTCAAGTATTTAGAGATCTCTTTAGTTTTATTTCAAAAGCATTGCTTGCTTTGGTTTGTTTGTTTTGCTTTGGTAAACTTGAAAAGTGTGGGACATCCATGTATTTTTTAGTATCCTTTCTTGGGTGATTTTATTTGTTTCATTTACATTATAAGCTATTTATTGATTGTTGGAGTGGATTGGTTCTTTCCTTCCATATTAGTTGAAAGGGAAGCTTCAATTGTGTCTCTCTTTTGCTAGATTCACAAGTTTGAAAAATGGAAATATTCTTCTTGCATTAATTTGATCATTTGACATTCTTGATCTTACATTCATAACAAGAAGAGTAGATTGTTTCAATGTTTGCATGCATTTGAGTTATTATAATTTTATTGAGTGCTTATTCTTTGCATTACACTTGATTGGAAATATTCATGGAATATTTCTTTCCATAGCTTAGCTGTCCTTATTTTTCAAATGATTTGAAAAGATATTGAACAATTAGAATTTTTGCATTTGGTATTGATAGGAAGATCTCTTTTTGTCATTTTAGGATAGTTGGGTGCATGATTGTTAAGTGTTTGGATTATTTCTATCATTTTTGAAAAAAGATAAAATTGCATTTGCATAGGGTTGTGCATTTGGGAAGAACAAATCTCTCTCTCCTTCTTAAGTAGGACTTCATCGAAAATAAGACTTGCATCTCATACTTGCATGGTTTTAAGTTAGGTCCAAATTCCACCTGTCCACTTAACCGCATAAGATAAAATCAAGCACTAGTTAAGTTAAAATATTTTAGCAACTTGGTGTGATAGGCTAGAGACTTGTTCCGACATTGTAATACGTAGGACCTGTCGTTATTTTTCCTACCCTGCATCTTGAGGACTGTGCAATTCTTCCACGTACCTAGACTATATCGGAAGGCCCCTTTCGAATGGTTCCACATTAGAAAGAACTAATACATATTTAAGCTCCTACTTACCTTGTGTATATCAGGAGACCCCTATAGAATCCTGGAACCATCTGAGAAAACCTTCTGGCCATCTTGTTGTTACAATACACCGAGAACACCACTTGGGGAGATTACTATGCACATATTGTCAGGTAGTTGTGTTATATGGCCAAGGGTATGGTCCCAATCCTGCTTGGTTAGTGATATAAAAAATTGGGCTGAGTATAACTAGTGGAACCTATAGTATATCATGAGTTGTGACAGCTTGACACACCCGTGAGGATTCTGACTTTTATATCGCAGCTATTTACTAGTTTTCTTGTTTCCTTTAGTTTGAGTAGCGTTTTCTATGTGTGGTATTTATAAGGCCTTAGGAAGATAAGTAGTTTCATCAAATAGCTATGGAAAACTCTTCTGGGACTACCAATCAAGAGACCCCTTTTCAAGGGGTACCTTTTGTTTTTCCCCCATTTAGAGATATTGGTCCTCCCTTTATTGCCACTTTGAATATTCCCGGATTGTCTATAGGATTACCAGTATGGTTATTCTCCAATTCGCTGATCCTGAATGCACCTAATGGTTCAAATGTTAACTCTCCATCATGAGAGCATCAACCCCAAATTGATCCTTTGCCTTCTTCTTCAAATGTATCTTCTTCCATTTCTTCTTCCTCGCTTGATAAAAGCAGTGATGCTAGTAATTAGGAAGATAAGAAGAAGAAGAAAAGGAATATTAAGAAGAATAAGAATAATAAATATAGCAAGAATCAATTAGCTGCCTCTAATGATGCGCCTTTTATTCAAACACCTCGAAAACCCAATTTCCCTTGCAGGATTTGAAGGGGGGATCACCTTCTTAATGATTGTCCTGGTCCTTCTAAAGTATTAGAAGAGTGGTCTAAACCCCCCAAACAACATATATTACCAACCTCTGGACATCATACTAAGTATACCCCATCGACTAGTGACTCTACGGTTAAGAGTTGGAAATGTAATGTTAGAAATACTTGCTTGTTATGTAAGGATATGCACCTTACTTACCTTTGTCCTCGCACAGATGAAGCTTCATAACTGTTGGAAGACATTATTGTATCCTAGAAACACCTTCCAATAGGATATCATAAGTTTCCTCTTGAAGCCCCATTGGTTGATGAAGTAGTCGATCCAACTCCATCCTCGGTTGATCCCACTCTTTCCTCATAGAGTGAAGAACAAGTACTTAATCCCGCTCTTCCTTTGAAGAGTGAAGTTCAAGTGGTCGAGTCGATGTAATCTACACTTGATCGCACTCTTTCATTGGAGAATGATTATACTGAAGTAGTCACCATGACACAATCTTCATCCTATCAGAATCTTCTAGTTGAGAGCGAAACGAAACCACTGATGTTTTCTTAGTCAGTTCAGATTGTTCTGGACAAGGGGGCATTTTACCCATTTCGATGGGACCCCCTCCAAGTACTGAGGTTATTTCCTTTGATTGGAGTAGTCTAAAAAAAATCATCTTCCTTCGGGTGTTCCTTTCCAGATATCTGTAGGAGTTACCGGTAGTAATGTACTTCACACTATTGTTGATGAAGGGGATTCTGTTAGTATTTTATCATCAACTGCTTGGCAAGATATAGGTTATCCTCAGTTTTTTCTAGCCACTAATCAGATACTGGATTTTAATATAATACCTACTGGACCTTTAGTGATCCTTCCTTTGTTACTTATTACCTTAGGAGGAAAAATTGTTTGCAATGATGTTATGGTAGTCCAAGGTCCCTTAGATTTTAATCTACTCCTAAGACAAGATTATGTCTATTCCATGAAAGTTGTAATGTCCACACTCTTTCAAGTGATGTATTTTACTCATCATGGAAACATAGTGACCATTGATCAACTTTCTTTTGTTACAACTGATCATCATATGACTGCCATCCACCATACTTCCATGAATGTTCCGCATGTCCTAGCGGTTACTCCCCCATCACTAGCCATGTCTCTTGGCTGTGGATATCATGTGGGAGTTAAGTCATTAGTGAACCGATAAATTCTTTCCATCATGGAATAAGCTCAGAGGGGAATGTCTCTAGCCTCTGGATATCATGATGGATTTAATACCACTCACTTCTTATGATAGGGGAAGTGTTGTTCAGGATTTATACCTTATAGTGAGGAGAGACACTACCAACCTGGGCTGGGTGATAGGTAAATACATTCATTGAATTGCATTTAGTTCCTATAAATGAAAGAGATCAAGATATCAAAATATGTACCTTTTATTGATGGCTGGTCCTATCTTTTGCTTGGTCTTCCGCTTGATCTTCCACTATGATGAACCTGGAACACAAAGGAAACCTTCCTTAGGGTATCTTGACTGTAATAAATATGATGAATATTGAAATAAATCAAACATCAACTACAATCAGATACTAAACTAAATGAACATACAATCCAATAGACATTCGATTTGGGACATGAAGGGTATTTCCATCATTTTATTGTTAAAGAAACATGAATCAGTACAAATATACCTGATCGGCCAAGATGCTTTTGCAACCGAGTCCTGGGCTCCTGCTCTTCACAATGACTTGGTAATTCCTCCAGCGTAAAAGCACTTAAGGCCTTTCTTCTAGGTCCCTCTCTCATAGATCCTCCTTGTATTTATGGGACAAGGTAGGCAGTTGGATTCGAGAGGTGGTTGAATTGGGAGGTTGGGGAAGTTGTAGAACCAACTTCAACTAATCCTAATTCGTAATCTTAATATATTTTTTGATTTCATCTTAAGATGTGCGCAGGTTTCATACAACAAGAGTAGCGCACAGAGAGAAACTTTTATGCTTTGCAACAAGCGTTTGCAACTTTTCCCAAGGTCTGCGCTGGTTGTCCTTGAGAAAAGCAGCACATCTTTTGAGGTGTGCACTGGTTTACTATAGCAAGAGTAGAGCACATGTGATGAAATCAGGAGCAATAGTCAGATTCTATGCTGAAGAGTGTACTACCATCAATAATTCATCTAGGTCAACCTAGCTCTTCAATCCATGGTGTCCTTTTGTGTGATCGATAGTGCAATGTGATCATGGAAGGAGAAGTGCAGATTTGACTTATAATAGATGCCCCCTAATGTGTGAGGTCAGTGGGAAATGATGGCCGAAA
The DNA here is from genome assembly GCA_027924585.1 of Larix kaempferi. Classification (NCBI taxonomy): domain Eukaryota; kingdom Viridiplantae; phylum Streptophyta; class Pinopsida; order Pinales; family Pinaceae; genus Larix; species Larix kaempferi. The sequence continues at coordinate 30,057,701 of BSBM01001051.1, read as the reverse complement.
TACATTATAATTCCAAGTCAGAGGAGGAGCAAGAAACCATAGAATCAAGTCACAAAAGTACCTGAAACAATGATCAAAGGTCAGTGAGCAATTGCAATCTTGACATCATATAGATGTGTAGCATGATACAACATGATCTCCGATACATAACTAGGATATGTATATATAGCATGGCCACTGAAATACAAGCGTGGATCCATGTCAAACTAAGAGATCATAGCCATAACAACAAATTGGATCTATGTCTCATGAAGAGCAAAAAATGAGTGAGGCTCAGTCTTGTGCAGCTTGGGTGATAACATAAATATGGTGATGCTATCAGAGTCCCAAGGTCTTCATCCAAACGACCCAAGGTACAAACCCTAACCATGCAAATAAATGAGCCGAGTTCGAACATGGGGGGTATCATTTGATTACCAGTCATTGATGTATACCGTTAATAAATGCGAGGACTTCCATCGATAATGATAATGGGATCCAAGGTACCTAGTACAATCCAACAAGTGTGAATAAGTGGACTTGAAGTCGAACACTTGAGGAACCTGTCGAATAAGAGACATTGATGTATTCCCATTATTCAACAGCGAGGGAAACTGCCACTGATGACTGCAATCCCCAAGGTATTAACCGAAACTCTAAACTTCATTCCTAGAGCATAATGAGTTGAATTCAATGGGAAGAAGTCCACTGGAAGGGAGGCCTTAATGCATCCTCCATCATCCAACATGAGGAACACTCAAAAGGTATGAGCTAATGTGGAGTAGGACAAGTAACAAGATGAAACAAACTGACACCAAGATGGCTGACACATGAAGTCAAGGTAAACTGCAGGATGGATGACACAGGCTGTATCCTTAAACAGTGAGCACGACACGAAGTGACTTAGGCAATTTTCAACATGAAGGGGAAGTGATATAAGACTCCAATGTAGGAGACATTAATAGACCCTCCATATGGTTGGAAGAATAACCAACCGAGGGAGTAAAAACTTAGAGATCAGGTTCACCCTAAGGTCAAAAACTAATACCCAACTGAAATGAAAGACTCAAATAGGTGATGTGTTAAAGGACATGACTGACTTAACTACCTTTGAAACTGAAAAGATGTGATATACCCTTCTCATCCCTTATTCTTTTTGGTAAAAGAATGCCCTTCTTGTTGTTTTAATGAGTCTAGGAAAGAAAACTCAATAAGCCCAACCATGTAAAAGTTTAACGAGCCCATGGGAGGAAGACTAAGGACCTTCTTCATTGTTTACAGAGTTCGTCGAAGAAGAGATAGAAGAATACTCTATAGTATTGATCTCTAGATTTTAATATCGAGTCGAGATCTATTCTTGCTCGTCGATGATTTCAATTTTAAGGAGTCTAAAAAACTTAAACAATAACTCCATACACCTACCCATGGATTTTAATATCAAGCTTGGGTTGGTATATGCTCGCCGGTGTTTTCCTATTTATAGAGTCTGAAAAACTTAAACAATCCTCTATATACCCTCTTGTGGATTTCACATCGAGCCCGAGTAGATGAGTGCTCGCTTGGTGTTTTCATGTTTCGAGAGCATGAAAACCCTAAAGAAGGATCGAAAAGTGATTTTTCGTATAGTTCGTCTCCTCCCCCGAAAAAGTTTAAAACGATGAGAGAAGAACTCTTCTAGCTACGTATGACTACAGTATTCCTTTTTCGTAATTAATCCGCAAAAGTCCGGAAAATGGTTAAACTTATACCTAAGCAGATGTACCTTCAATTCCTTTAATGAGCTTGAAGAGAACAAGTCTGCTTGGCAATCTTGTTTAGTTTTTCAAAGAGTCAAAACAAGAGCTTAAAACAACTTAAAAGACAGCTTCTAGGATCGTGGGTTCATGACCTACCAAAGAATAGGATCTCAACAATCGCATTAGTAACTATTGACAAAATTTTCTCAATGACATAATAATGATAATATGGTACCTATATTGGTCTATCAATAAAAAACAAGTCATTTCTGGTTTAATACTTTGAAACTCTAGTGAAAATTTGAAATATTTAGGTTAAAATTACCTCACCAAAACTTGTAGGTATAAGTTATTAAATAGAACCTTTTAGGGACAATTTAAAACTATACACTTTTGCAAAAAGTGGGTAAAAATCAAAGTTCATTTTATATAAATAATTTCAAATTGAAAAATCAAATATCACAATTGGATTTTTTAGGGCAAAATTGGAGCAAAACCTTGATTTTCCTCCATTCACTGCGACCAAACCGGGCCACTAATCAACCTTCTGTTTCCACCAAGTAAGTTTATTCTTCCCATACTTGCAATTTGATTTATTTTTTTGTCAATTTTCATTGTCAAGATCACTTTCTAGCAATGTTCATCACGTGTTTCTGCGTGTGCGCTATTGCTTGTGAGAAAAAGTAGCACATACTAGCCAAGTGCGTTGGTTTTGTTGAGGAAGAGTAGTGCTCAAACGTGACTGTCCAGTGCAAATAGTAGTGTACACCCCTGAAAGTGAGGTAAAAAGTGAAAAGACTAAAATTTGACTATTTCTTGGCAGGATGGTTCTTGTCTGGCGTGAAAGGGAGAATGAGGACATGGATCGAAAAGCATTACAAGATCTGGAAACCCTCCATGTGCTTCGAAGATGTGGAATATTGAAATTTTATAGAACGGTCAACATGCGGGCACTAAACCGCTTGCTTGAGAGGCTTGTCCAATACTGGGATGCCGAGGCATTGGTGTTTGATATCCAAGGAGAAATACTGGAAATCACCATAGACAACATCTACTTTATCACGGGTCTCTCTTGGAGGGGAGACTTTGTGAACTTGAAAGGATCCTCATGCAATGTGTGTGCCTTGTCCGTGCAAGAGTATGTGAATGCCTACTGCCTATCGGGAATTGAGAAATCCGATAGTCAAATTATGATCTCGACTATTTCAAGCTTCCCCCTCATAGTCATCATGAGTATTCTTAACCGGATGGGAGGGAGTGCTACGCAACATCTTGCTTCGAGGAATTATATGCAAATAGGTACTGAATGTTTGCATGGCAGAGTATATGACTGGTGTTCAAGTCTTTTGGCGAACATGAAGCTTCAACTCTCTAGTTGTAAGACCAAGAGGATGAAGAACTTTGGGTAAAGAAGCATACTTTGCACCTTCTTCTTTGAAATATTGCCTGCTATGAGTCTGGGCATGCCCTTGCCTCCAGTCAACCCTCATGAGCCAATGTTGTCTCGTTGGGGTGAGATTTTCCTCTGCCAGGGTGGTGGTGAGAGCAACTTCTATTACCATGAGGATGATTTATGCGGTTGGTGGGAAAGACAAGTGCCAGCTCTCGAGTAGTTTCCATATGCGGGTATAGACTTTTGTAATGATCCTGAGCTGATCCTTCCTACAAGAGTAGCCCGGGGAGAGATAGGTATGTTTATGCTTTTGAAAAGTTATTTAATTTTTATAATTTTTATATGTGATTTGTATGATAAGTTTGAAGTACTGAAACAAAGTGTCATATGCAGATGTTGGACCAGTACGTCCTGAGGGACACCCCCGTACTTTCGTGATACTAGTGGTAGTGGGTGCAGTTGATGCCATGCTGGGAAACATAGAGAGAAAGATGATTCGGTTGACTCATGACATTCCGACTTACAGGATCGAGCGGATGTCGCTTGATATGCAGGAGGATGTGGTTGGTGTGCCCCCAACCTGGATTAGGCTATTGTGGAAAGTAGCTAGGATGGTCATATGCTATCGAGGGGTAGTAGAGGCAGATGAGGCCCCACCTTCTCCATAGGAGAAGGATATTCTATGTATATTTTTTAGGCCATCGAGCCCAATTTTGTATCTTATGACATGAATCTGTGATAGACTTATGATCTAAACTCATACTATGTTTTGATATGGATATATATATATATACAGTATCGGTTATTTACATGTGTGTTATTGTGTTTTATGCATGTATTATTATGTGTGTGAATGATGCAAATGCCAATCTAAAATATAGTTTGCAAATGAATCAGCTAATGCATTCAAGTTCCTTGGAATATGTTGATATGTGATATAATCAAACTGTCTAAGCAACTTAACGCCCAGAAACTGACATAGCAAAGTAGGATCTCTAACCTGATAAACACCCATTAACTGGAAAAAAACTAATTGCGAGTCGATCCGTACCTCCAAATGTGAAATGCCATGGAACAAAGCATCTCAAAGTAGCTCTATGACTGCACTGTATTCAACCACATTGTTCATTGTAGGACCTAAACAAGCCCCTCTCGAAGACACCAGTTGGCCAGTTGGTGAGTAAATAACCCAAGCAACCGCGGCCAATTGACGGGTGTGGCGGCTAGCGCCATCAGCAAACCCTATGAAGTGTTAGTTCGGCATTTGAAACACAAAACAATGGATGCTTAAGACGTAACTACAACCGTAAACAAAAAACTAACTCTACAAACAAGTACAGCTATAATACATGAAAAAGCACAGATGCCTAAGCGTAGTACTTCTTCAGGTAGGATCGGTGCCTAGAACCTCTTCATGAGACCAGGAAAAGACGTCACAGAAATCATTAAAAATATTGTTATACAGAATGATATCTTCAAGATAACAATCTGCTCCAATAAAAATATCTTTCGTGACTCCAGGTTTGGTGGAAATGTTGATCGGGATGGTTCTCGATGTATTCGCCATATTCCTTTCGGCAAAAAAAACTTGTGAAGTAGAAGGGATAGAGGAAAAATCAACACTCTCATTGGGTCTCAGAGAAAACTCCCCTCTCTCTATCAAGTTTAGAATGGGAAGTAAATAAGACCTGGGGTGCATATGTTCCCGAGGGTGGTCCAGGCATATCATAGCCTCTAAAAATGTTTCGTCAGAAGACAAAACCGTGTCTAGACAATCAAGAGAGTGGGTAGATTCCACTGATCATGCATGAGCATATTCCATATCTGACTCAGCAGAGACCAATGGAGCCATGATGCATTCTGTTTTGGCTTGTTGTGAATCCAAGTAGGTTACCTTTGCAATAGATATAGGCACAACTAGTTCCGATTCAATAGGGAGAATCCATGGATCTATTGTTAAACCGACCGTGGGAGTCTCAGACGAAGAGCATTCTTCAGAACCAATAAAATGAATGGGAGAAGGTAGGTCAAAAGTTCCTATTAATGACCCATAGAGACCCACTCCCAAAATCTCCGTAATTGGGTAGGACTGATCAAACAACGGGATAGTTGAATCCAAAGAAGTCTAGTTGGTCTTCTGGGAAAACGAAAGTTGATCGACTGTGACGATATTTCCTTCATGAGGGAATATTATTATCCAGAAAATAGATGATGGCACTGCCCACATGGCATATGTCCAGCTCCTTCCCAACAACAATTTATAATCGAGCAGAGCATTCGGAACTTCAACCTCTACTGACACTAGTTTGCCAGCAAGTTCAACATCAAATGATGGTAAGACTTCGTGTGGACGGAAAGATCTTCCATCAAAGGCGGTAAGTACCATATTAGAGGGGGATAACTCAGGTTCACCTAAATCCTTCCATCAAGAAATATACATTACACACGTCGACGCGCCCTCATCTACAACAACTCGTCTAATGTTCATGGGACCATGGACGACATCTACCTGGAGAGCGATGTGATACGGCAACCGGTATTTGATATCATTCATATCAAATCGAGTAGTCATATTGGATGATTCCATGCTCCCAATTGTAATGTCCCTCCTATCCTACAAGGCTATGGAGAGGACACTAATAATAATACTAGACATCTAGTCCCATACTTAATCAAATAAGCATTCATATAAATTGTAGATGGAGATATGCAAATGCATAAACATTTGATAACACAGCAGAATTTAATTCCATTACACATCCATCATACATTCCAGATTTTCATGTCATTCATCAATTAAGCAATATCAAATTAGCAAATGAGAATACTTATCTTAAACCATGTAGTCCCTAAGCAACCAGCTACACTTATGCAACGTTCCACCCAATTGTAGGCTAGTGTGCTCCTCAATATCTCAGCACCACTGCCACCCCCGAGCTGGGCATGATCTCCACAAATAAAAGGGGAAAGCAGGCTCTCACATAGCCAAAGATACACCAGAATCAACCAAGCCAATCAGTAGTTGGGTTTCTCAGGCTGGTAAGAGATGGATAGAGGTCAATTACTAGGCTAGTGGCTCAACCATTGAGCTATGGATACTTCATTGGGTTCATAAAGCCAAATCTGTCCTCTTCCACTCCTGAATCTCCTGCTCACAGGTTCAAACTAAACAGGGAGGGACATAACATCCATAAATGCAAGTGCTGGGCGTTTTTGCAGTAGGATGCCCAACGATGGGATTTCAACCAGTTCAGAAAAACGTGGGAAAGTCCAAAACGAAAATTGGAAAAATGGGAAAACAACCCCAGGAACATAATCGTTTCCAGAAAAACGTCCATGGGCATTTCATGGGCAGAAATGGCCTCTATATCCCCAGAAAATCGTGGTTCTATTCTCCCAGCCACTGTGCTAACCAAAAACGAGTTCCCAGGCATGGGAGAATGTAGAGAAATGGTGAAAACGTGAAGGAAAAACCCCAGTTCACCCCAGGCTGCGTGAGAGAGGAAAAGACCGTGGTTCAGAATGGCTTGGGAAGGAAAAACATGGGTGATTTCTTTCCTTACAAGCAAAAATTTGAATTCCTAGATTGATGGCTTGCCCATACCCAAAATTGGCTGCCATACCTCATCATTTCCAAGGCATTAACTGCCTCAATGAACTCTTTGAAGAATTTAATGATTGAGGCATAAGCTAAAATGGGTAGTTGGGATTTCATGGGTTTTCTCATTGACACATGGATTGACTTTATTGGCTCAAGGGTTTGGTTATTTTTCCTCCCTATTCCTTGTAATATCATGCCCCATCTCTTTGTTGCATTGCGTAGCTGGTTGTGGGTTTTTCATTAAAATTGCATATTTACATGATGTCCAAATTTACATTGTGCACGGCTAGCACAAGAACCATATGCATCTATTCTAATTGCCGATACATAGAACGCTAAATCAATGGCGGGGACTTGGCCTTGAGCTCCTCACCATGACTAAATAACAATATTTACATCATTTACAATATTAATGCAATAAGGTCAAGATGGGGACATTATATTCCCCTCCCCTTAAAATAACACCGTCCTCGATGTTCCAACACTTCGGAAATAAATATCCACTTTACATATGTCCAAAATTCACAAAATGTGGTAGGTTTGTCCTGCATTTCACCCTTTACTTGGTTTTTTCAGGACTAAGTCCTTTGGTCTTTACAAACTGCTCTTGCTGGCAGGGACCTTCTAGCTGTGTAAGAGGACATCGTTCCAAAACAATTCCTTCCTTTTCTTTTCCTTCCAACTGGTCCACAAACTTGGGGAATTTATGGTTGCTACCCTCTTGATATTCTCTTGTTGGGCAGTCATGGAGGCAATGATTTCCTCCACATCCCCAACATTTCATTGGCGGCTTTACCTTTTCCCAATCCATTTCCTTTGAGTCTTCCCACCTGGAACGTTTCTTAATCAGAAGATTGGATGAATGCTTCTTCATTGATCCACTTTCCTTTTGCTGATTGCTCCCATAATGATTTTTACCTCTTTTTGCAGACGAATAGAGTCTTGCAAAGCCTCATGGTTTATCTCATTTTGTTGCCTCTGTAGCTTGAGCATCTCCCCAAGATTTTCTTGGGTCCTGGCAATTGTTTGAAGAATACTTTCAGCCAACTCTAATAGCCCTCGGTCTGCTGCCATGGTCAATGGGCACAACTGAACACACTTTGCTTACTAGCAACACTTTCTGGTGCCGGCTGCAACCAATTGTTTCACTTTCTTACCTGTGAAATTCATCATGGGAATTCTTTGTTAGGACAAGCATAACATAAACATTAAGATTAGTCAATTATTTTCCTAATTGACATGGAATGTCCATGCTTTATTCATGGGACTTCCACACTTTTCATGCTTTCCCAACATACACATGAACTCATTCATGTTCATCTTTTCACAGGAAATTTACTATTTCAACATTCACAATTCATCTCAAGCAATTAAACACAATCTATTTTCGGCCATGATATGCACTCAACAATCTTTTATTTTATAAATGCATCAATCAAAAGGAAAGAGAAGAGTAGGGGTTTCTCCCTCTTAGTCTTGTTCTATTATGGAGATACACCATCGCTGTGGTTTCATGCTCCTTAGTCTCTTTCACTTCAATGTGAATGCTTTGACTTTCCTTTCTTGGCTATGACACTTAGTGTCTAAGGTCTGTATATGGATTTTCAGCTAGGGCACCCTTCCCATTATTGCCTACAGAACCTTTGGCTACTAGGATCCACTCGTATCCACTAGCACCATCTTTCATTACTGCTCATACTGAGCTCTTTAGGATGGTCACATGTCCACATGCATCTCTAGGATGCCTTCATAATCCTTGCTTCCAGCAATACCTACACTCAAACATTGAATCAATTCACATGTTTAGTTCATTTTCATAGGTTTTATCTCTAAACAAGAGTTTAGGAAATCATAACCAAATCATATACACACATATATTCATAAGCAAGAAGCTGCAAGGTAACTGAATACTTATCTGTATTGGATGTCTTCACTTTATTCCACGGGATCCCTCTTTGCTTTACAAGCCTTGGTTTTCCAGTGAACACAATAACGAATGTTGGGCCGACACGTAGGCTATTCCACAATCATTCGAATAGGCAATTCCAGGCCAGTACGCCGACTGGGTTTATTAATCATTTGCTTTAGCAATATGCTAGGCCAGTGCTCCAACTAGTTTTATCAATTGTTTAAGGGGTGTTGGGCCAGCGTACACGCTGCTTTATCATATCAAGTATTTAATGCCCAACTAGTCACTCTCTGGACTTATCAAGAACTTTGTAACATTCAACCAACTACTCCCTGGATTTCTTAATAATTTATAGTCTTTCAGGGTCTTTCCTTCCTGCAATGACCAAGGTTTCCAACAAAGAAACAATAGTGTATTAGCTTAGCTGTTAGAAGACTTATACCTGAAATCTTCATTATTCCAAACAAGACATAAATGAAAACGAATACTTATCTGTATTGTGCGTTTCTCCTCTGGTCCACAGGATCCTGCTTCGCTTTGCAAGCCTTGGGATAGCCTATGGACTTGGATATAGTTAATGCTTAACTAGTATGCCTCCCCATCGGCTGGATTTACCAAGCATTTGGTGGTGCCCAACCAGTTCCATACCTGGTTGGCCCTCTCCAGTGCTGAGCTAGCACATTCGTCTGGGTTATCAACCAATGGAAGGAAACTGCACCACCGACCATTATAGGTCAAGGCTCTACTATGGAGCCATAGGCATCTCAGAGTTTTCAGTCAGTACTCAGTGCCTGCCCTCCCACTGCTGTCCCAGTAGATATTTTATGCCTTTACCAATGACACCACACCTTCTTGCACCGTAACCCTTCACACACATCAACTCTTCATTCATACAAGGACGCCACTCCTTCTCTTGTGCAAATCGGTGGTTCCTTTTAGGAACTTTATAGGTGACTTTCTTGACTGCAGGTTAACATGACCACTACTCACACAAGGATGATACCTTCTCTTATTACACAGCTCTTCGGGCCTGTCCATCCCTTCTGGTAATATTTCACGTGAGCATAGAAAGGTTTCCAATTCCCATACAGTCCCTTTGCGTACCATTCTTCACTTTGCCCTTTAATGTGTAGTATCAATCTGCATCTGTGTAGGCTGACAACACAAGAAGGATAAGCAAGCTCATTAGTATTGCTGTTCAATTCTTAACCACATTCCATATCATTCACTACCAAGTATTGAAACACCAGGAATGCATCCATTCCCTTAGGGTGTAGTCAATATTGAAAACCATATCATGACCCAGCACCAGAAAAGGTGTGCACCCCCTTTCCGATGTGCACCATGTAGGCCCTAATCATACTCAAGTAGTCTGCAATGATATAAATAAGATAGAGCATGCTCTGCATATTAACCCTAATAATTTAGACATGCATGTTATTGTCTAGGGTCACAGAATACTCATTCATTTTGCAGATGTGTCTCACATGCCTTCTGGGCATAGCTTTACCATCTCACTTTCATGGTTTACCGACATGCAGTTTGGCTGAGACATTATCAATGGTGTTTCACCGAAAACCCATTTCCAAAGCATGGGGTCTTTCCCATCTGGTTTGGCTTTGGCAGACCATCACTCCTGGTCTTCCTGCAATGTGTCTTCAGAAATTGATTCGCTTAGCCATGATCCTGTTCTTATATCGTTTGGCTCTTGTTCACGGTAGATTCCAATCTTCATCATGGACTTATCCATATTTGCCATGCCCAAAAAAATCTACCTAAAATCTGAAACTTCAATCAGCCAAATGCTTTGTAAGTTTCTATGCATATAATATTTCATCGCTGCCACAGTCACTGAAGCATTTTAATATCACCAAAACCATCTATTATCTAATTGCAATGAAACATACATCACAATCATGCATTCTCACAATGCATCTCATCATGTGCACCTATACCTATGCATGCACATTTACATTACTCACATAATCTTTTAATGTGCATTCACTCAATGCATAACCACAAGATTGTGCATAATATCTTAATGCACATTTCCTCAATGCTACCTTGCATTAAGTTATGAGGACTATGCATTCAACATAATTCAAACATAGTTGAAGGGATCTTACCAAATCCTCTTTCAACATTCATGCAATTTATGCACCAATAGCCATTACCTGCATGGCTGTCATTTACATCACTTGATGTTACCTGATCAATTGGCCTCTTACCAAGGTTACATAGTCCTTTTTCCAACCTCATGATCATAGATTTGTTGCACCATCCCTTCCTCATACGGTTGTTGGTCGTATGCAACAATCATCATCCACATCTTCAACCATGCTTCGGTTGTATTTGATCCTACGATCAATGCGAACATAACTACTTATTAGCAGCCACAATGACTATCTTAAGTGGCTCATTGCATATGTAAAACCTCACTATTTTACCAAGATGTAATATCATATACATGCACAAACATTTTCACATGCACCATGCAATATTTATTTTTAATCTATTACTCTCTTGCATTTCCAGCATCCTTATGCCATAATTTTCCAGTATATAAATACGATAATGAGAGAGGAGTTAAGGAATTCTTCCCAATTCCTCATTCTGTCATGGAGTTCCTCATCCACATCATAGCTAATCCTTTCCTTGGCTTCCCTACCAAGCATACAAGAAATCATTAGCTATGATATGATCATGAATTAGCAATTCAAAATATACATGTGTGCAATCATTCATTCTTTCTATTTTCCAATATGCAATTCTTATGCTATAAATAGAGTTAGTTTTAAGGTGAGGAATTTCCCCTTTCATCTTCCATAATGGATATCACAACCAATTTATTTTGCTGAGAATTCCACCACCCTTTATGCAATCCATGCTCCTCATCCCAAGAGTGCATTTCTCACTTTCAATGACTGTCTCCAGGGGATGACGGGGGTCAAGGGGGCTTTCCCCCTTGTGGCTTCCCTGCGCCACTATAGAGCGGGTCAAGGGTAGTGCCCTCATTTTTTTTTTGTAAATCCTTCAATTTCGTGCAATCTGGTGCATAAGTTTCATGGTGATTTTCCCAGTTTCGGCACTTGAAAATGTCACTGGAAAACTGCAGAAATCCTCTGTTTTGGTGGACTTTGTCATTCTCTTCCGACCCACTACGGACGAACTTGGCGAGTCTTTCCGATGTTGCAGACGAACTTGGCGAGTCTTTCCGACGTTGGGGACGAACTTGGCGAGTCTTTTCGATGTTGCAGATGAACTTGGTGAGTCTTTCCGACGTTGCGGACGAACTTGGCGAGTCTTTCCGACGTTGCAGACGAATTTGGCGAGTCTTTCCGACATTGCGGACGAACTTCCAAGTTCTTCTTGCCGTTGCGGCGAGAACTTCCAAGTTTCTTCCGAAACTTCCCCTTGGACGCCAAAAAATCTTAGAAAACTTTTCCGCTATTTCGGGTCAACTCGGAGAGTTCTTCCACCATTGCGGACCAACTCCCTGAGTCCTTCTGAAACTTTCCCTTGGATGCCGAACACTTAGGAAATTTTCTGCTGTTTCGGGTCAACTCGGTGAGTTCTTCCGCCGTTGTAGACCAACTCACTAAGTCCTTCCGAAACTTTCCCTTGGACGCCGAACACTTAGAAAAATTTTCGCTGTTTCGGGTCAACTCAGCGAGTTCTTCCGCCGTTGCGGCAAGAACTTCCAAGTTCTTCCCGAAACAGACTTAAACAAAAATTTTCAAAAACACTTAAAACAATTTTTCAAAAATTTGAAAGTTTGAAATTCTTCTGAATGGTCTATAATGAGTAGGAAGCATACTTACCCCTGCAAGCTATGATAGATAGCCCATGAAGGCCCAATGCTGCAACCAGTAGCTGTAATACCAAAATGTAATGTCCCTCCTATCCTACAAGGCTATGGAGAGGACACTAACAATAATACTGGACATCTAGTCCCATACTTAATCAAATAAGCATTCATATAAATTGTAGATGGAGATATGCAAATGCATAAACATTTGATAACACAACAAAATTTACTTCCATTACACATCCATCATACATTCGAGATTTTCATGTCATTCATCAATTAAGCAATATCAAATTAGCAAATGAGAATACTTATCTTAAACCATGTAGTCCCTGAGAAACCAGATACGCTTCTGCAACGTTCCACCCAACCGTAGTCCAGTGTGCTCCTCAATCTCTTAGCACCAATGCAACCCCTGAGCTGGGCATGTTCTCCACAAGGAAAAGGGGAAAGCAGGCTCTCACATAACCAAAGATACACCAGAATTAGCCAAGCCAATCAGCAGTTGGGTTTCTCAGGCTGCTAAGAGATGGACAAAGGTGAATTACTAGGCTAGTGGCTCAACCATTGAGCTATGGATACTTCATTGGGCTCATCAAGCCAAATCTGTCCTCTTCCACTCCTGAATCTCCTGCTCACAGGTTCAAACTAAACAGGGAGGGACATAACAGCCAGAAATGCAAGTGCTTGGCATTTTTGCAGTAGGATGCCCAACAATGGGATTTCAACTAGTTCATAAAAACGTGGGAAAGTCCAAAACGAAAATTGGAAAAATGGGAAAACAACCCCAGGAGCATAATCGTTTCTAGAAAAACATCCATGGGCATTTCATGGGTAGAAATGGCCTCTATATCCCCAGAAAATCGTGGTTCTCTTCTCCCAGCCACTGTGCTAACCAAAAATGAGTTCCCAGGCATGGGAGAATGCAGAGAAATGGTGAAAACGTGAAGGAAAAACCCCAGTTTGCCCCAGGCTGCGTGAGAGAGGAAAAGACCATGGTTCATAATGGCTTGGGAAGGCAAAACGTGGGTGATTTCTTGCCTTGCAAGCAAAAATTCAAATTCCCAGATTGATGGCTTGCCCATACCCGAAATTGGCTGCCATACCTCATCATTCCCAAGGCATTAACTTCCTCAACCAACTCTTGGAAGAATTTAATGATTGGGGCATAAGCCAAAATGGGTAGTTGGGATTTCGTGGATTTTCTCATTGACACATGGATTGACTCCATTGGCTCAAGGGTTTGGTTATTTTTCCTCCCTATTCCTTGTAAGATAATACCCCATCTCTTTGTTGCATTGCATAGTTGGTTGTGGGTTTTTCATTAAAATTGCATATTTACATGATGTCCGAATTTACATTATGCATGACTAGCACAAGAACCATATGCATCTATTCTAATTGCCGATACATAGAACGATAAATCAATGGCGGGGCCTTGTCCTTGAGCTCCTCACCATGACTAAATAACAATATTTACATCATTTATAATATTAATGCAATAATGTCAAGATGGGGACATTACACCAATTGTTTCCATAAGTGCAATTCGTTGTAATGGGCAACTTTGCAAGACTTGCAAAGTGGACATGGCACAAGGGGTTTGGGCTAGATTTTTGACAACATTGTAGTTGGCAGCAACCCGTGCATTAGGATTGTGTGCATCCCATTTTAAGACACCTTTCGAGATATTTGGTAATGAATGCGCTGGTATGTGGAGAGGAGTGGAAGATTTAGGAACATCCTTCTGCTGTGGATCCGGGGTATAATTTCGAGCTTGAGTTTGCAAAAGAGCATCTGAATTAACCATATTGATGAATGACTGATCAGCTGAGTTGGCACGAGTAGTTTCCCCAGCACCAGAGCTGCCAGAAGCTGAACTCTGTCTGTGAGGTAAAGGGTCTGTTAAGACAATATGTTTCTTTTCATGAATCAGCTTCTAGGCTTCTTACATTAGAGGGAATTTATGGGTAAGGTGGTCATCTTGACATAGCTTGCAAGGAAACTTGACCTTCCTTTTTTCCTTTTTACCCTCCTTCGCATTTTGCGTGTTCTTGGGATTTTGTTGTTTTCCCTCCCCTTTCTTTCCCTTTCTTTTGTTGTTGGGCTGCCAAGAGCCCTTTTGGTTTGTCTGTAATTGTTGTACAAATTCAGTTGTGGAAGGGGAGGATGCAACAACAGTTGCTTCTGCAGTAGACTGTTTGACTGACAAGGCGTGAACCTGCTTTGTTAAGGCATCAAATGCTGTAGAGTCGACTGAAGCCACAATGCTGATACATGTGGTCCAAGTTTAGGTTTACCTAAGTCAATGTTAGACCTCGGCGCAACAGGAATAATCTCGTATAAGAGCCCAGACTGAGCATAAACAAAGTCAAGCTGCTGGGTTCTCAAAATGGCTTCCTCTTCGGAGGACACCCCTGAAGTTGTGACTTCCTTAGAAATATAAGGAAGGAGTGATTTAAGGTACCACTCTAGTAAAAATGAAGGAGGGATGTCGGCTTTAATGAGCCTCTTTCGTCTTCGCCACTCCTGAATGTGATCAGATAGATGAGTGGCCTTGTTCTGTCGAAAGGTCGACAGAAGGTCTGTGTCGGCATCGTACTGGAAAGGAAGTTAAAAGTGGTTCAAGAAAACAATGGCTAGATCCCAAAAGGTGCCATAAAGCAGCTGCCGATAGTTCAATATACCATTTGGCTGCGACACTTCTCAAGGTTCTTTGAAATACCCTTAACCTAATGGAGTCATCATTTAGTGAATTCGAGGAGCACTAGAGATGAAAATTTGTGACATGGTCACCGGGGTCCTCACCATTTTTACCTTCAAACTTCGGGATGTCTGAGGGAAACTTAGTGGGAACAGGTGGCCATGCAGGATCATGGCACACGGGGTCATTTGTGAGTTTCGAAAGATCTGGCAAGTTCAAAGTTGCTAGAAATGGTAAACGCGTTCGTTCCAATGACATTTGATAGACCGGAACCTGGTATTGGGTATTTCCCACTACCTCATTCGTGTACTATTGGTTGGGGTTGCCCCCAGCCATCGGTTGTGAAATGAATGGATTAAAATTGCTCCACCCAAAAGAAAGCAGATTACTTCCCGAGGCAGTGGTCCATTACGGCTGGGTGTTAACCCCACCATATTGTGGATTCATAAAATTACCCCCTCCTCCAGCAAACAAAGAGAAAGGGATACTCCTTGCAAGTATATTTGATGGATTAACATTGTAACCTGCATAGGGGTTAAATCCAAGCGCAGTAGTAACAGACAGTGCCATCATCGTACCCATAACAGGCATAGATGAAGAAGGGATCGATCCTACAATGGAAGTGGAAGCAATAGATTGAGTTACACCCTGGAATTGTTGTGTAGCAGAAGAATGAGTGAAATTCACTGCGGGTATCCCTGACAAAGGGACATTGTTTGGTCCAAAAGTAGGGGTGGAAATTGAGGCAGATGTCGAAGCTAATGAGCTCGGCATGCCTAGAGTACCAACATTAAAATTAAAGGACAAATTCGAAGCAGAAGCAGTCTACAACGAACTCAGTGTGGCATTGTGTCATGTCCCAAATTTGGCATTGGGTCAAAATGGCCTAATCACATTGGCCATATTCATTAGAGTTTGTCAAATTTATGTTAAGGGTCAAATAATTGCCAAGAAGGAAAATTACTAGTTTCCTAGGTTTGGGGTGGAAGCTTTGGGATTTGGAATAACGGGGATCATAAATGATGTTTGAACATTAGAGTGAAATAAATATTTAATAAAGGAGGTAAATAAATATATACAAGTGAAAATCAAAGTGGCATTTGATCATGAAGACACATGGAAGAGCTGGGACCCACATATGGCTAGATTTCCCCACTACACTTGGCATCATTCTCTCACCAACTCGAATTCAAGGTGAATGGTAACATAATTGGGGGAGTTCAAAAGGTATTATTCATGGCATGACTCATCCAAGGTCAAAATATAGAGGAAGAGTAACTCCCATGGAAGAGGAATAGGCAATTTGGAGCTAGTGACACACTTGGGCTAGATTCCCTAGCTCTATGACAAAAATGATGAAGATGCTATGAAACCTATGACACAAATCAGATCTGAAGGCTGACATATGACATATATGACATATCAGGGCTAAAACTAGACTCCAAGAGGGTGCTAAAGGGTGTTAGGGCAGCTAAGATGCTTCCACATGTGATTTGGTGGAAGCGGGAGACTAGGAATTGTTGTACAAGTGGCGTTCTTTGGAATATCTTCCCAACTTGAGCTGGCATGAGTCTCTTGGAAGGAATTCGATCCATGGAAAACATTATAAATTTATAAATGTCAATAACAAAGAATGAAACCAGCTTTTTATCATTTTTAGAATTTGCAATTGCATTTGTGAAGAGGGAGAGCTAGTGGATGACTAGTTTCTTGCCTTAGCCAATTTCGAGGGTGAAAGATTCCCATACAATTTGGTAATTGGAACGGCCACTCAGACCATTCATTTGCAGCTTTAATGCATTATTTATTTGTAGGTTTAATCTACAGGGTAGCTCATGGTTTCTTCTATTGCATCTCACTCCTTCAACCATTTCCAGTTTTGATGGCATATTCTTGATCCTTGAGGGAGGGCATTTTTGGTGAGCTATTGTACTATTTGGGGGAGCTTATAATGCCCCATTTATTTTGTAATATGAATTAAATACTCTTTTATTCATCTCCAGAAATTTTCAGGTTGAAATTCCAAGTAGAAATGTATAAATCTAATTTTTAATGAAAGAATAGTGTCATTTCCCCACTATCTAGTTGTGAACCAATGTAATGCTGATGATTTCGAATGAATGGATGATTCTCTAAGGAATTTGTGATTAATTTACTTCCATGGATGTATTTTACAAGTTTCATGTACTGTACTTGAACATTTGAAATATTTTTACTTAGTTTAATTGCATTGGGAGAAGAAATAGTGCCATTTCCCCAAGGGTTGAATTGGTGATTTTTTTAGTTGAATGGGAGAGGGTTGGAACCGACATAATAATAAATTAATGGTTCACATGAGACCTTAATAACATCCTTAATACATTACCTACCTCTGTTCAAAAATTTGAGTGGGTTTGGAGTCATTTGGGAAGCCATTTTCAGTACTTACCCTAGGGGGATTTGAACCCCAAATTACTAGTAAAATTGCATACTTGGTCTAGAATCTTAAGAGAGTTTACAGAGGTATTGTGGTGGCCATATATCATCCCTGAACATCATATTCAATTCCTAATATCATTCATACACCTTCCTTGAATATTTGAAGGCATTTGGAGTCAATTTGAGACCTAGAGACCAATACTAGTCAAAGGGAAATTACTAGTAAAGTTCCCTACATTGGCCAGAATTGAAAGAGGATTTGCAGAAGTATTTTAAAGGTCCAATAGAATCCATGGAATACATATTTATGTTCTAACATCATCCATATACCTTCTCAGAAGATTTGGGAGCAATTGGAGCAATTTGGGGACTTAGAGCTCAAAACTAGTCAAAGGTCTAACTAGGGAAAAAAGTGAAAAATTGTCATTTTAATAAAATTCCTAACAAGGGACATTACAATGGTATCAGAGCATGGTCCTTGCACCTGTGAGTTAATATCATACATTGTGGAATATGTTTCAGCCATGTCTTACTATTATGATGAATCCTATGAGTACAATTCTTATGAGGAATATGCAGATGCTTATGAACAATATGAAAGAGAATGTGAATGGTATGAGGAAGAGGTGCCATCATGAAACACTTCTTACAATTTCAAGAGGAATGAAGATTATGATTATGACCCTATGTATGATAAATATGAGGATGTCACACCACCAAAGGATAATGCTATGGATGATTTACAAAGATGGAGAGAAAAATATAAAACCTTGCCCCAACAATATCAATCATATCAAGAATATCTTGCTTTGAGCAAAAATACACAAAATGCCATGTCTTTTGAGTACTATGTTGAACATATTTTTGAAAATAAGCCCAAAAATAAAGATGTGGATTTAGTAAAGAAATGTTTATGCCCTTCTTATAAAGAACCTTGGAGTGAGTATCATATATGTGTGCATGAAATAATGTCCCACTTGAGGAGAGCTTTTGGGAATTCATCAAAAAGAGATTCCAAAGATATTGATCCTAAGAAAAACAAGGGGCAAAATGCATCAGCTTGCTTGAAGGATAAAAATGAAGAGATAATACAAGAGCATGAAAAAAATTCTATGGAAAATATGGAAGATCATTTCGAGACACCTTCTAGCTTAGACATGAACCAAAGAGCATCTACTGATGAATGCTTAAACTATGAAGGAGTACCTACTGATGGGTGCTCACACCTCTATGTTGGTGACATAGAGATCACTTTTGAAAGTGTTTCTGCAAGCCCAAGTTCCATTAAGCATGATAATGAAGACCTTGAAACAGTTGAAGAAGAACCAAGATCAAATTCCCCATCACCACTTGAGCTTCATGAAGTTGGTCCAAGCAAAAATGAAGAAGATGAGGAGGTTCATTTGCAAGAGCCTCATTTTCTTGAAGGGTCCTTAAAGATGAATGAAAAGAAGATCCAAGAGTCCCTCATCATTCTCCATGACACTCAAGCATTGGTGTCAAATTCTTGTTGGAAAGCTACTTCATTGGAGGAAACATCCTTCCTTGAAGACATGGAGAATATTCAAAGAGCAATGTGCCACATCAAAGGTAATTTCATGTCTTTTCTTTTTGATAGAAACCATTTGTTTGAGCTTAATGAATTGTTACGTGATGCATGCTTGAAGAATAATGAGGATAATCATAAGCCCACAATTCAAAATGAGCAACTTCTTGAAAAGTTGCAAGATACTTGTTTTTCCTCCTATGTTTTAGATTGTTAAATGGTAGATTGTTTGGAGGATTCTCATGACATGGTGGATCATGAGAAATGTGAAAAATTGAATGTGCTTGATGTGTTTGAAGATGAACTTAAATAGATATAAACACTTGATGTGGTGGAAGAGGAACTTGAATTGTCTATTGATGAAGGTTATGCAATTTTTAAAGAAGAGCATGATTCCTCTACATTGGAACCAATCTATAACAAAGGTTTCAGACTTTTGAAGGAGATGCATGATACTACCCATATGGATCATTCCCATGATGAAACTTCTGCACTTTTTGATCATTTGGGTGAGTTAGTTAATTCTCCTACATCCTACAATTCCGTGTTCTGCAGCATTAGTCTCAATGAAGAATGGGTGAAAGGGTTCTTTTTTATGGTGTCACATGAGGAGTATGGAACTCCTAGATTTACTTTTTATGGTGATATGGTTGGAGCACATTCTTATTCACATTTGCAGCATCGTCCTTTATTACTTTATGATGATGCACATCTACATGGATGCACCTATGATATGCATTTGAGTCACTTGAAGACTCATGGTTTTTCTTGCTCAGCACTTGATTCATTTGATGTTGGAGGAACTTCATCCAACACTTGGGTGAATATATTTATGATTGGAGAAAATTTTTGTTGGCATCCACATACTTTGTGATATCTTTATGATTCTCACATTTAGGGATGTATGGGTGACATTCCTTCGAGTCATTTGAAGTGTCCTTGTTTTTTTTGCTCATTATTTGGTTCAGATTTTAGTGGAGATTCTTCATTCACTTCCGGGATGAAAGAATACATGGATGAATATTTTGATGCATATCACATCCTTTTGGAGCAACATTACAAGACATGAGATCCTCACCTATGTCATTGGAGCAGATTTGATTGGTCACTTGAAGCTTGTATGCACTTGGAAAATGGTGGTCTACTTGCTTGGAGGTATAAGCACTTTCATGACTCTTTGATGAAGCATATCCTTGATGTACATTTTCATTATGTTGTTATGTACTTTGATGATATATATTTTTTACTCGTGATGTTTGGAAGAATGCATACAAGAAAATGGGATCCATGAATACTCTTATCTAATGGTGTGGGTTGGAGAGCACTCTTAATTGTTGGGGTGCAATACAAGCAATGGGACCTTGGAATAATTTGTATCTCATTGGTTTCAATTTTTTGGGGAAACAATCAGTATGGGAGATGGATTTCCCACTTGATAAAGTGATTTTTATCAGAGTAGTGCAGCAACAAGCATGGTGGTTCCTCTCTAAAATATTCATGGAAACTCAAAGACTCAAGGTTGGGCAATTCAAAGGCAACTTCAGAGAATTATACAGAAAGCAAGTTCTTCAACACCCATGTTTGAAATTGCTTGAGGACAAGAAATATTGGGAAGGGAGGATTTGTCATGTCCCAAATTTGGTATTGGGTCAAAATGGCCTAATCACATTGGCCATATTCATTAGAGTTTGTCAAAATGATGTTAAGGGTCAAATAATTGCCAAGGAGGAAAATTACTAGTTTCCTAGGCTTGGGGTGTGTTTGTGTCAGAAATTGTTACTAAGGCTAGGGTAACAAGCCAACACAATCTCAAGAGTAAAATTCAATTCAAACTAGGGTTTAGGGTTTTGTTTTATATGTTTTTGGTCATAAACTTCAAGAACATAAAGGGAATACATTCAGTAGACAAGCAAAAACTAAATCATACACATATATCGATGAAGATGCATATATATCACAGGAATCCAACAAAAGACTGTAATGAAGTTCACACATAAAGGACAAGCACCACTAGAAATTACACATCAACCAGCAATGAATTTGTCATTCATGAAACTAAATAAGTTCAAAATGAAGCCAACACAGATCAAATGTAGGGTAAAGAGTCATATATTCATAGTTTCATAAAAAAATGCATATAAGAGTTTATAGTACCTATCACTGAACAAGTCTGAAAGTACAAGCAACTAGCAGACCTCCTGATGCTCTCCAAAATCAGAACCTTTACAATGTTTTTCTGCTCCTTCTAAATAGTTTCTCTTCCAAAAAGTAGTTAGCTTTTTTCTCCTAACTCTCCATCGAATTACTAGGTCAGATAAAGTAAAATTTATATTTTTACAAAATTACAAGTCTGCTAAAAATAGCAAATTCTTTAACTAAAACAAAATGTTTGTCTAAAATAACTCCTAACTAGTAACTGCCTCATATCTCCTTCGCTGCCTCCACAAGAAGAGATATACCATCTGGACTTGAGGACCTTCTCTTTATTCTTTTATGCTTCTTTTCCAGCTCAGCTATCTTTTTCTGAAGGTGTTCATTTTCCTGTTGTAGAGTTTCAACTGTCTTTTCCAGCTCTGAACAGTGCTTGTCAGAAGCCCTTTTTCTTCTGAGTACTTCCTTTGCATCAACCACTAATTCCTGAAAATTATCATGAACATCTTGAAGATCCTCTCTTAATCTTCTATTTTCCATCATTAAACAATCATTAACTTCCTGCATGTAATTCATTTGGTGCTTGTATTGTTTGACAGTCTTCTGTAGATCTTCCCTGTCAGAATTAACCATTTTCTCCATTGCAGAATCTTGCTCTTCATTAGGCTTCCAAGGGATATCAAATTTCTTAAAAATTTCTGTTTCTTCTGTCAACATTTTCTCAGAAGTGTTTTCAATGATGAGCTTTGGGTTTTCATCTTCTGCTACTTTCTCTGAATTAATTTCCTCTTCTTTACATGGCTCCATTTTATCTATCTTTGGTTGGTCATCCTCCATGGCTTCTTCATCTATGATGGTCACTTTATCTGAGTTCAATTTAGGGTTTAATAACTTTTTCATGTTTAACCTCAGCTTATTTTTCGACCTAGTTTTAGGTCTCCAGAATGTAGCTTCCTCTCCCATCATCTTCAGTTTTATGCCTTGGTACCGAACAGAAGCTAATTCCACCACTTCCAGCTTATTTATTTTCTTGTTAGGTTTCATGGCTGTGCCATCTAAAACTTGAGCTTCTTCAAATTCAGTTTTGACCTTAATTTCAGAAACAGGCTGTTCTTCTTCTAACATGTATCCTTCATCATCTGAAAGGATTGTGATGGGGCTTCTTGGTAGAATAGGAATTTCTTCTTTAGCTACAGGAACTATTTTAATATCAACTTTCTTTTCATCCTGAGGATCTGCTACAGGTGATGATTTCTTTTCAAGCAATTCCTTTTTGTCTTCAAATAGTGTGAACTTGTTTTTAGTGTGATTTGGAATTTCTTGGGGCTGACTGTCATCCTGTCCTTTTTCTGCTACCTGTTTTGTCACCTTCTTAGCTTTAATATCATGTTTGCTTGTAGGTTTGACTGAATGGCCTAACTTTTGCATCATTACTTTCCCCTTGTCAGTCTGCCTTTTTGGTTGTTGATCTTCTCTTTTAGGATGAACACCTGACCAGAACAAAAAGAAGTCCCAAGTCCTTCCCTCATGCTGCAACACTGTAGTGATGATTAGTTTAATGAGACCATGGTGAAAAAGTGACTGAGAAGTGTGATCATCATGCTATTTTATCTTGCTTGACATTTTCTGCAGGCTTTTAAAGAAAAAGAAGGGCAGATTCATCTTAGAGATTCCTGCCATATGTTGAAGGAACCTGAGATGATATTTAAATACTAATGAATATCTTCCTTCACAGGTCACATAACTTTGAAGTATTCTTATGGGTTCAATCCACTCCTTTCTGAAGTTTTGAATGAAGATACCCTTATTCCAGTCAGGAGTCACATTAGGCAACAAATACCTTTGGGGTTCAAACTCAAAAGGTGATTTTTTGAACCAATGTTCACCCTCATTGCTAATCTCAGTAGCTTCTGCTATTAATTCCACAAATAACTTGAATTTCAGAGCATCCATCATAATCATATCATTTTTAAGTGCTTTAGCAAACTTGCAGGTGACCTGTGTATCGAAGCCATCAATCTTTTTGAAAAACTTTAACCATCCTGCCTGCTGAAAAAGTTCTGCACAGTCAGGAAGCTTCTGAATCCAGGTTAAGTCTGTGGGTTCAGCCCTGTTGACCTTACCACTTTTGCCACTTTTCCCCATATTCTTCTTTTCAGTAAACATGCACAATCTGTCTTAGGTTTCAAGAAGTGTTTTGTAAACTGATTTCTTATGTTTTGGGCTCCTTTGAAATTTTCTACAAACCCTTGAACAGACCTTCAAGTTCAATATTCTCTTCTCTCAATCATGCAACTAAGTGGATATGTTCTATAAGCAAGTGACTTCATGAAATTCTGATAACTTTCAACAATGTCTAAACCGTTTTTATAAACCAACAACACACCTACTGTGTAAGAATGAGCATAACAGATAAATCTGCGAGTCCTCTCAATGTTCTTTCCAGAATTTTGAATGTATAGGAGAGCAAATGATAAAAATTTTCATTCAAACTGTCATTTGCGTTTCGCAGACTGAATACTTTGAATTTGAGACTATTCCGCTGCTCTGTTCATGCATATTGCTTATACTAGCTTCAGATAATTATTTCTGTGTTGAAATGCTCATTTTATGATCTATTTTTTCATTTCCAGCCACCAATTTTTCCAAATAATTGTGCAGTGAAAAAGACCCAAATTTTCCAGCTATAAGGGTTTATATCGAAATACCTGTCAGCTACTCATCTGTCATGGCTTACAGCTTCGTTTTGGGGTATCAATGGTCTCCTCTTATGAGAATAGATGTCCTCATATCATTTCTTTAACTGCTGGTGAATGAATTCGGAAGCCCTAATTTCGCTGGCGATAAAACACACCTGTCTCCTCTCCACAGCAACACAATCCACCATTTTAGCAGTGAACTCTCCTTCACGAACACTCCTGTTCTATAATGATGCGTGTAACAAGAGAAATTTGACAGCTAGACCGGGATTTGCTGGTTTCTGGGCAACTGATCCCGCATACCATGCAATGATGAGCTTGTTTTACTTCGTGACTAGCAACCCACTAAAATCATGCTCAAACTGTTGCAAACACATGTTAAAACACTCACACAAGGCGATTAGACACTCCCATTCTGCATCATGATTGAAATCAGTTCGAAAATTGAAAAAAACACAGGCCACGATATTCCTGTAGCGCGCCCTTTGTTAAAATTTTGTATAGCGCTACAAGAATAACTTTTATGCCAAAAATTAGCAGTTTTTTAACTTTTTGCTAATTTGTCGGAGGTTCTGGCAGTTATTTGCTTTAAGAAATAAGTTTAACTGTTCTCTAAAGACATTAATGATTCTACTTTTGAAAATATGACTCTCATTGACCCCCTTTTCAATATAAAAAATCACCAAAATCAAATAAAATCTGAAAAGCATGGGCTAAAAACTTATTCAATCACCCATAAAGTTTCTAAGATGACTAAAACTGAAACTTAAAATCAAAAATTTAACTGAGGTAGATTCAAAAACAAACCAAAACTGAAGGAAATAAATCGAAAATGGAGAAAAATTTACTGACTTAACAGGGTGGAAGCTTTGGGATTTGGAATAAGGGGGATAATAAATGATGTTTGAACATTAGAATGGAATAAATATTTAACAAAGGAGATAAATAAATATATACAAGTGAAAATCAAAATGGCATTTGATCATGAAGACACATGGAGGAAGTGGGACCCACATATGGCTAGATTTCCCCACTACACTTGGCATCATTCTCTCACCAATTTGAATTCAAGGTGAATGGTAAAATACTTGGGGGATTTCAAAAGGTATTATTCATGGAATGACTCATCCAAGGTCGAAATATAGAGGAAGAGTAACTCCCATGGAAGAGGAAGAGGATTTTGGAGCTAGTGAGACACTTGGGCTAGATTCCCTAGCTCTATGACAACAATGATGAAGATGCTATGACACCTATGACACAAATCAGACTTGAAGGATGAAATATGACATATATGACATGTCAAGGCTAAAAATAGACTCCAAGAAGGTGCTCAAGGGTGTTAGGGCAGCTAAGATGCTTCCACATGTGATTTGTTGGAAGTGGGAGACTAGGAATTGTTGTACAAGTGGCATTCTTTGGAATCTCTTCCCAACTTGAGTTGGCATGAGTCTCTTGAAATGAATTCGACCCATGGAGGACATTAGAACTTTTATAAATTTCAATAACAAAGAATGAAACTAGATTTTGATCATTTGTAGAATTTGCAATTGCATTTGTGAAGAGGGAGATCTAGTGGATGACTAGTTTCTTGCCTTAGCCAATTTCGAGAGTGAAAGATCCCCATCCAAGTTGGTAATTGAAAAGGCCATTCAAAACTTTCATTTGGAGATTTAATGGAGTCTTTATTTGCAGTTGTAAGCTACAGGGCAGCTCATGGTTTCTTCTATTGCAGTTCACTCCTTCAACCATTTCCAATTTTGATGGCAAATTCTTGATCCTTGAGGGAGGGCATTTTTGGTGAGCTATTTTACTATTTGGGGGGGCTTCTAATGCTCCATTTATTTTTTAATATGTAGTAAATACTTTGTTCTTCATCTACTGAAATTTTCAGGTCGAAATTCCAAGTATAAATGTATAAATCTCATTTTTAATGAAAGAACAGTGTCATTTCCCCACTATCTTGTTGTGAACCAATGTAATGTTGATGATTTCGATTGAATGGATGATTATCTGAGGAATTTGTGATTAATTTATTGCCATGGATGTATTTTACAAGTTTCATGTACTGTACTTGAGCATTTGAAGTATTTTTACTTAGTTTAATTGCATTGGGAGAAGAAATAGTGTCATTTCCCCAAGGGTTGAATTGGTGATTTTTGCAGCTGAATGGGAGAGGGTTGGAATAGATATAATAATCAATTAATGGTTCAAATGAGACCTTAATAAAATCCTTAATACATTCCCTACCTCATTTCAGAATTTTGAGTGGGTTTGGAGTCATTTGGGAAGCCATTTTCAGTACTTACCCCAGGGGGATTTGAACCCCAAATTACTAGTAAAATTGCATACTTGGTCTAGAATCTTAAGAGAGTTTGAAAAGGTATTTTGGTGGCTATATATCATCCCTGAACATCATATTCAATTCCTAATATCATTCATACACTTCCCTTGAATATTTGAAGGCATTTGGAGTCAATTTGAGACCTAGAGACCAA
This sequence comes from Larix kaempferi, assembly GCA_027924585.1. NCBI lineage: Eukaryota > Viridiplantae > Streptophyta > Pinopsida > Pinales > Pinaceae > Larix > Larix kaempferi. The sequence continues at coordinate 30,031,262 of BSBM01001051.1, read as the reverse complement.
TACTAGTCAAAGGAAAATTACTAGTAAGGTTCCCTACATTGGCTATAATTGAAAGAGGATTTGCAGAAGTATATTAAAGGTCCAAGAGCATCCCTAAAATACATATTTATGTTATAAAATCATCCATATACCTTCTCAGAAGATTTGGGAGCAATTGGAGCAATTTGGGGACATAGAGCTCAAAACTAGTCAAAGGTCTAACTAGGGAAAAAAGTGAAAAATTGTCATTTTAATAAAATTCCTAACAAGAGACATTACACATTGTTTGTGAAAGAAGGATTAACAATCCTTGAAGCCATAGAAGTTGTGGGAGTTTGAGGAACTCCCTACTCATCTCCTTGGTTAGTCATAGTATAACCAAGTGTAAACAAGTAAGCACTCTACTCAGGTTGTTGAAAATCGTCAGGTACCAGAAGCGGGTCATTGTATCTAGTAAGAGGAGGGTTGAAATGAGTACTAAACTCTCTAGAAGTTAGGTCCTCAACCTCAACAATATCAAAGTCTTGTCGATCCTGGGTTCTGGGTTGTGGTTCTCCAAGAACCTCTGTTTCACCCGTAAGTTCAAAAGAACCACGGGAGTTTGTCCTCCAGCGTTGCGGTGGTGGTGGAGGATCCACAATGAGTGGGGGAAGGTTTTTCAACCTCTGAGACCGACGAAGATGTTGGTCCTCCACAACTATAAAAATAAACTAAGTAAAAAACCCAGTGGCCACTACAACTAAGGAGCAAATAGCATACCACTAAAAAATTTCCTAAGTAATCAAACCAAGCAATACAAGGAAAATACTCTCAGAAGTAAGTCTGGGATGATTGGGTCCCAAAACAGACTAATAGAGTATTGACGGTCAGTTACGTGGAATCCAATGGAGCTCCTCTAAGTGCAAGCGTTTGAATCACCAAACCTCCCTCCTAGAATTACTGCCAAAGGGTTACCTTCTACGTCTGTCCGAGGTGAAGTGGGAATATCCGCCCACTCTACCTATGTAGAGCCCTAAAAGGTTATGATACTAAGGCTACCACCAATACGAAATAACCTTGGGGGATAGTCGTTAGCCTAGTCGAAACGCATGGGCAAGGTAGCAAAGCTTAAAGTCCGAAAGGACCCCCGTACGCGAATCAACTTTGGTTTATGGTTGAGAGGAAAGTGAGGCGATATCCTAAACAATTCCAATTTCCCATGGCCTCGTGCTTAACTCTGGTTTGAGTAGAGAATCCCAGGACTATTTGATAGAGATGGATTTACCCAATAGATAGTTGTACTACGATTGTTGAGTAATGAAGCCGATTTTGGGTGGTTTAAGGTGATTGAAAGCCAAAATCCTAGCGTAATCTAGTTGATGATGTGTATACCTAAAAAGAAAAATGTTGCTAGTTAATTTTATTAAGATTTATTTTTAAGGGCTACTTTTTACTCAAGGGTTGTAGTGCGGTGTGTGGAATGGTTTTGACAGGAAAGTAAAGTGCATGTAAATTAATGCTTTCGAATTCACAAAAGATACTTTTTCTTTTCGTTTGTATTCTTTCAAAAACTGAAACTAGGCAATCCTAAATCAAATTTATTTTTTGTATTTTTCTTTTAAATTTTGAAGCAAAGCAAACTATGCAACTTCAAAACAATGATAGACCTTACTACCAAGCTACTTAAAACACTTTTGTCTTTTCTGATAATTGTAAAAGAAAAAGAACTTATAAAAGAGCAAGTAAGACCTAACGTAAAGTGTGAGTAAGACAAACAACCTAAATGGCTCAAACAAACAAATCAAAGACTTTAGAAAGACACAACCTACCAAGTTGTTTCAAAAGAAACAATTTTAGGCTTGGAAACAAAGTGTAAAAGAAACAAGGAAAAGAGACGCTCGTAACAGAAAGGAAAACCTAAAAGGTTGCTCCTAAGCACCAAAACCCTAAGAAAACACTAAGACAAGCAAAGGAGTAGGCAAGCGAACCAAAAAGTGACCCTACTAACACACAAACTCAAAATAAAAACTAAACTAGGAGGCTTTAACTCAGTTGTGCTGAACTGAAAAGACAATCAGAAAGTATCTAAACCAAGCAACCTTTCAAAAGCACCCTAAGGAATCAAAATTGGGGTCAAACCCTAATGGAAAGTATAAGACATAGTGAAAGTGTGCCATTGTTGCCACAGACAACAACATTAAGAACGCAGGTCTATATGACTGCAACAAGTGTTAACACCCAAAAAGTGCTCACTAGCTCATTTCCTTATTCACATGACCCATTTGTCCACTTTTTCACCATTTGAGCCTCTAAAGCCATCAAAAGGTCACCAAAAGACCTTAATACACACCTTTTTCCACTCAAAATGAATATTTTTCCTCAAAAAGCATAAAAAACCCTCAAAAAGTGTCCATCATTCCCAAAAATATTAAAAAAGGGAATAAAAAATATTCAAAATATTCAAAAAAGAAAAAAGGAGGGAAAAGGTACCTAAACCATGTTGGTCAATACCATTGGTTTCCTCAAAACCATAATGGTATTCCCCACCACCAAAAACTATAAAAAGGTGGTAGGGGCTCCTCGCTTTCCATCCATCCATCATCATATTCTCATGCTATCAAAATCTCTCATGAGTTTTTGACCACTGTAGCTATCTTGGAGAAGAGACCTTTGGAGCTTGGAGCTGCACACCCTTGGAGCTACTCAACAATCTTCACCACTTGGAGGTATCACCATTGCAAGCACTTGCTTGCCCCTATTCTTAATACAAAATCATTTTTTACATATTGTCAATTGTTTTGCTTTCGATAATATTTCCATTGTTTGCTTATCTATTTCATATAGATCCATGATTAATATAGTTTAAAGTAGTTTGTTATTTATTTCTATTGAGACTGCTATCACTTGTTGATAGGTGCCCATTGCACTAAGCTTGGTTGCAAAACCAAGCCAACAGTTTTTGGCGACTCCGCTGGCTTCAAATACTTAGATCTCAGTTTTTTGCTTTAGATCTTAGTTTTTGTTAGTTTTAGTCAGTTTAATTCATAGATCTGCCATCCTAGACAGCAAATCCATTGATGTTCTAGATCTTGGCCCATTCTATTGCCATTAACAACCTGAAATTTCCATTTTCGGGTTCGTTTTTCGGTGTTCATTTTCGGATTTCGCCTCGTGGTTTTTTGCTTGACAGTCGCACGGCTCATCGCGACTTTGCGGCTTTTTTCCGCACGGCTTGCCGCGGCTTCGTGGCCAATTTACGCGCTGCACATCACGGCTTCGCAGCCATTTGTCGCATTGCACATCGCGACTGTGTGACAAAAACCTGCGCTGTGCATCGCAGCTGAAACCCGCGCTGCCCATCGCGACTGTGTGACAGGAATCCACGCTGCACATCGCGGCTTCACGACCAAAACCCACGCGGCCCATCGCAGCTGTTTTGCCGAAACCCGCGATGCAAGTTTTTTCAATTGAGCCAATTTTTTGAAATATATATATATATATATATTTTTTTTGCTGTATTTTCTGCCCACTTAGCATATTTTACAATATTAAAATTTCTACATGTTTACAGCCATACAAAATATTTTTCCATTTATATATGCTCCCTTAAAAGTCTTTTTAAAAATTTTCAGTAATTGAAAGAAAGATTTTCTGCATTTTATTTAGATCAAGGTTTTACTGTTTATTTGCTCGATACTTTGCCCAAGCAACTTTTAAGAGATCCATTTATTTCTTGAAATATTCATGTTATTTTCTTTCCTTCGAATTATTTCAAATATCCGTTATTTTTGACTAGTTTTTTCAAGCATTTACATTTCAAAAACGCCTTTATTTTTTGCAAAATTGGAAGCGTCTTTTCTTTCATTTGTAAATCGCCCAAGCAAGGCAAATCAATTTCAGTTTAAATACCACACTTGCACCCACTCTGCCACATAATTTAAACTGAGCCTTAAAATTTACCTTAAACTCAACCAACTTTTAACCCCACTTGGGGAGCACTGAAAAGAATTTTGTAGTTAGGTAGAATTGAGGGGATAGGTGTTCCAATAACACCCCTCAGTTATTACATTTGAAACATAGCAGTTGTCCTCTACGGTACCAAAATCTCTTATAATTTTGACACGGTTATCAACCAATTTATCGGGAAGGCCTCTCCCTTAGGAGGGTTGAAGTAGCCAGACTAGTTTCGGAAGTCTGAGTGGAATACCGCAATCCATTCAGTAACCAAAGGATACCTTTCGAAGTTCTCGGTGTACACCCCCTAGTGTACAGCGGTGATAGAACCAAACTGCAGATTCACCCAACCGAATGTGTCATGAACGGGGTATCCTAGTTGCCACTCTTTAGGATTGTCTACCCGGTGTCCCTCTCGGTAGGGGGATATCTAACCATTGATTCAACACTCTATATTTTCTGACTTGGATTTCATCACCTTGTAGAGGATATCATTTGTTGACTCACAATACTTCTAGTTAGGTGTTTGCATGATACATTATCCACCTTTGGTCTAGTAGCACCTCTTTTTTCTAGAAACTGTTTGACTGTTGGTATTCTGATCAATTTTGTTGCATCCCTCCACTTATTATAGCACAGCTGCTATAATAAGTGTTTTTTGAGGTTGATTTTTGGCCTAAGAGCCTTTATTTTCACTCCCCTTTTTTGCACTCTTTGTTGCATAAGGGTTTTGAGTTTTTTACATCACCACCTTACACTGAAAATTTAAAATATATATATATATATATATATATTCTCACCATTGAGAATTTAAGATGATCTCGTCGTCTTCAGGGTGAACCCCCTCAATTAAGTCTACTTGGCTCTCCACGTCACCGACGTAGAGCCTTATCCCTTGACTCGACACGTCATTGTCCAAACATACAGTCATCCAATTCTGACACGCCTCACTTCACATCTGATTCTGAGGCTGAATCCGAAAACTCTATTGAATTATCACCAACCAACCTCATGGATGGACCACAATACGACCCACTTTTTACCAGTACTATTGGAGATAAATCCACAAACCCTTATACTACTGTGCCATCCATGGTAACAAAAATCCCTCTAGGCATGCCTAATATGGGGGACACTCCACCTTTAGGTATGCCAAACACAGGACTACCTCCTATTATGGGTATGCCAAACATAGGAATCACACCACTTGTCATTACCACAACCCAGATCCCAGGAATTCCTGGCGTTATTCCTAACCCTAGTATAACCCATGTTGCACTTGGAAACGCTGGCCCATACCAAACCACAACAGTTGGATGACACATACCTTCAATGCCTAGCATACCCTTAGGGGCTACTGGACCACTACATAATGCCACCATGAATAGTTATGTCCCAGCCACTACATCACACCCCTCATCCAGTCTACCATTTCTGGCAAGTTTGAATTTGCCAGACTTGGCAAGACTAACTAATGATCCTATTAGACATGACCCCACTTGGCCCCCCATGCACACAAAGCTTCCCTCGGACATCCCGAAGTTTGAAGGAAAACCTGGGGAAGATCCCCAAAACCACATAATGTCATTTCACCTATGGTGTTCATCTAACTCCATAGTGGATGACTCCATTAGACTAAGACTGTTGCAACGAACGTTCATTGGCTCTGCAGCCAAGTGGTACATTGAACAACCACATGGGACCCACCATACATTTACGTCCCTTGCCTCCACTTTCCTTCAATTTTTTTAGCTACCTGTACGCTATGATGCAGGAGTTGAAATATTGTTGTCTTGTAGACAAAACACAGCTACCCACATCACCGACCATATCCATGAGTGGCATAAGCACCGTAGCCTCTGCAAGATAAAACTGAACGACCGTATATTTTTGGATTGGTTTCTCAAATCACTCCTACCCCTCATAGTCAAGGATGTAGCTTTTGAACAACCCCAATTGGAAGAAGAAGCCATTCTAAAAGCCTAGCAGTTTGATATGATCTACACCCAGTGTGGATACCTGTATACCATTTTACCTAACGCTCATTGCGGTGATTCCTCCTAGACTGACGCGCCGGGGGCATCCCACGCCGCCGATGGCATCATTGGACAAGTTGCGTCCCACAACCAACCATTTTCAATTATGCGCATTAATAACGACCCCGATCTTTTGCGAGCCACATCTCACTCTGGAGCTAGAACTTCATATGCTCCCATGGCCCACCCCCACCACACTCATGGACCCCCATGTCCACCACAGTGTTATGGTCATGCACCTTCAGCCTATCCACCTTTGGTTGCACCCCCTACGTATTACCATCACCAGGCCACACATGCTCCTGTTCACTCACAAGCCCTAATGGCTTATTTCCCACCACAAGTAGTCCTTGCTGCACCACAACCTCCAATCGCTCAGACTTATCCTCCAAACAACAACAACGCTACCCCCGCCAACCAAAACCATGATCGACCACCGAAATAGGGTAAGAACCCCAATTTACGAACAAACCACCCATGTTCCATATGCGGGGTATATGGCCATTATACACACACATGCCCCCATTTGGGGTGAGCACGCCAATTGTGGTCTGATGACGCCCAACGCCAAGGGCACGTGGAACAACCAGCGCCACCTCCTCAACCAGAACCCATGGTGCTGCAGAATCCTTTGCCCACACAAGGAGTGGTGAACACTCGTCTGTTGGATCCTCCTCAAGGAACCACAACACCACAACAACAAATCACATATGCTGCATACACAAACCAACCCATGGATTCAAATACTCATAATCTCCTTATGATGTCATCGTCCGACATGAATCTCCAAACGCGTCGAAACCCATACACTCCCATTACACCTACAAATGTTCTCCCTATGATTGAACAACCAGTTCAGAATGCACCTACATCGTTCGTCTCCACAGTCAGACCCGGATTATACTTGGAATCATCTATGAATTCCACATTCCAATCCATCCAACCCCCTTTGAAGATAACCGAGATATCTAATTTGTGCACCCTCTTGCATAACACACATGTACCAAACCAACAACCCCCTTTACTCCCGCAACCACCCTCAGTTCCAACTCACGTAGGAGCCACACCAATTCATACTATCCCATTTTTATTTCCCCCTTTAGGTGCCATCAACACACCAGTCATGGCTACACTTAATCTCCCAGGATTAACATTAGGACTACCTGTGTGGTACCTACCTGCCCCAACCTCTCCTCCGACACTGAATGTCATTTTACAACTGGTGCAACCCATCAATACTTCTAACCGTCCACCCCCTGGTGTAGCAAACATCCAGAATCGACCACCTCCAACAGCGGCCACCGCATCAACATCCAATTATACTCCCCCACCACTTCGAAACACTGGGGGCAGAGGTCCACAAACCTACACCACTGGAACCACAACTCACACCCCCCCAGCGACCCCTAAGTTGGCAAAGAATCCCCCAACAAGCCGCATACCCCCCAAGTGCTCTTTGTGCGGCGACATAGGCCATGCCACCCATCAATGTCCACAGTTACCAGCACTTCAAGAACACATGAATATGTTGGATGACGACACCAACATTCCATTATTCAAACTAGAACTCCCCCCTCAACCTCGTGATAAATAATTGCGCACAAACCATCCTTGTGCAATATGCGGCATTTATGGCCATTATTCACACCATTGCCCTGATCTCCCAGATTATAGAGCAGCCTTATACGAATTGAATAATGCCGACCTAGAGATATCCCCTCCTAAAATTGAGGAAATTCATCCCCCACCATATTCCTCCTTGGAAGAAATTAACACCATTTACACGATTTCCACTAGATACCCCTCTGTCCGGTCGGCCCCTTCCATTGATCCCTTTGACACACATGTTCAACCCTTTCAAATCGATGAGGAAAACACATGTCCACAACATGGGGGTAGGCCCAAAACCTTGCCTACTCATCATCATCGTGATTATTGTCGGAGATACTGGGGGCATCCACCCCACAAAGGGAATCCCCCATCATCATATCATCACTTCAGTATGCCACCACAGCCCACAGCCTCATGGTATAACACCCCGCCAACAGTTGCTCAATGCCCTATTGATCTCTCTCTGAGATAACATTTGCACCACATTGACACGTCTGAGTTAGGGGGAATAATAGATTACCTCGACCCCAGGATAGGGGGCATGATCAATCATTTTGAACCGTCCCCATCATCTCTATCTCAACACCTCAATGAGCCCATCGTTCAAACCAACACATATGTGATCCACAATCACAAACCCCATGCACATAGCATGGGGGCAGGTCATTAACCCTGCCGACTTCTTCACATGCATGATCTCAACCATTTTTTGAGGTCACATATCACTTGTATATTCGATTTGATTTGACACACCTAGTATTCTCCCCCTGCAGGTCATCATTTCTCGCCACCACTGCATCCTTGGCTTGGTGGGCTCACCTTTATTTGTAGCCATTTTTTAACCTAGTTATTTGCTTTGACCATTCTGGAGTCCTTATGACCTCTGTTTTTTGCACCATTTGCACCACCGGATTCATATTTCCGCACTCATGATGACGCTTGAGATCATGTCTCGCTCTCACGCCCAGATTTTTCAGGCATGTTTTCCTGTGCCCCCTTGTCGCCTTGGTTTGCGTGCCACATTGGCCGTTCTCCATTTTTGACGAGTCTTATATCACCGGATTCGGTTTTCCACGCTCGTGATGACGCTTGAGATCATGTCTCACTCTCAAGCCCAAATTTTTCGGGCATTTTTTCCTATGCCCCCCTCGTCACCTCGATTTGCGTGCCACATCAACCGTTCTTCATTTTTTACGAGTCTTATATCCCCGGATTCAGTTTTCCACGCTCGTGGCGATGCTTGAGACCATTTCTAGCTCTCATGCCTAGATTTTTTGGGCATTCTTTCTCATGCCCCCTCGTTGCCTCAGTTTGCGTGCCACATTGGCCATTGCCCCTTTTTGACAATGTTTGTCACCGGATTCAGTATTCCGCACTCATGACGATGCTTGAGACCTTTTCTCGCTCTCATCAATCCTTTTTTTGTTCGGTATAATTTTACCCCTTTTTCGGGCCGAGCAATCCCTTTTACGAAAAAGGCACTTAGGGAGTTTTTGTTAAGCTCTTTTCTGACTCCTAAAACAATGAAAAGATCGTCGAGAAACCTTGCTTCCTTTCATGCTCGCTAAACATATCTGAAAGGGCATCTACTTGGTATAATTTTATCCATTTTTCGGACCTTGTAGACTAATTACGAAAAAGGAATACTCTAGTCACATCGGCTAGGAGAGTTCTCCATTTGCATCATTTTATGCTTTTTCGGGCCTTGGAGACTAACTTACGAAAAAGAACACCAATGGAGCCCACTTACCGCTTTCAGACTCTCTAAACATGAAAGCGACCACAAGTAATCACCATCCTGGGCTCATAAAACCAATAGGACAGTACTCACAACCACTGCAGAGTCTTCTTATAGTTTTCAGACTCCTTAAAAATGAAAGCACCCATGAGCACGAACAGTCTTGGGCTCACAAAATCCACAGGATGGTACCATTTTAGAGCACACTTTTATCCCTTCTTGGATCTCATTAAAACTATGAAGACAGACCCAATGGTGCTTCTTGGCACCACAACAGATCACATCTTCTCATATGGAAGCTTCCCCATTTTGGTCACCTTTGTTCAGAGTATTCTGCCACATATCACCCTGAGAATCCCTCGACAACACCCATCAGCTCGTCCCATCAGTTAATACATACCCTTCAGTCCTTAAAAGCTATGATCCCCGCACCTACAAGTCAGTTCCCTACGCTGCCTGGTCAACCATGTAATCATGCTCTGAACAAAGGAAGTTTGAGTCTACCCACTATATGACCCCAGTTACTTCCCATCCCCATAAGTATGTCAGTCCTACTATCAGTACTACCACACTTCAGCTCTACACCTCGCGCTCCTATCAAGGAAGCATCATTGCCTTGTTAGTTGCTGGTCTCCCTCTGTCGACGACAACCAAATTTATTCCAGAGGATAGACCTATAGGTCCCTGTGTCTTGAACTCATCACCGTTTATGATGAGTGCCTACGAACCATTTCGAGAAGAGTCCTCAGTGCCTCTCCAAATGGTTGTTTCTCACATGCTCGACTTCAACACCTTGATCGCATCATTGAGACTCGCATAGGGTATTAGTCCGTTCAGTTATTTGTTCAAGACCCTGGATACCACCTGATTCTTCCACATTTGAGAGTCTATTTATGGAAACAACCAGTTACATTTTTTCTATAGATATCTGGGTTGCGCATGGTGACAGTATTCAGATGTACCCCAGTTTTGATACTCCCTCGAGTATACAGTTACATGTACATGTACTTCTCAGAGATGACTCACAGTCATTGAGTCCCTACAGATGTTGGACACCTTCAGTTTCAGCAGTTCATCAACCCTACTGAGACCTTATTCAGAATGGTTGACGATTTATTCCAGTGTATCAGTTATTAAGATCAGTCATGTTATGATCATGAGTACATCCCAAAATAATGTCTCCTCTGGACCATTATGATGTACCAACAGATTTTTTATGTATTTTTCAGGTCCCCCTTCTTGGGACTAATTGTTATGTATATGTCTTGATACGAGCATGGGTATGCCCGCCTCGTCCATTATCAGAGATTATTCCTCATTCATATTGAGGCCATGTAATATTGTTTATTTTGCAACTTCCAAGGGCTGTGGATCCAGTCTCCAATCGGTCTTTTCTCTTCCCCAAACCCCATAAAAATGACAAAATAACTATGATGTCTATCGGCCATACGATGAGCTCCTGCCCTCACACATCAGGGGGCAAGCTGTTAACACCCAAAATGTGCTCACTAGCTCATTTCTTTATTCACATGACCCATTTGTCCACTTTTTCACCATTTGAGCCTCTAAAGCCATCAAAAGGTCACCAAAAGACCTTAATACACCCCCTTTTCCACTCAAAATGAATATTTTTCCTCAAAAAGCATAAAAAACCCTCAAAAAGGGTCCAGAATTCCCAAAAATATTAAAAAATGGAATAAAAAATATTCAAAATATTCAAAAAAGGAAAAAGGAGGGAAAAGGTACCTAAACCATGTTGGTCAATACCATTGGTTTCCTCAAAACCATAATGGTATTCCCCACCACCAAAAACTATAAAAAGGTGGTAGGGGCTCCTCACTTTCCATCCATCCATCATCCTATCCTCATGCTGTCAAAATCTCTCATGAGTTTTTGACCATTGTAGCTATCTTGGAAAAGAGACCTTTGGAGCTTGGAGCTGCTCACCCTTAAAGCTACTCAACAATATTCACCACTTGGAGGTATCACCATTGCAAGCACTTGTTTGCCCCTATTCTTAATACAAAATCATTTTTTACATATTGTCAATTGTTTTGCTTTCGATAATATTTCCATTGTTTGCTTATCTATTTCACATAGATCCATGATTAATATAGTTTAAAGTAGTTTGCTATTTATTTCTATTGAGACTGCTATCACTTGTTGATAGGTGCCCATTGCACTAAGCTTGGTTGCAAAACCAAGCCAACAACAAGCAACTAAGGAAAAAGTGTGCAGCTATGTCTGAAAGAGAGTAGTGCAAAAACTTCAAAAGGGGATAGAAAGTAGTGAAGACACTTTAACCAAGTACTCAAGCAAGAAAAGACAAACTAAAGGACTTCAGAGAGGTAAACAAGACTAAAAAAAGACATAGAAGTATCAAGGGTCAATCAGGGAAGCAAAGCAAAAGGATGGAAGTGAAATCAAACCACTGGAAATCAAACCCTAACATAAAATTGGAAGCTACAGGAAAATGCACTACTGTGCAGTGCAGAAACCAGCGCACACTAGGAAAGATGCACTATTGTTCAGTGTACAAACCATCGCTCATCAGGAAGGATGCGCTACTGTAAGTAGGGTAAACCAACGCACATTTCTCAGAAGGACACAAACAAGCTTTGCAACCGTAAACTGAGATGAATCAAGCAAGAAAGAACATGTAACAATGACCTATAAGACCTCTCAAAGAACAAATAGAATAAAATAGACTGGAAGAAAAACCTAACTAGGTCTCCTAGAGTAGAAAAAAACACAGTTACTCCCCAGCAGAGTCGCCAGTCTATTGTTTAGGATTTATACCTTATAATGAGGAGAGACACTACCAACTTGGGTTGGGTGGCAGGTAAATACATTCATTGCATTGCATTTAGTTCCTACAAATGAAAGAGATCAAGATATCGAAAGATGTACCTTTTATCGATGGTTGGTCCTAGCTTTCGCTTGATCTTCCACTATGATGAACCTGTAACGAAAAAGAAACCTTCCTCAGTGTATCTTGACTATAATAAATATGATGAATATTGAAAGAAATCAAACATCAACTACAATCAGATACTAAACCAAATGAACATACAATCCAATAGACATTCGATTTGGGACAGAACGGGTATTTCCACCCTTTTATTGTCAAAGAAACATGAATCAGTACAAATATACCTGATCGGTCAATATGCTTTTGCAACCGAGTCCTAGGATCCTCTTCACAATGACTTGAGAATTCCTTCTAGGTCCCTCTCTCATAGATCCTCCTTGTATTTATGGGACAAGGTAGGCAGTTGTATTCAAGAGGTGGTTGAATTGGGAGGTTGGGGAAGTTGCAGAACCAACTTCAACTAATACCAATTCGTAATCTTAATATATTTTTTGATTTCATCTTAAGATGTGCGTGGGTTTCATACAACAAGAGTAGTGCATAGAAAGCAAATTTTATGCTTTGCAAGAAGTGTTTGCAACTTTTCCCAAGGTCTGCGTTGGTTGTCCTTGAGCAAAGCAATGCATCTTTTGAGGTGTGCGTTGGTTTACTATAGCAAGAGTAGTGCACATGTGATGAAATCAGGAGAAACAATTAGATTCTTAGTTGAAGAGTGTACTACCATCAATAATTCATCTAGGTCAACCTAACTCTTCAATCCATGGTGTCCTTTTGTGTGATCGACAGAGCAATGTGATCACGGATAGGGAAGTGCAGATTTGACCTATAAAAGGAAGAATACCAACCTATGGATATCATGTTGGGTAGGAAATAACCTCAAGCATAATTTACTTTTAGTTTTAAGATTGTGTAAAAATGAAACCAACCAATCATGAGCATAGTTCCCTTTCCGTGTTAATATAGTTAAAAAATGAAACAGGTCATCACGAGCATAGTTCCCTTTCTGTGTCAAGCTCATTAAAAAATGAAACGGGTCATTATGAGCATAGTTCTCTTTCTATGTCAAGCTCATTAAAAAATGAAACAGGTCATTACGAGCATAATTCCCTTTCTGTGTCAAGCTCATTAAAAAATGAAATAGATTCCTCTCCCACCAAACATAGGATTTGAACCTTCATTTCATCTTCCCTTGTCACTTGGTCCTCGTTTTTCCTACCCCTATGGTGAACCTTTTACTATTAGTAGCCAAGAATTTAATTGGGTGAAGAAGAAGAGTAGGTAGACGAAACAAATCTTGGGGGGCATGTCTCCAGTATCTGGACATCATACTGGAGTTAAGCTGCTATCTTTTGTTGATAATGATGGGGGAAAATTTCCAACCTCTGGACATCATGTTGGGGAAAAGCATGCTAATGGGTATCACCCCAAGTACCAACCTTTGAACATCATATTAGGAAGGAACCCGTCAATGGGATTCATTCCGAGCATAGTTTATTTTCAACTTCAAGATCACTAAAAAATGAAACTATCATCTCGAGCATAGTTCATTTTCTGTTGCAAGCTTGTTAAAAAATGAATCAGATACCATGAGCATTCTTCCAAACTTTCTTTGAGCTCATTAAAAATAGTAAGAGTTGTCAAGCTTACTTTTTTGTGCTCTAGTTACAAAATTTAGAAGTGGTTTGAGCTTACTTTTTCCTTTTTCATGCTCTGGATTCAAACATGAAAAATATTCAAAGTGCTTTTGATATCATTAGTGTGCTCGTTAAAAACCTAGTAAAAAGGTATCAACCTTAGTATTTTCTCTTTCGTGCTCACTAATACATGAGAATAAGTCACTGAGTACACTTTTTTCTCTTTTTTGGGCTTGTAAAATTTATTACGAAAAAAGAACCCCCTTGGAGTTTCCTTTAAAATCTTTTCAGACTCCCTAAGTGTGAAAATATTGTCGAGCGAACTTGTCTATTTCACTCTCATAAAATATTTGGAAAGGTCATCTATCCGGTGTTAGTTTATCCCTTTTTCCTGCCGTTTAGACTATTTATGAAAAAGGAATAACTTAGTCAACTATTGATTAAGAGAATTCTCCTTTGCATTATTTTATCCTTTTTCGGTCTTATGGGAGTAATTTTACAAAAAAGACACTTCAGAGTTTTCTTTTGATTGTTTTAAACTCTCTAAATATGAAACATCTTTGAGTTTACCTTCTTTGGACTTGTAAAATTAAACATCGAAGGATCCATATGGGACCAAAACCCTCCTTTCTCAGGTTCGTAAAACATGCGAGACTGGACTCATCGAAATATGAGCTATATTGAGCATCTGTTATCCTCCTCAAGCTCGTTAAAAAACAAAGAGGTGCTCATCAATAATGATGGGGGTTGGGGAGAAAAAAACTGAGTTTGTTATAGAAAGATTTATGGTATCTTGTGTTTCCTTTGAACATGGCACCTGTTTGCATCTCGTCATACAATTGGATAATCTGCATGTCTTTGATTCATGCCAATTCCATGATTCATCCTACTCCTTCAAGTCATCTGAAGAATGCCTCAGTCATTCTCACGATATGTATTGGTATCTTCCTCATCAAGTCAATGTTTCCAACTCAATTATTGTCATTCCATCCTATGTTCAAAGGAAGTTTACCTGAGTTAGCCTATGTAATATCGTTAGAATTTACATCCTTCTGTCAGTCCATGCTCATTTTCATCCACCATATTACATCACTTTCCTGTCAGTTTCATGTCGATGATGTGGGATTCATCATGGCCCTCCCTCGATGATTCTATTCCTATCGACATCAGCATATCATCCAGAAATTACACTTAGAAACCAACCTTTCATAACTTGGTATCTACATGCCGCAATGATAGGTTTCCTTGGTTTCGACAATAGGTTTTCATCATTTACCTTTGATCGAAAGATTCCATGAGTGTTTGACTCCAGCTCATCTATTCACGTGTTTGACTCTAGCTCATCTATTCACATTCGATGGAATGTACGGTGATACCTTGGGAATCATCGTCATCATTGGTGATTTCTATCACACTTGTTAGGTTTACATCATTGACTGGTAATCAAGTAGTTTCTACCATGTTCGACTTCAATTCCTTATATTCACATGGTTAGATTCGTGTATATTTGGGATCGAGTAGAAGACCCTAGGTTGTTCTGATATCTTTTTATCATACCCCTGTCGTAATGGTGATTTTTTGAGTAGGTTCCCACATGGTCATTATGTTGGTAACCTCATTGATTTACAATCACACAGATCTATTTTGTATTGGTCGCAACTGTGTTATTATCTCATCATGGATCTACTTTGTATTGTTGTAGCCATGATTTTGTTTATTAATTCAGGTATGGATCCACATTGTATGTCAGTGGCCATATCCTTCGTTAGTACTATCATGGATCTTCAATGTATTGGTCAAAAACCATGTTTTGAGTCAGCATGTTCCGAGCAAGGGTATGCTCGCCTCGATTTAGGTAAACATATTGTTTGATTGAATCTCTTCTCTGGTTCTCTTTCAACAATCCCCAAAGACTTATTTTTGGTAAAGTGTTTCATCCATTAGATTTATTCTGACCTCACACTTTAGGGGGCACTTGTTACACCTCAAATTTTCACACCATGTACCATTGAGGATCTTCATTTCATATCACCATGAGAAACATGAGTTTAGTTTCCTCCTTGGGGTGTTTGGACCCTTCATAATGTGGCCCTTCCATCCCTTGGTCAGCATTGGATTCATCCATGACATGCGGAGTTCGAAACCTAATCCAAATAACCCCTAAATTGGCCTCCTATGGATATTTTTGTGCCCTTTCGAGTGTGCAAGGAGTGAAAATCCCTGATGTTTGCACTCTTCTTGCCTTGGAGAGAGTGAAATTTAGCTCCTTGCTCAATTATAGGGGAACAAAAATCCTTATTAAGGCTTATCCCTTGGTTTTTGGATTTTGGATCTCAAGGATATTTCCTTGGGATGAGGTCCCTCTTCGAATCCTCTCTCATATTCATCCTTTGGCATGTTGGGTATCTTAGATCCACATCTCCCTCATTTATATCCATCATATTCTCTAAGTGTCTGGCCTTTCAAATCCTACAAGAAGAGAGCCATCCATGAGCTTGGGGGGGTGATATTGGAAACACCAAACCTATGGTCCTATAACTCTTGGAGAACATTCACTAAGGAGGTCATCTTGGTCTTATAAGTCTTGTAAGGGTGGTGATTGAACGCTCGAAACAAGGTTTTTTTGTCTTGGAGATCAAGGTATAACATTTTAATCAGTTTCTTTGGATTTCTTATTAATGATAAATTGGCCTATTCTCCAATATTATCCTTCTTGTTCATTTGATGTATGATATGTTATATTTAGAGTTATCTTAAGTACATTTGTATGCTTGGAAGGTTTGTTTCCTATGTTGTTTGCAGGTCTACAAGTTTGGACATCAAGCTTGGAGCTGAAGCTAGGAAAACCTACAGATTGGAGGTTAGGCATCTACGTCTTTCCATTTTTATGCTTACATGCTGGTGTAATGTTCTAGATCTAGGAGAGTAGAAACCATTTTTTTCCTTTCTGTATTGGGTAGACAAAGTAGGCGTATTTTCATTCCCAAGAGGACTACAACCTATCCGTAGGAAGTTTTCCTAATACACACTAAAATGCACACCCATGCTTCATTTCTTAACAAGTTTGAGTGATTCAAATTAGAGAGTGTATGTTTTTTCATTATCCACCTTTATATAATTTCATGGTTCCCATTTATTTCTTAAAATTTTATACTTATGATTTTCTTCATCATGCATAATTTTACATTGGCTTGCATTTTGTCAAAATTGTGCATGAGTGGGAAAGTAGGTACACATGCATTTTAACGGACCTTATGCATAGGTACAGACGTTCAATACTGTAATTATGTCTTAGAAAAATATCATACATGGGGTGTACTTGATTAGTCCATGAAGTCCATTTCTATACTGACTATGAAAATTGGAAAATAATATCAATTTGGTATCTTGGCAGATTTGGTGGCAGATTTGGATTCCATTGTAGAAGATTTTGGAAAATTGACAATGAGATGTTGTAGAAACTGTTGGTAGACTAAGTTGGAAATTTTTTCCTTACATTTACCATCAACTATAGGTCCAGTTTCATGTCATTGAGGAATTTAACCTTGACTTTACCTTGTGGAAAAAAAACAAATTTAGAGTTTTTTTGCTTGGCATAAATTTTTGTGTCAAATTAAAAATTTGGGATTGTATGAAGTTATGTAAATACTAAACACACACTCTCCAAGCTGAGTCATTCATATGCATATGTTTTATGAAATCTAAGGGAGTTATCTGTTGCTTCTTGCTTGTACGAAAATTTGAAAAGATTGTTCTTTTAAATTTGTAATAGCTTCTAGGGTTTTCACTTGCATACAGAAAGGAAAAAGATAAAAGGTTTATTTCATTTGAGTGTATTTATGGAAAAATATTCCTCCACTTCTCCATAGTTTCCCATGCATTGAATGGAAATCCCCTATAGGTTATCCACGAGGAAAAAAATCGATTGTTTCTATGCACCTAAAACAAGATCTCCCTCATTATATGAAATCCAATTCTTCTTTTGCATATGCATGATGATTGCATAGTCTAGTGTTTTAAAAAATTTCTAAACTATTGTTTAGGTTGGCATGGTGGATTTTAGCAATAATGTCTGCAAAATCTCTAAACATTGAGGTAGTGGAGGGTGAGATAATGGACTACAATTAAGATCCTATTGAGGGACAAAATGTTTTTAAATATTTAGGCTTCATTCATAGTATGGAGGAATTGTCTTTTGTACCTAGGTATCATGACTTTGTTATATTGGGGGTGGGGGGTTTCTTTGATTTTTTTTTGGAAAAATATTACAAATTGGATCCATCTGCTTCATCATTAATTCAAATTGACTTAGGTTTTTGTTCCCTAACTTTCTCAGAGAGAGAGATTTTTTGATGATGTTAGATCTTGTGGGCACAAATCTTATTGTGATATCCATCGAGGAGACAAGTAAAGAAGATATTCCCCTTGGTAATATCTCCTCCCATCGTATGTGTGTCAAATATTTACCTCCTTCCCCATACAAATAATTTAAAGATAGATGTAATTGGGAGGATAGTCATGTACTATTTTATCACCTCTTCTTCTCCCTTCTTCCATAGTAATTTCACCGAACCAAATTGTTCCCCAATGGACCATTTACGATTTTTTTGGAGGTCATCTCTGTTAAATTTTCAGAATTTACTTCAATCTAATCTAGGATCTTAACTGAGAGAACAACATGTACAACATATCTACAGCATATCAATCATGGAGACAATAATGCAAGCACACAAGACACACAAAGATTTACTTGGGGAAAACCATAAAGGTGAAAAACCCCAATAACTTCCTCAGAGATAGATAGAGCAATGATACAACCCAAACATGAGAGATAGACATAACCTAGCAGCATATCCTCCTCCTCCATAAGTGCGCCACTCCTCCTTGAGTGCATGTGTGAGAAGTGAGTGAACAAATAGAGTGCCTCCCGCACTCTATTTATACTTGACTTGACTTGCCTTTTTACCTAACTCATGTAGGCTCGAACTTAACCACATAACATAATGTTGACTGGGCCGACCCCCAATAGGGTGGTCTAATAACCCTTTGACCCACATGGCCAACCCCCAATAGGGTGGTATAATAACCCTTTGACCCACATGACTTATACAGGGCCGACCCCAACAAGGTGGTCTAATAACCCATCAAGTATAAGTTACGACACTTACAATATAAATGATGACACTTCCGTATAGAGGAATAGTACCATCTCTATAGGAGTACATACAACATACATATATGAAATACATTCCGAAGTTACATATACATCAACACTCCCTCTTAACTAGGAAGGTATTTCTCAGCACAGTTCTTCTAGCACAAGTCATCTTCTCTGGATCATTGTCACTGGATGATCGTCATCAAGTCATCATCATCGACACTGCTGCTGCTATCTCAATCAATCTCTGAATCTACTCGTCATAGGAAGTTCTATAGAGCCAGTCCTTTTTCATACTGGATGTAGGCCCACCACCTGCAGGTCTTCATCATCACTGGCCATACTATGGAATCCTCAGGACTTATTACGTGCGTCACAAAACCTTGAAAGAGCATCCCAGGTTGTTACGAGCACACAGCTCTACCTATAGGATCTCCCAGGGCACCGAATTACATGTGACCTCACCACAAAACCTCACAAGAGCATCCCAGGCTGTTACGAGCACACAGCTCTACCTATAGGATCTCCCAGGGCAACGAATTACATGTGGTCATGGAAAAACCTTGCAAGAGCATCCCATGACTGATTACCGGCACACAACCCAACCTATCGGATCTCCCAGGGAAACGAATTACATGCCATAGGACAAAACCTCGAAAGAGCATCTGCCAGATATCCCAAGGCACCGAATTACATGCCATAGGCAAAACCTTGAAAGATTATCTGCAGATCTCCCAGGGCACCGAATTACATGTCCTTCCAGAGCAAAACCTCGAAAGAGCATTTGCCAGATGTCCCAGGGCACTGAATTACATGCCATAGGCAAAACCTCGAAAGACCATCTGCAAATCTCCCAGGGCACCGGATTACATGCTCATCTGCATAACCTGATCCATGGCCATAGAGTATCAACCTGATACTCACCATACATCATCCTGATGTATCCATGATCATCCTGATCATCATCACTGCAACGTCCCGCTGCATGTCATCTGGAGAAACATCCTGAAGCTCGTCATCTATGATCATCCTGATCATCACCACTGCAACATCCTGCTGCATGTCATCTGGAGCAACATCCTGAAGCTCATCATCTATGATCATCCTGATCATCACTGCAACATCCTGCTGCATGTCATCATATCTGATCCACCTGATCATCAATGCATCTACCTGATGCATACCAAGTATCTACCTGATACATATCATCATACATGATCCTCCTAATCATCAATGTATCCACCTGATACAATTACAAATACATGATACATATCACCATACATGATCCACCTGATCATACAATGTATCCACCTGATACATATACAGATACATGGTCCAGGCATCCAACATGATGCATATACAAAATACATACACATGATCCAACTGATCATATCCAGCATCAACATGATGCGTAAATACATACATAAAAATGATCCATCTGATCATATCCAGCATCCAACATGATGCGTACATACATACATAAAATGATCCAACTGATCATATCCAAGCAGAAACCAGAACATCATCCTGATGCTCATCATCCAGCGCTTACATCCACAGCCATGTGAAGGATCCTCCTTCCAACATGCTTGGAATGGCTTCAGCAAATGTGTCCATCACTTATTCCTCGAAGTGTCCTCAATCTGAAGAACGCCAAGCCTCTCTCTGAAGTACTCGAACTTCACCCTGGCTAGTGGCTTCGTCAACACATCTGCAATCTACTCGTCCGTCGCAACATACAGTAGCTTCACAGCTCCTCTCTGCACCATATCCCTGATATAGTGATATTTGATCTCTATGTGTTTTGACCTGTCATGAAACACTGGGTTCTCGGACAACTTCACACAACTCTGGTTATCACAGAAGATACCAGTAGCATCCAACGGGAGATCAAATAACTCAGACAGTAACTTCCGTAGCCATACTGCCTCATAACTAGCTGAACAGGCTGCAACATACTCTGCCTTAGCTGTACTCAGTGCTACATAGGACTGCTTCTTGCTAAACCAAGAGATCACACTTGATCCCATACTGAAGCAACACCCAGATGTGCTCTTCCTATCTGCAGCATTGCCAGCCCAATCTGAATCAACATAACCCTGTAGGTTAAACTTTTGATTCGCTTCATGCTTGAGCCCAAAATCCACTGTACCCTTCAGGTACCTCAGAACATGCTTTACAGAAACTAGGTGAACACTCCTCGGATCTGTCAGGAACTGACTCAATGTGTTCACAACAAAGCAAATGTCTGGTCTCGTGTTCGTCGGGTACATCAAGGACCCAATCATCTGACGATACATAGAGACATCAACCGGCTCAGATGAAGCATCACAAGAAGCTTCAGGTTCGATGCCATAGGTGTGGCCATATCCATGCAGTCCATCATCCAAACCTCTTCAGGATCTCTGCTGCATACTTCCCTTGTCCAAGGAATATTCCATCTGCACTTTGCCACATCTCCAAGCCAAAAACAAATAGTGCATCATCCCCAATTTCTTCAACTCGAACTTGGTAGCAAGCTTCCGCTGCGTGTCTGCAATCAATCTATCTTCACCTGTAACAAACAGGTTATCCGCATACAAAAGTAGTATCACTGGATTGCCTTCCTCAACCTTGTAGAAAAGGTTGGAATCCGCTTTATTCTTGGTAAATCCCAAACTGGATAGAAAGTTGTCTATCCTACCATACCAAGTTCTGCACACATATATGACTACACCATGCTGTCTTGAAATCCATCTGGTGCATCTTCTATTTCATCACTTTTATATTTCTCAATGCTGTCATCTGCAACATGCTTGATCTGATAGTTCCATTTGGAAGTCACAACAAACTTCCCTTCAGCTCTTGGGACCGCATCCCAAACATCATTCTTCATGATCGACGGATCATGGCATTCCATTTCTTCATCCCAGATCCTGGGAACTTCAATATCTTCAATAGATATCTTTGTTGCTGGAACAAATGTTGTAGTCCTTTTGTAGGTGAAGATATACGGTCTTTCCTACAAAACAGGTTAAATTGCATGATTAGAAACATCTCATAATTTTCAGAACAAATTCTTACACATAAAGAAATATGTCATACAGTCATGCAATTAGCCAATGCTTCAATACAACATTTATCCATATCCCGTAACTTTCTAGATGCCTTCCAATCTCTACCAGAACATTGTTAAGAGTGTGCACAACTCCCAACATGTTAGCAAAGAGGTTTCATTCTAGATAAGTAGCAATGGAATGTTGTACAGTGCCATAGGCCACTTACCCATGCATATTAGTAGTATACTGTTCATTAATGTAATTATTCTAATATGCACAATACATATCCTAAGTCTAAGACCATGAGCATATACATCATTGAACAATTTTATTTAAACAAACAAATATGTAAGAAATGATAATTAAAATACTTATCTTTGTTTGTTCGTTGGGTGGACTCCCTCTGAGTCTTCGCTTCCTTGCAGGAGCTGCTGGAGTCCTAATTTGAAGTAGCTTTTTCTACACCTTTCTATTGTGGAATGTAGAGAGATGGACAACTCCCTCTGAATATCTGCATCCTTGCATAAACCACTAGAGTGTACTCCCTCTTGATCTTTGCTTCTTGGATTACCTGTTCTTGAACTCATATTCATCCTTGGTCCCTATGCATGCTTATTAGTATCATGAATGTGTTATCCTTGTGATCTCATATAAAATCATACATTCATTAGTATACTATTAAAACACAATAATCTCAAGCATGTATAGTCATGATCATTTCAAACAGAAATAATAAGCATTAGCATTCAAGGTTTATGTAGGATTCTTATGGTTAGTCAAATCATAAGAAACATAACATGTCTAAACCTATAATCACTCAAACCTATTACTCTTCGGGTTAGTTGAATCATCAATCAAGATAAGAGATATAATATGCATAAAACCTGTGATTATTCAAACCTATACGTTCATGATTCTTCTGGTTAGTCATATCATCAATTATGGTAAGAAACATAATATGCATACAACCATGATTATTCAAACCTATGACTCTTCAGGAATAATCATTATCAACAACAGTATAAGATCCTAACACAAGGTAGGATTCTAGCTTGATATAGGAAAAACATACCTGGATTAGCATGCTAGCTATTTATGTCTAACATACCCGTATAATGTCTTTTGTTTCTCTTCAGTGACTTGTGCTAGTAACCTGTAAATCTCATAGGTTAACCATTATAAAACCAAATTATACATACCTCGTAAATGGATCTTTTATGAGATCCATGACAATGGATGAATCTTTGTCCTCATGTCATCATGATCATATGTTCTTTGAATCAGAACATGATTTGTCTTTCTTGGTGTACCTTTCATGTTAGTAGACAACATAAACCTCATACACCATCACAATGCATTAGTACAATCATAAGTGTCAAAACCTTAATCAATGAATATCTTCTATCATGCATTCATAATTTTATTAAGGTGATACGACAAGTCTAAAATCAAGATTGTACTAACCGTAATAACATGAAGACAAACATACCATAAACTTAATCATGAACAAATCTCAAAACATACCTCGATGAGTCATACCTGTCGAGATCGCTTGTACTATTCTTATGTAAGGCCTTAGCCTCATCTCCCTTCTGAAACAGGAACTTCTTCACTCATGCAGATGATCAATCCATCTTCTTCTAGGATTGACCCAATCCACTTGATTTGCAAGAAATGGACCTGGAGCTGGATATGGGTTTGTCAGAGAAACCCCAAAAATTCAAACTTTGAATTTCAAACTCCCAAAAAGATAGAAATATGCGCCTTGATGAGCTGATCAAGCTAGTATATTTAGAATTTGAAAACTGCAAAGTTTCACTCCTCAATTTTGCCTTTGAAAATTTCGGATTCACTGGACGTGACCCTGAACTGGGGTTTGATGAAGCCCACTCTTCTGCCCAATCAAAAGGTTTGATCCAAATCTCTAAGGTTCTATTTTTCTGAGGAGCTTCTAGCCGTGGTCACAGATTTCAAAAATTCCCATTTTTACAGAAGCCCTAATTTTCCACTTTTCTGATCAAAGTCCCGAACTAGGGTTTGATCAAGCCCGGCCTTCTTCCCAACCAAAAATAATGATCTTGGTCTCTAAATTTCTATTTTGATGAGTAGCATCCAGCCATGGTCTCCGATTACAAAAATTCCAACTTTCTACGAAGCCCTAAATTCCGGAAGCCATGAATGAAGGTATTAAAAAATAATTATGTTTTGACAGAAATATGTACCTAATTGTTTCTGGTGTACCTCCTAATTTTTCGATCCACAAGGTCTGAAAACGTTTCTTGAGATATCCTAACCTGTTATCTTTCCATCCTGACAGGTCTGACCTGAATTGGATTCTATGAGAGAGAGTTATGCCAAATGTCGCAACGTGACCTGTTTTGGGATAATACAGGAGAGCGAACTTGTACGGCGTGCCACGTGTCACTGTTTCAACCTCGGCCTCTGAATATTTTTCTTGAGATAGCTCAGTCTGTTATCTTTCCATCCTAATAGATCTGACCTCAATTGGATTCTCTGAGAGAGATTTATGCCAAGTGTCACAACGTGACCTGTTTATGGGATAATACAGGAGAGCGAAGTTGTACGGCGTGCCACATGTCACTGGTTCCACTTCGGCCTCTGAAAAACGTTTTTGAGAAAGTACAGTCTGTGTACTACCTGTCACGTTTTACCAAATTTCATTTGGAGCTTCCTATCCCAAGTTATGACCTTTTTCCCAAGGTCACCTAATTTTGACTCAGATCTGGAAGAGGCAGAAACCCTATATTGTACAGATCATAAATCACAAAGTACAACGAATTAGAGGTTTTCCTTTGGACACAAGGTACCTGGAGATTTAATATTTGTCCTGTAACAATTTCAGATCCGAAAACTTTTCCAAAACGGATTTATAGCGAAATTTCTACGATGACTGGTTTTTGCTATATCAAGCCCTAACATCATAAGTGCAACAAGTGTCATACATGCCATATCATGCCTTCTTTCAGGCTAGCTCTGATACCATGTTAAATTTTCAGAATTTACTTCAATCTGATCTAGGATCTTAACTGAGAGAACAACATGTACAACATATCTACAACATATCAATCATGGAGACAATAATGCAAGCACACAAGAGACACAAAGATTTACTTGGGGAAAACCATAAAGGTGAAAAACCCCAATAACTTCCTCAGAGATAGATAGAGCAATGATACAACCCAAACATGAGAGATAGACATAACCTAGCAGCATATCCTCCTCCTCCATAAGTGCGCCACTCCTCCTTGAGTGCATGTGTGAGAAGTGAGTGAACAAATAGAGTGCCTCCCGCACTCTATTTATACTTGACTTGACTTGCCTTTTTACCTAACTCATGTAGGCTCGAACTTAACCACATAACATAATGCTAACTGGGCCGACCCCCAATAGGGTGATCTAATAACCCTTTGACCCACATGGCCAACCTCCAATAGGGTGGTCTAATAACCCTTTGACCCACATGGCCAACCCCCAATAGGGTGGTCTAATAACCCTTTGACCCACATGACTTATACAGGGCCGACCCCAACAAGGTGGTCTAATAACCCATCAAGTATAAGTTACGACACTTACAATATAAATGACGACACTTCCGTATAGAGGAATAATACCATCTCTATAGGAGTACATACAACATACATATATGAAATACATTCCGAAGTTACATATACATCAACAATCTCATTGTGACTTGCGACTCTCTTCCCTAGAGAACTTGGGGTTTAGTATTTTCCTTTCGGCTAGGGTGGTGGTGGAATTTGTGCTGGAAATTATTTGAGAGTATCTTTATATGGATTTGGAAGTGCCTCCACCTATCTATTTTCTTTATTCGTCCTCTACACCTCACCTTTGTTCTTATAGGGTTTTCTAACATCGATGTAGTGTCAATGGAAATGGTCTTGTAGGAAAAAGCCTATATTTGGATAGTCTTTTAGGTGTTAAGTCTATTGGTGAGAAGGGGATTTCGAGCTAGTTCAAAAAATAAATGTTGGGCATGTAATGTTCTAAACAAGAAGGAGTACAAGGTGAGGGTGAGGGTACGATATTGAATTGAGGTCTGGGTACCATCAAGTGAGAATTAAGGAATAAGAAATTCATAAGACAGCTTTCAAATCTAGATATGGCCATTATGAGTTCACTGTGGTGCCATTTTGTCTTACCAATGCACATGCCACATTCATGTGTCTCATGAACAGTGTCTTCAACGAGTATTTGGATAAGTCTGTAATTGTGCCCTTGGATGACATTCTTTTTTATTCAAATAATGAAGAAGAACATAATGAACATATAATGATGTTGTTGCAAGTTCTTAGAGAACACAACCTATATGTAAATTTGAGTAAGTGTGAATTCTATCAAAAGAAGGTACATTATTTGGGTAATTTCATCTCATCAGAAGGAATTATAGTGGATCCAGAGAAGATTGAAGCCATAATGGATTGGCCTACTCCAAAGAATGTTGCAGATGCTAGATCTTGTATGGGTCTTGCAGGATACTACAGAAGGTTCATTGAAGGGTTCTCCAAGATAACTCATCCAATCACTTCATTTTAGAGGAATAATATCCATTTTGTGTGGTCTGAAAAATGTGAGAAAAGCTTTCAGCAATTAAAAGAATTGCTTACTAGTGCTCCTGTTTTGAAGATTGCAGATCCAAAGAAATATTTTTTAGTGTGCACAGATGCTTTCATTGAATGGTTGGGTGGAGTTCTCATGCAATTGTTAAATTTTCAGAATTTACTTCAATCTGATCCAGGATCTTAACTGAGAGAACAACATGTACAACATATCTACAGCATATCAATCATGGAGACAATAATGCAAGCACACGAGAGACACAAAGATTTACTTGGGGAAAACCATAAAGGTGAAAAACCCCAATAACTTCCTCAGAGATAGATAGAGAAATGATACAACCCAAACATAAGAGATAGACATATTCTAGTAGCAGATCTTCCTCCTCCATAAATGCACCACTCCTTCTTGAGTGCATGAGTGAGAAGTGAGTGATCAAATAGAGTGCCTCCCGCACTCTATTTATACTTGACTTGACTTGCCTTTTACATAAATCATGTAGGCTCGAACTTAACCACATAACATAATGCTGACTGAGTCGACCCCCAATAGGGTGGTCTAATAACCCTTTGACCCACATGGCCAACCCCCAATAGGGTGGTCTAATAACCCTTTGACCCACATGACTTATACAGGGCCGACCCCAACAAGGTGGTCTAATAACCCATCAAGTATAAGTTACGACATTTACAATATAAATGACGACACTTCCGTATAGAGGAATAATACCATCTCTATAGGAGTACATACAACATACATATATGAAATACATTTTGAAGTTACATATACATCAACACTCCCTCTTAACTAGGAAGGTATTTCTCAGCACAGGTCTTCTAGCACAAGTCTTCTTCTCTGGATCATCGTCACTGGATAATCGTCATCGAGTCATCATCATCGTTACTGTTGCTGCTATTTCAATCAATATCTGAATCTACTCATCATAGGAAGTTCTATAGAGCTAGTCCTTTTTCATACTGGATGTAGGCCCACCACCTGTAGGTCTTCATCATCATTGGCCATACTGTGGAATCCTCAGGACTTATTACGTGCGTCACAAAACCTTAAAAGAGTCTCTTGACTAGCAAGAACTCTAAAGAGCATATGAGGCCTTTTTCATCCTCTCCAGATCTCCATGACTTATTACATGTGACCCCACCACAAAACCTCGCAAGAGCATCCCAGGCTGTTACGAGCATGCAGCTCTACCTATAGGATCTCCTAGGGCACAAATTACATGTGGTCATGGCAAAACCTCGCAAGAGAATCCTAGGATTGATTACGGGCACACAGCCCAACCTATCGGATCTCCTAGGGAATCGAATTATATGCCATAGGACAAAACCTCGAAAGAGCATCTGCCAGATATCCCAGGGCACCGAATTGCATGCCATAGGCAAAACCTCGAAAGACTATCTGCAGATCTCCTAGGGAACTGAATTATATGTCCTCCCAGAGCAAAACCTTGAAAGAGCATTTGCCAGATATCCCAGGGCACCGAATTACATGCCATAGGAAAAACCTCGAAAGACTATCTGCAAATCTCCCAGGGCACCAAATTACATGCTCATCTGCACAACCTGATACTCACCATACATCATCCTGATGTACCCATGATCATCCTGATCATCATCACTGCAACATCCTGCTGCATGTCATTTGGAGCAACATCCTGAAGCTCATCATCCATGATCATCCTGATCATCATCACTACAACATCCTGCTGCATGTCATCTGGAGCAACATCCTGAAGCTCATCATCCATGATTATCCTGATCATATAATGCATCTACCTGATGCATACATACATGATCCACCTGATCATACAATGTATCCACCTGATACAAATACATGATACATATCACCATACAGGATACACCTGATCATACAATGTATCCACTTGATACATATACAGATACATGGTACAAGCATCCAACATGATGCATATACAAAAATACATACACATGATCCAACTGATCATATCCAGCATCCAACATGATGCGTACATACATATAAATGATCCAACTGATCATATCTAGCATCCAACATGATGCATACATACATACATAAAAAATGATCCAACTAATCATATCCAAGCAGAAACTAGAACATCATCCTGATGTTCATCATTCAACGCTTACATCCATAGCCATGTGAAGGATCCTCCTTCCAACATGCTTGGAATGGCCTCAGCAAATGTGTCCATCACTTCTTCCTCGAAGTGTCCTCGATCTGAAGAACACCAAGCCTCTCTCTGAAGTACTCTAACTTCACCCTGGCTAGTGGCTTCGTCAGCACATCTGCAATCTGCTCGTCTGTCGCAACATACAGGAGCTTCACAGCTCCTCTCTGCACCATATCCCTGATATAGTGATATTCGATGTCTATGTGTTTCGACCTGTCATGAAACACCGGATTCTCAGATAGCTTCACACAATTATGGTTATCATAGAAGATACCAGTAGCATCCAATGGGAGATCAATTAACTCGAACAGTAGCTTCCATAGCCATACTACCTCATAACTAGCTGAACAGGCTACAACATGCTTTGCCTCAGCTGTACTCAGTGCCACGCAGGACTGCTTCCTGCTAAACCATGATATCTTACCTGATCCCATACTGAAGCAACACCCAGATGTGCTCTTCCTATCTGCAGCACTGCCAGCCCAATCTGAATCAACATAACCCTGCATGTTAAACTTTTGATTCACTTCATACTTGAGCCCAAAATCCACTGTACCCTTCAGGTACCTCAGAACATGCTTTACAGCAACCAAGTGAACACTCCTTGGATCTTTCAGGAACTGACTCAATGTGTTCATAGCAAAGCAAATGTATGGTCTCGTGTTCGTCAGGTACATCAAGGACCCAATCATCTGACGATACATAGAGACATCAACCGGCTCAGATGAAGCATCACATAGAAGCTTCAGATTTGATGCCATAAGTGTGGCCATAGCCTTGCAGTCCATCATCCCGAACCTCTTCAGTATCTCTACTGCATACTTCCCTTGTCCAAGGAAGATTCCATCACTCTGCCACACCTTCATGCCAAAAACAAATAGTGCATCATCCCTAAGTTCCTCAACTCGAACTCGGAAGCAAGCTTCCGCTGCATGTCGGCAATCAATCTATCTTCACCTGTAACAAATAGGTTATCCGCATACAAAAGTAGTATCACTGGATTGCCTTCCTCAACCTTGTAGTAAAGGTTGGAATCCGCTTTACTCTTGGTAAATCCCAAATTGGATAGAAAGCTGTCTATCCTACCATACCAAGTTCTACACATATATGACTCCCTGTCATGTGTCTCAGAACCAAGTGGTTGCACCACATACACTTCTTCTTCCACTACACCATTCAAGAAAGCTATCTTGAAATCCATCTGGTGTATCTTCTATTTCATCACTTTTATATTTCTCTATGCTTCCATCTGCAACATGCTTGATCTGATAGTTCCATTTGGAAGTCACAACAGACTTCCCTTCAGCTCTTGGGACCGCATCCCAAACATCGTTCTTCATGATCGACGGATCATGGCATTCTTCCCATATCCTGGGAACTTCAATATCTTCAATAGATAATTTTGTTGCTGAACAAATGTTGTAATTCTTCTTTTGTAGGAGATGGCATACGATCTTTCCTACAAAACAAGTTAAATTGCATGATTAGAAAACATCTCATAGTCTTCAGAACAAATTCTTACACATAAAGAAAAATGTCATATAGTCATGCAATTATCTTAGCCAATGCTTCAATACAACATTTATCCATATCCCGTAACTTTCTAGATGCCTTCCAATCTCTACCAGAACATTGTTAAGAGTGTGCACAACTCCCAACATGTCAGCAAAGAGGTTTCATTCTAGATAAGTAGAAATGGAATGTTGTACAGTGCCATAGGCCACTTACCCATTCATATTAGTAGTATACTGTTCATTAATGCAATTATTCTAATATGCATAATACATAACCTAATTCTAGGAACATCAGTATATACATTATTGAACAATATTATTTAAGAAATGACAATTCAAATACTTATCTTTGTTTGTTCGTTGGGTGGACTCCCTTTGAGTCTTCGCTTCCTGGATTACTTGTCCTTGAACTTATATTCATTCTCGATCCGTATGCATGCTTGTTAGTATCATCATTGTGTTATCCTCTAGGTCTCATATGTAATCAAACATTCATTAGTATAATCTTAATATTATCAAAACACAATAATCTCAAGCATGTATAGTCAGGATCATTTCAAACACAGATAATAAAAATTAGTATTCAAGGTTTCAGGGAAGTCTTCTTTTACTCATGCATATTCTTGTTTGATCATAGGACTCTTTTGGTTAGTTAAATCATCAATCAAGATAAGAGATATAATATGCATAAAATACGTGATTACTCAAACCTATACCTTCAGATTCTTCTGGTTCGTCATATCATCAATTATGGTAAGAAACACAATATGCATACAACCATGACTATTCAAACCTATGGCTTCATGAATAATCATTATCAACAACACAACAGTATAAGATCTTAACACAAGGTAGGGTTCTATCTTGATATAGGAAAAACATACCTGGATTAGCATGCTAGCTAGTTATGTCTAACATACTCACATGATGTCTTCTTGTTCTTCTTCAATGACTTGTGCTAGTAATCTGTATATCTCATAGGTTAACCATTATAAAACCAAGTTATACATACCTCGTAAATGGATCTTCTATGAGATCCATGACAATGGATGAATCTTTGTCCTCATGTCATCATGATCATATGTTCTTGAACCAGAACATGATTTGTCTTTCTTGGTGTACCTTTCTTGTTAGTAGACAACATAAACCTCATACAACACCATAATGCATTAGTACAATCATAAGTGTCAACACCCTAATCAATGAATATTTTCTATCGTGTATTCATAATTTTATTAAGGTGATATGAAAAGTCTAAAATCAAGATTGTACTAACCGTAATAACATGAAGACAAACATACCATAAACTTAATCATGAACAAATCTCAAAACATACCTCGATGAGTCATACCTGTCGAGATCGCTTGTAATCTTCTTATGTAAGGCCTTAGCCTCATCTCCCTCTGAAATAGGAACTTCTTCACTTATGTAGGTGACCAATCCATCTTCTTCTAGGATTAACCCAATCCACTTGATTTGCAAGAACTGGATCTGGAGCTGGTTTAGGGTTTGTCAGAGAAACCCAAAAAATTCAAACTTTGAATTTCAAACTTCCAAAAGGATAGAAATATGTGCCTTGATGAGCTGATCACACTGGTATGCTTAGAATTTGAAAACTCCAAAGTTTCACTACTCAATTTTTCCTTTGAAACTTACGGATTCACTGGACGTGACCCCGAACTGGGGTTTAATGAAGCCCACTCTTCTGCCCCATTAAAAGGTTTGATCCAAAGCTCTAAGCTTCTATTTTTATGAGGAGCTTCCATCCATGGTCACATATTTCAAAAATTTCCATTTTTGCAGAAGCCCTAATTTTCCACTTTTCTGATCAAAGTCCCGAACTAGAGTCTGATCAAGCCTGGCCTTATGCCCAACAAAAAAATATGATCTTGGTCTCTAAATTTTTATTTTGATGAGTAGCATCTAGCCATGGTCTCTGATTACAAAAATTCCAACTTTCTCCGAAGCCCTAAATTCCGGAAGCCATGAATGAAGGTACTCAAAAAATAATTATGTTTTGATAGAAATACGTACCTGATTGTTTCTGGTGTACCTTTGAACTTTTCGATCCACAGGGTCTGAAAAAGTTTCTTGAGATATCCTGACCTGTTATCTTTCCATCCTGACAGGTTTGACCTCAATTGGATTCTCTGAGAGAGAGTTATGCCAAGTGTCTCAACGTGGCCTGTTTATGGGATAATACAGGAGAGCTAACTTGTACGATGTGCCACGTGTCACTGTTTCAACTTCAGCCTCTAAACAATTTTCTTGAGATAGCCCAACCTGTTATATTTCCATCCTGATAGGTATGACCTCAATTGGATTCTCTGAGAGAGAGTTATGCCAAGTGTCGCAACGTGACTTGTTTATGGGATAATACCAGAGAGTGAACTTGTACGGCATGCCACGTGTCACTGATTCAACTTAGGGCTCCAAACATTTTTCTTGCGATAGTACAGTCTGTGTACTACCTATCACTTTTTACGAAATTTGATTTGGATCTTCCTAGCCCAATTTATGACTTTTTTCCCAAGGTCACCTGATTTTGACTTAGATCTGGAAGAGGCAGAAACCCTATATTGTACAGATCATAAATCACAAAGTACAACGCATTAGAGGTTGTCTTTTGGACACAAGGTACATGGGGATTTAATCTTCGAGCTGTAAATATTTCAGATCCGAAAAACTTCGCCAAAACAGATTTATAGCGAAAGTGATACAATGATAGGGTTTTGCTATATCAAGCCCTAGCATCGTAAGTGCAACAAGTGTCATGCATGCCATATCATGCCTTCTTTCAGGCTAGCTCTGATACCATGTTAAATTTTCAGAATTTACTTCAATATGATCTAGGATCTTAACTTAGAGAACAACATGTACAACATATCTACAACATATCAATCATGGAGACAATAATGCAAGCACACGAGAGACACAAAGATTTACTTGGGGAAAACCATAAAGGTGAAAAACCCCAATAACTTCCTCAGAGATAGATAGAGCAATGATACAACCCAAACATAAGAGATAGACATATTCTAGCAGCAGATCCTACTCCTCCATAAGTGTGCCACTCCTCCTTGAGTGCATGAGTGAGAAGTGAGTGATCAAATAGAGTGCCTCCCGCACTCTATTTATACTTGACTTGACTTGCATTTTACATAAATCATGTAGGCTCGAACTTAACCACATAACATAATGCTGACTGGGCTGACCCCCAATAGGGCGGTCTAATAACCCTTAGACCCACATGGCCGACCCCCAATAGGGTGGTCTAATAACCCTTTGACCCACATGACTTATATAGGGCCGACCCCAACAAGGTGGTCTAATAACCCATCAAGTATAAGTTATGACATTTACAATATAAATGACGACACTTCCGTATAGAGGAATAATACCATCTCTATAGGAGTACATACAACATACATATATGAAATACATTCCGAAGTTAGATATACATCAATAGCAAGAAGGATTTGTAATTTTATATGAGTTAAGAAAGTTAACGGAGAATGAGAAGAATTATGGCACACATGATTTAGAGCTAGAAGACATAGTTCATACTCTCAAGAGATGGAGACATTATATGTTAGGAAGAATATTTGAACTCACAACAGACCACATGAGCTTGAAATATTTGTTTGACCAACCAAATCTGAATGCTAGGTAAACTAGATGGATGGAATTCGTATGCAAATTTGATTTGGAATTTAAACATGTCAAAGCTAAGGAAAATAAAGTTGTAGATGCTTATAGCAGGAAATTCCATGTTACATCAGTAAGTTTATGTAAATCGGATTTAAAGGAAAGGGTTCTTGAATCTCAAACTAGTGATGAAGCTTACCTTCAAATCAAGGAGAAGTTGCAGTAGGGAAATGTGGATGAAAATTGTGCAAGATATCATATTGGTGAAGATGATGTTCTCATTTATCAGTACCAAACTGTACATTCCAAATTTTGTAGAATTGAAGAATCTTGTGATGGATGAGATACATCAAATGCCATATTCTGGACACCCAGGATATCAAAAGACTATAACAGTAGCAAGAGAGCAGTACTTTTGGAATGGAATGAAGAAGGACATAGAAGAGTACATTGCTAGGTGTCAAAAGTGCCAACAAGTCAAGGTAGAGCATCAACACCAAGCAGGATTGTTGCATCCTTTTCCCATTCTAGAATGGAAGTGGGAAGTGATTTCTATGGATTTTATAACAGGTCTTCCAATGACAGTAAGGAAGCATGATTCAATCATGGTAGAGATGGAAAATATATCAAAGGTAGCTCACTTTATCCTAGTCAAGTCCACTCATAAGACCAATGACATTGCAAATGTATTCATGAAGGAAATATTTAGATTGCATGGATTTCCCAAGGCAATAATTTCAGATTGTGATACAAGATTCACTTCCAATTTTTGGAAGAGATTTTTCTAGGAATTGGGGACTCAGTTGAAGTTTAGTACATCATATCATCCTCAAACAGATGGTCAGACTGAGAGAGTGAATCATATTCTTCAAGAAATGCTAAGGATGTATGTGATGAATAAACCATCCAAGTGGGAAGACTACCTACACTTGGTAGAATTTGCATACAATAATGGACATCATGCATCATCGGGAATGAGGCCTTTTGAAGTATTGGATGGAAAAGGATGCAGGACTCCAATGAATTGGGACAACCCAATGTGTTAACACCCCTAATAATGTTCCCTCCAAAGAAGGAAAGAGAATCCCCCTACCAGAACCCCAAGCATGTCCATTGACCTCTTACACCAACGAAAGAATTAGAAAATCCAAAAATGGATAAGTATCAACGAATTCCAAGCCAGATGATCAAGTCGTAGTGAGAAAAATGGGAAAGACAAGGCAGTGGAATTCTTCTGCAATCTACAGAAGTTGAACAGTTAGGATTAAAAAAGAAAAGCCATATCTAGGGATGGGAAGCGATCCACGATGCATCCGATCAAGAGATTTTCTACTTTTCCACTTTACAACTTTCCACACCCACGTTGTAGATTGCATAAGTTGGAACGGTATTTTTCAAAGAGCGAAAAGGTGGGTTTCTGACTTCTGCAACCTGCATTGCGGAATGCGGATTGCGGAGGCATAATTTTTCTGCGGGCGCAAAATCATGTTTCCGATATATGCAACCTGCATTACGGAATACAAATTGCGGAGGTGATTTCCGCAAGGTTGTGAAATGGATTTCCAATTTTCGAAACCCGCATTGCGGGATGCAGATTGTGGAAGTGATATTTTTCTAGAGGTATAAAGTTGGCTTTCTGATTTCTGAAACCTGCATTGCGGAATGTGGATTGTAGAGATGATTTTTGACAGGGCCCATTTAGCAGCCCTTTCTTTCGATATTTGCATTGAGGGAGGATGATTGCGTATCTGAGATGTTTTATAGGGTAAATTACAACCATGGAAAATGAAGAATTTCATAGGGAAATGGAACGATTAGGAGTCGATATGGAAGAAAAAGAGAGGCACATCTTGGTTACCCATCCAAATCATCCTAAAATGGCCCAATCCGAAGGAAAATCAGGTGGTTTCCAAGGCACAAATTTGCATTGACAACGCATAGAGTTTCCCACTAGCGCATCTAACAGACTCAGAGGCAGTTGGTTCGAGCAGTTCAGCGTGAAGGGCCTCATCCTTTCGAGTTCAAGACTGTTTTCAGTAAGCTGCCATTTATGGTTGAGTTAGTTAGAAGTTGTTAGATATTTTATAAGACTATAAAGGCATGTTCTGAATAAGACCAAAGGGTGGGATGTTTTTGGATTCAGAGAGATTAAAATCTCTACGTATGTATCAAAATCGGCCTCTCCATTCATGAGAAGACCCTATTTTGGAGTAGAGATTCTTGTGATGAGTTTTTTGATGTCTGTTATTTCCTGTTCATGTGTTCTTCATTTGTATTTCCATTGATTGTTTTCTTATGCAGTATCTAGATCAATACTACATGGTCTGAAGTTCATATTTTATGTTTCATATGCATATGACTAGGTATTCCACCCTTTCTTCTCAAATTTCCAGATTAGAATTCATTTACAAATGCTATATCTATATGATGGCATTTGTTCCCTTTTCTGCCTTCATCTACTGATAAATTTGACTTGAAAAAACCTCATATACCTTGCCTCTGCCTCTTAAATTGTGGTCTAAATCAGTCATTTGTGACTATAAATCCACTGAAGTTTGACTCCATTCCCAATGGTGCTCATGTACTTAACCCCAACCAACTGAAAAATCCCTATAAGTCATCCTCTGAAGGTCTAGCCACCACTTGATTGTTTCTATAAGTCATCCTGTATATTTCCATTGATTGTTTGCTTCTGTAGTATCTAGATCAAGACTACATGGTTTGAAGTTCATATTTTATGCTTCATATGCATATGACTAGGTATTCCACCCTTTCTTCTTGAAGTTGTAGGTTAGAATTCATTTACAAATGCTCTATCTATACGATGGAATTTGTTCCCTTTTCTGCCTTCATTTGCTGATAAATTTGACTTGAAAAAACTTCATATACCTTACCTCTGCCTCTTAAATTTTGGTTTAAATCAGTCATT
Source organism: Larix kaempferi (assembly GCA_027924585.1). Classification (NCBI taxonomy): domain Eukaryota; kingdom Viridiplantae; phylum Streptophyta; class Pinopsida; order Pinales; family Pinaceae; genus Larix; species Larix kaempferi. Next base: position 29,994,391 of record BSBM01001051.1, on the reverse strand, counting down.
TGCGACTATAAATCCACTGAAGTTTGAATCCATGCTCAATGGTGCTCCTGTATTTAACCCCAACCAACTGGAAAATCCCTATAAGTCATCATCTGAAGGTCTATCCACAAATTTACCTATAACCATCTTGTCCAAATATTATTCTAAGTGCTGAGTGAATTGTGAAAGAGAGAGCCTTCTCTGTGGTTGGAAAGGCTAGTCTCCATCCACCAAAGCTTGGTTTGAAATAGTTACCTCATGATCCATTCTGCTGCAACCCGGGAGAATCTTGAGTGATAATATTTTGGCGACGGTATTGGGGATTTAGAGGAATTCTTTCCCAGAACAAGAATTTCAAATCATCAAATCAGATATCTGAGGGCAAACAGAGGATCCAAAATTTCAAGGTTGTAACATTTTCCCTGGCGACTCAAACTTTCAGATTGGTGAATTTATTTGAATAACTCTTGCTTCTAGAAGGATACCTACCAGAATTCAGCCATATATTGAACTAGCAAATTTTGTATCAGATCCAGATAAGATCATTAGGGAGGCAAAGAAAGAACAAATGAGTATTTCCCCATTAACTAGGTATTTTTATCTACCTAAAGAAGAGGCACAAGCTATATATATTGTCTCTTGGGATTTAAAAACTGAATAGTCCTAATTCAGGTCTAAATCTGAATCAGATCTAAAGAAAACCATGTTTGACCAATGAAAATTCCAAACACATTGTCTGAATGCTTTGTGGGAAAATTCACAAGCTAAAGAAGAAAACGGTGATTTATTTTTCTTCACTAAAGTTGCTAGCAAAAACACGCAAGTCTTGATTACTCATCCTGTTGTTCCAAGCCATACTTTTGTAATACCTACTATTACTCCTGCTCCTAGGAAAAATCTAAGAGAAATGGCTGCCAGATTTTCCCCTTTAGCTCTCCCTGCTAATCTCCATGATTTACTTGTGGGCTATGCCCAACACGCCATGAGATTTGATGGGGAAGGAAATGGTTCTGCACAACAACATGTAGAACACTTCACTGATTTTATAGACCTAGAAGAGGTGGATGAAGATCTTGTCAATATGAGGCTATTTTCCCAAAGTCTTGCAAGAGAAGTGAAGAAGTGGTTCAAATCCCTTACAAATGGGGTAATTGATAGCTATGTGAGATTTGAACAAGATTTGCTGTCTAGATGGAAGGATAAACAAAATCCTCTCCAAATTCTCACTCAGTATGAAAAGACAAAGAAAACCAATGTTGAGACTGTCCAAGATTTTTCATCTAGATTCATGAGAATGTATAATTCTATCCTTGTGGACATCAAGCCTCCTGTGGGAGCAACCAAGATTCATTATGCTAATTTTTTTGACAATGACTTTGATCTCATGTTGAGAGAAAGGAGATCTTCCACTCTACCTGATATGTTAAAAGATGTTGTAGAAGTAGAATCTAATTTGATGGACTCTGGTAAAATGAAGCACATAAATGAATATGAGAAAAGGAGATCTAATGAGGCAGCCCAATCTTCCACATCCCAATCCATTGATACCATATTTGATCAGATTATGAGGACTATGGAAAGGCTTGTGGATAGGATATCCCTTGAAAATAGGCCTCCTTCCAGAGAAAACCCAGATCCTCAAGCTCGAAATAAAAATTATAGGAGACCTCCTGCCCCACAAGGAAGACCAAGAGAGCCAAGGGATCCTAGAAATGATGAGAATCATCCAATCAAACCACCTTTTCCCGAGAACTTAATAGAAGGAGAAGAAGAAGATGGACACCTTGATGACCAATTCCACCTCTTTGGTTAGATCCAACCCTAGTTCTATTTAACTAAAGAGGAACATGACCATTCCTCCCTGTAGTTAGATAGTATCCTAGAAGAACCAGAATTTGATCAATACCAAAGAGGCTTCCAAAATGCAATCTATGAATTTCAGAGGCAACATAATTTAAGAGGTAGGAAGATAACAATAGACCAAGGAAATGCTACTACTGAGCCATCTTCTTCTAAACCACAAAGAAAAGAAACTTCTAGGAAGGCTTACCCAAAAAATGTAACCTCTGATAAGGCACCTGAGAAGGGGGCAAAAGCTCCTAAAAAGGGTCCAGAAGGGAGAGATCAAGGTAATGTAAAGAAAATAGAAAATATCCATTCTGATTTCAGTTTAGAGAAGGAAATATCTAAGATTAAAATGTCAATTCCTTTAAATGATTTAGTCAAAAACTCAGAGTACAAAGATCATATTTTGAAAGTAGTGACTGGAGAAGAAGGAAAGCGACCTAATACTCTCAATCTGCATGATGAAAAAACCACTCTCTTGTTTGGTCCCCATGTTGAAAGTTCTCTAGAGGATGATGTTCCTCCCTTCTATATTAGGCTAAACATACATGATCATATATTACACAATGCTATGTTAGATTATGGAGCTTCAAATAACCTCATGCCAAGATCAGTGGTGGAAAGTCTGGGGTTAGAAATCATAAGGCCCTATAAATATATATTCTTCGTTGATTCTAGAAGAGTCCAATTTTTAGGGTTGATTAAATACATGGTAGTCTCACTAACTAAAATGCCTCAGAAGAATGTAATCATGGATTTGGTACTGGCTGACATTCCACCTAAATTTGGGATGCTATTATCTAGGCCTTAGGCATCAAAATTAAAAGGAACTTTACAAATGGACATGTCTTATGCTACCATCCCAATTTTTGGAGAAAACATGAGACTATACAAGTAGCATAGACTGTCCTATGTAGTAAGTAGTAAGAGTAAGCCTGATAATCATTCCATTTTTGTTGCAGACACTAATATAGGCACCTCAATTTTCTGTTATGATCCTGGTTCAGAAGAGAAAGGTGTGAGAATTACTGATCTACCTGAAACAAATGATAATTCTAGTAATAACCAAGAGATACAATATAATGACAACTCAACCAACCTAGAAGGAAATGGTCAGCAAATGGAGAAAGGAAGTGATGAAAAATCAAAATTAGAAATGGAAGATACAACCAGGGTAATTTTTAAGGGCAAAATTTCACCGCCAATTGGCTATTTTTTGGGCATTTTTTCAAAAAATAAATTCGCTATTTGGTCATTTTTACTCTCTAATATCACCTATATTTACATAAAATATGTTTTTTTAGTGTAATATTCGCCAAAATTTACAAATTTTAGTAGTAAATTGTATGTTTCATGTTTAACATTCGCCTACCTATCTATGTATATGATTTTTTCAACCCAAAATAATCGCCTAGAATACTATACTTAGGTATACTATTAGAATCCTTAAAAAATACCCTACCACAGTCCAAAGAGAAGAGCACTAGATTATGAGGTTTGATGGAGATGTGAATAAAGAAGGAGCTGGGGATGGAGTATGGATGTTAGAGCAATATTGTACCTTAGTACCTTAATCATTAATTAAATTATGATTATTTGGTGCTAAAATTGGTTAATAATGCCTCCTAGGTGTGAAATTGGTTATTATAAAGTGGCTAGAACTTGTATAGGCTAGTGTGAACAAGATTACTTGGTTTGGGCCAAAGTATGGGCCAAAGAGGTGGTCATACTAGTTGTTAGGCATGCTTATCCAATCATTTATTGCCCCAGCATGCCTAATGCGCCCTTATCCCTTGTTTTAAGGAATTTTTTTGACCAAGGGTGCCCATACACTGAACCTAGTCATTTATCCCATTTTTGGTTGTTTTTGTCCTATCCTATCCTACCTAACTTCCACCCAACCATCTCCTTCACATGTGTGAGCTCCATCTTGGTTCCCCATGCTTACTCAGTGTTCACATGCACAATTCGAACATGTTTGCGTTATTTTGGAAACAATTTGGTCAACCTAAGTGGGATTGGGGTAAATCTAAGCTAGATAAGTGTGGACACTCCAAGTGGATATTTTTCCTCCGATTTTTTATATAAGGATGAACCAATCTATTTCATAAGGTTGGACAGTTAATAATATCTCAATATTTGATCATTTGTGCTTTCTGGAAAGTTGATCATTTGTTCATTCTGTAACATGTTTTCACTTGTTTCTTGCTCAATGAGTGAAATATTTAAGCTGTGAGGAATCCATGGTAGCTAGATCCTACTGTGTGATAGTTTTTTACATGGTATCAGAGCTCTTGGAGCTACTATTCGAACTAGAGATTGTTTTAGTGGTGTGCCAGGAGCAGTGGAGAAACCACAGAAGTCCTTGGAACCATTGCATTGAAGCCATTGGAGAAATCCATTGGATTCTATCCAGGGTGTTATGCTCTCTCGCATGTACCCACTATCAAATAGAGTTCGAACATGTTAAGTGTAGATCCCTCCTAAGTGTTGATCGTTTTCATTTGCAGGTTTTCAAGATCACCATTGTCACCGAGTGCGCAAGCAGTAGAATAAGATGGAGCCATCTCACCCAAATATGCTCACTCCTTTCAATTATTTCGATTGGAAGGTTGAAATGGTGATTTTGTTGAGGTCCAAGGGTCTTGTCAGGATCAAAATGGGCATAGAGGTTGAGCCAAACTCTCTTGTGGAGAAATTGAATTTTTTTAACATAATGGATGAAGCATTTGGCCTCCTTTACCTTATTATTTCAAGAGACCTCCTGTTTAATGTGGAAAATCTAGCTACACCCAATGAATTTTGGCTCAAGCTTGAGTCTCTATTTGGGAAGACTGATGAGATGAGAGGGCATCAACTTGAGAATGAGTTTATCTCACTAAGTCCAAGCAATTTCAAATCCATCCAGGATTTCTTCACTAGGTTCAAGAGCTTGGTCTTGCAAATCAAGCAATGTGGTATTGACAAGAAGGAAGAACAATTGATCTTGTCCATTCTCTCAAAACTGGGTTCTGAGTATTTAGTTTTTGTCTCTACATTCAACTCCACAAAGCTCATAGTTAGAAACTGGAAGATGCCATCTTTGGCTGATTTCATGGAGATGCTAACCCAAGAGCAAGAGAAGTTGGTCTTGATGGGAACCATCAAGCAAAAAGACCAAGTACTTGCAGCTGGAGATTCAAAAAATGGAAGAGGCAAGCAAAAACCCAAGGGGTCGAAACCACAAGAGTAGAAGAAGAAGGATGAGAGACCCAAATCCATTGATGGGGGTTCGAATCTTGTCAAAGACAAAGGGAATAAGAAGGAGAAGACTAAGTGCAGTTATTGTCAAAGGGGATTTCATCTAGAGATCTCATGCATGAAGAAAACCATAGACATGATGACCCATCTCCTACAGAAAAACAACATTCCCCTTCCTGAAAGTTCCAAGAAGAAAGAGGGTGTTTCTGAAGACAAGGAGAGGTGCCATGATTTGGTGGCTAGTACATCTCAGTCATCCTTGTTCATCATTGATTCACGTGCCTCAAGGAACATGGATTATTCAAGAGATTCATTCTCTACTCTTTCTCCTTACATTGGTCCCTCCATTCGCATGGGAGATGACTCAGAAATCCCTGCTCATGGCATTGGGAAAATCTCTATGGAAAATGGGTATTTCAGCAATGTGTTGTATGTACTTGATCTTGCAGCCAACCTACTCTCTGTATATCAGATGAAACACCTTGGTGCATCCAAGAGAGTGATATTCACTCAGAATGATGTGGATATATCAGAAATTTCCACCGGAAAAATTGTTGCAATGGGTGTTGCAGACCATGATATGAAGATGTACAAGTTCTCACATTTTCTTGGGTTCTGTTACTCAAATGCACTTCTGTCACATGGAAATGAAGTAAGAAAGCTATGGCATGAGATATTTGGTCATCTCAACTACAGATATCTCCAAGCATTGAGCAAGGAAGAGATGGTTGAAGGGCTTCCACAAATCAGATTTTCCAATGGCACTTGCAAAGGGTACATTGTTGGGAAGCATGCTGAGAAGAAGTATGAGAAAGGGAAGGAAAGGAGAGATGTTGAACCTATTGGTTTAGTACATTCTAATATGATTGTTCCGCTCCCCACTCCCTCCTATGGCTGCAGCAAATATGTTCTCACCTTCATCGATGACTACTCAAGGTATTGTTGGTTGTATTTTCTCAAGCAAAAATCTGAAGTTTTCAAATGTTTCAAAGTTTTCAAGAACATGGTGGAGAACTTTAGTGGGAGATCCATGAAGGTCTTTAGGACTGATAATGGAAGGGATTATGTCAATAAGGACATGCAGCAGCTCTGTGAAGAAAATGGAATCCAAATGCAACATTTTGTGCCCTACACACCTCAGAAAAATGGTGTTGCAGAGCGCAAGAATATAGCATTGAAGGAGATGGCCACTTGCATGATGGAGGCTAAGTATTTGTCTCCAAATATATGGGATGAAGCTATGAATTATGCTGCATATTTTCATAATAGAGCAGCACATAAAGCCTTGTAATGCATGACTCCATATGAGGCTTGGATGGGCCATAAACCCAATGTCTCTCATTTCAGAATTTTTGGCTGAAAGGCTTGGGCTAGAATTCCTCCAGAGAAGAGAAAGGCCTTGCAGCACCAAGGAAAGGAGTCGATCATGGTTGGGTATGCATAGGATTCCAAGGGATACAATCTCTTTTATCTATCCACTCTCAAAAATTTCATCAAAAGAAGTGTCCAATTCCAAGAAGAAGAACTCATGCAAGCTACAAAACAAGGTGATGGGGAATGCACATATCCTCTTCTTGATGATGATGTAATTAGTGGTTCTTCCTCCGATATTTTTGATTCTTATATTTCTAAAGATGACGATGATATGGATGCTGATCATGACCCTCCCTCAGGGCCCAAGTGGGATGAGAAAACAATACAAGCTGCTGGTGATCCTCGAGATGCTAGGAAAACTAGATCTCAGTTTCACAATTCTTTTGCATGTTGTGATTCTGATCTGAGTGATGCATGTTATTTGATGGTTGGATCTAATCCAAATTCATATTCATAAGCATCTAAAGACCCAAGGTGTCAAACAGCCATGCAAGAAGAGATGAACTCCCTCCATGAGAACAAAACTTGGGATTTGGTCCCTCTTAATCCTAAGAGGAAACTAGTGCAATGCAAATGGGTTTATAGAACCAAAGTTGGATATGATGGATCTTATCTGAAGTATAAGGCCAGGTTGGTGGCTAAGGGTTACTCTCAGGTCCAAGGAGTGGACTATACAAAGACATTTGTACCGGTGGAAAAGATGGACTCCATAAGACTAGTTTTGGCCATTGGGGCTTCCAAGTGATGGGAGGTTCATCACATGGATGTGAAGAGTGCCTTTCTTCATGGGGATCTGAATAAGGATATCTATATGCAGCAGCTTGAGGGATTTATTTATGATCATACACTTTTATGCAGGTTGAAGAAGTCACTCTATGGGCTCAAGCAAGCTCTTAGAGCATGGTATGCAAAAATGGACAATTTTTTGCTATCTTTGGGGTTTGAGAGGTGTAAGTATGATACAAATGTGTATATGCAGCATATTAGTGATATGATATTGATTATAGTACTGTATGTTGATGATATTTTGATCACTAGTAGTTGCACCAAATAACTTGACTCAGTTAAGAGTGCATTACACAGTGCATTCTCCATGACGGATCTAGGATTGCTGAAACAATTTCTGGGTTTGGAGATAAACCAAACTGTGGATGGGATATCTATATGTCAGTCAAGGTATGCTTCAGATTTGATGTAGAAATTCAATATGTCTGAATTTAAGTCTGCAAAATTCCCATTCCTTTCGGGAGTTAAGCTTACAGATTGGGGTTCTTCACCACTAGTTGACAATTCACTGTATAGACAACTAGTTGGGAGCTTGTTGTATCTTTCACACTTTTGACCAGATTTGTCTTATGTTGTTGGGGTTGTTGCAAGGCACATTCAAGAGCCTCATGAGGTCCATTGGAAGGAATCCAAGAGGATCCTTCATTATGTACAAGGTACTAAGAATTTTGGTATCCACTATGCAACTGGTTCATCTCTTGAACTAGTTTGTTTTACTGATTCTGATTAGGGTGGTGATAGTGCGGATTAGAAGTCCACCTATGGTTATGTGTTTATGATTGCACATGGTCCCATTTGCTGGTCAAGCAAGAAGCAACACACTATATCCTTATCTTCATCCGAGGCTGAATACAGGGGAGTAGTGAATGTAGCTACACAATGTGTGTGGTTGCAAGGTATTCTTGGAGAGTTTGGGATTGTGTCTGATTCACCCACACTCATTTGGTGTGATAATAAGAGTACAATCAAGATCTCCACTGATCCAGTACAGAGACAGAGGACCAAGCACATAGAGATTCACATGCACTACATTCGAGGCTTAGTGCATGACCAGATCATAGCATTGCGGTATTTCCCTTCTGCTGAGCAAACTACTAATATCTTCACCAAGAGATTTATTGAGAAGACCTTCACTTAGCTTAGATCACTCCTTGGGGTGAGTGATGCATGGTGAAGATTAGTGTATTTTCATATATGCCACATGTCCATTTTTGAGGGGAGGTTTTATTTCCCATGTGGTTTTCCTTCTTTCCTTGGTTACATGGACACATAAATTTTTATGTTGTAAAAGGTGACTCGAGCCTTAGTTGCCAAGGCCTTAATTTTGATATTACACTAATTCTAGCTTATGGGGGGGTGTTAGATAAATATTGTACCTTAATACCTTAATCATTAATTAAATTATGATTATTTGGTGCTAAAATTGGTTAATAATGCCTCCTAGGTGTGAAACTAGTTATTATAAAGTGGCTAGAACTTGTATAGGCTAGTGTGAACAAGATTACTTGGTTTGGGCCAAAGTATGGGCCAAAGAGGTGATCAAACTAGCTGTTAGGCATGCTTATCCAAGAATTTATTCCCCCAGCATGCCTAATGCACCCTTATCCCCTGTTTTAAGGAAGTTGTTTTGACCAAGGGCGCCCATACATTGAACCTAGTCATTTATCCCATTTTTGGTTGTTTTTGGCCTATCCTATCATACCTAACTTCCACCCAACCATCTCCTTCACATTGGTGAACTCCATATTGGTTCCCCATGCTTACCCAGTGTTCAAATGCACAATTCGAACCTATTTGGGTTATTTTGGAAACCATTTGGTCAACCTAACGGGGATTGGGGTAAATCTAAGCTAGCTAAGTGTGGACACTCCAAGTGGATATTTTTCCTCCTATTTTGTATATAAGGATGAACCAATCTATTTCATAAGGTTGGACAGTTAATAATATCTCAATGATCATTTGTGCTTTCTAGAAAGTTGATCATTTGTTTTGTATTTTGATCATTTGTTCATTCTGTAACATGTTTGCACTTGTTTCTTGCTCAATGAGTGAAATATTTCAGATGTGAGGAATCCATGGTAGCTAGATCCTACTGTGTCATAGTTTTTACAATGGATCATCCATCTAGATGAAGTAAGTGAATGCACCAGATTCCATACCTTCAAACTAATGTTTGAATGTTCGAATAATGTGGCAGAATATGAATCCCTACTGTTGGGTCTGAATGCACTCAAAGATCTAAGAGATAAAAATATCAAATTTTATGGAGATGCAAAGCTAATAATCCATCAAGTGAATGAAAATTATGAGATTAAACATCCCAAAATGATGGCTTAAAGAAATGTTGTTTGGGATATGTTTGATAACTTCTTCACAGAGCATGATATTTCTTTCATTCCCAGAGAGAAAAATACAATAGCAGACATTTTGCCCATCTCTGCTAGCATATTTAAACTCCTTGGTTATCTTACCAAGGCTTACATGATTAATATAAGGCATAGACCCTCTATTCAAGAAAATACCAAACATTGGAAAATATTTGAAGATAATCGGCAGATCAAGAAATCCTAGATATGACTAAAGAATTTGCCAACACCCAGATTGATCAAGAGAACTGTTCATGTGATGAATGACAACTTGACCCACCAGAGCTCCTAACCACTTTGGGAGACAAAGAGATCCTACAGCTGAAGAGAAATTGTATACCCAAAGGATTGGTTCCATTGGAAAAACTCTTTGATGAAAATGATGTGGCAAAGAATCACAAGGTTGCTCCAAACCACAGTGAAGTGGAAGACTGTAACATTGGGAATGATGAAGAGCCCAAAATTGTCAAACTGTCAAAGTCTTGAACCCCAGGAACTAAAGATGACTATGTATATTTAATGAGAAAGTTTTATGATGTGTTTTCATGGTGCTATGAAGACTTGAGAGAAGATGACATTGCTATTTTCTAGCATACCATACTAGTCAAGATAGGGGAGAAGGCATTCAGACATAAACTTAGAAGGATGAATCCTATGATGCTCCCACTAATAGAAAAAGAGGTGAAGAGGCTGTAGGAAGCCAAAATCATAGTCTCCTTAAGGTTTTCAAAGTGGGTAGCCAATTGTGAAATTCCACAGGTGGAGATCACTTTAGCTTGAACAAACCTCACAATTACACTCAATAATTGCAGAGAAGAATATACAGAAGATGATCAAAATTCACACATGAAACTCAAAAATGTAAAAAAATGTTGTTAATACATTCATCAGCTTTAAGCTTGAAAAATGTTGACCATACAATTGCATGAATTTGATATCATCCAAGGTGATTTGAATTCTCCTCAAGGCATGGCTTGGACTGCATTGGAACCATCTCCCAATCAGGTGTAGTGGCAACCGATAGTAAAAAATCAGTCAATGTGAGTCTAACTGATGCATGTGAGCACAAATCTAGGGAAGGACACTCCAAGGAGGGTCCAGAATAGCTTCCAGTGGTCAAGTAGAGCTACGCTAGTCTATGTAGCAGTCAATCTATGCGATACAGTCAGTTAACTGAGTAATCAATCCTCAAATCAAGGAACTGATCCCGACATCATGGAACTGACTAATAGATCTCCTATATTAGTGGAAGAGGGTGCAGTTGTACTCCAATGATGGAAACAAGGGAGCATCAGTGGCTAGGAGAGATAATACTTAGAAGAAACAGGCTCCATGGGGCCCAAAACTAAGGACTAGGTGCTGGGAGGCTACCATACTGATGACTGGATGCATGCATGCAAATACAAATGATGATGGTGAGAATATTCCAACACCCCCCCACAAGACAGACTATGAGGAAATATAACTAAAAAAATAGTGGGGCTCTGGTAACTGAGACCAAAGGTCACCTCGTACAAAAATCTAAACAAAATGTGAGGAAAGATGGAATATCCAGTGGGAATAAATTACCCCCTTAAGATAGACTGTAAAAAGCTAATCAAGGCAAGGAATCACTCACCCCAAGAAGGGATCAGAACTAAGTGAAATTCTTCATCGAGAAATCATCTATCGGAAAGAAATGGATCTGTGTGACAATTGATTCAATTTATGGAGGTATCTTCCTCTTGGGAAGAAGTGGATCATGCTCCAAAAACATGTGCTTGATTTCTCCTTCAGTGGATGTAGGTGAATCTGGAGACATCCTGAACTTTCTCTTATGACCAAACATGGTGAGAACAAATCCAAAAATATCAATATCATTTTGGAACATGTGATTCGAGCCAACTGAGGTAGGATCAACTCCATTAAGATCTAATTGCTCTTGAAACCTGAACTTCTAATTAGTCGAAGTTAAATCAGCTCCAAGAATTCATGGATGGTTTCTTGTGATCTCCTTTGAATCGGCAGGGGTGAGATCAAAAGCAAATGAACCATGACATGATGGTGGTGTCTTGGATTTCAAATCAGATCCAAAAATTGATGGATGGTTTCTTGTGATCTCCTTTGAATCAGTAGGGGTGAGATCAAAACCACAATCACAAGGATATGCACGAGACTTGAACCCAAGCGAATGGTAGTGTCCTCCATCTTCAGTGAAACTCTGAGAACATGTGCCAACGATCGAATTGAAGTACATAGGAAGCATTTTATCAAGGATGGCGAATGCATCACCTCCAAAACCTGATTTATCCTCCAAAAATTTAGTAGGTCATTATCTTTCACATCAGTAGGCTCATGGGAAGTAGAGATTTCAAAGCTCTCTTCAACTTCTAGAGTAGTAGTTGACAAATATTGCTGGGAATTCAAAATAGAAGATGGATCAGCTCCATCAGTTGTGTTACTTTCAGCTGCATCAGCTACATGGGAAGGGGATTATTTGAAAGTGTCTCCAACTTCTAGAGCAATAGAGAAAGAAATGTATTCAACATTATTTTTCTATGTTGAATCTGCGGCTTCTTCTTCATCTTGAAGAACTTCATCATGAGAGATGATTGAGGCCAAAATATAATTAGAGAGAAAACTGGAGGAAGTATCACTGGGCTTGTTCTCCAAATGGATAGCATCATCCTCTTCCTTCTGCTTTCCAAATAATATATCCAATCTGGTCCATAGATCACTTGGATGTTCATCAAGATTAATGAGGTACCGCATATTGGAATACATATTAATACATATTGCTCGAGAGGCTCTATCACAATCATCTATCCAAGCATCTTCCTCTTCATAGGAAGAAAAATATATCTTAATATCAATACATATATAAAAAATACCACGTCTCTTCAGATATGTTATCATATTTGGTTTCCACTCATCATAGTTGTATGGAGAGAGAGCAGCAACTCCTTTTAGATACATGGAAGTTGTTGTTGAATTTTGAATCTACTGCTGCAACTGTAGAAACTTTGAATAACCTGCAAAAACAATGAAATTTGGTTGGAGGTTTGTTGCAGAATCTAAAGAACAATGCTTTAGGACAGTGATCAATTTTATCTGGATCTTTCACACCTGGATAGACCACACTAGATTGCTCCAGTGAATTCAATGCAATGGCACCAGGATTTGCTGTGGAAATCCAGAGGCTTCTAGTGCTCTACTGAAAAAAAATTGTTCAATAAATTGTTGCAACTCTAATAGTTGTAACAAGCTCTGATACCATGTGAAATTACTCAGGCATATATCACTTTAGCTTGAACAAACCTCACAATTTCACTCAATAATTGCAGAGAAGAATATACAGAAGATGATCAAAATTCACACATGAAACTCAAAAATGTGAGAAACTGTGTTTAATACATTCATAAACTATAAGCTGGAAAAATGTTGACAGTGAAATAGAATGAATTCTATATCATCCAAGGTGATTCAAATTCTCCTCAAGGCATGGCTTGGACTGCATTGGAACCATCTCCCAATTAGGTGCAGTGGCCACCGATAGTAAAAAATAAGTCTGAATGTGAGTCTAATTGATGCGTGTGAGCACAAATATAGAGAAGGAGACTCCAAGGAGGGTGCATACTAGCTGTTAGTGGTCAAGTAGAGCTACTCTAGTCCCTGTAGCAGTCAATCTAAGAGCTACAATTAGTTAACTGAGTAATCAGTACTCAAATCAAGGAACTGATCTCGAAATCATGGAACTGACTGATAGATCTCCTAAATCAGTGGAAGAGGGAACAATTGTACTCCAATGATGGAAACAAGGGCGCATCAGTGGCTAGGAGGGATAATACTGAGCAGAAACAGGCTCTAGGGGGGGAAAAAATAAGGACTAGGTGTTGGGAGGCTACCATATTGATGACTGGATGCATGTAGAATGCATTCAATGCATGGAAATACAAATGATGATGGTGAGAATATTGAAACACCAACATAGTCCCAGTGAGGAAGAAGAATGGTGAAATCTGACTGTGTATTGACTTTAGAAATATGAACAAAGTGTCCCTATAGGACAACTACCCCCTGCCCAAAATGGACCACATTTTACGGAAGGTTGTAGGGGCAACAAGAATGTCCATGCTGGATGGATTTTCAGGGTACAGTTAGATTAAGATGCATCTAGAAGAGCAAGACAAGACAACCTTTACCATGCCTTGGGGGACCTTCATGTATGCAAAGATTCCTTTTGGTTTGTTGAATGCAAGAGCTACCTTCCAAAGAGTTATGGACATAGCTTTTGGAGAAGAGAATGACAAAATTGTAGTCATATACATTGTGGACATCACTGTGTATTGTAAGTCTAATACAGAGCATTTGAAACATTTGCATCAAGTGTTTTCCCAATGCAGAAAATTTGGAATCTCTTTAAACCCCAAAAATTCAAACTTTCCAATGCAAGAAGGAAAGCTGCTAGGTCACATAATATCTAAACATGAGATCAAAATTGACCTAGACAGAGTTGAAACAATACAGAAATTGAACCGCGAGAGTAAAAAAGAGGTTCAATCCTTTCTAGGCATAGTAAATTTCTTAATAAGGTTCATCCCCAATTTTGCAGAGATCATGAGGTCAATCAAAAACATGCTTAAGAAGGACACTCAAATCAGGTGGACTCCTGAATCCAAACAAGAATTTGGAGACACAAAAAGGGAAATTGTTGAAGCACATGTACTAATTAGTCCCGATTTTGACAAAGAGTTTCTTATGTTTTCTTTTGCCTCTGAGCATTCCATAGATGGAGTGATTTTACAAAAAAATCAAGAAGGAGATGAGCATCCCATATCCTTCTTTAGAATAGCTCTTAGAGATGTTGAGCTCAAATACAACATCATGGAGAAACAAGCATATGCCATGATTAAAACTTTGAAAGATGTTAGAATTTATGTTCTGCATTCCCATGTTGTTTCTTATGTTACTAGTGCTGCTATAAAGGATATATTGACACAACATGATCCAGAGGGTAGAAGGGCTAAGTGGATAGTTTTTCTCTTGGAATATGACTTCGATATCAAACCTACAAATCTATTCAAAGGACAAGGACTGGCCAGGCTCATGGCTGAATCAAATTGGGATTCACTAGGTGTGAACTTGCTTTCGCACAAGCTGGAAGAAGCTACCCAAGACCCACTATCACAGGCATCAAACAAATTCTTGTCTTCTCCTTGGTATTCTAATATTATATATTTTTTTCATAATTTACAAGCAACCCCTGAGATGGGTAAAAGAAAATCTAGGTCAACCAAGATGAAGGCTGCACATTTTTGCATATTGAATGGCTGCCTTTATTGGAAAGACCCTGGAGGTGTTCTACTGAACTGCATAGTGGAAGATGAATCCAAAATAACCTTGAAAGAATTTCACAAAGGTGTTTGTGGGGGGCATCATTACTAGAAGGCCATTGTCAACAAAATTCTCAGGGCATGGTTTTATTGGCCCACCATGTTCAAATATGCATATAAGGAAATAACTACTTGCCGTGATTTCCAAATCTTTGAAGGGAGGAAGATGCTCTTATCCTTTCCTTTGAATCCAATCTCTGTAGAAGCCCCTTTCTAGCAGTGGAGGCTTGACTTCATTGGTAAAATTTTCCCCAACTCCTCTGGACAACACATGTGGATATTGACTTCCACTAATTATTTCACTAAATGGATTGAGGAAATACCAACCAGGAAAGACATAGACACAATCATCATCAAATTTCTAGAGGAAAATATCATGTCTAGGTTTGGTTTCCCTGTCAAAATAATCACTGACAATGCTCAAGCCTTCAAATCCAAGAAAATGGTCAAATTCAGTGACAAATTCCACATAAAATTGGGCCATTCTATTGTTTATTACCCCCTGGAAAATGGACTAGGTGAGCCATACAACAAAAGTATGGTTAGGATCCTCAAGAATCTGCTGCAAGAAAACAAAAAGTCTTGGCACACCAAGCTAACCTTTTCTTTGTGGGATGATAGGATCACCTCTAAAAGATCCATTGGAACTCCTTCTTTCAAATTAGTATATGGAAAAAAGTGGTATTTCATGATTATGTCACAGGGCTTGCAATCAGGATTCTACAGGAGCAGGAAGAGGAGCCAGACCCTGAGCTAAGGAGGACTAACCAACTGGTTGAGATATAGGAATTCAGAGACGGAATACATGTTGAAGCTATGCTAGATCAAGATAGGGTTAAAAATGATTTTGACAGAAAGACCAAGGCTGATGATTTCCAAGTGGGAGATCTGATATTGAAATGGGATGCTAGAAGAGAGGACCAAGCCAAAATTTTTGATAACCTATGGAAAGTGCCCTATAAAGTCATCGCTTGCCATGGAAACAATGCTTTCTTCTTGTACGATGGGGATGATGAACCGATTGGTAAGAGACCCTTCAATGGGTGTTTCCTGAAGCATTATCTCCAGCGAGAAACAATCCTATTAGCCCATCCTCGCTGTACATTACCATTTTGTTTTATCTTCAATAAGCTTTTTTTCAGTCCCATTTTACAAAAAGGAAAAAAGGAAAAATAAAAGGGAAACTAGTCTACTTTTCTTGCTACGTCACAGGGAGGATAACATCCCCGGTTGGAGTTGCTATTAACAACCCTATCAATGTTCCTGCCAAAGAATGAAAGGGAATCCCCCTACCAGAACCCTAATCATGCCCATTGACCTCTTACACCAAAGAAAGAATAATAAAATCCTAAAATGGCCAAGTATCAACGAATTCCAAGCCAAATGATCGAGTCGCGGTGAGAAAAATGGGAAAGACAAGGCAGAGGAATTCTTCCGCAATATATAGAAGTTGAATGGTCAGGATTGAAAAAGAAAATCCAGATCTACAGCTGGGAATCAATCCACAACGCATTTGATCAAGATATTTTCCGCTTTTCTACTTTTCTACTTTCCCTCTTTTCTGACTTTTCAACTTTCCCCACCAGTGTTGCAGATTGCGGAAGTCAAAATGGTATTTTTTTTAAGAGCGCAAAGTTGGGTTTCTGACTTCCATAACCGACATTGCAGAATGCGTATTGCAGAGGCATAATTTTTCCGGTGGTGCAAATTCGAGTTTCCGATATCCGCAACCCGCATTGCAGAATGCAGATTACAGAGGTGATTTCCATGAGGTTGTGCAATGGATTTTCGATTTCCGAAACCCACATTACAGGATGCAGATTGCGGAAGTGATTTTTTCGAGAGGCATAAAGTTGGATTTTTTATTTCTGAAACTGACATTGCAGAATGTGGATTCCGGAGATGATTTTTGATAGGATCCATTTAGCAGCCCTGACTTCCGATATCCACATTGCGGATTGGGGATTGCGGGAGGATAATTGTGTATCTGAGATGTTTTACAGGGTAAATTACGGTTGCGAAAAATGAAGAATTTCATAGGTAAATGACACGATTGGGAGCCGATATGGAAGAAAAAGAGAGGCACAACCTAGTTACCCGTCCAAATCAGCCTAAAATGGCCCAATCCGAAGGACCAAATGCGCACTGACAATGCAAATATTTCCCACCAGTGCATCTAACATACTCAGAGGCAATTGGTTCGAGTGAATTGTGAATTGTTCCTCTCTTTTGGAACAAGCGGCTTGATCCTCTCTTTTGGACAAGAGGATGAGTGAAGAGAGGATCTGATATTCTAAGTGTTGAGTGAATTGTGAAAGAGAGAGTCGTCTCTGTGGTTGGAAATACTAGTTTCCATCCACCAAAGCTGGGTTTGAAATAGTTACCTCATGATCCCTTCTGCTGTAACACAGGAGAATATTGAGTGATAACACAGTGAATAGGGTAGTGCTTTGACCAGAGATGATCAATGAAATGGAGCAGAAGATTGTTAAGATCACACGGAATTGGGGATAAATAAATTCATATTGGGGATCATGTTTACTTGAGAGTGAAATCATGAAAAAGTTCCATGAAGTTGGGAAGTTGTGCCAAGTTGAAACCAAGATATTGTGGGCTATTTGAAGTCCTTGATAGGATAGGAATAGTTGCATATAGGATTGCATTGCCTGCTAACACAAGAGCTCATAATGTTTTCCATGTCTCTTTGCTTAAGAAATATGTACATGATCCTAATCACGTAATTTATTGGAATGTGATACAGGTGGAACTAGAGTGAGAGTTCCAAGTGGATCCTATTCACATCCTCTACAAGAAGTTCACTTTGCTCTAGAACAGAGCCATCGTACAGGTGAAGGTGCAATGGAAGCACCTTAGTATCAAGGAGGATATGTGGGAGCTGGAGGATTCCATGAGAGAGGCATTCCCATTTTTGTTCACTAACAATGCAAATATTTTCCCACCAGTGCATCTAACATACTCAGAGGAAATTGGTTCGAGCACTTTGGTGTAAATGACCTCATCCTTTCTAGTTCAAGATTGTTGTCAGCAAGCGACCATTTATGGTTGAGTTAGTTAGAAGTTGTTAGATATTTTGTAAGCCTATAAAGGCATGTTCTGAATGAGACCAAAGGGTTGGATGTTTTTGTATTTAGAGAGATTAAAAGCTCTTCATATCTATCAAACTCGGCCTTTCAATTTGTGAGAAGACCTGATTCTGGAGCAGAGATTCTTGTGATGAGTGTTTTGATGTCTATTATTTCCTGTGCATGTGTTCTTCATTTGTATTTCCATTGATTGTTTTCTTCTGCAGTATCTATATCAAGACTACATGGTCTGAATTCATATTTTATGCTTCAGATGCATATGACTAGGTATTCCACCCTTTCTTCTTGAAGTTGCAGGTTAGAATTCATTTACAAATGCTCTAGCTCTGTGATGGAATTTGTTCCCTTTTTTTCCTTCATGTGCTGATATCTTTGAATTGAAAAAACCTAATCTACCTTGCCTCTGCCTCTTAAATTGTGGTCTAAATCAATCATTTGTGACTATAAATCCATTTAAGTTTGACTCCATGCCCAATGGTGCTCCCGTACTTAACCCGAACTAGCTGAAAAATCCCTATAAGTCATCCTATGAAGGTGTAGCCAACACTTTACCTATAACCAGCTTGTGCAAATAATATTCTAAGTGTTGAGTGAATTGTGAAAGAGAGAGTCGTCTCTGTTGTTGGAAATACTAGTTTCCATCCACCAAAGCTTGGTTTGAAATAGTTACATCATGATCCCTTCTACTGCAACATAGGAGAATATTGAATGATAACACAGTGAATAGGGTAGTGCTTTGACCAGAGATGATCAATGAAATGGAGCAGAATATTGTTAAGATCACACGGAATTTCGGATAAATAAATTCATATTGGGGATCATGTTTACTTGAGAGTGAAATCATGAAAAAATTCCATGGAGTTGGGTAGTTGTGCCAAGTTGGCACCAAGATATTGTGGGCCATTTGAAGTCCTTGATAGGATAGGAATAGTTGCATATAGGATTGCATTGCCTGCTAACACAAGAGCTCATAATGTTTTCCATGTCTCTTTGCTTAAGAAATATGTACATCATCCTAATCACATAATTTATTGGAATGTGATACAGGTGGAACTAGAGTGAGAGTTTCAAGTGGATCCTATTCACATCCTCGACAAGAAGTTCACTTTGCTCCAGAACAGATCCATCGTACAGGTGAAGGTGCAATGGAAGCACCTTAGTATCGAGGAGGCTACGTGGGAGCTGGAGGATTCCATGAGAGAGGCATTCCCATTTTTGTTCAGTTTTGAGAACACCGAGGATGGTGTTATTCTAAGGGGAAAGGAGTTGTAATACCCCTATTTTGACCCTTAGGGTTTATTGGCTTCAATGTAAATATTGTATAAATGCAATGTGTGTTTTCCCTAGTGTGGAGCTCAAGGCCAAGGCCCCACTAGTGGATGCTTAGGTTTAATTGCATAAGAAAGAATTTGATATTCTAATAATCCATGTGTTGTTAAGCCATGAGATATTGTAAATGATGTAATTATTAATTATTGCAATGAAATACTAAGAAAATTGGCTAAGGAGGAAACCAATGAGAAGTGGCCATGTGTATTCACTAGGGAGAGGTGAGGGGGTTATGGGATTAGAACCCATGCTGCCAAATGTCCATTTGTGAACCCATTTGACTCCCATGCTGACATTTAATTATGTTGTAAGAGGGTGGTTGAGAAAACCATTCCATGAAGTTGATGGAGTATGGAGCATCCCTAGGATCCGTATGGCAGGGTATGGAGTTGTTTTACATGTCCCTTAAGCTATTCTACCACCTGGGAATTTGACCATCCTAGTACCTATTCCATTGTTGACCAAGTAACCAACAGAACCATGCATTGCAGAGCTGAGCCATGAAGAAACAAGAGCAAAAGCGATTCTATGGATGCATGAATTGGCATAGCCTAGAGTAAAAAGAAACCCTACATAGGAAGTGAAGCTGGTTGGGGAAAACCTTGGATCAGATCCCTAGATGAATTATAGAGCTCGAGCAGCTTAGAAAACCTTGGAGAAGACCTTAGATCTGTTTGTAGAGGACCGAATAAAGGGACATATTTTCGGTTGCAACCCTAAGAAGATTCCATCTTGATTAACAGATTGAAGGCAAGACAAAGGTTGGATCTCCTTGATAAACCCAATGAGGGAAATAGTCTCATAAAAACAACAATTGGACCTTTCTATGCCCACCCTAAATAGCACTAGAGGAAAGGGTCCTTGAGATAGTGTGCAACAAAGAAGAGGGCCTTCCTTTTATTGGGTGAGGTAGGTAATGTGGGTTCCTTATTTGCTGAGTGATATGAGATGCATGTAGCTTTGTGGGTGAGCTCACTAGCTTAACAACATCCTCCTTGTTTCCTTGTATGCTTGATAAACCAAACTGTAGGTTGGATTAGCATTGGGATGGAACCTTTACTGTGAGAGATCCTATTTATCCCTCCTTAGTGGATACATGACCCAGCTTGGGGGTGGTCTCTTAGCTGAAAGATTATAGGCTAGACATAGACCTAAGATTGGGTGGAAATTTTCTCTCACTTAGCCAGTTGTTGGACAACTTCATTTCCAAGATAAGTGTTTTTGTGGTGTAAAATGATGCTAGTTTCCCTTATGTTGTGTTATGCTTGCATGCTCAAGTTATTGAATAAATAATTACGTGAAATTGATCAATAGGAAACTATGTTTAATCTTAAATATGAGACTTAATGCATGTGTGAATGATTCATCATTTGCATGAGTGTAATGTGATGCTAACCTTACAAGTTGTTGATTTGTTGACTATTTAGTTTCATAATATGTGTTTATTTATGCATTGCATTCACCTTCATAAGGGATTGTTTGGCCTCATATGGACTTGGGAAAAGAATGTGATAGTAGCTATGGTGTTCTATGATCCCTCTATGGGTTAGGTGAAGGGGGAAGTCATGTCAGAAGGAAGGCAAAGTTCCTTGTAGAAGGGTAAAGGAACATATAGGAGGTTATGGACATAGATTTGGTTGGAAAAATGAAAAGGTTAGAGTACTTAGATGTGGTAGAGAACCACACCAGTGGACAGATCTCTCCAAGATATTTCCAATGGTACCGACCTTGTCCAATTTGGACCAAGGATGAAGAATATATATGCTTAAAATTTTTGTAGGTGCAGGGGTCTGTGGTCCCAACCTTTCTGCATCTGCAATGCATATTGCATATTGCAAAGGTCCGGGACCTACCCTTGGGATTGTGTGGTTAGAATTCCAACTTTCCCATCTGGAAAGAATATTTTGGATTTCGGAAGTCGGAAGGGAAAATTCCACAGAGATGGCATGTGGGATTTATGAATTTACACATCTGCAAAGAGGGTTGTGGATTGCGGATGTCGAAAGTTCAATTTCCATGGGGTTGGCGGATCAGATTTCTGACTTTCCACATCCGCAAAGCAGATTTTGGATTGCGGGAGGTGATTTTTTCAGGGATTATGAAATGGGTTTTCCACTTTCCGACATCCGCAACATGGGTTGCAGATTGCGGAATTGCGGAGTAAAATCTCCGTGACGGCGAATGGAGGACTCTGAATTCTAAGTTTTGCATGCAGATTGCGGAACTGCGGAAGTCAGACGAGTAATTTTGAGGTCGTGAATTGAAATATGGATTATGACTTCCGCATTGTGGATTGCGGAAGTCAGGAGTGTAGTTTCGTCATAGAGGTGAATTTGGAAATCTAATTCTTGAGTTCCGCATGCAGATTGCGGATCATGAAATGTGGATTGTGGATCAAAGGCCATTGCGGTTGCATGAAGAGTAATGGTTAATTTTTGAAAAAAAAATGGATCAGTGGTCTCCCATCGCCTTTGGAGGGAACTGAGGGGTTTGGGGACATGATAGAGTGGTATCAGAGCTCAAGTTGCAGCACTGGGGCTGCTTGGGCCGAGCCATGAATGACTTTACAAGAAGATAATCACCCATGGCGTGGGTTTGATAATTAATTTGTATTGTTGTTATTGTCTAATGAATGAATTCCATATTTGTATGGTTGTTCTATGTTTTTATGCATTCGTATGATGATCGATAAATGCCTATGTGATGCACATCGATTGCAGCAGTAGTAGTTTGAATCGTACAGTAGGGAAGCCTACAGGAAAGCGAAAAATGGTTACCATTAATGATACCCAGGATCCATATGAGCAGGAGGACGACGTGCTGGGGGAAAACATGCAAGAAGAACACACTGAAGGTGAGTCTAATGGAATAAAGGAGCAAATAAATCCCCCAAACCTAGTTGAAACCATGGTGAGCTTCAATGATAGATTGATGAAGGCTCAGGAAGAGAAGCACTAGCTCAATACCGCCATCTTCTGAGAGCCTCACTAGTATGCATCAGAGGATAAATCTTGGGTCTAACCCAAGCAATGTGGGTAGAGAAGGAAGAGATGCAGGTAGCCACTCTAGAGGCCATTCTAGGAAAAGGACTCCAAGCCCTAGACATGCCCTAGAAGGGGTTCTGTGAGAAAAAAACACAGAGCACCCTCTCCAATATCTATTTACAGCAAGTCAGATGACTCCAAAGGTTCTCAGAGAATCCCAAGTCATACTTCCTACAGAAGTGAGAGAAGAAAGAGATTCATAGGTATTCCACATGGATAATTTAGGAAGGCTAGGCCTCCCACATTTAATGGAGAAAGCAAGACATGTCAAGAGGTAGAAGCATGGCTTCTTGGAATGAAGAAGTACTTCAGAATGCATGATTATTCAGAAAATGAAAAGGCCAGAGCTTCCATTTACAACGTAAGTGGCATATCTTGAATTTGGTGGGAGCACCTCATGCAAATGAAAAGAATCAGTGAAAGAAGGATCATCTGGGAGCGGTTCAAAAGGTTTTTCAAGGAGAAATACTTATCAACTAGGTATTATGATATTAAGAGGAAAGATTTCAATGAACTCATATTTGGATATAATTCCATGGAAGAGCATGTCCACAAGATTTTGGAATTGTTGAGGTATATGGATTAAATCAAGGATGAAAGGGTAAAAATCCAATGTTTCCTTGGCAGTCTACCCCATAATTTCAGAGATAGAATTGAGTTTGTCAATCCACCAAGCTTGGATGAAGCCATTAAAATGGAAATGCATTTCTATGAGCATAGAAAAGGTAAAGCAGAGGTTCAACTAGCATGGAAAGGAAATCCGAGCGGGAGGTTTTAACAAAAGAAAAGTGGATTCAAGCCACCATTCAAAAATAAACCCATAAAGCTTCCATAGGCCCAACAAGGAAGAAGTGGATTCAATCCAGTTGTGGCAGCAGAACGATCACCAAAAGGGCCACTTCAATGTTGGGGATGTGGAGGAAACCATGTGATTAGAGAATGTCCACACCGGAGGGAGAATCCCATTAGCTTGCAAAACTTAGAAGAAGAAACTACAGTGGAAGATATGGAAAGGGAAGCACCTCGAATTTATGCAGCATTGGATGATCATTAAGCATACCATCAATCAATAGTGGTAAAGTTGAAGGTAAGATTGCTAATCAATCTATTTTTGTTTTCATTGACCCAGGATCTACTCATAGTTATGTGTCTCCTAAGGTGGTCGAAGGTTGCTCTCTTAGAAAATTAAAGCACGACAACTCTTGGATAGTTCAATTAGCCATAGGAACCAAGAGAAAGGTGAGTGAAGTAGTGATGGAGTGCCCCATAGAGTTGAATGGACTCCTCACACAAGCCAATTTAAATGTCTTACCATTAGGATCTTATGATGCCCTTATAGGTATGGACTAGTTGGAAAGACATAGATCCAAGTTAGACTGCTATGAGAAGGTATTTGAATGCATTGATGAAGAAGGAAGGCCAAGGTTGGTAAGAGGAATTCCGAAGCAAGTTTCAGTAAGGCATATTTCAACCTTCCAACTGAGAAAGTTTTATAAGAAGGGTTCCAATTGTATGCAATGCATATATCATATTCATCAAAAGATAAATGACGAAGGATATAAGACTTTCATTTTATACAAGAGTTCCAAGATGTATTTCTAGGTGAAGTGTGAGTGTTTCCATCAAAGAGAGATAGTGATTTTTCCCTCAATCTTGTTCTAGGGCCAGCACCAATTTCCAAAGCTCCTCATAGAATGAGCACACCAGAATTGGTAGAGTTGAAGATGCAGCTGCAAGAATTAATGGACATGGACTATATCAGAACTAGTGTATCTCCTCGGGGAGAACCTATGTTATTTGTTAAGAAAAATGATGGGAATTTATGGCTGTGTATTGATTATAGGCAGCTCAATAAAGTGACAATCAAGAACAAGTACCCATTGCCCAGAATTGATGACTTGTTTGATCAAATGAAGGAATCTAGAGTGTTTTCAAAGATTGACTTGAGGTCTGGGTACCATCAAGTGAGAGTTAAGGAAGAAGACATTCATAAGACAACTTTCAGAGCTAGATATGGCCAGTTCATTGTGGTGTCATTTGGTCTTACCAATGCACCTGCCACATTCATGTGTCTCATGAACAATTTATTCAGCAAGTATTTGGAAAGTTTGTAATTGTGTTCTTGGATGACATTCTTGTTTACTCAAAGAATGAAGAAGAACATACTGAACGTCTAAGGATGGTGTTGCAAGTCCTTAGAGAACACCAACTGTATACAAAGCTGAGTAAATGTGAATTCTATAAAAAAAGGTACACTATTTGGGTCATGTCATCTCAGCAGAAGGAATTGCAGTGGATCTAAAAAGGATTGAAGCCATAATGGATTGGCCTACTCCAAAGAATGTTGTAGATGTTAGATATTTTATGGGTCTTGCAGTCTACTACAAAATGTTCATTGAAGGGTTCTCCAAGATAGATTATCCAATCACTTCATTGTAGAGGAAGAATATCCAGTTTGTATGGTCTGAAAAATGTGAGAAAATATTTCAGCAGTTAAAATAA
The DNA here is from genome assembly GCA_027924585.1 of Larix kaempferi. NCBI lineage: Eukaryota > Viridiplantae > Streptophyta > Pinopsida > Pinales > Pinaceae > Larix > Larix kaempferi. Next base: position 29,969,450 of record BSBM01001051.1, on the reverse strand, counting down.
TTGCTTACCACTGCTCCTATTTTGAAGATTGCAGATACAAAAAAAAGATTTTGTAGTGTGCACAGGTGCTTGCATTGAAGGGCTGGGTGGAGTGCTCATGCAAGAAAGATTTGTAATTTGCTATGAGTCAAGAAATTTAAATGAGCATGAGAAGAATTATGCCACACATGATTTAGAGATAGCATCCATAGTTCATATTCTCAAGAGATGGAGACATTATGTGTTAGGAAGAAGGATTGAACTCAGAAAAAACCACATGAGCTTGAAATATTTGTTTGACCATCCAAATATGAATGCTAGGAAAACTAGATGGATGGAATTCCTTTGTGAATTTGATTTGGAAATAAACATGTCAAAGGTAAGGAGAATAAAGTTGCAGATGCACATAGCAGAAAATTCCATGTTGCAACAGTAAGTTTATGTAAATCAGATTTGAAGGAAAGGGTTCTTGAAGCTCAAACTAGTGATGAAGCTTACCTTAAAATAAAGGAGAAGTTACAGTAGGGAAATGTGGATGAAAAGTGTGCAATATATCGAATTGGGGAAGATGTTGTTCTCATTTATTAGGGTACCAGAATGTACATTCCAAATTGTGCAGAATTGAAGAAGCTTGTGATGGATGAGATATATCAAATGCCATATTCAGGACACCCAGAATATCAAAATACTATAACAACAGCAAGAAAGAAGTACTTTTGGCATGGGATGAAGAAAGACATAGCAGAGTACATTGCTAGGTGTCAAAAGTGCCAACAAGTCAAGGAAGAGCATCAACACCCAGTAGCATTGTTGGAGGATTTGCCCATTTCAGAATGGAAGTGGGAAGTGACTTCTATGGATTTTATAATAGGTCTACCAATGATAGTAAGTAGGCATGATTCAATCATGGTAGTGGTGGAAAAGCTATCAAAGGTAGCTCACTTTATCCTAGTCAAGTCCACTCATAAGACCAATGAAATTTCAAATATATTCATGAAGGAGATATTAAGATTGCATGGATTTCCCAAGGCAATCATTTCAGATCATGATACAAAATTCACTTCCAATTTTTGGAAGGGATTATTCCAGGAATTGGGGACTCAGTTGAAGTTTAGTACAACATATCATCATCAAACAGATGGTCATACTGAGAGAGTGAATCAGATTCTTGAATACATGCTAAGGATGTATGTGATGGATAAACCATCCAAGTGGGAAGACTACCTACACTTGGTATAATTTGCATACAACAATGGACATCATGCATCATTGGGAATGATCCCTTTTGAGGTATTGTATGGAAAAGGATGCAAGACTCTAGTGAATTGGGGAAACCCTGTGAGCATGGTAGTGCTTGTACAAGAGATGATCAAGGAAATGGAGGACGAGATTTTTAAGATCAAGCATAATTTGAAGGCAGCAAATGACAGGCATAAGAGTTATGCAGATCTGAAAAGAGTGCATACAAAATTTCATATTGGGGAGAGTGAAACCAAGGAAAAGTTCCATGAAGTTGGGGAGTTGTACCAAGTTCGCACCAAGATATTGTGGGGCATTTGAAGTCCTCAATAGGATAGGACTAGTTTCATATAGGATTGCATTTCCTACTAACATGAGAGCTCATAATGTTTACCATGTCTCTTTGATTAAGAAATATGTACATGATCCTAATCACATAATTGATTGGAATGTGATATAGGTGGAACAAGAGGGAGAGTTCCAAGTGGGTCCTATGCGCATCATTGACAAGAAAGTCACTTTTCTCTAGAACAAAGCCATCGGACAGGTGAAGGTACAATGGAAGCACCTTAGTCTCAAGGAGTCTACATGGGAGCTGGAGGATGCCATGAGAGATACATTCCCATTTTTGTTCGGTTTTGAGAACATTGAGGATGGTGTTGTTCTAAGGGGGAGGGAGTTGAATAACCCTATTTTGACCCTTAGGGTTTATTGGATTCAATGTAAATATTGTATAAATGCAATATGTTTTTTTCCTCGTGTGGAGATCAAAGCCAAAGCCCCACTAGTGGATGCTTAGTGTTTTTTGCATAGGCAAGCATTTGATATTCTGATAATCTACGAGTTGTTTAGCCATGAGATATTGTAAATGATGTAATTATTAATTACTGCAATGAAATACCAAGAAAACTAGCTAAGGAGGCAACCAATGAGAAGGGGCCATGTGTATCCACTAGGGAGAGGTGAGGGTGTTATGGGATTACAACTGATGCTTCCACATGTCCATTTTTGAACCCATTTAACTCCCATGATGACATTTAATTCCGGTGTAAGCGGGTGGTTGATAAAACTAGTCCATGAATTTGATGGAGTATGGAGCATCCCTGAGATTCGTATGGAAGGGTATGGAATTTTTTTACTTGTCCCTTAAGCTGCTCTACCACCTGGCAATTCGACCATCCTATTCCCCATTCCATTGTTGACCAAGGAACTAGTATAACCACGCATTGCAGAGTTGAGTTGTGAAGAAACCAGAGAAAATGCGATTATGTGTATGCGTGAATTGGTAGAGACGAGAGTAAAAAAAAACCTATGTAGGAGGTGAAGACGATTGGGGAAAACTATGGATCAGACCCCAAAAAGAATTACATAGCTCAAGCATCTTATAAAACCCTAGAGAAGACCTTAGATCTGTTTGTAGAAAACCAAATTGCGGGACAAAGTTTCGGCCGCAACCCTAAGAATATTCCAACTTGATTAATAGATTGAAGGCAAGATAAAGGTTGTATCTACTTGATAAACCTAGTGAGGGAAATAATCTCATAAAAACAACAATTTGACCTTTCTATGCCCACCATGAATAACACTCGAGAGAAGGGGACATGAGGGACTGTGCAATAGAGAAGAGAGACTTCCTTGTGTTAGGTGAGGTAGGTAATGTGGGTTCCATGTTTCCTGAGTGATATGAGATGCTTGTATCTCTTTGGTTGATCTCACTGGCTTAGCAACATCCTCCTTGTTTCCTTGAATGCTTGATAAACCCAACTGTAGGTTGGCTTAGCATTGGGATGGAACCTTGACTGTGAGAGGGCCTATTTATCCCTCCTTAGTGGATACACAACCCAAATCATGGGTGGTCTCTCAGCTCAAAGAGTATAGGCTGGACAGAGACCTAAGGTTGGGTGGAAATTTTCTCTCACTTAGCCAATTGTTGGACAACATCATTTCCAAGATAAGTGCTTTTGTGGAGTAAAATGATGTTAGTTTCCCTTATGTTGTGTTATGCTTGCATGTTCAAGTTATTGAATAAATAATTACATGAAATTGATCAATAGGGAACTATGTATAATCTTAAATATGATATTGAATGCATGTGTGAATGCTTCATCATTTGCATGAGTGTAATGTGTTGCTAATCTTGTGGTTTGTTGATGTGTTGACTAGTTAGTTTCATAATATGTGTTTATTTATGCATTGCATCCACCTTCATGAGGGACTTCTTGGACTTACTTGGACTTGGGAAAATAATGTGATATACCCTGTGGTGTTCTATGATCCCTCTTTGGGTTAGGTGAAGGGGGAAGTCATATTAGAAGGAAAACAAAGTTTCTTGCAGAAGGGTAAAGGCACATAGAGGAGGTTATGGACAGAGTTTTAGTTGGAAAAATGGAAAGGTTAGAGTACTCAAATGTGGTAGGGGATCACACCAGTGTATAGATCTCTCCAAGATATTTCCAATGGTACCAGCCTTGTCCAATTTGGCCCAAGGATTAAGAAGATATAAGCTTTGGAAGTTTGTAGGTGCAGGGGTCTTTGGTCCCAACCTTTCCACATCCGCAATGAAGATTGCAGATAGCAGAGGTTGGGGAACGACCCTTGGGATTGCGCAGTTAGACTTCTGACTTTTCGCATCTGCAAAGCGGATTGCGGATTGCGGACATGGAAAATTTCAGGGGCTAATATTAGCCCATGGGCTAAATTTAGGGGTTCTAAACTTTTAATGGGATATTTTTTTATTAAGCATCCATTAGGTATGATTAGCCCATATTTTATTTATTTATTTTTAATGAATAGGAGGTTAGCCCCATCGAATTTAAAAATGGGATCCAATATAAAACAATTTCGCCCCTCTAAAAATGGATTTAAACCTATGTTAGCCCACAAAAATTGCTAGATATCTCCCATTCGCCCCCGATTTCCAAAAATGGTAGTTGTTAGGGGTTCTTTTGCCTTCTATCGATCATGGACATCGAAGTCAAAGTTATATTCGTCCATATCTTATGGTTGATTATTTTTTTGAAAGTTGCTTAATGTACACAGGAGAAGGACAATTGATATTTACTATTAGGTCTTATAGAGACCCATTTGCATCTAGGAGAGTTCTAAATCCCATCACCTCACATCAGAACTTTCCCCAAGAAAAATGGAGATTGTGAAGCTTGTGATTGGTGATGTGTCAATAACATTTTTGTTTGTGTTTGGGGCATCATGCCTATGGGATGGGACTTCATTCATGGTTGTGTATTTGGGAATGTAAGGGATCATGACTTGCCAAGGAGAAAATTACCTAAAGATTCGCCAAGACTTCACAAGGTTTTATAATTTCGTGAAAGATTTGTCAAGATTTTACAAGGTTTTATAATTTAGTGAATGATTCACCAAGATTTTACAAGATTATATAATTCAATGAGAGATTCGCCAAAAAATTATAGATACATAATATAACATTCATAAAATAGCCTTCATATTTTCCTATATATCATGGGGATTCGCCCATTTATTATAAATATAAATTTAGGGGGGGTTCTTAAATTTTTCCCTGATTGCGGAAGTTGGAAGGGAGAATTCCATGGAGATGGCACATGGGATTTTTGACTTTCCGCATCCGTAAAGCGGGTTACGGATATCAAAAGGTCAATTTCCACAGGGCTAGCACATTGGATTTCCAAGTTTTCACATCTGCAAAGCAGATTGCCAATTGTGAGAGGTCATTTTTCCCAAGATTATGGAATGGGGTTTTCACTTTTCGACATTCGCCACGTGGGTTATGAGTTGCAGAATTGTCGAGGAGTAAAATCTCTATGACGATGAATGAAGGAATCCAACTTCCGAGTTCTGCATGTGGATTGCGAAACTGCAGAAGTTGGATGAGTAATTCAAAGTTCGTGAATTGACTTCTGACTTCCGACTTCCACATTGCATATTGCGGAAGTAGGGAGCGTGATTTCATCGAAGAGGTGAATTTGGAAATCCAATTCCTGAGTTCCGCATGTGGATTGCATATTGCGGATTGACGGCTATTGCGGTTGCGTGCAAAATCAAGGTTAATTGTTGAAAAAATGGATCAGTGGTCTCCAATCACCTCTAAAGGGAACTGAGGGGTTTGGGGACATGACAAATAATTATAACCCCTCAATTATGTGCATTGATGTTAGTTCTTTCAACATTGGGGGGATGGGAAACTAGACAAAGAGGCTTGCCTTATGTAGATTAGTAGAGAAGGAAAAATTGGACTTCATTTTTTTACAAGACATTATGGCAGGGGTGTTGGCATGGGGTTAGAGCGTAGGAAGTGCAGAACCCCAAGCGGTGAAAGGGTCATTGACGAAGGAAAAGGACCATTCACGAAGGATAAGGATCCAATGGAAGCGAAATTTTTGGTCCAAGTTAGTTAGAATGGGTCATTAGGACCATTTGTAACGGCCAAGTGCTCCTATAAATAGAGATAGCATGGTAAGCTATAGATAGAAAAATATAGTTGAATAGAGACATAGTGCGAGAGGAATATCTAAGGAGAAGAACCTTTTGTGGGATTGTAAGCCTAAGGGAAGTTTCATGAGTATGAAATAGGAGATGATATCTCCGTATCTGTTGTGTTTCTGTCTTTTGGATCGATCTATGGAGCATGTATCTGGGTTTGGTTCTGTATAATATGCATATTTATTGCAATATGATTTTTTCTTGAGATCACATTAGATATGTTTGCAGATATGTTATGTATCGCAGATTCCTCAAACATGCTTTGTTGATTTGTTTAATTCATTAAGTAGGAGATGATAATGCAATTAAGAATTACTAGGGCGATAATGTGATGTCTTAATGCGAATACAAATCTCTGGTTTTGTCGATTGAGAGTGGAACAATGCATGTCTTCTCCCAACTACAGAAAATTGGTTCCTATAGCCCCCCTTAGACATATCGGGTGAGACTTCACTCGCTTTGCAGGTGTTGTTGGAAAGGGTAAAACCTTTCTGGGCCGATGCTTAAGGGTGTCTGGTCAGTCTTTGTTGAAAGTAGTGCAAAGTGAACCCCTATCGACAGAACTGTGTCATCAAGGGGTTGGGGGGGGGGCAATTGTTAATATCATAACTCCAAAAGATGTTTAAATAGTGGATTTTCATTCTTGTGGAGTCTGAGGGACTTTAGGGTGGTCTAATTATAGGTTGTGATTCTTCTTTGTCACTGAAAAAATATATTAGAGAAAATTTGAGGTATAAAATGGGCCTCTTAAGGAAAATAATAAAATAATAGTTAAAATAATAAAATAATATTTATGAATTTTGGAGGAAAAGAGAAAAAACTATATATTTTTCTCCATATTTTCAACATATCTCCCTATAGTTTTACTGTAGTTTCTTTAGTGTCAAATATGCCATGTCAACCATTATGGTTGACTATTTTCTTGAAATTACATTGGTTCTTGAATTCAATGGATCATTTTCTTATGAGGTGGCTCTGTTAGGAACCCTTGTCAACCCTTCTCTTTACTTTGTTAGTATATTGTTGTTGGACGCATATGCTTTGTAAGTCGTCCCATAGTATTTGTTGATCCATAGTTCGTATTATTGTTGTTGGATGCATATGCTTTGTAAGTCATCCCATAGTATTTGTTGATCCATAGTTTGTATTGGCCCATGGTTTGTATTGGCACATAGTTTTGCCCCATGGTATTGATGCCTAGAATTAGTATATAAGTTTGTGTTGAGACTAATGAAGGTACCGTGAAGTTATTTGTATTGAGCTTTCTCAAAGGAGGTTTCCCCCTTAAAGTGGCCTGTGATCAATAAAAATATTCCGTGATCTCATATATTGTGCGTTTTATCAATTAATTGTTGTAGGTTCTTCACATCTGGTATCAGAGCACTTCTTGGGCTCGCTAGGTGAAATTTCTGCCAAAATATTTTTTTGCACCTATTGCAGGTTTGGATCTAGGAATAATCCCTATCCGCTTAACTGTGGGAGGTACTTGGGCATAAGCCCTAAAAATCAATATGAGGAGTACCACAGGAACCCCAAAGTAGCTGGCCCATTGAGAGGACTTGCCAACGAAAAGGGAAACGACCCCTACCTAATTAACTAGTTTCCATCCGTGAGGTAAACCAAGAGCTGTCGTTTGTGGCAAAGCGATTATCAGTTTTACCTGACCCGTGGAACAAGGGGTACTACCCCAATACGCAAGCCGTTAGACGACATTGGTGGCCGAGTGAATCCCCTGAACCGATAGGAAGCCGAACATACCTGGGGTCCATATCTATTTTCAGCTGAACTGTTGCCGATCACTTCCACATCATTGCAGATCCATCTATTACCACTGAATTTCTTGCTGTTGCAGATCCATCTGTTGCCAATCACTTCCGCATCATTGCAGATCCATTCCAAACGCCGGTTCTGATCCAGCCATTTCAGATCCATTGTGAAAAAAAAACTTTGTTGCAGGTCCATCTCCCTTGTTTTAACTCTGTTTTCCTTGAAACTTCACTGACATCCCTGCAATCCCATTCTGCATATTTCATTCCTCAGGACCCTATCCCAAATTCCACTTCCCAAAACCAGAAATCCCACATTTGTCTATTTTTAGGGTTTTCCATAACTCCTTCGATTTTCACCCAATCACCTTCAAATTTTGTCACTGTGTTCCTTCCCTATTTTTGCTTCTTTGTCCCTCTTTGACAAATTTTCCCATTCTTTCACCCCGCTTCTGAAATCCTCATTTTCTGCTTCCCTATCCATTCCAAAGTGTCCAAAATCCATCCGAGTCTTTCCCAAATCCAAATTTCCCTTTAATAACTAAGCTTCTGCTTGTGTTTTTCTACCCATTCACAAAAAAAAAACTCCTGGTTATGGTTGTCACCCACGCAGGAGAAAAACAATGGAGGAAGCACTTGCAGCCATCCAAACAAAATTCCAGGATCTGAATGAAAAATTTCTCAGCCTACATCTTAAGCATTCATCCATGAACAACAAATGACAATCTGAGTCTTCATTAGACAATGGGTTCTCTTCTTCCAGCAATTTTTGTGGTCCGAAGCTTTATTTTCCTCACTTCAATGGTACTGATCTAACTGGATGGATCTATCATGCAGAACATTATTTCAGTCTACATAATACATTTGATGTCAACAAATTTCCACTTGCATCCTTTCATTTGGAGCAGGAAGCTCTTCAATGGTACCATTGGTACATCAAGGCTCATGAAGAGCCAAAGTGGCCATATTTTTTCCACCTCCTTTTGCAACGATTTGGTCTTAGTGCTTTTGATGACTTCACAGGAGCACTCACTAAACTTTGTCAAATTGGCATTGTGAGAGAGTATCAAATAGAATTTGAGAAACTATCCAATCACACAGAAGGGTTGTCTGATGAATTCTACAAGAGTTGTTTTATTAGTGGTCTTAAGGATGAAATCCGCTCAGAGGTCAAAATGTTCCTTCCCAACACAATGATGGAAGTCATAGGGTTGGCTAAGTTGGCAGAGGACAAGATCACAACCCAACAACACTCCAAATCTACTTTTGTTCCATTCATAAATATCGTTTCTCAATGACCTCCCATTATTCCATCTCCTCGCTCCACTCCTATCAAGCATTTGTCTGAAGCAGAGATACAGGCACATAGAGAAAAAGGGCTTTGCTCTAATTGTGATGAGAAATTCACTTGGGGACATAGATGTGTTGAGCAATAGCTCTATCTATTAGATGTGGATTCTCTGACTGCCTCTGAAATTGGTGTAGAAGCTCCAGATACAATGGATGATCAAGTCGACATTCAACAGCCGTATGTTGACCCTCCATCTCTAGATGAACCTCTAGAGGTATCTCTCCATGCTTTAGCGAGAGTCACCACGCCACAAACAATGCGGGTCAGGGGTTACTTAAAGAAGATCCCTCTTACAATACTCATTGATTCTGGTAGCACCCATATTTCATTGACCACCAGATTTCCAAACCGGCTAATTGTTTTGTCCATCCTTGCTCCAACTTTGAAGTCATGATTGCCAATGGGGGCACCTTACCTTGCAAGGGGAAGTGTCACAATGTGCGTATCTCTATGGAAGATTATAACCTGCGGTTTGACATGTTTTCCTTGTCCTTAGGCGGATGTGATGTGGTTTTGGGTGTTCAATGGCTACGCACACTTGGCCCCATCTTATGGGATTTTGTTGAACTTTGGATGCAATTTTTAGTCAATGGAAAACAACACAAATTTACAGGGTTACAACCAGGGTCTCTCCGCATCATAAGTTCACATCGCCTGGAAAAGATCCTTAAGAAGAATTTACATGGTGTCATCGCTCAGCTCCATTCCATTCAGATGCACCCATCAACGGACTCCACTACTTCCTTGGCTAGATATGCAGGTGTCTTTGCTGAACCAATAGGCTTTCCGCCTTCAAGAGACCTTTTCGGTATGAATTTAGTTGCATGTACATGTGAGAAATAACTGATGGCTATTTTACATGCAGTACAAAAGTGGTTGCCATCCCTATTAGGGAATTATTTCTGCATCCAGACTGATCACCAGAGTCTGAAAAAATTTCCTGGAACAATGGGTATCCTCCCCAACACACCTGAAATGCATTAGCCAACTCATGGGTTATACCTATGCGCTCACTTACACAAAGGGCCAGGACAATCTGGTGGAAGATACTCCTTCTCGCACAATTCATGACCCAGTTTCTCTGTCAACTATTTCTATGCTTGTTCCAAATTGGTTGCAATCTCTTCAATAGGGCTATGTCTTCTATGACCTCCATGCTTCTCCATCGGCAGGGCACTCTCGGTTCCTCAACACATATGACCGGGAACAATGCAAATTCTTTTGGTCGGGACTGCAAATAAAAATTTAACAGATGGTGGTTGACTATGATACTTGGCAGGTCAACATGGGTGAAATGACACTCCTTCTAGGACTGCTCAAACCCTTACCCATCCCTACACAGATTTGGACAACTATTTCTATGGATTTCCTTGAGGCTCTCCTTGTTGGGTCTGGCCCAAGGAGGTCAAATTTTGAACGTATTAAGTTTTGTGAACTGTGAAGCCAAGCGCAACATGGATGGAGAATTTTTGTGGAAAACATTTTTGGAAGCTGCGAAAAGAAGCGCAACACAGTTTTGGTATACTACGACGATGCACGCAGCGCAGTTGCAGAAGAACTGTGAGGTTAGTGTCGCGAGGAGTACAATGCCACGATGTGCCATGTTGACAGACATCCAGCTAAGTAGAGCATGGATGGAGGATGGCAGTTAATGTGGTTAGGTCACAGAAGACCTATTTTTGGCAAAGATCACCGATAACTGCCAAGCGGTGGGTAGGTACAGATCGAGATAGATAATTGGTTACACCACCAGATAACTACCAGTTGAAGCAATTTTCTAAGGCCGTGATTGGAGCAACAAATTGGTGGAAGCAAGATGTTGGTTTGCATGACAGAGGAGCGGATGACAACGTGTCTACACCGAGGTTGGCGCGCATATGACTGAAGATCCGCCACCAGATATCAGTAAGTCCAGGTTTGGGAAAACCACGACAGTTTTGTAAAACCTAAGGGTTTCTCCTTTGTAATGTAAAGACATGACCTAAGGGCATGATCTATATATAAGGAAATTTTGTATAGGAAAGGGTGACTCTTCATTTTGTTATTTTTCTCATTATTGATTGAATAGATCTCTGTTAAGAGACATTTTGTAAAGGCTCTGCAAGCTGAGTGTGCAGAGACCTAATCTTGAGAGAGAGAGAGAAGAGCGTCTGCAGCTGAGTGCGCAGGAGAAGAACTATTGTACCCCTTTCCAATCTAAATAAACAACAGTTCACGTAGCTTCCCATCCGGGGTGTTTAACCACATTAAATCATTGTGTTATGTGTTTGCTATGTGTGATTGTTGACCGGATCGCAACCTCACAGTCGATAGGGGTCCACCAACTGTTGACCCATACCACAGTCTCCCTGGGCACCGGCCCGGGCAGGTTTGAGCCCGCGCAGCAACACCCACAGAGTGGATGAGGTCTCACCCGAGGCATCCAGGAAGAGAATACGGAACCATGTTTCCGCTGAGGGAGGAGGAAAGTCGTGGCAATGTGATACTAACAGCAATTCCAAACATTCATCATGAAGTTCTAGCACATCGCAACATTTAACATTACCAGAAACAGAGATTGCATGTTACTTCAATCCCAGCATGTTCATAAGGACGGATAACATATTATTGCAGCATTCACATTATAACAATAGAAAACAGATAATGACATTAAGAATAATCAACAACACGAACATCCAGCAACATTACACATAGATTGCACCAAATCATCATCCTTATATCACTCAGCAAACCAAAAGTAGTACATAAGTCTTTCTGCAACATCCGCATTATCTCTGTTCATCTCCGCATATGGCTCTACCACACCCACTACTATCCACTCCTCTAACAATTACAATTCTCCTCTATTTATAGGCCAATACTTGTCCACTTTCCTAACCAACACTATGGACAATCTACTAACTGACTTGGTCTAATGACCCAATAACCCGCATACCGCGGTACAATGACTCGATATTACAAAATATGTGACCAAAAACCCACCAACTGCGGTATACTTGACTCAATATTACAAAATATGTGGTCCAAGTGACCCAAAACCCGCCAAGTACGGTATCCTTTGGCCCAAGATAATCCTCTTGCGCCTTCATCCAACGTGTTGCAGCGTTAGCAGTACTGCGATCTTTCCTCTTCAAACTGCCTGCCAACAGGCCCCCAACACAATCTTGTGGCTCGCCCTCGAGCCACGTCAAGGGCATCTGTTCTTGCTGTCTTAAGCATGAATTGTTTTCCCCTTCATTCGGCTATACAAATCCTCGGCTACCAATTCTGTAAGCCCTCTACGAGAGTAGGAAACCCCTGTCTTACTATCAGGGACATCGCGAACTCATCCTCTAGTCGCATGGAAGCATGCAGACTGAAGGAAAAAGAGGATGAACAGTACCAAGGGTTGAGAATGGTGGACAACTCTGGCACCTTTGTTTCGTGCCATCGTCCATCTTCTACTAAGGTCAGGGAGCTACCACCCCAACCAGCCTGCTGATCAAAAGTGGCGCAACCCTTCGAACGACTACTTCATACTGAAACATGCGGGACTGGCTAAGATTCCATTTCACTATTGACACATCCTGCAGCCGCCCTGGCACCAGCTTGGGCATACACAGCGTAAGTGCACCCGTAGTGTCAAGATGCTCAGGGACACTCATCGTTCGGGCCCGCAGTGCCCTTGGGGTACTACCACGGGAAACGAAGCGGAGCATTTCCACAGCCTCCTTGTAATTCCTCACAACTCAACTAACACAGAGATCAACCAGCATAACCATGCTTGGTCGGAACAACTTTTGGATGGTGAACTACCAATGTCCTTAGTTACTTATAGCTGGACCCTCCTCTGTCACGACAGGGAGAATGATGCCTCGGTACCTCTCATCTGGGTGTCTGAGCCGACCAACTACCACAGTGGAGGGGGAAACCATGCTACCAACATAGCTCCCACGTGCCAATATGTGAACAACCCCACTGATCATCCTGGTCCATCGTGTACATCGTCATGTGTGAAGTCAGGGACAATCATGTTAGAGAGGGTGGCCAATAATCACACCATTTCATCGTACTCTCCCAATTACATCATACAAAATCCGGTGGTAATCCTAAGTGTAGCGTCATCATAAGTCCCTGACTGGTGGCACAAGATTCTCCTATTTGCGTATAACCGCTTCCTTTGGGGCACCATCCGCCACCAAGGCACCTGCAACAATCATCATCATCCATTTCATCATTTTTTTTTATTTTTTTTTGCATGATGCGACTTAGACATCGCACGGCTCTAAGCCTGAGCGATAGGGCTTCAACCTGTGACCATTTACCAGCTTAGGGAGCATCCCCCCATCCAAGCACTGCAACTAAACCGCTCCTCCTGAAGTAATATTATTGATGCGGTAGAGACCCAGCCAATGCATTTGCAATTTTCCTAGATGTTTCATAAACTTACTATCATACAGTAGCACTAAGTCACCTTGCTAAAACTGCTTATTTTTTATGTGGAAATCATGCCATGCCTTCTGGCAATCCTTCTCGACTCCTTGATGAAATCCAACGATAAATCGATATTCTTCGAGTTCCACCAATTGTGCTAGACACTCATCTAGTGCGGCAACATCATCCATGCCTGTAACAGCCGCGATCTGTAAACTTGGAATAATGTACTCCATAGGAAAAATGGCTTCCTTCCCATATACCAGCTTGAAAGGTGTCTGACTAGTCAACCGTTTACATGTGGTGCCATAAGCCCATAACACCGCTGGAACTTTCAAATCTCAGTTGTCACGGTTTGCATTACATACTTTTGTTAATGCATGCTCCAATACTTTATTAAACGCCTCGACCGTCCCATTCTCCTGTGGGTGATAGGGTGTACTCTTCTTGTGCTGAATCTGCAATTCCTCCATTAATGCGATGATAGTGCGATTGAGAAAATGGTTTCCTTGATCACTCAGCAGAATCTTGGGGCAGTCGAACCGAGTGATAATGTGATCGAACAAGAACCAGGCAGCCATTGCTGTAGAACAATCAGATACAGGGGCCACCTCCACCCATTGGGTCAAATATTCTGTCACTGTGATAATATAACGTGCACCTGTATGTTTCCCTAGTGGATTGATCAGCCCAACAAAATCCACAACCCATTTCTCAAATGGTTGTAGTGTTACTTCAGGTAGTAACGGCATCTCATCGCATCTAGATGGTTTGTCAGTTCATTGACAAACATCACAAGACTGTGCATAGTCTGTCGCATCGTTATGTAGTGTGGGCCACCAAATCCCTGTACGCAATACCTTCCGGGTAGTCGCCTGACCGCCATAATTTCTGCCTATGACTCCACCATGTGATTCATCCAATATTTGTGCCTGCTCATGTGGCAAGACACATCTGCACAATATCTCATCAGCACCCAATTTATACAACTCTCCTGCGATTAGTTGAAAGTCAGCAGCCTTGACGACCAATTGTTTCTTCTGAGCAGTGGTAAAGTCATTGGGCGTTGTGCCGGTCGCCAAGAACCAAAGGATGTCATCAAAATAGTGATTAGCAGTGGCAACATGAAACAACTAGGCATCTAGCAATCTGGCTTCAATATTAGTCGGTTCCTCCCCTGTGTCATTCCGCGACATATGATCAGGTCCAGCATTCAACCGCCCCGGCTTCAGAACGACTTCGAAATCAAACTCCTGAAACAAAAGCAGCCATCGACATAGCTTCCCCCCCAACACAGGCTTATTGACCAAATATTTCAATGCAGAATGATCAGTAAACATTTTGAAATGGCCACCCAACAAATAATGCCTGAATTTCTGCAGTGCGTAAACCATGGCAAGGCCTTTGCGTTCTGTGGTAGTGTAATTCCGTTCTGCTGATGACATATTTCGACTGGAAAAATCAATGGGATGGTCAATGTTTCCTTCACCTGGTTGAGCCAATACAACCCCTAATGCAACTGATGAAGCATCAACATGGACATGGAATTCCTTGCTCCAGTTCGGAAAAACCAAAATTGGAGTCGACGCCATTTTCGCCTTGAGTGTTTCGAAACTTTCCTGACATTCCGGATTCCACTGGAATGCCGCATCCTTTTTCAACAACTTCTCCATAGGGGCAGTAATCGCAGCATATCCTCTAATGAACTTGCGATAATATCCTGTGTGACCCAAGGTCGTGCGCAACTACTTAACCGTAGTCGACAGTTGCAACCCTATAATAAGCGCAATCTTAGCTGGGTCGACCAACAATCCCTGCTTACACAAAATATGCCCTAGCAATATCCCAATTGGAGCACAAAAAATACATTTCTTCAAGTTTAGCGATATCTGGTGTTGTTGGCATCACTCAAGCATCAACCGCAGATTGGCCAAATGATCATGAATCAACCCATAAACAGTCCAATCATCCATATATACCTGCAGAAACTTCTGAATAAAATCTTTGAACACAGCAACAATGACCCGGGAAAATATCACAGGTGCATTCTTTAAACTGAATGGCATGACTGTGTACTGAAAACAGTCCCATTCAGTAACAAAGGTTGTCTTATGGAGATCCTCCTTGGCAATGAGAATCTGATGGTAGCCAGAGAATCCATCAGTGAAAGAGTAGATCTCCTGGCCACCCGCGCCTTCAAGTACTTCATCAGTGAACGGGGTCAGAAAGGGATCATGTAAGCAAGCATCATTCAACTTCTGCAAGTTGACACAAATGCGCACTTCTCCTATTTTCTTGTCCTGCACCACCATACAACTGATCCATTCTGACTCTTCCACAGGTTCGATGATACCAGCATTCAGCATCCGATCAAGTTCCACCTTTACTTTTTCTTTATGTCGTGGGTTGAGTCGATAAGGTCGTTGTCGGACTAGCTTAGCGTCTGGTTTCAATGGAATCCTCATCTCCCCTAAATCACTGAGGATTCCCTTCATTTCGAAAAACTTCGTGGGAAACATATCTTGGAATTCATGCAGTAACTCGGTAACTTTACTCATAATTTCATCATCCCAATAATCCCCTACATTAGCAAACTTGGGAGTAGCTTCAGTGCCGATATTTGTTTTGTGAAGCTGCAACGGCTGATTGAACGGGTTATTTGGCGCAACAGGTGGTACCACATCACGACTTCTTTCAGATTCAGGAATGTTAATACTCCGGGGGTCATCATCATCATCTGGCCCTCCACTGATGTTGAAACACTCCATGAGAGACTGCATCTGACTATGGGTGTGCGGATCAATATGGTAGGTCACCGGAATAACCTGAAATATCACATCACGGATGAGCTGCAGGGCATTATGGACATCAAGGTTGGCATCCGCAAATGTGAAGGTATGAGTGAAACAGATCGTTAACTCCCCCCATGTGGTAATATCTCGCCGTAACGTGGCTGTAGTGTACCATGAACGCAGTATCTACTCCAAAGTATGGACAAAATCATGAACCCACTCATCTCTGGGTTGCGTTACCCACAACCATTGACACTCCATCACATGATCACCAGGATCGATTTGGCCATCATACTTTCCAATGTGATAAACCTTTGTATTTCCAAATCGAACCATCATCAACCTTCAACATTGTGACCAATCTTTAATACATTTCTTATGCATCGCCCACCAGTGTGCTAGAGTAGTCTTCAGTGCTTCCTCCAAGGCTAGCAGTCGTTGTGGTTCTGGAACGCAGTCTTCAAATTCTGTTACAAAGGTGTCTAAGCCAGGAAACCCCTCATAAATAAGAAATGCGATCATTTCTGTCTCAACCTGACATAAAGATTGCATAACTAAACCACACTTCCGGACTGATATTTCATGCATGCGATTCTGCCAATGTTCTAATGCATCATCAGAATCGGAAGACGCAGAACTCTCGCTGCTCCACTCTAGCTCACCATGGATAGTGGGATGAATGTAATCCTCAGAAATATCGAATGCATGATCCCAACCAGTGTGATTGTCGTCTTTGACGGGCTAAACATATCAGTGTCCTTCATCCGGATCCAACGGAGTGATAACTCAAAAATCGTGGTTCTCAAAATTCATCATGCGCTTCTTGAAGTTGATTATAGCTCCACTATCATTAGCCCATCCTATACCCAATAGCGTAGGATAGGAGCTTCCTCCATCAACTACCTCAATGACGTCGAAATCGGCATAAGTCTTCATGCCCTCAATATCAATTATGAGCCACGGAACTCGCCCAATGGGTGTAACCTTCACATGGTTAGCCAACCGAAGCTGCACAGGAGACCAGCTCAATGGGGGACTCCCCATTTTCTGCCACACCTACTTGGTTAAGATGTTAATATCCGAACCAAGATCAAGAATCATAGAGTCAACATCGTAATCATCGATATGAATATTCATTCACATTTCCTTGCTAGTCTTTCGTCGCTGTAAAGAGTTGACTACTGACTCTTGCCGTCCTTTCGGAAGTCGCTGTAACCATCCCTCAATCTCAACTAGGGAAACCAGGTCTCGTGCCAATGATAAACAGCTTTCAAGGAACTTCTGCAATATCCTTGGTGGTGGTTGATCGACGTCTGATGTAGCATCAAAGATAGGCTGCATATCACAAACAACAGCCTTACCGCGATCTTTCTCTAGAGTACGACGTGCCTCCATGAATGTCTCCCGCTCCGCATCAATGTCAAAGTTTACCATCTTTGGACCAGCCAAGTGAATGATCATTCGTGAACCATCTTCCCCAGTCATTTTACCTTCACGAGTGACAACAACCACCGAAGCATCTTGTGGTCGTGGTTATGCCGAAATAGTCGCAATATTAGCACCTTGTGCCTGGTTCTTCTATAGATTCCCTGGTTGATTCGGATTAGCGTTCAACGGTGGTCACAGAGGCTGGTTTTCCACTGGTTGCTGCATCGGGTTCTGCACTGGGTTCTGTAGCTACATAGTGTTTCCAGCCTTCCATCTGGCAATCAACTGTGGACAATTCTCGACAGTATGAGCATTACCAGAACAAAACGTACACTGATTCTGTAGTAGTGGGAAGTCATGCTGATAGTGCCCCCATACTGCACAGCGGTAACATTGAACAGGTCCACGACCACCTCGGCCTCCTCCTCCATGACCAAATCCACCACCGCGTCCACCCCTGTAGCCTCTCCGATAGCTGACCTGTTGCTGATACTGAGGTGGGTTAAACTGCTGCTGCATGGGTGTTGGCGGCATCCCTGCTCCTTGTGATACGGTTGTTGCACGTACTGAGGATGCAGGGGGTTCATCGATGTATATTGTGGTATGAACTGCTACAGTTGCTGCTACTGCAGTACAAACTACATCTATGGTTGAGGCATTGGTTGAGCTACCTGTGGCTGTAGCGGTGCAGTACGCTGATCATCTTTGACATAGAATGCATCACACATTCTCTCCTGTAGTAACCCATATGCATGACAATCCTTGTCGTCATGGCCTACCAACTTATAGAAGGTGCAATACAGATTCCACGGAGTTGTGACCATTTTCTGCATATACGGGAAACTATCATGACTTTGCCCAAACACCTGGCAGATGCGACACCATGGCATACTGCCTCCATTCAGCGGATTGGGCGCATCTGAGACCAAGTAGTTACAAAAATTTGGGCAATCATCTTTCGCATATCCCTCCCGTCGACATCGCGTACACCATACTTCATCGCGCTATTCTTTGTTCTTCTTTAAATCTTGCAATTGTATAGTCATGTTAGTGAGCTGTGTTTGTATCTGCGACATCCTGGCTGCATTATCTCTAATCAGTGACACCTCCAATCGCATTGCAATCTCCAGGGCTTTGCTAGGCGTCGAGATGTTTTGCTGCATTAGCGGCAGCTGAATGTGGGC
The DNA here is from genome assembly GCA_027924585.1 of Larix kaempferi. Lineage (NCBI taxonomy): Eukaryota > Viridiplantae > Streptophyta > Pinopsida > Pinales > Pinaceae > Larix > Larix kaempferi. The sequence goes on along the minus strand of BSBM01001051.1, from coordinate 29,950,819 downwards.
TAGCAGTGCCACAATGAACCATTCTTTGTGTTGGATAACACTCATATCAAAACTAACCTTTTCCATCAGTGTCTTGAATCGCTGGTCGAAATCCCATACCGTCTCGTTGGGATAATGCTTAATTTCCTTCAATTCAGTAATGTACTAGGCCTCCGACTTAGGCCATCTAAATTCAGCAATTAGCCCATCCCGAATCTCATTCAATGACTTATCTGGGGCCCCCGTAGGGACTAAGACAAATTTCATGAACCAATCTAATGCATGACCTCGCTGGGTCGTGGCCAACTATCCTTTCTTAACATCATCATCAGTGATCTGTTTCACAGTCTAGACCACTTCACATAAAAACCAATATTGTTCTGGGTTGTTTGTCGCACTACCATGGAACAACAATAGCTTAGCATCATCACCTGCCATCTTGGGCTTCCTTCCTCCTGTTGTTGTATTACTACCAATCAATTTTTGTGGTGTCGACGTACTCGGCGGTGTCGAAGTAGTTTTTCTTGCTGGTTGAGAGCTAGTGAGCGGAGGTGTGGGTACGTTGGTGCTGGGGTTGGGTATTGCCTCTATCCTAGGCATAACCTGGTCATTCTATTAGGAATGTGAGGTCGCTTCATCCTGTGTGGCCTTCCTTCACGGTCTTGCAGTCCGATCGCAGCAGGACCTTCTCCTATCCTCTACGTCTTTCCTGTCGGAACTTTGCTCCTCCCCTCGTAAGGTCGCTTTCTTCCTCAGCTTCGCTCATAGTCTTCTCATGTTCTACACCCATATACCCCTTTACCATTTCATGCACCATTCCCCAATAGTTGCAGTACCCACGGCCTCTGCCAACCAGGCCGTCTACTGATCAAGGTGCATCTTTAATATACCTTTCTCGCAAATTAACATCTTAATCGACAGTTGGAGTGATAGCAGAAACCTTCCCCTCGGTCTTTCAAAGAAGTATCTTTCAGCGTCACTATAGGATTTCTTCCTATCGACTGCAAAATCCGTAATATATCCTTCCAAGATACTATCAAAACAAACTTCGACAGCCCGTGATGCCTTATTATCAACTCCCTACAATTCCTGAATCAACTCCGGGGTCCAAGTGGTCGGCTCACCACCCTGGAATTTCCTCTTTTGGAATGTTAGTTTCGACAACCATTCATACAAAATGATTGGTAATTCACAGAAAAATCATTCATGCGGACCGTCATGAATATATCTTCCTACCCAGTGATCTACCATCAGTCGCGTGTTCCGACTTTCTTCCTCAGCGAACTCCTGTAACTTCTGATCGAACCATTTCTATATCTCCGGCTTCATCGGGTGACACAACATGGCCTCTTTCTACTTTGCACACGGTCCTGGAAACAGAAGCATTTGTTGACCAGATCGCGACCTCATAGTCAATAGGGGTCCACCAACTGTCGACCCATACCACAGTCTCCCTGCGAACCGGCCCAGACAGGTTTGAGCCCACCTAGCAACACCCGTAGAGCGGATGAGGTCTCACCTGAGGCGTGCAGGAAGAGAAAACGGAACCATGTTTCTGCCAAGGGGGGAGGCAAGTCATGGAAATGTGATACTAACAGCAATTCAAAACATTCATCATGAAGTTCTAGCACATCACAACATTTAACATTACCAGAAATAGAGATTGCATATTACTTCAATCGCAGCTTGTTCATAAGGACGGATAGCATATTATCACAGCATTCACATTATAACAATAGAAAACAGATAATGGCATTAAGAATAAGCAACAACATGAACATCCAACAACATTACACATAGATTGCACCAAATCATCATCCTTATATCACTCGGCAAACCAAAAGTAGTAGATAAGTCTTTCTGCAACATCTGCATTATCTCTGTTCATCTCCGCATATAGCTCTACCACACCCACTACTATCGAATCCTCTAACAATTACAATTCTCCTCTATTTATAGGCCAATACTTGTCCACTTTCCTAACTAACACTATGGAAAATCTACTAACTGACTTGGTCTAATGACCCAAAAACCCGCATACCACGGTACAATGACTCAATGTTACAAAATATGTGACCAAAAACCTGCCAACTGCAGTATACTTGACTCAATATTACAAAATATGTGGTCCAAGTTACCCAAAACCCGTCAAGTGCGGTATCCTTTGGCCCAAGATACTCCTCTTGTGCCTTCATCCAACGTGTCGTGGCGTCAGCAGTAACGCAATCTTTCCTCATCAAACCGCTTGCCAACAGTGATTGTCATTAATTGGTGATTTAAATTACTTACAGTACATGCATGAGATTATTAGTGCTTGTTATATGTTTACTGTGATCTGTATTCGCCGATGAAAGGATGGAATAAGATGCTAAGTAGTCCATGTATGAAGAAGTATTAAGCAGTAAGCACCTATAAGTCTTGAATGAATGCATCGACGAGATAACCACATAGTTACCTGTTAAGGGGTGAATCGTAGTAACAAAGCTCATAGCGCTGCGTGTCTCGTTCAAATTGCATAAGTTATGGTATTTACCAATATAATTAATGATGAATGATTAAAGGATATCCAATAAATCCAAGTAGAAGGAATTAGGCCTCGCATACTGGCCTCCTCGTCTAGTGGATGTGCCGTTCCATAAAGAAGTACTGTGTTGTCTCGCCGTAGTAGCCTAATAGTGTTGCGCAGACCCATTGATGCAATATATCAGAGTTCGTATAGTCCCTTGTCCGCCGCATGGAACCATATTACCAAGTTGCGCAACTGTTAGTTAAGCACTCGCATCACCAGGTTGTGGAAACCAGATTCCGCAGCCACCCCATCTATTTTCACCTCGGGTGAGACTTCAGATTGCTTGCGGTCTGTTCCCAAAAGGGTCGGTGAATAGGGGTTTTGTTGGTATCTCGTACCGCGAAGTACCTGGGTCTACATAGGAAAACCTCTTGAATAGGAAAGCAAACCAACAAATGGTTTCGTTGCTGTGCTAAGACCAGTGATGCGATAGTGGATTCAGAAAAGTAATGTCCGGCAGTTGGCATCCATAAAAGAAAGAGATCACAGGTTGGTGTGATAAGATCAAAAGGGACTTCGCAAAGAAAGAAAACAGGAACCCATGTCTATCTAACGTAGAGTGGTTAAACAGATACTTGTGGAGGGATATCCACAAAATGTTTTGGGCATCGTTTCCAACCGAGCTCCACGAGTGGATATCGTGCCTCGCAGAAAGAAATAATTGCTCCCAAGGTGGAGTACTTACGGAGTGGAGTCCAAAGCTTACTGAACAACTCAAAGCAATCGACAGCCCACTGTCGTGAGCAGTTGACTTTTGGGTTGATAGCATACTTGAAGGATTTGTGACTGAGTTTGCTGTAGACACGTTGAAATCCTACAGCCAAGTAGAAGCATATTTCTTTGAAGGACTCAGAGGTAAGTTCTTGAAAAACCTCAGTCTATACATTAAAATGCTTTTAGCCAAGAAAGGTGTTTTAAGAATGCAATAATAATCCTAGATCTGTCATGGTAGAGAATACATACATTGATTCTGATGAAGAAAACCATACTTTGAGAAGTGGAAAGAAATACAAGCTTACTAACAAGAAGAAACCTACACCATCTAGAAGCCATACCGAAATTCCATGTGATATCAATAATACAAACACTCAGTTATTAGCCACAATCCACCATATTATACCTCAGAATCAGTCAGTCCAGAACCCATCCGCTGCGAGTATCATGTAGTCCATCCCACAGATCAGTAATACTAGTAACACCGCAGGAGCGAGTGCTCACAGCACTACGACTCAGACTATTCTGCATAATATTGTCCCTAGTACAATGCAACAGCCTCTATCTAATTTTACCACAGGGAATTAGTTCCAGAATAGTACACAATCCGGAAGAAGAATGACAGATAACGATATAAAACTACCAATATTCAAAGGAACGGGTCAGGAAGACCCTAATCAACACTGGTTTCTATGCGAAGCTGTGTGGAGTGTTAAGCAAGTGACAGATGATGCTATAAAGAGAGCGCAACTCATAACTACTTTTAGAGACAGAGCATTGAATTGGTTTATGAAATATTCTCAGGCACAACCGAGAACCCTAGCAGAGATCAAAACTGTGATTGCAGCAGAATTTAAGAAACCCAAATCAGAATCACTGTGCATAACAGAGCTGAAAGAAATCAAGCAAAAACCCACTGAATCGGTCTGGGAATTCGACCAAAAATTCAAAACATTGTTGGACCAAGTGAGCTTTTTTATAGCTCCGCAACATCATCAAGAATGGTTTATTGCTGCACTGTTGCCTCATATCCGACAACCACTAATGCAATAGAAGGTTGTATCTCAAGCTGAGGCCTTGGAAATCGCAATGAAGTTGGAAGCTTCACCAATTGGAGAAAGTAGTTCTGGGATGATACAGATCCATAACCAATTGGCTACCTTGACATTAGAATTACAAGGTATGAAGAACAGAAAGGAACAAAGACATGAACAACGACATGGATTTTGGTGCATAGGATGCAAAGGAGAGGGCCATACTAGAGAACATTTCCCCTTATTTCAGGATTATCTTAACAGTGGTGCACCAAACCCAATAAATATGAATCAGAACTAGGCACAGTGGTGTGGAATTTGTAAGAGCAGAGGACACCGACCTGAAGACTGTTACCTGCTATAGAAATATGTGAAGACACCTAAAAAATTATAATGCAATTTCTGTAAGTCAGTTGGCCATGATGAGTCCAACTGTCGCGCTTACGAGCTGATGAATGAAAGAAAGCGAGATATGGACGCAATGCGAGGTGCGCAAATGTACCGCGTTCAAGAGGAAAATCAGCCAAAGCAAGAGAACACCCACTATGATCAAGGAGGATATAGAGGCTGCGGTGGTGGATATCGTGGAAGAGGAAGAAATACTAGTCAAAATCAAGGAAGAGTATGAGGCCAGGTAATATGCTATAACTGTGGCCAGCCAGGTCACGTATCAAGAGACTGTACTAATCCATGAACCACATGAAACTACTGTAAATCATTTGATCATGTGATTGAAGATTGCCCGGTGCTTGAAGTAGAAATGCAGAAGAGGAGAAGAACAGAAACACAAAACCCTAATATCCAGTTGATTGCATCAGAGAACAAACCTACAGGTTCAAGTGTCAATGCAGTAACGCAAAGTGGCCCTGATACAAGAAAAGACAACAGCGCAGAAGACTCGACTTCTAGAACATATGATCCTAAAAACAAACCTAAAGAAACAATAGGAATAAGAAAATCTCATGGGAAAGAACCTCCATTAAACTTACAGAAAAACAAAGAAGTATTTAAAGAAGCACGGGACATGTTTTCTCCAAGGATCCCGCTGCGAAGTCAAGAACCACAAATAGAAGACATGCCATTGGCTTATGATCAGACACACACTGCACTGGATGCATCTAATTCTATTACACAATTTCTGTACAGCTACATCAAGTTATTAAAACACAAGGATACTCTTATGGAATTTGAAAAGATGGTAAATCAGTATGAATCATCTAGTAAGAAAGGATCAGCACATGGTGCAGTACATAACATTAGGAGTTCTAAAAGAACTGGCAAGGAAATGCGGTTCACTGCATAGATAGGCGACTATGAGATGGATGAGATCATCCTTGATCTTGGATTTGAAGTGAACGTCCTAACAAAGCAGGCATGGTAGGTGATGGGAAAACCAAAGTTACAATGGTCACCAATTTAGTTAAGAATGGCTAACCAAGGCATAGTTATACCACTGGGAAGGTTAACCAACACCATTATCGATATTGATGGAGTGCAAAGTTATGCAGACTTTGAAGTAATGGAAATTGTGGATGATAGCAATCCGTATCCAGCATTGCTGGGAATCGACTGGGCCATGATGAACTCTACCATCATCAATCTACAGATAATGAAAATGATATTTGAAGGCCATGACATAAGGGTTGTCGCACCCATTGGATCCTTTGCAGGGCGAACGATATGCTGAACCTATTCAAGAAGAGTACCACGCTCAAGACCTTGATTGTATCTATCAAATGACACCAAATGTTGTGGATTATACTGACCCTACTACGGATGGAACGCTCAGCTGGCGTTGCGATAGTTCTTGCATATCAGACTCTGAAGCAGGATTAGAAAAGTGGCAACAAAGAATGCATGAGGTATCTGCTAGGAGATGCGCGACAATTACAAAATCACTCCGTTGGATTGGAAAGAAGGTAAGTCCAATCCCCACTTATGATGGTTCAACTAACGTCTATTCATTTATCAAAGAATATACTGCAGTAGTTGCAGATGAACATCATGTCTCAACATTAGATATGGCACTTCGCAAGACACCTGCCAGATGGTGGGATACACATTAGAAAACATTGACAACTTGGGATCATTGTAGAATAAAACTATAGATCAGGTTTGCTGATAAGGTCACATTACCATTTAAGAAATATAGTGGTCAGATGGATCCAACAGATCATATCGCAACTTGTGTCGAAGCTTGGAAGGAAATAGCGCAAACAGAATGGGTACATCTCTTTGCGCATACATTGGAGGACAAGGAGCTGCGTCGAGAAACCATGGATTGGTCTATGCCAAAGAAATGGTACCTGGAAAAGGAGCTGTGCCGAGAAACCGTGGATTGGTCTATACTCACTGTGAGCTTCGAAAGGGATTTAGCTTTACAGATGACCATCCTACTATGAATGATGCGCTACAGCTTATGAAAGAAAGCATATTCAGACAAGATTGCCTGAGGAAAACATAACATCCGAAGAGTTTTTTAAAGAAAACAATGTACTTGCAAATCTACAACCATATTGGTCAGAACAGATAGAGCAGGCTTTAGACTACTATAACATAGATGAAGAAGTTGAAGATAGTGATGAGGAGAACCCACGCAACATAAATATTCAAGAATCAGAAGGATTACACGAGGTAGAGGTACCTCCACTAGAAATTCCAGATATGAGTGGACCGGTTAAAACAAAAAAAGTGAACATCGGAACCCCTGAACAGGCGAAGTTCGCAACAATAGGAGACTACTGGGATGATAACACAGTTGCAAATATCGCAGCTATATTATAGGAATATCAGGAAGTATTCCCAACGAAGTTCACCGAGATGAAAGGCATTTTGGGAGACTTAGGAGTGATGAAAATTCCTTTTAAGATTGGCGCAAAACTTGTAAAGCAAAGACCATATAGATTAAATCCGTGCTACAAGGAATGAGTTAAGGCAGAAATCAAAAAGATGCTCAATACAGGAATCATTGAGCTAGTTGAAGAATCCGAATGGATAAGCCCGATGGTCATCCAAGATAAGAAAACAAAGGGTGAGATCAGGATTTGCGTTGATCTCAGAAAGTTGAATGATGCCTCTATACATGATCCATTTCCTACACCTTTTACTAATGAGGTACTTGATAACGTTGGAGGAATGAAGCATACTCTTTTACTGATGGATTTTCAGGATACCATCAGATAATAATTGATCTAGCAGACAGGCACAAGACCACTTTTGCCACATAATGGGTTTCATTCCAGTATACTATAATGCCCTTTGGCCTGAAGAACGCACCAGCCATATTTTCTAGGGTGGTGATTGCAACATTTAAAGAATTCATCCACAAGGTTTTAGAAGTTTACTTTGATGATTGGACCATTTTTGGGTTACTAAAGAACCATGCTGCAAACCTGAGGATGATGCTAGAAAAATGCATATAGCATCAGATTTCATTAAATTTAAAGAAATGTATTTTCTGTGTTCCGTATGGGATTCTGCTGGGACATATTGTGTGTAAGCAAGGGTTGATGGTTGATCCAGCAAAGATATCAGTTATTGTAAACTTTCCTACACCAAATTCAGTTAAACAACTACACACTACACTAGGCCTTACCGGATACTACAGAAAATTCATTAAGGGTTATGCACAGATAACCGCAACAATGGAGAAGATTTTAAAAAAGGATGCACCGTTCATTTAGAGTGAGGACTGTGAGAAAGGATTTGACACATTGAAAGAGAAAATGGTCATTGTGCCAATCTTAGTCTTTCCAAACTGGGAGAAGCCATTTCACGTACATGTGGATGCTTCCTGCATCACATTGGGCATTGTCCTTGCACAACCGGGAGAAGGAGGCATTGATCATCCCATTGCATTTTCGAGCAAAAAGCTATCATCGGCAGAAAATAATTACACAACTACTGAAAGAGAAGTACTCGCAATGGTATATGCATTACAGAAATTCAGGCACTATTTGCTTGGTGCACACTTTTCAATGTTTACAAACCATTCTGCATTAAAATACCTAGTCAATAAGCCAGTGTTAGGGGGCGGATATGCAGATGGCTATTACTATTCCAAGAGTATGATTTTGAAATAGTCATTAAGCCAGGCAGATTAAATTTAGGACCTAATCATCTATCAAGGATTGAGTCAGGAGAGGAACCTACGAATCTAGAAGACAATCCGCCTGACGTGCAGTTGTTCGCTATACAGGTAGCCGATGAATATTATCAAGAAATAATCAATTTCTTAACTACTAGGTTCGCACGTACAGAATTCACTACACAGCAGAAGAAGCAACTGGTAGTGTGAGCCGCAGACTTCACCATTATCGCAAGACAACTCTACAAGTTAGGACCTGACGAAGTGCTGCGAAGATGTGTATTAGAACATGAGAAGCCATTTATATTAGCTGATGCACATTCAGGAGTCGCAGGTGGTCATTATGTAGGAAGGGCCACTGCGCAGAAGATATTGCGCGCAGGACTATGGTGGCCTATGATCATTAAGGACTCCAAAGAACATTTCCAAAACTGCGATGTCTATCAAAGGACAGGAAATCCATCACGAAGAGATGAGATGTCATTGAATCCTCAGCTAACCTTGCAGGTATTCGAAAAATGGGCAATTGATTTTGTAGGACCTATTAACCCACCAGGGAAGAGAACTGGTGCGAGGTACATTATTACTGTGACTGACTACCTCACCAGATGGGTAGAAGCTAGACCTGTGAAAAATTGCAGTTCAGCCACAACGGCCAAATTTATCTTTGAAAATATCATCAGAAGGTTTGGATGCCCCAAAATTCTAATGAGTGATCAGGGTACTCACTTCCTGAACAAAACTATTGAAGCCTTGACTGAAGAATTCTACATCCATCATCAGCGTAGTACACCTTATCACCCACAAGCAAATGGAACTATTGAAGCATTCAACAAAGTACTTGAGAATGTGCTAACTAAGATATGCAACGTAAACTGCGATGATTGGGACCTGCACATCCCATAAGTATTATGGGCATACAGAACGACATGTAAGAAATTAACTGGACATACACCCTTCAGATTGGCTTATGGGTAAGAAGCAATAATGACAATGGAATATATTCTTCCCAATATGAGAATAGTTACATTTACAGGAATGGAAGATCACGCAGCACTGAAAGAGTGACTAATACACTTGGTTGGGTTGGAAGAAGAGCGCTTCATTGCGGGGTTCCACCAGCAAGTGTAGAAAGAATGAGAAAAAGCATGGCATGATCGACACATCAAGAATAAGTCTTTTCAGGTAGGTGATCTAGTCCTCCTGTACGATAGTAAATTCATGAAATTTCTGGGCAAGTTCAAAATGCATTGGCTTGGACCATATACTGTCATACATGTTACTCATGGTGGCACAGTCCAATTAGCTACCTTAGCTGTGTAATACCCCCAATTCGACCCTTAGGATATATTAGCCTTTAATGTAAATAATGTGTACATGTGATGTATGTTTTCCTAGCGTGGAGCTCAAGGCCAAGGCCCCGCTAGTGAAAGGCAGAATTTTATTTAAAGGGCAAGTATTTGATATTTTGATACCATGTGCTCTGAAGCCATGGAAATTGTAATACGATGTAAATAAACATCATGCAATATAAAATACCAAAACTGGCTACGGAGGCAACGAATGAGAAGGGGCCACGTGTATCCACTAGGGAGTGGTGAGGGGGCTATGGGACTAAACCCTAGGCTGCCACATGTCATTATGAGAACCCATTGACTTCCCTAGATGACATTTATGCCTGTTGTAAGGAAGTGGTTGAGATGTCAGCCCATGGCTTTAATGGGGGATGGGCAACCCAGAAATTCGTATGGGTAGGTATGGGCTTTGTTTACTTGTGCCACAAGTCACTCTACCTCTTGGGAGTTGCTTCATTCTCATCCCGATTCCATGGTGAAAGAAACCAACATCATTCTCCATCCAAAAATGAGCTCCCATGAATGAGAAAACCAGAAATCGCGACTTGGAATGAACCCACGTTTTTGGGAAGCCAAAAACGCCCAGAATGGGTATTGGACAGTGAAATCCAATGGGGGATCCGTTGGTATGAGCCTTGGGGCGAATTTGGGAGCAATAGCTACCCCAAAATCCATGGGAAAACCCAGTTTTAACAGCCCAGAAAATTAGTGACGGATTTGGGGTTATTTGTGACAGATTTGTGAGAAATCCAAGAGTGGATGTATGAACAGAGGATGGGATTGCTGAGTCCAGCTTGAAGGGTATGTGGCTCTGAGATTGAGCTCAGTGGACTAGCATACTCCTCCATCTCCTATTGCATGCTTGAAAAACCCAACTGTGTGTTGGCTTAGCATTGCTGTTTGAGTGAAACCCTGACTGTGAGTGAGCCATCTAGTTCCTCATTAGTGGATACACAGCCCAGCTCGGGGGTGATCTCTCAGCTGAAAGAATACAGGCTGGACAGAGATCTATGGTTGGGTGGAACATTGCTCTCACGTGGCCAGTCGTTTGGGCCATTACAATTCAAGATAAGTATTCTTGTGGTTGAGTTATGTTAATTCTATGCTTTGCAAATATTTTAATTAATGACTGCTGTTTATATGATTGAACGCATGATGAATCTGTGTGCATATATAATGTTTAAATTCCGCTGTGTTTATATTGAATTGAATCTACACACAGAAGATTTTAATGGTTATGAAATTATTGGGGCTAAGCCTTTGTCAAAAACCCCTTGTGTTGTTAACGTCTCCTTCCCTGCAATTCATGAGAGAAGGGGACATTATAAGCTGGTGATACATTACCTAATCTGATAAATGGAAGTAGACTAAAGCTTTATCGTGATAATCCTACTTCGCAGAATCTTGCATGATTAGAAGAAAGGGAAAATTTCGAGTGCCAAAAAAGGTTGAAATTAGGCACCAGAAATTATTGAGTTTGTACATGTAAATTACCAAGAAATGTCTCTAAACCGCGTAGCACTGCTAAAGCTACGCAGCAAAAATAAAAATAAAAATGCAAAGCTGCGAAGTTTAAAAGGCAACCCTCCAGAGAAAAGAAATCACATACTGCGAAGTAACTACGCAGGACCTATTTTTCACCTACTGCGCAGCTTGATGCAACACTCCAGAGAAATAGCCGTTATAGTGTCGGTCGAAAAAATAGCCGTTAAATTGAGCTTTTTCGGAAACCACTAAGGCATTTAAAGCAAAAATAACCGTTCTGAACGGGTTAATGATGGACACGACTGATATCTTGCATAGATTTAGCTAACGAATACAACATTTAATGCTTATCTAACCGTTAGAAGGAGTGGAGGAAGGATACCTGCACCTACAAATACCACCATATTCTATCTCGCGGGCATTACCAAACATTCAAAATTTCTTGTGGACACTATTCTCTGAGTTGTTCTGCAAGCTAGAAGGTATCCTATTGAGAAAGGCCGAGGTGAATGTCTGAAAATTCCTCATAAGAACTCGAATTAACGCTACCAAAAGCTATAAAGATATTTCAATACGGAGGTATTGAAGGGTTAATGAGAACCCCTGTAAAGAACATTGTAAAAAATAAGCCTGAACCATCCCGAAGTTCACCAAGGCACACTGTACCCATGGAGCCCAAAGGAAAAGAACCGTAGCATAAAGTCAAATTAACACAGATGAGATCGGTATTGCAGAAGGGTCCACAGATGACATAGGAAGTTCCTCTCACATTCACGCCTGACTATATCTCACCAAGGGTAGTAGATGCACTAACACTGAAGCTACCAAGGAACACAAGATATGATATTCCATTATCACCAATTTCAAATCATGTGAAGTTGGCTGATAATCTCCTCAGTAAAATATAAGAATGCAAATGGGAAGACCATGACCTACTACAAATACAGAGGGATGACGATGAACCAAGATTCCCACAGTTCCATCCGGACAGGTATATGTGCTGGAAGAAAGATGTAAAAGGCAACCAGAACTTAGTCGCCAAAAGCTGGTTATCTGGAGTCACGGAGTCGGGGGCTATTAAATCCATTACGACTCCCTCATTTTGACAGGTCACCAGAATTTAATGCAGTAGTCCGAACCTTAATGGCGCGTATGCACCAAGGATACATGTGGCTCGACCGTAACGTCGACCTCAACATTGATTTGATCCATCGCATAACGAGTTTGAGCAAGAGGGGTGTAGACCCAAATAAATTCTTCCAAGGAAAAAGTAAGGATAAAGAAGTCGTAGCATTAATGAAACAAACTACTCCTGCTGCGAAGGGAAGGAGAGGATATCAATCTGAAGATATAAACGACAATGCAACAAATTTTGTAACACAACTGTTAGCGGGTAAAATTCTAAGAAAATGTAGACCACTGGAAGTAACTGCGGGCGTTGTATTGCTAGGAGCAAGTGCCGTAGAAGGAGAAAAGTATAACTGGTGTGAGTACCTCCTGAATGAATTCCTAGACGAACTGCTGGAAGTACAGGAAAGTGGAACATATTTTCACTTCACATGGTTGATAGTCCTAATGGAGTTCGTCGGTTGGAAGGAACCAAAGGACTATGTCGGCGTGATCATTGATAGACATGACTACAGAGGACCGTGCTATCAAAACCTATGGGTGAACCTAGATACGAGGAAGCAGCATGCAACAAATGAGGTGTTCCACACCTAATATCATCAACTCTGCGATGTTATCATCAACAGGACGCGAATATCAAAAGAGGGTAACAAGCAAATACATTCAAACAGTAAATTTTTATGCTAACATGCGTTGCATTGAAATTTCAGCAAAGGCACAAAAGAAGAACATAGAATGGTTTGAGGGACGATATCACATGACAGAGGAAGATATTGATCTTCTCATGCAATAATGGCCTGCACAGTATCGGGTCGAGATATTTGACGTCCAAAGCGACGATGGGAAGGACAACCCAATATCGTGTCCCATTATAGAAGAAAGCTTAAAGAGGAAGGACCCCGAAATCCCACTGCAAAGGGTCCATGGAAAAGGCCAAAGCAAATAAGGAAAAAGTAGATACAGTACTAAAAGAAGATGATTATGAAATGATCGCTCAGGCTGTCAATGAAAAGATGGAAGACATGCTGATTGAGAAGGAAAAGAAGGAGAAGGTAATTCATGAAACATTAAAGGAAAACATTAATAATTTGGACGTGATCACTGAAAAATTTGAACAGGTACAACAAAGATTACTAGTACAGAAAGACTCAGGCTCAGAGGCAAATTCAGGAGGCACTCCACAGATACAAGCACCGCAGTGGACTCTGACGGCACCAACAAGATCCCGCATTGTCCATCTACAACCATTAGCAGTAAGGCTGCCGCTACCTAACCAAATACTCCTGGATACAAAGGACATAGACCGCATAGAACTTGATCTTACGAAGATCACATTACCAGCTCTACATTACTTGCAGTCGCAAGTTTCTGAAGAAATGCATGAGAGAACCACAGATGCAATGAAAGGGCAAGCAAAACTGCAAACAAGCTACAAAGAGTTGGAAGAAGCTAGCTCGCGGAGAGCTATGGAGCTTCAAGATGAACATGATCGTCGGAAAAGGATAGAATCCATGATCACCGTGGTTGCGGATGAGATACTAGAATTTGAAATACAAGTGGAGGCCATGGATAACGTCATCAAGGTAGGCCAGATGGTGAATAAAATTAAGGAAGAAAAAGATGATATAGAAGTCACCTACGAAGCTGAGATATCTTCATTAAAATGTCAACTTCAGAACATGAAAATACCAACTGAAACAGAGATAAGAGCAAAGGAAGTAAAAGCAATGGCAGAAAGCATAGCTAGAGAAGTAGCCAAATGCGAAAGTTTATTAGAAGCAGCATCTAAAGCATTCGCTACCCTTCATGAGGACCCAGAATGGCTAGAAGCAAAGGATGCACTAAAAGAAAATCATACAGAATTCAAAAAATTGGATGAAGAAGTTAAAGCATTACCAATATGGGAATGACTCCACAGATACAAGGAGGTCAACGTGCTAAAGAAGGAAGTGTAGAATTTAAGAGATAAAGAGGTTGCAATTGGGGATAAAACACAACCCTTCCTAGAAAAAGAAAGCTTCATGTCACAAGAGATCGAAGATAAACTGAAAGAATTGCGCGATGGTCAGCAATAGGTAGAAGAACAAGAAGGACAAGAGATAACACCTGAGATGCTAGACATAGTAATGCAAGTAAAAAGGGACACCAAGGAAGCAGTTAAGAAATTAATTGTTGAATACAATGAAATCGCTGTGTCGATCAGACCACAAGAGGAGGAACAAGTAGAAGATGCAGAAGTTTCGGGTGGCTTGAGGGTGAGCCATAAGTAAGTGTTAGGGGCCTGTTGGGCCTGACCCAAGGAGGTCAAATTTTGAATGTATTAAGTTTTGTGAACTGCAAAGCCGAGCGCAGCATTGATGGAGACTTTTTGTGGAAAAACAGTTTTGGAAGCTGCGAGGAGAAGTGCAGCACAGTTTTGGTATACTATGATGGTGCGCGTAGCGCAGTTGCAGAAGAACTGCGAGGTTGGTGCCGCGAGGAGTACAGCAACGTGATGTGCCATGTCGATGGACATCCAAATAAGCAGAGCATGGATGGAGGATGGCATTTAATGTGGTTAGGTCACAGAAGACCTATTTTTGGCAAAGATCACCGATAACTACCAAGCAGTGGGTAGGTATAGATCGAGATAGATAATTGGTTACACCACCAGATAACTACCAATTGAACCAATTGTCTAAGGCCGTGATTGGAGCAACAACTTGGAGGAAGAAAGCTGTTGGCCCGCATGACAGAGGAGCGGATGACAACGTGTCTACATCGAGGTTGGTGCGCATATGACTGAAGATCTGCCACCAGATATCAGTAAGTCCGGTTTTGGGAAAACCGTGACAATTTTGTAAAACCTAAGGGTTTTGCGTTTGTAATGTAAAGACATGACCTAAGGGCATGATCTATATATAGGG
This sequence comes from Larix kaempferi, assembly GCA_027924585.1. Taxonomy (NCBI): domain Eukaryota; kingdom Viridiplantae; phylum Streptophyta; class Pinopsida; order Pinales; family Pinaceae; genus Larix; species Larix kaempferi. The sequence continues at coordinate 29,935,562 of BSBM01001051.1, read as the reverse complement.
CAATTTTGTATAGGAAAGGGTGACTCTTAATTTTGTTATTTTTCTCATTTTTGATTGAATAGATCTCTGTTAAGAGACATTTTGTAAAGGCTCTACAAGCTGAGTGCGCAGAGACCTAATCTTGAGAGAGAGAGAGAAGAGCGTCTGCAGTTGAGTGTGCAGGCGAAGAACTATTGTACCCCTTTCCGAGATAAATAAACAACAGTTCTTGTGGACATAGCTTCCCATCTGGGAGGGTGAACCACGTTAAATCATTGTGTTATGTGTTTTCTATGTGTGATTGTCATTAATTGGTGATTTAAATTACTTAAAGTACATGCATGAGATTATTAGTGCTTGTTATATGTTTACTGTGATATGTATTCACTGAGGAAAGGATGGAATAAGATGCTAAGTAGTTCATGTATGAAGAAGTATTAAACAGTAAGAACCTATAAGTCTCGAATGAATGGATCGACGAGATAACCACATAGTTACTTGTTAAGGGTTGAATCGCAGTAACAAAGCTCACAGTGCTGCGCGTTTCATTCAAATTGCATAAGTTATGGTATTTACCAATCTAAGTAATGATGAATGATTTAAGGATATCCAATCAATCCAAGTAGAAGGAATTAGGCCTCGCAGACTGGCCTCCTCATCTAGTGGATGTGCCATTCCATAAAGAAGTATTGTGTTGTCTCTCCACAGTAGCCTAATAGTGTTGCACAGACCCATTGACACAAGATATCAGAGTCCGTATAGTCCCTTGTCCTCCATGTGGAAGCATATTACCAAGCTGCGCAACTATTAGTTAAGCACTCGCATCACCAGGTTGTGGAAACCAGATTCTGCAACCACCCCATCTCTTTTTGCCTTAGGTGAGACTTCAGACTGCTTGCAGTTTGTTGCCGAAAGGGCCGGTGAATAGGGGTTTTGTTGGTATCTTGTACCGTGAAGTACCTAGGTCTACATAGGAAAACCTCTTGAACAAGAAAGCAAACCAACACTCCTATGGTACAATACCACATCTAAAATGACACCATATGAAGCAATCTATGGACAGGCACCTCCAGTTCTTCTTTCATACACCCTTAGTAGTTCCCCAGTTCAGGCAATTGATTCGGTTCTTCGAAGCCACAACCAGATTCTTCTCATTTTACAGGACAATCTTCACATGGAAAGAATTCAAATGAAACAACACACCAATCAAAACCATTCCGAGCGCACTTTTCGAGCAGATGATATGGTTGTTCTTCATCTACATCCTTCCAAGCAATCATCCCTGGAACTCAAAAGGCGTCATCATTTCTCTCAATCTCTCACAGAGGTATTACTTCAGTGGCACAGAATTCCCCCCGAGGATGCTACAGGGGAACCACTCCTTCAAATTCTGAATCAATTTCCACATCTAAATCTTTGAGGACAAAGCTTTTACTAAGGGAGAGGGGATGTTAGGAACATGTGTCAACCCTTCTCTTTACTTTGTTAGTATATTGTTGTTGGACGCATATGCTTTGTAAGTCATCCCGTAGTATTTGTTGATCCATAGTTTGTATTGGCCCATGGTTTGTATTGGCACATGGTATTGACCCAGGGTATTGGCGCATAGAATTAGTATATAAGTTTCTGTTGAGACCAATGAAGGTACTGTGAACTTATTTGTATTGAGCTTGCTCAAAGGAGGTTGCCCCCTCGAAGTGGCCTACGATCAATACAAATATTCTGTAATCTCATATATTGTGCATTTCATCAATTAATTGTTGCATGTTCACAAGCTCGTATTCTTATGAGACCCATTTTAGACCCCAAATTTGCTCTAATGTTTTGTTGTATGTTCATGCTTTTGCATTGAACTTTGGAGTAAAGTTTTGGATCAGTCATTGAGGGTATTGCATATGTATGGTCTGCATGGGTAGAAGTAGGTTTTTTAGGAAAAATTATTTTCTATTATTGTGTTTTGGGAGGGGACTCAAGTGATCATTGGCAATGACTTTAATTTCATTGTGAATAAGAAGGAGGTATGGGGGTAGAAATCTAAAGTTGATAATATTGTAGAGTTTTTCTTACACTACTTTAAAGACCTAGGGCTGGTGGGTGTGGAACTAGTTTCATTAAGACCTACATGGAGGAATAATAGACATAGGGAGAGAGTATATAAGAGGCATGATCGATTCTCACTTGTAATTTTATCATTCAATATGTGGATAAGTATAAGTCATGCATGGAGCCCAATGGATTGTTTCACAATTGTTCAATATTTCTTCAATTGGAGCATCAAGAAAATAAGACTACAAGTCCTTTTAAATTTAATTTGTCTTGGCTTGCCGAGGAATCTTTCCAAAATCTAGTAAAAGAAACTTGGAGGAATTTGTATGGAGGTATAAATCTTTCTTTTAGTGATAAATTCACCTCATCTCTTAAATTGGTTAAGGAAAAGGTGGTGGAGTGGGAAGCACAAAGAAGAAAGAACAAGGACATGTTATTGATGGAGGTTGAGGTAGAATATAAGATATTTTTATTAATAATAGGTTTGGTACTTTTTGTGATGAAGAAGCGATTATAGTTAAGGATCTTGAACATGGAATAAGGTCTTACTGCATGATAGAGAAGTGGAATAGAATCTAAATAGTTGGGCTACCTACCTGGATCTAGGAGATGAAAACACAAAGTTTTTCCACCATTTCACAAATTATAGGGAGTGTTAATACAATCTAGGATTTATAGGATAATGAAGGGAAGGTAGTGAGGGGTTTTAATCATCTAGATACTCTAAGGGTTAACTACGTTTTTTACATCTACAAAGAACCTGACCAAGCAAATATTGGTTAACTTAAAAATGTTTCAAGTTTCTTCCCTTAGTTGGTTAGAAAAAAATATAATTATGAAATATTTAAAGAAATTTAAAAAGAGTGAATTCACTTTGTAATGTCCACCTTCCAATAGGATATGAGTCTAGGACCGAATGGTTGGACCATTGAATTTAATCTAGGATTTTTTATCTTATAGGAGATGATATTCTTCGATTTTTTGAACAAGTGAGACATATTGGTAAAGTATTTGGATCCCTGAACACAAATTTTATTGCACTTGGATCCTTGAACACAAATTTTATTGCACTTGGACGCTTTTTTTCCTTTGAAAAAAAATAATGAATATTTTGAAACATTTAGGAAAAATTGAGATGAATAGTAAGAACTTACATACCTTGAATTTCTCCTATTAGAGTTGTATGTGATCCAAAATCCCTTAGAAATTTGGTTCTTTATAAAAAATAAGCTATTCCAAAGTCTTCCCTAGTAAATTACTCTTTCACAAGTATCTCCTCTCATTTAAAAATAAAAATAAAAAAGTGATTAGGTTTTCCTTTATAAACACACTTTTTAAAAATGAAATTCCCACTTATTTTTCCCCTTGATAGTTTAGTGAATTTATGAGAAATGGATGCGCTATTTTTTTTTATCTTTAATATTTTGGAGATCATTACACCTTAAAAATATAGCATGCACTAGTGCTCCTCACAAATAACAAAACATTGGATATTGCTATATGAAAAATGCATAGATTGAATAAAAATTTGTAAAATGAAAATTAAAACCTATGTTATGAAAAATTTGCAGATGTTTTTATTTGCAAGTGTTTTGGTAGAACTTTTTGTTCGATATATACCATACATATACGCATCAGTGTATTTATTTTATTAACATGCACCTATGTGTATAAATGTTACAAATACATTGATTACATTTAAAATTACTTTGACTATAGTTTTTAAGATAAATTGTTACATGTATCCCAAATATTCATTTAAGAATGCAAGTAATAAATTATAGTACTCCATGAGTCACATATGTTTCTTAAAGTCCCACCATATACTTAAAAAATGGTTTCAAACGTCTATTTGAAGTTGCATTGTTATATGCTTCCATAACTTTCTTTTAAGAATGTAGACACATATTGATTGTAGATTTGGCTGAAATGTAGGGAGAAAAAAACTATAATTTTAAATGCCCAATTATTTAGATTCCAAATGATTCCATGCTTTTCAGCTTTCATGAAGTTATCCCTTGTTATTTTTAGTAAGTTTAGATTTTATTTAGATTTTGATTATCTAATCAAATTTCTGTTATTTATGCATGCACATGTAAATAATTAATTATGTGTTTAATTTTGCATGATACTATTTTGGAATTGAGTTTAGATGCACAAGTTAGTCTACCAATAGAAAAATTCCACAAGCTATTTTCAAGAGAAATATGTCATAAGCAACTACTAGATGAAAATGGAGAGGCACTTTACCTTGACAATTGTAAGATACCATATTCCAACCACCATCTTGTGACGATGGTACTTCATCATGAATTGAATCTCTTTTATGGTACCCCCAATAGTATTTGGTCATTCAAAATGTCAAGGGTTGAATGATAACCATCAACATGTCACACTATCCCATTATATTAATGATAGACTATCAAATGTTGATGGTCTAATATCTCTGACTACAATAAAATATACAATAGGTGATATAGAAACTACATGTATAAACACTTCCATATACTCCTTTTTTCTGAAAAGTCGGAAGCCAAAAGAACTATGTTTCACCCTAAATTAACCAGTTTGTCTACTCCAATTGAGGTGCCATTGAGTCAACCAAGCGTTTTAGTGATCTAAAGTATGATATCAATACCATCCAAAAAATCTATACTAGGAGATCCAAATACTTGTATGAGCTACCAAAAAAAATTGTTCAAGCACACACCAAGGTCAGTTCAATTGTTGGAGGGTAGTGATGACTGCTCTCTTACTATCCATCTACAAAGTAAATACCAAACTTGTTACAACCTTTTCTTTTATGGAACTTGGATGTATTCTCCACTAGATCCAATCATGATATTGGATTATCCTTTTGTGGTAATAATTATATCATTTCCAAGTCCAAAATAGATGCTACAAATACTAGGTTGTTTATCCTTTCATATGTATTCATTCCTCCCAAACAGTTAGTCGCACTTATGCCGTTTTGGTGTCCTCTTTATAGTCAGTTTAATTACTTTAATAGTGTTAAATAAAAACATACCATTTTCATTTATGGTATGTGGTGAATCAATGCATTTTTTATTTAAAAACACCATTAATAAAACCTCCTCTAAAACCTCTAGTCAACCATTCCTGCTATAAATAAACAAAGGAGACATTTTTTAGAGAGGTTTGACAAATAACTCAGCTACATGTTTTCATTGTCGTGTTGGGCCGTAGATTATGAGTCCAAATCATCTCTTATATCTTCTCTTTGGGGATGTTGGAGTTTCCTAGTTCTATATAATATGTTTCCTTCAAAGTATACCTTTCCCCTATCATGTATCCCCACCTCAGCTTATCTAGCCCATCATCTATTTTAATTCTCCTTGATTGGTGTTATTCCCATATTACATTACTTGGTACATTGGTCCATTTCTCCTTATACATATAGATCCCTAATCCAAGCTTAGTATTATTGAAGTCCTAATAATGATGTATATACAAAATGTTATTATCCTTGAGAATGGTCCTAAGTTCTTGAAACTACTGTTGGTATTTTAATTTGGGAATTGTTGCCAAGATTCATCCCAAAAGAGAGTTGTTTCCACATCTTTAATCTCCCAAAAAATATGACCTTGAATTAAATATTTATGCTAATCTATATTCCAAATAATAGATCCCTTCCTAGGTTCTTTAACCTTACCCAGTCCTATGTGTTGATGTCCTCAGTTTAATTTCACTTCCATATTTTCCATTTTATCTCTTGACCACTTATTATCCATGTCCACCAAGTCTTATCTCCTAAATATACACTTACAATTTCTAGATCCCAAAGGCCTAAACCTCCCGTCATTTTAGGTAAGATTTTTTTAGCTGAAGCTCAAGCTTCATCCTTTCTACCGTGATCATCATGTTATATTGAACAATTAAAAAAATAGATTAAGTCAAACAAAAACCATCATATACTCAAGTCTATTCTATCAAACATTCTATCAAACATTTTCAGTCAGAGACATCCATTTATGTTAATGATGGTCTTATTCCTTAGTCATCTAGATTTGGTATGCTTAAGCATGACCAAGAATACGAACCATGCACTCTTTCAATGAATAGTATATATGATAGGTACATGTGCCTACATTGAAAAATAAGGAAGAATGCAAACATATTTGGAAAGTGGGAATATGAATCTCTATGCTTCATGGATAAAATAGATAAATAAAATGAATTTAATATGTTGTAGCATAAATTAGATAATAAAAATGAATTTAATATGTGAATAAATTCAAAATTTTTAGTGAATTTATTTTTAGTTAAATAATTCAATTTTCTAAGTTCAAATATTTTATGGTAAAAAATACATCAATCAAATTGAATTATGACTTTTTACAAATGAGATTATCCATTATCAACTTACTCAAGATGTGCAAGCTAAGAGAAAACTCAAAAGACTACAATTTTTTACATTGTACACTAATAAGTAATTCATCTCTTACTTGGACATGTGATATGGGTTCATTATTTAATGTTGATTCTATTTTTAAATTCCATGAGATGGTATCCATTTGTATCTTTTTGTTCTCATTGTGAACGTTGACATTTTCTTGACCACCTCTTAAACTATTGGAGAAAATAGCTTCTCTTCTCGTCAAGTTCCATTGAGGCCATCTATATTTGGAGAGTCCAATTTAAATTGACTTATGCTTGTATAAAAGGTATCAATTTCTATGGATGGAAGGTATCCAATGGATCGAGATGGAGTCCTTGGTACTCTTGTGTCAATAGGAGATTGTCTTTCCTCTATGCTTGTTGTACTAGAGTACTCATTATAGCCTCCAATATTGACATTGAATACTTTTTCATTAATTCCACCTAACCTAGGAATGCTTGAAGTTTGAATTCTCTTGAAATTGATCGTTATTTATGACTCTCCATATTTGAAATTGTTCTCTCTAGATTTGAGATGATGTGGCTTCTCATAACTTGATTAATACTATAAAAAAAATTGATTTGTCTAAAAACATAGGGGTTGAGAGTAAGACTGAATATATGCTTTGTATTCTAACTTTGTCCTACCTATAAGTTCAAAAATAACAACATTGCTAACATTCAATGACTCAACATTATATGGATAAACAAAGACAAATATTTTAAGCTCAGATTTCTTGTTGAAAATATTATCAAGAAAACTGGGATATTTGTTCTAGGATATGGAAATATATCTTCATTCCCCTAAATAAATTAGAACATACAAACCTTCATATAAATATTGAAAGGATCTCACAAGTAACTGGAGAATTTTTCTACCCCTTTAGGATAAAATTCTCTATGCCAAGCAGTTCCAGAAATAGGTTGTCCTTCTTCCAGTTGACCTTCCTTTTCTTCTTCTTCACCATTTCCCTTATCTGGAAAAGACATGCCTATGAAAGCTCCTATTTGACATAGTTCTTACATGTCTCCAAGCACATTGCTTTCAAAACATGCACAAACCAATGAGACAATGTGAATCTATCAAAAAGTGTTGCAATCTCTAATATGAAAAAAATAACATGTTGGTAAAAGTGACATACTTGTTCTTCTAAGCGAGTTGAACTGCAAATAGGCCCTTCAAGATTTTCAAAAGGTGCATTGCAAGGAATCTAAAGTTCACAAGAATACTCAACAGAACCTCATGTCTTCGCATTTTTCCTCATGGTAAATTATGGTCTTACTATTGAGTACCTTGATGGGTCATAAATACAAGAAAATTGCGCAATTCAAAGCATCTCCTTTTGTTGATACTGGCATGTACTTTTCATGCTTTACATTTATGATGTATACACAACAATTTTAAGAACATTCTAATTCAAATAATCGTATCAAAATGAATTTTTCATCAAGAATACTTATCACTGGGTAGTTGGGAGCAAAATAAATGGATGAGTCTAACATCAAAGTTCAAACTTACAATGGCACAAGTGTTGGCCAACTGGAAAACATCTCCAGGTGGTGTCTCCAGAACACTCAAGTTTGATGAGTGTTTGAGATTGGTAAGATCAATTCTCTCAATAGATTCCCTACACAAGGTCTCCTCACTATTTCTTACATTTCAAATAAATTATTCATGGAACAAGTTACCCCTTGCAATATGACATTAGGATAATTAGGAAACCATTTTGACAAATATATATATACTTTTTCTAGAAAAACTGCAAGGATATATAAGTAAAACCAAAAATAAATAACATGTGAAAACACTTCATACGAATATTACTTCTCAAGCATTAGAATATAATCTAAACCATGTTTTCTGAGCATGGCCTCTAGATTGGAGGACAAATTTATCAAGGTCAAATCGAATAACAACATTACACTGCCTAATGTCAAAACCTTCCTCTACCACACTAGTATCAGTTAGCAAGGTCACATGCAATAAAGCAACATACCTACAAATGTATCAAAAGAAGAAAGGAAAGTTGATATGGTGACATTTATTAAGAGTAATGAGAGCAAAAAAAATCAAAGACAATGTTTTCATCATACCTGACCATCATGAAATTTGGCAATTGTTTCTCACATTTTTCATGTCCATATATTATGGTTGTTTTGTGTCCATTCAAGCTTGCATAATTTATGAAATTTAAGGATGAGAATTCAGCAAATAACTATCCATGCAAGAGAAGAAGTTTTAAATGGATATTTCACAACCAGATATGAAGCAATTGATGAGTACACTAAAACATCTATGGACCTTTGGAAGTACAAGGGTAGTTAAAATCCACTCCACAAAAAAAATTGGGGCCACTTTACCATCTGTACTCATAATGGTTCCAATAACCACATCGACATGATCCCCACCAAAGACCACTAGATAAAAACACTCAACAACATTAGTGGATTACGATGTGAATGTTTTGAATGAAAAAAAATCTAAGAGTACATAATCAAGACACTTGCGCTTTTGCTTAGGTTTGAACAAATTTCCATACTACTTGACAAGTTCTTCAACTCTTATCTCACTTGTAAAATATTCTAGCATTAAATTGGCATTCCAAACTCCCTCAACTGTGGTAAATCCCTGTTGGTATTTATGCAAGGGTTGTTCAAGCTGGAAAATTGTCATTGAAGGTTGCACACCTTGTTTTGTGAAACTTTGGTCTAAAGAAACTCCCATCATACCATCAACTATGAGGAACCTCCAGTAATTAAATGATGAAAATGCATTATATATCAGAAATGACAGAACACATAAGAGATTTATTGATCGTGGGCCACTTCAAGTTGGAAACCTCCTTTGAGCAAGCTCAATACAAATAGAACATGGATGCCTTCATTGGCCCCAACACGTACTTATATCCTAAGTCTATGCATCGAATACTATGGATCAGTACCATGGAACATATAATAATACAGGACGACTTACAAATCATATGCATCGAATACTATGGATCAATACCATGGAACATATAATACTATGGGATGATACAAACTATGGATCAATGTTGACTCAAACCTAGTCGACAGGGGTTCCCATCACTATCGACACCAACCCATGCGATCTCCCTGAGCACCGGGCCAGACAGGATTTAGCCTGCCCAGCAACACCTGCAGAGCAGATGAGGTCTCACCCGAGGTGATCAAGGGAGAGAGGACGAAACCATGTTTCAACTGAATGAAGGAGGATGATTGCGGCAATAATTACTCAACTTATCGCAGCATCCAAACCAGATCTATGCATTCAAGATTAACATCATTTGTATTCATAGCATTATTTAACAGAGTCATTCATCGCAACAAAAACAAATATAACATTAAAAGGTTAACTGTAGCAAGGAATCATCACACCATGCATTAACATGAAAGGTACATAGGGAATTTCACCAAACAGTTCCATCATGTCATAATACTTCAGAAAAAACCTAATACAACATCTCTGCGAAACCAGATCTCAACAATATCTCTTGATCTCAGAACATATTCAAAACAATGAATCTCCCCGATATCTCTTACGACTTACAATTTCCTGTCTATATATAGGCTTCTGCCTTTACAATGCTTGTCCACTTACTAACAACTTCCTAACTGACTCCTAGAGAAATGACCCAAAATCTAACTGACACGGTCCAAATGACCCAAAAACCTGCCTACTGTGGTACAATTAGCTCAAAATTACATCTCATATGGTCCAATGACCCAAAAACCCGCATTCTGTGGTACAAAGGACTCAAAAAACACATAAAGTAATGCCTCCTTCGTCCTTCCGCGACCTCTTCTGATGTGTCATAGCATCGACAATGCTGTGATTCTTTTTTACCAAACCGCCTGCCAACAGCCCCCCAACACAATCTTGTGGCTCACCCTTGAGCCACGTTAACTGGACATGGTGTATTCTGTGGTCTGCACTTTGAAGTCTTTGTACTATTGCACGACTGCCGTCACCATTTCCTTGACTTCCATAGCTACCAACTGACTGTCGACCACATCTTCTGTAGATAGATGCATAGTGAGATTTGCTGTCACCTGTTGATAACCCTTCTATATTGCATGAAGCGCTTGACCTACCTTGGTCATGAACTGTCCCTCGACATCCTGAAACTGCTCCAAATCCATAGCATGCTTCTTCTGTCATTCATAAGCCTTGGTAACTCATTGCTGCAATTCTTTTAAGTCCAGAGACTTGGCGACCTATTCCATGGGTGGCATTGTGCGCATGGATGCCTTGAGAGTCACCAACTATCCTTTTGCATCCTGTCAATATTTGATCAACTAGTTAACCTACTCATCCTGGAAAATTTGGCTCTAGAATTGTACTATATCAGTTGTTAGCGTTGTCGCGACCTTTTCCAGCTCCTCTAACTGAGTTGCGACATCCTCAATCACCCTTTTTTTGCCGTCGACTTTGACTTGAGGCGTACCGAGATTCACCTGAGCCTTCAACTCTTGATTCTCCGATCGCAGCTATATAATGGTAGCCCCCAGTCATTGCACCTATTGGAGCACATCTACCTCTTCAATGGGCTCCGGCACATGCTTATAAGCTTCTGTAATGGCCCGGTCGACCCGTACACCGTCATCCCACATACGGGCCTTCTCCGCAATAAGGGAATCGTGTTCCCTTTTTATTCCTTCGATTTCACACACCTTCTCAACCCATTCTCTCTTAATGTGTTCTTCGAGTTCATCCACATCCTACCATGCTAAAGCAACCCTTTTGTTCAATTCTTCAATGGTGCGCTTCGCATCGGCCTCACTCTCCTGCAATCATACACACATGCCACTGATCTCTCGTAGTTGTTCTGTCGTCTCCTGGCTGGTAGCTTCCTGCATAGTGGTCAACCCTTTTGCTAGCAATGCGTTCACATTAATGGTCACCTGCTTCACCTGCTGCATCAAGGCATTCACAGCCTTGTCTTCAGTCACAATCGCAATCAGGGGAATCTCCACATTCATGACCCGCGGATTAGTTCTAATTGTGCTAACATGTGGTGCCACTGTGTCTTCCGGTGCCCTTCACGAAACCAAGTCATACACAGAGTCCACATGAGTAGTGAGTGCGTGGAATCCTTCATTTGTCGCCCTTGTCATCTTTTGAGCTGCTGTGGTGGATGCATCAACAATTTCTTTTATAAGTCAAACCAAGTGTGCTTCCGCTGGCAAGGGCAGACCACTAATTATTGTCAGGTCCTAGTGCCCTTTTCTTCTGTGCTCTTCCAAGGCGCGGTCACTGTCGTCATCTGTCGGTGTTTTAATTGACTCTTGATTAGAATCATGATGGTTGTACGGGTCTTGTGCTGATATATGATCTTCTAGACCCTTCGTCGGCCCACCAACCTCAATCTCGGCCAACGCCACAGGTTCGCACCATTATGGTGGCCAATCATTCACGATGGCATCCAATGCTTCTGTCGTTACTTTGTAAGGGATCAGTAGCCATTGATGACCAGGGTCACCCCTTGCCTACACGTAAATAGCATGTGTTCGAACCACAAAATCCATGATCGGCTTAAACCTTGCCATAGTTTTTCAGATATCCGTGGTACCTTTGTCGCTGCATCACAAAGCATCTCCCAATAGAGCCAGAATAGCAATTGGGAATACCAGAGTCACTCTGGCTCCCATACATACCATAAGTTCTTATAACGTGCACCCTGTCCTTCTTTGGCAGCCTCAACATCCATGCCCTGGTATATGTCGGGATCCTTCCAAGCCACGAATGCAATCAAGAGTAGCAACCATCTATATGTAAACGAGCCCTTACCAGCCTGAAATTCCATAGCATCCTATGCTAATTGATTCAACAGGAACAAGGAACAGTTCATTTGGACACCCTCCGTGCATTGTACTGCACATGCAACAATCCCTGAGTTGCATTGGTTAGAATGACCACCCCTAACCACCTTACAGGATAAAATATTGGTGCCGGTGAGTACCGCCTTATCATTGATACTACCGGTGCGATACCCATGACCATCCGTCTCCAAGCCATATTTCTTCACCAGCTGTCTTACCCACTTTTTGACGTTCGCCTTCCCTTGGAAGTACTGCGATGGGTCGACTCCATCTTTAGGCAACCCGGTAATGTGGGAGATCAAATCAAAAGTAACTAGAATTTCTCTATCCAGCCACAACAAACCACCATGGAAGCAAGCAAGCAACTACTTCACACATGCGTTAACTTCCGCCATTCGCCCGAAATGCGACATGCTAATGAGCCCTAACAAGCTGACCTGTTTCAATCCTCGTTCCCAGTCCTGTACAATCGACGTCGGGGTAAGGCGTGACTGGGGCACATATGTGGCCAATGCAATGTCTGGGTATGCCACCTTATCATGATCATCATAGCAGAGGTGCATCAACGCCGACCTAATATCAACAGAGCACTCCATTCCGGTAGGGAGCGCGGGCATCTTCACGCCATACTTTTGCTTCGGGTTCAGCTGGCGTGGGGTTGCATCCGACCGACTAGAAGGGATATACCCAGGGTTGTCAATAGCCAACCGTCCCTCCCATGGGGTAGATTCGTCAATGCGGCGACTGGACTACCCGCCATGCACCTGAGATTCTCCTACCACCCTAGCGGATGATCTCAGTTGCCTATTTCTATGTGGAGACTCAGAATGTTGACCCCCTTGAAGATTCTTGATGACGACTGATGCTCCCACCGGCATGTTTGCGACTTCTGCCTCAAGATTGACGTCTTCCGTAGACGCAACTTCTTCCTCAAATACAATTTCGGTGAAAGGAGACTCAACCTCACTACTAATCTCAACCATTTATATCTCTTGTGGCATACCTTACCCAGTGCTCACAACTGATAGCATCTTCATCCTAACAGCACTCTGTAAGTGCAATTGAACCTTGGCCAATGCACAACTACACTCACCAATCTTATAACAATGCTCGTCAACTCTACACAGGCACTTAACAACTAAAATCGTGGTGCCTTCCAACCAACTTCTACCTGTTTTTATAGCCTCCAGTCGAATCCACCGTAATCATCACTAAATCCTGCTTTAATTCAACCGAAATCCTATATTAATGACACAAATCCGCCATCGATCCTATCAGCCGATCGACCGGATCCGCCATTAATGCCCATCATTTGAACAAGCGTCATTAATTAACTATTTTAACTTTTGGAATTTATTGCTGATTTGACTCGGTCGCGACCCTGCCACTTGTCGTGGACTGCTCCTAACTTGCGGCAGAAGCCTCCCTGCTTCTGCATCCCATTCCTATTGGTGTGCCACCCTGCCACCAATCAATCTACACTTTTTTTTTTAATCTACCCGATGCGACTCAAGCATTGTACTATTCCAAGCCTGACCGATAGGGATTCAACCTACTACCAATAATCATCTTTGAGACAATCGCTCCATCTAACTGCTGCAATTGTACCGCTCCTCCTGAAGTGATCCTACTGATGCGATACGGACCAAGCCAATGCATCTGCAATTTTCCTAGATGTTTCATAAACTTGTTGTCGTACAACAACACCAAATCATCCTATTGAAACTATTTATTCTTAATGTGGTGATCATGCCAAGCCTTTTGGCAATCCTTCTCCACACCCTGATGGAAACCGACGATAAATCGATCTTCCTACAGCTGGACTAACTGTGCTAGATGTTCCTCTAATGCTACCGCAGAATCCATTCCTGTCATTGCTGCGACGTGCAAACTTGGAACAATGTACTCCATGGGCATGATTGCTTCTTTTCCATATACCAGCTTAAATGGTGTCTGACCCATCAACCTTTTACATGTGGTGTGATAGGCCCACAATACTATTGGGATTTTGAGATCCTACTCATCGCGGTTCGCATTGCACACCTTTGTCAGTACATGTTCTAATATCTTATTGAAAGCTTCCACCATGCCATTTTCCTGTGGATGATATGGCGTACTCTTCTTATGCTGAATCTGCAACTCCTCTGTCAGTGCGTTGATGGTGCGATTGAGAAAGTGGTTGCCTTGATCACTCAACAATATCTTGGGGCAGCCGAAATGAGTGATAATGTTATCAAACAAAACCCGTGCAGTAGTGGCCGCGGAACAATCAACAACTAGTGTAGCTTCCACCCATCTGGTCAAATAGTCTGTCGCAGTGATAATATATCTAGCACCAGTGCACCTACTTGGTCGATTGATTGGTCCCACAAAATCCACTTTCCATTTTTCAAACGGTTGTAGTGTTAACTGAGGCATCAGCGACATCTCATCCCTCCTAGATGGCTTCCCAGTTCTCTCACAAACGTCGCAGGACCACGTATAGTAGATCACATCATTATGGAGCATGGGCCACCAGAGCCCCACACTAAGCACCTTCCTAGAAGTCTCCCGACCGATGTAGTGTCCTCCAGCCACTCCTCCATGTGCTTCTGCCAATATCTACGCTTGCTCGTGTGGAAAGACACACCATCATAATACCTCATCTGAACCCATCTTGTATAACTCTCTTGTGATGAGCTGGAAGTCTGCAGCTTTAACCACCAACTGCTTCTTCTGACTAGTGGTGAGCTCTTCTGGTGCGGTACCTGTTTCTAGAAACTAAATGATTTCTTCAAAATATCCATCGGCTACCTCAACCCTAAATAGTTGTGCATCAGGCAACTCGTCTTCAAAGTTAGTCAGCTCCTCTCCTATGTCAATCCGCGATAAGTGATCAGGACCAGAGTTCAACTGCCCTAGCTTCACAATTACTTCAAAGTCAAACACTTGAAAGAGAAGTAACCAGTGGCATATCTTCCCCCCCAACACAGGCTTATTGAACAGGTACTTCAATGTCGAATGGTCTGTGAACATCTTAGAATGTTCGCCCAATAAGTAGTGTCGAAACTTTTGTAATGCATAGACCATTGCCAATCCTTCCAGCTCGGTAGTGGTGTGGTTCCTTTCTGCAGATGGCAACTTCCGACTGGCGAAAGCAATAGGGTGATCAAGATCCCCCTCTCATGGTTGCGCTAGCACCACATCGAGTGCAATTGACGATGCATCAACATGGACATGGAATTCTTTACTCCAGTCAAGGAATACTAGTATTGTTGCCAAAGCCATCTTAGCCTTCAACTGCTCAAAAACTATCCTGACATTTAGTGCTCCATTGAAATACTGCATCTTTCTTTAATAGCTTCTCTGTAGGGGCGGTGATCGCTGCATATCCCCTGATGAACTTGCGCTAATACCCAGTATGTCCTAAAGTCGCCCTCAGCTGCTTCACAGTGGTTGGCGGTGTCAAACTCAAAATAAGTGCAATCTTTGTTGGATCGACCAGCAACCCTTGTTTACATACGATGTGTCCCAACAATATCCCAAACGGGGCACAAAAAATGCACTTCTTCAAATTCAGCTGGAATAGTAAAATACTGTTCTTACGGGACCACTGGAACAGTAAAATACTATTCTTACGAGAAAACCCAATGTAAGTAACGTAAGTGGTCCATAAATGGATCAATAGTAATGTATGATAGATGATTAATAGTTACATAGGTTTGGGCTTTTATAGGCCCGTCATGTACCTTTTCGACAAAAGGTCATGACTATTGATATTTGTTTAATTAATAAATTAATATTAATATTTAATATTAATTTATTATTATTTTGTTGTTACATTGCCACTCTCTTAGAAAGGATTTGTCCTCAAAGCCTTATAATTTTTATGTATTGTTTTTGTGGTGTCATATTTAACAACACATGTCGATACGAACTTTTAAGTGTCGAGCATAACTTCTGATATGTGGAGGGATCAATCCATCCCAAGTTGATTTTTCGATGACTGTCGGGATTCTGTACTGATATGTCATCGGGTGTTTTGATCACCTTAGTACCTTTATCTTCTGACATTTCCGCCTTTTTAGGGTATCGGTTTTTATGGTTGGGGTGTCGATAGGGAATTTTCACACTGTAATTTCTTTTACGAAAGTCGTCTCTTGATCACTGCTCTAAGTTGAAAGTTGTATTTTCGTCCCTTGAGGTTTTAAGGTTTCGTCTTGTATTTTTTCCAACTTGTTCTCTAACTGTATCTTATCCTTTTGAAACTTCTTAATCACTTCTACTTGTGATTTCCTAACTTCTTCCGACTTCTTAAGTTGTTCTTTAAGATCCTTGTTATGACTTCTGATGCAACTATTTTCTTCTTGTTTGTCTAGAAGTTTCCTTTCAATGTCTTCCGTAGATTGTTCTATCTTTCGGTTATTTTTCAGTTTCTTAATTTTTGTGACTAGTATCTTGTTATGATTTCTTAGTCTGAAAATTTCTTCAGTATTGTTGGATAATGCTTTATTATTCTTTGCGATCTCTGATTTGTGTGCCTTTTTAGAGTCGTCGTTTTGTATTTGAATATCTTGTATCTGTTGTCAGCATTGGTCGACCTTTGATTCTTGATCTTTTAATTTATGTTGTATCTTCTTGAGATCTTCATCCTTGTCATTAAGGATCTTGTTCAAGCGTTTTATTTCTGCTTCATATTTAATTATTTCATTCTTTATATCTTGATCTTCTAGCCTCTGATTGAGTTCATTTTCGGCTCTTAATTCATTAATTTGTACGTACAATTTTTCTCTATAACTTTCATGATTGGAGATTTTTTGTTCATTGAACTTTCTTTGTAGCTTACATATTTCAATTACTGCTTAAAATTTTGTAATCTTGTCATGTAAATCTCCATTGTCTCTTTGATAGTGCTTTAACTTGGCTTCTAATTTTTCTATATGTAGTCACAAACTAGCTTCCATGGTCTTCTTTTGAATTTGATTCCTTTAGCGATAGATAGTCTCTGGTTTCTTCAGCGATAAGTTGTCTTCGACTTTTTCGATGATAGAAGGTCTTTGAACTCTTTGACTAGTCTTTTTTGACTTCTTTTTCGACGATAAATATCAAGTCAAATAACCTTTTTTTTCCAAAATTAATTATTTTTTTATTTTATTTATTATTTATAATAATAATAATTATTAATTAATTAATAATATTATTATATTAATTAATTAATTAATAATATTATTATATTAATGTTTTATAAATTATATATATATATATATATATATATAGTTTTTTTTTCCAACAAACTAATTTTTAGTCATATAATAACTAAACTCATCCTAATTAAGGTATGAGTTATTATAAATAATGGTTTCTTTATAAAACCAAGGCTAGTTTATAAAACCAAGGTTGGTTTTATAAAACTACGAGATGGTTTTATAAAACCAAGGCAATGTGTGGTTTTATAAAACCAATGCAATGTGTGGTTTTATTCTTCTCCTTTTTTATGCGGTCTTCTTTCTTGTTCTCTCTCTTTTTTTAACTTCCCTTTTATTCTCTTTTTTTTCCCTCTTTTACTAATTTTTTTTTTCAATAAGGATGGCTAAAAGCCTAATGTAAGGTTAAAAACCTAAATCTCAAAGAAACTTTGACAATTTGGCCACAAGCCAGAATCAACAAGCTCTGATACCACTGGAACAGTAAAATACTGTTCTTACGGGAAACCCAATGTAAGTAACGTAAGTGGTTCATAAATGGATCAATAGTAATGTAAAAATGTAGTGTATGATATATGATTAATAGTTACATAGGTTTTGGCTTTTATAGGCCCGTCATGTACCTTTTTCGACAAAAGGTCATGACTATTGATATTTGTTTAATTAATAAATTAATATTAATATTTAATATTAATTTATTATTTTTTTTTGTTACATCAATGATATCTGGTGTTGACAACAACGTTCCAGCATCAACCGCAGATTGGCCAGACGATCACGGATCAAACCATAAACTGTCTAATCATCCATGTATACCTACAATAACTTCTGGATGAAATCCTTGAATGTAGCAACAACAACCCGCAAAAATATCACAGGTGCATTCTTCAATCCAAACGGCTTCACAGTATACTGAAAACATCCCCATTCGGTCACGAAAGTCATCTTGTGGCGGTCTTCTTTGGCAATACGGATCTGATGATAGCCTGAGAACCCATCCGTGAAAGAATACATCTCTTGGCCACCTACTCCCTCGAGTACTTCATCAGTAAATGGGGTTGGAAAGGGGTCATGTAAGCAGGTGTCATTCAACTTCCGCAGATCGACAAAGATGCGTACCTCACCAGTCTTCTTGTCCTACACTGTCACCTACCCAAATTGATGAAAATTACTATTTTATTTGCAAAAAACTTTATGTTAAATTTAATTACAATTTTTTGTAATTATGATCAGTTTTGATCATGGATGAATGTAATTACTGAATATTATTATTTAAATAAATTAATTAGGAGACAAACACCCAAGAGGATTGTTAAATGAGTGTTCACTGACCCACTAGGAGGAATGGAAGCTGTTGGAAGGTATGGGATAGATGGCAACAATTGTATCACACCACTAGCTGTTGGTTATGGGACAACTACCCCTAAAAATAGGGCATTATTCCCCAGTTGGAGGGAGTGAGTAGGAAGCTCATTTAATGACCCAGTAACAACTGAAAAGGCCTAGGAAGCCTATAAAGGCAAATTCGAATTGAGCAGGAAGCTCTTAATCAATATTTTTGCAGAATATTTTCCCCATGTGCATCAGGTGATCACTGAGAGATTCGAATAGGGAGGATAGTGGTGACTGTAATCTTAAGTCTGCATTATTGCTGAGAAGAACCAGAGATGTTGGTGCAAGTCTATTGGACTGCTAGCTATTGAAGATTCAGAAGTTATTTGTTACAGCAAGAAGAAGTCCTATTTCATGAGTTTCTTCCTCCTGGTGGTTCAGGGAATAGGCTCAGGGGTCCTAAGATAGTACTTGACTGTTTTCAGGAATTGGTTGGGTGGAACAGTCTTCTTGGGTTTTTTGTTTCCCTACATATTTATCCAAGTTCTACAAATTTTATACTTTATCTCAGCTAGTAATTATGTTATGTATTGTAGTATTTTCTGCTTCCTGTTTTTGAAAGACAATTTAATTCTAAATTGGTTTAAAGTCTGAATGCTAAAAGTTTAATGATGAATTGGAATTGATAAATCAATATCTATATTTTTCCACATGTTGTTTTTGAGCATCGTACTCTAGTATAGATATGCAAATTAAGAACAGATTAGAAGATAGGCAAAGTGCCATTTTGAATTTGATAGATAGATAGTAATTTATTTATTTATAAATCTTTTCTTTTATAGTTAAATAATAGTAAAAGAATTCTGTATATAAATATCTGTTGTATATTGTAGAATGTTTCCCTAGTTTTATGAAAGACAAACATTGTATAACCTCTGTATAGTATTACTGTATTTCCTTATCATTACTTTGTTAATAGAAATTAACAGAATGCATTTCTATCTAACATATTATGTTTGCAATATAATATCATAGTTGCAAATAAATAAAAATGTAATCATCATATCAAGACTGTACTTAACACTTAACATACAGTTTTTCACATTGCACATATACACATTGATCTCATTTTCCTTTTTAAATATTTTCAAGGTTATTTTCTAGCATTACTGAAAACATATTAAACCATGTTTCGTTTCCTTCCATTTCATTCATCTATTTTATAAACCATACATAATATGAATTGTTTTTATTATTTGAAATTAAAACTTGATTTCTATCAAACCCTAAGTTAGATTTTTTGATTTTCCACTTTTTATCATTTTTCCTTTTAAAACATATTCATTCTACACAAACAAAGGATCGAACCCATTTTTGACTGTAAGACCTTTCATAAATCTTTTTCAAAAACTAAAACGCGAACTAGGGTTTGACCCTATTCGTTCCTTTTAAAAATGATTTGAACACATTTCAAAACATCATCTATGATAGAGTTATAAACCACAACGAGTATTCAGACTCTAATCTAGTTCAACAATCACGGTTATCAACACATAGAAATCAACTTTGAACACATGCGATTTTTTTTACAAAACGAAACAGTAAATTTATTATCTCTGCCGATGAGAAAACATTGGAATCACAGTTGAACGAGCCTCGGATCTATTCTTTTCTTTCTCATAACTTCAAAACACAATACATGCTCGAAGTGTAAACATTACGAGTCCCTTTTCCAAGCTTAAGACAATGTTCTCAAAAAAACCATTTTTCTAACATGATTTTCAAAACAAAATCATAACAGTGAGATTCCCAAGTTCAAACATTGAAACGAGTTCTTAAACCCTTGGCATCAACACATTTCACAATGCCCAGATCGAAATAGATAAGTAACAAGGTATAAAAACCAAGTATTACATAATCAATGAGGGTCACAGTACTAAACATTTTAACATTCGATTTTTAAACAGTGATTTAAAGTTCTTCATTTAATAACGACGACGAGTCACAACATGACCAGTTATTCATTCTTGTAAACCACTTCAACCTCAAATGACGAGCACCTACAAGGGTTTTTGGAAAGACCCGCAGCTTACCAGTTGAAAGCTCGCCAACCTTGCAGAACCCTTGCTCATTTCTCTACTTCATAACCTGCAACTGACAATAAACGAAGGTTAAAATTTAGAAGACTGATACCTTTTCAAAGTGAAAGTAGAAATACATTAAATGAATCATTATTTCGTTACAGGAATTACTGTTCGGTAAATGAAACGTTACCTTGCTGCAAAACTACCAAAGCATTCCACTTTCATCAATTTAACTTTGAATCCACGCTGAAGACGAGATGATAAACCCTCAGTCCATTTACACCACGTAAAATATTTGACTCAAACTAAAACGACGAGTTCCAGATCTATCAACCTTTGACACCATAAACTTGTTACACAGTCTATCAAGATGATGCCATTGAAGAAGGTAGGGACCTGTAACCTTCCCGAACTAGAGGTCTCGAGGTCGAGACCTCATGTAGTTTCTAAACCAAAAATTTGGCAGCCTGTCGGCCACACCGCCAAGACCAACGCAACAATAAACAACAAACACTCTTGTCAACTAAGACATCCATCCAATGTTAGGGTTTCATCCGACGAACAATATCCATGATGATCAATGATCCAAATTATGCAAACACACTTTCCATTGGGTCGAGCAACTCATGCATTCAATGCACTATCACTTCAAATATATGGTAATGCCACAGTGGATCACGTTGGATCGTTCTAAACATCCAACTCGGAGGAAGGTTAACTCACAACAATGACACGGTGGTCTCGGTATTCACCATTACAATGATATTACCATACGTGGATTGACAACAAAAATTTTCACCCTGACTTTCATGTCGAGCCTTTAATGCAAAATCGAAAGAAAATCTCCACGATAGCTCGACGTTCTTGTCACTTAAATGATCCAGCAACTCGTCACCCTGCTAGCATTTATTGCATGTCAGTGTTCTATTCCCAACGTTACATTACAACCCTAATACACGACATTATAACATTATGCTATGATAAGTCGAATCACAAGTTTTGTATGGGTTCTAAGTTATGTTTAATATCACATGTTATTGTATCGTTTGACCCATGACAATACACAAATCCATATAGATCAACTTTCCAAATTGTTATTTAGTCCCAAGGTTACTATTTGTAGATTTAAATAATAATGTTAGGAATTAGATATTAGTTAATAGGGTAACAATAGTCACATTATTGACATGGTCTCGCTTTATGCCATTCTTACAAATAGATACAAACCCTTGTAAGGGTTATATGTATCACTAGTTCAACATAGTAATGTTATGGTTATAATAGCCCATACTTAGGAGATTATAATGTAACCCTTGTAATTCTTTGGTTTTGATTATACAAACTACGATATCAAAGATATAAAAATAATTAGTTTTTATAGCAGACATTCGTTGGATCCAAGGATATAGATATTTAGTTGAAGAATGACTAAAAAGCTATGAGTTCTTACCATACTCTCTCATACAAGAATTTAATGACTTTGTGATACATGTATTACATCAATGTTGGAAAGATAATGACGACATTAAAGCGAGCTAGTACAGCGACAAAACCATCAGCAAAATGACATAACTAGATAATTCTATTTAAACATTATGGAGTTGTAAGACAACATCTGAAAGCAGTAATTATAGCTTTGAAACCCATACCTGTTCACTCCTGGTGAGTCGCAACAGAAATTATAACATTCTATTTAATTATGATGCTGAAACTGAACTACATGTACTTCGTTCTTACCTGTCGTCTGCACATAGGACATTCAATAAGATTTAGCATTGCAGCTAAGTAAGCTCTAGGGTACCTCGTAGGACACCCTTATGCAGCAAAGTCAAACTGTCAGTATCATCGCAAAGAGAAAGTGTTGCAACTTTTTCCTAGTCTGTTTATTCATTGTCATCATGATCATGTTTATTAATTATGTGTTATAAATGTCATTATCTTATTGCTGCTAAACAGAAAATAAAGCATGCTTAGTATTAACTATTGTACAACTAATGTTGTCGTGATCTCAATTATTATTTCCACAATTATTATTATCATAATTAATGTTGTTATTAAAAAATTTAAATTTTTATGAAATTTCGAGATGTTACATGTGGTATCAGAGCTCAGATTCAAACTCTAGGCCTGAATGAGATCCAAAACACGCAGCAGAAAATTGTACTAACTTGAAAATTTAATTATTATGTT
This sequence comes from Larix kaempferi, assembly GCA_027924585.1. NCBI lineage: Eukaryota > Viridiplantae > Streptophyta > Pinopsida > Pinales > Pinaceae > Larix > Larix kaempferi. Next base: position 29,912,509 of record BSBM01001051.1, on the reverse strand, counting down.
ATCCATAAATTATTTTCAGTTACAGGTATGGAGAACTTAGCTGAACAATTAGACGACAGATTTCAGCCAAACAGTCACAGCTCGCGACAGCACTATGTAGCAGAAGGTCAAGGTGAATTAAATAACAATTTGACTGAACTGTTACATGCCTTTCATGAATTAAAAGCAGAAATCAAATTGGTGAAACAAGACAATGAAAGGGTTCTGCAAGCACAAGAACAATTAAACCAAGTGATGTTCGAACAGAGCCAAACTGAGGAACAAGAGAAAGATAATGAAGATATTTCCAAAGTTGAGGATCCGTCTCACACTGATAAAAATAAGAAAATAAAAATCAGCAAGGTGAACGACAATTCAACCTCATCAGGATATGCTATTGAAACACGCAGAAAGAAACGTAACTACACTAGTGATAGCAGTGAAGGAGATTTCAAACCCAGAAAGAAAAGTCAAAAGGAATATGAGCATATTTATGGGGAATTCAAAAAGATTAGACCTCCAAATTTCAATGGAGAAACTGAGAAGGGAGAGACAGTTGAAGCTTGGCTGTCTGGTATGAAGAAATACTTCCATATTTATAACTATTCAAAGTCTTTGAAGGAAAAAATGGCTATATATAACTTGATCAGAAAAGTAAATATATGGTGGCAGGACATCGAATGAGTAAAAGGAATCAAAGATAAAGATGTAAGTTGGAGTACCTTTAAACGATACTTTAAAAAGAAGTACTTTTCTGAACAGTACTTTGAAGAAAAATACAAGGAGTTCTACGATTTGAAGCTGGGAGGTATGAACATGAAGGAAATGAACAATAAGTTTCTGAACTTACTAAGATATGTACCATACCTCATAGAAGAGAAACCAAAAATTCAAAGGCACTTGAGCTGTTTACCTTTCAATAATAAGGACAAAATCGAGTATGACATTCCTAAGACCTTGGAAGAGGCAATGAGAAAGGCAGTTTTATGTTATGACACAAATCAGAAAAGAGAGGGAATGTCAAACCGAAAAAATCATAAGCCCAACAATTTTGAGCAGAAAAAGAAAAATTTCAGATTCAGTGGAAATTCCGAATTTCAAAGGAAAAATTTTCAGAACCGGAATTATCAAGGGAACAATTCCAGAAACAATTCACAACAGAATTCTACAGCACCCAGAAATGCACCTAATAATGCCAACAACAGTGAGCCAAAGGAACCTATCAAATGTTTTGAATTCCAAGGTCCTCATTACGCATCAGAATGTCCCTTGAGGAAGCGAAAAGCAAACAACATCAACTCTATACAGACTGAACCTATGGTGGGAGATGTGGCAAGGGAAATGCCCAGAATCAACGCAACACTCGACAACAAGCAAGCAGATCATCAAATCTCCATGGTAGAGATTGAAGGTATGATACATGACCATCCTATTACTGTTTTAATTGACCCAGGTGCTAGTTTAAGTTATATATCACCAGACATTGTGGAAAGTCTTAAACTAAAAACCGAAAAGTTTAGTAAATCATGGTTAGTTAGACTAGAAAATGGAACAAAGAGGAAAGTATCAGATTTTATAGAAAACTGTGTTTTTCCATTAATTATTTACAAATGCAAATCAAGTTGAATATTCTACCTTTAGGTTCTTATGATATCATAGTTCGGATGGACTGGTTAGAAGCCCATCATGTCATCTTGGACTGTTATGGAAAAAAATTTACATGCTTAAATGACGAAGGGAAAACAGTAGAAATAAAAGGCATCCCAAGGAAGGTAACCCTTAGACAGATTTCAGCCATGCAAGTTAAGAGGGAAGTTAGGAAAGGATGCCAAACGTTTGCAGTAAACGTGGAAAATGATGATTTATGGATAAAGAGGACAAACTGAAATTAAAGATGTATTTCCTGAGGAGATTCTAGGATTACCTCCCAAAAGAGATTTAGATTTTACCATAGAGTTAATACCAGGAGCAGTACCAAATTCGAAAGCCCCATACAGAATGAATATATTGGAGTTAAACGAATTAAAATCACAGTTGAAGGAGCTTATTGACAAGAAGTATATTAGACCCAGTGTGTCTCCTTGGGGAGCACCTGTCATCTTTGTTAAGAAGAAAGACGGAACCTTAAGATTGTGCATAGATTATCGCTAGCTTAATAAGATGATGATCAAGAATAGGTATCCATTGCCCCGAATAGATGATCTATTTGATCAGCTACGTGGAGCAATAGTATTTTCGAAGATTGATCTAAAATCAGGATATCATCAAGTATGGGTTAAGGATGAAGATATTTTCAAGACAGCTTTCCAAGCTCGGTATGGACATTACGAGTTCATAGTCATGATGTTTGGCTTGAATAATGCCTCGGCTGTATTTATGTGTCTGATGAATAATATTTTGCATAAATACTTAGACAATTTTATTGTTGTGTTTATAGACGACATTTTAGTGTACTCAAAAAGCATAGAAGAGCATGATGAACATTTACGGATTATCTTACAAGTCTTAAGAGATCATCAACTATACGCCAAATTTAGTAAGTGTGACTTCCACAAAGACAAAATTCAGTATCTAGGACACATAATTTTAGCAGAAGGAATCTTGGTTGACCCCTACAAGATAAGGTCCATTAATGACTGGATGGTTCTTAAAGATGTGTTGGATGTAAGATCATTTATGGTCATTACTGGGTATTACAGAAAGTTTATAGAAATTTTTTCAAAAATTTCCAACCCCATAACTTCCTTGCAGAAGAAAGGGAAGAAATTTTTTTGGGATTAGAAATGTGCTGACAGTTTTAAGAAATTAAAGGAACTACTGACGACAGCAGCTATCTTGAGGATAGTAGACCCCAACAAATATTTTGTAGTTTGTACAGACGCATGCAATGACGGACTCGGTGGAGTCTTAACAGAGAAAGGACATGCAGTGGCATATGAATCTAGAAAGCTTAAAGTACATGAAAAGAATTACTCTACCTATGATTTAGAGTTATTGGCAGTTATTCATGCCTTAAAAATGTGGTGTCACCACCTTATTGGCAAAAAATTTACATTATTGACAGATAACATGGGTTTGAAATATTTATTAGATCAGACAAACTTGAACGCTAGACAAGGAAGATGGTTGACGTTCTTAAGTGAGTATGATTTTGAAATTCAGCATATTAAAGGGAAGGAGAACAAGGTTGCAGATGCCTTGAGTCGTAAGGCAAAATTAAATTTCATTTCAGCAATCAATACTTATTCAACTGATTTAGAAAATCAGATTCTGGAAAAGAGTGAAACAGGTGAAGCATACAAAAAAATGAATGAAAAGACAGCAAACAACAGTTTTGAAAATTGTATGGCAGATTTCAGCATGAAGGAAAACGGTTTATTACTGTTTAAAAATAGATTATATGTACCAGACATACCAGAAATAAAATTTCTTATATTAAATGAGATGCATAAAAGTCATTATTCTGGTCATCCAGGTTATCAAAAGACTATTACTATGCTGAGAAAAGAATATTATTGGCCTAGAATGAAAGATGAAGTAGCAGAGTACATAGCTAAATGTTTGGAATGTCAAAAAGTGAAGGTTGAACACCAACATCCTGCTGGATTGTTGCAACCGTTACCAATTCCAAGTTGGAAATGGGAAGTGATCAACATAGACTTTATTACAAGATTACCTAAAAATCAGAAATAACATGATTCTATCATGGTGGTAGTGGACAAACTCAGCAAGGAAACACATTTCATACTCGTAAAGACTACTCATAAAGCTCCAGATATTGCAGAGATCTTTATGAAACAGATTTTTAGACTACATGGAATACCGAAAGTAATAATTTTAGATCGTGACTTGAAGTTTACAGGAAAATTTTGGAGGTCACTGTTTAAAGGGTTGACCACAACTTTAAATTTCAGTACAGCATTTCATCCACAGACGGATGGACAGACAGAAAAAGTAAACCAAGTTTTAGAAGATTTATTAAGAATGTATGTTAAGGATCAGCCTGGTAAGTGGGAATCTACTACTTGCACTTAGCAGAATTTGCTTATAATAATCACTATCATGCATCGGCCAGACTTAGTCCTTTTGAAATTCTTTATGGTAGGAAATGTAATATAACTATTTCATGGAATGATCCAGTAAATAGAGTTGTTTTAGGACCTAAATTATTGCAGGAGTTAGAACTAATTGTGAAACAGGTGCAAGGACATTTAAAAGCTTCCCAAGATATGCAAAAGAGTCAAGCAGATTAAAAAAGAACTCATAAAGAGTTTTAGGTTGGTGAACATGTATTCCTCAAGGTAAGATCGAAAAAGAGTTCACTGAAATTGGGAAGCTGTGCCAAGTTGGAGCCCAGGTATTGCGGTCCTTTTGAAATATTGTCTAAGGTTGGAGGAGTGGCATACCAACTGGCTTTGCCACCAAACTTAAAAATACATAATGTTTTTCATATATCATTTTTAAAGAAACATGTGCATGATACTACTCATGTTGTAAACTTGAATGATGTATAGGTGGGACAAGACGAATATTTTCTGGTGGAACTGGATTGTATCCTAGGAAGGAGGGAAACTATTCTCTGGAATCCCAGCATTGGGAAAGTGAAGGTGCAATGGAAGCACCTTAGACCACAAGAGGAAACCTGGGAGTTGGAGAGTAGTATGCGGGCAACATACCCAACTCTATTTTAGGAACACTCAAGGAGTGATTAACCAACATCGAGGACAATGTTGAGACTTAAGGGGGGGTGAATGTCACCTACCCAAATTTCTGAAAATTACTATTTTATTTGCAAAATACTTTATGTTAAATTTAATTACAAAGTTTTGTAATTATGATCAGTTTTGATCATGGATGAATGTAATTACTGAATATTATTATTTAAATAAATTAATTAGGAGACAAACACCCAAGAGGACTGTTAAATGAGTGTTAACTGACCCACTAGGAGGAATGGAAGCTGTTGGAAGGTATGGGACAGATGGCAACAATTGCATCACACCACTAGCTGTTGGTTATGGGACAACTACCCCTAAAAATAAGGCATTATTCCCCAAGTGGAGGGAGTGAGCATGCAGCTCATTTAATGACCCAGTAACAATTGAAAAGGCCTAGGAAGCCTATAAAGGCAAATTTGAATTGAGCAGGCAGCTCTTAATCAATATTTCTGCAGAATATTTTCCTCATGTGCATCAAGTGATCATTGAGAGATTCGAATAGGGAGGCTAGTGGTGACTATAATCTTAAGTATGCATTAATGCCGAGAAGAACCAGAGATGCTGGTGCAGGTCTATTGGACTGTTAGCTATTGAATATTTAGAAGTTATTTGTTACAGTAAGAAGAAGTCCTATTTCCTGAATTTCCTCCTGGTGGTTCAATGAACAGGCTCGGGGGTCGTAAGACAGTACTTTATTGTTTTTAGGAATTGGTTGGGTGGAACAGTCTTCTTGGGATGTTTGTTGCCCTACATATTTATCCAGGTTCTACAAATTTTCTACTTTATCTCAGCTAGTAATTATGTTCTGTATAGTAGTATTTTTTGTTTCTTGTTTTCGAAAGAGAATTTAATTCTAAATTGGTTTAAAGTCTAAATGTTAAAAGTTTAATGATGAATTGGAATTGATAAATCAATATCTATATTTTTCCACATGTTGTTTTTGAACCTCGTACTCTAGTATAAATATGCAAATTAAGAACAGATTATAAGATAGGCAAAGTGCCATTTTGAATTCGATAGATACATAGTAATTTATTTATTTATAAATATTCTCTTTTATAGTTAAATAATAGTAAAAGAATTATGTATAAATATCTATTGTATATTGTAGAATGTTTCCCTAGTTTTATGAAAGACAAACATTGTATAACCTCTGTATAGTATTACTGTATTTCCTTATCATTACTTTGTTCATAGAAATAAACAGAATGCATTTCTATCTAACATATTATGTGTGCAATATAATATCATAGTTGCAAATAAATAAAAATTTAATCATCATATCAAGACTGTACTTAATAGTTAACATACAGTTTTTCACATTGCACATATACACATTGATCTCATTTTCCTTTTTAAATATTTTCAAGGTTATTTTCCAACATTACTGAAAACATATTAAACCATGTTTCGTTTCCTTCCATTTCATTCATCTATTTTATAAACCATACATAATATGGATTGTTTTTATTATTTCAAATTAAAACTTGATTTCTATCAAACCCTAAGTTAGATTTTTTGATTTTGCACTTTTTATCGTTTTTCCTTTTAAAACATATTCATTCTACACAAACAAAGGATTGAACCCATTTTCGACTGTAAGACCTTTCAGAAATATTTTTCAAAAACTAAAACGCGAACTAGGGTTTGACCCTGTTCGTTCCTTTTAAAAACGATTTGAACACATTTCAAAACATCATCTATGATAGAGTTATAAACCACAATGAGTATTCAGACTCTAATCTAGTTCAACAATCACGATTATCAACACATAGAAATCAACTTTGAACATAGGCGACGTTTTTTACAAAACGAAATAGTAAATTTATTATCTCTGCCGATGAGAAAACATTGGAATCACAGTTGAACGAGCCTCGACTCTATTCTTTTCTTTCTCATAACTTCAAAACAAAAGACATGCTCGAAGTGTAAACATTACGAGTCCCTTTTCCAAGCTTAAGACAATGTTCTCAGAAAAACCATTTTTACAACATGATTTTCAAAACAAAATCATAATAGTGAGATTCCCAAGTTCAAACATTGAAACGAGTTCTTAAACCCTCAGAATCAACAAGTTTCACAATGCCCAGATCGAAATAGATAAGTAACAAGGTATAAAAACCAAGTATTACATAATCAACGAGGGCCACAGTACTAAACATTTTAGCATTCGATTTTTAAACAGTGCTTTGAAATTCTTCATTTAATAACCACGACGAGTCACGGCAGGACCAGTTACTCATTCTTGTAAACCACTTCAACCTCAAATGAAGAGAACCTACGAGGGTTTTTGGAAAGACCCACAGCTTACCGGTTGAAAGCTCGCCAACCTTGCGGAACCCTTGCTCATTTCTCTACTTCATAACCTGCAACTAACAATAAACGAATAAAATTTAGAAGACTGATACCTTTTAAAAGTGAAAGTAGAGATACATTAAATGAATCATTATTTCGTTACAGGAATTACTGTTCGGTAAATGAAATGTTACCTTGCTGTAAAACTATCAAAGCATTCCACTTTCATCAGTTTAACTTTGAATCCACACTGAATATGAGACGAGAAACCCTCGGTCCATTTACACCAGGGAAAATCTTTGACTCAAACTAAAATGACGAGTTCCAGAATTATCAACCTTTTGTTAAGATTCAATATGCTAAGACATAAAATAGCATCATTTCATTCCATTTCACAATAATAACATATACAGGATCACTGAAGAAACAACAAGCACAACATAAACACAAGAGACACAAATTTATCCTGGGAAACCCTCATGGGGTAGAAAACCCAGTAAAGCTTCCTCAATATAGATGACCAGCAATATACAAAGATGTAACCCTGAGCATAAGCTCCTCCTTCTCCATAGCAGACCTCTCCTCCACAAGTGAGCCACTCTCAAGTGAGTGAGTGTGTAAAATGAGGAATACACCTCCTCTATTTATACACTACTCCGACTTATCTTTTACACAAAACATGTAGGCTCGTATTTAACCAATGGGTTAAATACCCCACTACAACTAACTGGGCCGACCCCTCTAGGGTGGTCTAATAACCCTTTGACCCACATAACACACATAGGGCCGACCCCCACTAGGGAAGTCTAATAACCCAAGTTACCACATTCCGACGGAGGAATAAACATCTCCCGATATATAATAAGATCTTCACGGAGGAATGAAACATCTCTGGAATAATAAAGTACAAATATAATATTCTTTGAAGTTACAATATCTCAACACTCCCCCTTAATGAGAAGGATATTATAGTAGCATCTGCATGAGCAAGGAGTCATCAACATCATACATGATACATCTATAAATCATTGGAATCTTTCTCAACATCATTAGTAACTCAAGCAGTTACTGGAACATCTTCAATACTGGAATATCAACATCTTTAGTACTGAGTCTTTATCTTCTGCAACACTCGAACAGCTACAACAACATCAACATCTGGATCCTCACGATCATCAGCATCGTCATCATACGATCATCAACATCGAGATCATCTCGATCTACAGCATCTGGATCATCTCGATCTACAGCATCTGGATCATCTCAATCTACAACATTTGGATCATCTCGATCTACAGCATCTGGATCATTTCAATCTACAGCATCTGGATCATCTTGATCTACAGCATCTGGATCATCTCAATCTTCAGCATTTGTATCATCTCGATCTACAGCATCTGGATCATCTCGATCTATAGCATCTGGATCATCACGATGTATAGCATTTGCATCATCTCTATCTACAACATCTAGATCATCTCGATCTACAGCATCTGGATCATCTGTATTAGTATCCACACCAATACATCTATCATCAAAACATGTATTCTTACTAATACTATATCATCAAAACATGTATTCTCACTAATACATCTATTATCAAAAGCATGTATTCTCACTAATACATCTATCATCAAAAGCATGTATTCTCACTAATACATCTATCATCAAAAGCATGTATTCTCACTAATACATATATCATCAAAAACATGTATTCTCACTAATACATCTATCATCAAAAGCATGTATTCTCACTAATACATCTATCATCAAAAGATAGTAGCATACTCTGCAACACACAAGATCCTATTACGGGATGATCAGTCCCTCTCAGTTTAAGACATCTCTCATGTCTATGGATGATGCAATCCAGATCAACTTACAGGATGATCAATCCTTATCCTTTTAAGACACCTCACCATGTCTAGGGATGATGCAATCCCGAATCAACTTACAGGATGATTAGTCCTTATCACTTTAAGACACCTCACCATGTCTAGGGACGATGCAATCCCAATCTATTTATAGGATGATTAGTCCTTATCACTTTAAGACACCTCTCCATGTCTAGGGAAGATGCAATCCCAATCTACTTACAGGATGATTAGTCCTTATCACTTTAAGACACCTCACCATGTCTAGGGACGATGCAATCCCAATCTACTTACAGGATGATTAGTCCTTACCACTTTAAGACACCTCACCATGTCTAGGGACGATGCAAACCCAATCTACTTATAGGATGATTAGTCCTTATCACTTTAAGACAAGTCTCATGTCCAGGGACGATTCAATCCCAATCTACTTATAGCATGATTAGTCCTTATCACTTTAAGACAAGTCTCATGTCTAGGGACGATGCAATCCCATCACGTACATTTTGAACCCAGTTCATGGACGATGCAGTCCTCACGTACATTTTGAACCCAGTTCATGGACGATGCAGTCCTCACGTACATTTTGAACCCAGTTCATGGACGATGCAGTCCTCACGTACATTTTGAACCCAGTTCATGGATGATGTAGTCCTCACGTACATTTTGAACCCAGTTCATGGACGATGCAGTCCTCACGTACATTTTGAACCCAGTTCATGGACGATGCAGTCCTCACGTACATTTTGAACCCAGTTCATGGACGATGCAGTCCTCACGTACATTTTGAACCCAGTTCATGGACGATGCAGTCCTCACGTACATTTTGAACCCAGTTCATGGATGATGCAGTCCTCACGTACATTTTGAACCCAGTTCATGGACGATGCAGTCCTCACGTACATTTTGAACCCAGTTCATGGACGATGCAGTCCTCACATACATTTTGAACCTAGTTCAGGGACGATGCAGTCCTATCTTTAATTTTTGGAGACATCAATCTACAGCTCAATTCTGGGACCGAGGTCTGGGGAAGATGCAATCCCCTACCTGTTCATTCAGGACTTCATTCTCGGAGACATCATGTCTATGGCTCTCTTTAGGACTGAAGTCCAGGGATGATCCAATCCGCTCATGTCCACCAAGGACTTCATTTTCGAAGACATACATCTACGACTCTCTTTAGAACAAGTGTTCAAGGATGATACAATCCCTCTTCTTTCTCGGAGACACTTGTCTATGGCTCACTTTAGAACTTGTGTACAAGGATGATGCAATCCTCACATGTCCACCAAGGACTTCATTCTCGAAGACATACGTCTACGGCTCTCTTTAGGACTGAAGTCCAGGGATGATCCAATCCCCTCATGTCCACCAAGGACTTCATTCTCGAAGACATACGTCTACGGCTATCTTTTAGAACATGTGTTCAAGGATGATGCAATCCCCTTGTCACCTTAGACCCTGTCTAAGGACCATCCACCAACCTCTCTGTCGGCATCACCAATATAGGTATCCACATCATCGACCTCACTGTTGATGCGGGCAATCTCATCATAAGTGATCACATCGCTCCCCCTTTCGAGGAGGGTCCTTCTGAACTATTTTAAGTTTGTCTCAGAAACCTTTACTTGAGGTAGGGGTTTGGTTAGTACATCGGTAACTTGTTACAAATTCAAACTTTAATTCTTTTCTGCACCATATCTTGTATATAGAAATGTCAGATCTCTATGTGCTTTGACTTATCATGGAATACTGGATTCTCTACTATTTTGGTACAACTCTATTTGTCACATAGGATCACAGTTGGTTCCATTCTAAATCCATACCGCTTCACAACTAGCAGAGCAAGCAGCCATATATTCCGCTTGTGCTGAGAGCCACACTAGATTGCTTCCTTCTAAACCATGCGATCATGGCTGATCCCAGACAGTAACATCCTCTCGATGTGCTCTTCCTGTCTGATACAATTTCTGCCCAATCAACATCTGTGTAGAGAAACCATATTCAACCTTGTAGCAAAGGTTGAGATCCACATCACCCATGGTGATCATTAAGCTCATGAATTGATTATCGATCCTGGGAACCCATACAGAACTTGATTCACACTTCTTCTTTAATTACACCATTAAGGGAATGGTCTTATCTAGCCACTTGGAGCAAACATCTCATCATGATTCTCTTCCTCTTTCTAAGAGAATTTTCTAGCCACAAGCCTTCTATAGTGTGTTTGATTTGTAAATCTTTTTGTTGAACATCCATCGCTTGTTCAGTGTTCATCATTCATCATGATCTTTCTTACAAATCAAAATTAAGTACATGATTAGTAATACTTCATAATCATCAAATCATATTGACATGATAACCTATTATGCATACAGATATCATTTACATAGTTATGCAACTATTTTGACCAATACTTTGGCACAACACTTTCCCATATCCTGTATGCATACAGTGGCTATCTAGATGCCTTCCATCTCTACCAGAACATACTAATGAGAGTGTGCACAGCTCTCAGCATGTTAGCAAAGAGATTTCATTCTAGACAAGCAGCAATGGAATGTTTGTCCAACTTACCAATCATATGCATATTAGTAGTATACTGTTCAATGCTCTATGAATGTTTACACTCAGCATGATATATTCTAGGAATACAAATATGCATACAAGCAATATCATTTACTATTTCAAATAACAACTCAAATACTTATCTTTTATGTTTGTGTGGTTGCCTCCTGCTTGATCTTCTATATGTCTTTTGAACTTCTATTCATTCTGTACCACTGTGCATGCTCAAGTGTGCACTAGTGTCATCCTCATGATCTCATACACAAACATACATTCATTAGTATATTCTCAAAACATTCTAATTCTAAATAATCTTGAATATGTGTAGTCATGATCATTAGTATTCAGGGTTTCAAGGAAGTCTTCTTTTACTCATGCATATTCTTGTTTGATCATAGTACTCTTCTGGTTAATTAAATCATCAAGACAAGAGACATAATATGCATAAACCCTTGATTACTAACTTTATGAATAAGCATAACCAATCATACCAAGTATACTTATATAAGGGATCCTAACACAAGATAAGATTCTAACTTGACATAAGAAAACATACCTGGATTAGTATACCTGCTTAGTTATGTACAACATACCTAAACAATCTCTTCAATGATTTAGAGATACTGAGCTAGAACCTGCATGTCTCATTGGTTAAGCATAATATAACAAAGTCATACATACCTCGTAAGTAGAACAAAGATTATGGATGAGTCTTTGTCTTCATGTTGTCATGGTCATGGAACTTGATTTGTCTTTTGTGATGTACCTGTATCTTGTTAGCAGACAACATCAACCTCACACAACACCATAATGCATTAGTACAATCATATAGCCCTAATCAATGAATGTCTTCCATCATTCACATGCATTCATACTGTTACTCGGGTGATAAGACAATTCTAACATTAATCAAGATTGTACTAATAAATAATATGAAGACAAACACATCATGAACTTAATCAAGAATCAGATTTCAAGACATACCTGAACCTCCTTAAGTCCTACCTGTCGAGACTTCTTGTAGTCTTCTTATGTAAGGCCTTAGCCTCAACTCCCCCTGAAACTTGATCTGGAGCTTGATTAGGGTTTGCTAGAGAAACCCTAAAAATTCAATCTTTGACTTTCACACTTCTGAATGGATGGAAGGATGTGTCTTGCTAGCATACTTCAATTTTGAAATCTCCAAAATTTGACCCCTCAAAATTGCCTTCGAAACATCTGGATCTTCTGGACAGGAATCCAAACTAGGGTTTGATGAATCCCACCCTTCTGTCCAATCAAAAGGTTCGATCCAAGGCTCTAAAATCTTATTTTTCTGAGGAGCTTCCAGCCGTGGTTACAGACTTAAAAAATTCCAACTTTTGTTGAAGCCCTAATTTTCCATCTTTCCGATCAAAATCCCGAACTGGGGTTTGATCAAGCCCGGTCTTCTACCCAACCAAAAAATTCGATCTTGGTCTCTAAATTTCGATTTTTCTGAGTAGCTTTTAGCCGTGGATTTTGATTCCAAAAATTCTAACTTTCTCCGAAACCCTAAATTTCGGAAGCCATGAATGAAGGTGCTCCAAAAATACTGCTGTTTTGACAGAAATATATACCTGATTGTTTCTGCTGTAACTCCAAACTTTTTGCTCCAAAGGGTCTGAAAACATTTTCTTCGGTAGCCTGACCTGTCATATTTCCATCCTAATAGGTCTGACCTCAATTGGATTTTCTAAGAGAGAGTTATTCCAAGTGTCGCAACGTGACCTGTTTATGGGATAAAACAGGAGAGCAAAATTGTACGGCGTGCCATGTGTCACTAGTTCAACTTCGGCCTCTAAATTTTTTTCCTGAGATAGTACAGTTTGTTTACTACCTGTCACTTTTTACGAAATTTCATTTGGAGCTTCCTAGCCTTAGTTATGCCAAGTGTCGCAACGTGACCTGTTTATGGTATAAAACAGGAGAGTGAACTGGTACGTCGTGCCACATATCACTGGTTCAACGTCGGCCTCTGAAAAAAAATTTCTGAGATAGTACAGTCTTTGTACTACCTGTCACTTTTTATGAAATTTCATTTGGAGCTTCCTAGCCCAAGTTATGACCTTTTTTCCTAGGTCACCTGATTTTGACTGAGATCTGGAAGAGGCAGAAACCCTAACTTGTACTGATCATAACTCACAAAGTAAAACGAATCTGAGGGTGCCCTTATGAAACAAGGTACCTGGGGATGTTATCTACGACCTGTAAACTTTTTAGATCCCGAACCTTCGCATAAATAGATTTATAGCGAAAGTTCCACGATGACTGGTTTTTGTTATGTAAAACCCAAACCTTCAAATTGTCGCAAGTGAAGCAAGTGTCGTAAGTGCCATACATTGCCTTCCTTCAGGTTAGCTCTGATACCATGTTAAGATTCAATATGCTAAGACAAAAAATAGCATCATTTCATTCCATTTCACAATAATAGCATATACAGGATCACTGAAGAAACAACAAGCACAACATAAACACAAGAGACACAAATTTATCCTGGGAAACCCTCATGGGGTAGAAAACTGAGTAAAGCTTCCTCAATATAGATGACCAGCAATATACAAAGATGTAACCATGAGCATAAGCTCCTCCTTCTCCATAGCAGACCTCTCCTCCACAAGTGAGCCACTCTCAAGTGAGTGATTGTGTAAAATGAGGAATACACCTCCTCTATTTATACACTACTCCGACTTATCTTTTACACAAAACATGTAGGCTCGTATTTAACCAATGGGTTAAATACCCCACTACAACTAACTGGGCTGACCCCTCTAGGGTGGTCTAATAACCCTTTGACCCACATAACACACATAGGGCCGACCCCCACCAGGGAAGTCTAATAACCCAAGTTACCACATTCCGACGGAGGAATAAGCATCTCCCGATATACAATAAGATCTTCATGGAGGAATGAAACATCTCCAGAATAATAAAGTACAAATATAATATTCTTTGAAGTTACAATATCTCAACACCTTTAACGCCATAAAATTGGTACACAGTCTATCAAGAAGATGCCATTGAAGAACGTAGGGATTTGTAACCTTCCCAAACCAAAGGTCTCGAGGTTGAAACCTCATACAGTTTCTAAACCGATAATTCGGCAGCCTGTCGGCCACATCGCCAAGATTAATGCAACAATAAACAACAAACACTCTTGTCAACCAAGACATCACTCCAATGTTGGGGTTTGATCCGATGAACAATATCCATGATGATCAATGATCGAAATTATGCCAACACACTTTGCATTGGGTCGAGCAACTCATGCATTCAATGCACTATCACTTCACATATATGGTAATGCCACAGTGGATCACGCTGGATCGTTCTAAACATCCAACTCGGATGAAGGTTAACTCACAACAATGACACGGTGGTCTCGGTATTCACCATTACAATGATATTACCATACGTGGATTGACAACAAACCTTGTCACCCTGACTTTCATGTCAAGCCTTTAATGCAAAATTGAAATAAAATCTCCATGATAGCTTGACGTTTTTGTCACTTAAATGAACCAGCAACTCATCCTTGCCTGCATTTATTGCATGCCAGTGCTCTATTCCCAATGTTACATTACAACCCTAATACATGACATTATAACATTATGCTATAATAAGTCAAATCACAAGTTTCAGATGGGTTCTAAGTTATGTTTAATATCACATGTTATTGTATTGTTCGATCCACGACGATACACAAATCCATATAGATCAACTTTCCAAATTGTTATTTAGTCCCAAGGTTACTATTTGTAGATTTAAATAATAATGTTAGGACTTAGATATTAGTTAATAGGGTAGCTATAGTCACATTATTGGCATGGTCTCGCTTTATGCCACTCTTACAAATAGATACAAACCCTTGTAAGGGTTATATGTATCACTAGTTTAACATAGTAAGGTTACGGTTATAATGGCCCATACTTAGGAGATTATAATGTAACCCTTGTAATTCTTTGGTTGTGATTATACAAACTACGATATCAAAGATATAAAAATAATTTGTTTGTATAGCAGACATTCGTTGGATCCAAGGATATAGATATTCAGTTTGAAGAATGAATAAAATGTTATGAGTTCTTACCATACTCTCTCATACAAGCATTTAATGACTTTGCGATACATGTATTACATCAATGATGGAAAGATAATGACGACATTAAAGCTAGCTAGTATAGTGACAAAACCATCAGCAAAATGACATACCTAGATAATTCTATTTAAACATTATGGAGTTGTAAAACAACATCTGAAAGCAGTAATTATAGCTTTGAAACCCATACCTGTTCACTCTTGGTGAGTCACAACAGAAATTATAACATTCTATTTAATGATGACGCTGAAACTGAACTACACGCACTTCGTTCTTGCCTATCATTTGCACATAGGACATTCAATAAGCTTTAGCATTGCAGCTAAGTAAGATCCAGGGTACCTCGTAGGACACCCTTATGCAACAAAGTCAAACTGTCAGTATCATCACAAAGAGAAAGTGTCACAACTTTTTCCTAGTCCGTTTATTCATTGTCATCATGATCATGTTTATTAATTATGTGTTATAAATCTCATTATCTTATTGCTTCTAAACAGAAAATAAAGCATGCTTAGTATTAAAAACTGTACAACTAATGCTGTCGTAATCTCAATTATTATTTTAGCAATTATTATTATCATAATTAATGTTGTTATTAAAAATTTTAAATTTTTATGAAATTTTGAGATGTTACATGCACCACCATAGGACTGATCCATTTTGACTCTTCGACTGGGTCAATGATACCAGCATCCAACATGCGATCAAGTTTTGTCTTGACCTTCTCCTTATGTTGCGGATTGAGTCGATACGGTCGCTACCTGATTGGTTTCGCATCTGGTTTCAAGGGAATCTTAATTTCTCCTAGATCACCCAAAATAACTTTGATTTCGGAGAACTTCATGGGGAAAAGGTCTTAGAACTCATGTAACAACTCAGTGACCTTTCCCATCATCTCATCATCCCAATAATCTCCAACATTCACAAACTTGGGAGTGGCCTCCATCCCAATATTGATCTTGCGAAGCTTCAAGGGCTGATTGAACGGATCACTTGGCGCACCAGGCGGTACCACTTCGCGACTTCCTTCAGACTCCAGAATATTGACATTCCGCGGATCATTACCGTCTTCGGGCCCACCAGTGATATTATAACATTCCATAATTGATTGCATCTGGTCGGGCGTATGTGGATCTGCTGGGTAGGTTGCGGGAACAACCTTTAGCACCACATCACAAATGATCTGTAGAGCATTATGGATATATGGATTGGAATTAGAAAAATTGAACGTATGAGTAAAACAGATGGCCAACTCCAACCAAGTAGTGATTTCTCCCCGTAATTCAGTGGTTGTATACCATGGCCGCGGCACTTCATCCAAAGTATGGATAAATGCATGGACCCACTCATCTCTTGGTCGCGATGCCCATAGCGTCTAACACTCCATCAAATGGTTGCCAGGATCGTTCCAACCATCATACTTCCCTGTGTGGTAGATCTTGGTATCGTCGAAGCATACCATCATCAATCTTTTTCATTTCGACCATCCATCAATTGATGCCTTGTGTGTCGCCCACCAGCGTGCTGGAGCAGCCTTCAATGCTTCGTCTAATGCTAGCAATCACTATGGTTCTGAAACTCTTTCCTGAAACTTCGTCAGAAAGTTATACAAGTCCGCCAGTCCTTCATATATTGGGAGTGTGACTATTTAAGTCACGACACGGCATAGCGACTCCGTGATCAATCCACACTTACGGAGCGACACCTCATGCAAGTGGTTTTGCAAGTGTTCTAGAGCATCATCTGAGTCAGAAGACGTAGAGCTGTCACTGCGCCATCCAAGCTCACCGTTGTCATTTGGATGAATGCAATCTTTTGAAATATTGAATGCATGGTCCCATCCACTGGGATCTTCATCTTTGACTGGTTCAATGTATTTGCATCCTTCAGCCAAATCCAACGGGGCGATAACTTTGAGATCGCGATTCTCAAAAGTCATCATTCGTCACTTAAAATTGATTACCACTCCACTGTCGTTAGCCCATCCAATCCCTAGCAACGCGGGATAAGAGCTTCCTCCTTCAACCACTTCGATGACATCGAAGTCAGCGTAGGTCTTCATGCCTTCAATGTCCACCACTAACTCGGGGACTCTCCCAATTGGCGTCACTTTAGCATGATTAGCTAGCTGGAGCTGTACAGGGGACCAGCTCAGTGGGAGGCTCCCCATTTTCTGCCATGCCTGCTTGGTTAAGATGTTGACATCTGAACCAAGATCCAAAATAACTGAGTCAACATCGTAGTCTCCAATTTGAATATCCATCTGCATCTCCTTGCCAGTCTTCCTCTGTTGTAAGGAATTCACCGCGGATTCCTGGAATCCCCTTGGCAATCACTACAACAACCCCTCAATCTCAGAAAGAACAGTAGGATCCCTTTCCAACAACAAACAACTTTCCAGGAATATCTGCAAAGTTCCAAACTACACTGATGGACTAGCTTCTGATGTGTCATCAAAGACAAGGGGCATGTCACAGATGATAGCCTTGCCTTTATCCAACACCCGCCATGCCTGTTGGAATGTATTGCGCTCTGTATTAATGTCAGATGACACCTTCTTCAGCCCAACCAACTGGATCAATGGATGTGAAGTGTCTTCTCCTATTTTTGCACCTCCCCGAGTGATCACCGCAACAACTGCATCATGTGGCCTGGGCTCTGCTGAGATTGTTGAAACATTCGCACCCTGATTCTGGTTCAGTGATGGATTCCATGGCTGGTTCACATTTTGAGTAGCATTATGAATTGGTCGTTGGTTCTGGTTTTGCAATAGTTGCTGTACCTGATTTTGCATGAGCTGTTGAGCCTGGTTCTGCAATTGCGAAATATTCCCTACCTACCATCGTGCAATCAACTATGGGAAGTTATTTACTATATGGTCTGCAACGAAGCAAAATGTACACTGCGTCTGCAACAGTGGGCAATCTCTCTTATAGTGCCCCGATACTGCATAGTGATAGCACTGCACAGGTCCACGACCTCCTCGTCCTCCTCTGTGACCAAATACTTCACCGTGTCCACCCTTAAATCCTCCACGGAATCCACCCTGTTGTTGATATTGTTGTTGATTATACTGTTGCTGCATCATGCCTTGCCCTTGTTGTGCATACTGTGGTTGTTGAACGTACTATGGCTGCTATGGAGCCATTTGCATCGGAGCATATTGTGGCACAAACTGCTGCTATTGTTGCTGCGGTACAAACTGTACCTGTGGCTGAGGTAGCGACTGGGCTACTTGCTGCTGCTGTGGTGGTTGTTGTACGGCATGCTGCTCATCCTTTACATAGAAAGCATCATACGTTCTCTCATGAAGCAACCCATATCCCCAGAAATCCTTGTCATCATGCCCCACCGATTTGTAGAAAGTGCAATATAGATTCAATGGCTTGGTGACCATCGTCTGCATATATGGACATTCTTCATGGCGGTGCCCAAATACCTGACAAACGCAATAATACGGCATGCCAACACCATTTAATGGGTTTGGCACTCCTGAAACCAAATAGTTTCCAAAGTTCGAGCAATTGTCCTTCGTATGCCCTTCTCCCCGACATCACATACACCATACCTCTTCGCACTGCTCCTTGCCCTTCTTCAAATCTTTCAGTTGTATGGTCAAGTTAGCCAGCTGTGTTTGAATCTGCGACATCCCAGCTGCATTTTCTCCAATTGGTGACACCTCCAACCGCATTTCAATCTCCAGATCTTCACTGGGCATCGAGATGTTTTGTTGCATTAATGGTAACCAAATATGTGGTAGCAGTGCCGCGATGAACCAATCTTTATATTGGACAACTCTCATATCGAAACTAACCCTTGCCATCAGAGTTTTGAACTACTGGTTGAAATCTCACACCGTCTCATTGGGATACTTATTAATTTCTTTCAATTCCGTAATATATTGAGCCTCAGACTTGGGCTTTCTGAATTCTGCAATCAAACCATCCCGGATCTCATCTAGTGACTTCTCTAGGGCTCCTGTAGGGACTAGAACAAACTTCGTAAACTAATCTAATGCACTACCTCACAGAGTTGTCGCTAACCGTCCTTTCTTAGCAGCATCATCAGTGATCTATTTTACGGTCCAGACCGCTTCACACAAAAACCAATACTGTTCTGGGTTGCTATCCCACTCTCATGGAACAACGGTAACTTAGCATCATCACTTGCCATCCTTGGCTTCCTTCCTGCAGGTACTGGAATACTAGCGATCAAGTTTTGTTGACCTGGTGGGGTCGAAGTGGTGTTTCTCACTGGTTGACAGATAGTGAGTGGAGGTGTGGGTACATTGCTACCAGGGTTAGGTCCTGCCTCTATCCTGGGTGTATCCTGTGCATCCTTGTCCGGATTGTGGGGTTGCTTCATCCCGTGTGGTCTTCCTTCTCGAACTTGCGGTTCAATCGCAGCAGGCTCTTCTCCTATGCTCTGCCTCTTTTCCTGTCGAAACCTCGCTCCTCCCCTTGTAAGACCACTCTCTTCCTCGGCTTCACTCACAGTCTCGTCGTGACCCACACCCATCTACCCCTGATCATTCTATGCATTGTCCCCCCCTGCTGTCATGATACCCACATCCTCCGCCCACCAGGCTGCTTACTGATCTATATGCATCTTCAATATACCCTTCTCGTAAATAAGCATCTTAATGGATAGTTGGAGCAATAGCAGGAACCTTCCCTGGGGTTCGCGGAAAAAAATATCTCTCTGCTTCGCTATAGGAATTTTGCGTATCGACCACGAATTCAGTAATATACCCCTCTAAGATGCTATCAAGCCACACTTCTACAGCCCGCGATGCTTTATTATTGACTTCCTGCAGTTCTTGAATCAGCTATGGGGTCCAAGTCATCGGCTCACCACACTAGAAGTTCCTCTTCTGAAAGGTCAACTTTGCCAACCACTTGAACAATAGGACCAGGAACTCACAGAAGAACCATTCATGTGGACCATCGTGAATATATCTACCCACCCACTGATCTATCGTCAGTCGAGTGTTCCTTCTTTCTTCTTTAGTGAATTCCTGTAGCTTTCGATCAAACCATTCTTGGATCTCAGGTTTCGTCGAGTGCCACAACATATCCTCCTTTCACTTCGCACACGGTCCCGGCAACGGAACCATTTATTGACTCAAACCTAGTATATAGGGGTTCCCATCACTGTCGACACCAAGCCACGCGATCTCCTTGAGCACCGGCCCAGACAGGTTTTAGCCTTCCCAGCAACACCTGCAGAGCAGATGAGGTCTCACCCGAGGCGATCAAGGGAGAGTGGACGGAACCATGTTTCTGCTGAATGAAGGAGGATGATTGTGGCAACAAGTACTCAACTTATCATAGCATCCAAACCAAATCTATGCATTTAATATTAACATCATTTGTATTCATAGCATTATTTAACAGAGTCATTCATCGCAACAAAAACAAATATAACATTAAAAGGTTAACTGGAGCAAGGAATCATCACAACATGCATTAACATGAAAGGTACACATGGAATTTCACCAAATAGTTCCGTCATGTCATATTACTTCAGAAAAACCCTGATACAACATCTTTGTAAGACCAGATCTCAGCAATATCTCTTGATCTCAAAACATATTCAAAACAACACATCTCCCCGATCTCTCTTACGACTTACAACTTCCTGTCTATATATAGGCTTCCGCCTTTACAATGCTTATCCACTTACTAACAACTTCCTAACTGACTCCTGGACAAATGACCCAAAATCTAACTGACACGGTCCAAATGACCCAAAAATCTTCCTACTGCGGTACAATTAGCTCAAAATTACATATCATATGGTCCAATGACCCAAAAACACGCATTTTGCGGTACAAACGACTCAAAAAATCCATAAAATAATGTTTCCTTCCTCCTTCCGCGACCTCTTCTGATGTGTCACAGCATCAGGGATGCTGCGACTCTTCCTTACCAAACCGCTTGCCAACAATCAATACCCTAGAACATATAATACTACGGGACGAATGACAAAGCATATGCATCCAACAACAATATACTAACAAAGTAAAGAGAAGGGTTGATACGAGTTCCTAACATCCCCTCCCCCTTAGAAAAATCTTTCTCCTCAAAGCTTTAGATGTGGGAATTGTTGCTAAATCTGAAGGAGGGGTTCCCATGTAGCATCCTCTGGTTGCATTCTGTGCCACTTAATTAATACCTCTGTGATGGATTGAGAGTGAAGTTGACGAGTGTGCCTATTGAGGATGGCCTCCGACTCCAAAAGGATGGATCCTTCATTATCCAATTCTGGTAAAATAGTTTGTCCTATGATGTTGGTGCTAAGGACATTCTTTAGAAAAGAGACATGAAATACATGATGAATGCGGGAAGAAGGAAGAAGTTCCAATTTATAAGAAACAGACCCAATCTACGGAAGAACCTTATATGGCCCATAGAACTTTGGGGCGATCTTATGACATCATTTTAGCTTTAGGGAGGATTTCTTGTAAGGTTGTAGATGAAGAAAAACCATATAACCTGCTTGAAAAGTGCACTCAGAATGATGTTGATCGTCTTGTTCTTTCATTCGATTTCTTTCCATGTGAAGATTGTCCTGCAAAATGCGAAGAACTGTGTCAAATTCTTGTACTAGTGAACTGCTGGGGGTGTATGGAAGAAGAACTGGCAGTGCATGACCATAGACTACTTCATATGGAGTCATTTTAGATGCAGTGTGGTAGGAGCTATTGTCCCACCATTCAGCAAGAGGGAACCACTTTTTCCATTGATGTTGTTGTTCGGAGGTGAAGCAGCGAAGATAAGTTTCCAAACATTTATTGATAATTTTAGTATGACCATCTATTTGTTGATGATACCCTAAACTCATCTTCAGTTCGGTGCTAGCATGGAGAAATAGTTCTATCCAAAAATGATTGGTGAAAGTTGCATCGCGATCTGAGACAATGGAAGAATGGATTCCATAAATACGGAAGATCTAGCCCAGAAAAATTTGTGCGACTGAATAGGCGGTATAAGGATGGATGAGGGCACAAAAATGACTAGATTTGGAGAGACGATCAACTGCAACTAAAATCATTGTCTTCCCTCCTAATTTAGGGAGCCCTTCAATGAAATCCATAGAAATATCTGTCCAAATCCGTGGATGGATGGGAAAGAGTTCGAGCAATCCCAGAAGGAATGTCATTTCACCCTTGTTGCACTAATGTTAAATTTTCAGAATTTACTTCAATCTGATCTAGGATCTTAACTGAGAGAACAACATGTACAACAAATCTACAACATATCAATCATGGACACAGTAATGAAAGCACACAAGAGACACAGAGTTTACTTGGGGAAAACCATAAAGGTGAAAAACCCCAATAACTTCCTTAGAGATAGATAGAGCAATGATACAACTAGAATACAAGAGATAGTCTTCTCCTAGCAGTAGAGCTTCCTCCTCCACAAGTGCGCCACTCTCCAAAGTGTGAGTGAGAGAATAGAATGTGTAAAATGAGAGAGACACACTCTCTATTTATACACTAACTTGACTTGACCTTTACTCAACTAGGTCGGCCTCAACTTAACCACTTAACATAATGCTAACTGGGCCGACCCCCACTAAGGTGGTCTAATAACCTTTTGACCCACATGGACGACCCCCAATAGGGTGGTCTAATAACCCTTTGATCCACATGACTTATATAGGGCCGACCCCAACAAGGTGGTCTAATAACCCATCAAGTATAAGTTACGACATTTACAATATAAATGACGACACTTCCGTATAGAGGAATAATAACATCTCTATAGGAATACAACCACTTCCGTATAGAGGAATAATAACATCTCTATAGGAATAAAATATACATATATGTGAAATACATTCCGAAGTTACATATACATCAACAACTGACAGGTATCACATCCAGCCATCATCTGTTATATTGTCCTTTTCATTCCCTGCCAAAATAAGTTACGTCATTCATGCTCATACATTTTGAGGAACCCAGAGTGCCCTATCGATGGAGAAGTGCCAGACCTGTGAAGATCTATGCTCTGGGGAACCTCCAGACCACCCGTGTATCTCAGAGAAGCACCATCCCAAGAGTAATGCGGTACATCAAAAGGGTTGTTGGCCAACCTTTGGATGCTTTGAGATAATGAGGATTCATTGACATATCCATGTTGAACAGATTGCAACCAATTTGGAACATGCATATGAATAGTTGAAAGAGAAACTTGGTCATCAAATGTGCAAGAAAGAAAATCCTCCACAAGATTGTCCTTACCCTTATTGTAAGTGATATCATAGTAATAACCCATGATTTTTCTAACCCAATTTTGTTGTATTGGGGAGGAGACCCGTTGTTCCAAGAAATATTTCAGACTCTGGTTATCAGTCTTGATGCAAAAATGATTCCCTAATAGGTATGGCCGCCACTTTTGTACTGCATGCAAAATAGACATAATTTCCTTCTCATATGTAGAGGTGGCTATATTCTTACCAGAAAGGGCTATTGAAGGTGGAAATCTCACTTGTTAAACAAAGACACCTACATATCTATCCAAAAGTTGTTGTAGATCCAAAGGGGTAGTGGAGATGGCTAATGAGTGCATTTGAATGGAATAGAGCTGAGAAATGACACCATGTGAATTCTTCTTAAGGAGACTTTCCATGTGATGCGAATTGATTATGCTGAGAGACCCTGGTTGTAATCCTATCAATGTGTGTTTTCTCCCATTGACTGAAAAGTACATCCAAAGTTCAACAAAATCCCATAAGATGGGGCCAAGTGTGTGTAACCATTGAGCGCCCAAAACCACATCACATCCGCCTAAGGCCAAGGAAAACATGTCAATGCATAGGTTATAATATCCCATAGAGATATGCACATTACGACACTTCCCCTTACAAGGTAAGGTTCCCCCATTGGAAATCATGACTTCAAAGTTGGCGCAAGGATGGAAAAAAAAATCATCATGTTTAGCGATCCGAGGGTCAATGAAGTTATGAGTGCTAAAAGAATCAATGAGTACTGTAAGAGGGAGCTTCTTGAAGTAACCCCTGACCTGCATTTTTTGTGGGGTGGTGACTCCAGATAAAGCATGGAGATATATCTCTGGGTGGTCGTCCGGAGATGGAGGGTCAACATGCAGTTGCGGAATGTCGACCTGATCATCTATTGTATCCGAAGCTTCTTCACCAATTTCAGAGGCAGGCGAATAATCCACATCCAAGGGATAGAGATTTTTCTCAACACATCTATGTCCCTGAGTGAATTTCTCATCATAATTATAACAAATCCCTTTTTCTCTACGTGCCTGCTACTCTACTTCATAAAAATGGTTGATAGGAGTTGTTCAAGTAGCTGGTGTGATGGGAAGTCCTTGGGAAACCATATTTGTGAATGGAACAAAAGTGGATTTGGAGCATTTTTGGGTTGCAATCTCGCCCTCTGCCAACTTAGCCAACCTTGTTGATGTATATGTAACTTCAGAATGTATTTCACATATATGTATAATGTATTCCTATAGAGATGTTATTATTCCTCTATACGGAAGTTTCGTCATTTATATTGTAAGTGTCGTAACTTATACTTGATGGGTTATTAGACCACCCTATTGGGGGTCGTCCCAGTCAGCATTATGTTATGTGGTTAAGTTAAGGCTGACCCAGTAAAGGTTATTAGGCAAGTCAAGTCAAGTATAAATAGAGTGCGGGAGGCACTCTATTTAATCATTCTATTCTCACACACACTCTTTGGAGAGTGGCGCACTTGTGGAGGAGGAGAAGCTGTTGCTAGGAGATGTCTATCTCTTATGCTTGGGTTGTATTATTGCTCTATCTATCTCTGAGGAATTTATTGGGGTTTTTCACCTTTATGGTTTTCCCCGAGTAAACTTTGTATCTCTTGTGTGCTTGCATTATTGTGTCCATGATTGGTATGCTATAGATATGCTGTACATTTTGTTCTCTCAGTTAAGATCCTAGATCGGATTGAAGTAAATTCTGAAAAACTAACATGGTATCATAGCTAGCCTGAAAGAAGGCATGGTATGGCATGTATGACACTTGTTGCACTTGCGATGCTAGGGCTTGATATAGCAAAAACCAGTCATCGTAGAACTTTCGCTATAAATCCATTTTGGCAAATTTCTTGGATCTGAAAGTTTTACAGGTTGAATATCAGATCCCCATGTCCCTCTCATCCAAAGGAAAACTTTTAATTCGTTGTACTTTGTGTTTTATGATCTGTACAATCTAGGGTTTTTGCCTCTTCCAGATCTGAGTCATAAACAGGTGACCTAGGAAAAAATGTTATAACTTGGGCTAGGAAGATCCAAATGAAATTTTGTAAAAAATGACAGGTAGTGCACGGAATTTACTTTCTCAGGTAACTTTTTTAGAGGCTGAAACTGAACCAGTGACATGTGGCATGTTATACAAGTTCGCTCTCATGTTTTATCCCATAAATAGATCACGTTGCGACACTTGGCATAACTCTCTCAGAGAATCCAATTGAGGTTAGACCTATGGGGTTGGAAAGATGACAGGTCGGGCTACCACAATTAGAATGTTTAGACCCTGTGGATTGGAAATTTCAGAGTTACACAAGAAACAATCAGGTGCATATTTCTGTCAAAATAGAATTGGATTTTGAGCACCTTCATTCATGGCTCCGGGAATTAGGGTTTCGGAGAAAGCTGAAATTTTTGTAATCGGAGACCATGGCTGAATGCTACTCATCAAAATTGAAATTTAGAGACCAAGATCAGATTTTTTGGTTGGGCAGAATGCCGGGCTTGATCAGACCCTAGTTCGAGACTTTGATCGGAAAAGTGGAAAATTAGGGCTTCTGCAAAAATGAGAATTTTTGAAATCTGTGACGACGGTTGGAAGCTCCTCAGAAAAATAGAAGCTTAGAGATTTGGATCAAACCTTTTAATTGGGCAGAAAGGTGGGATTTATCAAACCCTAGTTCAGGGTCATGTCTAGTGAATCCAGAAGTTTCAAAGGCAAATTTGAGGGGTGAAACTTTGAAGTTTTCAAATTCTGAGTATACCGGCTTGATCAGCTCATCAAGGCGCATCTTTCTATCCTTTCAGAAGTTTGAAATTCAAAATTTGAATTTTTAGGGTTTCTCTGACAACCCCTACTCGAGCTCCAGATCCAGTTTCTACAAATCAAGTGGATTGGGTTAATCCTAGAATAGAATCGTTTGGCCACGTGCATAAGTGAAGAAGTTCTTGTTTCAAAGGGTGATGAGGCCAAGACCTTACATAAGAAGATTACAAAGCAATCTCGACAGGTATGACTCATACAGGTATGTTTCAAATTTGGTTCATAATTAAGTTTATGATATGTTTGTCTTCATATCATTATGGTTAGTACAATCTTGTTTAATTTTAGACTTGTCGTATCACCTTAATAAAATTATGAATGCATGATAGAAGATATTCATTGATTAGGGTTTTTGACACTTATGGTTGTACTAATGCATTGTGATGTTGTATGAGGTTGATGTTCTCCACTAACATGAAAGGTACATCAAGAAAGACAAATCATGTTCTAGTTCAAGAACATATGACCATGGTGACATGAAGACAAAGGTTCATCCATTACCATGGATCACTTAGAAGATCTATTTACAAGGTATGTATAACTTGGTTCTATATTGGTTAACTTATGAGATATGCAGGTTACTAGCACAAGTTATTGAATAGAACAAGAAGACATCATGTGGGTATGTTGGACATAACTAGCTAACATACTAATCCAGGTATGTTTTTCCTATATCAAGTTAGAATCCTACCTTGTGATAGGATATCTTATATAAGTATACATGGCATGACTAATAATGATTATTTATAGGTTTGAGTAATCATGGGTGTATGCATATTATGTTTCTTACCTTAATTGATGATATGACTAACCAGGAGAGTCATGAAATTATAGGTTTGAGTAATCACGGGTTTAGGCATATTATGTGTCTTACTTTAATTTATGATATGACTAACCATAAGAGTGCTTGAATACTAATGCTTATTATTTGTGTTTGAAATGATCATGACTATACATGCTTAAGATTATTGTGTTTTGATAGTATTGAGAATATACTAATAAATGTATGATTATGTATGAGATCTCGAGGATATCACAATAATGATACTTGTAAGTATGCATATTGATCGAGGATGGATATAAGTTCAAGGACAGGTAATCCAAGAAGAAAAGATCAAGAGGGAGCACACTCCAGTAGTTTCTGCAAGGATGCAGATATTCAGAGGGAGTCGACCACTTCTCACAATCCACATCAGAATGGAGTTGCAAAGATTCAGAGGGAATCAACCCAACAAACAAACAAACATAAGTATTTGAATTATCATTTCCTGCATATTTGTTTGCTTAAATAATATTGTTCAATGATGTATATGCTTATGTTTCTAGACTTAGGGTGTGTATTATGAATATTAGAATAATTGCATTAATGAACAGTATACTACTAATTTGCATATGATGGGTAAGTGGCCTATGGCACTGTACAACATTCCATTGCTACTTATCTAGAATGAAACCTCTTTATGACATATTGGGAGTTGTGCACACTCTTAAAAATGTTTTGGTAGAGATTGGAAGGCATCTAGAAAGTTACAGGATATGGATAAATGTTGTATTGAAGCATTGGATAAAGATAATTGCATGATTGTATGACATATTTATTTAGATGTACGAATTTGTTCTGGAAACTATGAGATGTTTCTAATCATGCAATTTAACTTATTATGTAGGAAAGATCGTATATCATCACCTACAAAGTAAGGACTACAACATTTGTTCAGCAATAAAGTTATCTATTGAAGATATTGAATATATTGAATATATTGAAGTTCCCAGGATTCGGGAAGAATGCCATGATCGAGGAGTTTCAGTCGATCATGAAGAATGATGTTTGGGATGCAGTCCCAAAACCTGAAGGGAAGTCTGTTGTGACTTCCAAATGAATCTATACGATCAAGCATGTTGCAGATGGTAACATAGAGAAATATAAAGAAAAGTTTGTAGCTCGTGGCTGATTATGAAGAGACTTTTGCTCCTGTAGCCAGATACACTTCCATCAAATCAGTACTTGCTCTGGCTATAGTGATGAAATGGAAGATACACCAAATGGATGTCAAGACAGCTTTCTTGAATGGTGTAGTCAACGAGGAAGTATATGTGGAGCAGCCACTTAGTTTTGTGACACATGACAGGAAGTCATATGTGTGTAGGTTGAAGAAAGCCTTGTATGGCTTAAAGCAAGCTCCTAGGATTTGGTATGGTAGGATGGACAGTTTTCTATCCAATTTGGGCTTTACCAAGAGTAAAGCAAATTCCAAATTTTACTACAAGGTTGAGGAAGGCAATCCTGTGATACTACTATTGTATGTAGATGATCTGTTTGTAACAGGTAATGATAGTTTGATTGTCGATACCAAGAGGAAGCTTGCAGCCGAGTTCGAGATGAAGGACTTGGGGATGATGCACTATTTTCTAGGTATGGAGGTCTGGCAGAGTGCAGATGGGATCTTCCTTGAACAAGGTAAGTATGCAGTAGAGATCCTGAAGAGGTTTGGGATGATGGACTGCAAGGCCATGGCCACACCTATGGCATCAAACCTAAATCTTTTGTGTGATGCTTCATCTGATCCAGTTGATGTCACTGTGTATCATCAGATGATTGGGTCCTTGATGTACCTGACAAACACAAGGCCATATATTTGCTTTGCGGTGAACACATTGAGCCAGTTCCTGATGGATCCCAGAGTTGTTCACTTGGTTGCTGTAAAGCATATTCTGAGGTATCTGAAGGGTATGGTTGACTATGGGATCAAGTATGATGCAAATCAAAAGTTTAACCTGTAGGGTTATGTTGATTCAGACTGGGCAGGTAGTGTTGCAAATAGGAAGAGCACTTCTCGGTGCTGCTTCAGTATGGGATCATGTGTGATCTCTTGGTTTAGCAGGAAGCAGTCTTGCATATCACTAAGAACAGCTGAAGCAGAGTTTATTACAGCTTGTTCAGCTAGTTGTGAGGCAGTATGGCTTCGGAAGCTACTATCTAAGTTATTTGATCTCCCGCTGGAGGCTACTGGTATCTTTTGTGACAACCAGAGTTGTGTGAAGCTGTCTAAGAATCCAGTGTTCCATGATAGGTCGAAACACATTGAGATCAAATATCACTATATCGGAGATATGGTGCAGAGAGGAGCAGTGAAGCTCCTGTATGTTGCGATAGATGAGCAGGTTGCAGACGTGCTGACGAAGCCACTATCCAGAGTGAAGTTCGATTACTTCAGAGAGAGCCTTGGTGTTCTTTAGATTGATGACACTTCGAGGAAGAAGTGATGGACACATTTGCAGGAGCCATTCCAGGCATAGTGAGAGGAGGATCCTTCCCATGGCTGTGGATGTAAGCGTTGGATGATAAGCACCAGGATGATGCTCCAATTACTACTCTGTACATGCATCATGTTGGATGTTGGATATGATCAGTTGGATCATTTATATTTATATGTATGTACACATCATGTTGGATACTGGATATGATCAGTTGGATCATTTATATATATGTATGTACGCATCATGTTGGATGTTGGATATGATCAGTTGGATCATGTGTATGTATCTACAGATGTATCAGGTGGATACATTGTATGATAAGGTAGATCATGTATGATGATATGTATCAGGAAGATACTATGTATGCATTAGGTGGATGCATTGTATGATCAGGATGATCATGGATGACGAGCTTCAGGATGTTGCTCCAGATACGCATCAGGATGATGTAGTGATGAGTATCAGGATGATACTCTAGATGATATGCATCAGGATGATGCCATGATGATGATCAGGATGATCATATGTATCAGGTGGATACATTACATAATCAATTGGATTATGTGTGATGAGTTCTGAAGACACAGATGCTTAGTGCCTTTCCGACATGGTGGTAGATGTGTTATCCCATGTACGTTGATGTAAGTGCAGAGCCTTTCCAACATGGTGGTAGATGTGTTCTCCCATGTGCGTTGATGTAAGTGCAGATCCTTTCCAACATGGTGGTAGATGTGTTCTCCCATGTGCGTTGATGTAAGTGCAGAGCCTTTCCGACATGGTGGTAGATGTGTTCTCCCATGTGCGTTGAAGTAAGTGCAGTGCCTTTCCGACATGGTGGTAGATGTGTTCTCCCATGTGCGTTGATGTAAGTGCAGAGCCTTTCCAACATGGTGGCAGATGTGTTCTCCCATGTGCGTTGATGTGAGTGCTGAGCCTTTCCCGGATGGTCAGAGGAAAGTCCTTCCATGCCAGTGAGTGTAAGTGCTGTGTTGTGTGCATCTGGACTGTGCTTCATGGACGATGATCAGGATGATTATGAGTATTAGGATGATACTCCATGGTCGTGGACAGGTTGTGCAGTTACATGTAAAAGATCCTGGGAGATCTGATAGGTTGAGCAGTATGCTCGTAATCAGTCATGGGATGCTCTTTCGAGGTTTTGTTGATGCACGTAATCAGTCCTGAGGATTCCACAGTATGGCTAGTGATGATAAAGACCTGCAGGTGGTGGGCCTACATCCAGTATGAAAAAGGACTAGCTCTGTAGAACTTCCTATGAGGAGTAGATTCAGAGATTGATTGAGATAGCAGTAGCAGTGACGATGACGATGATCCAGAGAAAAAGACTTGTGCTAGAAGACCTGTGTCGAGAAATACCTTCCTAGTTAAGAGGGACTATTGATGTATATGTAACTTCGAAATGTATTTCACATATATATATATATATTGTATTTCTATATAGATGTTATTATTCCTTTATACAGAAGTGGTTGTATTCCTATAGAGATGTTATTATTCCTCTATACGAAAGTGTCGTCATTTATATTGTAAGTGTCGTAACTTATACTTGATCGGTTATTAGACCACCTTGTTGGGGTCGGCCCTGTATAAGTCATGTGGGTCAAAGGGTTATTAGACCACCCTATTGGGGGTCGGCCCAGTCAGCATTATGTTATGCGGTTAAGTTAAGGCCGACCTAGTAAAGGTTATTAGGCAAGTCAAGTCAAGTATAAATAGAGTGTGGGAGGCACTCAATTTATTCATTCTATTCTCACACACACTCTTTGGAGAGTGGCACACTTGGGGAGGAGGAGAAGCTGCTGCTAGGAAATGTCTATCTCTTATGCTTGGGTTGTATCATTGCTCTATATATCTCTGAGGAAGTTATTGGGGTTTTTCACCTTTATGATTTTCCCCAAGTAAACTCTGTGTCTCTTGTGTGCTTGCATTATTGTGTCCATGATTGATATGTTGTAGATATGTTGTACATATTGTTCTCTCAGTTAAGATCCTAGATCAGATTGAAGTAAATTCTGAAAAACTAACAAACCCTAGGACTTCCTTCATTGTATTGGGACATAACATTTTGACCTCAGAGCGAATTGCATCTTTCAGACTGCTGACAAAACAACTCCAGTAGAATTCATTAGATAATCTTTCTATGTGATTGGCTAGTTTCTCAAATTCTACCTGATACTCTCTCACAGTTCCAATTTGGCGAAGTTTAGTGAGTGCTCCTATGAAGTTATCAAAAACACTAGGACCAAATCATTGCAAAAGGAGTTGGAAAAAATATTTCCATTTTGTCTCTGCATGAGCCTTGATGCACCAATGGATTCAAGGGATTCATGTTCCAAATGAAAGGATGCAAGTGGAGCTTTTTTGACATCAAAAGTATTATGCAGACTGAAATATTGTTTTGCATGATATATCCATCTAGTCGGATCATCACCATTGAAGCGGTGAAAATCAAGCTTCATCCCACGAAAAGTGTTGGAAGAAGAGAACCTCATGTCTGTAGAATACTCTGACTATCATCTATTGTTCATGGCTGAAGGATGAAGATGGAGGCCGAGAAATTTTTTATCTAGATCTTGGAGTTTTGTTTTGAGGGTTGCAAGCTCTTCCTCAATGTTTTTTTATCCTATGCAGGTGACAACCATATAAAGGAGTTTTTTTTTGAATGGGTAGAAAAACAAAAACAAAAACTTCTTTAGTAAGGGAAAATATGGATTTGGGAAAAACTATGATGGGTAATTTGGGTTTGACTAGGTTTTGGACACTTTCTAATGGAAAGGGAAGCCAGAAATGGGGATTTAAGAAGTGGGGTGAAAGAATGGAAAAATTTGTCAAAGAGGGACAAGGAAGTAGAAATAGGAAATAAACACTGTGGAAAAATTTGAAAGTGATTGGGTGAAAATCGAAGACATTATGGAAAACCCTAAAAATAGATAGATGTGAGATTTATGGCTTCAAGAAGTGAAATTTGGGATAGGGCCCTCAAGAATGAAATATGTAGAATGAGATTGTAGGTGTCAGTGATTTTTCAAGAGAAACATAGTTAAAACAAAGAAGATATGGCAATAAAAAAGAATTATATATATATATATATATTCCAGAATGGATCTGCAACGGCTCAGAATTGATCTGCAACAGTTCTGGACAGATGTAATCTATGATTTATCAGCTGGAAATAGGTATGGACCCCATATATGCTCAGCTTCCTAATGGTTCAGGGGATTCACTCGGCCACCAATGTTGTCTGACGACTTGTGTATTGGGGAAATACCCCTCACTCCACGACTCAAGTAAAACTGATAATCTCTTTTCCACAAACAACAACTCTTAGTTTACCTCACAGGTGGGAACTAGTCAATCAAGTAGGGGTCGTTGCCCTTCTCGCTCATAGGTCCTCTCAATGGGCCAACTACTTTGAGGTTCCTGTGGTACTCCTCACAATGAGTTTTAGGGCTATGCCCAAGTACTTCCCATAGTTAAGTGGATAGGGATTATTCCCATATCCGAACCTGCAATTGAAAGGAACAATACAGATGCGAAAAACAATTTTGGCAGAAATTCAACCCAACGAGCCCAAGAAAGTGCTCTGATACTAGATGTGAGGAACCTCTAGCAATTAAATGATGAAAATGCACGATATATCAGAAATAACAGAACACAGAAGAGATGAATTGATCGCGGGCCACGTCAAGGGGGGAACCTCCTTTGAGCAATCTCAATACAAATAAGTTGTGGATTCCTTCATTGGCCTCAACACATACTTATATACTAAGTCTATGCATCAAATACTATGGATCAATACTATGGAACATATAATACTATGGGATAATACAAACTATGGATTAATACCATGGAACATATAATACTACGGGACGACTTACAAAGCATATGCGTCCAACAACAATATACTAACAAAGTAAAGAGAAGGGTTGACACAGGTTCCTAACATCAACTATCTAATGTGGCATGGGTCCTAGTGCTTGTATTTGGACATGCTGTAGGATGCATTGCTAATGCATTCTCCCGTATCTCTTTTCCTCAATATACTGCCACATTAGGCCCCATCCTATTTATTTTTGAATGAAGAGCAGGAATAGGAGGCCCACAATTTTGGGGTTGAGGTTGTAAGAATGATCCAATTTGAGTGTTCATGTAATATTGTTGTTGCAAACCTGAGACTAGGGAAAGCACTTCTTCCCTAAATATAGATGCATTTAGCAAAATTTGGAAGCCTGGCATTTTAGGTGTTGAAGCAACTATTGCAGAATATAATGGAATTAGTATTTATGGATCATATTTTCGACATTAATACCATCTATTGGAAAACCCAAATTATTCCCACAAGTGTTCACACTTCAGTCAAACTTTTATGTTGAGAAGGATACCTGATTTCGTGCATATTTGACAAAAATGTGTTTGATGGAGAACCCAATATGGAATTCAAGGAGCCAACCCCATTCAATTGTCCATGAATTGAAGTAATCACTACATCAAAATGGGAATAGAATTTTGCATCAATTATTGGAGCTTGTCCATTCACTGATACAAGGTTGCCATACTTTCCATCTCCAATTTTTCTAGATGTTTGGATACCTGACTTAAAACCTTATCCTCTTTAAAATTTCTATATTTCCAAATCAATTGTCAAAGCTTGATTCTCTACAAGTATTTGCTTGGTTGGCAATGAAATTTCATTGTGATAGATGGAGACATTAAATTGCAACTTCCCTTTTCCTGTATTGATATTTGTATGC
This sequence comes from Larix kaempferi, assembly GCA_027924585.1. NCBI lineage: Eukaryota > Viridiplantae > Streptophyta > Pinopsida > Pinales > Pinaceae > Larix > Larix kaempferi. The sequence continues at coordinate 29,877,837 of BSBM01001051.1, read as the reverse complement.
AATGTTCCTCGCACTCTAGTACTATGCTACTAGAAACGAGAAATGGTAAATAGAATGAGAAACAGAGTTTAGAAGTTTCACATACAAGAAACAAGGAAAGAGAAGAAACACCACTTCATGATGTTTATCCAATATAATTTGATTTTTAAGTTTATCCATAAGTATAACTTTGCCATAGGAAACAATCAATTTTCATTCCACCATTTATGTTCCCTAAAAAAAATTTATTTTTTATATCATTAATTTTCATATTTTATTAAGAATTCCAAATCTAATATGAATTTGAGTTTGTCATAATTGGTAATGTTGTAAGCTTTATGAAGTTCATGCAAAACCTTCATATTCATCTATTCCTTTGTTATGACTTGTTTAACAAACCACTACATCCCAAATACAAAAATTCTAACACCTACAAAATACTCAAGGGAAATCACATAATTTTTCTTAAGGTTTAAATTTGGGGAGATTAATAAAAATAATAAAATTAACCATTTAATTTGAATTATATATATAATGATTTTTAAAGTTTGTAAATATATTTTCAACACATAATATAAGTTATATTAAGTTATATTATAGAAACATTATTTTATATATAATATAAAATAAGTTAATGAACTTTATATTTCATTTTATAAACTTAATTTTCAATACATAATATAAGTTATATTATAGAAACATAATAATATAATATATTATTATAATATTTGATTTTTAAAGTTTGTAAATATATTTTCAATACATAATATAAGTTATATTATCGAAACATTATTTTATATATAATATAAAATAAGTTAATGAACTTTATATTTCATTTGATAAACTTAATTTTTAAGTTATATGGATCTGTAACATTTGAAACAAGAGTGTTCTTATAGCATTTGAGCAGCACCATAACCGTTCGTTAATCTGTAGACTACTGTATTCATACATAACATATCTAAACAATAATTTGCAGATTATTGTATTCAAACAGGACATATCGATAATTTGCATATTATTGTATTCATATAGGACATATCCAGGACAGATTATTGTATTAATAATTTACAGATTACTTACTGCATTGCAAACACAGATTTTATGATAGGTGAATTCTATATGCCCACTTGATATTCGTTCAGTTTCAAAAAGAAATTCGATCAAATATGTGAAACAGAGGTAGAAACGATCTTCTACTTCCAAGCAAGAGATCAAGGATCGGTTTGGCATGTCATCTATAGCATCTGTGGGGAAAAATGAGAGGCAAATACTAATTTAATCTCAGGTTTTAAACCCAATAGACAGGTGTAAACCTCTTGTTAGAATTTAAATATTGAGTATTTAATTCTTAACACATACAAAGCTTTTAAGAGAGCCAGAAACCATTGTATGTTTTCTTATGGAAAAGGTATAGGAAGTATATTTTAATCAACAAAAAAACAATAAATAACCAAAATCTCAAAGAAAAAATAGACTAATAAATAAAAAACTAATGCTCATGTCTATGCCATATCCCCAACTAATATACCTCATTATACAAGACCCCTAACACCAAGAACAAGCAATGTCTTTGGCCAGAAAGATTGAAGAAAACAAATGGTTTCTAGGCGAACAAAAAATCCCAGCATCGAACAACCAACATTAGTAAATAATTTAATGACAACCTTCCCAAAAAAACATACCAACAAAAAATCTCAGCATCGAACAACCAACATTACTAAATTATTTTATGACAAACTTCCAAAAAACATCATCAAACAACTTAAAATCCGTGATAATTTTTTTCTTCTTATATTTTAATAAAAACATTCCAATTTCCCAGCAAACACCCAAAACAAAAGTTAAAACCCCATCTACTAATCAATAATTAATATAATGTATCTAAATTCATTTCATAAAATTGCAAATTCATAGCCTTTGATTAATATAATGTATTTAAATTCATTTCATAAAATGGTAAATTCACAGCCTTTGATCTTAGTTGATCAGATTCCAAAAGCAAGACCAATTTAATTTATTTAAAATTTTAAAATAATACTTAAATTAAATTAAATATATAAATGAAAATCAACCTCAACTCTCAAGAAAATTAAAACCCTAATCCCTCTTAATTGCAATTAATGATTAGTTTTAAATGATCAATATCAATTACAAAATACCCAAAGAAAACAGTTTTGAAGCATTAGATGCATGGAGTTTTAAAAATACAAAATATAAAACAACATAAAATACATAGGATAAGAACAACCAAAGAAAAACATAGAAAAATTGCAGGAAATGTGTGGGATTTCTACTATCAAGAGAGATGGGACCACATTTTATGCATATCCAAATGCATCGGACAAATCTGAAGAAAAATAAAATCCCTCTTCTCTAACTAATAAAATCTGATGGAAGTTGGAATAATGCTTGATACTCGTATCGAAACAACGACGTCATGGTTCATAGATGGACCTTTTAATATGTGGATGGATCATACATAGCTAATTCCTTATCCCAGTACAAGAGATTCCACAAAAGATTTTGCAATTGATTCCCTACCATCTTTAGTCAACTATAGGATAATTTCCTTTGACAAAAAAATCATTAAAAAAATATTCATTGTGAAATGTATGTAATCCATTAAAAGATTATACCTCTTAAATTCACATTATTATTAGCCCTCAACAATTGCAACTCACTCTCCTCTCGAACTCAACATATAACAATTGCAACTCACTTTCCTATCCAACTCAACATAGAAGCCTAAAAGTCTAAGAGAATAACCTTAGATTCTTTCAATCATAAAATTAATTCAATAAATACTTAATATGTTCTAGAATACTATATAATATTCAATAAGTACTTAATATGTTCTAGAATCCTATATATTATTCAATAGGTACTTAATATGTTCTAGAATCTTATACAATAGCATATTGCAGTGCATGGCCAAAGCTCTCAATTTTAAGATTATATATACCAACTAAGTAGTATCAACTATCACCCATGCAAGATTTAGAATTAATGGACAAATATGGATCCCGTGGGTGCTCATCACAACCACATCAGCAAGCAATGAAAAGTTTTACAAAATCCCAAGTATGGGCTTCTAAAACAAAGACCCAACTTCTTTTGTAGATTGAAAAACCAGAGATCACAAGAGTACAAGTAGGGATAACAATGAAATGATGCCTTTGCATTTGTAGAATTAAATTGGATTTCAATCCAGAAAAGATTAGAACCTTCAATTGGATATTGAGCTCATAGTGCGAGTTTGCAGACTTGTCAACCCTGATTCTTGTCAACCCAACCCATATGTCTAAACTGTCCACTAGAAAAAAAAAAATTGTATATTACATTTGCAAATTTAAAGTCATGTTCTATTTTTGTTTTTCTTAATTTGTGTAAATGGAAAAAAATATTTTCAAGCACTTTCTACCAATAGGAATTGCACACTAATTAATATATTTAGGAATGGCACACTAATTAATATATTTTATTAAATGAAGACAAATAAATAAATAAATTCAACATTAGGAAAACTATAGTAAGTTTTTAGAAATATTTTTGTACTGAGTAGTCTTTGCCTATTGCAAGGAACATCATGGAGCAGCAAGATGCCAATTAATAAACATATGAGACCCCTTTGTTTTTTTATACAAGATACCTTTTCTATGCAAACCCTTGTCTGTAAGACAAGAGATCTCCTCCATAACATTATTTACTACTTAATTTAAGGATTTATACATACTCTACTCTCTAAATTTGAACCTATGATTTCCACTAAGAGTTCTCCTCCATAACATTATTTACTACTTAATTTAAGGATTTATGCATACTCTACCTCTCTCTAAATTTGAACCTATGATTTCCACTAAAGTAAGACACACGTTCTTAACCATACCCATGTCCATTATTAACCAACAAAATAAGAATTGTCATTTAATTTAGTCATATTAACTAAACACAACATCATTTTAGTCATAATGTTACTCAAATTTTATTTTATAAATTTTTACTATATTATTAGTTGTATGTAGTGGTCATCTTAGCATATTCACTTTAGATTACCAAGCTTAGTTGCACATCATTTTTAATAAAGTTCATAACTAATTTTTTCCCCTTTGATCATAATATTCACTTTATGTCCTAGTGAGGGTCTATACATAATTGAATATAAAATTTAATTCATCTTTGGGATCCTCAACTTGGCATCAACAAGCACTTTAGTAAACAATGTTATAGGGCAGTTTTGAAAGAAAATTGTCCTGGCATGAAAAAATACAAAGCAATGAGGATATTTTCCTTTTATAATGTATGTGGAATATTTGTCATGCATTTTTGTTAGGCTTTATAGACATTGTGTAAAGAGAGGGTAAAATTTGAGTGTTTTTTTACAAAAACAACTTGTAATGTTGGAAATTTAGAAATGCGTGAAATGAAAAAATATACCTTCTCTAATTTGAATCACTCAATTTGACAAAAAAATACATTATGGATGTGTATTTTAGTGAAGAAATTCCGAATTTTCATAATTTCAATGAAAAATACAAAAGTAGTTGACTTGGAGAATTATATGCTATCAAATGAGAAGACTTTGGGAGTTTTGATGCATGAGTTTTATCAAAAAAATAAAAATCTATAGACAATAGGTATGAATTTTAAAAAAGAACAATTTTACAAACCTCAATGTGCATTGTTCTAAGCTCCCTCGCCTATATTTGTAGTCTATTTAACAAATGATTTGGATTTTTTGAAACATTAATGGAAATTCTACATTCTGAATAAATCTTTGTAAACCCATCTTTGTAAATTTTACCATGGGTGCTTCAATATTTATTATCAATTTCTTGAAAATTGAGCTATTTGAAACTTCCTAGGAAAAATAATTATAGCTAAAATCGAAAGATAGTTCATTTTGAAGGAGTCAAACCAAGGACCGTATGTTGTGATACCAAATGTTATGGAACACATTATTAATACAGAAAAACAAACCAAGGTACACACAATGTACAACCAATTTGAATGTGAATAACAAATTTGAAATCAATATGAGATATGAGTTACACAAAACCTTCTTAGATATTAGGAGAACCTCCTCTAAATACCCCAATGCATTCATATATCCAATTCACCTCTTCCTCTTAATAATGACATTATGACCTTTATATATGCATATCCACTTATTTCACATGTGGGTCATTCATTAGGCCGACCACTATTACATATACATTCACTTCATCACATATACATTTAACCCCATGTATGTCCTCCAAGGGCCATATAAATACATTTATCCCCATATGTGCCCCCCTTAGGGTCATATCATATACATTTAACCCCATATATGCTCCTTTTGGGTCATAACATTTTTTCACCGATACACAAATCATAGGAAGAAGCATAATTTGTCTACGAAATGAAGTATGAGTAAGGAGAATAGAAAATATGTCATGGAGAGATGGATGGAATGAGGATCATACATTTTCAGAATATCGATAAGAAGTGTAAGCAAGTGAACATTGTAGAAATAGTCAAATAGCTACATATTTTCCCAAATTTGTGACTAAAGAAGAAAATGATATATTTCTTAAATAGGTTATAGAGAGGGGAATTTGAAAGAAATTGTGTCTTATTTCAAGAAAGATAAGAGCCTAGGTCCATATGATTGGACTATTGAATTTTTTCTTCATTTTTATGAGTTGATTTAAGAGGATCTTCTTAGAGTAATTGAAGAAGTCAAAAGTGTAAGTAGGATTCCTAAGGGTTTCAATTTTACCTTTATTGCACTCTTTCCAAAGCAATCAAAAATTGAATATTTTGATTATTTTGGGCCTATATATATTTGTAATTGTGTATATAGTAAAAGTTATAGTAGTAAGGTTCAAAGTCACCATTTCAAGAGTGATTTCATCATAATAGTTTTCCCTTCTCGAAGGAAGGAAAATTCATGAGGCAGTAGGTACTACAAAAGAAGGTATTCATTATATAAAGAAGAAAAATAACCTAACAATGGTTATAAATGTGGATTTATCAAAGTCCTATGACACAAGTAATTAGTTATATTTAATGTTAATTATGATTCATTTATGTTTTAATCTCTTTGCAATCTCTTTGGCATAAATTAGATTATGGGATGTGTGTCTTCTGTGAATTTTTCTATTCTAATTAATGGGGAATCTTTAAAACTTTTTAATCCCTCCATAGAATCATGACAAGGAGTTTTTGGTTTTGTTAGTAACTAAATATTTAAATAGGGAAACCATGGAGGCCAAAAGGAGAGGGAGTAGAAGTCGTAAAGATAGGTGTAATGAATCTAACACACCTTTTATTTGTGTATGGTATATTGGTATTCATTAATGGCATTAAGAGAGAATATAGAAAATTTGAAGAGATTTTAAACACATTTGTAAGACATTTAGGATGGATATTAATGCTAAAATATCATCTTTCAACTATAGTGGATTGAGGGAGGAAGTTATTTAAAGGCTAACCTTATTATTTCCCTTTAACATTATTTATCTTTAGGCAAGACTAAAGCAACTTTGGTTTCATTATGAAACAATACAACCATGGAGACAAAGATTAGGCTTGGCTCATTGAAAGAATATAATGAATATAAGAAAAGGCTCACGAAGGGAGGGATACTAACTTTGGTCAAGTCTATCCTAAAAGTGATACTGGTATATCAACATTCCCTAGAGTACATTGCCAAAAGTGTGTTGGAAAAGTTTAGGAAGGTTTGCTTTAATTTTTTATAAGGGGTGGGTTATGATAACCAAGGGATTCATATAGCGAAATGGTGAGACATAACTAAGCCAAAGGGTATTGGTGGTTGGGGACTAAAGAACATCCACAATCTATTTGGGAAGTGCCCAGCTACTTAGAGGTTGTGGAACTTGTTGACATAAGACAATTTATGGAACAAATGATTGAGTAGAAATATATAACTCCAAGTAATATTATGCATTGGATCAAAAATCTTGGTAAGAGTATCAAAAATGTTTCCAATCAATGGAATGCATCAGTATTACCCCTTCTTGTAATAGAAAACAATTTGGCATGGAATGCAGGCAACACTTCTTAGGTAAGAATAGGTTTAGATTTTATCCCAGGGTGAAAGGGTGATTTGATATTTCCTCCAAATATGCCACAAAATCTACAAGGTCAATGATTGCATTATCTAAATCATGTAGAGATGACATAGAGATCAACTACAATTTGGTCGAAATCAACACAGAGACTAGATGTGGAAGGTGAACAAGAAGATTAGTGTAAGTTGTTTATCTCAGACTTAATAGAGGGTCATATCAAAATTAGGAAAGAAGTTAATTCCCTATACTAAGCATATGATAAGGATAAGGTATATATACAACAAAAGTGGGATATAAATTCAATCTCCCTGGTATTGAATAAGAATAATTTTGGTGGTGAGAAAAATGTGGTAAATGAAAGCACAAAAAACCAAGATCTTTTTATAGTTATCCCTCAAAAATAGAATTTTAAAATGGTATATAATGTAAAGAAGAGGTAAAATGGTCCATGCATCTTTTATCTTTGTAGGAGAGTAGGGGAAGACATTAGACATTTAATGGTTTAATGCCTTTATATGTTTCAAATCCAAAGGGACATGGATAAATTTCTAGGTAGTACTACTTTATGGATAGGTATATCTTTTAAACATTGCTCGAGAAATTGGTTTAGGAAAAAGGAGTTAAAAACATATAGAGTAGTTGTGTTTAGTCCTTTCGGATATATGGTTAGAATGCAATGACAACATGTTGAATGGCATTTAGAAACCCACTTTTCAATTTTTTATTAGGTATATGGATTGTTTAATGGTTGTAAAATGGATCAAAATGTTAGATTCCCGAGACCAGTGGGAGAGTTGTTGATAGACAAACCACTTCTATGAGGTTCTTTTGCAACATTAGTGAGATCTTGTTTTTGTCAAAAAGAAACATACTTCCAACTTCAAAGTATAGTTTGGGGATCAAGAACAAACAATTTTGCAAAATTATCTACATTAAGATGTCTACTAAACTTTGCTTGAGGGAAAGGTTTTGAAATTTTACAGATATATGGAGATTCACTACTTATCATTATGTGGGTGAGAGGGGAAATTCAAATTCAAAATATATCATTAAGGCCTCTATTATAACAACTGGAAGAAGTATTTTATCTATTTCAAAATACATTTTTTATCCATATTTTCAGGGAATTGAATGAATATGAAAATGGGTTGTTGAATGAAGGAAAACAAATTAATGTTGGAATCTTGGAGATCCAAGAGAAAAATGAGGGTGCCATATCATTCATTAGGGGAGTTTTGAGGTAAAAAATGGGTCTCAAAACAAACAAAAAAATGTGCCATCAAAATTCACTTTATAAGAACCAATAGGATTCACGATGATGATGTCAATCATGGGGGTAAAATTTGTAAAAAAATGGATGGAAAAAAAAAACTACTTTTTCTTATTGTATTTTCAACATATCTCCTCATTAGTTTACCTAAATTTCAAGTTTGGGGACTTGTTGGATGCGTAATTCAAATCTGCATATAACACATACCCATACTACATAGTTTTAAGGCACCCACAACATTGAAAACTAAAAAAAAAAGCATATGTTATGTATTAAAATATGTTTTTTTATTGTTTTTTTTCATTTTTCATGTCGTGGGTACCTCAAAAGTATGCCATGTGGGTATGCGTTGGATGTAGAATTAATTTTTGCATCCAATGAGTACCCAAACTCTAAATGTGGGTAAACTGATAAGGAGATATGTCAAAAATACAATAAGAAAAAATAGTTTTTATTTTTCCCCTAAAAAATCCAGAACTCTTATTTTATTAATTTAACTCTTATTTTATTATTTCCCTTAGGAGGCCCATCTTAGACCTCAAGGGTAAACTGATAAGGAGATATGCCAAAAATAAAATAAAGAAAAAATAGTTTTTTTTTCCTCTAAAAAATCCAGAACTCTCAAGGGTAAACTAATAAGGAGATATGTCAAAAATACGGTAAGAAAAAATAGTTTTTATTTTTCCGCTAAAAAATCTAGAACTCTTATTTTATTATTTCCCTTCCCTAATGGATTTTTGAAAATGATATGTATTAGAGTATAATTTCTTGTTTATTTTATGCAATGGCTCTAGAGATTGGACAAAAAATCATATATAGTAGTAAGATGAAGGATCCATTGATGGGATAGAAGGATGAGTAGGTAAACCCTAGGTCCACAATAGGGCACAAAGTAATTACAACAATATACCTATTATGATCTCAACAAGAATAGAACTTGGGTGGGGAGGAATTCTCTCCATCCCATTACCACTTAGGGGTGGGTGCACGAAGATGCTCCCCAAATTCGTTGCAATAGGGCCGCGCTAGCGCAGAAAAACAATAGTGCGGCCACACCTAAGGAGACGTGTACGTGCCTCTAGGTTGAGTACCGAACCGAGGCACGTGTGCGTTGATGGCGTGTGTGCGTTGATGGTGCATGCACGTCGCTGATGCATACACACAGAGGAGACACGCACGCGCCCCTGTTAAAAATATTATAGAAAAAACAGTCGACAATTTCCCCATTTTTCATTTGGCTGGCCAAGTGCGTCCTCTTCATCCACGTATGCATCCATTCAACTACCAACGGAGGCCAAATCCACTCCAAAACCACCCAACAACACCCACAAACTCGTCACCACTTCGATTAATAGGTAAATATCATGTTTGTTTTCAATTTTATTCATTATTTGTGTCAATTTTTGTATTTTTTTTGTTTATGTAATTGTAAATAATTCCCAAATTTTAAAAACAATGAACCAATTTTCAACTGCATATTGCAACTAAGACAATGAGTGAACAAGATTTTAACCCCGAGTCCAGTGGAACACAAGAAAACCCGAACCTTGGACCCAATGCTGAACAAAACCAAAACCCACAACCTAATTTTGAACAAGATGACCTTAACCACTATGTAAATTAAATGTGAGTGCACACTCGCGAACTTAGAAACTCAGGTGAACCATCTCAATTGTCTCTTGCCACATCAATTGAGAACTCAATCGACTCCCTCATACATGCACACTAGCAATTGAAAGACATGACTCAATTTAGAGCTAGGATGCAGGAGTACTACTCCACGGGCATCTCCAAGGAAGCAATAAAATATTTGAACATTACAAAAGCCCAATTATATAGTATGTTCACTGAGCCGAAAACAGGCCAACCACCAAACATTACAAATCCATGTCTCTGCATGGATTGGTGTCATTAGCAACTATGGAGGGACAATTGGATGCAGAGGTGGTTCATGGTGTACGATAAACCTCCCTGCAATAATAGGGAGTTTCCACAGTACTTCCTTCGCCAACTGTGGCATGAGTTTTTCCTCAGTTTACATGTCAACTATTTTGACATAACCAAGTTCCAGGGTATTGGGCGTGGCTCTTCCCAAGATCGACCTGCTTCCAAGAGGAACCCACTGATAGGGCCATCAGCTCCGAGGCGCGACCCCAACCCCTCTCCCCAGCCACCTCAGTTGCCCCATAAGCTTGATCAGATCGAGGTGGCAATGAGGAATGTTGCACGTGGTCTCCTCAGACACACCTCCTTTGTAGCAGCGACTATAGTGGAAAGGTCGGGTGACCTTGATAGAGATCCAGGTGTAGGGCCTTCACGACAGGGCCAGGATAGACCCATGACCAATGGTATCCATGTTGGGCATTCTAGTTTGATGGGGACAATGCCACATCTTTGTCCCCATTGCGGGCACACTTGCCCTGGCCCAATCGAGGGTTGCTATATGGATCAGGTTAGCAATTTTTTTAATGTGTTTTCAATCATCACTTTATAACTTGTAAAGTATTTTTGTTTGACTTAAACTATTATTTCAATGTACAGTTATTCAGAGCTGATACACCAAGATGGGAGAACATAGAATCTTCCAACCCGGATGCAGCAATGGCAGCTGCAATTGAAATTGCAGCACCCCACATGGAGATATTTTCAGTACCTAACACAATTTTGTTATTACTTATGTCATTTATATTACTCAAGTATTTATATTTATGGCACACATGTTGATAGTTCATACAATGTTTTTGAATATCTTGATTTCCTAGATAATGACTTGTTTAACATGTCCATAACATGTATGCATTTGGTTGTCCACAGGTATTCCATGACTACGGTGATCAACCACCCCCACCAGAGATTGACAGATCACCACATACATAGGTACAATGTGTAGTTATAAACATGCTTTTAATTTGATTTGTTATGACTTACTATGGTTTAATTTATTGTTTGTTTACTAAATTGTGATATTACAAATGTATATGTAGGTGCCACCAGTAGCTGCATCTCCCCATTTTAGTCCAATGTATCCTCCCTCTCCCATGATTCCCCTCCCTCGCTTCCATCTAGACCCCTCCCTGCATCCACCCCCTCCCTTCCATCCAACCCCCCCTCTCCGGCCATACTCCCCCCCTCCATCCATCCTCCCCCACTTGCCCACCCCCCTACATCCATACATCCTCCCCAATTTATCCACGCCCCCATGTTTATCCATCCTCCCCCATTCGTCCATGCCCCCCCTTCCTTCCACCTTCCCCTCTTCGTCCACAACCTCCCATTTGTCCATCCTCCTATCTCCATGCAGGACTTCCCTCCCATGCACCATCCCTCAACACCCCCCCTATCCCTTTTCATTCGATACCCTCTATCCTTCAACCGGCAGGGGTTCATCGTCCACATGGTCCTCCTCCACCCCATACCACCGTGTCTTCTCCCACCATATCATCCCCACTTCCCGCCACTATTGTGGCATATACTCTTCCAATATCCTCATCAATATCTCCAATGGTTGCACCTGCAATGGCTGCCACTACATCTGCACCACCCCCATCACTGCATCGGAGCTGGTTGTCCAGCCATCTGCTCCACCTGCTAGCCCAGAAGGCCAGCCATGTCCATCGTCGGAGGTGTCCATGGTGAGAATCAAGCTAATTTATGAAAATATTTTGATGCATTAACAAAAACTAATTTAAGCAATTATGACTTTTCAATGAAATGATTGTTTTAAATGTTGTAAGCTAGAATTGATGAGAGGCTCCACAGATCCAGGACAGCTGTCCAACGTTTCCCACTCATGTCAGAGGTGATTTATTTAAGATTCGAATTCTACATTTGTTTTATAAATGTGGTAAATGTTGCAAATTCTTGAAAATGACGGGATCTTATATCATTTGTTCTAGAGCCCGGAGAGACAGTCTACTCCTAGATGGACCAAGACCGAGGCACCGATAGCTCGAAGAGTAGGAAGATCGACTTTGGATCTACACCTGGGAGTGACGGCGGTGGTCACAATGCTTGACAAACCATGTGTTATGTACATTAGCCATGATGTGGCACTTTTTTGCACCAATTTTGAGGTACTTTGTATCTATGGCACGAGTTGCCATGTATTTTGGATCTACAACATGAGTTGTCGCATTTTGTTTAGGGCACGAGTTGCCACTATACATACATTGGGAACCATGTTCCACTATTTGTCAAAAATTGTATATGTTTGGATGAGTTTTGCAGCCTCGATGTACATGGACTTTCAGTTATGTGATTTATATATCTCATTGTCTAATCTCGGTGTCTCATGTTGTGTGTATCAGGATGTGATGTTGTCTAAATTTTGGTTTTACCTAGATCTTAGAAGAGAAGTTGGATATCATAGTGTGTGTGTGTGTGTGTGTGTATTGGATATCTATGCAATTGAAAATAGTAGAAAATGGACGTGCATGTCCAAAATTCCTCACTAATGAGAAAATGGGACAAAATAGGCATCTCTTTAGATAGTATTGAATCCAATACTTGTAAACAAAAATAAATCATACACTATTGCAAAATACACATAAACGAAACCTAGTGCATAGGCATATGTGTGAAAACATGACAAATACAATATTTTTTAGTTCATATAAGGAATCAATGTCAATGGATATACTAGAGTGTTGTTATTGACAAACTTATCGTATGTTTTAGTCAAATATATATATTTTTGGTTTTTTTTTAACATCAAGCGGTCAATATCAAATAAATGATTGTCATATAGGAGAGTGGAAAATATTAATATTTTTGTCATACACGCGCTTGTAAAAATAGTACATTGTTTGCTAATTTAATACATTACAATTATAATTGTGTTATGAAATCATGATCATGTCTTTGATTACCCCTTTGCATCCAAAGCGTAAGTGTTGTAGTGCATTAAATGACATGACATTTTTTAGGTACCCCTATATCATGTATATTTGACATTTGTTTTAAAAATCCTTGTTTTAGGCTTAAAATTTCAATGAATGACATTTGACTATGTTCAACTATTTTATTAGAGAACTTGCTTAGATTGTACATGATTCCTTAACTTGTTTTTGATACATCAGTCATCTATTAATATGTCTATGATTCTTTGAATTCATCAAAAGCATGCTAAACTCGGTTGTGGAAGACCAATTTTTATAGTATTACTTATCCATGCCTAAAATGTCTCTATAAACTATCCTCATTGAGGTGCAATAATGTTGGATGTGTAGCTTTATAATTAAGAAACACTCAACCCTTTTTTCTTTTGCACTTGCAAATGTTCAATAATTGATAGGAATGATTGAAATGTTTTTCCACAATACATTCAAAAAGATATGCATAGTATATGATTCACTGTAGGGTTGTTGGTGGATTGTTAGTACATGATCGTTCGACTTGTTTTTGATAAATTTAACTACTTGAGAATATGTTTGTGATTGTTTTAACCAATCAAAAGCGTGCTAAAATCGGTTGTGGAACCACTTTTATAACTTATCCACACCTGAATAGTCTACATAAACTTACCTTTATTCAAGTGCAATGGTGATGGATGTGTAGTGTATACTCCATGCTTGATTACTGGTTGGTTTATATGATTTTATGCACAATGAAGGCCATTGTTGACAACTTGCAAAGTATCTTGGGATTACTTATAGAATATCTACATGGTTGTTGATGGACAATATTTCATAGTTTAGAGCATACTTGTTTCTAACCTTCAAAATACATTATTTGATTGCTTTGATATCACAAGTTGATCTTTTCCTTTCTAAAGGAAACCTTGTGACGAAATTGAAGGGACACTTCCCCATATTCAAGGATTGCATTTTTAGTAAACATATCAACATAAATTTGTGTGCATCACCTGGGGGGATTTGAATTGAGCATGTGTTGGAACATAATTAGTGAAATGGCCATAAAAAATGGCTACAAATCATTGAGTTATCTCGTTGGGATATACAAATTGATCTTAACCCTATCCAAACAATTGAGGATTTGAGTCTAAGAATTTTGAGATAGACACTCTACACTTTCTCGATAGATATTAGCATGAAAGAGATTGGGGGTTAAGATGAATTTTTGCAAGTAAAGTTGATTAAAGTATTGAAATTTTTTTCCAAGTCATTGTAGACATTCAGAATCTAATATGGAAGTTTTATTTCCAACAAATGGATCCCAGGGACCCTCACTTCATACAACACAAACCGTTATAGTATTTTTCCAAACATGGTTCATCAAAGAAATTGCCATCAATAGTTATATACTGCCTCTAAAAACAACCAACCATTTTTTCAATTTTGCAAGGATGGTAAGGTGTTTTGTGTATTTAGTGAGAATAAAGTTTTTTTCCCAAATTCATCATCATACATCATTTGGATATGGTCATCTCATTTAACCTCTATAGAGCACCAACGTTTTTCTCTATATCATCTACACAATGTTTATACCCACCCTCACCCACATCAATGGTTATTCTTACCATGTTCATGTGATGCCACAATTAGTTGATGTTGCTCGTGGTTCAATTATGCACCTCTGGGACTGTGACTATGGTTATTACACTATGATTGTTTGGCATTTGATAAAAAAAATCTCCCCATGATGATTATGATCACTGCATCTAATATCATCATCACCATATTCTTCATCGTGGTCATCTCTAGGTCCCTGATCACTGTCTTCATCATCATCACCATCATCATCATCATCATCATCATCATCATCATCATCATCATCATCATCATCTTCATCACCATCGCCATCATCATCAATGCCTTCACCATCATCACCATCTTCGTCATCATTGTCATCTCTAGGTCCCTCATCACCATCGCCACCATCATCACCATCTCCATCATCTTCATCACCATCTCCATCACCATCGCCATCATCATCAACGCCTTCATCATCACCACCATCTTCATCATCATTGTCATTTCTAGGTTCCTCATCATCGTCGCCACCATCATTACCATATCCATCATCTTCATCATCTTCATCATCATCAACATCATCATCATCTTCATCATCACCAACATCTCCATCATAATCATCATCATCCTCATCATCATCATCATCATCATCTTCATAACCATCGCCATCATCATCAACGCCTTCATCATCATCACCATCTTCATCATCATCACCATCTTTGTCATCATTGTCATCTCTAGGTCCCTCATCACCATCGCCGCCATCATCACCATCTCCATCACCATCGCCATCATCATCAACGCCTTCATCATCATCACCATCTTCATCATCATTGTCATCTCTAGGTCCCATCATCATTGTCATCTCTAGGTCCCTCATCACCATCACCAACACCATCATCATCAACGCCTTCGTAATCATCACCATCTTCGTCATCATCATTAACTCTAACTCTAACCCTAATTCAATTTTCTTCTATAACTCTAGCCCTAACCCTCACACAAACCCTAGCACTAAACCATCTCCTTCATCACCACCATCACCATCACCATCGCCATCACCATCATCATCATCACCATCTTCATCATCTTCATTAACTCTAACTCTAACTTGGTCTCAATTTTCTTCTATAGCTCCAGCCCTAACCCTCACCCAAACCCTAGCACTAAACCATCTTCTTCATCATCACCATCACCATCACCATCGCCATCACCATCACCATCATCATCAACGTCTTCGTCAGCATCACCATCTTCGTCATCATCATTAACTCTAACTCTAACCCTAATTCAATTTCCTCCTATAACTCTAGCCCTAACCCTCACCCAAACCCTAGCACTACACCATCTCCTTCATCACCACCATCACAATCACCATCACCATCACCATCATCATCATCATCACCATCTTGATCATCATCATTAACTCTAACTCTAACCCTAACTCAATTTCCTTTTATAACTCCAGCCCTAACCCCCACCCAAACCCTAGCACTAAACCATTTTCTTCACCATCATCATCACCATCACCATCACCATCGCCATTACCATCATCATCAACATATTTGTCAGCATCACCATCTTCGTCATCATCATTAACTCTAACTCTAACCGATGGAATCCGAGTCCGCTCGCTGGTTTGGGTTCCGTGGATGCGGAGCAAATGCCCAAAGTGTCCCTGAATGACCTCGGGGTGCCTGACAAGGATGCCCGTAGCACCCGAACCATGGCTTGGTTCGCAAATCCGTCGATTCCGGTGGATCTAGGAAGCTGGGTTTCAGCTAGGGGACCCCTTACAGCATGCCTCGAAAACCCGGAAGCGGTGCCAATGGGCCATCCCCGGAGCTAGGGTTTTGCTCAGTGAAGGCCATTCCAAATTCGCTCAAGGGGGATATTTCTCATCCGGAGGCCCCCAGGCATGTGTGGCCACCGTGGCAAGGTCCACTATGGCTGCGTGGACTTGTGGGAGCTGACAGAATCAAAGTCCGCTCGCCGGTTTGGGTTTCGTGGCCGCGGAGCAAATGACCAAAGTGTCCCTGAATGGCCCCGGGGTGCCCGACTAGAATGCCTGTAGCACCCAAACCGTGGCTTGGTTTGTGAATCCGTTGACTCCAGTGGGTTCGGGATGTTGGGTTTCAGCTAGGAGACCCCCCACAGTGTGCCTTGAAGACCCGTAAGCGGTGCCAATGGGCCATCCCCAGAGCTAGGGTTTTGCTTAGTGAAGGCCATTCCAAATTTGTTGAATGGGGCCATTTATCGTCCGGAGGCCCCCGGGCATGCGTGGCCACTATGGATAGGTCTATTATGGCCATGTGGACCTGTGGGAGCTGAAGGAATCCATGTTCGCTTGCCGGTTTAGGTTCTGTGGCCACGGAGCAAATGCCCAAAGTGTCCCTGAATGGTCCCGGGGTGCCCGACTAGAATGTGCGTAGCACCCGAACCATGGCTCGGTTCACGAATCCGTCGACTCTGGTGGGTTCGAGACACTGGCTTTCAGCTAGGGGACCCCCCACAGTGTGCCTCGAAGACCCAGAAGTGGTGCCAATGGGCCATCCCTAGAGCTAGGGTTTTGCTTAGTGAAGGCCATTCCAAATTCGCTGAATGGGGCCATTTATCGTCCGGAGGACCCCAGGCATGTGTGGCCACTATGGATAGGTCTATTATGTCCATGTGGACCTGTGGGAGCTGAAGGAATCCAAGTCCGCTTGCCAGTTCAGGTTCCGTGGCTGCGGAGCAAATGCCCAAAGTGTCCCTGAATGGTCCCGGGGTGCCCACTAGAATGTGCGTAGCACCTGAACCATGTCTCGGTTCATGAATCCGTTGACTCTGGTGGGTCCGAGACACTGGGTTTTAGCTAGGGGACCCCCCACAGTGTGCCTCGAAGACCCAGAAGTAGTGCCAATGGGCCATCCCCGGAGCTAGGGTTTTGCTTAGTGAAGGCCATTCCAAATTCGCTCAATGGGGCCATTTCTCATCTGGAGGCCCCCAGGCATGCGTGGCCACCATGGACAGGTCCATTATGGCCACGTGGACCTGTGGGAGCCGATGGAATCCAAGTCCACTCACCAGTTTGGGTTCCGTGGTCGCGGAGCAAATGCCCTAAGTGTCCCTGAATGGCCTTGAGGTGCCCAACTGGAATGCCTGTAGCGCTCGAACCATGGCTCGGTTAGCGAGTCCATCAACTCTGGTGGGTTCGAGACGTCAGGTTTCAGCTAGGGGACCCCCCACAACGTGCCTCGAAGATCCAGAAGCGGTGCCAATGGGCCATCCCCGGAGCTAGGGTTTTGCTTAGTGAAGGCCATTCCAAATTCGCTCAATGGGGCCATTTCTCATCAGGAGGCCCCCGGGTGTGCATGGCCACCATGGATAGGTCCACTATGGCCACGTGGACCTGTGGGAGCTGACAGAATCCAAGTCCGCTCGACGGTTTGGGTTCCATGGCCACGGAGCAAATGCCCAAGGTGTCCCTAAATGGCCCCGGGGTGCCCGACTAGAATGCCCGTAGGGCCCGAACCGTGGCTCGGTTCGTGAATCCGTCGACTCCGGGGGGTCCGAGACACTAGGTTTCAGCTAGGGGACCCCCACAGAGTGCCTCGAAGACTTAGAAGCGGTGCCAATGGGCCATCCCCAGAGCTAGGGTTTTGCTTAGTGAAGGCCATTCCAAATTCGCTCAATGGGGCCATTTCTCGTCCAAAGGCCCCCGGGCCTGTGTGGCCACCATGGACAAGTCCACTATGGCCATGTGGACTTGTGGGAGCTGACATAATCCAATACCGCTCATCGGTTTGGGTTCCGTGACCGCAAAGCAAATGCCATAAGTGTCCCTAAATGCCCCCGGGGTTCCTGACTAGAAATCCCGGAGTGCCCAAACCGTGGCTGGTATGATGAGTTTCATATAGGGGACCCCCCATAGCATGCCTCAAAGACTCAGAAGTGGTGCCAATGGGCCATCCCCGGAGCTAGGGTTTGCTTAGTGAAGGCCATTCCAAATTCGCTCAATGGGGCCATTTCTCGTCCAGAGGCCCCCAGGCATGCATGGCCACCATGGACAGGTCCACTATGGTCACGTGGACCTGTGGGAGCCAACAAAATCCAAGTCCGCTTGCCGATTTGGGTTCTGTGGCCGTGGAGCAAATGCCCAAAGTGTCCCTGAATGGGCCTAGGGTGCCCAACTAGAATGTCTGTAGCGCCCGAACTGTGGCTCGGTTGATGAATATTTTGACTCTCGTGGGTTTGGGACGCTGGTTTTCAGCTAGGGGACCCCCCACAGCATGCCTCGAAGACCCGAAAGCAGTGCCAATGGGCCATCCCTAGAGCTAGGGTTTTGCTTAGTGAAGGCCATTCCAAATTTGCTCAATGGGGCCATTTTTAGTCCAAAGGCCCCCGGGCATGCGTGGCCACCATGGATAGGTCCACTATGGCCACGTAGACCTGTGGGAACTGACGGAATCCAAGTCCACTCACCGGTTTGGGTTCCGTGGCCGCAGAGAAAATGCCCTAAGTGTCCCTGAATGGCCCCGGGGTGCCCGACTAGAATGCCTATAGCACCCGAACCATGGCTCGGTTCATGAGTTCGTCGACTCCGGTGGGTCAGGGACGTCGAATTTCAGCCAGGGGACCCCCCACAGCGTGCCTTGAAGACCCAGAAGCGGTGCCAATGGACCATCCCCAAAGCTAGGGTTGTGCTTAGTGAAGGCAATTCCAAATTTGCTCAATGGGGCCATTTCTCATCCGGAGGCCCCTGGGCATTCGTGGCCACCATGGACAGGTCCACTATGGCCATGTGGACCTGTGGGAGCTAACGAAATCCAAGTCCACTCGTTGGTTTGGGTTCCATGGCCACGGAGCAAATGCCCTAAGTGTCTCTGAATGGCTCTGTGGTGCCCGACTAGAATGCATGTAGTGCCCGAACTGTCACTCGGTTCGTGAATCCGTTGACTCCAGTGGGTTTGGGACACCAGGTTTCAGCTATGGGAGCCCCCACAGCATGCCTCGAAGACCCGAAAGTAGTGCCAATGGGCCATCCCCAGAGCTAGGGTTTTGCTCAGTGAAGGCCATTCCAAATTCGCTCAATGTGGACATTTCTCGTCCGGAGGCCCCCAGGCATGTGTGGCCACCATGGATAGGCCCACTATGGCCATGTGGACCTATGGGAATCGACGAAATCCAAGTTTGCTCATCGGTTTGGGTTCTGTGTCCCCGGAGCAAATGCGCAAAGTGTCCCTGAATGGCCCTGGGGTGCTTGACTAGTATGCATGTAGCGCTCGAACTGTGGCTTGCTTCGGGAATCGGTTGACTCCGCTGGGTCCAGGATGTCAAGTTTCAGCTAGGGGACCCCCCACAGCGTGCCTCGAAGACTCGAAAGCAGTGCTAATGGGTCATCCCCAGAGCTAGGGTTTTGCTCAGTGAAGGCCATTCCAAATTCGCTCAAGGGGGCCATTTCTTGTCGGGAGGCCCCAGGGCATGCGTGGCCACTGTGGACATTTCCACTATGGCCATGTGGTCCTATGGGAGCCGACGGAATCCGAGTCCGCTCGCCGGGTCGGGTTCCTTGGCCCCGAGGCAAATCCTCCAGGTGTCCCTGAACGGGCCAGGGGTGCCTAACTAGAATGCCCGTGGCACCCAAACCATGGCTCAGTTCCCAAATCTGTCGATTCCAGTGGGTCTGGGATGGTGGGTTTCAGCTAGGGGACCCCCCACAGTGTCCCTTGAAAACCCAGAAGCGGTGCCAACGAGCCATCTCTGGAGCTAGGGTTTTGCTCAATGATGGCCATTCCAAATTTGCTCAAGGGGGCCATTTCTCATCTGGATCCCCCCAGGCATGCATGGCCATTGTGGACAGGTCCACAATAGCCATGTGGACCTGTGGGAGGCGACAGAATCCAATTCGTCTCACCGAGTTGGGTTCCGTGGCCCTAGGGCAAATCCTCCAGGTGTCCCTGAATGACCCCGGGGTGCTCGACTAGAATTCCCGTGGCACCTAAACCGTGGCTCGGTGTGTGAATCCATCGACTCCAATGGGTTTGAGATGATGGGTTTCAGCTAGGGGACCCCCCACAGCATCCCCCGAAGACCCGGAAGTGGTGCCAACGAGCCATCTCCGGATCTAGGGTTTTGCTTAGTGATGGCCATTCCAAATACTCTCAAGGGGTGCATTTCTTGTCCGGAGGACCCTAGGCATTCGTGGCCACCGTGGTACCCGACTAGAATTCCCGTAGAACCCGAAGGCCATTCCAGATTCACTCAAGGGGGCCATTTCTCATCCGGAGGCAGAAGAAGATCAATTTTCGACAAAACAATGTAATTAGCAGAAGAAGATCAATTTTCGACAAAACAATGTAGTTATTACATGTGGAGGTAGCAGTTTCCCATGAAAAATGAGTGTACGGTTGAGCAGAGGAAAGATGTTGGGAAATGGGCTATTACATTAGCTTTTCCGATGGGCGGCTATAGGTATCTATGCTTTGGCAGATGTAGGTATCTATGCTTTTCTTCCGAGGGAAATCCTATTTCCGTTGGAAGAAAAGCATAGATACCTACAGCCGCCATATTTCCTTTTGTAAACCGCTTTCCCATCAGAAAAGCTAATGTAATAGCCCATTTCCCAACATCTTTCCTCTGCTCAACCCTACACTCGTTTTCCATGGGAAATCGCTTCCTCCACATGTAATAACTATATTGTTTTGTCAAAAATTAATCTTCTTCTGCTAACTACATTATTTTGTCGAAAATTGATCTTCTTCTGCCTTCGGACGAGAAATGGCCCCCTTGAGTGAATATGGAATGGCCCTCACTGAGCAAAACCCTAGCTCCGGGGATGGCCCATTGGCACCACTTCTGGGGATTTGAGGCATGTTGTGGGGGGTCCCCTATTTGAAACCCAGCGTCCTGGACCCACCGGAGTCGACAGATTCGCGAACCGAGCCACGGTTTAGGTGCCATGGGCATTCTAGTCGAGCACCCCAAGGCCGTTCAAGGACACCTGGAGGATATGCCCCAGGGCCACGGAACCCAACCCGGCGAGAGGACTTGGATTTCATCACCTCCCACTAGTCCACATGGACATTGCGGACCTGTCCACAGTGGCCATGCATGCCTGGGGGAATCCAGACGAGAAATGGCCCCCTTGAGCAAATTTGGAATGGCCTTCACTGAGCAAAACCCTAGCTCCGGGTATGGCCCATTGGCACCACTTCTTGGTCTTCGAGGAAAACTATGGGGGGTCCCCTAGCTGAAACCCGACGTCCCAGACCCACCAGGGTCAACGGATTCGCAAACCGAGCCATGGTTCGGGTGCTACGGGCATTCTAGTCGGGCACCCCGGGGCCATTCTAGTGGTGATAACAAGTTTACTGTCTGTTGAGTCTAATACTACATCCAGGAGCCACTGAGCAAACTTTGAGATAGAAAGCTCTGTAATTTTAGGATACTGATTCAACCACTCATACAGTTTCTTACCTTCTCGAGGATCTAAATTTATAATTTCCTTCTGGGTAGATTCAGGCATTCTCGAGGATCTAAATTTATAAATGCTTTCTGGGTAGATTAAGGCATGGAATAATATTTTTCGGCACTTCCAAGCTCTTGAGACCATTTTGTTAGCCATAATATGTGCAACTCCTTTTGTGAAAGATAAATTCTACTATGGATGGCAGCATTTGATACACTAGCCAAATCTATGTTGTTGGAAGAACTTAGATATTTCAACAAAGGAGCATTTTGTGTTGATGTATATGTAACTTCAGAATGTATTTCATCTATGTATTTCATATATATTTATTGTACCCTTATAAGAGATGTGTTATTCCTCTATAAGGAAGTGTCGTCATGTGGATTGACAAGTGTCGCAAGTGCGTGTACTTGCCTGTCATGTACCCACCTACTGACCCAATGCAAGGAAGGGAACATGGCACTAAAATATGGGCATTTCATAAAAACTCAGCCCACTAATTAGAATCATAAGAATTTAAACATTTATGTGCAGATACAAATTAGGCAGTATGCACAGCGGAATTTACATCTAATCCACACACACATTTCATGCCCATCCAGCATATCAAAACAATCAGTAATTGAACATTGCAGAAGTAAATACATAGTCATAAAACACTTATCTTCATTATGCAACTCCCCAAGCAACTAGCTATGTCGCTTTAACATTCCACCCAACCATAGGCCCTTCGACAGCTTATACTGAGTCCGTCCGAAGGCCACCCCCGAGCTGGGCATGATTCTCACAAGGAAAGGGAACATTCCAGCTTAGCCCATTAACCTTTTCATCTCAGCCAAGCCAGTCCAACTGGGTTTATCAGGCTACACTTGAACAATGGATGCTTATTCTCAAGCTCAAGCCAGAACAATGGATTACCCATTACCCATACCCCAACATACTCTTTCTTCTCACAGCAAAAATGATCATTGACAGGGTTACACATTTACAACAGAGGTGTTCACAAAACAGGGTCCACATTGGCTCTCCCAACTCGTGGTTCACCCAAGCGAACTGTGGAATAAACGATATAAGATAATGATATCAAATTCCTATCTAACATAAATAACATTGATCATGCATGAATAAAAAATGACATGGCTATAAATCATAACTTAATCATAACTAAAACATCAAATAAACAATATAAGATAGCGGTATCAAATAAACTATCTAACATGAAAAACTTTGGACATGCATGAATAAACAATCACATCATTACTATACTATGTACTTCAATCAATTAGGCCTTCTGGATCCTCTTGGTTTTTTATTGTCTCAAACAACCTCTCGTGCTCTGCATGAGGTGGTAAGTAGCGTACCTTGTTTGATGACTTCATTGACATTGTCTGTAGTTGGATGTTTGTACCAACGATCAAGTGTGTAAAGTGATACACCTGTGACCTTGGTCTATAATCCGTGTATGTGTAGCCATTGTTCTTTGCTCCCTTTCCATCCATTGTAAGATATTCCCCCTGAACAACCATCGAGCCAATGGGAAAGGTAATGCCTTCACTATCCGTTAATGATGCGAGGAGGGTTTGCTTCCCTTGGATGCATCGTGCCAACCAATAATTAGTCCCAATTGCACTGTCTGTCGGGGTGACAACTGCATATATGTGTCCTGCAAAGATGCATTTTACGGGCATATTCCAACAAGTAGTGGTTTGATAACTTGGATAATTACACATAAACAAGGAGGGAACCAGGATATGCATGCAGAAATGTTTACCTAGTTGTACTAGATCAGATATATGATCATATTCATTCAAAATAGAGGACTGGCATTCCTCTAACTGGATTGTTTCAACAACTGCACGTGGGTCCACTGCAAGTGATACATGATCCCATTCATCAACCCAATCCATTGATTTGAATTCATCCCATTCACAACTGCTGTAAGGCCCACAAAAGCAAGCAAGTTTTCACGTCCATATTTCAAATAAGGGGTTGTTTGAGCTTCGAACCAAATGAAATCCATGAGTTCCTTGCACAGTACTACAACTATAAGAACGTGATCGGTCTATATCAACTACATGCCAGAAATTTCTGACAACATGTCCTTTACCTGTTGGTATGTGTTTCTCCATGGTTCGATATGACATTTTTGCAAAGCACTATTGAACTATGGTTTCTGCATCCTGAATATGAGGGTTTCTCATGCACCTCATCTCTTCCCTTCGTAGGGCAGTTTTGAGACATGCCCTAGCACTGTCGTGCTCTCCCTTTCCATGACCGGTCTCAAAATAGTTCCACACATGCAGCACATCACAAGTCTTGTGCAAAATACTCAACCACTGGAATACACGTGCATTTTTGAACTGGCCTGCACAACCATCTGACCATATCCAATGCCGATCCATCTGTATACCTCTCTCTTTCAGCTGATCATAGAAAATTTTGAAGCAATGTTGCACATAATGCAGGTCATGGCACCTATCGTCACTGATGTAGAAGTTGGTCTCTTTCAATATTATCCTCCTGTCATTGCTGCTCTCTGGCACATGCCTATATGTGATATGGACCATTATGCTAACTTGGTCTGAATGGTAGTAATGACTTTGAATCTCATTCTGTGGCTGCAGGGTGTAGTTTTCAGCAAAGTCCACAACCGACAATATTGTGCCCTTGGGGAAGGTGTCCCTGCACTGTCTGTATTGTTCATCCTGCCATCGTGCTACATGGACATGATGTACATACTGCTCGGTCTTTTGGTAGAATTTCTTCATGAAATTGCAAATTTGTACCTGGTGCCACAAAACCTAGGGCATTAATACAACGTGACATTTTCAATGTGAATATATATGTACAAATTCAACATGTACAGTATGAAAGTATGCAAACTTAGATTACCTGTGACTTCACCAATGCAATTTTTTTGCTTTCCTTCGAACTATCTACTTGATATGTTATGTACTGGAAGTTCTGCATTTCTATTGACATCCTCCCAAATGTGCACTCTGCGGTTGCGTGGATGCATGGGCTCAATAATGCAAATCCACTGCAACTGGAACACATCCCATATAAACATGATCTTTTATAATATTTTTGTCCTTCGGTTCTTGGACACATTATGCTATGTGTAAATTCTCTGGATGCATTTGGTGGTTGTAACGATGGGCAATCCTGCACAATGTTAGTATGCAAATCACAAAATATATGCCTATATGTATCATAAAAGTACTCAAATTCTACATGGTATCTACAACAACATGTATTGCGATCATTGCAAATTTTAACATACCAGGGTTTGCATTTTTCAAAGGACCTTTGGCCCAAGTTCAATTGTGTGTGCTCATTCTTGAACCTCTCGTAGAGTTCTCTTTGTGTCATGTCAAGGAAGTGCTTAGCATGGGGTTCACCCCCCCTAACACCTTTTCTCAACTTTAAAACATCTCTTTGATTCGATGATGGTCTACTGTTATCATGCCAAAACTTCTGCACTAGTTCTTTAACAACATCAATGAGCTTCATGTATGAATGAGGTAACCTACCAACAAAGGACCAACAATCTTTTTGGACTGGGGTCTCAAGTTTTTCTCTAATGGCAGAATACTTTTGAAGAGTCTTTCTGTCTACTTTAAATATTTTACATGTGTGTGATAGTAGGCGACATTGCCTTGTGGATTTGTATACAATCGATTCCGACAGTACACAACGGGCCGCATTAAAATATTTTGTGCGAGAAGTTTTTCCAATCAAATTAAATGCAGATTGTAGATTTATAACAACATGATTGTTGACATCTAAACTTCTAACTACCTTTATGCTCAAAATTCTCCTAACATCTGCTAGACAATGTGATTTTAACAAAGCAAGAAACAATTGACATTTTGCTGCATCGGTTTTGGATTCAAAAAAATTCTTTCGTTATCTTGCTACAATGGAAATCAATAGTGTGTTTGGGCATCTTATCTTCAAGTCCTGAAAATGAAATTTCATCCACATGAATACGTTTGGGAGTTCTTCGTCGTCCACTTGATAGTCGAGGCAAGGGAGTCAGCAAGGAAGTATGAGTCCCGTCAACGGCTTGTTGTGGCCCTTCGTTCACAACTTGATCCTGCAAGGGAGTGTGTTCTGCATGTGTGTGCTCTTCTTAGAGAGGTTGCCAATTAAGAGCTTGTTCAACGTCCATCCCTTCATACTCGACATCAGGCAAGATTTGATTGGCTTCAACCACTTCGTCATTGCTTGTTGATGAATCTAAGGCACTAACATTTTGCTTTCTACGGTTTTGCATGTACAACCTGGCTTTTTCTCTTATCTCATGGACCTTTTCAAGGGGCAATGGGTTCCTTCTACACTTTCTTTTATTATTACGTATGTTGCCCATATTCAATGCGTTTTAAAAAAAACAAAAATATCACCCCTACAAGAATGAACAACAAATAAGATATTAAAACTCGATGTGCACATGATTATTAAAGCTCGATGTAGCAATTGATTATGTACAACATCTAGTGAGAATTTTTTCATATAATCTTAAAAGCTATTGGGAATGCCCTACATATAACTGCAACGACACCTCTAGGAACTCAGTAGGATGGTATTGGATGG
Organism: Larix kaempferi; assembly: GCA_027924585.1. NCBI lineage: Eukaryota > Viridiplantae > Streptophyta > Pinopsida > Pinales > Pinaceae > Larix > Larix kaempferi. Next base: position 29,851,032 of record BSBM01001051.1, on the reverse strand, counting down.
TGGTATGGGATGTTAATAGGAGGAACTTCCCTATGAGGGAAAATAGCCCCAAAAGACTAATAGTTTTCAATTCTCTAGGTGTTTGTGTGAGTTGTTGTAGTGAAACCATGAGGAATTCAAAAAATGTTTGTCTACTAGATGGAAGAATGTGATTATGAAATGTTATTGGTGGTGATGCAAGTAATTTTTTTTTATTATCTTCATGAAAGGTTGAAAGCATTGCTTGGTGCATTTTGTAGTTTTTTTTTGGTAAGATGTTTTTATTGTCTATGTTGAAGATTAAGAAAACTAAAATAGATCTATCATACAATTCATCAGGAAAAACCCAAAATAGATGCCATTCAAACAAGTGAATGAAGACTAAACTACATTTAACAAGATAAAATTATCACCATACCTCAAGGATTATGATTGCTCTTTGCCTCAAATGTCAAATGCTCTTTTGATGTGTCCACTATATGTAAGAAGACTTCATGTGTGTCCAAGTAGCATGAGAATTCAATCCAAGGTGCCAAATAGAGTCCAACTATTGTGTATTCACTCGATTGATCCAAATAGATCCCAAGAGGTGTGTATTCAATCCAAGGAGCCAAAATAGAGCCCAAAATGTTGTGTATTCTATCCAAATGGTCAAGGAAGCACCAAATGGTGTATGAATTCAATCTACCATTTAAATTCTTGTCGGACTGTGCGTGAAACCAGCGAAAAGAACGCAAAAATGAGGAAAAAATTGCAGGAGAAAGAACACGGGTGATTTTCTAAATTTTATCTTCAACAGGGAAGTGCACGCGCATCTAGCACATGCGCGTCCATTCTGAACATTGTATTGTTTGGTGGGTAACGTTCAGTGCATTTGTTACCCAAGAGATATAAATGTGTCGGGTTATTCCTAGAGCCCCTCCCCATAAAGAGGCCCTCCCCCATAAAAGCCTTTAGGACCTCCTCTAACCCATAATCCCTATGTGCATTTAAGTGCTTCTAGGTGTTTAGGGGTATATTTACAAATATGTATTTTAATTTCAAAACATTAATTTAATTTTGAATTATAAACATATGTATTACATCAAGAATAATGCTATTACATCATCTTCATCATCATCCACAACATGGTCATCATCACCATCTTCATAGTCATCATCATCATCATCATTGTGAGGACGAGGATGATGATGGTGATGATGACGACGATGGTGGATGATGATGAATATGAGTACGATGATGAAGAAGATGATGATTATGATGACGAATATGATCATCATCAAAATCATCATATTCGTCATCATCTTCACTAGTCATCATCATCACCATCATCAGCATCATCATCATATGATCATGGTCACAATCATCACTGTCTTTAGTCATATTCATCTTCGTCATCGCCATCTTCCTCCTAATCATCATCATCATTGACATATTCATCATCATCTTCGTATCATCATCGTCATCATTGACATCTTCATATCATAATCATCATCATCATTGACATCTTCGTATCACCATCATTGACGAAGATGATGATGATGGTGATGATGATGAATATGAGTACGATGATGATGATGATGAATATGAGTACGATGATGATGATGATGATGATGACGATGATGAGGAATATGCAGCACATCATCATCATCTTCCTCATCATCAACACCATGATCGTCATAATCAACTTCCTCGTCATCATCATCATCATCATCATCATTGTGAGGACGCGGATGATGATGAGGATGATATGATGATGACGACGATGGATGATGATGAATACGAGTACGATGATGAAGATGATGATGTTGATGACGAATATCATGATCATCATCAGTAGCAAAAACATCATATTCATCGTCATACTCATCTTCATTAGTCATCATCATCACCATCTTCATCATCATCATCATTGTGGGGACGAGGATGATGATGATGATGGCAATGATGATGAAGATGGTGATGATGACTAATAAATATGATGATGATGTTGATGATGAAGATGATGTTGATGATGAAGATGATGGTGATGATGGTGATGATGACGATGATGGTGGATGACGATGAGTATGAGTACAATGATGAAAAAGATGATGATGATGATGATGAATATGATCATCATCATATTCATCATCATCATCTTCACTAGTCATCATCATCACTATCGTCATCATATGATCATGGTCACGATCATCACTGTCTTTAGTCATCTTCATGTTTGTCATTGCCATCTTCCCCCTAATCATCATCATCATTGACATCTTCGTCATCATCTTCGTATCATCATCATCATCATTGACATCTTCATATCATCATCATCATCATCGTTGACATCTTCGTATCATAATCATCATCATCATTGACATCTTCGTATCATCATCATCGACGGAGATGATGATGATGATGATGGTGGATGATGATGAATATGAGTACGATGTGATTATGACTAATTTCGAGATGATGATGAAGATGATGAGGAATATGCAGCACATCATCATCAACAACTTGATCATCATCATCAACAATATAATCATCATCAAAATCATCATACTCGTCATCATCATCTTCACTAGTCATCATCATTACCAGCGTCATCATATAATCATGGTCATGATCATCACTATCTTTGTCATCACTGTCTTTAGTCATCTTCAACTTCGTCATCATACTCGTCATTGGCATCTTCCTCCTAATCATCATCATCCTTGACATATTCGTCATCATCATTGACATCTTCGTATCATAATCATCATCATCATTGACATCTTCGTATCACCATCATCGACAAAGATGATGATGATGAATATGAGTACGATAATGATGATGACTAATTTGGAGATGATGATGATGATGATGGTGAAGATGATGACAAATATGCAGCACATCATCATCATCTTCCTCATCATCAACACCATGATCGCCATCATCAACTTCCTCGTTGTCATCATCATCATCATCATTGTGAGGATGTGGATGATGATGAGGATGATGAAGATGATGATGATACGATGATGATGATGATGATGATGATGATGACGACGATGGATGATGATGAATACGAGTACAATGATGAAGATGTTGATGTTGATGACGAATATGATCATCATCAGCAGTAGCAAAAACATCATATTCGTCGTCATACTCATCTTCATTAGTCATCATCATCACCATCTTCATCATCATCATCATTCTGGGGACGAGGATGATGATGATGATGGAAATGACGATGAATATGGTGATGATGACTAATGGAGATGATGATGATGTTGCTGATGAAGATGATGACGAATATGCAACACATCATCCTCATCATCATGATTGAATCTTCATCATCATCAACACCATGATCATCATCATCAACTTCCTCATCATCATCATCCTCATCATCATCATTGTGAGGACATGGATGATGATGAGGATGATGGTGATGATGATGATGATGATAATGGTGATGATGGTGATGATGATGACGATGGTGGATGATGATGAGTATGAGTACGATGATGAAGAATATGATGATGATGATGATGAATATGATCATCATCAAAATCATCATATTCGTCATCATCATCACCATCATCATCATATGATCATGGTCATGATCATCACTGTCTTCGTCATCACTGTCTTTAGTCATCTTCATCTTCTTGCTAATCATCATCATCATTGACATCTTCGTCATCATCTTTGTATCATCAGCATCATCATTGACATCTTCATAGCATCATCATCATCATCATTGACATCTTCGTATCATAATCACCATCATCATTGACATCTTCGTATCATCATCGTCGATGAAGATGATGATGAATATGAATATGAATATGAGTACGATGATGATGATGACGATGATGATGATGGTGAAGATGATGAGGAATATGCAGCACATCATCATCATCTTCCTCATCATCAACACCATGATCATCATCATCAACTTCCTCGTCATCATCATCATCATCATCATTGTGAGGATGCGGATGATGATGAGGATGATGAGATGATGATGACATGATGATGATGATGATGACGATGATGATGATGACAATGGATGATGATGAATACGAGTACGATGATGAATATGATGATGTTGATGACGAATATGATGATGATGATCATCAGCAAAAACATCATATTCGTCGTCATACTCATCTTCATTAGTCATCATCATCATTTTGGGGATGGGGATGATGATGATGATGGTGATGACAATGACGATGAAGATGGTGATGATGACTAATGGAGATGATGATGATGATGAATATGTAGCACATCATCCTCATCATCATGATCATATTCATCATCATCAACACCATGATCATGATCACCATCATCATCATCATTGTGAGGACAAGGATGATGATGATGATGATGATGATGATGGTGATGGTGATGGTGATAATGATGACGATGGTGGATAATGATGAATATGAGTACGATGATGGAGATGATGATGATGATGACAAATATGATCATCATCAAAATCATCATATTCGTAATCATAATCTTCATTAGTCATCATCATCACCATCATCATCACCATCATCATCATCATCATCATCATCATCCTCATCATCATCATTGTCGTCATATGATCGTGGTCACGATCATCAATGTCTTCGTCATCATAATTTAGTCATCTTCATCTTCGTCATGATACTCGTCATTGCCATCTTACTCATAATCATCATCATCATCATCGACATCTTCGTCATCATCATCATCATCATCATTGGCATCTTCATATCATCATCATCATCATTGACATCTTGGTATCATAATCATCATCATCATTGACATCTTTGTATCATCGTCATCGACGAAGATGATGATGAATATGAGTACGATGATGATGATGACTAATTTTGAGATGATGATGATGATGAAAATGATGAGGAATATGCAGCACATCATCATCATCTTCATCATCGTCAACAACATGATCATCATCATCAACTTCCTCATCATGATCATCATCATCGTCATTGTGAGGACACCGATGATGATGAGGATGATGATGATGATGATGGTGGTGGTGGTGGATGATGATGATGAATACGAGTATGATGATGATGAATATGAGTATGACGAATATGATCATCATCATCATCATGACCATCAAAACATCATATTCGTCATCATCATCTTCATTAGTCATCATTATCGCCATCTTCGTCATCCTCACCATCATCATCATCATCATATGATCATGGTCACGATCATCATTGTATTCGTCATCATAATCATCATTGTTGGAGAGAACTTCCGCAGCATTTAGGAAGCTGCTAATTTTGGGAAGGATAACTAATTTTGGAGAGAAAGTACCAATTTTGGCGGTAAGACAAAGATATCGCCGTAGCACAAATTCCGGCGGGAATCACGGCGATAGGTACAGAAAAGTTAAGCATGTGGTACAAAGAAGAGGCCGAAGGGAGAGCTCAACCACCGCAATAAAGGCGCCGGAGATGAAGAGAGGGTTCAGCTACCCTCATTAAAGAAGAAGGACCACAGTCAGCGTTGCTTGAATCAAGAAGAAGCGACGGGCCGATGCATTAAAGACTAAGGACTGCAGGAAGCGGCGACGAGACAGAAGGCGGCCATGGAAGTACAGCCAGTTGACTGTAAGTGGTTAGGGTTGAGTCACTGTTGGGATAAGGCCCACAGTTTTGTAACTGCGATGAGACCTTCGGGCCATCTATATATAGTAGTCTTTTTATAGGATAAGGGGTTGGCCACATAGCGATAGAGACATCAGGTAGATGCTAGTCAAGTCTTTTGTTGTTGCAAGCCTGAACATCCCTGAGACGACAAGGGCCGACCTGTTGAGAGAGTGCAATCCGCAGGGATTGCGAGAGGAAGAGAGTGCACTGTGAAGGCAAGAAGAGAAAAGAGGTCTATAGAGAAGGGCTCCCACTGAGGTGGAGTTTCCCAGAAGACCCCTGTTGTAAAGAGTGGAACGGAGCTGTGTTTATTCCCCAGAGTTGTAAGCAAGAACCACAGTTCCCCTGGGCGTAGTCTTTTCCCTGGGAGTATCAATGTGCTTATCTAAGTAGCACTATTGTAATTGTGTAGCCATTGATCTCATTCATGTGTTTGTGCTATATATATGAATGCTTCAATTTGTTATAAGTAATGTACATGGTCATCAGTTAACTTCTGAATGATGTATAACAATTGCGATAATCATAGCTAACCTCTTTGCGAACTAAATAATTGTTAAACAGAGGTTAATGTGCAAGTAAGAACTGAATATGAGGTATGAATGGTTTATTTAGACATTGCGCAAAGTATTGTTCTACCTAGTTACGTGTGCGAGATATCAAGGGTCGAGTTCATTAGCGAGGGTTAGGCTTGTAGGCTGAATGTTGTTGCTAACTGCAGTACCAGGATAAGGATAGCTAAGACCGCCTACTAACCCAGGAAGCGGTCAAAGTTCGCTTGCCGCAGGAACTAGAAGGGGAAGATATCGCACCTACGATATCTTGGGTATCGCTAGACGGTTTCACATAGGGAAAGACTTATCGCATTCCCTGCATACCGCGATAAGACAGAGGCGTAGCCGGAGTAATGGAATGAGATAGACAGCTTCTGTGAAAGGAGTCAAGGAGGGTTTAACCACCCTGGATGCCTCGGAACTTGGCTGAGGACACTTGAGTCTTCTGCCCCCCATTAGAATCACTTCGGGTGAGACTTCAGGTTGCTTCTGCGACCTGTTGCCGAAAGGGCCAGTGAGCTAAGGGTTCTGTTGGTCTAAAAGATTACCGCCAGCCCGGGTCTGTCCAGAGAGAAAGGATTAAAGATCAACAAATGGTTCCGTTGCCGGTTTGAACACATTGAGCTGATGTTCTGTTGGCATCCTACCAAGCAAGAACTTAACCAGTGGGTTGAGTCAAAAGAAAGAGAGTTTGCTGCAAAAGAAAACAAGAATCCTAGACTGAGCACTGAGGCTTGGCTACAGAAGCACCTTTTTACAGATCTCCACGAGATATTCTTCGTAACTTATGCTATTGAGTTATATGGTTGGTTATCAAAGCTTGTTGACAACAGCGGTGTCAAAAAGAGTCGAGAAGTTGTGTGGACAGCAGAGCTGATTCAGACCTTGAAAGGTGTCGATAACCCCATCTCACGCGCGGTAGACTTCTGGCTTGCGAGTCTGCTGGAAGGCTTCATCACAGAGTTCGCGGTTGATCAGAGAAAGAGTTTCAGCGCAGCAGAACGGTACTTCTTCAAGGGTTATCGCGGTAAGTACCTAAATTCTCTAAGTCTGTCCATTAAGCAATTACTATATGAAAAAGGAGTACTGGATATACTCTCAGATGAATAGTAGCATGATATTGTAATTTCAGTAGACTCTGAAAGTGATTACGAGTATCTTGGACATACACGTAGTGGTAAAAGATATAGAGTCAACGATTCATCTTCTTCTGAAGAAGACAGCTCAGATCACCCGAGACAGCAGAGTCAGAACCCTAGGACTCCTCAAAAGCCAGTCGGAACTCAGAATAATCCCGCAGGAACCCCGTCCAGTAGCTCTTATACAGCAAATACTACCGCTACACCCTCCACATCTACACAGCCGAGTGGTAGTCATACAGCAAACCAGAACCCACCATCTAGAAACAGAATGGGAGATGATATGAAGCTACCAACATTCAAAGGTACAGGGTCGGAGGACCCTGAGCAACACTGGTTCTTATGCGAAGCCATATGGACCATTAAGCAAATACAAGATGATAATGTCAAGCTTGTCCAGCTGGACACCACATTTAGAGAAAGAGCATTAACTTGGTATATGAAGTATACCACTGGCCATAACAGAACGCTTGCACAGGTTAGAACTGCTATGATTAAAGAGTTTAAAAAACCTAAATCCGAGTCACAATGCATAGCAGAACTTAAAGATATTAAACAATTGCCTACGGAGACGGTTTGGGATTTTGACCAGAGATTCAAGACCCTCATTGATCAGGTAAGCTTTGAGCTTGCGCCTCAACAGCATAAAGAATGGTTTATCGCAGCAATATTACCACACATCAGACTTCCGCTAATGCAACAGAAATTAAATACACAAGATGAAGCATTAGAAATGGCAATGAAACTAGAGGCTTCACCTCTAGCAGAAACTAGCACCGGTCTCACTAATCTGCAAAATCAGCTAGCTAACCTCACCTTACAGCTGCATGAAATTAAGAAAGGAAAGGAGGTTGCGCATGAAATTTGGTGTACTAAGTGTAAAGCGCAGGGACACAGTAAGGATAACTGCCCTGTCTTTGCTGACTATATCGCCAGTGGAGCTCCTAACCCGTTGATGCAGAACCAGGGGCCATGGTGCGAGATTTGTAGAATCAGAGGACACAGTCCTCAGGAATGCCCTCTCCTTCAGAAATATGTGCAGACACCAAAGAACCTATATTGCAACTTCTGTAAATTTGTGGGACGTGACGAAAATAATTGTAGAGCTTATGAGTTAATGATAGAAAGGAAGCATGACCTCTACAGAGTTCAGTCAGAAGCATCCGGACCAGCAGTACGTGCACAAACTGATCCGAATCAGGGAGGCCGTGGAGGAAATTTCAGAGGCCGAGGACGCGGAGGAGGCTATGAATCTGGCCGTGGCCGTGGAACTATCACCTGTTATAACTGTGGAGGCACAGGACATTACGCTAGGGACTGTCAGAACCCTACTACAACGTGCAAGTATTGTAAATCTTATGACCACACAATAGAGGAATGTCCCATACTGATAGCTAAGATCAAGGACACCAAGCCAGCAACCAATCAGACTATCCAGTTTATCGCTGCTGAGCAGAACGAAACCGAACCACGGGTCAATATTGTAACTCGCAGTGGTCTCTCCACAAGCAACATATCGCAGGACGTGGAAAAAACGACAGGAACACAGTGGGTGCACAAAGCTCCAGGAAAACCTATCCCACTTGATCTACAGAAGAATAAGGAGGCATTTCAACAAACTAAGACTTCCTTTGCTGAACAAACACCGCCCAGATCACTATTATTACCATCTCAGGGTATACCACGGAAACCACCGCAGGATGTTAGTACTACGCAGATACCACAGGCTAGCACATCTGGAAGATGTGACGAAGAGGAATTGACCGGGAGTTTACAGTCCTTCTTGCAGAGTTGTTTGAAACTTCTAAGAAATGGGAAAGCTGTAGAGGAACTGCAGAAAGTTATTGACCAATGTCAACAGAGCCCTTCTGTGAGCAATACACAGCGCACCATTCACCATATAATGGGCCATACAAGGACAGGAAGAGAGATGAGGCTCACAGCGCAGATCGGACTATTTGAAATGGATGAGGTTATCCTAGACTTAGGTTCAGAAGTAAATGTCTTGACTAAACAGACATGGGAACAGATGGGAAGTCCAAAACTAAGCAGATCCCCTATCCATCTCAGACTAGCTAATCAGCAGAGAATATCACCGATGGGTCGCCTATCGCATGTCCCAGTGGACATCGACGGAGTTCACACATATGCCGATTTTGAGATCATAGAAATTATTGGTGACACCAAACCCTATCCAGCTCTATTAGGTATTGATTGGGCTTTTGATAACAAGGCTGTTATCAACTTAAAGAAAAGGCAGATGACATTTGAAGATGCTCAAGTCCGGGTCATCGCACCATTAGACCCTTTACAGGGTCCTCGCTACATTGAGCCAATCAAAGCAGAAGAGGAGGTGCATAACATGGAAAATTTGTACCAAATGACTTCTAATCAGACAGATTACATTGATCCTACAGCTGATGGACATATCAGCTGGAGATGTGATAGTTCATGCACATCAGATTCAGATGTTGGCTTAGAGAATTGGCAAAATAGACTCCACGAAGTTTCTATCCGCAGATGCGCATTCATGACTAAATCACTGCGATGGATTGGGACAGAAAACAGGTATATTCCAACTTTTGATGGATTAGCAGATGTTAATGATTTTTTGCAGCAGTTTGAACAAGAGATTCCTCAAGAGCAGAGGATGGAGGTTTTTGACCTTGCAGTTCGAGCCACACCTGCAAGATGGTGGTACACACACAAGGAACATATCGCATCATGGTATGATTGTAAGAGATTGATGCGCATTAGATTCTCTAAAGAAAGAGACTCTACACAGCGGAAATATACAGGGGAGAGTGATCCCAGAGCACACATTAGGAACTGTGAACAGAGTTGGCTAGAAATTCCAGCAGAAGAATGGGTTCATTTGTTTATCCACACACTGGATACAGTTCCAAGGAATTGGTATACAGAAACAGAGCTAAGAAAAGGAACTATCTCATGGCCTACTATGATTGAAAACTTTTTGGTCACGTTCAGTTTTGAATCTGAGCATCTAAGCATTGATCGGGCCTTGAAGATCATAAAGACTAAAATATTTGAGGATTGCTCATTACCAGCGGATTCGCAACCCGAGTGGGCTATCCAGATGGAACATGCACTAGAATGTTACAACTGCGCACAAGACTCAAGCGATGAGGATGAAGATCCTCGCAGTATCAATATCGCAGAAACAGAATGTACACGTGAAGTTGAAGGCCCGCACTTAGAAATCCCAGCTGTAACAGAACCAATCAAGATTAGAAAGAGCAATATTGGCACAGAAACAGACCCTAAGTTTGCCTCTATTGGATATTATTGGGATGATGAGACAATTGGCCAACTCACAGACCTATTACATGAGTATCAGGACCTGTTTCCTACCAACTTTACAGAAATGAAGGGAATAGTGGGTGACCTCGGAGTCATGAGAATACCGCTTAAGGAGGACGCTAAGCCGGTTAAGCAACGTCCATACAGGTTGAATCCGCGGTATAAAGCAAAAGTAAAAGATGAAATAGATAAGATGCTAGCAGCAGGCATCATTGAACCTGTTGAAGAAAGTGAGTGGGTTAGTCCCATGGTAGTACAAGAAAAGAAAACAAAAGGAGACATCAGGATCTGTGTCGACTTGCGCAAACTGAATGATGCATCGCTGCATGACCCATTTCCGACACCATTCACTGATGAAGTCTTAGACAATGTTGGAGGGCAAGAAATCTATTCATTTACTGATGGCTTTTCAGGCTATCACCAGATAAGAATCCATCCAGACGACAGGCACAATACCACATTTGCGACAGAATGGGGCTCCTTTCAGTATACGGTAATGCCCTTTGGTCTTAAGAATGCCCCAGCAATTTTTTCTAGAGTAGTTGTTGCTGTCTTTAAGGAATACATCCATCAATTTCTAGAAGTTTATTTTGATGATTGGACTGTATTTGGGCTAGTCAAGAAGCACATAGGAAACCTGCGATTAATGTTTGAAAAATGTAGACAGCACCAGATTTCCCTTAACTTAAAAAAATGTATATTTTGTGCGCCTTTTGGTACGTTGTTGGGTCACATTGTGTGCAGACAAGGCTTGATGGTAGATCCTGCGAAGATCGCCATCATTGTCAATTTACCAGCACCTAACTCAGTAAAGCAGCTGAGAACTACACTTGGTCATACTGGGTATTACAGAAAGTTTATCAAAGGTTATGCCAAGATTACCGCACCAATGGAGAAATTATTAAAGAAGGATATCAAATTTCAATGGAATGAGGAATGTCAGAAGAGTCTTGACGCTCTAAAAGAAAAAATGGTTACAGCACCTATTCTGGTATTTCCATATTGGAACAAGCCTTTTCATGTTCATGTGGATGCATCTGGCATCGCACTGGGCATTATTCTCACGCAACCAGGCGAAGGGGGTATTGACCACCCTATCGCATATTCGAGCAGGAGACTATCGACAGCTGAGAAGAATTACACCACCACAGAGAGAGAAGGGTTAGCAATGGTGTATGCCTTACAGAAATTTCGGCACTATTTATTGGGTGCCCCGTTCAAGATGTTCACCGACCATTCTGCATTAAAGTACTTGGTCAATAAGCCAGTGTTAGGGGGAAGAATATGCAGATGGCTATTGTTGTTCCAGGAATATGATTTTGAAATCATTGTTAAGCCAGGAAGACTAAATGCAGGACCTGATCACCTGTCAAGGCTAGACTCAGGTGAAGAACCAAGTAATTTAGAGGACAACTTGCCTGATGCGCAATTGTTCTCCATTCAGGTCGCAGATGAATATTATGGAGACATAATTCAATTCCTTACTACAGGGTGGGCACCACCTGAGTTTACCAAGCAACAAAAGAAACAATTAGTGGTGAAAGCAGCAGACTTCACCCTGATTGCAGGACACCTCTATAAGTTAGGACCAGATGAAATCTTGCGCAGATGCGTTATGCCCCACGAGAAACAGACCATTCTTAAGGAAGCACATTCGGGCATCGCAGGAGGCCATTTCGCAGGGAAGCCTACCGCTCAGAAGATCCTAGCAGCAGGACTATGGTGGCCTACATTACATAAAGACAGTAAAGAGTTTTGCAGATCATGCGATATCTGCCAAAGAACAGGAAAGCCCTCCAGAAGAGATGAAATGCCGTTGCGACCACAGATAACGCTACGCGCATTCGATAAGTGGGCCATAGACTTCGTGGGTCCTATTAACCCCCCAGGAAAACGAACTGGTGCGAGATATATAATTACAGCAACAGAATACCTCACCAGGTGGGCTGAGGCGAAAGCAGTCAGGAATTGTGATGCTGCTACAGCAGCACAATTTATTTTTGAAAACATCATCACTAGATTTGGATGCCCAGTGACTTTGATGAGTGATCAAGGCACACATTTTTTGAATAGCACCATAGAAGCCTTGACAGAGGAATTTGAAATACAGCACCATAAGAGTACACCTTACCACCCTCAAGCCAATGGTACGGTGGAGGCTTTCAATAAGATATTAGAACATGCTCTTACAAAGATTTGTAACAGTCAAAGAGATGACTGGGACCTCAGAGTTAATGCTGTATTATGGGCTTACAGGACCACGTGTAAGAAACTAACAGGGCACACACCTTTCAGCCTGGTATATGGACAAGAGGCTGTTATGCCTATGGAATACATCTTACCCAGTCTAAGGATTGCTCAGCTTACAGAGATGGCTGATTCTGATACTTTAGAGGAGAGATTGGCACAGCTGCTCAATCTGGAGGAAGACAGATTTATCGCAGGATTCCATCAAAAAGTGCAGAAAGCACGAGTGCAAGCTTTCAGGGTTGTACAGACACAGATGCACTGTCGGGTGGAAGCAGCAGAGGCCATCCTGGAGGATGCATCAAAGACATGGCTGGAGCTAGAGGAGCTCCCACAGAAAGCCGAGCTCGATCAGCACATTAAGCACTATGAAGATGCGATATCTAGAGCTGAAGAAGAGTACAAGGGCTTGAGTGCTCTTGCGAAGATAAGAAAGAAAGGAGAAATCACACAAATTCAGCAGCAGGTGCAAAAATACAGAGAACAGCAGATCAACCTGGCTAACGAAGTTAGCCCGCATGAAAGCAAAATCGCACATCTGGTTGATGAACTGGAGCAAAAGGTGAAAAGCTTCACCTCAAGTAAAGGAGTCATTGAGGGCACAGAGGACTCCTTGGTAACCGCTGAGCTGCTCAGCGCAGCGCAGGAAGAAGTAACACACATGGATGAAAGTATTAAAGCGCTTAAGGCACAATTCGCAGCAATCTCACGAGCAGCAAAGGATAAGCTTAGGCAGATGAATCAGGCTGTTGTTGCAAGTGGCTCGGGGACGAGCCACAAGTAAGTGTTAGGGGAGTTGTTGGAGAGAACTTCCGCAGCATTTAGGAAGTTGCTAATTTTGGGAAGGATAACTAATTTTGGAGAGAAAGTACCAATTTTGGCGGTAAGACAAAGATATCGCCGTAGCACAAATTCCGGCGGGAATCACGGCGATAGGTACAGAAAAGTTAAGCATGTGGTACAAAGAAGAGGCCGAAGGGAGAGCTCAACCACCGCAATAAAGGCGCCGGAGATGAAGAGAGGGTTCAGCTACCCTCATTAAAGAAGAAGGACCACAGTCAGCGTTGCTTGAATCAAGAAGAAGCGACGGGCCGATGCATTAAAGACTAAGGACTGCAGGAAGCGGCGACGAGACAGAAGGCGGCCATGGAAGTACAGCCAGTTGACTGTAAGTGGTTAGGGTTGAGTCACTGTTGGGATAAGGCCCACAGTTTTGTAACTGCGATGAGACCTTCGGGCCATCTATATATAGTAGTCTTTTTATAGGATAAGGGGTTGGCCACATAGCGATAGAGACATCAGGTAGATGCTAGTCAAGTCTTTTGTTGTTGCAAGCCTGAACATCCCTGAGACGACAAGGGCCGACCTGTTGAGAGAGTGCAATCCGCAGGGATTGCGAGAGGAAGAGAGTGCACTGTGAAGGCAAGAAGAGAAAAGAGGTCTATAGAGAAGGGCTCCCACTGAGGTGGAGTTTCCCAGAAGACCCCTGTTGTAAAGAGTGGAACGGAGCTGTGTTTATTCCCCAGAGTTGTAAGCAAGAACCACAGTTCCCCTGGGCGTAGTCTTTGCCCTGGGAGTATCAATGTGCTTATCTAAGTAGCACTATTGTAATTGTGTAGCCATTGATCTCATTCATGTGTTTGTGCTATATATATGAATGCTTCAATTTGTTATAAGTAATGTACATGGTCGTCAGTTAACTTCTGAATGATGTATAACAATTGCGATAATCATAGCTAACCTCTTTGCGAACTAAATAATTGTTAAACAGAGGTTAATGTGCAAGTAAGAACTGAATATGAGGTATGAATGGTTTATTTAGACATTGCGCAAAGTATTGTTCTACCTAGTTACGTGTGCGAGATATCAAGGGTCGAGTTCATTAGCGAGGGTTAGGCTTGTAGGCTGAATGTTGTTGCTAACTGCAGTACCAGGATAAGGATAGCTAAGACCGCCTACTAACCCAGGAAGCGGTCAAAGTTCGCTTGCCGCAGGAACTAGAAGGGGAAGATATCGCACCTACGATATCTTGGGTATCGCTAGACGGTTTCACATAGGGAAAGACTTATCGCATTCCCTGCATACCGCGATAAGACAGAGGCGTAGCCGGAGTAATGGAATGAGATAGACAGCTTCTGTGAAAGGAGTCAAGGAGGGTTTAACCACCCTGGATGCCTCGGAACTTGGCTGAGGACACTTGAGTCTTCTGCCCCCCATTAGAATCACTTCGGGTGAGACTTCAGGTTGCTTCTGCGACCTGTTGCCGAAAGGGCCAGTGAGCTAAGGGTTCTGTTGGTCTAAAAGATTACCGCCAGCCCGGGTCTGTCCAGAGAGAAAGGATTAAAGATCAACAATCATCTTCATCATCCTCATCATACTCATCATCACCACCTTCGTCATCATCTTCATCATTGACATCTTCATCATAATCTTCCTATCGTGATGATGATGATGATGATGATGATGACGAAGATGTTGTTGATGAGGAAGAGGGTGATGACAAAGATGATGATGATGATGGTGGTGGTGGTGGTGGATGATGATGAATATGAGTACAATGATGAAGATGATGATGATTTTGATGGTCATCGTACTCATCATCAACATCATCATCATCATCTTCATCATCATCAACATCAATGGTGATGGTGAGGATGATAATGATGATGTTTATCTGACGTTGACGACAAGATGATGACCTAGATGTTGATGATGATGAGGAAGAAGATGGTGGTGACGATGATGATGATGGTGTTGATGATGACGATGATGATGATGATGATGATGAAGATGATGATGATAGTGATGGTGATGAGGATGAAGAAGATGATGATGATGGAGATGAAGATGTTGATGATGATGACGATGGTGATGAAGATGATGATGATGTTGATGAAGAAGATGGTGATGATGAAGAAGATGACAATGATGGAGATGTTGATGAGGAAGGGGGAGATGACAATGATGATGAAGATGTCGATGATGATGGTGATGATGATGATGAAGATGATGATGATGATGATGATGATGATCATCATCATCTTCATCACCATCATGATCATCATCCTCATCTCACCATCATCATCATCATCTTCATCATCGTCATCATTATCCTCATCACCATTTTCTTCATAAACATCATCATCATCTTCATCACCATTGTCACCATCATCTCATCATCATCATCATCATCATCTTCATCGCCATTGTCACCATCATCTCATCATCATCAACATCTTCATCATCATTGTCATCTCCCCCTTCCTCATCAACATCTTAATCATCATTGTCATCTCCCCCTTCCTCATCAACATCTCCATCATCGTCATCTTCTTCATCATCACATCTTCATCAACTTTATGTATCTCCGTGACAAAGGAAATTACATGAACGCGTATGCTCACCTACGCGTGCATGTTGTTAACCACGTGTGAGCGCTTCTATGGACGCGTGCGTGCCTCTTTGCATGCACGCATGTATGAATTCAAATTGTTTTTGGCACCCTTGCAGGATTGGAATTAGCTTCGGACTGCACCTTTAGGCTCGGTCTGATTTATCTATGATTTATGGCAGAACACATCAAACGCTGCAACTTCCTATTTTTCACAACTAGTTCTGCATAAGCTCCATGAGTGCACTACAGATGAAATTGCACACACTTGTCGAGCTCTGTGTGCAGATTCCAAATATATAATTTTTTAATAGATCTGTTGTTCTCTATTTTTAATTCATTTTAAATTGTACTCATGTCAAATTCGTAAAAAACATAGGTCGTTTATTTGTCCTATAACTTTTGATTGGCTTACCTATTTCGAAAATGGAAAAGAACCCACATAAGAGCACGAAAATACCTACAACAACAAAAAAATGCATTTTGATTATTTTTAGACCATGGTGGATTAAAACTTGACCATGTCCTTTTAGGGCTTCACTGACTTCAGTAATTTAAAAAAATATAAAATTAACTTTTAAAATTTTGGAAAAATAGCTCCACAAAAGATTTTTCTGTTGCCTACGCCTCTACATATTTTTTTTCTCATAAATTGAAAATTTACATAGCAAATTGGAAGGTCAACAAAACATGTGCATTATGTTTTAGAATAAAATAACATACCAATATTTGAATAATGACATTTTGGGGTGGTTATACCACTTTTCCATTAAAAAAAGTTATATATTCCGGAAGGTCATCCGTTTCTCTACGTTTCATCTTTTTACACCTAATCGGAAAAAGTTTTGTAGGTACCTCTAATAATTGCTTTTAATGATAATATTTCTGTTTTTCCAGAATGTCATTGCAACTAACGTGTCATAATTGGGTATCATTACCTTGCACCAGCCCTTAGGCTATGCTCATTTGACTTGTATGTGTGTCTATAAGTATTGTTTTTTGAAGAAATAGTAGTTATAGACCATTCACCAACTATGTGTGGATTTAGCATTATCATATATTGAATGTAGGCGCATTAATGGATAAGGTAATAATAAATTCCAATTGAATGCTAGTGCAGATTATAGTTTATTAGGCTCTCAATGTTGAGATTGGAGTTTTCATGCATCTAAATGTATGAGATGAACATTATATACATTCAATATTGTTATTTATAAGCTAAATATACCACTTATGATATATCTCTTTTTATATTTTGATATAAGAGTTTTTATAAGTGTATATATCAAATTTCTCTTTCATAAATATAAATAAATGTTTTATTTCAATTTACATGCATCCAAATGTATGAGCTCAACATGATGTACATTCAATATTTTTATATATAAGCTAAACATGTCACTTACAAAATGGAATAGAATGTTGGGAGTCCTATTAAGGCTAGACCATTTTCTAACACACACACAGTCACAATAATTCTATGTAAATATTGTATCTATAATATTTCTATTTGTGTTTAAATATGATATCTCACCTTTTATTTATTTATATAACAGATTTTATAAGTGTAAATATCAAATCTCTCTTTCAATAAATATAGAGATATGTTTTTATTTCAATTTGTATCACACCCAGCTTGGACCACACACACGAGTGAGAGCCGTCAACTTGGATGGATTTTGGGATGTATCCTCTCAACTAGTTCAACTCTAAGGGGATTGAACCTTGGTCTCCTTGCTGCTAAGGCCCACACCTTAATTGAGTGAAGTAGCAAAAATTGACATAGATATTATATTTTTTTAAAATACATACATAATGATATAAAAATGAAAAATATCTATCATATATTATTCTCATATATATATTACTATAAATATATTACAAAATTATGAAAGGAAACATATTATTTATACATCAAAATATAATTATGCCAATGGTGTTATTTAATGGGTCGGCTCCTCTCCCGCCTTCGTCGGAGTCGTCCCATGTCATCAATTTAATATACTAAAATTTCCATCTATTTGGTTGAATCAGACATAAATTCTTTCACTCTGTCGTACTCACAGAATCGGTCGATCCACGCGCTTAAAAACAACATTATCTCTGGATCTATTAAAACGGTATCGGTGGCCTTTTGGAGCGCTGGACTATAAACATATTTAACTGTACTAAATCTGTACATAATACATACGAGGGGAAAATCAGACAATGTAATGCTAGTGGCTATTACACTTTGAACTAGGAAAGAAGCTTAAGATTGGCACTGCAATAGGTAAAGATATTCTCGTGGTTATTTTTGTTGATTTGTTAATGGATGTGGGTGGATTTATTGATTACTAAATCATTTTGACAACTCCAGGTGCTTTGGTTGGAGTGACTGTGTTGATAGCATCAATATTATTAATGGGTATAACTTTGTATACGAGAAGGAATAATGTTTGTTTTCGAGACGGTTTTGTTGTTAGCGGCATTAGAGATGATGAGGACAAGGATATTGGAGTAGCTGTACAGGATAATATAGGGACTCTGCTTATTTTCTCCTACGAAGTTATGAAACAGGTCACGAACAAATTCAACGAGAAGAATCAACTAGGAGATGGGGGGTTTTGTTCGGTCTATCGGGGAAAACTCCACGATGGTTCTGCTATGAAAGTGAAGAGACTGTACCAAGGTAATTCCAGAAGAGTTCAACAGTTCATCAATGAGGTTGAGATTCTTTCGGTTTCCTATCATCCGAACCTGTTTCGTATCTATGGTTGTACTTCTCCAGAGAGATGAGACCTCCTTTTGTTTATGAATATGTTCCCAATGGAAATTTGGAAGATCATATTCATGGGGAATGGAAGAAGGACAAAGTTATAAACTAGGATACTCATCTCAGAATTTGAATAGAAACTACCCAAGCCCTCTCATTTCTACACTGCATTTGGTTCAATGTTCAATATACATATTTTTTTAAATCCTGCTCCAGATCATTGTGGAATGTTTTTATATACTTATATTTCTTGTGGTTTTCATTGTAAGTAAATCCATTCAATGTAAACATCGAGAGATATGTAGGAACTGATATCTTCCTTTCTCGAAATAGTAGAATGTTTTTATATACTTATATTTCTTGTGGTTTTCACTGTAAGTAAATCCATTCAATGTAAACATCGAGAGAGATGCAGGAACTAGTTTCTTCCCTTGTTTAAATAGTGGGGGAATCCACAGACAAGGTGCGACAGTTTTTACATACAGCCGACTAGAACCTAGACAAAGCAATAGAGCTATTCTATGCTCAATCTGATAGCCATGAAATTGAGTCTCACTATATATAGTATAGTTATCAACAATCGGCACACTATTATAGTCAACCTAATTCTTCCTGTGTGTTCTCGAATGGTAATGATGAAAACATAGATCACAAGGAACATAACTATTGATGGAAGAGGATCAAATATCCACATTAGCAATGGGCCTTGAATCCAACACAAATCAGCTTCTCTGCTCTGTTCTTTCCTCAGGTGGACGGGATTTCTTGGGAAGCTCTCTGCCTATCCTCGTAACCTTCTTTTCCTCATATATGTAGGGATTTCCACAAAAACTATAATCATAAGGAAAATCCTTAAATGTGGTCGGATTTGATCCAAACAAATTGTTTCCAAGAACCTAACAATGCATAAATTTCACTAGGAAGAGGCCCGAACAATTTGGTTTGTTGAAAGTTCAGGAGTGAAATTCTCGATGCTTTAAAGGCCATGCAAAACATTGAATGGACTAGACACACACCCTTTTATCCTTCTCATGCCCCTTTTCCAAATATTTAATTTATTTATATTCAAATTAACATATTAAATATTTAATTTATTTATATTCAAATTAACATATTAGGAAAAAATATTCATTTTGCCCAAAAATAAGAACACCATCATACTAACGCAGTCCAAAAAGAAACCATACCTGTTGGATGTGGAGAATCGTGGTTCCATTGATATCTGGTGTGATTAAATCAATACCTACTTTTATGCGGTATTGAGATGAACGTATACGTATAATTTTTAATCCATCATTTGTAGGTCTTATATATTCTATTCGCAAGTTTTCAATTATATTTTATTATAAATTTGATGATTTCTAAGCATTAATATTATTTTTTACAAAATTTTAATTTACTTCTTCAAATCAACATATATATGTATATGACAACACGTAAATTATTCACTAAGTTCTACGTATGAGCATTCTATCTAATTTTTTTTATTATATACGCAACTTTTAATGTATCATTTACAAATCATACCATTTTTACAAGTATTAAATTTATTTATTTAAATCAACATCTAATATGTATGAAGACATTTAAATATTTGTTATGTATGAAACCGTCACCACTTTTGCAAATATTCAATTTACTCAATGACCATGTGCAAGAACAATCATACAATTTTAACAAGTCTTCAATTTATTTTATATAATGCAATATCTTGTTTACATGGGAACATTCAAATTATCCACTAACCATGGATTCTCCATATCACTTTCGAAAGTTTTCAATCTACTCAATGATTGTGTTCACAAAGTTCACCCACTTTGTATAGGGATGACTTTTGTGATAAATCAAACAATAGATTTCAATAATAGAGGCATTAAAACTAACCAAATAAGCATGTAGCCAAGTATCACATCATCAATAATTTAATTTCTTAAATGTAATTATGCAAAAAAAACCTCTTCAAACAATATTTCTAATTGTAATAAAATGTGGTTCACTTTATACGTTGAGGGTATCACTTGAACATCTGGGTATCATTGTAATTCTAGCATGGACGACAAGGTTTTGCTGTCGGAGACGGTGTCCAGTAGTAGTACTGGAGTGGAATGCATGGAAACACATGATAGAGATGTTGTATCTATGGTGTCTTGTAGAGATATATGGATCGATCACAACACCTTCTCAAATTGCATAGACAGTTACACTAGCTTCCATCGCAATTACTATTTCCAACAACCATTTCTCATACCATAATAAGGCAAGAATCTGTTCACACATTATTTTTCTTCATGATTCTTATTATTGTTTTTTATATTCTTTCGAGATTGATGTTGAATATTTTTTGTTAGGAACCCATGTCTTTACTTTTTTAGTATATTGTTGTTGGACGCATATGCTTTGTAAGTTGTCCCATGGTTTTGACTCATAGTATTGGTTCCTAGACTTAGCCCATGGTTTGTATTGACACATAGTATTGACCCATGGTATTGGTGCCTAGACTTAGTATATAAGTGTGTGTTGAGGCCTATGAAGGCACCGTGAAGTTAATTGTATTGAGCTTGCTCAAAGGAGGTTGCCCCCTCGAAGTGGCCCGTGATCAATATAAAAGTGATTATGAGTTCTATTATTTCTGATATCTCGTGTATTTGCATTAATTAATTATTGCAGGTTCTTCACATTTGGTATCAGAGCACTTTCTTGGGCTCGTTGGGTGGAATTTCTGCCAATTTTGTTTTGCATTTGTTGCAGCTTCGGATTTGGGAATAATCCCTATCCGTTTAATTGTGGGAAGTACTTGGGCATAAGCCCTAAAACTCATTGTGAGGAGTACCACAGGAACCCCAAAGTAGCTGTCCCATTGAGAGGACCTGCCAGCGAAAGGGGCAAAGACCCCTACCTGATTGACTAGTTCCCACTCGTGAGGTAAACCAAGAGCTGTCATTTGTGGCAAAGCAGTTATTAGTTTTACATGAGTTGTGGAGTGAGGGGTACTGCCCCAATACGCAAGCTGTCAGACAACATTGGTGGCTGAGTGAATCCCCTGAACCGATAGGAAGCCGCACATACCTCGGGTCCATATCTATTTTCAGCTGAACTGTTGCCGATCACTTCCGTTCCAGATCTAGCCATTTCAGATCTATTTTGAAATTCGTTACAGATCCAGTCGTCGTTTCAGATCCATCCATTTTCGATCCCTTCTGCGTCGTTGCAGATTTATCTATTCCAGATCTCTTCTGAGCTGTAACCGCTCTAGTCTGGAAAAAAAAAACATATCTCCCTTGTTTTCACTCTGTTTCCCTTGAAATTTTCGGGGAACGCCTGTCATCCCATTCTGCATATTTCATTCCTGAGGACCCTATCCCCAATTCCCCTTCCCAAAGCCCGAAATCCCACATTTGTCTATTTTTAGGGTTCTCCATAACTTCCTCAGATTCACCCAATCACTTTCAAATTTTACCACAGAGTTCCTTTCTGAATTCTGCTTCCTTGTCCCCCTTTGCCAAATTTTCCCATTCTTTCACCCCGCTTCTGAAATCCTCATTTTTGCTTCCTTGTCTTTTTGACAGTGTCCAAAACCTCGTCAAATCCCAATTACCCTTCATACTTTTTCCCAAGTCCAGATTTTCCTTTACTGAAGCAGTTTTTGTTTTTGTTTTGCTACCCAGTCAACCAAAAAAAAAAAAAACTTCCTGGTTATGGTTGTCACCCGCGCAGGAGCAAAAACCATGGAGGACGCACTTACAGCCATCCAAACCAAACTCCAAGATCTGGATGAAAAATTTCTCAAGATCCATCTTCAGCATTCAGCCATGAACAATACCCGACAGCCAGAATCTTTTGCAGCCACCGGGTTCTCTTCTTCCAGCAATTTTCCATGGGCCGAAGCTTGATTTTCCTCGCTTCAATGGTACTGATCCGATTGGATGGATATACCGAGCAGAACAATATTTCAGTCTGCATAATACTTTTGATGTTCAGAAAGTTCCACTTGCATCCTTTCAGTTGGAACAGGAAGCCCTTCAATGGTACCATTGGTACATCAAAGCTCATCCCGAGCCAAACTGGACAGATTTTTGCCAACTCCTTTTGTCACGATTTGGTCCTAGTTCTTTTGACGACTTTAAAGGAGCACTCACTAAATTTCACAAAACTAACACAATGAGAGATTATCAAACGGAATTTGAGAAACTAGCCAATCACACAGAAGGATTGTCCGATGAATTCTACAGGAGTTGTTTTATTAGTGGTCTCAAGGATGATATCCGCTCAGAGGTCAAAATGTTTTGTCCCAACACAATGATGGAAGTCCTAGGGTTGGCTAAGCTAGCTGAGGACAAGATCGCAGCTCAACAATGCTCCAAAACCACCTTTATTCCCTTCAGAAATATGGGTTCCCAACGACCTCCCATCACGCCTGCCCCGCAACCAACTCCTATCAAGCATTTGTCTAAAACAGAGATGCAGGCACACCGAGAAAAAGGGCTTTGTTATAATTGTGATGAGAAATTCACTCGGGGACATAGATGTGTTCAACAAAATCTCTATCTCTTGGATGTGGATTCTCCGCCTGCCTCAGAACTTGATGAAGAAGCTCCATATACAGTAGATGATCAGGTCGACATTCAACACCCGTCTATTCACACCCCATCTTAGGATGACCCACCCGAGCTCTCTCTCCATGATGTAACCGGCGTCACCACCCCACAAACAATGTGAGTTAGGGGATACTTCAAGAAGATCCCTCTTACCATACTCATTGATTCTGGTAGCACTCATAACTTCATTGATCCTCGAATTGCCAAACAGGATGATTGTTTTGTCCATCCTTGCTCCAACTTTGAAGTCATGGTTGCCAATGGGGGTACCTTACGTTGCAAGGGGAAGTGTCACAATGTGCATATCTCTATGGAATATTATAACCTGTGCTCTCACATGTTCCCCTTGTGGCGGATGTGATATGGTTTTGGGCGTTCAATGGTTATGCACACTTGGCCCCATCTTATGGGATTTTGCTGAACTTTGGATGTAGTTTTCAGTCAATGGGGCACAACACAAATTTATGGGCTTACAACCAGGCTCTCTCTGCATCATCAGTTCACATCGCCTAGAAAAAATACTTAAGAAGAATTCACATGGTGTCATCGCTCACCTCTATTCCATTCAGATGCACCCATCAACAATCTCCACTACTTCCTTGGATAGATATGCAGGTGTCTTTGCTGAACCAATGATCTTGTTTCCTTTAAGAGACCTTTCCGGTAAGAATTTAGCCGCATCTACCTCTCAGTAGGAAATGATGACTATTTTGCATACAGTCTAGAAGTGGCAGCCATCCCTATTGGGGAATTATTTCTACATCAAGACTGATCTCCGAAGTCTGGAAACTTTCCTGGAAAACGGGTCTCCTTCCCAACACACCTGAAATGGGTTATCCAACTCATGGGTTATGACTATGCGACCACTTACCAGAAGGGTGAGGACAATATGGTGGAAGATTCTCCTCCTCGCACATTTGATGACCCAGTTTCTCTTACAGCTATTTCTCTACTTGTTCCAAATTGGTTGCAATCTATTCAACGGGGCTATCTCTTCTATGAACTCCATGCTTCTTCATCAGTAGGGAACTCTGGGTTCCTCAAAACGTATGACCAGGAACAATGTAACTTCTTTTGGTAGGGGCTCAAAAGGACAATTCAACAGATGGTGGTTGACTATGATACTTTCCAGGTCAACAAGGGTGAAATGACCCTCCTTTCAGGATTGCTCAAACCCTTACCCATCCCTCCACAGATTTGGACAACTATTTCTATGGATTTCCTAGAAGCGCTCCAGTGGTATAGTACCACATCTCAAAGGAAACCATATGAAGCAGTCTTTGTACATGCACCACCAGTTCTTCTTCCATACACCTTCAGCAGCTCCCCAGTTCAGGAAATTGAGTCAATTCTTCGAAACCGTGATCAGCTTCTTCTCATTCTGTAGGACAATTTTCACATGGCAAGAATTCGACTGAAACAACAAGCCGATCAACACCGTTCTGAGCGCACTTTTCACATCATTGATATAGTTCTTCTTCGTCTACAGCCTTCCATGCAATCCTCCCTGAAACTCCAAAGGCACCAGTGGCTCGGAATGCAACCCGAGGATGCTACAGGCGACCCACTCCTTCAGATTCTGCATCAATTTCCACATATAAAGCTTTGAGGACAAAGATTTTTCTAAGGGAGAGGGGATGTTAGGAACCCATGTCTTTATTTTGTTAGTATATTGTTGTTGGACACATATGATTTGTAAGTCGTCCCATAGTATTTGTTGATCCATAGTTTATATTATCCCATAGTATTGACCCATAGTATTGGACGCATATGCTTTGTAAGTCGTCCCATAGTATTATATGTCCCATGGTTTTGACTCATAGTATTGGTGCCTAGATTTAGCCCATGGTTTGTATTGACACATAGTATTGACCCATGGTATTGGTGCCTAGACTTAGTATATAAGTGTGTGTTGAGGCCTATGAAGGCACCGTGAAGTTAATTGTATTGAGCTTGCTCAAAGGAGGTTGCCCCCTCGAAGTGGCCCGTGATCAATATAAAAGTGATTATGAGTTCTATTATTTCTGATATCTCATGTATTTGCATTAATTAATTATTGCAAGTTCTTCACATTTTTTCATTGATGAAGGCAGGTAATGTTGTTAGGCCACAACAATGAGTATTCAGTAGATAAAATCATGAAGGTAATCACTTCATACAATCACTTCGGCACCATGCCTCATGCAAAGAATTCCAAGGTAATTAAAAATGGGGGCCACCAAATCCACCCATGAAGCGACGAAACCAGTAGATAAAAGAGTAATCTGTGAATTGTAGTTAAGTTGTTTCAAGTGCAACAATAATAGAATACCCTGGAAGAAACAAAAGGTAGCAGCGGTGACATAAGCGATGAATCCAAATATAAGACTATTGGATCATGTTCTAGCTATT